>CM057340.1:21429848-22835546 GCA_030015575.1 Agapanthus africanus | reverse complement strand
ACTGCTACCTGTTTGCACGACTCCTTTGAGCCGTGGTAGGGTAGCAATCTAAGAATAGTGGGAACACACTCGAGACGAAGCAGCAGTGTCAAGTCTGCGGACTATGCTGTACTCATGTCACCTGGGAACTGTTGACTGACGATGGGTATAATACCAACCAACAGTTTCCTGCGAGTCCTGTCCGTGTACTCGTAACCCAACGAGCACCTGTATACTATCTCCAGTACAACGTACTGATGGCTGTGGGACAGACCATCTCCCCTGCTGGGATGAGAAGCGTACACACTAGTCTACTCCGGAGTATCGATGTCCTGTCTCGATAATCCTACGACTAGGGACCTGAAAAAGGATGTGCTTGTAGACCACCCGACCCCCACTAGTGTGACTGCCATCACAACGCTGGTAGTCAAGCAAGATCCTAAGGGCTCTATCAATATGTATTCTCGATATGCTAACATATACACATATTAAAATAGATATAAACCAAGTAGCATATTACCATGTTTAGCAAGACTGTTAATATAACCGTGAATATCCCAAGCTTCCGTTAAGTAATATACAAGCTAGTATGATACAATAATGGCCCCTAGGGCATATACACTAACAGCCACTGCATTGGACTGACAAGTATTGGGCCGCTATGATCGATCAGTTCCAGTCGTCCGAGTTTTTGGTTCGTATATTGCCGAAAACTTTTATAGCATTAGATATTAATTCAATATTAGCATGACACCGGTAAACATATCTAAATGACAGGCGGGGAGCGAGCGGGGATTAGCGGTGCAGAGGCACAACCGTGATCAATGGTTCGATGGAGGGATGAACTCCTCCCAGCATGTCGTTGCTCATAGAAGAACACTATGTTTTCTTAATTTGTCGGCATTAATTTCTAAACTTGATATAAATTAAATTCATTGATCTAAATGGCAGGCGAGGCAGATGGGAGAAATGCCTAGTCGCGTTGAGCTTTTTCATATAGGGTTTGCGCGTAACTTCAGCTGTCCCAGCTCACAGGAGACGACTAAGCATTATGTATGTATGCTCCTACACGATTTTGTTATACAATTTTAACTGTAATTGTGGTCAATGTAACCTTTTGTTGTTAGAAAACCGCAAATCTAAGAGACCGTAACCGAAATGAATATAGAACCATATATTTAACATATTAACATATAAGAGAGCGAAACCGAAACAAATTCTTGATCCTTGGTTCATATTGTAATTTCCCGCAGTAACGGATGAGTGGCGAGATTGAGCAACAGAGAGTTGTATTTGTTGCGGCGCACCATCAAGAGGCTACAGACGTGGAGCTTCATATGATCAATGAGGAGGTCTTTCTGCTGCACAATCCGGACCGACACGGAAGAGTTCATATAGACGGCCAAGGCATGACGCCTACGGTATATCACGTCCATCTCGGTTCGAGTTTGCATCCTCCTCGCGTGCGCCCGAGGATATTCATTCAGGAGCTCGCAACACCCGCGCCCGCTGCAGCCCCATTTTCCACCCCGTCTACTCCGATATATCATCCGGACGGCTCTCCACATACCCCTGTCAGTGATCGAGCACTCGTTTTCTCGACTCCTGCATCTGGATCTGTGTCGGTTTCGGGTTCAATCAGGCGTATGAGCGGAGAAGAAACCCTAGCCGATATGGAGACGAGGAGAAGGATGATTTGGAGGCTAGTACAATTAGGTAAGGAGATACCGGATGTAAGTTTAATTGATAATCTTTATTTTCAATGCAACTTTCATATAGTTATCGTGTATATCCGTTTCTAATAGTTGTATATTTATAACACTGTAGGAGATGCTCGATTTCAGCGACTATCCTGATGCCCGCTAACGGCAGTGCCCTCCAGTGAGCTCATGAAGACACGGGATCGAAAAAAGTATGAGTCTTACAGAGAGAAAGAAAACGATAAATACGTTTATTGAAGATAAATATTTTTTTTTAATCTCCATCTTGAGTAAACGTATTTTTCGTTTTCTCTCTCTCAGCAAGACTCATACTTCCTCGATTCCGCGTCTTCTCGTCATTTTTGCAGCCTCAGAATTGGTTTCTTTTTGTTTAGAAGTTGTAATTGAACCAACGGTTTGTATATATTTGAATTGTAATTGAATGAATTTTAGTGTATCGTATATTTGATTATATATTTTGTGGTGGATTGAAATGGAATTGGTGAAATGGGATTTGAAATTCGATTTGGAACTACTTTGTACAGTACGTATATATTTTTGTGTATCGAATTGTTTCGACGAAGTAATTGCAGATTAGACTTTTTTTTCCCTGTTGCCAAGTTATTTTGTCGGGCCATACCCAACGAAAAATTAAAGAGCCGACGGAATAAGTCATCAAACTTGGGAAAAAATGGCTTAACTTCCCAGTTTTTTTTAAAACTTTTTCCGTCGGCATGAAGCCGACGGAAAAACCTCTGCCAACGAAATAATTCCTAGACCCGACATAATAAACCTTATTACGTCGTACTTTTATATGTCAGGTATTGTCCAACGGAATACCTTTATTCCGTCGGAAACCAACTTAATCCGTCGGGCTTATGCCGATGGAATAAGTACAATTTTCTTTAGTGATTCTTGTTAATGCTATTATCTGGATTTTGTACATGATATGATTATGATATTTCTGACATGCCGGTTGTTAATTATACACTTGTACACATGATTGATGATGTAATTACTCTGAAATCTCCATATAAAATTAACTTGTTTAATATATAGAAAGAGTATTTCAGCCTGACTATGAGTTATAAGTTAATTTTCTTTAATAAAAGTAAGAAACAACTTGTACCTCACTGGTTAATACTCTCTACTATTGTGCCATAGCCTGTGTGTTCAAATCCCATCAATCCCAATTATTTTTAATATTTTTTCTTTTTAACTTTTCGGAAGCCCAAGAGTTGCACGTACAATACACGAAGAATCGAAAAGTTTCAGAAAAATCAAATGGGATAAATGAGGAGATAATACAGAATATAACACGTGGCACGAATCTCGAGACAGATGGAGAAAATCCGACAGCCCAAATCGCCTATTTGGATTCCACCGATGGTTCAACTAGCCCTGATCACCTCCATTCTTTGTCCGTGCACCTCTTCAATTCCCCTCTACTCCTCTGTAATATTTGATTTCTCTAAACCAAACCAGAGACCCTTCATTTCTCTCATTAATCCTATTTTAATTCTTTTTAATTCTTTTACTCACACTCTCACTTCTACACTATAAAAACACCCCATCCCCTAGCTCTCCCAATTCTGAAAATCTCTATAAAAAATTCTCTCAAAATTTCCTAAGTTCAAAAAGAGTTAAAACGAGTCAAGTGGAGTTAGCGATCGATTTCATTCCGTTGAAGACCGGAGCCACTCCCGACGATATCACGATGTCACGAAGACACTCTCTCTTTTCCTTACTCTATTCTCAACGCTACACAGCCCGTAAGTCCTTATTCTTCCCTTTCATTTTGACTCACATCGCATTCTAAAATCATATCGACAAAGTGAAGTTAAGCTTAAAATCTTGTATTTTAAACACTTTTATCAATTTGAATAGGTCAAATAAATTATACCAATCCTCTAACATCACTTCAAAATATTGTTCATATTATTTACTTTTTATGTAGTTAAAATTTCATGCGAATTAAACACAAATCGAACAATTTCAGAAAAATATCATGAACTTTAATATAACCCTTTATCCGATAACTAGCATATATACCTTTAGAAAATTCACGGGGTATCGACTTATCCCATCACATACACTATGATTTCATAGCACGATATTTTAGATATATGGTTAATTTAAAGAATACGTTTTACAATAAAATACCATTATTTTTTACAAAAACGTTTTTATCGATATATTTACACTTTTTGCAATTATGCCTCTACAACCCTTTTTAAGGGACCCGCTTGTGGATGGTATGGATTATTGCATGTTCTTGAGATAGTAGAGCGAGACGCAGAGCTCCTCATGGAGAATTCGGTCTCGAAAATAATGAAAATACGATTTAAAAGAAATACGATTTTTTAAAACAAATTAAACTTTGGAAAATTATATAAAATTATGAAACCGTATTTTCAATAAAAACAAATTGTGAAAAAATATATTTTTAAATGAAAGATTAAATTTTTAATAAAATACCACCAAATTTACAAAAGAAGTAGTTTTCTTTAAAATACCATAAAAAGCTAGGTTGTATCACCAAAATACTATTGAAATTAAAGTACATGTTCATCAAAAACTCTAAATATTATAAATCACCTCGAGGTTTATTTTTAAACAATATTAAAATATTTTTCATAAAACCCCCTCAAGAAATGCAAACAGTATAAATACAATGTAAATAATAATAACAAATTTTTTAGGACTTTAGATTAATATAGGTTTAAGCGATATCATTTCTCTTGAGCCCCAGGGAGCTGGAGAAAGTGAGTGCTTGTCTATTCAGATTAGACAACCCTGTAAATTAACGGAGTTATCAATGACAATTGTCTTGGAAAAAATCACAAATCCTGCCGTACATGTGCAGCAATTGTCCGATTGCTCTCGAACTTATAAAATTCAAAAGTTAAATCCATTCATATGAAAATGACTATAACTCGAAGCTAAACTTGAACGTGAACTCAAAATCAATCTACTCGACTAACTTGATTCGACCCAGGATTGCAATTGACATGACTCACATTCTACTCGACTTCATTCTTTAACTTTTGCGATCTATGGCTTCGACCAAGATATGTTATAATCAACCAATCAAATTAACTAAGGATATTTTACAGCTATAATATATATTAAACTCAGGGTGTTTGGAATAGTTTCTTGTGTGAATCCAACGGAGTTTCAGGAGTTCCGTATTAACCTATTTTTTTTCTATTTACTCGAATTTCAGTCGGGTCGACTCCTCCACAGCTTGGAGTCCCGATGCTAACGCATGATATGGGCCCATGTTTCCTTACTCCTAGAGCCCTACGCTTGAGTTCGTGAATAGTTCTACGGTTGCGTTGACATTCACACTTGGAAGTTAACGTTAACATAATGACCATTTAGAGACCTATAGTACATATACCATGTTCATTTATATATACTTTTACTCGTCATATACATTATTTCCTGATTATTTTATAATTGTCACTTTCCACTTTTACCAGTGGGATTTACCGAGCGCCGGTTCGCTGACGGGTATTCCACCCACCTTTGTTTTCTTGGAATGTTTGTCAGATATCGAGAAGGTGGATGCTATAGAGGAGAACGATTAGATCGGGGTTCAGGCTTTAGACTAGCTACCTTTTTCCTCAACTTATATATGCCATCTATTTAGGCATTTATTTTATTGTATTTACTTTTTCAGTTGAACTCATGTATCTATAAATATTTCAAGTTTGAATGTAAATAAAGATAATTGTTGAAAATTATACAGTCTTCATTTATTCTAACATTGTGTATTATTATTTCAACACGCTTAGTATATTTATTTAGAGAATGGCCTTCTCTGAATAAATATGCCATGGGCTTGCCATGTCATTATTTCCGTCTACTGGGAAGCGGGGCGTGACAGATGGCATGCATCCTTGCTATCGTGTCTTGTTATCGTTATCATGTCAACCTTGGTTGTAACGTGATGTTTACCTAGATGCTAACAACAATCCCTTGATATCTCTTGACTTGACCTATTGTCTGGATAGACGTACCTTGTATATGCTTGATCCTGTGTTGGCATTAGGTAGTATACCATATTGATATTTTACATGAACATAAAACCTGGGGAAAAGGGAAAATTGATAATGGAACCTTAATTGTAACTGAAGAGTTATGATTATTAGAGATTGATCAGTCGATATGAGCTACGGGCTCTAAAATAGTGATGCTGACATCATTCGTCCATCTTGACTTGTTTTACTGCCTAGCGGTATTGTCACGCCCCACTTCCCGGTATACGGGAAGGAGATGCGGCGAGGCCCGCTACGTATTTACTCCGAAATAAATATGCTAAGCGTATCTAGGCAATATAAAGTAAAAATATACACAAGAGACAGAAATATAAATGAATATCAACTTTTATTTATTTAACAATTCTTTACAAGTACAACTGGAAATGTAAATACATGAATAGAAAGCAATGCCTAAACAATGGCATAACTGAAATGAAAAGTATATACAGGTGCCTACAGTTCTGGGTCGATAGCAAACTGCTCCAAGTCCTTAGTACTGGGTTCGATCTCCAATGAGTCCGATCCACCTGACAACATTCCAAAGAAAGAAGAAAGGAATGTTGTCAGCGAACAATTGCTCGGTAAGTTCTAAAGATAGATAGAGATAGAATAGACAGAAAGAGAATGCAACTAGTAGTGTTTGATTATAATGTTAACGCAGTTGTTTGTATCTTGGTACAGAATACGCAAGTGTATACGAGAGGAGTCCCACTATTGCGGAGGCTAAGGTATACGAAGCACAAGGAACCGTTCAGCCACGGTACAACGGCAATGGATATTCAGGTTAGGTGTATTAAGGTGACCGTCTCGTGCCACTTCTAACACATTATGTACCAGTCTACCTCTTTAAAACCCCGTAATGTTTTTTGTATTAATTGTATTATTTTGTTATATAAATGGATGACTTGCCGAAACCATGATACCATGTAAACAGAATTGATATAAATGAATAGTCATGTAAACAGAGTATATCCATGGTTCAGTTCAGTCATGTTCATGTTGATACAGATTGTATTCTGGTATTTATGGATTCATGTTGTATTGTAGTTATACTTGAATTGAATTCAAGTCAGAATGTATTCAGATTTGACCATGACTCGAATTGAGTCAGACTTTTAGACAGAATTGAAGTCCTGATTGTTTTGGAGTTATCGATAACTGCTACATATGGACGGCAGAATTTGTGTCTTTTTTCAAGAAAATTACCGTGTTGATAACACCTTTTTTAGATTATCTACCTTAGATAGGCAAGCACCCACTTTCTCCGGCTCCCTGAGGCTCAAGAGAACTGGTCCCGTTTAAACCTATATTTACTAGGGTCCTTTATTGTAATTTAGTATAACTTGAGAGGTTTTATGTAAAAATAGTTTAGATATATTTTCAAAATACACCTCAAGTATTTAATTATTGTCTTTACAGTTTTCATAAATGTATATTTTATAAAAGTGATATTTTCTAGTAAGTAGAACTTAGTTTTCATTGTACATGGTTTAATGAAATATTGGAATTTGTATTGAATTGTAATGGTAGTTTCATGAAATTGGCGATCCCTTTGATTTAGAAAACATGGAATATTCATATATTATATTTAAAATAGACATTTTGATAATAGTTAAATATATATATTTAATAAAAATAAATTTATTTATTTTTGTAGAAATCTCATTTTCTTAAAAAATGTATCAAAAATTCCATCGAGATCGAATGCTCCTTGCGGAGGTCTGCATCTCGCTCTATTAGGTCCAAGGACGTGCGATAAATCATACCATCCCGATCGGGGTTTCCCAAAATGAGTTGTAGATGCACAATTTCAAGGAATTATATAACACACTTTTTAAAGAAAACAGTTTTGTAAGTTTATGGTATTTAAATGTAATGTCGTATTTTGTCCCAAAAGAATATTCTACAAACCATCGTTCTATATCAAGGAGGAGTGTTGTGATGAGCTAGGTCATTACCTCGTGAGTTTTCTAAAGGTAATACAAGGAAATATGTTGAATTATGTCGAAAGTAAAGTATGTGGTATTTTACTGTAAAAATACGATAAAAGTTGCATAATAGATTCTTTTGAGATAAAACATATTCTAATGTGTTTATTAATGATTACTAAGCAATCTATTAAAAATTGGTAGGTTTGTTATTAAGAAAGAGTTGGATTTTTAAAGAAAAGCGAATCAGAAGTCGGAATAATTCCGCTTCCGACGAGTTTTGAAAAAGAGAAGTTTTAGAATAGAGATTGAGAAGGGAAGAGGGAACTTATAAGCTATAAAGAAAGAGGGGAGGTAGGGAAAGATTTTGGAACCGTCGGGACGTCGTTTCGTCGTCGGAATCTCCTCGAAATATCGTCGGAACTTCGCCTTTTGCTAACTCTACTTGCACAATTTAGGACTTGGAAATTTTAGAGAGTTTTTGTAATGAAATTCTGAGTGAGGAGGGGTGAAATGGAGTGTGGTATTTATAGGTAAAATTAGGGTTTAGGGTAATGAAGAATAGAATTAAAATGTGCATTAAAATGTGGATTAATACCCATTTATAATTCTCTGGAAATGTGCAAAGAAATCAAACAGTATGAGGGTAGTGGGGTAGGCCAAGGGGTTCAGGGGTTGAAGTTTGCGGAGCATCCCCTTCGGGGGGGCCCGGCGGTGCCGGTCACTTGCCTTCATCTCGCCGGTCCAAATCCGGTGAGAGGGCTTATGATTTTCGCCACGTGTCCCCATCGCTTTGTATACTTCAGTGCACATGTTTGATTTCTGCGTGACTTTTCACTTTACGTGTAGTCACGTGCAAACTTTTGGGCTTCAAAAAGATTAAAAGAAAAATCAACAAAAAAATAATGTGGCTGGGGGGATTCGATCACAGGGGCTACGTCACAATAGTGTAAGGCTTTACCAATGAGCTACAAGTTATTTCTTGCTCCAAAGCAATTCAAATACTTATATCATACACAGGATTGCAAATACTCTATTTGTACATTAATTTTTAAACAAATTTCTGTACACTGAAAACAGAGATGTTACAGGCATGTCTCGGATTCAGCCCCGAGAGTCATGACACTATGGTCCCAGGCACGTATGTGATATTATTGAGTTTCGAGGAAGGATTGTATTAATTGGTTTCAAATACTTGTAGTATAGATAACGTAGAGACATGGAACCATATGATACCCATGGCATGATTGCTTGATATATCCTGTTTATCTTACTGCTCGTTATTGATAATGTTATTGTATACCCACATGACATTGATACTTGTTGATGATATTTTATACTTTGTCCTGGTTATTATCTCTATGATTTTATATTCGACGCTTTGACGTTTGGGTTTTGGATGGCCTAGAAACTTTGGCCTAAGGACAAGAGGACAAAGACTAATTCGAGAAGCTTGCTGAGCAGTGGGGTGTGTTCTTGATCATTTAGTTATTTTATGGTTTAAAAATATTTCTCATATTAAACTATTTCTTGGATTCCTTTTGTGAGCCCATAAGGGACAACTATTTATTGTTCTTGTTTTCCTTGGATCATGATATTTGATCGTTTATTATTGTTTCCGCTATTGACTCTTGATTATTGATTATTGTTATTATTTATTGTGGCATATTGGACATGTGATAGTTTGTTATTTACATTATTGTGCTTGATTACTGCTTGACAACCTTAATGTGACTATGGAAGGATGATTCCTTACTATAGGTAGCATGGTCGGCCGTGTCATGTCCTATATTTTGTAAATATTGGGAAGCGGGGAGTGACAATATACAACTTGAATTTAAGTTATATTTAGAATTGCAGAATAATGTAAAATTACATAAGATTCTCTTTTGAGATCTTCTTTTAAATACTTGGGGGCATTTTAGTGTCAATTTGATAGAAGTTGATGGGCGCCACATCACTACAAGTGGGACACCCTGGGTAGGGTCCACAAACATTTCATTTGAAATGTAAAAATCACTTCATTTGAAGTGTAAATCATACTTCGTTTGAAGTGTAGGTGGGACCCTAGGTGAGGTCCACACCGCTTCATATGAAGTGTAGGTGAGACACTCTAGGTGGGGTCTACAGCCTAGTTAGAGAAACAAATGTAATTCTGTTGCAGGGAGGCCTGTTAGGGCCTCCCGAGGGACCGAGATGGGGCCTCAAAGCACCCCAGAGGCCTAATTTGGGCCTTCCGATGGCTGCTTCAAGCGAAAATAGAAACTCTTTTTTAGAGTTTCTTTAAATGAAACTCATGTATTTGAGCTTCGCGCACATAATGTGAATATGAGATATCATTCTCAATGTTTAATGCAAAATGAACACATGGATTTGTGTTTTGTGTTCAAAAGTAAAACATGGCTTTGGGGGCCATATTTATGTGATGAGTGCAGTGCTTTCGGCACTGCATTCACTAATACAGACATGCTTTGCATGTCTGATAAGTGAATATGATATTCCTATTCATAAATGAGTTGAGAATAGGGTTTCCCTATTCACCGATTGTGAATCAGCCATGTATTTCATGTCTGAAATGATAAACATAGTTTTCCTGTTCACAGATATCGTAAAGACATATTTTCATGTCTTAGGGAATGAATGAGATTTCCATTCATATGATCTCCGAGGCGCATATGCATGTCTCGGGATGAATAGAATGTTCTATTCACCATTTCGTTTAAAAGAAGGAGAAATATGGTTTTGCTCTATATTCTTCAAGAAATTGTGTATATATTTCTATTTATTTGTTAGGAAATAAGGTGTCCTATTTTTCAAATATGCAAAATATGGGATGGCCTATATTCTTGGTTCGGTTCATTGGGGGTTAAGAACACTTTTGTGTTCTAAGTCTTTATCTTTCCTTGTGAAAGCCATGGCCATGGAACTTTCAAGCACTTTTATTTAAGAGCTGGAAACTTGAACAAATTTCCATCCTTATTTCTGATCAAAGAGGAGGACAAAGAAGAGGAGATAGAGATAGGGGTAGAGAGAAAGAAGAGTGTAGTAATGGGGTTATCCCATTCCTATATTCTCACATTCTTCTTTTTTATCTTTTCAGAACTTTGAGCCAAAGTTCTAAGGATTTTCCTCTTTATCAGTTACTTACAGGGGGTATTTATACCCCTCTGTGAGTGGGTGAGTAGTAGTAACTACTCTCTCGATATTAGGAGAAGGGGGGGTTGGAAATCCCCCATTATCTCCTGAAGAATATGTTAACCTTATTCTAAAGGAGGTCCTGACTCTATTAGTGTCCGGACACCCTAACTAGGGGCCTCCCGAGTTCGGGAGGGACATCCGGATAGGGGAGGGCATGAAACAACTCATTTTTGAGTTGTATTAAGAGGGACCTCCTAGGCAAGAGATCTCACCAGTGATGAACAAACCTTTGCCTCGCTCTTGATCATGTTTTGATCAAAACTTGAAAATTAATGGGGTGTATTTTGTAAAAATACTTATATAAGTATTTTCTTATATTTGAGAGTTAAAATTTTAACTTCAATAGATACCATCAAAAATCACAAACTTTTTTGTATCTTTCAAATTTTTAATATTTGGTAAGTTATATATAGTGCACGAAAATCGGGAATTTGTTACAAGTTAATTTTTTTAAATTTTCACTATTTTGTATGCTATATCACGAAAATCTCAATATTTTATAGTTTATTCGTTTTTTTAATATTTTACTTATAGCACACAAAAATCATTGTTATAGCATACGAAACTCATGAAATTTTTAATATTTTATATTTTATTTGGTTTTTGAATATTATCCTTATTATAACATACAAAAATCGTAAATTTTTTTAAATTTTATTTTTTCCTCTTTTTTAAATACTTTTTTTTGTTATAGCATAATAAAATTTCAAAAATCCCAACTTTTTTGTTTTCTTTAAATTTTCAATATTTTTTACATTATAGCACACTAATTTGATGAATTTTATAAATATCGAAATTTCTGTTTTCTTCAGTTTTCAAATATTCTGTTTACTGTAGCATAGGAGACTAATAAAATTTTTCAAAAAATCTCTAAATTGTTATAGCACACGAATATTTTTTCATTTTCAGGTTTTTCAATATTATCCATAATACAACACACAAAAATCATATAAGTTTCGTAATTTTTAAAAAATTTAAATATATCAAAATTTCCTGTTTTCTTCACTTTTATCAATATAGAACACTAAAATTATGGAATTTTTAGAAATCTTTTTTTTTTTAATTTCTTTGGGTTTTAAATATTTTTTATGCAATATCACACCACAGTCGAGAAATTTAGAAAAATATTGTACGCTACCTTACGAAAATTGCTAATTTTTAAAAATCTAAAACTATTTTGTTTTCTCGGTTATATTTTGCTTGACAAATTTTTAAAAATCCCTAAATTTTTAAGTTTTCTGCATTTTTTCTAATATTTTGCATGTTATAATACATGAAAATCGCAAAAATTCAAAACTTTAAAAATATTCTATGTTATTCAGTTTTTTTTAATAATTTGCTTATTATACACAAAAATCACGATATCTTCAAAAATCACAAACTTTTTTGTTTCTTTTAAATTTTTAATATTTCGCATGCTATATAAAGCATATGAAAATTGCAATTTTTTTTACAAATTCAAATATTAGAAGTTTTCAATATTTTGAATGCAAGCACATGAAATACGTAAAATTTTCAAAAAATCTCAATATTTTATATTTTATCCGGTTTCTCAAAATTTTGAATGCTATATAGCATAAAAAAATCCTGGTTATAGCATAAAAAAATCATGAAATTTTAAAGAAATTTAAAATTTTATTTTTCCTTTATTTGTTTAATATTTTGCTTCTTATAGCACAACAGAAACACATAATATTCAAATATCCCAATTTTTTCTTCAAATTATCAACATTTTTTGTGTTCTTCATTTTCTATGAATATTAGCGCATAAAAACTATTAAATTTTAAAAATATCTAAAATTATTCTGATTCTTTTGGTTTTTTAAAAATAATTTACATGCAATATCACATGACATTCGAGAAATTTTCAAAAAAATTGCTGCATGCAATATCAAATGGCATTCCATAAATTTTCAAAAAAATTGCAGGCTACTACACTAAAATTGCATAATTTTTAAAATTATTCTGTTATTCGAATCTTCAATATTTTGTTAGCTATAACATATGAATATTTAAAAAAAAATAGTTTTCTTCGTTTTTTCCAATAGTTTGCATGCTATACTATACGATAATCATGAAAATTCAAACATTTAAAAATATCCCGTGCAATTCGGTTTTTCAAAATTTTGCTTACTATAACACAAAAAAATCATGATATCTTCGAAAACTACAAGCTCTTTTGTTTCCTTTAGATTTTTAATATTTCGTATGCTTCGCGAACCGTTTACTAATTCAAAATTTTTGTATTTTCTGAATGCTATATATAGCACACGAAAATTGTAAATTTTTTAAAAATCTGAATATTTTATATTTTATTCGGTTTATCAGTATTTTTCTTGTTATCGCACATAAAAATCATTCACACATGAAAATCACAAAATTTGTATTATTTACTATTTAATTCGGTTTTTAAATATCATTCCCTAAATATTCCTTCTTTGGTTTTTTTATTATTTTGCTCGCTTTATAGAACATGAAAATTACAATATTTTTAAGTATCCTTTTTTTTTTGTTTTCTTCGATATTTTAATATTGTGCTTGCTATAACAAATAAAAATAGCAAAATTGCAATAAAATTTTGTTTTATTCTTTTTTTCAAAATCTTGCATTATATAGTACATGAAAATTGTAAAATTTTATAACAATTACGTTTTCCTTCTTTTTTCATTATCTCTACTATTATAGTGCTAAAGGAACGCGGTTTCAAAATTGAGAATCCAATTTCAATGACAGCATCATAAATGAGTATAATATTTTATCCTTTTTTCTAGCATAAAAAAAGAAAATATTAGAAAAATTTGCTAAGTGCTCTCCTTTCCTCCATCTTTTTACTAACTATTCGCCCGCAATCTCTTCCAATAATCAACTCCACAAATCTCTCTTAATAACTAACGTGCATCGCACGTGTAAAATACTAGCTTTCTTAGTTATATAGCACACGAAAATCATTAATTTTAAAAATCTTAGAATTTTCTATCTATTCGGTTTTCCAACTTTTACTTGCTCATACTTTTAAAAAACTTCCAAATATCAAAAAGATATGTGATGTAAAAAAAAGAACATGTTGCTGATTTTAGTAACTACTTATAAGAACAAAGAAATCCAGTCGGAGTATCGAGATTCCAGATAACTGGAAACCCCTTGGCAACATACGGAAATCTCGAAATTTTATAGAATCCAAAAAATTTGTCTTTTTCAAATTTCCAATATTTTGCAGGATGTTATTTGAAAATTGCGATATTATAAAAGATATTAAAAAGTCCATTTTGTTTGATTATTCAATATTTTTTTATTTTCTTCCGTAAATTGTGAAATTTCCAAGCTCTCAATTTTTTTTATTTTCTTCCGTTTTTTATATTTTATATGCTATACCATAAGAAAATTGCAAAATTTTTAAAAATCTCAAAATAATCTGTTGCATGCTATTATAAACATACGAAAATCGTCGATTTAATGAAATCTCAAGTTTCTATTTCCTTGAAACTTTTAATGTTTGGCATGTTATGGCACATAGAAATAGCGAAATTTTCAAAATTATCTGTTTTCTATCGTTATTTGTAATCGTGAAATTTTTTACTCTAAAAAAACTAATTTTATTATTTAAGAATATTTTGCATGCTATATCACTCAAAAACCATGAAATTTTCATTATTGTACCAATAAAATCCTAAAGAGAGAAAAAATAGAAAGAGTTTAAAGATGGGGACCGATCAGAATTTTTTTCACCATATAAACATTACTATATATGATGAAAGAGTGATAAATATTGACTATGATGCCAATAATTTTTTTCCATGACCGAAATATATTAAAAGAATTAAATAAGGACAAGATAATAATTTTTCTACTAAAATCCAAATTAGATAATGGAATATTCTAAGAAATGTACTCTCATATAGTTTTTTATATACTATATAGATAGATATCTTTGTTTTGTTCTAAAATTTCTTCAAGGAGGTGTTAGTCCTAAGTTATTCGAAAATGCAATTCTGTAATTTGAAAATTCATGCCAGTTCGAAGTTATTTAAAATAATAATTTGCATAATAGTGTTAGTCGAAATTAGCATTTTAGAATGCGAAAATTTGAATTTTAAAATTCATTATTCAACTTATAGTATAAAAATGAGAAAACCAATCTTGTACTCCTAAATTTTCTAAAATGTTATATATATATATATATATATATATATATATATATATATATATATATATATATATATAAAGACACACACAGGCATTTTAGAAAATTTATCACGTTCGTGAGGATAATGCGGGGAAAGGTATCCTAGGATGGAATTTTCTCCTATGACGTCTAAAAAGTACGCCCTCACGATAAAAATCGACAATCAGCACCCATTATATTCATTTTTATCATGTAGGATGTGGATATACCAAATTTAACGTGATTCCTTCATTTTTTCACCGTTGATTTAGTGGGCGCAAAATTAACGGTTTACTGACAATAGAACATTTTACATTGCTAATTCAACGGTGAAAAGGTGGTGGAATCATGTGAATTTTGGTGTATCCAAATCTTGCATGATAAAGACGATAATGTTGGATGCCGATTGTGAATCGTGGAGGACACATATATTTGACGCCTCTTATCGTTAAAGCATCATAAGGCTTTTTTCTCTCCATTATTCCCTCCCTCACACACACACATTTACACACGCCAGGCTTTTTCGTTAGGTGGCGTCAAAAATCTATATCCTCCACCATTTTATCCGATGATCGGCAACCATCATCATCTTCTTTACCATCTAAGCAAGATGTGGATACACCAAATTTCATACGATTCTACTATTTTTTCACCGTTGAATTAGCAATGTAAAAATTCTATTGTCGGTAAACCGTTAATTTTACACCACTAAATCAACGGTGAAAAAGTTGTAGAATCGCATGAAATTCGGTGTATATACATCTTAGATGATAACAATGGAGGTGAGGGATGCCGATCGTTGAAAAAAATTATGGAGGATGTTTTTTCGACGCCATAAGAGGAAATCCCTTCCTATGGCACCTTTCCTCTATTATTCTCTCTTTTTCAAAAAGAACCCCCGCCTCAAACATGCATATACTCTATATTTTTCACCGATCTAAACTGGTCATCTTGATCTATATATCATAAAATCCTTATGTATAGAAAATCCCGTGATTTAAAAATCTCTAACATATTCATCAAGCGAATAAAAAAATTAACGGCTTATCGGTATAGAAAAAATTCAGTCGCTTGATGGACGCATTAGAGATTTTTAAATTTCAAGATTTTCTGTACATAGATGTTTTACAATATGTTGAATAAAATGATCGGTATGGATCGATAAAATACGTTGAAGATAGGTGTGTTTGAGACGAAGGCCCTTTTGAAAAAGGAGCCGCCACATCATATCCTTTTTTCTGTTTGTATATAGGAGAGTGATCTATTGTATCTGTTTGTATGTAGGGGAGTGATCTATTGTAAACCGGTCCGCGTTTTTTAAAAACAGGAACTCTCGATCCATGATATTTTTGAATGATCCAAACCGTTCAAGTTGACCACCCTACCCTTATGTGTATGAAAAATGAAAGGGTTTGAAAACCTTGAATACATGCATCGAATGGATGCAAAATGAACCGTCTTTCTACACAGCAACATAAATTTCATTCGATATATGAGTTAGAGATCTTCAAATCCTCTGATTTTTCATACATATACACATGAGGGTAGAACGATCAACTTATTGTTTAGATCATTCAAATTGTCATATCGAGGATTTCCCTTTTTAAAAAATGGGGACCGGTTTGCCATGTAGTCCCCCCTCTGTCCCCCCCCCTCTGTATATACACACCGCAGGGTGCAGACTGAAATAACTTTGGCTGGAAAAAAAATGAGAAACACTAAAAGAGTATCAGGTGATATAACATTAAGGTCCACTCTACACTGCTGCTTCCAGTATCCATCATACAAATATAATAAGATTGAAAATAGAAATAAAAGGGCCAAACATCTTCTTCGCCTACTTGATATACTGAGACACCCACTTGAACCCATCTCCGTACCCCATTTTCCTCACGACGCTGCACATGAAAACCTCGAGAGGCCGAACATTGGAATCGACGAGATTAACCTTGCCCTTTCCGGTAGTGAAATTGTTAAGTCCCAGGTGGTAGCGGAGCTCCTCCTCAGACGCTGCATACGGCATGTCTATCTTGTTTCCGAGGATGAGGAAGGGGACGGTTGCCAATGAATCATCAGACAAGAGAGCGTCTAACTCCCTTTTTGATTCCGCAAACCTCCCCTTATCTAATGCATCCACTAAGTAGACCACTGCATGAACCTGCAAAAAAAATTGTAGTACCCAGAAAATAAAATAAAAATGGATATATCAAAAACGAAACAGGCAGAGTAGAACTAGTGTGAACTTTGCAGAATATACCAACATTGGTGCATGCAAAGTTCTGGAACAAAAGACCAAATGAACTTTGCAGCACCACTAGTTTTTTCCATTCTGAATGCCAAAAAACTATGTACATCATGTTTACATAACATGCCAAAAAACTATGTACATCTAAAATGGCGACTTGTTTTGCAGGAATTTTTCATGTAGGGAAACTTGTCTTGGCAGGATCTAAAATGGCGATGTGTTCTGCAGGAATTTTTCATGTAGGGAAACTTGTCTTGGCAGGATCTAAAATGGCGATGTGTTTTGCAGGAATTACTAAATTTGTTCTCTCTCTCTCTCTCACACACACACACACACACACACAACAAATACTAAAATTTATTTCAATACTCAGCTTTTAGAATATTTTTTTCTTCCTTTTATATGTTAATCTAAGGCTTAACATTTATCAACATATTTATGCCGTGATGGAGGTACACCCTTAATATTTAGAATAATGCCTATAGTATGGCATTTCACATATCAAGGAACAATCCCTACAATTTGCTTTAAAGCCTCCCTTCATGGGACTGGTAGGTTTGCGTACAGGATTATGGAGTACAAAGGTGCCATTTTGAAGAGAATCTATGAGACTACTAATAAGCAATGACAATCGCTTCGGCAACATGAAAAGGCAAGCTCCCCTACATGTCCAACAAACATGTTGGAAAAAATTTCTATCGCAAACTATACTATAAATAAAAGATAATGGTAGTACCAATTTCATTTTATTAAAATTCACCAATGACTGCCACTTTGATCACCTTAGTTCCTTAAACAAAGTGATCACATTATTTTAAAGCTTTTTGCCCTCACCCTTTGGAAAAAAGAAGACAGTCAATGGGTAGCAGGTTTACGTAGTTCAAAATGGCAATGGAGTTGGTCCAGTATTCAAAGAAACATTAAGACTTGCAAGTTTTTTTTTTTTGGAACACGCATAAAATGCATTTGCTTAAGGAAGCAGGTGTAAAAAATGGTAATAGAGCTGGTCCATCATACAAAACTTTAGGACTTCTTTTTTAAACACCACAAGAAATGCATCTTCTAACCATCTCTAGGTCCATTGAGTCAAAAGACATGACTGATCACCCCACTCTTTCAAGTCAAAAGTTATTTTGGATTTTGGTATTATGAAGCAGGGTAGCAAGAAATTAAGCAAATGTAGAATGAGATTTAAGGGCTCAAGTTGGGGCTTAAAGCTCCTTAAAAGCACAGGGGATGGGATATTCACTGCTGTTTCACATAAGGGAAACACCTTATGGCAATTATCTGCTAAAGTGGGACTTTTGTAATGCCTTAATCCCTTTTACATCAGATTAAGGCACCCAGTGGCTTTAAGAGATAGGCACCTACCCAAGACACACAACCCCTAATATTCACATCTTGATTCTTGAATAAGTGGAGAGCAAATGACCCAGACTAGACTAATAAAATACATGTGGCATGCCTCTCGACTCTCAGGTAGGATTTTAATAAATTAATATTTAATGTCCTTATAACACTAATACGCCGCAGCATTTTAAGGGCTTTTACAACAATGCCAGGCAGGCGACTTTAAAAGTCAGACACCTAGCCAAGGCACCTAAACCTCCTATGCATTAGCAGTCTGAATGAGAGAAACGAAAATGACCAACATAAGCCAATAAATGCATGTGTGATCCACGAGAAATAACAGAAACAGAAATCATGCTACTTCTAGGAATTCTATTTGTTAATTGGCTTCTTATATGATATTTCGAAACTTCTCTTCTTTGGAATTCAATTTAGGAATTTCTTATTTATTTAGATCTTATAATATTTATAGAATTTATTAGGAAATATAGTTTTGTTCCTATTAAAACTAGGTTAATTTGAAGTTCGAACTATATGAAGGAAGGTTTAAAAAGTTTCTGTGGGCATTATATTTTGAATTTTATTATTGGTAGTCTGAGGCCGGTGGTTGGAAGCGGTACTCTTCTTCTGTTTCTTTGTGAGCGACTTAAGTATTCTCTTTCAACTTTTATCACCTCGACCAATCAAGCAGTGTGGCTGGTATTTACATAATTCCCACATCATGCCTTATCAGAACTCATCGCTAGGATATAAAAAAAGGTTCCTTAACACTCATTCTGCTAATGATCAAGGTATAAAAGGAGAAGACACATGAATGATGGAGCTCTCCATCAGAAACTATGCGATACAATTACAAACAAAAAATGTTTTAGATAGTAATCGTAGATATAGGTCACGGATTATCATAAGAAGCTGTGAAACAGACTTCACAGATCTTTAAATAGAAAGGAGGATTTGAGGAAATTTCTTGTGGTTTGACTAAGGCTTATTTTCAGCCTTTTAATCCACTATATATACAAGATATAACAATCAAGCATGATAAATAAACAACATAAGCACAAACATACTATGTAACCTAACTTACGAGCAAAATAAACAAGTCACATTAACATATAAAAACTAAAAAATTACTTACAAAGCATGCAAGATAAATTTCTAAGTTTTTTTTGTAGGTGTTTGAATTTCTGAAGCCATGAAGGTGAACTTTAATTGCAACAAAATTCAAAATAATTTGTGATACAAAACTAATTGCATTCAAACAAAATTCAAAATTATTTATTCAACATAATAAAAGCAAAAATATTGTATTTTTAAATTTCAAAGAAACAAACAAGAAATAATCTACACAGAAATATTTTTAAGAAAGCAAAAATAATGATACCTTGGCATAATAATCTTTCCAGACACGCCTCGCGATCTGATGCCCTCCAAGATCAAAAGCTTTGAAATTGATTTTCCCAATGCACAGCTCTTCCGACGTCGGATACTGCGTTGGCTGATGCTGCACCAATCTCTGCTCAAAAGATCAAATTTTTTCACAAATCTCACCAATCAAACAAAATCGCGGACGAAATTCACCAAATTGACAAAAATAGTCAACAAAAACACAAACCTCATCCTTGAGCATATGAAGCAGCGTCGTTTTCCCAGCGTTATCGAGCCCTAAAAACAAGATCTTGGCCTCTTTATGCATCAGCCCCAAAGAAGCGAGCAGGCCATAGAACCAATCTAGAAGAAACATTTCAAATTATCGACGATCCGGCGAATCAATCGCCGGAAATTGAAGAAAATCGCAGGGTTAGGGCTGAGAAATCGAATGAAATCGATTGGATTTGGGATCGGCGAAACCCTATAGAGAGAGAGAGAGAGAAAGAGAGGAGAGAGAAACAGCCCTTTGAAATGAGAAGAACACGGGCCTGCGAGTCTCTTTTAAATGAGAGGTTCCACGTCATAAAATGAACGATGGCCGTCGATGTTTTGATCTGACGGTTAAGATTTGATAGAGGCTTGCGTTGAGGATTTTGACGGTGGATTGTGGGTCACGTGATTATGGACAGAGGATGTTAGGTGGATCACGTGGGATTATTTTAGTAGGCACATGGGATCTTATAAGGTTATTTTTTTAAAAATTTGTTCATTTTTATTTTATTTCACTTTATTTTGTGCTGCATCTTAATTTCATTCCAGCAATATTTGAATTCCAGACATCTTTTTACCTGAAATAGACTTTATTGTTAAACATTACTGGCTCTCGCATCCAGAACGTAGCATAAAAGAGTTTTAAAAAAACTGGAAAAAGATAAATAAACAAATGGGATGAATTACAATATTTTAAAATATATTCCAAAATCTTCAATATCATCATCTCCAACAAGTCTTCAAGATAAAGTACGAAAGTGTTCCGAGCACAACACAGCGAAAAAGTGCGTCATAATTAGTTGCATGCAAAACATGTATATATTGTTTATATATGCAGTAGGGACATGCAGGGTCTCTTCCTCTTCGGCACTCACCCATACACTGGCAGGGCCTGGGTGAAACTTTTTAAAGTTTCTCTGGGCCCATCCATCTACGGGTGAGTGACTGCAGGCCACATTGTCTCATGGTTTATATCAAGAGATTGTTGGGCTACGGTTTAAGAACTATCAGGGGTTGGTGGGCTTTGTGATAAAGTTGCCATGAGACCCCATATAATATTAAGTTTCAATATCCATGTCACAGTTTCAATTCATTTCCAAGAAAAAGGGCCTCAAATAGCCCATCATGATTTAGCCTGGCCCAATTAAATCTGTAAGAAATTTAATGAAAGTAAGTCAATGGCCCATTGTAAGGGCAATTTGGTCATTTAATAGGTAGCGCTAGAAGCATCCACTATAAGATCATCACCGCCTCCATTTCGATCCAAGAAAAACCTAATCCTAAATCAAGTCGCGCCGACACAAAGCTCAGGTAAATTTCCCCCAAATGTTCCCTTAAAAATCCTTCCTTTTTCTTTGCGAATCGCCCATCATCCTCGAATTTCTTAGGGTTTGGAGATGGCGAAGTCGAAGAACCACACGGCTCACAACCAATCGCGCAAGGCTCACAAGAACGGCATCAAGAAGCCCAGGAAGCACAGGCACGCCTCGACCAAAGGGGTAATTATCTCAATTTCATCATAAAGTTTGCATCTTTTGAACTTTGGGATGTTAATGCTGAGGTTTTTATTTGGTTTTTGAGCAGATGGACCCAAAGTTTTTGAGGAACCAGAGGTACGCGAGGAAGCACAACAAGAAGAGCGGAGAGGCTGGATCAGAGCAAGAGGAGTGAAGATTGAAAACTAAGGGTTTGGTCAGATTTCATGGTGTTTTTAGGGTTTGAATTTTCCATTTCTGCGTAATTAGATTTATTTTGTGTAAGAATTGAACTTGCTTATGTTTTGGAATCGCCTCTTCTGAATCTAGTTGCTTAAATCACACTAACTTTGAATATGTGTTGGTTATAGTTAATTTGAGCCCTGATTTTTTGGCTCATTGTAAGCTTATTCCCTTCATCGTTTTTGATAGCTCGGAAACGACTGCTTGGTTTTCAATCTAATCACTAATCAAGAATATGGTAAATAACATAGGGTTACATGGAACAAAATGGCTTGGCTGCTGACCACAATATTTTTGTTAGCAACCGTTGCATTGATCATTGGCTATTTAGACCGGTTTTAGCAATGGGATCACTGTTTTCGAAACCCGGGTTTCATGGGGATTCGGTGCCAAGCTCCATAAACTGGAACTGTGGCTTGTTTGGAAATTGAAATTTAGTTTCCCAAACTGCGGTTTCATAAGGTTCCGTGGGCTTGAAGTCCCATTCTTCCAAACTAAGGCCCTGTCTCAGAATGGAGTTAACGTTTCTAAACCGGAGTTTCATAAAGTTAGCAATACTCAACTCCGAATGCTAACTTTACCTTGAATAGCATTCATTTTGGAGTTGAGATGAGATGACCCCAATCTGATCGAACCTTTTTTCATTTTGGAGTTGAGATTAACCCCAATCAGATCTAAGTTCAGTGAACTTTTTTTTCCCAAACACCTCTTATAACACAACTAGTCATTATTTTGAAATGAACTTTGGGGTTGGCAAACCATAGCTTGCATCCGTCTAACTCCACATAAAAATAAACTCGAGTTTTCTTAATTCCATGCCTAACAGGAATAAAAAAAGTAGTGGAGTTATGCAAGATTTAGTGCTGTCTCTCTTTGTGCCCCCCAACCAAAAAAAAAGAAAAAAAGGAAGGAAAAAAAACAAACCGCCAATAAAATAACACACCCTTAAAAAAATGTTAAATGAAACCTTGGTTTCATAAATAATTTGGTCTAGAATCTTGCGAACCTGATATCAGAAACCGCGGTTTGCACGCATTCAAATCATGGTTTCGTTTTAACTCTAAAATATCCGTGGTTTTGGAAACCTTGTTGCCAAATTAGGCCTTATATCCTGCAAGTTTATTTTGCCCTCAAGTAATCTTTAGAGCTGTGAGTTGTGTTGGTACTAAGGTTTGAAATATCGTATATCGGGTTCGTCTCTGATAGGTGTGTTCAATTCGGATAAGCGGAAGCCGGACGATATCGCGGCGATACGAGTTCATATCAGACATGCAGTCATATCGGACGTAAATATCATGCATATCGGATGACAATATTCGGCATATTAACTTGCAAAATAATGTAATAATGTAATATATTGTATTTTTAAATACAAATATATAAGTATTGTCCACTTTGAAAACATAAAACTCTATTTAACATTTAACAATTACAGTTAACAAAAAAGAAACATAAACTTAACTCAGGGATGTTTGAAAAAGAAGGGAGCCTGGGGCTAGCAATTAAGAGGAAAATGTAACAAGAGGAGCACAAGACGACAGCATCGAGAGGAGGGGACATTGACGTTGGGAGGAGGATGAGGGGACATCGGCAAGGAGAGGAGGATGAGGAGATGTCGGCGTCAAGAGGAGGATGCTATCAAGCCTAGCATCTAGGGTTTAGAATGAGGATATTTTAATTGGTAATGTTAACTGGTCGGTCGAGGTAAAGTTTAAATCATCAAACCAAATCAATTTTACCCGATCTCGGTTCGCTATTTAGCGATACAAGAAACACGAGATATCGTCCGATATTACACCATCTCGGCCGATATAGGTCTAAAATGTGAATTGAGCAAAATTTGATGTATCGTATTGTTAGCACACCGATATCAATATATCCGTAGAGATCGCCCGAGATGGCTGTTCATACCAGAATATTGCATTTTATACCGCCCATTCTTACGCTCGTATGTTTATAGGTAGCTGCTTTTTATCCGTGTTTGTTACATATTTACAGAATACAGGTTTCCAGTACAAATATTGCAAATCAAGATAAAATCTCCACAGTTACGCCAAAAGCAGAACATCTGTTGACAGCAGATAAAAGCCGGGTTCCGGTCATCCATATCCGTCCAGTGCCGAGTACCAGTTCCAGAGACAAGACATATGACAGTGGTCATTCGTGTCTAGGATAAGCACAGAGCACGAGGGGGGCTACACAAGAATCAATGGGTGCGCGGAGCTCGAGGGAGATAAAGTCAAAAGTGAAGAAAAGAAAGCAATCTTGGACTAAGAAATCTGCAGATATTCTGGAAGACTTTTGTGCAGTTTGAAGTTTTCAAACACGAGGAAAAAGTAAACCAGGGAATGCCACCAAGTACGATCACCCAACTCACCAAGATGGCCGCGGATCCGCGGCCAATAGGGGGTATTGGCCGCGGATCCGCGGCCATGTGGGGTCGTCGTTCTGTCGTTTTTTGGTACATTCATTTTATGGCAGATTGTTGCCCTAGGTTTTCAGTTCACCTCCTATAAATACCCCAGAACTTGCCAAGCTTTTGGTGTTCATTCTTTGTTCCTCTTTTGTAGTTTTTTGTGTACTTCTTCTTCTTCATTCTTTCTCCATGAAAATTGTAGTGAGAGCTTTTTGAGTGGAAGATCAATGAAGATGAAGGTTTTTGTATCATTCTCTTTTCTTTAGTTTCCCCTTGAGATTTTTGCTTCCTCTTAATCTTTCAACCTCTTCATTGAGCTTGAATGGTTAAGGGTTAGTTATTGATCTCAAAGGTCGTATTTTCTTATGAAATTAGCACATCATTTCACATGCGTTCTCTACCCTTCTCTTGATCTTGCAACCTCTTAACTGAGCTTGCAAGTTTAAGGGTTGGCTATTGATCCCATGCTTGTCTTCAGTTCTAGTTTCTTGTTCTTTTTATCGCTTTTTATTACTTGCTTATTATTATCTTGCTTTACTTTCTTGCAATTTATATTCATGCACTTAATTACTTGTAATCTTTTCTTTTCCTCTCTTTTTGGTTCCTTTTGTGAATGAATGTAATTATCGTTGTTAAGAATAAATACGGTATTGTAAGTTAAGATTTTCTTTTCTCATTTCCTTTTCCCGTTATTTTCCATTGAACTCCGCCCGAACCATACGCAAGCGCTCCGTTAGGCACCCTACCTTGACAAGGTAGCGGTGATTCCTAACCGCGACCGGTTGCGTTCGGTTTGGCCGGAGGCGAAAGCAAGAGACAAGAACGGAAGGACAAGGGTAAATAAGCCGGATTCCACGAATACCGCGCTTAAATCCCCTAATCCACGTTGTTGCCGATTGCTTCAATCGGTCAAGACTCGGCTCAAAAGTTTTGAGTACGGATATCTTTAGCTTACACTTTCGTATATTTTCTTAAAAACTTCATACTTGCAAATAAATACACATAGGTTAGCTTGAACAAACTCATACTCATTCTTTATTGACTCGTCTAAAACAAGAAAGCACATACAACCATCTCCCTGTGGATCGACCCGTGCTCAACCGGCTAGCTGCATAGCGACACCGTCTTGATTGCGGTTAACTTTAATTCTTTCAATCAAATGCATCTTGATTGCGGTTAACTTTAATTCTTTCAATCAAATGGGCATTTGATTGAAAGAATTAAAGTTAACCGCAATCAAGACGGTGTCGCTATGCAGCTAGCCGGTTGAGCACGGGTCGATCCACAGGGAGATGGTTGTATGTGCTTTCTTGTTTTAGACGAGTCAATAAAGAATGAGTATGAGTTTGTTCAAGCTAACCTATGTGTATTTATTTGCAAGTATGAAGTTGTTAAGAAAATATACGAAAGTGTAAGCTAAAGATATCCGTACTCAAAACCTTTGAGCCGAGTCTTGACCGATTGAAGCTAGAGCAATCGGCAACAACGTGGATTAGGGGATTTAAGCGCGGTATTCGTGGAATCCGGCTTATTTACCCTTGTCCTTCCGTTCTTGTCTCTTGCTTTCGCCTCCGGCCAAACCGAACGCAACCGGTCGCGGTTAGGAATCACCGCTACCTTGTCAGGGTAGGGTGCCTAACGGAGCGCTTGGGTATGGTTCGGGCGGAGTTCAATGGAAAATAACGGGAAAAGGAAATGAGAAAAGAAAATCTTAACTTACAATACCGTATTTATTCTTAACAACGATAATTACATTCATTCACAAAAGGAACCAAAAAGAGAGCAAAAGAAAAGAACAAAGAAAAGAAAAAATTACAATTAATTAAGTGCATGAATATAAATTGCAAGAAAGTAAAGCAAGATAATAATAAGCAAGTAATAAAAAGCGATAAAAAGAACAAGAAACTAGAACTCAAGACAAGCATGGGATCAATAGCCAACCCTTAAACTTGCAAGCTCAGTTAAGATGTTGCAAGATCAAGAGAAGGGTAGAGAACGCATGTGAAATGAAGTGCTAATTCCATAAGAAAATACGACCTTTGAGATCAATAACTAACCCTTAACCATTCAAGCTCAATGAAGAGGTTGAAAGATTAAGAGGAAGCAAAAATCTCAAGGGGAAACTAAAGAAAAGAGAATGATACAAAAACCTTCATCTTCATTGATCTTCCACTCAAAAAGCTCACACTACAATTTTCATGGAGAAAGAATGAAGAAGAAGAAGTACACAAAAAACTACAAAAGAGGAACAAAGAATGAACACCAAAAGCTTGGCAAGTTCTGGGGTATTTATAGGAGGTGAACTGAAAACCTAGGGCAACAATCTGCCATAAAATGAATGTACCAAAATGCCCCCAAAAAACGACAGAACGACGACCCCACATGGCCGCGGATCCGCGGTCAATACCCCCTATTGGCCGCGGATCCGCGGCCATCTTGGTGAGTTGGATGATCGTACTTGGTGGCATTCCCTGGTTTACTTTTTCCTCGTGTTTGAAAACTTCAAACTGCACAAAAGTCTTCCAGAATATCTGCAGATTTCTTAGTCCAAGATTGCTTTCTTTTCTTCACTTTTGACTTTATCTCCCTCGAGCTCCGCGCACCCATTGATTCTTGTGCAGCCCCCCTCGTGCTCTGTGCTTATCCTAGACACGAATGACCACTGTCATATGTCTTGTCTCTGGAACTGGTACTCAGCACTGGACGGATATGGATGACCGGAACCCGGCTTTTATCTGCTGTCAACAGATGTTCTGCTTTTGGCGTAACTGTGGAGATTTTATCTTGATTTGCAATATTTGTACTGGAAACCTGTATTCTGTAAATATGTAACAAACACGAATAAAAAGCAGCTACCTATAAACACACGAGCGTAAGAATGGGCGGTATAAAATGCAATATTCTGGTATGAACAAATACCCCCAAACTTATCTTTTGCTCGTCCCGAGCAAAACCAATTATTCACAAAAAAGTCCTAACCGCACTTTCGCAGGGAACGCGATTGCACCGAGCACGTGCAACAAGCCGTTAAACATCTAGGTGTCCCTAGTAGGAGTGTTGTCTCCTGAGGGTTTTCAACGGATTACACCCACAAAATCCCGTCAAGCCAGTGTCATAAGTTAATATCGATTCTACTCCTACAGTTTAGTATTTACGTTAGAAACTCTATCATCCTAAGTTAGAAATATTCAACCCTTATTTTTCACACCTCCTATCTATTTAACCTTAGGTCCTATACGTTCCAAAAAAAAGTTTAGAAAGATATTGGTTCTCCTGAGTTTTCCTTCTAAAGTGAGGCCTCAAATCAGGGATTTTTATCACCTCTATAGAAAACACAAGTCTTATTCTTCATTTCTATCTTTTATTCAAACATCGATTGTATACCCTACGTGTGTGTATATTTGCACCCCTACACTTTAGAATTCAATTCAAGCTATAATACCCTTGCCCTAATACCTAATACTACTTATTTTCATTAAGGATGGACGGATTTGCTCACACACCTTTCATGCGACTATTAATGCTTCTTGAGGCACTAACGGCCGATTACTGAATATGTGAACTTAAAGCGTAAATAGCAGTTTCCAGGTCTTGACTTTATTCTATCTTTTCTTTTTCTTTTACTTTTTCTTGTTCTTTTTCAAGACCGGATATATTTTTCAACATGCTCTTTTGGTGTTTAGCTTTAAATATCGTTTTTTCTTTCATACTAGGCTTTCAGGCAAGAGTATTTCTAGGTATCCTCTACTATCCCAAGTTTCAAGGTGCGTGTATGTGCAGTTTGTAGGGTATATACTTTCTAAATTTGAACTCAAGAAAAGAAACTATTTTTCAGACTTATCCTTCAGTAGAGCATCAATACTTTCCCTTCATCTTGACTTAACTAAAGAACTGAACTCAAGATTACCTATTTCTCAAAAAAACTGTAAGGACGTATACTTACCAAAGTTAGACAGAATAAGGGTTATTTTTAGGGTTTTCAATCCCTAAGCCTAGAATTTAGTTATTTCTATCATATCAACTAAACTTTCGGAATAAAGATCTAAGTTACCCTATTAGCTAACTTGACGACAAAGCTTTCATATTTTTTTGGAAAATTTTTAATTTTTGTGGGTTTTTTAATAAGGTATGCAAATGCAAAATATACAAATGAATGCGAAGGAAGAAAGCTTACCGAGCACACCCCCAAACTTAAACTTGACAGTGCCCTCACTGTCAGGCTACACCAAGAGGGTCAAAATTGTCGGCGCTTCCTAAAAACAAATTATATACAAAACAAAAAGGAAAACAAAAAATATATACAAAAAAGGAGTTCCCCCCAAACTTAAGTAAAACAGTGTTTTCACTGTTAAGTGTTGAAGTTCAGGATTAGGGGGGAAAGAGAAGTTTCAAGCTATACAAGGCCTTTACACAGGCCAAAAGTGAGCACCAACCATTCAAAGATTTTATCGTGATAAAGCAGTGGCTGGTGAAAGAAGGTGAAGAGGTAAGAAATGGAGAATACGCGAGACCGTATGGAGATAGAAGTGGTATACGGTCTCGGTATATGAGAAGAAGAATGGCGAAAGGGAAAAAGAAGTGGAGTACGAACTTGAGGGTGAAAATGGAGTGAATAGATTAGCACAATTTGTGATGACCGATGTGTGAAAAGCGATTGTGCTAATATATTAACCCGTCGAGAAATGGGATCAAATCCCTCAAGATTCGTGAGAAACCATGGGTACGCCGAACTTGGTAAACCAGACATATGAAATGTACGTGAGACGGGTTCTTGCAAGGTCGGAACGATGGAAAGGATGGAGGTAGGTGATTGAGGAAGGTTATCGGTTAAAGGTTCGGGAGGGTGTACACAGTCAATGAAAGGAACATGATGAATTGGAAAATCCGACTCATCAATTAAAACTGGTTCATCCTCAGTACCATCCTCAATATTCTCCTCAAAATTCAGCATATCCATGCAATTTTCATCAAAATCAAGACGCGTATGGGGTTTGGGAAAAACAGTTAATGACTCGGGATGATGAATTGGAAAGAAAAACTCTGCCAGATCTACAGGTTCATCATCCAAAATATTCCCGGCGTTAATATCCTTAATTAAGTGAAAGTCAATTTTTCCCGACATCTCATCAAAAGCATGGATTTCAATCAATTCAGGTTCTAAGATAGAGGTGTAGAGGTCAAAAGGATTGTTTGTGGTTTCACTTGGCAAGGTCCCTTCACAATCTGGCAAATCAAACCCTACAAAGTCGCACAACTCATTAAACATTCTATCTTCAATTGATAATGCAGTTGGGACACTTGATAAACTTTCAACACAGGAGTTGTGGGATTCAATTTGAAACGGGTAGGTTTGATTTGGAAGGGGGTACAGCTCACTCTCTCCACTCAAATTCACAGCCTGTCCGACCGCCTCTTCATACATTGGAAAATTTGGAACTAGTTGAAAACTAGCTACCGGGTCACTAGGTTGTATGAGGGCGGCCATGGACGCATTCAAATCCATCATCTGTTGGCTTGGCGCTACCCTAAAGTCTTCCAACGACTGTTCCAGACTAGACATGGGTTGTGATGGGGTTTCAGTAAAAGATTCAAAGTTGTTTGGATACTGAAAACTCCCAAATGGCGGTTCTGAAGCAATGTCTAGGGAAGGTGCAAAGGTAGGGTAGGATTGGTAGGAATTGAATGGTTGGATAGGGATAGGATCAACATTTGGATAAGAAGGTGAATGAAATTGTTGATCCCAAGAATTTGAAGTGGTGAAAGGAGTGAAAGATCGGCTACGAGATTGTTCAATACGTTCAGCGATGGACAAAGGACGACTTGCAAAAGGGGTATCAACATAAGAGGGTGGGGGAGGTTGAAAAGGTTGATACAAAGTAGATTGCGGAGGGCAAGTGTTTGTCCTAGACGCTGCTATCCGATCTTTCAAAGAGATTTTGGGCATGGAGGGATCGTTCGACGTTCGGCCAAAGCAAGAACCGTAAGAAGTAATGTCTGGTTGTGGGTACCAAAGTTCGGCAAGAGTTTTGTGAGGTGGGGTACCCATGATATGAAGAGAGAAAGAAAGAAAGGCAGAGAAAAGGAGGGGAAAAAGGATGTGATATTTATATTTTTTTTTTATATTAACAAAAGAATGAAGTATACACAAAAAGGATATGGACAAAAACAATCACGACACAAAAATACCACACACCTAATCGTTCTAGGGTTCACCTAGGTCAACTAGACCTGCTCCAGAACTTGATTGTCGAAGTAAAACTGTGTCGAGAAACGGGCTCAAGATACACTGATCACGAGGCCAGGTAAGTGCAGAGATAAGGGAAGGTTTTCCAACGCTTTCGCGAAGTTCCTTAATTAAATAACCCTTTCTCTTTTGGCGGTTTCGCCGTTAACACTTTCCTAGACACCCCGTAAACAATATACCGTTAAGCAAGGTTCTAAACACAGTTAACTTCTCCTAGTGAGCGCGAAGTCCTTAAGGCTTAAAATCTAGTTTCTTTTAAATTTTTTAAATTTTGTGCGGGTAAACGTTATGCTCAAGTTCGTGATTTGTGGGCCACGGAAAAGGTGATGAAATCCTTTACCGTATATTGTGGGGTTCGCTTGCCTTTAAGTCCGTATTAATGTATGCAATGCGCAATTCAATAAAAATTCTATAAAGAATCAAAAAATCGTTTTTTAGTGTAAGCGCGGCACTGCAACAAATACGGGTTAGTCAATTTTTAGCGTTTGTTAGCGAACTTGCAAAGAATCCTGCAAAGAATAGTATATTGGATGCGTCGGATTTGAGAAGAAGGTGTTAGTAAAGTACGTACCGTTAAGTTTTGGGTTAGGAAACCCCCGTTGAATCAAATCCGGTAAGCTTGAAAAGTTCGCTTGCGCGGGTCAAACTACCCGGATCTTTGGCACTGTACTTTGCAATCACCTTAGCCTTGAACGTACACTTTGCTCCCCACAATCGCTGTTTGCAAATCCGCAAAAATCTGCGGAAAATACAGTACAGTGGAATTTACAGAGACGATAAAAGAACAGAGACAAGGCAGGAAAAAAAATTGGGGCACTGAGGCCTCAATACGGCCGCGAAACCGCGGCCACAGCCCCTCTTTGACCGCGGTTCCGCAGTCAAACAGTGGAATTGGAGCCTCGACTTTGGTTTCCTACACTCCCCTTGATCTCTACTCCAAAATAAAATGCTCTGTTTTCTATTTTGATTACTGTACTTGCTCCAGATTAGCCTGCACACTTGCACACAAAAATTATTTTAAAAAAACAAAAAGAATATTTTTTTATTTATTTATAAATATATACAAAAAGAATATTAACCCGAATAACAAGAAAGAAAATACGCTACCGTCTCCCCGGCAACGGCGCCATTTGATTGAAAGAATTAAAGTTAACCGCAATCAAGATGCATTTGATTGAAAGAATTAAAGTTAACCGCAATCAAGACGGTGTCGCTATGCAGCTAGCCGGTTGAGCACGGGTCGATCCACAGGGAGATGGTTGTATGTGCTTTCTTGTTTTAGACGAGTCAATAAAGAATGAGTATGAGTTTGTTCAAGCTAACCTATGTGTATTTATTTGCAAGTATGAAGTTTTTAAGAAAATATACGAAAGTGTAAGCTAAAGATATCCGTACTCAAAACCTTTGAGCCGAGTCTTGACCGATTGAAGCAATCGGCAACAACGTGGATTAGGGGATTTAAGCGCGGTATTCGTGGAATCCGGCTTATTTACCCTTGTCCTTCCGTTCTTGTCTCTTGCTTTCGCCTCCGGCCAAACCGAACGCAACCGGTCGCGGTTAGGAATCACCGCTACCTTGTCAGGGTAGGGTGCCTAACGGAGCGCTTGCGTATGGTTCGGGCGGAGTTCAATGGAAAATAACGGGAAAAGGAAATGAGAAAAGAAAATCTTAACTTACAATACCGTATTTATTCTTAACAACGATAATTACATTCATTCACAAAAGGAACCAAAAAGAGAGGAAAAGAAAAGATTACAAGTAATTAAGTGCATGAATATAAATTGCAAGAAAGTAAAGCAAGATAATAATAAGCAAGTAATAAAAAGCGATAAAAAGAACAAGAAACTAGAACTGAAGACAAGCATGGGATCAATAGCCAACCCTTAAACTTGCAAGCTCAGTTAAGAGGTTGCAAGATCAAGAGAAGGGTAGAGAACGCATGTGAAATGATGTGCTAATTTCATAAGAAAATACGACCTTTGAGATCAATAATTAACCCTTAACCATTCAAGCTCAATGAAGAGGTTGAAAGATTAAGAGGAAGCAAAAATCTCAAGGGGAAACTAAAGAAAAGAGAATGATACAAAAACCTTCATCTTCATTGATCTTCCACTCAAAAAGCTCTCACTACAATTTTCATGGAGAAAGAATGAAGAAGAAGAAGTACACAAAAAACTACAAAAGAGGAACAAAGAATGAACACCAAAAGCTTGGCAAGTTCTGGGGTATTTATAGGAGGTGAACTGAAAACCTAGGGCAACAATCTGCCATAAAATGAATGTACCAAAAAACGACAGAACGACGACCCCACATGGCCGCGGATCCGCGGCCAATACCCCCTATTGGCCGCGGATCCGCGGCCATCTTGGTGAGTTGGGTGATCGTACTTGGTGGCATTCCCTGGTTTACTTTTTCCTCGTGTTTGAAAACTTCAAACTGCACAAAAGTCTTCCAGAATATCTGCAGATTTCTTAGTCCAAGATTGCTTTCTTTTCTTCACTTTTGACTTTATCTCTCTCGAGCTCCGCGCACCCATTGATTCTTGTGCAGCCCCCCTCGTGCTCTGTGCTTATCCTAGACACGAATGACCACTGTCATATGTCTTGTCTCTGAAACTGGTACTCGGCACTGGACGGATATGGATGACCGGAACCCGACTTTTATCTGCTGTCAACAGATGTTCTGCTTTTGGCGTAACTGTGGAGATTTTATCTTGATTTGCAATATTTGTACTGGAAACCTGTATTCTGTAAATATGTAACAAACACGGATAAAAAGCACCTACCTATAAACACACGAGCGTAAGAATGGGCGGTATAAAATGCAATATTCTGGTATGAACAAATACCCCCAAACTTATCTTTTGCTCGTCCCGAGCAAAACCAATTATTCACAAAAAAGTCCTAACCGCACTTTCGCAGGGAACGCGATTGCACCGAGCACGTGCAACAAGCCGTTAAACCTCTAGGTGTCCCTAGTAGGAGGAGTGTTATCTCCTGAGGGTTTTCAACGGATTACACCCACAAAATCCCGTCAAGCCAGTGTCATAAGTTAATATCGATTCTACTCCTACAGTTTAGTATTTACGTTAGAATCTCTATCATCCTAAGTTAGAAATATTCAACCCTTATTTTTCACACCTCCTATCTATTTAACCTTAGGTCCTATACGTTCCAAAAAAAAGTTTAGAAAGATGTTGGTTCTCCTGAGTTTTCCTTCTAAAGTGAGGCCTCAAATCAGGGATTTTTATCACCTCTATAGAAAACACAAGTCTTATTCTTCATTTCTATCTTTTATTCAAACATCGATTGTATACCCTACGTGTGTGTATATTTGCACCCCTACACTTTAGAATTCAATTCAAGCTATAATACCCTTGCCCTAATACCTAATACTACTTATTTTCATTAAGGATGGACGGATTTGCTCACACACCTTTCATGCGACTATTAATGCTTCTTGAGGCACTAACGGCCGATTACTGAATATGTGAACTTAAAGCGTAAATAGCAGTTTCCAGGTCTTGACTTTATTCTATCTTTTCTTTTACTTTTTCTTTTTCTTTTTCAAGACCGGATATATTTTTCAACATGCTCTTTTGGTGTTTAGCTTTAAATACCGTTTTTTCTTTCATACTAGGCTTTCAGACAAGAGTATTTCTAGGTATCCTCTACTATCCCAAGTTTCAAGGTGCGTGTATGTGCAGTTTGTAGGGTATATACTTTCTAAATTTGAACTCAAGAAAAGAAACTATTTTTCAGACTTATCCTTCAGTAGAGCATCAATACTTTCCCTTCATCTTGACTTAACTAAAGAACTGAACTCAAGATTACCTATTTCTCAAAAAACTGTAAGGACGTATACTTACCAAAGTTAGACAGAATGAGGGTTATTTTTAGGGATTTCAATCCCTAAGCCTAGAATTTAGTTATTTCTATCATATCAACTAAACTTTCGGAATAAAGATCTAAGTTACCCTATTAGCTAACTTGACGACAAAGTTTTTATATTTTTTTGGAAAATTTTTAATTTTTGTGGGGTTTTTAATAAGGTATGCAAATGCAAAATATACAAATGAATGCGAAGGAAGAAAGCTTACCGAGCAATGGCCGATATTTAGATCCATGGTGGGTACATGTACTTACATTATGGGCATGTTTGGTTAGCTACAAAAAGAATTTGCAACATTTGTTGCATGCTGCATTTGTTGCAAAAAAAGGGCACAAATCTATTGTTTGGTTATATGCAAGTTTATTTTGTCCTCAAGTAATCTTTAGAGCTGTGCAGTTGTGTTGGTACATGTACTTTAAGGGCATGTTTGGTTAGCTACATAACGAATTGCAACATCTGCTGCATGCTACATTTGCTGCAAAAGAAGAGGCTCAAATCCATTGTTTAGTTATCTGCAAGTTTATTTTGCCCTCGGGTAATCTTTAGAACTGTGGTGTGTTGGTACATGTACTTGCATTACAGGCATGTTTGGTTAGCTACAAAAAGAATTGCAGTATTTGTTGCATGCTGCATTTGTTGCGAAAAAAGAGAGGTTCAAATCCATAGTTTGGTTTTCTTCAAGTTTTGTAGTTGGATTTCCAAATCCAAATCTTGTTTTGTTTTTGGTTGAACCAAAAAGTAACGAAAATGCCAACATTTGTTGCAAATTTTCTTGTGGCATATACAAAGCTTATGTGACCCTTCATAATAATCACTACGCCCACCATTCCAAAAGTTGCAACTTTTGGTACAACCAAAATGAGGGCAAGAGATGGTGCAAGAGTTTGATGCTTTTTACATTTCCATTTCCATTTCCAACTAAAAGGTTCTCTTGCTAATCAAACAAAGGAATTGGAGATTTTTTGCAACAAATGTTGCATCCATTTCCAAGCTATCAAACAGCCCCTATTTGTACACATAGAGAGCAAGATGGGATTGTTCCGATTTCTTTATTCCCTTTTCTCATGATTTCAAGCATCTTCAGTGCTTGATAGGTATATTATTAGCGATGGTTCTGCTATTGGTAAAAAGCGAAACATCGCTCATAGCCAGCAGTATTGCAGTGCCCTAGTCATAGCCAGCAGTATTGCAGTGCCCTATTTCGTATTTTCCTAAAACCCTTGCATATCACCAGTGATAATGAGTGATTCTTCTTTAGTGTGTTCATAGTTTTGTTTCTGATCTATTGCTGCTTGTATTGAATGCTGTAAAGAAATTGAGGTCTACCGTTATTTGTTGCAGAGTTTGCAATGACAGCCATAAGCAATTAGTCAAGTAAATTGCTCAATTCGTGTTGTTGAAGGTGCATGATGCAGTGGTCTTGCATTATCAGTCATCAGTTATTATTGTTCTGTTGGTTTTCTTATTCTCCTGAAACATATGTATATAGCCAGAGTGATTGTTGTTCAAACTTTGGTATAATACGATTGACCACAATCTACGAATGTCCATTCTAACGAAAATCTGAGATTGGAATTATGCAAGGTGTGTATAATATTATGGTAGCATTATGAATACGCTGTTCCATAGTGCTAGTATGTTGTGGGATGATAGTTTGAAGGGTGATCCAGATATTCTGCACTGTTAGAACCGGCGTTCTGAAACTCGAACGGCCCAATGGTGAAAATCGGGGAGGGTTCATATGTTAAGTGGTGATGGATGTTTTGGATGAACAAGTATCCTTCAAATATCCGTATTTTTTGGATGAAGGGCCTAAAATCAACAGGAAACTTTCGGATGAAGGGCTTAAGAACAACAGGAAAATATGATGGTCGCCAAGTCGAGCATTTTTTAGTTTTTGGTGGGTTCTTGAATTGTTTTTGTCATCTTTTGTTTCCAGCCTGAAAGCAAATATCCAATAAAAATTGATGTATCCATAATTTAGGACTAGGAGATTAACGGTGGGTGGGAGCAAATCGTCAAAAATGTGTATTTTATTTTTCAAGCCTTCAATTTAGTAAAGTGTCTGCCATTTTGACTTAAAACTTTGCATTCTCTTTGAATAAATGATTAAAGAAAAACAAATGTTTTGAAATAAGCAACTATTGTAGTAAAACGTTTTGTATATTAGCAACTTTATTTTTCTGAGGAAAGCTAATATATCGTTACTATATTTACTCATAGGAGCAAGAGGTTGTTACATTTACAAGTTTTAGAAGGTTGTTACATTTACAAGTTTTAGAAGAGATTACATTTAATTGACAACGGCTTTCAATCGTTTTAAAAATGTCTATTGTAATCTGTTAAAAATACCTACAATGTCATAAAAATTCCTGATTCTCGTCATGTATTTTCTCATCTTTATTATTATAATTCTGACTCATATTGGTTGTATCAAATTTATAATGAATTCTTGAATGCCGATTTTAATTTTTTTTAAGCACACAATAAATTATTGAGGATTTTTCTTGTTTCTGTTGACGTTTTTTAAAACAAAATTATGGAGTAGTTGACTTTGAATTTGTTGGGACCCATAATAAGTTAGCATTTGAAGAAATCAAACATTATAAAAGTAAAATTACTTTTCCTATTATAATTTGTCAATTCAAAATTTTATATGAGCCTATCATACTATTGCCTAGGCGTTGTGGGTCCTGCCATTTTGACTCTTGGTAGACAAATTGTTTGTAGTAAAAGCATTGTTCTTATGAAAATTCACTCTATCTAATATAATAGTTCTTAAAACTGGCAAAAAAATGTTTTTAAAGCTTGAAAATTTCAGCTAAGAATCTCAACTAAATTAACTAAATATATACACAAAAAGTTAAAGTTAAATTCCCCAAACCAATTGCTATAAATAAACCAATGAGCACTATTGGGGGTTTGATGATGCTCAATATTGGCAATGCGAGATCAGGACACGGGACGGATGACATGTTCCAAGACATAGAAGAAAGGGCCCACAGAGGCCGACCAGGCCACCCTTGTACCCGATCTACAAGCACAAGCTGGCCCTTCTCGGGGCCCCCTGCAAATTTGCCTCCTTGGCCCCTCAGCTCGCCCCGAGCTGGCACAGGACCAAGACTCCTCAGCCCTCTTGCTCGGTTCCGAGCTCCCCAGCCGAGGCCGTCTTCCTCGGTCCCTCCGACCGACCAACTCCACCACTCACAGGCGTAACAGCTGCTCCACAAATCTCGCCACGCGCAGATTCTCCGCCAGCAACGTCCCATATTCTACGCCATCACGAACCCCATTAATGGGCGATCCGCTCTTTACGCGGGCGTGACGTCGGGAGCGTAACTGCCGGCGAGATTCTCGTGCTTGCTGCTGCGTGCCGCCGCCGCTATATAAACCCTCATCACAGAGGGGTCAAGTAAGCCATTCTTGATTCCACTTAGCCGTTACTCTGCTCGGATCTAGTACTAACTTGATCGTCGGAGGGTCATCGGTGGTACCAAACCACCCCGGGACTTCTTTGCAGGTACTCGGCGTTAAACTCCTCAAATCACCAACCTCCTCAAAACCCATTGAGACCCACACGCAACAGAAGATCACCGCCGAAATCCACCGGGAGATCAACGGAAGACAACATCTGACGGAGACCCGAAAAGGACCTCCATCAGTTGGCGCCGTCTGTGGGAACTAACTCCACAAAACACAAAGTTGGCCTTCCGATCTCCGCCCACATGGCAACCGATCCCCCTGAAGATCCAAACACCCGCTGTCGCCTCCCTCTCAACGGAGGCACGGGCGAGCCCTCACCGAATGTCGTCGGCTCCCCCGCTGGCTGCCGTTTCACAGGCTCCGGCGACCGTCCGAACAAAAGGGCCAGGGGCCACGAGCCTATCACCTTTGGCGACGGAGACCTCCACGGCATCTCCATGCCCCACAACGACCCTCTGGTGATCACAGCCTGGATCCACCGGTACGAGGTCCACCGGATACTTGTCGACTCGGGCAGCTCGGCAGACATCCTCTTCCACGACTGCTTTCTGCGCATGGGACTTACCCTAGCGGACCTGAGGCCAACCTCACACGTCCTGTCAGGGTTCACCAACCACTCCATTCCCACGCAAGGGGTGGTTACTCTGCAGTTCAATATCGGTGAGCCCGGCCGCACCCGTACATTGCCTGTGGACTTCATTGTAGCAAAGGTCCCATCTGCCTACAATGTCCTCCTCGGCCGCCCGACGCTCAACTCACTCCAGGCCCAGATATCGACCTAACACCTGGCGATGAAGTTCCCTCTCGATCAGGGCGGAACAAGTCGAGTCTACGGAAACCAGCGGATCGCGAAGATATGCCTTACCGAAACATCTCCATCCGAGCTACCGACTGACAACGCTGAAGGAAAAGATGACATCAAGGGTTCTTTGGACATCCGAGACGAGCAGAAGGAGGTCCGGGGAACGCCGGTCGAACCACTGATCGAGGTGCCCCTCACCGAAGGAGACAATGAGAAAACCGTCCAGATCGAATCACTCCTGACAGGGGCCCGGCGAGATGACCTGGTCAGCTTCCTCAGAAATAACTCCGACGTGTTCGCCTGGGCGCCCGCCGACATGCCCGGGATCGACCCCAAAATCATTTCTCACAGGCTCGGAGTTGATCCTACGGCCCGACCCGTCAGACAGAAAAAGCGGAGCTTCGCCCCCGTCAAACAGAAGGCTATCGAAGATGAGATTGATTGACTTCTCGCCGCCAACTTCATCCGGAACGTACCGTACTCGGAATGGATGGCAAACGTAGTTCTGGTCAAGAAGTCAAGCGGGAAGTGGCGCATGTGTGTCGACTTCACCGACCTCAACAAGGCCTGCCCCAAGGACAACTATGCACTCCCTCGGATAGATCAGCTCGTCGACAGCTCAGCCGGCCACGAGTTGTTGAGCTTCATGGATGCTTTCTCCGGCTACAACCAGATCCGTATGAATCCGGAAGATGAAGATCTCACCGCATTCACAACGGAACAGGGGGTATATTGCTATAAGGTGATGCCCTTCGGCCTTAAGAACGCCGGGGCTACGTACCAGCGGTTGGTCAATCGCATGTTCAAGCCACAGATCGGCAGGAAAATGGAAGTCTACGTTGACGATATGCTCGTCAAATCCGTCTCGACGGCAGACCATGTCAGGGATCTGGGCGAGGCCTTCGAAGTGCTCCGCAAGTTCAAGATGATGCTGAACCCCGCCAAGTGCGCTTTTGGAGTCACCGGGGGAAAGTTCCTCGGGTTCATGGTTACTCACCGTGGAATCGAAGCCAACCCAGAGAAAATCGACGCTATCCTCAACATGGCCGCGCCCAAAACCAACATCGAGATCATGCGGCTCACAGGACGAGTCGCCGCTCTAAGCTGCTTCATGTCCAAGTCAGGAGAGAAATGCCTCCCGTTCTTTAAGGCCCTGAGAAAGATCCCGAGGTTCGAATGGTCAGAGGAGTGCCAAGCCGCCTTCGACCAATTGAAGAAGCACCTCGCAACGCCGCCACTGCTCACCCGACCCGTCGAAGGAGACGAGCTGTTGCTGTATCTGGCGATATCCGATCAAGGGACTGGCTCGATGCTTCCGGGAGGTCGAGGGAGCGCAGAAGCCGGTATACTATGTGAGCCACGTATTTAAGGATGCGGAAACAAGATACCCGGCCATAGAGAAGATTGTCTTAGCCCTCGTGGTGGCCTCAAGGAAGCTGCGACACTACTTCCAAGCACACACCATCATCGTCCTTACCGAGCGCCCGTTGGGGGACATTCTTGCGTCACCAGAATCCTCGGGCCGCTTAGAAAAGTGGAGGTGGGAGCTATCCCAGTTTGATGTGAAATATCGCCTTAGGCAGGCCATCAAGGCACAGGCCCTGGTCGACTTCATCGTTGAGTGCACCATCCCCCTTAAAGGACCGTAGTCCATGCTTCCCCCCCGCTACTCAGTGTCCCGTCGCGGGGAGGCCTGGCTCTGTTCCTTAGTGGATCATCTACGTCGGCGGATCTTCAACCGAAGAAGGGTGTGGTGCCGGCCTCATTATCCGGGGTCCGAACGAAGCAGAAATGGAGTACTCTCTGAAGCTCGGTTTCAAGTCCTCGAACAACGCGGCAGAGTATGAGGCCCTCCTGGCCGGATTGCGCATGGCCGCCAAGTTGGGGCTGAAGATAATTCGAATCCGCAGCGACTCGGCCCTTGTTGTCGGACAAGTGACTGGCCGCTTTGAAGCTCGGGAGCCTCTGATGGTGAAATACCTGGACGAGGTGAGGAAACCCGGAGAAACTTCGAAGAAGTCCAAGTAGAACAAATACCCAGGCAGCTGAATGCCCAAGCCGATGCCTTGAGCAAGCTGGCTTCATCATACTCAGCCAATAATAAGCGGTCCATCCTCTTCGAAACCTTGCCTCAGCCTAGTGTGGAAGACGGAGCAGCCACGCTCCACGTGTATGCGGCGTAAGAAGGCGACCAAGATTGGAGGAAGCCCCTCATGGAATTCCTGAAGGACGGTGCACTCCCGAATGACCGGGGGGCCGCCCGCCGCCTCCAGGCCAAAGCCCGCCACTTCGTCTGGAGCAATGGAAATCTTTACAAAAAGTCCTTCACTCAACCCCTGCTCCGATGCGTTGATCCCCACGAAGCCGACTACGTCCTCCGGGAAATCCATGAAGGGGTTGGCGGTGTGCACCAAGGGGCCCGAACCTTGATTTAAAAGGCGTTGCTTCGGGGGTACTACTGGCCCACTATTCACGAGGACGCCCAGAAGCTAGTCAGAAGATGCAAGAGTTACCAGCTCCACGGCAGCATCCCTCGCCTCCCCGCCATAGAGCTGACCGCCCTAACATCCCCATGGCCGTTCGCCCAGTAGAGATTGGACATGATCGGCCAGTTCCCAACCGGTACGGGCGGGCACAAATACGTCCTCGTCGCAGTAGACTACTTCACCAAGTGGATTGAGGCCATCCCCATCAGAAAACCGGACGCCACCACTACCATCAAGTTCCTGCAAAACAATCTGATACTCAGGTTCGGCATCCCGAGATGTATCATCACCGACCACGAGACGAACTTCGAGAATGAGAAAGTGAAAGACTTCTGCAAAGAATACCATATCCTCATGAAGTTCGCCGCGGTCGCGCATCCCCAATGCAATGGGCAGGCCGAAGTCGCTAACCGAGACGTCTTCCGGGGCCTCCGAACCCGCCTGGAAGGGCGACAAGGCAGTTGGGTCGAAGAATTACCTCGGGTCTTATGGGCCCTGCGCACGTCAAAGAAGACCCCCATCGGGGAAACCCCCTTTAGTCTCTGCTACGGGACCGAGACGATGGTCCCAGCGGAGATCAGGCTACCCAGCCATCGGGTCGAGCACTTCGACAACGATGCGAATACCTCGGCGCTACGAACCGACCTGGACATCTTGTTGGAGAAGAGAGACCGGGCCCAGATCAGAGCTGCCGCTTATTAGCAGCAAACGGCCCGATACTACGACGCTCGGGTCAAGCACCGCTCCTTCCAGAACGGGGATTTGGTCCTACGACGAAACGAGTTCGTCGATCAAGGCAGGCTAGACAAGTTCTCCCCGAGGTGGGACGGTCCCTTCCTCGTCTCTGAGGTCCTCCCCGGCGGGGCCTATCTCCTGCAAGATGCGGACGGGCGCAAGCTCCCGCGGCCTTACAACGCCGAGAAGCTCAAGCTATACCAATGAGGCCAAGGCCAACAAGTGCATACCCCTCCTTTCACAAAGACGATGTAAACGCTTTCCGAAAATCCTTTCCATTCGAATAAAGAAACGTCGAAACATTGTTAGTGAAGTTTTGTCAGCAGCTACCCTGCTCGGCTATCCCCGGCTGGTAGCTTCCTACCATGACCGACAGGGATCACAAATCCCTCCTAGAGGCAGTCGAGCCTGAGGATCCCTCGCTCGGCTATCTTTCAGGATAAAAGCCCTCGCCAAGAGGCATCGGGCAAAAAACCCTGCCCGGCCAAGGGTCCTTGGTAGGCTTCTTACAGCCCCTCCCGCGCTAAGGACCAAAGTCCTCCCAGAGGCAGTCGAGTCCTTACTCGGCTATCCCCGGTTGGTAGCTTCTTATCACAACCGACAGGGATCAAAGTCCTCGCCAAGAGACACTGGGCAGTAACCCTGCTCGGTCCCCGTCATGAAGGATCAAAGCCCTCGCAAGAGGAAACTGAGCAGCTACCCTGCTCGGTCTTCTCCGGCTGGTAGCTCCCTACCCAAGATGCCAGGGATCGAGGCCCTCGCAAGAGGCACCCGAGCGGCTATCCCGCTCCTTCATCCCAGGATGGTAGTTGCCTACCCACGACGCCAGAGACCCAAGCCTTCGCCAAGAGGCAACCGCGCAGCTTCACTGCCCGGTCATCCTTAGTGGGCTTCGTACAACCCCTCCAACACTAAGGATCAAAGCCCTTGTAAGAGGCAACCGAGCAGCTACCCTGCTCGGTCATCTCCGGTTGGTAGCTCCTTACCCATGACGCTAGGGATCGAAGCCCTCGCAAGAGGCATCCGAGCGGCTGTCCCGCTCGGTCATCCCAGGCTGGTAGTTGCCTACCCGCGACGCCAGAGATCAAAACCCTCGCAAAGAGGCGACCGCGCAGCTTCACTGCCCGGTTATCCTTAGCGGGCTTCTTACAGCCCCACCAACGCAGAGGATCCGAGCCCCCAAAAAGGGGCAACAAGTCTATCGAAGTCTAAGCGATCCCCTCTCGACTCCGGGGCCATGGAGATGCCTCCTCGGCAGCGCTTGGCAAGTGATCGAAATCAACTCGACGAACGATCGCTAGACAGATAGCTGACCCAACAGTGCAAGCAGAGATATTTTACAAATATTCTTCACACACAGAAGATGAAATGCAAACCGATGAAACAAAATTTTCTTTTATTACTAAAGGCAAAGTTTTTACAAAGGGTATTCTGGGGCTCCCCAGCTCTACAAACTGTCTGGAGGCTTACTTCGGTCCCCTCATCGCTGGCATCACGGCCTGCCGGGGGATTTACTACCGGAGATTTCGCCACCAGGGGCGCCCCTTGCTCCCCTCGCCATCTTCCACCAGAGGCCTCGCCACCGGGAGCGGAACCCGAGCGCGGAGCTCGCCATTGGCGAACTCGGAAAGCTGCTCCTTCACGGCGTCCAGGGCCTTGTTCCACGCGACGGTAGAATACTCCCCGAGCTCGGCGTAAAACTCCTCTGACGCCTTATAATTGGCCACAGCTTTCTTAGCCCGAACCTCGGCAATCTGGGCCTCCAGAAGCGCCGCCTCAGCATCTCCCCTGCTGACGTCCCTCTCCTTCTCCATGGCCGCGAAACGTTCGGCCAGATCTGCTAGCTTCCTATCGGCGACCCGGAGGGACGCACTCAGACGACGATGGACACCCCGATTCGCTGAATTGGTAAGTTCCGCAGCCTCCGCACGGGCTGCCAGGACGTCGGCCCTTGCCCTCTCCAGGCGCAGGTCATGCCGCAAAACCTCGACCTCCGAGGGAAACTCTTCTACTGGCCTCGGTGCGCCCCCTCGGCCTCCATACGAGCGGCAAGGGCACAGTGTTGAAGGACCTGACGGAAAGCGAATGAGAAACCGGGAGGCCTTCGAGCCAAAGAAAGGAATACTAGAAAAACTACACGTAGAGGAGTTCGTACCTGGACCGCCCCTTGGGCCATGGCATCCAGTTGGGCCCTCAGGGAGCCATGCGGAAGCTTTCTCCCAGCCGACTCCTCCATCCCGGCGAGCAGGCCAGCAGCAACGGAAAGCCCAGACGGAACCGTGAAGATGGCGCCGCCCTCCTGCATGGAAATCCCCTCAGGGACCCTCGACGATGACGCGCGAGAAATTGTCCTCTTTCTCTTAAGAGGGGCCCCGTCCTTGCCCTCCCCTCTGTCCCCCGTCTGGGGCTCGGATAACCGTGGACGTCTCTGGTCGCCGCCGGAACAACCACCAGGAGCCGTCAACGAAGTAGACGGCCCTATCGCCGGCAGAACATCCGGTGCGGGGCATGAGCCAGCCAGGGGCTCGGCCGCGCTACCAGCCTCCCTCTGGCGCGAGCAACCCCAAGAGTGGGAACGAACCATGTATTCAAAAGAAGAAGAACGCCGAGCAGCCGCGACTTAGGAGAGAGGAAATATGAAGGAGTAGGGGCCCTGGAGCGGGCCCCACCCTTACTTATCGCTGCAAAATACCTCATCCAACGGTGTCCTTCATCTCCCACTAAAACGTCTCCTCGGGTCCAACGGCTCCGATTGCTCCACGTGTCGATCCCATGCTGAGGCGCATCCGTCTGACGCTGCAGGCCTGCATACGTCGCGTCGGCCAACCGACGCTCGAAACGTGGACCATCGCGTCAGTGGCAGAATGCATGAACCGGCGCACCTTCCTTAAATGCAGAAATCTCACCCTGATTCGCTGATAGAAAAGACAAACCGACAGCCCGAGGACTCGTCCCGGCGAAGCCTTAGGAAGGAGCTCATCTCGGGAGGCCCGGCAGTCCACTCCTGACCCGACCCATTAGCTTGTCGGGACAAGAGTGGGGGGCTAATGACGATACTCAATATTGGCAATGCGAGATCAGGACACGTAGCGGATGACATGTCCCAAGACCCAAAAGAAAGGGCCCACAGAGGCCGACCAGGCCACCCTTGTACCCGACCTACAAGCACAAGTTGGCCCTCTTCGGGGCCCCCTGCAAATTTGCCTCCTTGGCCCCTCAGCTCGCCCTGAGCTGCCACAGGACCAAAGACTCCTCAGCCCTCTTGCTCGGTTCCGAGCTCCCCAGCCGAGGCCGTCTTCCTCGGTCCTTCCGACTGACCAACTCCACCACTCACAGGCGTAATCGCCGCTCCGCAAATCTCGCCACGCGCAGATTCTCCGCCAGCAACGTCCCACGTTCCACGCCATCACGAACCCTATTAATGGATGATCCGCTCTTTACGCGGGCGTGACGTCGGGAGCGTAACTGCCGGCGAGATTCTCGTGCTTGCTGCTGCATGCCGCCGCCGCTATATAAACCCCCATCACAGAGGGGTCAAGCAAGCCATTCTTGATTCCACTTAGCCGTTACTCTGCTCGGATCTAGTACTAACTTGATCGTCGGAGGGTCCTCGGTGGTACCAAACCACCCCGGGACTTCTTTGCAGGTACTCGGCGCTAAACTCCTCAAATCACCAACCTCGTCAAAACCTATTGAGACCCACACACAACAGAAGATCACCGTAGAAATCCACCGGGAGATCAACGGAAGACAACATCTGACGGAGACCCAAAAATGACCTCCATCAGGGTTCGAACCCTAGGAACCCCAAGAGGGGAAGTGGCCACAAATTAACGTTTTCGGAGCAAATTCGTGGGTTTTCTGGGGGTGTGTATTATGTGCACGAATGTGTTGTATGTATTGTGTGCTTAGATTAGGGGTCGCGGGTCCAAAAAAGTTGCTATAAATATACGTTTGAATAATCCTCTAATTTAATCCAAATTTTCAAACATGGCTGCTGCAGGCACCAACATGAATTGCGTGGCTCCATTGCTGCCTTGGTTCTCTAAATCTAGAAATGGTATAGTGAGATTACGTTCTTATACATGCAGGAAATCTTATGGCCGCAAAGAGCGACATCCTCATCTAGGAATTTCTACAAAATCACCGCGGTCGCAGTCGCATATGTGCTACAAACAAGTCCGCATGTACTCATCTAATTCCATCAATGATGACGATGATGATGATGGGCGGAAGAAGAACGTGATATCGATAATGGTGGAAATTGCTGACGGTCTCCGTAAATCATATAGCAAACCCTGGACTGCGGCCTCCATCTGTCGAGTGGCGACCACTAGAACTAGAATTCATTAACCAGCAAAAACAAAGTCGGCCTTCCGATCTCCATCCACATAGCAAGCAATCACCCTGAAGATCCAGGTACCAGCTGCCGCCTCCCCCTCATCGGAGGCGCGGATGAACCTCCTCCGGCGACCGTCATCAACGCCTTCGCCGGCCGATAGACTGACTAAAATCCAAACGGCCAGGCCAGGGCCCCAGATCGCCGCTCTCCCACCTCCAGAAGACTCTTCCCCCGTCGGCGCGGCTGACCACCGGCAGGCTACGTCACATGGCCATAGATCTCACGGGCTGATACTCGTCCGCTGGGCGATCATTCAGCCTCCTCTGGCGGAACCGAAACGACGCGACCCTGGCGCTTCGCCTCCCCGCACAATCGATGCGCGTGCTACGTGCACGTTCACCGCGACCATTCCTGTTCCCCATACCTGCAAATGGATGGTCGGGCGAAACCTCATGAAGAATCAGCCGAGCAGCTACCCTGCTCGGTTATCCTTAGCCGGTAGCTTCCCTACTCGCAACGTCAGGGATGAAAGCCCTTACCAAGAGGCAACCCAGCAGCTACCCTGCTCGGTTATCCTTGGCGGGTAGCTTCCCTACCGCAACGCCAGGAATCAAAAAGTCCTCCCAAAGGCAGTCGAGCCCGACCCTCGTCCGGCTATCCCCGGCGGGTAGCTTCCCTACCGCAACGCCACGGATTAGAAAGTTCTCCCAGAGGTAGTCGAGCCCGACCCTCGTCCGGCTATCCCTGGCGGGTAGCTTCCCTACCGCAACGCCAGGGATCAGAAAGTCCTCCCAGAGGCAGTCGAGCCCGACCCTCGCTCGGCTATCCCTGGCGGGTAGCTTCCATACCGCAATGCCAGGGATCAGAAAGTCCTCCCAGAGGCAGTCGAGCTCGACCCTCGCTCGGCTATCCCTGGCGGGTAGCTTCCTTACCGCAACGCCAGGGAGCAGAAAGCCCTCCTAGAGGCAGTCGAGCCCGAGGATCCCTCGCTCGGCTATCCTTCAGGACAAAAGCCCTCGCCAAGAGGCACCGGACGGTAACCCTGCCCGGCCAAGGGTCCTTGGTAGGCTTCTTACAGCCCCTCCTGCGCTAAGGACCAAAGTCCTCCCAGAGGCAGTCGAGTCCTTGCTCGGCTATCCCCGGCTGGTAGCTTCCTACTGTAGGGTGTTTTTCGTCACCCCATTGAGATGGGAATACGCGCACGCTTGTCAGGCGTATACTACAGATTCCCCCTGCCTAGGGTAGGCGGGGGTTTAATGATTGTGCGGATCCGAATCTCCGGCAGCCGCGGACTAAGCTGCCGTTAATTACCCCTCGCCTTTGGGGCGGTGGAACCTCCGATTGACGGGTTAAACTGGTCATGCGAACTCAATATGCAGTGTGCGTGTGTTTTGTTTTGAAAGGAGGGTTTTGGATATATCGGGAGCCACGCAGAGTTTTTACGGGGGTCCCGCTACCCGGATAGCGGGCTGGGGGTCAAGGGGGCTAGCAGCCCCCTTACGGGGTTCGGGGCAGCGCCCCGGCCCGAAATTTTTTTTGAGGGGGAGAGTGTGGCGGAGTATGTGTATGTGTACATTTGTATACATATGTATATATATACATGTATATATAAATAAAGGGGAAAAGGGCATCCAAAGGATGCGTGGGGCAGCACCTTGGGCGCTGTGCACTTAGGTGCTGTGCGCTCAGGCGCAAGCGCGCCACATGTCGGCACGTGGGCGCTTTGCGCATGAGCGCAAGCGCGCAGGTGCGCAAGCGCGCGCGCCACGTGTCGGCACGCGGGCGCTTTGCGCACTTGCGCATGAGCGCAAGCGCGCAGGTGTGCAAGCGCGCGCGCCACGTGTCGGCACGCGGGCGCTTTGCGCACTTGCGCAAGCGCGCGCGCGCCACGTGTCGGCACGCGGGCGCTTTGCGCACTTGCGCAAGCGCTTAGGTGCGCAAGCGCGCGCGCGCCACGTGTCGGCACGCGGGCGCTTTGCGCCTTGCGCAAGCGCGCTGGTGCGCAAGCGCGCGCGCCACGTGTCGGCACGCGGGCGCTTTGCGCACTTGCGCTGCGCGCTGCTAAAACAAATTTCTCAGAAGAGAAATCAGAGAGGAGTTGGACTCCTGAGTGTTTTTTTTTTTGGGTTTAGTGAACGATGTTCTTCTTTCTCCTGTTGCTTGCTGGATCTTGAAGATCAAGAGATGTGAAACCTCAAAATCTCTTCTTTTTCAGATCTAATAATAGATCCAAGTTCCCCTTTGTGGGTTTTATGGTGAAAAACTAATTTGTTTTGAAAAAGGAAGAGTAAAACTCTTGATTTAATTCAAGAGAAAGAAGAAGGTTTTGGAACCTTGAAGATGGAAGAAAGAGCTCAGCTCTGAGACTTTTTTTTTGGAGAGAGAAAGTTATCAGATATTTTCATTATCTTTTGCCTTTATAGGCTATACACTTTGCACATAGCCCCTTGGGCTTCACAAAATGGTATTTTGCCTATCCCATGGCTCATGTGCCATTTCTTTTTGCACATAAGCCATGGGCTTTACAAATATTTGGCTTTATGCCTATTTTTCTTACATTTATCCATAAAACAAAACAAAAGAAATACAACAAAATTATTTATTACAAAATTTTAATCTTGGCATGGGGGGAGGCCGGCCGTTTCTTGTTCGGGCTCGACCCGGGCATGGGCCCACTGGATCTGGGCTTGGGCCCACTTGGCTTGGGGTTGACTTGGATTTTGACTTGGTCAACCGGGGTGTAAATTTTTACCCCAACAAATTGCCCCCCATCAATAAATGCACACCACATATGTGGGTCGTGTGCATGAAATTGATGGATCTTCTTTCACGTGGAGGCGGCTTGATTTGGTTCCCACCTTTTGGGAAGCTGGCATTGCCCTTTTTACGACATGGACGGTCGTTGCTTGACATGTCTCCGAGACGGAGTGTCCGTGATAGACGTTTCCCTGGCCCGGAGTGATCTGGTTCCCGCTTTGTAGGAATCCTGTGCTGCCCTTTTTACAACGTGGACGGTCGGTGCTACCCTTTTTGCGACTTGGACGGTCGTTGCTGCCCTTTTAGCGACGTGGACGGTCGATGCTGCCCTTTTTGCGACTTGGACGGTCGGCGCTGCCATTTTAGCGACTTGGACGGTCGTTGCTGCCCTTTTAGCGACGTGGACGGTCGGTTCTGCCCTTTTTGCGACTTGGACGGTCGGTGCTGCCCTTTTAGCGACGTGGACGGTCGGTGCTGCCCTTTTAGCGACGTGGACGGTCGGTGCTGCCCTTTTTGCGACTTGGACGGTCGGTGCCGCCCTTTTAGCGACGTGGACGGTCGGTGCCGCCCTTTTACCGACGTGGACGGTCGGTGCTGCCATTTTTGCGACTTGGACGGTCGGTGCTGCCATTTTAGCGACGTGGACGGTCGGTGCTGCCCTTTTAGCGACGTGGACGGTCGCTGCTGCCCTTTTTGCGACTTGGACGGTCGGTGCTGCCCTTTTTGCGACTTGGACGGTCGGTGCTGCCCTTTTAGCGGCGTGGACGGTCGGTGCTGCCTTTTTAACGACTTGGACGGTCGGTGCTGCCCTTTTTGCGACTTGGACGGTCGGTGCTGCCATTTTAGCGACTTGGACGGTCGGTGCTGCCCTTTTAGCGACTTGGACGGTCGGTGCTGCCATTTTAACGACTTGGACGGTCGGTGCTGCCCTTTTTGCGACTTGGACGGTCGATGCTTGATTTGACTTGCTCTGCTTCTTGCAGTGTCAGGGGTAGACTTGACTTGCTCCGCTTCTTGCGGTGTCGAGCTTGGATTCTGACTTGCTGATTTTGATTTGGGTTGACATCAGCATCGCTATACTGGAATATGGTACCAGGAGCAAACCATCATCTGTCATGGAGAGGATTTTGGAATTTTGGTTTTTGTTTGGCATCTGCATTGCTGCACTGGAATAATGCCAGGAGCAACTCATCATTTGCCCCGAGAGAATTTGAGAATTGATGGCTTAGGAGGCAGGTTTAGATCCCTATCACCTAAGACTTTTCAATTTTATGGGCCGTGAGGGTCCCATAAAAGCATTTTCTCCCTACGAGTCGAAAGGATCTCGTAGACGTATTTTCTCCATAGGAGTCGTGGGGACTCTTAAGTGTGTTGCTCCTTTGTGAGTCGTAAGGATCTCACGCGGGAATTTTCTCCTCTCAAAGTCGAGAGGACTTTGAGAGCGCATTTCATCTTCTTTTCACGAGTTTGCGCCCTTTCAGGTTTTCACAAACTCGTCGGCAGTCCTGCCGTTTTTACTCACGGAGCCCTTTCGGGTTTTCCTCCGTGCCCATTTTGCTTGTGGACATACCCCTTTTTTTTCCTTTTTTTTTTCCTTTTTTTTTTAGTGGGACTATGAATGTGGTCTCACCGGTAAGACTTAGGGGAGATTGGGATTGTTTTACGCCCGTGGATTGTATACGGTTTTGCAGGATGTATGATCCAGACCGTAGGGCCGAAAAAATTTCAGGGCTTTGTTGGCGTCTGCATCGCTGCACTGGAATGTGGTACCAGGAGCGACTCATCATTCGCCGTTGGGGTATGGGATTTGGAATTTGGATCTTGTTTGGCATCAGCATTGCTGCACTGGAATAATGCCAGGAGCAACTCATCATTTGCCTTGGGAGGACTTGGGATTTGGGTTTTTGGTCGGCATCTGCACCGCTAACACTGAAGCGGAATGCCAGGAGCGACTCATCATTTGCCGTTACCCGTTGGGGAACGATGGCTTAGGAGGTAGGTTTGGGTCCCTACCACCTAAGGCTTTTCAATTTTATGGGCCGCGAGGGTCCCATAAAAGCATTTTCTCCCTACGAGTCGTAAGGATCCCGCATGTGTATTTTCTCCTTAAGAATCGTGAGGATTCCTAAGTGTTTTGCTCCTTTGTGAGTCGTAAGGATCTCACGCAGGGTTTTCTACCTACAAGGTCGAAGGGACTTTGCGAGTGTATTTCATCTCTTTTCACGAGTTTGCGCCCTTTCGGGTTTTCACAGACCCGCCGGTAGTCCTGCTGTTTTTACTCACGGAGCCCTTTCGGTTTTTCATCCGTGCCCGTTTTGCTTGTGTACATACCCTTTTTTTTTTTTTTGGGACTTTAAAAGTAGTCATACCGGAAGGATTTGGGAGAGATAGGGGTCATTTACGCCCGTGGATTGTATACGGTTTTGCAGGATGTCTGATCCAGACCGTAGGGCTGATGTGCTCAGTTCGCCTGCGACTTGGAGCATTCACGTGTAGTATTTCTTGAGGTATCGGCCATTGATGGGTGGTATGGGCCTTTCTCCCTCGGCACTTATTAGTTGGTAGGATCCTCCGTCGAACACTTTCTCGATGACGTATGGTCCTTCCCAGTTTGGCTCGAATTTTCCCTTGGCATGTCGATTGAGGATGATCGGTCTTTTGAGGACCAACACTAATTCACCTTTCTTGAAAGCGCGGGGACGAGTTATCTTGTCATAGGCCCGTGACATTTGGGCTCGGTATAACTCCAGACTTTGCTGCACCGCGAGCCTTTTTTCTTCGAGGGCATCAAGCTCTTCAAGTCGAAGGAGCACGTTTTCCTCTTCCGTCAACTCATGTTGAACGGCCATTCTTAAGCTCGGAACTTCTACTTCGAGGGGGAGGACCGCCTCCACTCCGAAAAGCAATGAGTATGGAGTGGACTGTGTTGGAGTACGGTGAGTGATACGATATGCCCACAGCGCCTCATGAAGTTTGAGATTCCAGTCTCTCTTGTTGGCTGAAGCATTTTTCCTCAGGAGCTTGCATAAGGTCTTATTGAAGGCTTCGGCTAGCCCATTGGCTCTTGGATTATAGATGGAGGAATATCTCCAGTCTATCTTGTGCTGGGTAGCGAACCTTGAGACATTGAAGCTCTTGAAAGAAGGCCCGTTGTCAGAAATGATTCTTCTTGGTGTACCGAAGCGGTATAGAATATTATGCTGGAAGAATGTCAGAATATCTTTTGTCTTGACTTCTTTTAGCGGGACAGCTTCAGCCCATCTGGAGAAGTAGTCTGTCGCAGCCAGTATGAACCGGTGGCCTTTGGATGACGGAGGATCAATTGGACCAACAATGTCGGTGCCCCAGACTTCGAAGGGCCACGACGCCACTGTAGGATGCAATGGATTGGGATGCTTGTGAATAAAATCACCGTGAATTTGGAAGATATAACATTTCTTTGCATGCTCTCCGCAATCTCGTATCATGGTGGGCCAATAATACCCAAGCCGTTTAATTTGCAGTCGCATCTTGGGGCCAGATTGGTGAGCACCGCAAACGCCTGAGTGAACTTCTTTCATGACTTTTTGGGCTTCGGCCGATGACAGGCACCTGAGCCAGAGTTGGTCATATGACCTGCGGTATAACGTGTCATTTACAAACACGTATCGGAGAGCTCTTTTCTTCAGCTGAATCCGCGCAGATTTTCTTCGGGCAGCTTGTCGTATCGGAGGTACTCTATAAAGGGTTCTCTCCAATCGGGCTCGTCTTGGATGATCGAAGCTTCTTCCGCAGGACTGCTCTTCTGTTCCGCGCTTTCTTCTTCTCGTAGAGAGACTGGGGGTAGAATTTGCCGGCTCCTGACTGTGATCAGAATTTCGTCCATGTCAGGATCAGCCAGCTCCTTGGCCAAGCGAGCGAGTACATCAGCCTTTCCGTTCAACGCTCTAGGGACTCTCGTTAGTTCAATGTGAGTAAACCGTTTCATGAGTTCCACCACTCGACCTCTGTACCGAGCTAACTCGGGTTTGTATATCTTATAGTCGCCGCTTACTTGGTTGACGACAAGCTGGGAGTCACCGTAAACCCGTAGCCGAAGGATTTCCATTTCAATGGCAAGCTCCAAACCAGCTATCAGAGCTTCATACTCAGCTTCATTGTTTGTCCGAGGCTCGGTGAGAGCAAAAGAACGCCGTAGGGTTCCCATTGATAGTGTGATGAACACCAATCCTATCCCTGCTTTTATCTCCGGGACGCTTGATTTACTGGAGGTCCTTATTGACGAGGCTCCATCGAAGTAGAGCTCCCAACATGGCTCATCTTCCTCGAGGTGCAGCACTTGTTCATCGGGTAACTCACAATTTAGCGGCGACCCTTCTGGTATGGGATGAGCGGCGAGAAAGTCTGCAAGAGCTTGCCCTTTTACTGCTTTCTGAGGGGTATAAACTATGTCAAACTCAAGTAGCATGACAGCCCATCTTGCCATTCTGCCGGCTAGGCTTGCTTTGGTCATCAAGTGTTTGAGCGGGTCGACCTTGGAGATCAGCATAACCCGCTGAGCGAGCAAATAGTGCCTCAGCTTCTTCACAGCAAATATCAGAGCCAGGCATTGCTTTTCGATTGGGGAGTAGTTGTGTTCCGCCCCGACTAGAGTTCGACTGAGGTAGTAGAGGGCATTTTCTTTTCCCTCCTCATTATTTTGGGCAAGGAGCGCACCGAGTGACTCGTCCAGCGCGGCAGTGTAGAGAATCAGCGGTTTATTTGGAATGGGAGCGGCCAGCACTGGAGGGTGCAACAAGTACTGTTTGATGCTTTCGAAAGCTGCTTGACATTCGGCATCCCAGATAAAAGGAGCTCCTTTCTTCATGAGCTTTGAGAGGGGCCTGCATCTCCCTGATAAATTTAAGATAAACCTCCGTATATAAGCAAGCTTGCCTTGAAAAGATCTCAGCTGCGTCAGACTCTTCGGAGGGGGCATCTCCATGATGGCCTTTATCTTTGATGGGTCAACTTCGATCCCTCGATGGCGAACTATGAAGCCCAGGAATTTTCCCGATGACACGCCAAAAGCGCACTTTAAAGGATTCATCTTCAGATCGTATTGCCTCAGTTTGGTGAGAACGGTCCTGAGATCTTGGATATGATCGGCCTTGGCTTTAGTCTTGATGACCAGATCATCAACATAGCATTCGACGACTTTATGGATTAGGTCATCAAAGATATTAGTCATTGCCCTCTGATATGTAGCACCCGCGTTCTTCAGTCCGAATGGCATTACCTTGTAGCAATATATCCCGATCGGGGTTCGAAATGCTGTGTGCTTCTCATCCCCAGGCGACATCTTGATCTGATTATATCCAGACGAGCCGTCCATAAAGGTGAACAGTTCATAATTTGAGGTGTCATCGACCATCATTTCCATGACCGGTAGCGGGAAGTCATCTTTAGGACATGCCTTATTGAGGTCCCTGAAATCGACACAGACTCGGATCTGCCCATTTTTCTTCTTCACTGGGACTATGCATGCGATCCAGTCTGCATATTTCTCTTCCCTGATGAAGCCGGCATCGATGAGTTTCTTGGTTTCCTCGATGACCTTTTCTTCTAGTTCCCTTCTCATTCTTCGATGAGCTTGTTTGACTGGCTTAGCATCAGGAGATATAGCCAACTTATGTACGGCCACTTCAGGGGAAAGGTCAGGCATTTCTTTGTACGTCCACGCGAAGCAGTCGACGAACTCATGCAGCAGGGCAATTATCTGCTCTTTCATTTCCTCCGACAAGAGTGAGCTGATATAGGTCGGCCTTGGATTATCGGGCGTTCCTAAGTCGATCTCGGTTAGCTCATCAAAGGTTGCTTGTCCGCCATCTTCGAGCTCTTGAGGAGCTTCTTCTGGCTCGGCTATCTCGTCATCATCATTTGATCTTTCGCTGGCCTCACCAACATGGATCATGTAGCACGCTTTAGAATCAGGTTGAATGTAGCCTATGCCCCGTCTATCTGGAATTCGTCCATCGATGAGGGCTCGGACCTGGAGTGGATGCCATAGCCCTTCGTAAAACTTTGCTTCGGACTCCGTTCGATATAACCGGCATCCGCACTTTTTAAAGTATTCCCGCATCTCGGGCGCATAGTATCTGGGATTGAGGACGGCTCTTATGCCTCTCTCATAGGGAAGGCACGCGACAGAAAGATCGTCCGGGTGCACAACGGGGGTTGACCCGTAAAACAGGATGCCCTTCTGTCCATTTTTCCTCCCGGGCACGTAGAAAGTTTTCAGCTGGTCTACGGTAGAGACTGACAATGCGTCGAGCTCTTTGCACATCTGCTCCGGCACCCTTGTGACGGCTAGGGACCCTTCTGCAATTTTGAGGGTCTCTCGTAGTTTCGCTTTTTGCATGGGGGTCCGATCTGCACCGCTGTTGCACGACAGGTCCTCTTCCTCTGACTCTTCAGTGTCGCTGCCAAGATGAGGGCGGACATTACTGCTAGATGGGGCTTCAGTGACAGATTCGTCTGTATCGCTGCCGAAACGAGGGCGAGTTTTACGGAAGGACGGGCTTCCAGCGTCGGACTCGTCAGTGTCGCTACCGAAATGTGGGCGCACTTGGGCGTTTTTACTTTTGAAAGTGACAACCGGCGCATATTTGCTTTTGGGTCTTGGGGCCGGTCTATCCTCAGTCAGTTGTGGCTTAGAATTTTGGTGGTTCATAAAGTACCGAGAATCTTCATAGCGGACTTCATGCACACCGAACGGCTGGATGTCTCCGTCAATACGTCTTTCTTCGCCATTTTTAGTATACTTCATGCATTGATGGAGAGTTGATGGAATGATGCCATAATCGTGGAGCCACGGCCGTCCCAAGAGAATCTTATAAGACGTGTCGGCGTCGATCACGTATATCTTAGCTTCAGTTTGCAGATCCCCGAATTTGATTGGCAGAGCTACGGACCCCAGAACTTGCTGGCAATTTTGGTTGAAGCCTTGAATGACAATCCTTTCCCTTGACAGGTGTCGGACGTCCATTGATAAACTCTTCAGAGTTCGCAAGTTCATGATGTTCACTGAGGACCCCGGATCAATCAATATGCGATTAATTCGATCTCCGTCACTGTACCCGGTCACGTAAAGCGGCCGATTATGCTCAGCCGTTCCCAGTAGCAAGTCTTCATCCTTAAATGTGACTGCAGCGGCATGCAGAGCGTGCGGAGCTTCTTTCATATTAATTTCCGCAAAGTGAGCCTGATACCGCTCGGGGTTTTGGAGAGCGTGAATAAGAACATTTCTAAGCTCCTTAGATAGGACCAAGGCGTCGTAGATGCTCAGGAGAGACGGAAGCTTCCGGAGATGTGCCAAGACATTATAGTCCACCGAGGAAGGACTTATGTTTTCATCAATCGGTTCTCTGCCATCTTCTTCATTAGCGACTTGTTTTTCCTTCCCTTTTGGGGCGTTGCCCTGATTTGGCGGTAGAGCCCTGCCGCTTCTAAGATGGATTTGATTGGCCGTTGTGGCGAGCTCCTCATCCTCTTCAGGAAAACAGAGCTCATCCTCTGAGTCACTGCCAAGATGGATGGCGTAGCAGGTCACTACTGGGATTTCTTCATTGGAGTTTTCTTCTAACTCCTCCAGAATTTCAGCCGCTTGCACAGGGAAGAACTCCTTCAATTGTACCAATGTTCTTTCCCTTTGTTCATATTCTTCGAGGGAATCGATATATTTTTGAATGGTCGATCTCCCTGCAGACTCTTTTTTGCGCCGAGCTGCACTTTTCTTCTTCTTGAGCTTCTTGGATTTTGAGCCTGATGGAGCCGCATTGGCAGCTGGACTGGTAGGCTTCTTCTGTCCTTCCCATTCCATCCTGGGCTCTTTCTGAAGCAGCTTTAGCATCTTCTTCGTCTTATTAGATATGTGCGTACTCCATGGAGACCGCGATGAGTCCATCTCATTTCTCGGGGCAGCGGGTTCGGCTATCTGCTCCCAGAAGGCTTCAACTTCTGTCTGTATAAAGTTGGTGGTTGCAACTTGGTTGTTCACCAACACGCTTTTAGACAGCTCGATCTCTCCAGCCTTGTACTGCTTCTCGACCCAGTCTTTGAAGATATAGCAATCCTCGATCGCATGGCTCACTACTCGGTGGTACGGGCAATACAGAGGATTGTCAGTCATTTTTGCTTCTTGGGGTCTTTTCGACTCCGGCAATTGTAGGCCGTTGTTCAAGGCATCTTTAAATATCTTGCGAACCTTGTCCTTTCTGAAAGAGTAAACCTTGTTCTTTTTCTCCTCTAGGGTGGGCCTATCTCCTCCCAGCAATGGCTTTCGAGACCGGTTAGTTTTGGATTCGCCCGCCCTTCGCTTTTCTTTATTTTCGGACGCATTGAAGACATTGGTACTGCTGGAACTCCCACTTCTACGGTTGTCGTCCCGCTTGCTTTTCCAGGTTTTGTCTCTCTGAGAGTCCGGCGGGGACTCTTGCTTCGAGCGTTCCAGCATCTGGACTTTCTTGGTTAGCTCCTGAAATGTCTTGAGGCCCGCTGTACACAAGAATGGGACCATCCAATTGCTGAGGTTCCCAATAAGAAGGCTAACGGACTGGTCCTGCTCCAGCGGCGGTTCGCACTTGACCGTGAGATTACGCCATCGGGCGATAGAGTCAGTGTTGCTTTCATTCTTCCCCGGCTTGGTCCTCACAAGGTCGGCAATGGAGATTTTATCACTGACGCTCATGAATCTTTGCCGGAACAGAGACTCCATTTGGGCAAAGGTAATGACGGACCCATCTGGTATGCTCGCGTACCAGTCGAAAGCGACACCGGTCAGGCTGTTGACAAATTGACGAAGAAGGAGCGCGTCATTGCCCCCTGTATTTCCGCACGATGCTTTGAAGTGGGCAACGTGCTGATTTGCATTCCCCGTTCCATCAAATCTTCCGAACTTAGGAATGACGTAGCCGCTTGGGAACTCGATCAGATCGTATTGCGCGGGATATGGCCGGCCACTACTACCGATTTCTTTCTGAGCTTCAGCTTCGGCCACCAATGTTTTAACCTTGCTGGTGACCAAATCCATTATCCGATCCTGTGTTAGCGGGATAGTGCAATCAGGGGCCAAGGCGTCCCCAGAAGCGGAGTGCGGCCGGCTTTCATGCGGCTCGACCAGTCTTGGTCCTAAAGGAACAGGCAGTGGCTGCCTCGGATTGTCATCACCCGGCTGATTAGTAGCGGCTTGTGCTTGATTGGGAGGTGCTCGAGCAATTTGAGCCGTAAGCTGCATCACCACGTTCGTTAAGTCGTCAATCTTCGAATAGAGCTTGGCCATCTCTTTATCTTTGCTCCTGAGCTGTTTTCGAAGCTCTTGAAGCAGCTCTTGCTCCGCAGTCCTGGGGCGGAAAGTCGGCTCTTCCTCGCTGTCCGAGCTTGACTCTGCATGGGCCGAGGGGTCTTTCTGTCTATCATCCTCATCGAGAGGGTTTTCTTCATCTAGCGGGGGCGGCTGTTCTTGGGCGGCGGCAACCACATTCAGGCTAGATTGGGCTTGGGATGTGGTGGCCCCGTCCTTGCTTTTGCTGCGAAGGTTGTCGCTGGGGCGCCCGCCCGCCATATAGACTGTATGGATGATATATCCGGCCGTCTTTCTATCATTGGCAGCTGATTTCATGGATTGCTGTCTTGACCCTCTTGTTTCGGTAGCTGGTAGTTGATTGAAGGCGGCTGGCCTAACCAGGTTCTTAAATGGTGCTGGCGCATCTTTTCTGGGTTTTCCCCGCTGCTTTCGTGCGGTACAGAGCGCTTGATGGACTCTTGATGAGACAGTGTCATACTTCTTCCGTTGGGGCCGGGACACGTCTCTTTGTGGCACTGTTCGGACCGCTGTCTTCTTGATTCTGGCGGTCATGGCGTTTTTCTGAACCCACTTCAGAGGCTCGAAGGAATTGCTGATTCTTACGTCCGACTCAGCCGTCGTCGCGGGGAAACCCTGCACTTGGAACTTCACATGGTTCCATTTGGCCGAAGCCTTGGCCCTCTTATTGGCTCGATACCTGAGCCGCTTCTGCCTTAACTTTTCTGTTCTAAGCACCTGGCAGACTTCAACTCTTTGGGAAGACGTCGCAGACCGGGCGATGGAAGGCCTTGGATATACGCTCGATTGTGCATTTGTTGGAGTAATCGCGTGAGCTCGTCCGCAACATTGGATGTTGCCCTTTGTACCGGAGTTCTTGCCCCCCGCTGGAGCACCAGAGAATCGTTCACACACCGTCTTGAGTTTCGGTTGTGGTGCCTTGGCGATCACGACATTCGGCCTCTTGCCCCTCGAGACCGGCTTGGCTGCCTGTTCCGCCGGGATCTCCGCCAGATGAGCGCTCCCGGTAGGGTAGATGATGACGGAGCCAAACTGGCGGGGCGGTTCCTCCCATTGTCGACTGAGGCTTGCGGGGAGAACCACCCGAGCGTTGATCTTGACCACGTACGGAATCGGGATCACGTTGGAAGCTGAATTCGTCTGGGGAGACATTGTCGTCGAAGGTTGATTGCTGCACGAAAAAAAAACATCATTTCAGTATAAGCAATCGATATGTATATTGATTGAGTTCGCATGAACGTTTAACCCGAAATATGGGAGGAGAGATTGGTCCCACCGGGCGTGCCAGAGTCTGTAGGGTGTTTTTCGTCACCCCATTGAGATGGGAATACGCGCACGCTTGTCAGGCGTATACTACAGATTCCCCCTGCCTAGGGTAGGCGGGGGTTTAATGATTGTGGGGATCCGAATCTCCGGCAGCCGCGGACTAAGCTGCCGTTAATTACCCCTCGCCTTTGGGGCGGGGGAACCTCCGATTGACGGGTTAAACTGGTCATGCGAACTCAATATGCAGTGTGCGTGTGTTTTGTTTTGAAAGGGGGGTTTTGGATATATCGGGAGCCACGCAGAGTTTTTACGGGGGTCCCGCTACCCGGATAGCGGGCTGGGGGTCAAGGGGGCTAGCAGCCCCCTTGCGGGGTTCGGGGCAGCGCCCCGGACCGAAATTTTTTTTGAGGGGGAGAGTGTGGCGGAGTATGTGTACATTTGTATACATATGTATATATATACATGTATATATAAATAAAGGGGAAAAGGGCATCCAAAGGATGCGTGGGGCAGCACCTTGGGCGCTGTGCATTTAGGTGCTGTGCGCTCAGGCGCAAGCGCGCCACGTGTCGGCACGTGGGCGCTTTGCGCATGAGCGCAAGCGCGCAGGTGCGCAAGCGCGCGCGCCACGTGTCGGCACGCGGGCGCTTTGCGCCCTTGCGCAAGCGCGCAGGTGCGCAAGCGCGCGCGCGCGCCACGTGTCGGCACGCGGGCGCTTTACGCACTTGCGCTGCGCGCTGCTAAAACAAATTTCTCAGAAGAGAAATCAGAGAAGAGTTGGACTCCTGAGTGTGTTTTTTTTTTTGGGTTTAGTGAACGATGTTCTTCTTCCTCCTGTTGCTTGCTGGATCTTGAAGATCAAGAGATGTGAAATCTCAAAATCTCTTCTTTTTCAGATCTAATGATAGATCCAAGTTCCCCTTTGTGGGTTTTGTGGTGAAAAACTAATTTGTTTTGAAAAAGGAAGAGTAAAACTCTTGATTTAATTCAAGAGAAAGAAGAAGGTTTTGGAACCTTGAAGATGGAAGAAAGAGCTCAGCTCTAAGACTTTTTTTTTGGAGAGAGAAAAAGTTATCAGATATTTTCATTATCTTTTGCCTTTATAGGCTATACACTTTGCACATAGCCCCTTGGGCTTCACAAAATGGCATTTTGCCTATCCCATGGCTCATGTGCCATTTCTTTTTGCACATAAGCCATGGGCTTTACAAATATTTGGCTTTATGCCTATTTTTCTTACATTTATCCATAAAACAAAACAAAAGAAATACAACAAAATTATTTATTACAAAATTTTAATCTTGGCATGGGGGGAGGCCGGCCGTTTCTTGTTCGGGCTCGACCCGGGCATGGGCCCACTGGATCTGGGCTTGGGCCCACTTGGCTTGGGGTTGACTTGGATTTTGACTTGGTCAACCGGGGTGTAAATTTTTACCCCAACACCTACTACAACTGACAGGGATCAAAGTCCTCGCCAAGAGGCACTGGGAAGTAACCCTGCTCGGTCTCCGTCCTGAAGGATCAAAGCCCTCGCAAGAGGCAACCGAGCGGCTGCTCTGTTAGTGTATATGCCCTAGAGGCCATTACTGTATCATACTAGTTTGTATATTACTTAATGGAAGCTTGGGATATTCACCTTGTATAGACAATCTTGCTCAAAATAGTAGTATGCTACTTGGTTTGTTTCTGCTTTAATGTGTACATGTGTTTATTTTAGTATATCACCTATACACATTAGTGGAGCCCTTAGGATCTTTGCTTGATTACCAGCGTTGTGATGGCAGTCACACTCGTGGGGGCTGGGTAATCCACAAGCACATCCTTATGCAGTTCCCTAATCGTAGGACTATCGAGACAGGGCATCGATACTCCGGAGTAGACTAGCGTATGCGCTTCTCATCCCAGCAGGGGAGACGGTCTGTCCCACAGCCGTCAGTACGTCGTACTTGAGATAGTATGCGGGTGCTCGTTAGGTTACGAGTACACTGGACAGGACTCGTCGGGAACTGTTGGTTGGTACTATACCTATCGTCAGTTATCAGTCCCAGGTGACATGAGTACAGCTTAGTCCGCTGACTTGACACTGTCACTTCGCCTCGAGTGTGTTCCCACTGTACTTAGATTACTACTCTACCACGGCTCAAAGGAGTCATGCAAACAGGTAGTAGTTGGGTGCAGTCCCGAAGCACTTGGAGGCAGTGACGGTTAGACAGGATTCGTCTCTCCCGGTATTGGGGGTTGATATCGCGCTGTGTCTAGGAGAGCCATTACACAAAGTCCCTGGCCAGGGCAAGCGAGGTATACTGGTAGGTTTCCAGTGTTATCTCAGGGTGTTCTGGGCTACACTCCGACACGACTTGTACCGCTATTAGGGGACTGACATTTACCGCCCCCTAGGCCTGCCATGCAATATTCTCAGACGAACAGACCGGACTGTACGCAGATTGTCACATTTAGACTCAGTAGGAGTTCAGATGGGTTTCACCTCGTCAGTCTTCTTATCGGCATCTACCTGGGAGCCGTTACGCACAGCTAGTGCCGCTTGCGGTCTGTGGTTAAACCCACTGCCAGCGTAGTGTCGAGTCTTTAGAGTCCCACACAGAGTGCTATTCGCCTTTAGGCAAAAGAGTAGAGGTCGCATAGTTTTGCGACAGGGTTCGGTCACATCCGTGCACTTGTGCACGGTTAATGTCCAGGCAGTTATCACTAGCGGGCTTTGGTTTAAGCCAGATCTTAGTGTACGTTTTGGGATTGGTTTTATCTCGTTAGTATTCGTGTTCCTCGGAACACGGATGCGGGTGTGTATGCACGGTTGACAGAGAGACAGAGGTAGAGGATTCTCATTAGGGTTGTTGACTGTTGACTTTTGCTAAACCCTAATGAGAATAAGAAATATGATTAACAATAATATTAATTAAGTATTATTGTGACATGGTTGTTGATGGTTGACTTTGTTGACTTGTTGACTTAGTTGGCCGGTTGACTAGGTTGGACTTGTTGACCATCATCATGACAATGGCTATCATTTCTTGGCATTGACCTTGGCTTGCTTATTTGTTCACACATTGCATTTAATGCAAGAAATGATATGGCCACTTGATATGATAACAACCATCACATAATACTCAATTATTATTATGTGTTATGATGATTTTGGATTATGAGAGCTTGGATGGCAAAAGACTTGCTCATTCTTTCATTTTCTTTCTCTCTCATGCTTGAGCTCTCCCTCTTCCTCTTGCTCTCTCTCTAGTTCATGGTTCACTTGTCTCATGTGTTGAGAAACAAGAACCATAGAGATAAAACCCAACACACTCCTCTACTCATCCTAGTACACAAGGTTTAGCAAACCAAGTGTTCTAGTTTCTTCTAGTTTGAAGTGAAGCCAAAGGTAGAAGCTTTCAGGTGGATCCATCTTCGGCACAAAGAGACGACGAGGAGAGAACCATCCGACCACCACAAGGAGACCAAGAGAAGGAGTTCAAGTTAAGGTATAACCCCTAACCGAGTAGGTAAAACTCTTGTTAGGTTTGTTAGATAGTTGTTTAACAAAAATCCGTATTTTGAGTCCATGTTACCACCAAAAGAAAAAAAAAAACGTTTTTCATCATTTCCGCAAGCCCGTAAGTACCGGGAGAGGTAACGTGGACTTACATGCCCTGCTCGGTCAACTCCGGCTGGTAGCTCCCTACCCATGACGCCAGGAATCGAAGCCCTCGCAAGAGGCATCCGAGCGGCTACCCCGCTCGGTCGTCCCAGGCTGGTAGTTGCCTACCCACGACCCCAGAGATCAAAATCCTCACCAAGAGGCAACCGTGCAGCTTCACTTCCCGGTCATCCTTAGTGGGCTTCTTACAGCCCCTCCAACGGTAAGGATCAAATCCCTCGCCAAGAGGCGCCGAGCAGCTACCCTGCTCGGTCATCCCCGGCTGGTAGGTCCCTACCCATGACGCCATAGATCCAAGCCCTCGCCAAGAGACACCGAGCAGCTATCCTGTTCGGCCATCCTCAGCAGGCCTCTCACGGCCCCTCTCACACTGAGGACCGAAGCCCTCACCTGAGGCCGCCGAGATCCTTCTCGCTCGGTGCATCCCCAGCGGGCATCCTCCTGCCCATCAGATGCTGAGGATCTCAAGCCCTCACCGCGAGGCCGCCGAGTTCCTTCCTGCTCGGCGCATCCCCATAGGGCATCTACCTGCTCATCAGACGCTGAGGATCTCAAGCCCTCATCACGAGGCCGCTGAGATCCTTCCTGCTCGGCGCATCCCTAGCGGGCGTCCTCTTGCCCATCAGACGCCGAGGATCTCAAGCCCTCACCAGAGGCCGCCGAGATCCTTCCTGCTCGGCGCATCCCCAGCGGGCGTCCTCCTGCTCATCAGACGCTGAGGGTATGAAGCCCTCATCGCTAGGCCGTCGAGATCCTTCTTGCTCGGCGCATCCCAGCAGGCATCCTCCTGCCCATTAGACGTTGAAGATCTCAAGCCCTCACCGTGAGGCCGCCGAGTTCCTTCTGCTCGGCGCATCCCCGGCGGGCGTCCTCCTGCCTATCAGATGCTGAGGATCTGAAGCCCTCTTCACGAGGCAGCCGAGCGGCTTCCCTGCTCGGCTATCCCTAGCCGGTAGCTTCCCTACTTGCAACGCCAGGGATCAAAGCCCTCGCCAAGAGGCAACCGCGCAGCTTCACTGCCCGGTTATCCTTAGCAGGCCTCCTACGACCCCTCCAACGCTAAGGATCGAAGTCCTCCTTAGAGGCAGCCGAGCGGCTCCCCTGCTCGGCTATCCCTGGCCGGTAGCTTCCCTACCCGCAACACCGGGGATCAAAGCCCTCACAAGAGGCATCTGAGTGGCTACCCCGCTCGGTCATCCCAAGATGGCGGTCGCCTACCCACGACGCCAGAGATTAAAGCCCTCGTCAAAAGGCAACCGCGCAGCTTCACTGCCCGGTTATCCTTGGCAGGCTTCTTACAACCCCTCCAACGCTAAGGATCAAAGTCCTCCCAAGGCAGCCGAGCGGCTTCCCTGCTCAGCTATCCCTGGCCGGTAGCTTCCTTACTCGCAACGCCAGGGATCAAGGCCCTCGTAAAGATCAACCGAGCAGCTTCCCTGCTCGGTCATCCTCAGCAGGCATCCTCCTGCCCAACAGACGCTGCAGATTTGTAGCCCTCATAACGAGGCCACTGAGCCCATCACATGCAGCAGACCTGAAGCCCCAACAAAAGACATCAGGTGATCGAAATCAACTCAACAACCGATTGCTCCACTTGTCGTTCCCGCACTGAACCACGCCCCATCAGACGCCACAGGTCTGCACACGTCGCGTCGGCCAACTGACGCTTGACACGCGGACCGTCGCTTCAGTGGAAGGATGCACGAACCGGCGCACCTTCCTTAAATGCAGAGATCTCGCCCTAATTCTCTGGCAGAAAAGACAGCCGACAGCCCGAGGACGCGTCCCGACGAAACCTCAGGAGGGAGCTTACCTCGGGCGGCCCGGCAGTCCACTCCCGACCTGACCCGTTAGCTGTGTTAGTTATATGTATGCCCTAGAGGCCATTACTGTACATACGATGTATATTGTAGTGGATGCTAGGACATATATAGGGAGGACTTTCTTGCTCGACATGATAGTATGCTATCTGGTTGTACTTTATCTTAACATGTATTCTGATTGTCTCTATGTTACATGTTGATAAAGCCCTTAGGATATGTACTCGACTACTGGGACTATGATGAGATCATACTAGTGGGGCCACGGTAGTCGACGAGTACATCCTATAACAGTTCCTAGTCGAGGGTGTATCGAGACAGGGCATCGATGCACCAGAGTAGTCTAGCGTATACGCATCTTGACCCATATGATAGGCGATGGATGATCCCATATCCATCGGTGTTTGACATCAAGGATGGTGTACGGGTGCTCAGTAGAGACTGGGTACACTGGACGGACTCGCCGAGAACTCCCAGATGGTATTATACCTTACGTCAGATGGCAGTTCTCATGTGACACTGGTACAGAGTAGTCTTTTGACCCGAGATCGTCATAGAGTCTTGTGTGATTCCCACTGTGCTTTGATTTCCATCATACCACGTCCAAGAGGGCGTGCAAAAAGGTGGCTTTTGGGTACAGTCCCGAATCACATGGAGGCAATGAGCGATAGGAGGGGATTCGTCTCTCCCGGTATAGGGAGTTGATGTTGTGCTGTGTTCGATTGGCTATAACCGGAAATCCCTGGCCAGGGTTGCTGAGATTTACTGGTAAGTATTATCAGTAGTTTCTCGAAATGTTATAGACCTCATATCGACACGACTTATCGAGTTACTGGGGTCTGACGTTTACCACCCCTAGGCGAGATATGCGACATATCAGACGACGAGACCGGACTGTACGGGAGTGTTACTGATTGGATTCATAGGAGAATGTACAGGCTTGCTTGTTGATCTTCTGAGCGCTCAATACCTGGGTGGCTGTTACGTTTAGCTGACCGCTTGCAGCTTGTGGGTGTTTGATATGATCATCACCTACGGCCGGCGTATTGACGATTCTTTAGAGTCCTACACAGAGGTTTCTTGGCTTAGGCGAAACGGAGTAGGGGCACATATGTGAGATGTGCGGGACCGAGCATAATGCGATATGAGATACCGTATTCTATTCTCGCGATATATGATATCAGCTGGGTCATCGGATCAAGTGTTGATTCGATGAATCGGTACGGATAAATATTAGTCGGTTATATGCGATATAGCCTGATTGTCGGATCAATTGTTGATTCGATAATTTAATATATAATAATATATATGATATTTTAAATTACATTAACTAATATTAGCTCACTAAAAGATTCTTTTTCTCACTCGGGTAATACATTGATATATATGCGATATATGTTAATTGTATTATTTTATTTGGTTACAATAAATATTATATATATGTGATATATAATATTGTAACATGATATGATAACTAATGCAACATATTTAGTAGAGATTAAACAAGATTAGGGTTTGATTTGGGTTAATACTTTCTAGATGATTCTAGAAGGTTTAGTTTTGTTTTATGAAAGAGATTTTCAAGTGACTCATTCTTAACCTAACCCAAACCCTAGCCTTGGTTAATTCTCTACAATGGTTTAGTCAACCATGGTTGCATTATTGATCATCTTTATCCTTTCATTATTCATCACAAAAGGTTCATGAATTATTCTTCTTCTTCTCCCTTCCTCTTTTCATGAAAAAGCTTTCTTGATTTGATTTTGTGATGAAAATTGAGTGAGAATAAGAAAACAAATGAGAGCAAAAATCCTACTTCATCATCCTCATCTATCCTTACCATTTAGATGAGGGTGTTCACTTCTTTTAATGAGAGTTAGCTTGTGTTAACGAAACTTCAAGGTAGATCATCTTTGTATCGAAGATCGGAAGCAAGACTGCATCTTTCTCTTCGTGGAACCTCTCGAGAGTCCGGAACATGATGATCGCAGCGAAGGGACCTCAACACGGAGCTTAAGAAGTGAAGGACCGGATCTACAAAGGTTGTAATCGCTCACTTAGTGTTAAAATGTTTAACATGTTTGTTTTCGCCTAAACCCTAGTTTAAAGATCCGGCTTCGGGTTGTTCGGCACGGGTAATTTTTTAATCGGGCATGGTTGATGCCTCGTAGACTCTTGTGCGCGTGCCTAGCAACCCTACAAGCTGGTCAGGACAAGAGTGGGGGGCTAATGACGATGCTCAATATTGGCGATGCGAGATCAGGACACGTGGCGGATGACATGTCCCAAGACCCAGAAGAAAGGGCCCACAGAGGCCAACCAGGCTACCCTTGTACCTAACCTACAAGCACAAGCTGGCCCTCCTCGGGGCCCCCTGCAAATTTTCCTACTCGTCCCCTCAGCTCGCCCCGAGCTGCCATAGGACCAAGAATCCTCAGCCCTCTTGCTCGGTTCCGAGCTCCCCAGCCAACGCCGTCTTCCTCGGTCCCTCCGACTGACCAACTCTACCACTCATAGGCGTAACCGCCGCTCCGCAAATCTCGCCACGTGCAGATTCTCCGCCAGCAACGTCCTACGTTCCACGCCATCATGATCTCTATTAATGGGCGATCCGCTCTTTACGCGGGCGTGAAGTCGGGAGCGTAACCGCCGGCAAGATTCTCGCGCCTGCTGCTGCGTGCCGCCGCCGCTATATAAACCCCCATCACAGAGGGGTCAAGTAAGCTATTCTTGGTTCCACTTAGCCGTTACTCTGCTCGGATCTAGTACTAACTATTCGTCGGAGGGTTCTCGGTGGTACCAAACCATCCCGGTACTTCTTTGCAGATACTCGGTGCTAAACTCCTCAAATCACGAATCTCCTCAAAACCCATTGAGACCCACACGCAACAGAAGATCACCGCCGAAATCCACCAGAAGATCAACGGAAGACAACATCTGACGGAGACCCGAAAAGGACCTCCATCACTCTCTCTCGCCATCATCGCCGACAGGCATCATCATCATCGTCTCTTTCTCCCCGTTCACAGCTATTTGCAGATTGAAGTCACCAAGTCAAGATCTCCGCCGTCGTATTACGAGATCCCACAAATTCCTATCAATAAGGCAAGTGTACTCTTACTCTCTCTTTGTTAACTGACGTGACATCGGTTAAGCTCTTGATTAAATTCACTTGTTTTCAAAAAAAAAATAATATAAACCTTAATATCGAGACCCTTGCTTTTTGCACATATGATTAAAACACTAGGATCTAACACATCCATTAATCGAATTCATGAGATCATTCTTAAAACTGCGATTGTCTTTTTATAAATCAAATTGTCATGTTCATGTTAGAGCTGTATCAACATTGAAATACAATTTATGCACGTTCGTTGCTGTTGCTGTTATGATCCGTTTTATCCCGAAATAGATAAAATCCGACGAAATTAACCCTATTCCATTAGTTACTATTCTCTCATGTATAATCCAATGAAATTGATATTTTTCGACGAAATAGGGTCCATTTCATCGGAATTTATATTGGATGTGCTTTATATTACTCAATACGAAGAAGAGATGCTAGACGGAGTTGAAGGGATTATAGTGTGGTGACTTGTGAATACATGGTAGCAAAATAACAATATAGATATGCATAGCATGGATGTGTCAACTTATGACACATGCGATGCACAATTTAAATTAATAAGATATAAAAAATAAAATGAGTTATTAATGCTTTAGTTTAAATAAATATATGTTTTATCACTTTAGTTTTCTATTTGAGAAATATATTAAATACTTTAGTTAAAATAACAAAATGCTTTAGTTGAATTTATCTTGAAAAAATAATAAAATGTCACATGGCAGCCCATGGGTTCTAGTTAGAATAGTAGAGACGAGTAATACTTTTTCTACCGATGCGGTGGAATCCATGTAGACTGCTTGAATTCCTATTGGATAAAAGGTGGAGGTATAAAATACAAGTACCTACCTAGTGGATAATACGGCTCACCTTATTCTATCATACCGGTAGAAAAAGTATTACTCGATTTGGTAAAACTACAAGTCAATAAATCTAAAACTAAAAGCTATTCTTAATGATGATAAGCTTAAGATAATAGATCTTTTAGAGATTTTTATTTAAGACGGCGAAAATATCCATAACAAACCTTCATTTTAATACATATGTATATCTCACATGCAAAATAGTAGTAAGAGAATATGAGAACGTATATGAACCATTTTTTTAATTTTAGGATAGCTGGACCATTTCCTGTGAAAGCAGGCAAGCATAATGGTAAATCCTAATAAGATTAAGCAAGAAAATCAGGACATCAAACCCTGTCTCCGGCATACTGAATGATTTCTCGTCATACAGAAAATTTTACGGTGTGCCGACCGTATATACCCGGTCATGTGAGAGAACGAAACAAGAACACAGACCACATGAAACTGCCAAAGGAAGTTCTATATCTCTTTCTTTCTTTTGTCCGGATGTATTACACCCAGCATGTTGAATAATATCTGAAGCTGCATTAGTTTTGTTTGTTATATAAAAAGGTACTGGTGGATCTGCTGATGGCGGCGATGGATGGCTGAGATTGGATCTGAAGGCTGTCGCTCCTAAAGCGTGTGGATCTCAATGGGTTTGAGGTTGTGGTTGCCGAGCTACCTGCAAGGAAGTGCCGGGGTGGTTGTACCACCGAGGACCCTCTGACGGTCAACTTAGATTAGAGATCCGAGCAGAGTAACGGCTTAGTTGAGTAAAAATGGCTTACTTGAATCATCTGAAGAAGGGGTTTATATAGCGGTGGCAGCAGGCGAGGCAGGTGCAAGAATCACGCCGGCCGTTACGCTCCCGACGTCACGCCCGCGTAATGAGCGGGACCTCCCATTAATGGCGAGATAGGCTCGTTAATGGGGGATCGTGATGGCGTGGAACGTGGGATGTGGCCGGTGGAGATCTCGCGCATGGCGAGATTCGCGGGATGGCGGTTACGCCTGCAAGCGGTGCTGTCGGTCGGTCGATGAGACCGAGGAAGATGACCTTGGCGGGAGAGCTCACGGAGGAGCGGGAGAGCCGAGGTATCTTTGTTTTGCTCGAGCCCGGAGGCGAGATGAGAGGGCCGAGGAGGCTCGGGCCTGTGATAGCTCGGAAACGAGCTGTGGGGCCGAGGAGGCCAATTGTGCTGGGCTCGGAGGTGAGCCAGCGTTTGCTTGTAGGACGGGCACAGGAGTGGTCTGGTCAGCCACTGTAGGTCCTTTCTTGTGAGCCTTGGGACACGTCATCTGCCACATGTCCTAATCTGGGAGATCATCGATATCGAGCATCGTCATTAGCCCCCACTCTCGTCCCGACCAGCTGATGGGTCGGGTCGAGAGTGGTTTGCATGGTCACCCGAGGTGAGCTTCTTTTCGAAGATATCGTCGGGTGTGTCCCTGGGCGATCGGTTGTTTTCTGGGTGATGTCAGCGGATTAGGGCGAGATCTCCGCATTAAAGAGGGTGCGCCGGATCGTGTGCACTTTTGCTTAAACGACAGACCACGTGTCGGGTGCCGGTTGGCTGATGTGACGTGCCGCAGGCTTCTGGCATCCGATGGGACGCCGCCAATATGCTTACGACAGGTTGGGCGATCGTGGCCGTCAAGAGCACTGAATCGTTTTGGCGGGAGTCGACAGTCGCCGTTGGATGAGGACGCCGGTAGCATAAATAGGGAAGAGGCCTGATTCAGGATCTCTCTCTCTTCACATTTTTCTCGTTCTGAGTCTTGTTTGCTCGGCGCTCTCCTCTTAGGTCGGATCTTACGTTTTTCTCTTCTCTAGGACTTCTTCCCATCATGTTAGATGTCTTGTTTCTTCTTCCTTCTGCTTCTTCTCCTTCTGAATTGAGCCTCTTCCCCCTTTTGGCCGGACAGATGGTTTGATCCCAGACTCTTGGTGCCTTTGGCGCTCAGTCCTGGAGGGGGGCCAGCGGCGCGGCCGTGCCTCCGGCTGACTCGAGCCCTGTGCCGGATGTGCCTCCGACGGCGGGGCCTCCTGCCCCGTCACGAGCTCCTGACGATTGTTCCAGCGGCGGCCAAAGGCGTACACGGGTTCCCGAATCTCAGACGAGGGATGCAGGAGAGGGTGAAGACGGGGTTCCTCTTAAGCGGAAGAGGACGGTCTCTCATGCGCCGCCAATGAAGGTTCCGGAGGGGACTCCCGTGCAGGAGGGGGACGTCCAGTTCGTGGTCCCGGCGGGGCTTTCAGTTGCCGCTAGCTTTCTTGCTGGTATGGAGGAGTCGGGCGGGGGCCAGATGCCACGGGGGACCTTGAGGGCCCAAATGGCGGCTATCGCACAGGAGGCGGTTCAGGTATGTACTCCCTCATGTGTTACCTCGAGCGACCTTTTCTTAGTTCGGGTGTCCTTAAGTTTCTCTGCCATTTTTCGCCAGGTCCTTCAGCACTGCGCCCTTGTTACTCGTATGGAAGCCGAGGGGGCTATTCGGGCTGTAAGGTCAGCAGAAGAGTCTTCTCCGGAGGTCGAGGGTCTGGGACTCGAGCTGCGTCTGGAGAGGGAGAGGTCGATCGTCCTCAGAGCCCGGTCAGAAGCCGCGGATCTCACCATTTCGAAGTGCCGGGAGTTCTATCGCCGCCTAAGCGAGTCCCACCAAGTCATCGAGGCGAAGTTGGCAGAACCGGCCGACCGCTTTGCCGCCATGAAGAAGGCGAGAGATGCCAGCAGGCGGGATACCGAGGCGGCGCTTCAGGCGGCGGAGGTTGCCGAGATCCGGGCTAGGAAGGCGGTAACGGATTACAAGGAGTCGGACCAGTTTTACGTCGACCTCGGCGAGGCCTCCGCCATTGCATGGAACAAAGCTCTTGATGCCGTCAAGGAGTAGCTTCCGAAGTTCGCTGACGGTGAGCTCCGTGCTCGGGTCCCACTCTCGGTGGTCATGCCTCTGGTCGATAGCGATGAGGGGAGTGAGGTCTAGGCGGGGCTTGCTGCCCGACCTTTTTGGTTTTTCCTCCTCTCTCTTTTGTAAGCCTCCAGGCAATTTGATAAGGCTGGGGAGCCCACAATACCCTTGTAAAGACTTTTGGCTTTGTGAATAAACACTTTTTGTTTTCGCAGTAGTGTTTGTGCTTGTACTTCCTTTTGTTGGTAGACAATTGTATTCGCATAGTACTGCTTTTATGTTCAGCATGTTCCTCGTCTAGCGATTACTCGTCGACTTGAATCTGATCACTTGCCGAGTGTGCCAGGACCGGAAGGAAGACGGTATCTCCATGGCCCCGAAGTCGAAGCGGAGATCGCTAAGACGTTGATAGACCGGATGCCTTTTGTTGAGTTCATGTTCCTTAGTTGTTGGAGGGGCCGTGAGTGGCCAACTAAGGATGTTGCCGAGCGGGGTAGCTGCTGGGCTGCCTCTTGGCGAGGGCTTTGATCCCTAGTTTGTTGGGGTAGGAAGCTACCAGCCAGGGATAACCGAGCAAGGGCAGGCTCGGTTGCCTCTTGCGAGGGCTTTGATCCTTAGCGCGGGAGGGGCCGTGAATGGCCTACTAAGGATGGCCGAGCAGGGTAGCTGGTCGGTGCCTCTTGGCGATGGCTTTGATCCTTAGCGCGGGAGGGGCCGTGAGTGGCCTACTAAGGATGGCCGAGCAGGGTATCTGCTCGGTGCCTCTTGGCGAGGGATTTGATCCTTAGCGTGGGAGGGGCCGTGAGTGGCCTACTAAGGATGGCCGAGCAGGGTAGCTGCCCGGTGCCTCTTGGCGAGGGCTTTGATCCCTGGTTTGTTGGGGTAGGGAGATACCGGCCAGGGATAACCGAGCAAGGGCGGGCCCGGTTGCCTCTTGCGAGGGCTTTGATCCTTAAGGACGGGCCGAGTAGGGTTACTGCCCAGTGCCTCTTGGCGAGGGCTTTGACCCCTGATTTGGTAGGGAGCTACCAGCCAGGGATAACCGAACAAGGGTGGGTCCGGTTGCCTCTGTGAGGACTTTGATCCCTGGTTTGTTGGGGTAAGGAGCTACCAGCCAGGGATAACCGAACAAGGGCGGGTTCGGTTGCCTCTTGCGAGGGCTTTTCATCCTTAGCGCCGGAGGGGCCGTAAGTGGCCTACTAAGGATGGCCGAGCAGGGTTACTGCTCGGTGCTTCTTGGCGAGGGCTTTTTATCCTTAAGGATGGCCGAACAGGGTTGCTGCCCGGTACCTCTTGGCGAGGGCTTTGATCCCTGGCGTTGTGGGTAGGGGAGCTACCAGCCAGGGATAGCCGAGCAGGATAGCTGCAGGCTGCCTCTTGGTGAGGGCTTTGATCCCTGGCGTTGTGTGGTAGGAGAGCTACCAGCCAGGAATAGCTGAGCAGGGTAGCTGTAGGGCTGCCTCTTGGTGAGGGCTTTGATTCCTGGCGTTGTGTGGTAAGGGAGCTACCAGCCAGGGATAGCCGAGCAGGGTAGCTGCAGGTCTGCCTCTTGGTGAGGGCTTTGATCCCTGGCGTTGTGGGGTAGGGAAGCTACCAGCCAGGGGTAGCCGAGCAGGGTAGCTGCAGGGATGCCTCTTGGTGAGGGCTTTGATCCCTGGCTTTGTGTGGTAGGGGAGCTACCAGCTAGGGATAGCCGAGCAGGATAGTTGCAGGGCTGCCTCTTGGTGAGGGCTTTGATCCCTGGCGTTGTGAGGTAGGGGAGCTACTGGCTAGGGATAGCCGAGCAGGGTTGCTGCTGGGCTGCCTCTTCGTGAGGGTTTTGATCCCTGGTGTTGTGAGGTAGGGGAGCTACCGGCCAGGGATAGCCGAGCGGGGTAGCCGCTCGGCTCCCTCTTCATGAAGGCTTTGATCCCTAGTTGAGGAGCCCCGAGTACCTTTTCGAATTAATAAGATTCCTCTTTTTGCAATGCTCTAGCATTCCCCTCTTGTTATTTAAGCAGAAATAACTTTTTTAGAAAAATTTATATTGCCTTTAAGAAAGGAGAGGTACACACTCGTGGGTATCCGTTTCATTGGTACAGCTTAAGCTTCTCAGCGTTATAAGGCCGTGGAAACTTGCGGCCGTTCGCATCCTGTAAACGGCAGGCTCCGCCGGGAAGTATTTCGGAGACGAGGAAAGGATCGTCCCATTTCGGAGAGAACTTATGCAGCCTGCCTTGATCGACGAACTCGTTTTGCCGTAGGACCAGGTCTCCAGTCTTGAAGGAATGACGCTTAACCCACGCGTTGTAGTATCGGGCAGTTTTCTGCTGATAGGCGGCAACCCTGATTTGAGCCCGGTCCCGTTTCTCCAGCAAGATGTCCAGGTTGGTCCGCAGTGCTGTGGTGTTTGCTTCGTCGTCGAAGTGTTCGACAGCCCGATCTCCGCCGGGACCATCGCCTTGGTCCCGTAGCAGAGGCTGAAAGGGGTTTCCCTGGTGGGGGTCTTTTTTGACGTGCGCAGTGCCCTTAAGACCCGGGGCAATTCCTCGACCTAACTTCCTTGGCGCCCCTCCAAGCGGGTCCGGAGACCTCGGAGGACATCCCGGTTGGCGACTTCGTCCTGCCCGTTGCATTGGGGGTGTGCGACCGCGGCGAACTTCATGAGGATACGATATTCATTGCAGAAATCTTTCACCTTCTCGTTCTCGAAGTTCGTCCCGTGGTCGGTGATGATACACCTCGGGATGCCGAACCGGAGCATCAGGTTGTTCTGCAGGAACTTGATGGTTGTGGCAGCGTCCGGTTTTCTGATGGGGACGGCTTCGATCCACTTTGTGAAGTAATCCACCGCGACGAGAACATATTTGTGCCCGCCCGCGCCGTAAGGGAACTGGCCGATCATGTCCAATCTCCACTGGGCAAACGGCCACGGGGAGGTCAGCGCGGTCAGCTCGGTGGCCGGGAGGCGAGGTATGCTTCCGTGGAGTTGGCAGCTTTTGCATTTCCTGACGAGCTTCTGGGCGTCCTCGTGAATAGTTGGCCAGTAGTACCCCTGGAGCAATGCCTTCTGAACTAAGGTTCCGGCCCCTTGGTGTGCGCCGCCGACCCTTTCATGGATTTCACGGAGGATGTAGTCGGTTTCGTGGGGGTCGACACATCGGAGCAGGGGCTGAGTGAAGGATTTCTTGTAAAGGTTCACATTGCTCTAGACGAAGTGACGGGCTTTGGCCCGGAAATAGCGGGCTGCTCTTCGATCTTCTGCGAGCGTACCGTCCCTTAGGAATTCCACGAGGGGCTTCCTCCAGTCCTGGACATCTTCCTGCGCTGTATACACATGAAGTATTGTCGCACCGTCTTCCACGCTGGGCCGTGGCAAGGTTTCGAAGAGGATAGATCGCTTGTTGTTGGCCGAGTAGGATGAGGCCAGCTTGCTCAAGGCGTCGGCTTGGGCATTGAGCTGCCTGGGTATTTGTTCTATCTGGATTTCGTCGAAATTCTTCCGAAGTTTTCTTACCTCGGCCAGATATTTTACTATTAGGGGTTCCCGAGCCTCGAAGTGGCCGGTCACTTGGCCAACGACCAGGGCTGAGTAACTGCGGATTCGAATTGTCCTCAGCCCTAGCCCGGAGGCCATGTGAAGTCCGTCCAGCAGGGCCTCGTACTCTGCCGCGTTGTTTGAAGCCTTGAATCCGAGCTTTAGGGAATATTCCATTTTTTCTTCGGTCGGGCCCCGAATGATAAGGCCGGCGCCACAGCCTTCCTCGGTTGAGGACCCGTCGACGTAGGTGACCCACTCAGGGACCGAGTCGGGTCTCCCTACGATCGGGTGTTGACCCGCGAGGGTCGGCGCGGGCTCCGGTTCTTTTCTGGGGATGGTTCACTCGACAATAAAGTCGACCAGAGCTTGTGCTTTGATTGCCTGCCTCGGGTGGTATTTTATGTCAAACTGGGACAGCTCCCACCTCCACTTCTCTAAGCGGCCTGAGGATTCGGGTGAGGCGAGGATAACCCCCAGCGGGCGCTCGGTGAGGAAGAGGATAGTGTGCGCCTGGAAGTAGTGTTATAGCTTTCTTGAGGCCACTATGAGGGCCAGGACGATCTTCTCTATGGCCGGATACCTCGTTTCTGCGTCTTTGAAGACGTGGCTCACGTAGTATACCGGCTTCTGCACTCCGTCGACCTCCCGGATGAGCACTGCGCCTGCCACTTGGTCGGATACCGCCAGATACAGCGATAGCTCGTCTCCTTCAACTAGTCGGGTGAGCGGCGGCGGCGTCGCAAGGTGCCTTTTTAACTGGTCGAAGGCGGTCTGACACTCCTCTGACCACTCGAACCTCGGGATTTTCCTTAGAGCTTTGAAGAATGGGAAGCATTTTTCCCCAGATCTCGACATGAAATGGCTCAGAGCGGCCACCCGCCCGGTTAGTCACATGATCTCGACGTTGGTCTTGGGCATGGTCATGTTGAGGATGGCGTTGATTTTTTCCTGGTTGGCTTTGATTCCACGGTGGGTGACCATGAAACCGAGGAACTTTCCCTCGGTGACCCCGAACGCGCACTTGACGGGGTTCAGCTTCATCTTGAACTTGCGAAGTACCTCGAAGGCCTCGCCCAGGTCCTTGGTGTGGTCGGTCGACGAGACTGATTTGACGTGCATGTCGTCGACGTAAACCTCCATGTTCCAGCCGATCTGAGGCTTGAACATGCGGTTGACCAACCGTTGGTATGTAGCCCCGGTGTTCTTGAGGCCGAAGGGCATCACCTTGTAGCGGTATACCCCCCCAGTCTATTGTGAATGCGGTAAGATCTTCATCTGCTGGATTCATACAGATCTGATTGTAGCCAGAGAAGGCATCCATGAAGCTCAATAGCTCGTGTCCTGCCGAGCTGTCGACGAGCTGATCTATCCGAGGTAGGGGATAGTTGTCTTTGGGGTAGGACTTGTTGAGGTCGGTGAAGTCGACGCACATGCGCCACTTCCCGCTTGATTTCTTGACCAGGAATATGTTTGCTAGCCACTCCGAATAGGGCACGTTCCGGATGAAGTTGGCGGCGAGTAGCCGATCCACCTCGTCCTCGATAGCCTTCTGTTTGACCGGAGTGAAGCTTCGCTTTTTCTGTCTGACGGGTCGGGCCGTGGGATCAACCCCGAGCTTGTGAGATATAATTTTGGGGTTGATCCCAGGCATGTCAACAGGCGCCCAGGAAAACACGTCGGAGTTGTTTCTGAGGAAGTGGACCAAGTCATCTCGTTGAGTTCCTATCAAAAGCGACCCGATTTGAACGAGTTTTTCGTCGTCCCCTTCTACGAAGGGAACCTCTGTCAGAGGCTCCACCGGGGTCCCTCGGACCTCCGTTTGCTCGTCTCGAGTGTCTAGAGAACCCCCGATGTCACCTTCACCTTTGACATCGTCAACCGGTCTCTCCGATGAAGATGTTGCAGTGAAGCAAACCTTTGCAATTCGCTGGTCTCCATAGACCCGGCCTATCCCGCTCTGGTCGAGAGGGAACTTCATCGCCAAGTGATAGGTCAATATCTGGGCCTGGAGGGAGTTCAGCGTGGGGCGGCCGAGGAGGATGTTGTATGCCGATAGGATTCTGGCTACGATGAATTCTACCGGCAGTGTCCGCATACGGTTGGCCTCCCCGATGTTGAACAGTAGGGTGATTACCCGTTCTGCTGGGATGGAGTGGTTGGTGAATCCTGAGAGCACGTGGGAGGTCAGTCTCAGGTCTGCTGAGGCCAGCCCCATGCGCAAGAAGCAGTCATGGAAGAAAATGTCATCCGAGCTTCCCGAGTCGACCAGGATCCTGTGCACCTCGTATTGATGGACTCGAGCCGTAATCATCAGGGGGTCATTGTGGGGCAAGGATATGCCGTGAAAGTCCCCATCGTCAAAAGTGATCGGCTCGGTCTCCCCTGGCCTCTTCGTCGGTCGGCTGTCGGCCTCCGCAGCTGGCGCGGGATGCTGAGTCTCGTATGTACCCGACATACCCCCGTCCGTCATAACCACGATTTTCGACGAGGCTTGGTTCATTTTAGTGAGGTTCCTTATGCCCCCCGGTGGGGTTGTTTTCGAGCTGCCATGGAGAGTCTCGCATGCGCGACCCCGTCGAGAGAGGGGTGCCGGTCGTGCCTGTAAGCAGGCGAGCTGACCGCCACCACCTCGGGAGGAAGACGAGACTCGGGGCGAAACTTTTTAGCGTAAGACCTTGGAGCCAAACTTAGCGGTGCCCACCGGGTTTCCAAGTGCGTCGGCCTGAGAAAACCGCGGTTGCCGGAAATGATGAGGCGGCGGTCGGCAGTGCTGACGCGGACGAAGTCTTCTCTCCCCTTGTAGGGGTCCTGGCATCGAGGCGGGGGAGCGACGACTTGGTGATCTTGCCCTGCCGTTTGACCGCAGATGAGTGCTTCCACGATAGACACGAGTCGGTCTATCCGGCCGGCGAGGGCGTTGATGACATTCGGCGGAGGAGGTTCGTTCGCGCCTCCGTTGAGGGGGAGGAGGCGGCTAGTGCTTGGATCGTCGTGATGATCGCTCTCCATTGGATTGAGATCGGAAAGTGAACTTTTGTTTTTGTGGAATCAAGGAGTTCCCACAGACGGCGCCAGCTGACGCGACCTGGGTCGCGCCAAGATGTTACCTTCCGTTGATCTGCTGATGGCGGCGATGGGTGGCTGAGATTGGATCTGGAGGCTGTCACTCCTGAAGCGTGTGGATCTCAATGGGTTTGAGGTTGTGGTTTCCGAGCTACCTGCAAGGAAGTCCCGGGATGGTTGTACCACCGAGGACCTTCCGACGGTCAAGTTAAACTAGAGATCTGAGCAGAGTAACGGCTTAGTTGAGTAAAAATGGCTTACATGAACCGTCTTGTTTCCCCCAATTAGAGCAAATCTCTATTTTAAAATTCAAAATTTAAAAGTTGAAGAAACGCTTCAAATCCAGCTCTGGGTGCGCTGCGCGCCACGTGTCAAACACGGATGCGGTAGCACCAGGTGCGCTGCGTCCGAGGCAGCGCATCCCCAATCAGAGCAAAGCTCTGTTTTAAAAATTCAAAATTTAAAAGTTGAAGCAACGTTTCAGATCCAGTGCTCTGCGCTGCGCTCCACGTGTCAAACACAGGTGCGCTAGCGCAGGCTGCGCTGCGCTCCGCGCTGCGCGCCACGTGTCAAACATAGGTACGCTAACGCAAGGTGCGCCAGCGCTAGAGTTAAGATTTCCCACCGTTAGATCAAAAGATCTAATGATAAATCATTAATTAATCAGAATTAAAATTCTGTCATGGAAAGATTTCTTAATCTTATTAAAATAAGAAGATTATTTTCTGTAAAACGGGAGCTCTAGGATCAAAGATCCAATGGTGGGGAAATATTCCCAAATCAATCAGAGAAAGATCTCTTTAACTGATTCAACAAATCAGCTGGCCCTATATAAAGGCCCCAAAACTTCAAGTTCGAGATGGAGAAACCCCCCTACAAACTTTGAGAAAACTCAAAGAAAAAAAAGCAAGATTTTAGCAAAAGAAGATCATTTCTTCAAGCTAAAGAACATGATTCTTGAACACAGAGATGAAATCATCTCATAAAAAGAAGAACTATCTTCTAAAAAAGATCATAGATCTATAAAGACCAAGGTCTTTGATAAAAAAGAGATCAAAAGATCTCATCAAATAATAAAGAAGAACATATTCTTCACACGGATCCTTGATCTACAAATGGCAAAGCCCTTTCCAAAATAAGAACTTTTGTTCTTGAATTTTAAGGCAAAGCCTCCTTTAAAAAGAACATAAACTTGTTCTCTGATCATAAATTTGATCAAATGCACTTTGCGCTACTGAAAAGTGCCTTGCACTCATGAACTGCGCTTTTGCGCTCCTAGGACCGGCGCTCAGCGCCAAAACGCAACACGTGTCAACCATAGACACAATTTGCGCTTTGCGCTTCTGAAACAGCGCACTGCGCTCATGCGCTGCGCTCAGCGCTGCACGCCACGTGTCACTCACTGGTGCGCCATTAAACCAGCGCAAAGCGCTCATAAATTGAAAGCGCAATGTGCTAATTAACTGGCGTTTAGCGCTAAGCGTGACATGTGTCATTTTCGTATGCGCTACTTGACAGAAGTGCAATGCGCTCTCTAATTGGCGCAAAGCGCCTGGCGCGCCACGTGGCGCATTGTCAGAACACATATTGTTCTGATGAATGCTATGCATTCAATACAAGATAAAAATTGTCAGAACCCAATGCTTAGCATTATTAAAAGGGCCAAGCCCAAATAAAGGCTCAATAGCCAGAACAATAAAATATTAAACATTTTAATCTTATTGGACTTAGCCCAATATTGGCCATAAGTCCTCAACTTATATTGAACTGAGCCCATCTGCTCACGAGTATTTAACAGATCTCAGGCCCAAACGGGACTACAGATCCTTCAACCAACTCACACCGGTTCAAGGGTACATCTCTTTACTCCTTTGATATCTGTCGTTGTAATCCTTCAACGTCTTCAGAGAGGTGACGGGTCCCGACAACCACACATTTCACGGACTACGATGTCCTTAAACTTCATAGACTACGATGTCTTTAAACTACGGACTGTGGGGTCCCTGTAAACCCACGGACTACGATGTCCTTAACCTCGGACTGTGGGGTCCCTTTAAACCCACGGACTACGATGTCCTTAACCTCGGACTGTGGGGTCCCTTTAAACCCATGGACCGTAATGTTCTTAAACTAACATCGGACCGTAATGTCCTTAAACTAATCGACCGCAATGTCCCTAAACTAAACAATAGAGTCCAAATGCTCTTTTGTTGGATTTAAATGATCCCGTTAAGTTGATCTTAGTCTAAAATTAGACTAACGTATCCTTAACCAACTTTTAAGTTGATCTTAGTTCCAAATGAGGCTAACGTATCCTTAAACACAACCCCCAAATCAAAATCTAAGAAGATACAGATTTGGACTAATCCACGCCCTATGGGCGACAGCATACATTAGTCTCCGTATACAATCCACGGGCAACCAAAAACAAAACAAACACCCACGACACGAAGTGACCATCTGGAGAAGGAGAAAGTTGTTACCGCGATGCGGTAGTGTAATTAACTGCAGGAGCTTGCGCCTGCAGGGAAGAGCATCCCCACAATCAAAAACCCCTCAAAAGAGGGGAATCTGACGAAGTCTGCTACATCGGCCGCATCCGTTTAAACCTTCGATACATGGTGCCATAAATCAACTTGGCATCTTCGGAGAGGGACGGATAACACCAATTAGCATCTGCCCCGAATTTCAGGAAAGACGAACCCGCGCGGTCGCGTCTCTGTGTTCGGAGGGGAACACGTCTGAAGAAGGGGTTTATATAGCGGTGGCAGCAGGCGAGGCAGGCACGAGAATCACGTCGGCCGTTACGCTCCCGACGTCACGCCCGTGTGAGGAGCGGGACCTCCCAATAATGGCGAGACAGGTTCGTTAATGGGGGATCGTGGTGGCGTGGAACGTGGGATGTGGCCGGCAGAGATCTCGTGCATGGCGAGATTCACGGGATGGCGTTTACGCATGCAAGCGGTGCCGTTGGTCGGTCGATGAGACCGAGGAAGATGACCTTGGCGGGAGAGCTCGCGGAGGAGCGGGAGAGCTGAGGTATCTTTGTTCTGCTCGAGCCCGGAGGCGAACTGAGAGGGCCGAGGAGGCTCGGGCCTATGATAGCTCGGAGACGAGCTGTGGGCCGAGGAGGCCAATTGTACTGGGCTCGGAGGTGAGCCAGCGTTTGCTTGTAGGACGGGCACAGGAGTGGTCTGGTCGGCCACTATAGGTCCTTTCTTGTGAGCCCTGGGACACGCCATCTGCCACGTGTCATGATCTGGAAGATCACCGATATCGAGCATCATCAGGTACACCTGAGCTGCGGGCAGTAGTCGGTTTCCCAAAAACTAGCAAACCACAAAAGACTAGAATCCGCTCCATATCTATGACTACCAAAAAAGGAAATCCCACACCCACTACCAAAAATAGCATCGAAACCTTCAAAGATTTCAAATGGAAAGTGAAGGAGGTCGTCTCATCGTCGTCGCAGTTGACTAAGACGAGGAGAGCCTCCACGTGTTGACTTGGTGCCTTAAGAACGTCGTCTCCACGAAGAATGTCAATTCCAAAGATAGCCTCATCCTCCTCTACGCCAAGCCCCCTCGCGCCGTCTATCCCTCCATAGACGTAACGGATGAGTCAGGATGAGTCAAGGGTAATTTCAAAAATTGAAAGATTTAATTGGTTCAAAATATACCATGCAGACAGGAGAGGGTATTTTCGGATACCGGATGTAATGCATCCAGACAGAAAAGTGTACTTTCAACATCCTTCATGTAGCTTTTTAGGGCCCATGATCACATTTCTTACATTTTTATGACCGGACATATATGACCGCCCGACAAATAATTTATTTCTTCTTCTGTTTCATGGATTTAGATGCTAAACTTCAAAAATTGGAATGGTAATATGCAAGGTAACTAAAATAGAGTTTCCCACACTGTAGTCTCTAAAACTTTCAAGTTCTGGAATCATAATTCTTTTTCAACTCAAAATAAGACTGGAGTTTGGCGGAGTCTCGTGCCATCTCTTCTTTATCTTTTCGCTTTTAATCTATGAAACAGAGAATTAGGGAAAATTATGAGATAGCTAGAGAATGCTTTCTACCTCATATATATATATATATTATTGCTTTTTCGATGATAGAAAATACAAATAATCTAAACAAATCTAAATCTTACCAATCTAACTAACATATATCTTTCTTAACACTCCTCCTCAAGTTGAAGTATATATATCACACATGTCTAACTTGGTACAAATAAACTGCACACGACCCCTTCCCAAAAGCTTAGTGAACATATCTGCTAATTGATAGTCAGTTTTCACATGGACTGTATCAATGATCCTTTCTTCAATCTTTTCTCGAACAAATGGCAATCTACTTCGATGTGCTTTGTTCGTTCGTGAAAAACTGGATTGTTGGCAATATAAATGGCAGTTTTGTTGTCACAATAAAGTTTTATCACCTCCTTATAACCAAGTTCTCGAAAAAGAAAGATTATCCATATTAGCTCACTCGTAGTATTAGCCATGGCTCTATATTCTGATTCAGCACTTAAACGTGAGATAATATTCTGTTTATTGCTTTTCCACGAGACCAAATTGCCTCAAACAAACACACAAAAACTTGTGGTCGACTTTTGATCACTTGGCGATCCGGTCCAATCTACATCTGTAAACCCTGTAACTTTAGAATGTCCAAAGTTATTATACATAATACCTTTCCCCGGTGTAACTTTCAAATAGCGAAGGATACACATCATTGCACTCTAATATGAATCTCTAGGATCCACCATAAACTGACTAACTATACTGACAGGAAAAGAGATGTCAGGCCTTATCACAGCCAAATAATTAAGCTTACCAACCAATCTACGATATCTTCCTGGATCGGTAGGTGGCTCCACTTGCCCTGGATATAGCTTGACATTAGAATCCATAGGCGAGTCAATAGGCTTACAGTTAGACATTTTTGCCTTCTTAAGCATATCAAGAACATTCTTCTTTTGAGTGATAAAGATACTGCCCTGAGGAGAAGAATGTGCCACCTCAATGCCAAGTAAGTATTTCAACTCTTCTAAGTCTTTAGTGCTGAATTTCTTCCAAAAATAAGTTTTTAACTCAGTAATACCTTTCGCATCATTGCTTGTAATCACAATATCATCAACATAAACAACTATTAAAATTCTGCAGCCTCCTCGATTTCTAAAGAAAACAGAATGATCATCGTTACTTCTGCATAACCCAAAAGCTCAAACAACGCTGGTTAGTCTCCTTATCACGCCCCGCTTCCCGGTGTACGGCGAAGGGGACGCGACGGGGCCGCTACGTATTTATTCTGAAGTAAATACGCTAAGCGTATTTAAGCAATATAAAAATAAACGCATAAGAGACAAGATATAATAAAACAGTAACTTTATTTATTCACATTCTTTTTTTACAATGCATGGAAAGATAAATACATCTGGAAGAAAGCAATGCCTAAACAGTGGCATAACAGAAAAGGAAAAGTACTGAAATAAAAAGTGTACAATGTAGCTAGAGCTCTGCAAGCTTGTAACACCCTAGTTCATTTATACCAATTCCAGTTCCCGTATTTCCTTAATTGTGGTATTTTCTTGATTTATCGTGTTTTGGGTGCGAATGGTATTTTACAATTTACATTGCATTCGACCCGACCCGCTTGCTTGGAACCTGTTCGATTCATGTTTATAGTTTAACTTGACTTGTTACATGGGCTGTGCATTTTCATGTTTACTGCATACTTGCATTTTTCTGGCATTGCATCTTTTACCATATAACATTTTAAGTCATGTAAAATATTTTAAAAATACATTTCATAGCCTGCATGATACCCCTAACCCCGTGGTAGCATCCGCGCATCTTGTTCTCATCCCGTTCAGTGAAACAGACGTATTTGGATGGCTATGCGCACGTACGTGCATCCGTTCTTGGGGGTAAGCATTTTCGTTACCTGAGCATTCATTTTGAATTTTGAAAGTCGCATATATTTTCGTATTTTAAAACTGAAATTTTAGACCCGCCCCGGACGCGTTTTGGAATATTTTTGTATCCCGCCAAAATTCAAATTATTTAATATTTAAAATTTTCCTTTAACAGTTTAATTTTTATTCATAACTATCTAAATATATTTTTAAATTAAAATTTCAACCAATTAACAAACTCCCTCTCTCCCTCTTTCCCTTTCCCTGTGGCCCCACCATTCCTCTCTCTCTCCTCTCTCTACCCGCTCTCTCTCTCTCTCTCTCTCTCCCACTAACAAACAATTTTCTTTCTCCTCCCTCTCTATCTCTCTTCTCTCGCAACCCTCCCTCTCTCCTCTCGATCTCATTCTCTCTCTCTCTTCTCTCTTCTCACTTCTAGTTCTCTCCCTATCTCTCTCTCTCCCCCTATATATAATACACGTCCCTCTTTCTCTCCTCACATTTTCTTTCCTCGCGAACCCACGCCCGCCAGCCCTTGCCTCAGCCGTCGCCGACGCCCTCATCCTCATCCTCCTCGATCACCTCACCTCTCTCTTCTCCCTCTCCTCCGCCTACACCCACAAACCCCGCATCTCCTATCACCGAAAGCACACCCGATAACATCCCTCCAAGCCGAGCACCCAACCTCTTTTACCACCGCCGATCTCCCTTGAATCCATCTCCTACCTACCTTGGTAGTCGAGCACACCTGCAACCATCGACCCAAGAAACCCTTGTGCAACTTGGACCCGAGCCAAGATCAAAGCCGGATCCGAGCTCACCATCGATTGTGATTCCTGGCTGAGCCTTCGAGTCTCTGTTTTGCATTGTTCTGCATTTCCGTGTATCCGTCATTTCGTTCATCGTGTTCGAAGCAAGTATTTTACTTCCTGTATGCTAGTTACGCTATCGCCAGAGCCGTACGTGACGCCGACGATCCAGACGACATACCTGACTTGCGTGATCACCCTCGTGCGTTATTTGGAACCGTTCCATGTGCCGTGCACGCGTCACGACATTTCGCCGACGAAGGACGTTCCGTACACATCCGTTGTTATTCCGTCTAGGCAAGTTTATCTTGCTACATGCTACATTACATTTTATACATCTATTTTAATAATTATAACACTGGAATTCTAAATCATGCATCCCAAGTTCTCGTTTTACAGTTTTCCGACATCCGTACGTATTATTTTACATCTAGCACATGCAAACCTATCTTGTTACATACTATATCACAATATACTGTACCCAATGGAATATTTACATCACATATTGCTTAGTTGTACATCCCACATTACCATTTTTCAGTTTTACTGTTTTTCGGATACCCGTTTGCATCCATTTCATTTAAAATATATATAATTGCATCCATAGATCACATTAATACATAACACTGTGATATTAACACCCCATGTTTAATAAAGTACATCCTAATTAGTATTGGAACTATAAATGTAACCTTAATCGATAATTGTGCATCCATATCTTTGAATTTATATCTATTGCATACCATATCACATTATTCCATTTTATTGTTATATTAGTACTCCATACTTGATTTTGTGTACCCATACTTATTACAGTTTGATTATGAGCACCCACTCGATACTTGTGCACTACCTGACATAACCCGATACACTACTACTGACATAACTTGATATATGTGCACTACTTGACACGACTTGATACATGTACACCACCTGACATGACCTGATGTACCACAGCTTGACATGTTACCTGATCTTGTTACTAATGCCGACAATCTTGACCTGTTGTCCCTACGAATATTTTCTGTTGTCTATACAGACAAACTTGTTCCTGCTTGATCCTGTGTTGGCATTAGTCTCAGATTTATAAATACCTGACTTACACACATAACTTGGGGGTATGGGGAAATCAAGAATGTAGCTGAACGTAACTCAAAGGGCTATTATATCATTTTACCGTGGTCCCGTGGGGAATGAACGGGACATAGACCCACAGTCTATCATATCATTTTACCGTGGCCCCGTGGGGAATGAACGGGGTATAGACCGATGGGTTACGATGAAAATTACATTAATTGATTACGAATAACTTAGAGTAGATAACCCTATAGCACAGTTTAGACTACTCACTGCACTTCACCTGTTTATATCCTGTTCGCTGATCTATATTCATATTACGGTTTACTTGCTACTCATGACTTGTTGTTGTTCATACTTCATGCCTGCATATTTCATCACATCCTGCTTGCTTAGAATTATTGATATTTTGACGCACTGATCTCTGGGTTTTGCATGGCCCAGATTCCTTATCTTTATCGCAGGCTGTCCAGGAGTATTTTGATCAACAGGCCGAGCAGTGAGGACCTGTTATTAGTTTAGTTTAGTTTCCTTTCAGTATTTTCATTCCTGATGTAAGCCCGCATTATGGGACGTACATTCCAGTTTATTATTGTATTGGACCTTTTTGCTTCCGCATTATTTTTATTCTTGACTCGTTATTCTGGCTCATGGACATGTATTAGATAGTCGTTTATTATTTTACTGTTCTTGATATCTCTACAGCCTAATGTGACCGTGGAAGGATATTTCCTATCCACAGGTAGCATGGTTGGCTCTGTCACGTGCCTATCTTAGCGCACTCTGGGATGCGGGGCGTGAAAAAGCTGGTCCAAGTCCTCGCTGGTAGGCTCGATCTCTGGAAGATCCGTATCACCTGACGACATTCAAGAAGAAAGAAAGAGAATATCGTCAGCGAACAAATTGCTCGGTAAGTCCCAAAGATAAGAGAGAAATAGAATAGACAGAAAGTAAGAGAGAGAGTGTGTAGCTTTTAAAGTTGTATTATTTTGTTATATTGTTATATTTAGTGTTAAAGCTGTTGTTATCGTAAGTTCAAAGGTGAATGTCAACCAATCTCAAGAGTGTTCTCAAACCCAACAGACTGTAATTCAGGGGTAGGAAACCACAGGCCCAAATCAAATGTAAGTAATGGGACTTCGATCGTCGTCGAAGTATTCCAAACTCAATAGGCTGTAATCCAGGAGCTTGGAAACACGGGCCCTCATGATTGCTTGCTTGTGTTAGTAGACATAGATTCATGATCTAGGGAGACTCTTGAGATTCTGTTGGATTCAAGAATGAACTACCCCAATACCCCGTGTATTTATTGTATTGATAGTAATGATTGTACTGATGGTAATGTATTGAATTGTATTGTCTTGTAAATTGAATTGTATAGATGACTTGCCGAAACCATGATATCAGTAAATGGATGTAACTGGAGAATCATGGATGCAACTGAAGAATCATGTAAATGGAAGTATATCCATGGTTCGGTTCAGTCAATATAGATTGAATAGATGTATTCATGGATTCATCTTGAATTGTAGTTTTGTAATATTGTACTTGAATCACATTCAAATCAGATTATTATAATGAGACTCAGTCTGAGTCAGACAATTAGAAAAGTAAATTGAAGTCCTGATTGTTTTGATGTTATCGGTAACCGCTGCACATGGGCGACAGGATTTGTGTCTTTTTCAAACACGATTACCGTGTTGATAACACCGTTGTTAAGTTGTCTACCTTAAATAGGCAAGCACCCACTTCTCCGGCTCCCTGAGGCTCAAGAGATTGGTCCCGCTTAAACCTATATTTACTAGGGTCCTTAGTGTAATTTATAGAACTTGAGGGGGTTTTATGTAAAAATAGTTTTGTATAATTTTCAAAATACACCCCAAGTATTTAATTATCGTCTTTAGAGTTATCATGAATGTATATTTTATATTTGTGATATTTCTAGTGAATAAACCTATTTTTCATAATACATTGTATTAAATTGTAATATTGAACTTGTATTGAATTCATGATATTTCAATGTAAAGTGATTCTTTGATTTGGAAAGGTTGGAATATTTATAATATCATAAAATAGATATTTTGATATTACATATATATATTTATATAAAAATAATTTTTAATATATATATTATATTTCTAGAAATCTCATTTTCTTTAGATGTTCGTATTTTAAATCTCTCGAGACCGAATGCTCCTTGCGGAGGTTTGCATCTCGCACTACTAAGCCCGAGGATGTGCGATAATCCGCACCATCCCGAACGGGTTCCTCAAATGGGTTGTAGCGGCGTTTTGCAAAGATTTGTAAAATACTTAATCTTTTAGAAAATGGTTTTATTAATTCATGGTATTTATTTGAAATGTTTCATTTTCACGTATTCTATGTTCCCGAAAGGTTTTGTGCTATGTTGCATATGAGTGTTGTGAGGAGGTGGGTCATTACCTCGTGATCTACTTAAAAGTATAACAAGTTTGTGATATTTAAATGTCGAAATGAAACTATATGGTATTTTAGTGAAAAAGTACGGTAAAAGTTACAAAATGAATTAGATTGTCATGAAACTTGATCAACATGTTTATTAATGTTTAATAGTCAACATGTAAGAGTTTTGTGTGAATGTATTTAAGAAAATGTTGGATTTTTAGAAAGAACCGAATCGGAAATCGGTTTAACTCCGATTCCGCCGGGTTTTGAAATTTCGTAATTTTAGAACAAGATTAGAGAAGAAGGAGGGGGACTTACTGGCTTAGAAGTTAGGGATGAGGAAGAAGAAGTGAACGTAGCTTCTGGTGCGTCGTTTCGTCGCCGGGAGCTCCTAGGGTCGTCGTTGGAAAATCGCCGAAACTTTCGCCCTTCGCTACTCCAAAACTACACTAAGCTTCTAGGAATTTTCTTGTGAGTTTTGTTCAAAATTTTGGAGTGAGGTGTGTGTGTGTAGGGGTTGTATTTATAGGGTAAGGCTAGGGTTAGGGTAGGTGAAAGGTTGAAATGAAAAAATGTGATAAAATGTATTAAAAGTGGAGTAATTGGTGTTTTAAAGTGTCTCTATTACTGGTCTGAAGAAATAAAGTATTCAGGGGTGCAGGGGAGGTGAAAAGCCAAAAGTTTCATGTTGATGACTCGGCGGTCCGGCCGAGTCCGGCCGGCGGCAGCGGCCCGAGTCGGCCGATTCCGGCCGAGTCAGGTGGCCGGAGTCTCCCTTGTCACTTCATGTAGCATCTGGTACCATTAAGTTTTTTGGTGTAGTGGGGTTTTTGTGAGTTATGCACGTGTAAACCCTTGGTATTCTAAAAATTCAAAATAAAACAATATTAAAAATAATGTGGGGTATGAGATTTGAACTCTAGTGGCTTGGTTCAGCAGTGCAAGATATTACCAATGAGCTACAAGCACCTTTTTGTAATTTAAAAAGCAAAACAGGCTTATAACTTGTGCTCGGGAAAAAATGCCCCTTTCTGTAATTTTGAAAAAATTGTACAGAAAGTTGTACAGAAAGTTTGGGGTTGTTACATTCTACTCTCCTTATAAAAATTTCGTCCTCAAAATTTGTAAAAGGAAAGTGTAATAGATTCAAGAAAAGTTTGGTGACTGAAGTACTGATAATGTATGAAAAATGTGTGAAGGAATGAAAGAATGCGAAGGTTTTGATAAGATTATAAAAGAGGTGGGGAATTTTGGGTTAGGACAGATTCAAAATTTATGAAATGATAAGATTCAAGAGGTATGAATTGTAAAGAATGTTTTAGTTACTGGTTCTTGTGTTATATTGCTTAGGTTATTCACGCAGAACAGAATAGCATGGCAGTGTTCCATACAATTCTAACTTGTATGGGCCGCCAACAAAACCTGTCACGCCCCGCTTCCCGGTGTACGGCGAAGGGGACGCGACGAGACTGCTACGTATTTACTCTAAAGTAAATACGCTAAGCGTATCTAAGCAATATAAAAATAAACGCACAAGAGACAAGATATAATAAAACAACTTTATTTATTCACATTATTTTTGTACAATGCATGGAAAAGTAAATCCATCTGGAAGAAAGCAATGCCTAAACAGTGGCATAACAGAAAAGGAAAAGTACTGAAATAAAAAGTGTACAATGTAGCTAGAGCTCTGCAAGCTGGTCCAAGTCCTCGCTGGTAGGCTCGATTTCTGGAAGATCACGATATTCAAGAAGAAAGAAAGAGAATGTCGTCAGCGAACAAATCGCTCGGCAAGTCCCAAAGATAAGGGAGAAATAGAATAGACAAAGAGTAAGAGAGAGAGAGTGTAGCTTTTAAAGTTGTATTATTTTGTTATATTGTTATATTTAGTGTTAAAGCTGTTGTTATCGTAAGTTCAAAGGTGAATGACAACCAATCTTAAGAGTGTTCTCAAACCCAACAGGCTGTAATCCAGGGGTAGGAAACCACGGGCCCGAATCAAATGTTAGTAACAGGACTTTGACCGTCGTCGAAGTATTCCAAACTCAACAGGCTGTAATCCAGGAGTATGGAAACACGGGCCCTCATGATAGCTTGCTTGTGTTAGTAGACATGGATTCATGATCTAGGGGGACTCTTGAGATTCTGTTGGATTCACGAATGAACTACCCCAATACCCCGTGTATTTATTGGATTGATAGTAATGATGGTACTGATGGTATTGATTTGTATTGTCTTGTAAATTGAATAGATGGATGACTTGCCGAAACCATGATATCAGTAAATGGATGTAACTGGAGAATCATGGATGTAACTGGAGAATTATGTAAATGGAAGTATATCTATGGTTCGGTTCAGTTAATACAGATTGATAGATGTATTCATGGATTCATCTTGAATTGTAGTTTTGTAATATTGTACTTGAATCACATTCAAATCAGATTATTATAATGAGACTCAGTCTGAGTCAGACAATTAGAAAAGTAAATTGAAGTCCTGATTGTTTTGATATTATCGGTAACCGCTGCACATGGGCGACAGGATTTGTGTCTTTTTCAAACACGATTACCATGTTGATAACACCGTTGTTAAGTTGTCTACCTTAAATAAGCAAGCACCCACTTCTCCGGCTGCCTGAGCCTCAAGAGATTGGTCCCGCTTAAACCTATGTTTATTAGGGTCCTTAGGGTAATTTATAGAACTTGAGGGGGTTTTATGTAAAAATACTTTTGTATAATTTTCAAAATACACCCCAAGTATTTAATTATCGTCTTTAGAGTTATCATGAATGCAGATTTTATATTTGTGATATTTCTAGTGAATAAACCTATTTTTCATAATACATGGTATTAAATTGTAATATTGAACTTGTATTGAATTCATGGTATTTCAATGTAAAATGATTCTTTGATTTGGAAAGGTTGGAATATTTATAATATCATAAAATAGATATTTTGATGTTACATATATATATTTATATAAAAATAATTTTTAATATATATATTATATTTCTAGAAATCTCATTTTCTTTAGATGTTCGTATTTTAAATCTCTCGAGACCGAATGCTCCTTGCAGAGGTCTGCATCTCGCACTACTAAATCCGAGGATGTGCGATAATCTGCACCATCCCGAATGGGTTTCCCAAATGGGTTGTAGCGGCGCTTTGCAAAGATTTGTAAAATACTTAATCTTTTATAAAATGGTTTTATTAATTCATGGTATTTATTTGAAATGTTTCGTTTTCCGTATTCTATGTTCCCGAAAGGTATTGTGCTATGTTGCATATGGGTGTTGTGAGGAGGTAAGTCATTATCTCGTGATCTACTTAAAGGTATAGCAGGTTTGTGATGTTTAAATGTCGAAATGAAACTATATGGTATTTTAGTGAAAAAGTACGGTAAAAGTTACAAAATAAATTAGATTGTCATGAAACTTGATCAACATGTTTATTAATGTTTAATAGTCAACATGTAAGAGTTTTGTGTGAATGTATTTAAGAAAATGTTGGATTTTTAGAAAGAACCGAATCGGAAATCGGTTTAACTCCGATTCCGTCGGGTTTTGAAATTTCGTATTTTTAGAATAAGATTAGAGAAGAGGGGGGGGGACTTACTGGCTTAGAAGTTAGGGATGAGGAAGAAGAAGTGAACGTAGCTTCCGGTGCGTCGTTTCGTCGCCGGGAGCTCCTAGGGTCGTCATCGGAAAATCGCCGAAGCTTTCGCCCTTTGCTACTTCAAAAGTACACTAAGCTTCTAGGAATTTTCTTGAGTGTTTTGTTCAGAATTTTGGAGTGAGGGTGTGTGTGTGTGTGTGTGTGTGTATAGGGGTTGTATTTATAGGTTAAGGCTAGGGTTAGGGTAGGTGAAAGGTTTAATTGAAAAAATGTAATAAAATATGATAAAATGTATTAAAATGTATTAAAAGTGCAGTAATTATTGTTTTAAAGGTGCTCTGTTACTGGTCTGAGGATTTAAAGTACACAGGGGTGCAGAGGAGTTGAAAAGACAAAACATTGGTGTTGATGACTCGGCGGTCCGGCCGAGTCCGGCCGGCGGCGGCCCGAGTCGGCCGGTCCGCCGGCCGAGTCAGGTGGCCGGAGTCTCCCTTGTCGCTTCATGTAGCCTCTGGTATTGTTAGGTTTTTGGGTGTAGTGGGGGTTTTTGTCAGTTATGCATGTGTAAACCCTTGGTATTCTAAAAATTCAAAATAAAACAATATTAAAAATAATGTGGGGTATGGGATTTGAACTCTGGTAGCTTGGTTCAGCAGTGCAAGGTATTACCAATAAGCTACAAGCTCCTTCTTGTAATTTAAAAAGCAAAACATGCTTATAACTTGTGCTCAGGCAAAAATACCCATTTCTGTAATTTTGAAAAAATTGTACAGAAAGTTTGGGGTTGTTACACTCCTAAACCAAGCACACGGAGACTGTTTGAGACCATATAAAGATCTTTGAAGTTTGCAGACTTTTCCAGACTCTCCCTGAGCAACAAAACTATGTGGTTTCTCCATATATACTTCCTCCTTCAAGTCACCATGAAGAAATGCGTTCTTCATATCAAGCCGATGTAAAGGCCAATTGTACGTAGCTGCAAATGATAGGAATACGTACAGACGCCATCTTTACCACAAGAGAAAAAATCTCATCATAATCTTCTCCATAAGTTTGAGAATAGCCCTTAGCAACAAGTCTGGCTTTCAAATGAGCCAATAAGCCATTTAGATTATGTTTTATGGTATATACTCATTTACAACCAACACTTCTCTTTCTAACAGGCAATTGAGTAATCTTCAATGCACCATTCAAGCGTAAAGCTAACATTTCTTCTTCCATGACTTTCCTCCATTTAGAATGAGCCAGAGTATCGGATGTAGAAGAACAATAGTATAGGAATCAACGGCAGTAACAAATGTTCTAGATGAGAGAGAAAGTCTAGCATATGTGACATAATGTGATAGAAGATATAGAGGCTTAGTGGTATGAGTACCTTTGCGAATGACAATTGGAAGATCAAGATCAGTTTGAATCGGATCTGAGTCTGGAACATGTGTGGGTTATTCAATGACCGGAGGCCTCTCTTCCTCGTTTTTTTCCCACCTGAGTTGGTTGCTCAATTAATTGATCGTCTAGTTCTGAAGGATTTGGTGCCGCTGCGACACGAGAATTGGCTGGAGAGGATTCGACAACAAGAACATCATTTTCATTAATAGAAAAATCCTCTCTAAGTGATTGGGGTATTACATTAGTACCAAAGAAATGGTATTTTCATGAAAGGTCATATTAGCAGAGACGAAGACTATATCGATTTTTTTGCTATAACACTTGGATCCCTATTGACTCCGAGAATACCCTAAGAAAACACACTTAATACATTTGGGATCGAGTTTTAATAAGCCGGCTTGATGATTGTGAACAAAACAAGTACAACTAAAAACACGTGGAGGAAAAGAAAATAAAGGTTTAGAAGGAAATAAAATAGAGATTGGAATTTCTCCTCCTAAGACTGAGCTTGGTAGACGATTGATAAGATGACAAGCAGAAAGAACTGCATCATCCCAAAAACGTTCAGAAACATTCAGTGGAGCAAAAGAGAACGTGTGACCTTTAATAGATGTCTATTCTTTCGTTCAGAAACACCATTTTGTTGAGGTGTATAGGGGCACGAGAATTGATGTATAATACCAAATGTGTCAGGAAATTGAGTAAACTTCTTATTAAAATAATCCTTTGCATTATCGCTTCTTAGAGTTTTGATATTGATACCAAATTGATTTTTCACCTCAGTAACAAATGACTTAAAGGCATCAAAAACTTTAGTCTAGATTTCAACAAATATAACCACGTCACTCGAGAGTAATTATCAATAAAAATAACAAAATATCGATAACCACGGTTTGACGTAATGGGACATGGCCCCCAAACATTAGAATGCACTAAATCAAACAGTTTCTCAGCATGTTTGTTGACTCTAAATTGATAGGAAGCACATGTGTGTTTTCTCATCTCACAACTGACACATTCTAACGATAACGAACTAAATAAAGAAGGAACTAATTTCTGTAAAGTAGACAAATCGGGATGACCTAAGCGACCATGGTTAACCAGCACATCACTATTTGTAGAGCAAGCAACCTTTGGTAGTTGTCCATCAAAGCGATAAAGATCTTCAATTTCACGTTTTGAATTAATCACCTCCTCCGTATTCAGATCCCGCATGACACAACCAGAAGGAGAAAACTTTATTGAACAGTTCAACGTATGAACAAGCTTACTTACAGACATCAGATTAAAAGGAAATAAAGGGACATATAATGCTGATGACAAAGACAGAGATGGGGTAAGAGAAATTGTCATGCCTCGCTTCCCAGTGTACGGAAGCGGAGACATGATAAGTCCGCAACGTATTTACTAAGAAATAAATACGTTAAGCGTAATTAAGCAATATATCTAAATGTACAAGAATGACAAAAGATATAAAATAAACAACAATTTTTATTAACATTCATCTTTATAATTCAACTGCTTTGAAAATGAAAGATACAATGATATAAAGCAATGCCTAAACAGTGGCATACAAACTGAAAGTAAGTACAAGAGAGTTAGAAGTCCTGTTGCGCGGTGAGCTGGTCCACATCCTCCTGGCTAGGCTCAATCTTCTGAGAGTCTGGTCTTTCTGACGAACATTCCAAAGAAAGAAAATAGATAGGAATGTCGTCAGCGAACCAGCACTCTGTAAGTCTCAAAAGAAAGAATAGAATATAATAAGTAATGAGAATTGAATTGGTAAGTTGTACAGGTATATACTTATTATTCTAACATAGTTGTTTGTAGGTTGGTACAGAAGGTATTTGTGTATACGAGAGGAGTCCATCTTATCCCGTGGACTATGGTAACATATAGTATAAGACCTCGTTAAAACCCACGGGACAACGACACGAGAGTTCATGTAGGTGTCTTTTAAGTGACCATCTCGTGCCACGTTAATACATTCCGTACCAATCTACCTCGTTATCCCCGCGTAATGTATTGTATAGGTTATATTTACAAGTCTTGCCGAAACCATGGATACATGTTGTTCAAGTAGTCAGGTTCAGGAAGTAATCATGTATTTAAGAAGTCAGATCAAGTTATAGCCATGGTTCAGTCAAGTCAAGTCAAACATTCAGGTTTGATATTAAAGTTTGAATTCAGGTATTCAGGTTCAAGTTCAAGTATACATGTTAGACTTTGGATTCATGTTTGAATTGGACTCTGATTTGAGTTTGGATTCAGGTTTGAGTTAGACTCGGACTTGATTCATACATTTGTAACTGATTTAGATCCTGAATTAGATTCGGGAGTTATCGGTAACTGCTGCACATAGACGGCAGGATTTGTGTCTTTTTCCAAGACAATTACCATTGATACTCCGTTAAATTTTTTATCTTAAATAGGCAAGCACTCAATTTATCTGGCTCCCTGGGGCTCAAGAGAATTGATCCCGCTTAAACTTATATTTACTAAAATCCTTAAATATTGTTTTATATCACCCGAGGGGGTTTTATGAAAAATATTTTTAAAAAAATTACAAAATAAATCTCGAGAATTTATTTATATTGTTTAGGGTTTCCATGAATGTGAATTTTAAGAATTTGAGGTATTTTAGTGATAATAGCTTAACTTGGAAAGTTCATGATAATTTATTGTAAAACTTGTCTTTTATTGGTATTTTGATAGTATTTTGGTGAAACTTGTAATTCTTTATTTGAAAAAATATAAGTTTATTATATTTTGAAAATATATGGATTTGTACCCTTTTATATAATTATTAAAAATTAAATTTTATTTAAGTAGAAAAATGCGTTTTTCTTACAAACCGTATTTAAAAATCTTTCGAGTCCGAATACTCCGTGAAGAGATCTGCATCTCGCTCTACTAATCCAAGGATGTGCGATAATCCTCACCATCTAATAGTGGGTTCCCTAAAAGGGGTTGTAGAGGTATAATCGCAAAGAGATTTAAAATACAATTCAAAAGAAAACCGGTTTTTATAGTAAATAGTATTTTCTTGTAAAGTTTGTACTCATAACAAAAATTCATATAAGGATATATCGTGCTATGGAACCATCTGTGTATGCGAGGGGTAGGTCGTTACTCCGTGAAGTTTTCTAAAGGTATGTTTTAACAAAATACGAAAAGAGGCGTTATCTAAAGTTCATGGTATTTAAACGAAAAAGTTAAATTGTGATTGTTTTACAAAAGATTCTTAAATAAAATTTATTCTAGACATGAGTATTAAGCTTATAAGTAAAGTGGTACAATTTTTTTGATCAAAAGGTAAAGGAAAATGGAGTTATATGCTTTAGAAAAATGAATATCGGCAATAACTCCACTTTTTACCGATTTTGATTAAAAAGAAATTTAAGGAATAGAAAGAAAGATTGTGAGGGACTTATTATTTAGGAGGTTTAAAAAAAGGTGTAGGAAGAGAAGGTTGTCGTCGCGGGGTCGCCGGAATTTATTCGATCCTCGCCGGAAGTTGATCGCTTGCTAACTCCTCTTTTACTCCACTTGTACTTAAGAAATTTTGAGAGTTTTGGATAGAATTTTCAGAATGATGAAAGGCTAAGGCATAGGGTAGTATTTATAGTGTAGAATTAGGCTTTTAGAATTAAAATGGTGAATTAAAATACATTAAAAATATGATAAATTGTGAATTGAAGAGGCTCTGTTTGATTGCAGTGTAGAGGAGTTAGGGGTAGGGGAAAGGTTTTGTGTGCAAAGCCCGGGGACAAATTGCTACAGTTCACCCGTCGGTGCCGGCCTAGGGGGCATTTGGCCGGTTGATTTTGGGAGATGGGCCGTTGGATTTGTGTCATGTATGATACTCAGTGTTTAAACCCTTTTCCATATGTTTGATTTTTTCTGACTTTTCATTTTTGTGTGTATTGCACGTGTAAAATTTTGGGATTCCAAAAAGTTTAAAAAGAAAATCAGAAAAATAATGTTTCTGATAGGATTTGAACACAGGGGCTACGTCACAGCAGTGCAAGGGTTTTACCAGTAAGCTACAAGTTGTTTTTGCTATTCTTTAACAAAATTTACTTATAACTCATACTCAGGCTTGTAAACTCATTTCTGTACATTAAACTGTAAAGTTTCATACAATAAATTCAGTGTCGTTACATTCTACCCTCTTTATAAAAATTTCGTCTTCAAAATTTACAATTTACATATGGACTAATTTACAAATAAGTGAGGGTATCTTGCACGCATGTCTTCTTCTCGTTCCTACGTTGATTCTCCTGGCGAATCTTTTCTCCACATCATTCGGACCAAGTTTATTTCTTTGTTCCGCAGTGTCTTCACCTTTCGGTCCAGAATCTCAACGGGTTGTTTCTCGCAAGTCATGTCAGTCTGGACTGTGAGCTTGGAGTGATCAAGGATGTGCTGGGGTCACTCACATAGCGTCGTAGCTGGGATACGTGGAACACGTTGGGCACTCCTCTCAATAAGGGTGGAAGTGCTAAACGGTAGGCCACTTCTCCAACACGTTCGAGTATGTCGAACGGTCCTATGTATCTTGGACTTAACTTACCCCTCTTGCTAAAGCGGATCACTCCTCTGTTTGGAGAGATCTTTAGGAAAATATAGTCTCCAGGTTGGAACTCTAGATGTCGGTGCTTTGCATCAGCCCAATACTTCTGTCGGTCTTGGGCTATGCGCATTCTTTCCCTGATCGTGTGAACTACGTCCAAAGTTGCCATGACCATCTCTGGTCCAAGGAGTTCACGATCTCTGATGTCATCCTAACTTAGTGGTGATCGACACTTCCTTCCGTAGAGTGCTGCAAATGGTGCCATTCCAATGCTCGCATGATATCTGTTGTTGTATGAAAACTCCACAAGGTGTAGGTGATCTTCCCATGAACCTCCGAAGTCTAACATACAAGCTCTTAGCATTTCCTCCAGAATCTGAATTGTTTGCTCGGACTGTCCATCCATTTGTGGATGGTAAGCCGTGCTGAAGATCAGACTCGTTCCCAGGCTAGCTTGCAGACTCTGCCAAAACTGTGATCGGAATCTGATATCACGAGCGGAGACGATGCAAACTGGCACTCCATGTAATCTCACAATCTCCTTCACGACTTCATGGGTATAAAAAATAGTACATCTTGAGGCTAAATCTTACTTAAGATTCATTCTTACCTCTATGTACTTCTTTGCTAACGTTTCGGTAGATTGGCCAACTCGAAAGGGAATAAAGTGAGACGATTTGGTGAGTCGATCCACAATAACCCATATTGCGTTGTTACCCTTCGTGCTGTGAGGAAGGGCAGTCACGAATTCTATGGTAATGTACTTCCATTTCCATTCTGGGATTGATAACAGCTGAAGTAGCTCAGCAGTTCTGTGATGTTTAGCCTTCACTTTCTGATACACTAAACACTTAGCTACGCTTCTGGCTATTTCGCGCTTCATTCCATGCCACCAGTAGTGTTGCCATAGATCCTTGTATATTTTTGTACCACCGGGGTGTACTGAATAAGGAAAGCTGTGAGCTTCTTTCATCAACTCTTCTCGAACTGGGCTATTTGGTACACACAATCGACTTCCATATCTTAAGGATCCATCTTCGTGGATGATGAAGTTGGTTCGAAGTCCACTTTCTACTTATTCTTGGATCTTTTGTAGCTTGGCATCACTTGCTTGAGCTGCCTTGATCTGATTGACAAGAGTAGACTGGACTTGTAAGTTCATCAAATACGAAGCGTTACCTGGCATAACTACTTCGATTGCCAATCCGTGCAATTCCTGCTGTCGCTTCCACTGAGTGGTGAGATTCATTGCTAATTGCTGGCGGCTAAGTGCATCAGGAACTACATTAATCTTCTTAGGATGATACTGTAGGTTGATGTTGAAGTCTGCCATGAGTTCTAGCCGTCTTCTTTGTCACTTCAATTTCTTCTAAGTAAATACATACTTCAGACTCTTGTGGTCAGTGTATATATCTACTCGTTCTCCCAGAAAATAGTGGCGCTAAATCTTAAGTGCAAAGATAACGGCTGCCAACTCCAGATCTTGTGTTGGATAGTTGCGCTCATGACCTTTTAGCTGTCTTGATGCAAAAGCTACAACTTTTCCATGCTGATATAGAACACATCATAATCTTTTACCGGACGCATCATAATGTACAACTAATCATCCAGATTGATCCGGTATTATAAGGATAGGGGTGTTCCCCTCCGAAAGACGGCCAAGATGACGTGAAGACGTCTTGCCTGAAATTCGGGGCAGATGCTATTTGGTTTTATCCGTCCACCTCTCCGAAGATGCCAAGTTGATTTATGGCACCATGTATCGAAGGTTTAAACGGATGCGTCCGATGTAGCAGACTTCGTCAGATTCCCCCTCGCTTGAGGGGTTTTTGATTGTGGGGACGCTCTTCCCTGCAGGCGCAAGCCCCTGCAGTTAATTACGCTACCGCATCGCGGCAACAACTTTCTCCTTCTCCAGAATTTCACTTTGTGTCGTGTGTGTTTGTTTTGTTTGTGGTTGCCTGTGGATTGTATACGGAGACTAATTTATGTCGTCGCCCGTTGGACGTGGATTAGTCCAAATCCGTATTTTCTTAGATTTGGGTTTGGGGTTTTGGTTTAAGGATACGTTAGCCATATTTGAGGCTAAAATCGACTTAAACGTTTGTTAAGGATACGTTAGTCCAGTTTGAGACTAAGATCGACTTAACGGGATCGTTTAGATCCGACAAAAGAGCGTTTGGGGGCTCTATTGTTCCAGTTTAGGGACATAGTGGTCCATTGAATGTATGGTCGTCGGGACCCGTCACCTCTCTGACGACGTTGAAAGATTACAACGACATATATCAGAGGAGTTCAGAGATGTACCCTTGAACCAAGGTTGGTTGGGAGACCTGTAGTCCAATTTGGGACTAAAGTCTGTTTGAGGGTTTAAAGATACGTTAGCCGTATTTGAGACTAAGATCAACTTAAACGTTTGTTAAGGATACATTAGTCTGATTTGAGACTAAGATCAACTTAACGGGATTGTTTAGATCCGATAAAAGAGCGTTTGGGCTCTATTGTTCCAGTTTAGGGACATAGTGGTCCGTTGCCAGTTTAGGGACATGGTGGTCCATTGCCAGTTTAGGGACATGGTGGTCCATTGGTTTAAGGACGCTTAAGTCCATAAGTTTAAGGATGCTTAAGTCCGTATATTGGTTTGAGGACGCTTAAGTCCATGAGTTTAAGGACCCCACAGCCCGTACTGTTAGTTTAAGGACACATAAGTCCATAGGTTGGTTTAAGGACGCTTAAGTCCATAGGTTGGTTTAAGAACGCTTAAGTCCATGAGTTGGTTTAAGGACGCTTAAGTCCATATTGATGTGTGGTTGTCGGGACCCGTCACCTCTCTGACGACGTTGAAGGATTACAACGATAAATGTCAGAGGAGTTCGGAGATGTACCCTTGAACCGGGTGTAAATTGATTTAAGAGAGCAGTCATGCTCAGTCAATTTAATTTTAGGACTTACGGCCATGATTGGGTTAAGTCCAGTTGAAAATGTTCAACATTTTATTTATCATTGGCCTATTAGGCCTTTGCTTGGGCTCTGCCCTTTATTAATGCATAGCATTGGGCTTTTAATTAAATGCACAACATTTGTTTTGGTCTAACAGACCTCTGTTTGGGCTCTGCCCTTTTTAAAATAATGCATGGCATTTTTATCAGGCCTGTTAGGCCTTTTTAATTGGGCTTTGTCCCTCTTTTAAATAATGCCGAGCCTTAAATCTTCTGACAGTGTGCCACATGGCTTGTCAGGCGCTTTGCGCCAATTAAAGAGCGCAAGGCGCCAGCGCATATGGAGGTGACACGTGTTGCGCTCTGGTGAGCGCAAGTCTGTTAGCGCAGTGCGCTGCGCTAGCACGCTGCTGACACGTGGCGCGCTCTGTTGACTTGCGCCAATTTATGAGAGCAGTGCTCTGTTTTAGAAGCGCATAGCTCAGTTTGTTCTGGGGCCGACACGTGGCGCTCTCTGGTGGCTTACGCCAACCCAAGAGCGCAACAGTGCAATTTTTTCAAGTGCAGGGCACTGTTCAATATCTTGATCCAATTTTGGATCAAAGAAGAGAATCTTTTAAGATTCCGGAACCAATGGTTCAACAAAAGGCAATGCCTTTATTATTATTATATTTTTTTATTGAAGATCTTTGATCTTGTTTTTAGATCACTGATCTTTTTAGAAGAAAAATCTTCTTTTATTCAAAGGTTTTTACCTTTTTCTTTTTGTGAGCTCTTCTCAAAATTTTCTAGAGAAGTTCTGAATATCTCTCTCCGTTTTTGTGTGTTTTAGACTTGGAGTCTAGGATTCTTTTTATAGTGCTAATTGATTTGTTAAATCAGTTAAAGAGATGTTTCTCTGAGTGATTTAGGGATTTTTCCCCACCGTTGGATCTTTGATCCAAGGGTTTCTGTTTTACAGAAGATAATCTTATTGTTTTAATAAGATCAGAAAGATCTTTCCAGAATTTTAATTCTGTTTTAGTGCTGGCACAGTTGGCGCAAGCGCAACTGCGCTGACACGTGTCGCGCAGCGCAGAGCACAAGTCAACTGAAGCGTTGCTTCTTTATTTTTTTAAAATTTGAATTTTATTATCTTTTTAAAACAGAGCCTTGCTCTGATTGGGGGAAACAGAAGCGTTGCTTCATTTCCCGCCTTGGGATTTGAACAGAGTTTTGCTCTGAAAGGGAGATTTTCTCCTTTATTATTTATTTATTTATTTATTTATTTTTTCTTTTATTGTTATTATTTTATAAGAAGCGGGTTTTGAGCCAAAATTTTGGCGGGAACAAGGGGCTGAAGTTAATCTTGATTTGAGTTCTACGAAAACTTTTTCACATGCTTCTGACCACATGAATGCTTCATCCTTACGTGTGAGCTTGGTCAGGGGTGCTGCAATCTTCGAAAATCCTTCAGTGAATTTTCGGTAGTATCTTTCTAATCCCAAAAAACTTCGTATATCTTTCACCATTTTTGATGTCGGCCATTCGCTGACAGCTGACACCTTAGCTGGATCTACTGAGATTTCTTCGCCTGAAACAATATGCTCGAGAAATCCGACTTGATCTAGCTAAAATTCACACTTGCTGTACTTGGCATAGAGCTGATACTGTCGCAATGTCTCAAGGACAATCCGTAAATGCTCGGCGTGTTCTTTTCGATTCTTTGAATACACAAGGATGTAGTCGATGAAGATGACAACGAACCTGTCTAAGTACTCTCGGAAAACTTAGTTCATCAGGTTTATAAAAATAGCAGGTGCATTGGTCACTCCAAATGGAATTACGAGATACTCATAATGACCATATCGACTCCTGAACGTCGTTTTCGGAATATCAGACTCTTTGATCTTCACCTGATAATAACCCGAACGAAGGTCTAGATTTGAGAATACACAAGACCCACTTAGCTGATCGAAAAGGTCATCGATGCACGGTAGTGGATATTTGTTCTTGATTGTCATTTTGTTCAGAGCTTGGTAATCTACACACATCCTGTTGTTCCCCTCCGAAGGACGGCGCACAGGACCGCGGTGTCCTGACGCTGAGATTCGGGGCAGATGCTATTTGGTTTTATCCGTCCACCTCTCCGAAGATGCCAAGTTGATTTATGGCACCGTGTATCGGAGGTTTAGACGGATGCGGCCGATGTAGCAGACTTCGTCAGATTCCCCCTCGCTTGAGGGGTTTTTGATTGTGGGGACGCTCTTCCCTGCAGGCGCAAGCCCCTGCAGTTAATTACGCTACCGCATCGCGGTAACAACTTTCTCCTTCTCCAGAATTTCACTTCGTGTCGTGTGTGTTTGTTTTGTTTGTGGTTGCCCGTGGATTGTATACGGAGATTAAATAATGCCGTCGCCCGTAGGACGTGGATTAGTCCAAATCCGTATTTACTTAGATTTGGGTTTGGTGTTTTTAATTTAAGGATGCATTAGTCGCGTTGCGGCTAAGATCAACTTAAACGTTCGTTAAGGATACGATAGTCCTGTTTGAGACTAAGATCAACTTAACGTGATAATCCATTTAATATCTGGCCATCGGGGCTCGTCACCTCTCTAACGTCGTTGAAGGATTACAACGGCAGATGTCAGAGGAGTTCAGAGATGTACCTTTGAACCAAAGTCGATTTGGAGTTTTATAGTCCATTTAAATGTTTAAGGATACGTTAGCCGTATTTGGAGCTAAGATCAACTTAAACGGGACCGTTTAAATCCGGCAAAAGAGCGTTTGGAGGCCCTATTGTTCCAGTTTAGGGACGTAGTGGTCCGTTTTCCAGTTTGTGGACGTGGTGGTCCATCGCCAGTTTAGGGACGTGGTGGTCCAATATTAGTTTAGGGACGTCTCGGTCCGATATTAGTTTAAGGACGTTTCGGTCCGATATTAGTTTAAGGACGTTTCGGTCCACGAGTTTAAGGACCCCGCAGTCCATATTGATGTGTGGTCGTTGGGACCCGTCGCCTCTTTGGCGTCGTTGAGGAATTACAACAATGGATGTCAAAAGAGTTCGGAGATGTACCCTTGAACCGGATATAACTTGATTTGAGAGAGCATTTGTGCTCAGTTCAATTTAACTTAAGGATTTACGGCCAGAATTGGGCTAAATCCAGTTGAAAATGTTCAACATTTTATTTATTTTTAGTCCATTAGACCTGTGCTAGGGCTTTTCCCACACTTAAATAATGCATTGCATTACTTATATTTTCTTGTTTGGGCTCTGCCCATAAAAGATGCAGAGCATCGATTTATTTTGGGCTCTGCAAGGCATCTGCATAGCATTTTATCATTTTTGTTTGGGCTTTGCCCATTTATAAATGATGCAGAGTATCAATTTAATTAGGCCTGTTTGGTCTTTTAATTGGGCTTGGCCCTGCATTGCATTTATTAGGCGCTTTGCGCCACTTACTGAGCGCAAGCGCTTGTGGTGAAGACACGTGTCATGCTCTGGTGAGTGCAAGCGCAACGGTGCAGTGCGCTGCGCTGTTGCGCTGCTGACACGTGGTGCGCTCTGGTGAGCGCAAGCGCAACAGTGCAGTGCGCTAGTGCGATGCGCTGTTGCGCTGTTGACACGTGGCGCGCTCTGGTGAGCGCAAGCGCAACAGTGCAGTGCGCTGTGCTAGTGCGCTGCGCTGTTGCACTGCTGACACGTGGCGCGCTCTGGTGAGTTGCGCCAACTCCAGAGAGCAAAGCTCTTGTTTCAAGAGCGCATAGCGCAAGTGGTTTAGATGCTGACACGTGGCGCTCTCCCAAGAGCGCAACAGTGCAGTTTGCAAGTGTAAAACACCAAGAATCTTTTAGATTCAAGAACAGAAGTGCAAAGCACTATTTGATTTCTTGATCTAATTTAGATCAAATAAGTTTTTTCTTGTTTTTCTCATCTCAGAGAACCAAAGGTTCATGAAAAGTGCAAAGCACTATTTTTATTTTTATTTTTATTTTTATTAAAGATCATTGATCTTGTTTTTAGATCTATGATCTGTTCATAAGAGAACTTTTTCTTTTTTCTAAAGGTTTTTACCTTTTTTATTCTTAAGGAGTTTCTCAGAGTTCTCTTCTATCTTTTTTTTAGAAAGATATTGATGCCTTTTAATTGAGGCCTAGGGTCCTTTTTATAGTGCCCATAAATTAGTTAAATTTGTTAAAGAGATTTTTCTCTGAGTGATTTGGGGAATTTTTCCCACCGTTGGATCTTTGATCTAAGGGCTTCTGCTTTGCAGAAGAAAATCTTCTTGTTTTAATAAGAACAGAAAAGATTTCTTAAAATTTTAATTTTGTTTGGCGCAGATGCCCCAGCGCGTGACACGTGTCGTGCAGCGCACAGCGCAGCGCAACTGCGCTAGCGCATCTGTGCTGACACGTGTCGCGCAGCGCAACTGCGCTGACACGTGTCGTGCAGCACAACTGCGCTAGCGCATCTGCGCTGACACGTGTCGCGCAGCGCAGCACAACTGCGCTAGCGCATCTGCGCTGACACGTGTCGTGCAGCGCAGTGCTTGCGCAGCTGAAGCGTTGCTTCATTAAAATAGAGCTATGCTCTGATTGGGCGCGCCTTCTTGGGCGCTGCGCTGACGTATCAACGCCTGACATGTGGCGCGTTGCGCCCAAGACTTGAAGCGTTGCTTCAGAATTTTGAATTTTGAATTTTGAATTTCAACAGAGCTCTGCTCTGATTGGGCGAAACAAATGCCCCCCCACCGTTGCGCTTACGTGGCCCCAAACGTGAGCGCAACGGTGGCGGAATTCCAACCGCCGCGACAACTTTTGGAAGTCGAAGAGACACTTGAGGCCTATAAATAGGACCTTTGGTCCCCCACAGATGCTTATCATCTTTCAGATTTTTATTTTCAAAAACTTTAGAGCTTTGCTCTTGCCTTCAAGAACTCTAGAGCTTCGCTCTTCTTTCCAAAGTTTTTTAGAAAAAACTTTAGGTAAAATTGATTCTTAGATTAAATTAATTTTAATTAATTTTAACCAGCAGAGCTTTGCTCTCATAGATCTTTTGATCTAAAGAGATCCCCATTGGGGTTTCACTAGCAGAGCTTTGCTCATTTTCAAAGTTAGAGACTTTACGTAAAATTAATATAAATCAAATTAATTTAAATTAATCTCAGTCAAAGAGCTTTGCTCTCACAGATCTTTTGATCTAAAGAGATCCCCATTGGGGTTTCATTGAGCTTTTGTTCATGGGTTTTAATCCCTGAACAGAGCTTTGCTCTCTAGGAATTTAGCCCTCTATGTATTTTATTTTTCTTCTATCGCTAATCTTCCTGTGGTATTTCCTCTAGGCGGTGCACCTATACAGTTTGCACGAGTTCATCACCTATGACGATATCCACGCGCAGGGTCGTCAACAAAACCAGGAGTTTACAGACGCTCAATGTGCAGAGGTTATGGGTCGTCTGAACGCAAGCGGTGGTTGGCTGCTACCCCGTCGTTCGGCTCTTTTGAAAGTCGTGCTGGGAGCAATATGGAGAGCACTTCCGGGTCTTCACGAGGCCCTGCCGCTCAATGCGCTGGATGATGCCGAGGACAAGGTGCATTCAGTATACCTGACGGGGCTGATCTCGAAGAGACGGCGGGACAGCCTCATTGACATCCTACATCAAATCTTCCAGCAGACGACGATAGTTGCTACTTATCGGAGGCCGGGAGGGCTTGCCGATGATATTGACACAGAGGAGCGCGAAAGGCTGCGCATAAGAATAATCAGAAAGGCCAGAAGGACTCTGGATGGCCTTACTTTTGACTTTCTCAATCCGTGCCCTGGATCTGAAGTTATTCCATTGTAATAATATTTTTCGTTCACTGTTTTTTATGATTGTAAGAATTTTTGGCAATATGAATGGAAACTTTTTATTTCAGCTTGTCTTATTTCTCGTCCTGAGTCTTCTGCCCATGCATGAATGAGTGTGTCTTGAATGCTCGATTAAATGTAAATCAGATGTTCTTTCTGTTATTTTCTCCGTCTTTCCTTTCTTTTATTATCAGCATATCACCTTAGTAACCATGGTTGACGAGTATCCTGACCTTTTTAAGAAATAACGATGGCTCAGGCCGCAGGTTCAGATCTGCTGCCTAAGACTTTTCAACTCTATGAGCCGTGAGGGTCTCATAGAGACTTTTCTCCCTACGGATCGAGAGGATCTCGTAGGTGGATTTTTCTCCCTAGGAATCGTGAGGATTCCTAAGTGTGGTTTTCTCTTGTAAGTCGTAAGGATTCTACAAGAGAATTTTTCCCTCTTATGAGTCGAGAGGACTTGTAAGCGGTTGTTTCCCTCCTTGTCGAAGTTCGATGTTGGAGGGTGAGACCCGTGGATGGTATGAAAGAGACCGTTTTGGGCCAACTTGCAGGGTCCCAGTGCTTAGGAAACAGGCTTCTTTTATGCCCACTGCCTAAGGCTTTATCTCACGAGTCGAGCCGCCTCAACAATTTTTTTCGCAAGTCGATACGAATCGAGCGTTTCTCGCAAGAACATCTTAACATCGCATTTAACCTCTGCTCTTTACGACAGAAGCCCGTTAAGGTTGGTGGTACTTAGGGTTTTGGCCATCGTACCGTCGCATAAGCTGATATAGTCCTCGATAGGCAATCGTGCTGTTCGAGTAGCCCTGCGACTGTCGTGTCTCTGATCCCTTCGGGGGCTGGACAAGACGTCTTCAAGCAATCCTCCTTGGCAGTTTGACCGTCGGAAGAGAAAGCGTTAGGAATTTGCCATGTCGCTTTTTACTTGAGGTTAGGCTTATTTTGGTGAGCCCCGATGAGTCATAACCTCTCCGCGCTAGTGTGGGGATGATCTCCGATAGTCTTTCGGGCTTTATATGAGTTGCCGTCAAGACCCTGAAGCTAGGAATTTGGCATTTGCTTCGTTTGCTGGCATTGCGTCTGCTGTATCGAGATGAATGTTGCGGTGGGAACTAGGGATTTTGCCGTGGCTCCGTTTGTTTGATGACGTTGCGTCTGCTGTGTCGAGACGAACGTTGGGGTGACATCTCGTCTGCTGTATCGAGACGGACGTCGAGGTTGTCTCTAGGTTGCTGGTGAACCGCCGAGGTTTGGAACTAGGGATTTTGCCGTGGCTCCATTCGTTTAATGACGTTGCGCCTGCTGTGTCGAGACGAACATTGGGGTGACATCTCGTCTACTGTATCGAGACGGACGTCGAGGTTGTCTCTAGGTTGCTGGTGAACCGTCGAGGTTTGGAACTAGGGATTTTGCCGTGGCTCCATTCGTTTAATGACGTTGCGCCTGCTGTGTCGAGACGAACATTGGGGTGACATCTCGTCTACTGTATCGAGACGGACGTCGAGGTTGTCTCTAGGTTGCTGGTGAACCGTCGAAGTTTGGAACTAGGGATTTTGCCGTGGCTCCATTCGTTTAATGACGTTGCGTATGCTGTGTCGAGACGAACATTGGGGTGACATCTCGTCTACTGTATCGAGACGGACGTCGAGGTTGTCTCTAGGTTGCTGGTGAACCGTCGAGGTTTGGAACTAGGGATTTTGCCGTGGCTCCATTCGTTTAATGACGTTGCGTATGCTGTGTCGAGACGAACATTGGGGTGACATCTCGTCTGCTTTATTGAGACGGATGTCGAGGTGGTGACCATTCTGTGCTGGTGCGAGATGATCTCCGATTGTCTTTCCGGTTTTATATGAGTTACCGTCAAGACGTCGAAGCTAGGAATGTGGCCTTCGCTTCGTTTGCTTTGGTGTGTCCAAATCCTGTTGGAGGAAGAACGCTGGGGTTGACATTTCGTCTGCTGTATCGAGACGAACGTCAAGGTGGTGACCACTCTGTGCTGGTGCGAGATGATCTCCGATTGTCTTTCTGGTTTTATGTGAGTTACCGTAAAGACGTTGAAGCTAGGAATGTGGCCTTCGCTTCGTTTGCTTTGTCACGTCCGAATCCCTGCTGGAGGAAGAATGCTGGGGTTGACATTTCGTCTGCTGTATCGAGACGAACGTCAAGGTGGTGATTGGTGCGAGATGATCTCCGATTGTCTTTCCGGTTTTATGTGAGTTACCGTAAAGACGTTGAAGCTAGGAATGTGGCCTTCGCTTCGTTTGCTTTGTCACGTCTGAATCCCTGCTGGAGGAAGAACGCTGGGGTGATAACTCGTCTGCTGTATCGAAACGAACGTCGAGGAGGTGACCATTCCATGTGAGATGATCTCCGGTGGCCTTTCAGGCCTTATATGACTTGCCGTTAAGACCTTGAAGCTAGGAATTTGGCCTTCGCTTCATTTGCTCACACTGCGTCTGGTGTATTGAGACGAATGCTGAGGTGGAGCTGGGATTTTGCCGTCACTCCGTTTTGTTTCGACCGTGAGGTCTTTTGTTGACGTTGCATGTACACCCTGCTGGACTGCGAAGGAACACCGTTGTTGACATTGCGTCTGCTGTAACGAGAAGAATGCTAAGGTGGAGTTGGGATTTTGCCGTTACTCCGCTTTGTTTCGACCGTGAGGTCTTTTGTTGACGTTGCATCTGCCTCCAGCTGGACTGCGGAGGAACGCCGTTGTTGACATTGCGTCTGCTGTATCGAGACGAATGCTGAGGTGAAGCTGGGATTTTGCCATCGCTCCGCTTGTTTCGACCGTGAGGTCTTTTGTTAACTTTGCATGTACACCCTGCTGGATTGTGAAGGAACGCCGTTGGTGATCTCTAAGTTGTCGATGTTGACGTCGAGACCCTGAAGCTCGGGATCTTCGTTTGCTTCATTTGTTGACATCGTGTCTGTAATATTGCGACAAATATCGAGATGGTCTCTAGGTTGTCTATGAACCGTCGAGATTTGGCTTCGCTTTCTGATGGAGCCTGTTGGGAAGGTATGGTTCCCTCCTTATCTGTGCCCCTGAATTGTATACATGGATCGATGTGATTTTACCTGTAGGGCAAAAAGTTTCATTCTTTCATTTTTTTTTATTCTTTCCGCGATGCTCTATCATTTCAGCTTTTATATCGCGAAGGTCGCAATTGCCCAATCTTTCGGCTATTTTTCGCGATGCCCAATCATTTCGGCTATTTTTTTCTTTTTACTCCCTGCTTTTTATTGCGAGTTGCCCAATCATTTCGGCTGTTTATTTTATTTTTACTCGCTGTTTTTTATTGCGAGTTGCCCAATCATTTCGGCTGTTTATTTTATTTTTACTCGCTGTTTTTTATTGCGAGTTGCCCCATCATTTCGGCTATTTAATATGCATTTTCAGCTCGCTGATTTTTATCGCGAGCGTAGAACTTGGAATCTGGTGCCAATCTCAGCATCAGCATCGCTACAACCAGAATATTTTCAGGAGCGAATCATCATCTGCCATGAAAGGACTTGGAATTTGATACCGATTTAGGCATCAGTATCGCTACAACTGGAATATTGCCAGGAGCGAATCATCATCTGCCTCCGTCGATGTCGAACAAAGGTGGCTTAGCGAATAGGGTTAAGGTCCTGTTGACTAAGGCTTTTGACTTCATGAGCCGTAAGGGTCTCATAAAGGTGTTTCTCCCTACGAGTCGTGAGGATCTCGCAGGTGCGTTTTCTCCCAAGGAATCGTGAGGTTTCCTAAGTGTATGTTCTCTTATAAGTCGTAAGGATCTTACAAGAGTGTTATCTCCTTATGAGTCGAGAGGACTCACAAGGGTTGTTCACCGTGTGGACATATCCCCAGTCACGGATGGGACTTGGTTAGGGAAATGTTTATTCGCGCCCGTGGATTGTATACAAGAGCCAATATAGGACCACTTGTAGGGCAATGTCGAAAGTTGTGGGGGTTGCTTAAGCACAGGTTTAGGCCTCTGTAACTTAAGACTTTCAAATCTTACGAGCCGTGAGGGTCCCATAAGAGCCTTCTCCTCACGAGTCGTGAGGATCTCGCAAGTGTATTTTCTCCTTAGGAATCGTGGGGATCCCTGAGTGTGTTGCTCCCTTGTGAGTCGTAAGGATCTCACGCGGGTGGTTTCTCCTTACAAGGTCGAGGGGGCCCTGTAAGTGTCTTTTGACGAGGTTGAGCCCTTTCGGGTTTTCACAAACACTCGCCGGTAGTCCTGCTGTTTTTACTCACGGAGCCCTTTCGGGTTTTCATCCATGCCCGTTTTACTTATGGACATACCGTTTTTTTTCTTTTTATTTTCTTCTTCTCTTTTTTTTATTAACGAGGTCGCGCCCTTTCGGGTTTTCACGAACACTCGCCGGTAGCCCTGCTGTTTTTACTCACGGAGCCCTTTCGGGTTTTCATCCGTGCCCATTTTGCTTATGGACATACCTTTTTTCTTTTTCTTTTCTTTTCTTTTTTTTTTAATTCTTTTTATTCTTCTTATTTTTTCTAACGAGATTGCGCCTTTTCAGGTTTTCACAAACACTCGCCGGTATCCCTGCTGTTTTTACTCACGGAGCCCTTTCGGGCTTTCATCCGTGCTCATTTTGTTTATGGACATACCGTTTATTTTTTTTTATTTTTATTTTTTTTTATATTCTCGTCACCCTGAGAATGCTGCAGTAGTAATTTAAAAACATTTAGGTCATTTGCAAGTTTTAGGACATTGCGGTCCATCATTAGTTTAAGGACATCTCGGTCCGTTGTTAGTTTAAGGACGTTTCGGTCCGTTGTCGCCGTATTTGAGGCGAATATCTGGTTTATTGACTTTTCGGTCTATGAGTCCTCCATGAATGAACATGATGCCCCCGGCGTATCCATCTTCTTCGGAGCGTGCGGTTGTGGCGGACTCACCTTCCAGTTCTCAGACAGCGCAAACTTGCCCTGTTGGTATTGGTCTTCAACCCATTTTTTGAAGACGCAGCAGTCCTCGATCAGGTGACCTACTGTTTGGTGGTAAGGGCAATAATTAGGATTATTAACATCGCCTGGCCGCAACGGACGTTTTGGACCCGGCAGATTGATGAGTCTGTCGCACACTGCCAGCTCGAACAGTCCCCTTGTTTTATCTTGCGGAAACGAGTAAGGACGTTTAAACTTTTCCTGGAGGGGTTGCCGCTTGTTGCTTTGGCAAGCAACCGGTCTAGGGTCACCTGATTGTTGTTGAGCGCTGGCGACGATGGCCTTTTTTCCTTTTCTTTTATCCTTTTTGTTCGCTCCGTTGTTTGCGGGGTCGGGATTTTTTCCGAGTAGCATGCGATTGCATGGCTGAACGTTCTCGCAGCTTCTCAATTCCTTTATTTTTGAAATAGATTCCCCGAGAGAAGAGTTGGGGATAGCTTCTTCGTCAGAGTTGCTTCCAAAGGTGATAATTTGCGATGCCTTAGAGTCGGCTATATGGCAATCATCGGTGACTCTTTTGCGCTCATATATCGCATTTTTCCGATGTCCACAAGCTTCACACTTTGTCCCGTCGAAGTGTTGCTTTTGAGCGACATACCTTTGCCACCAACAGTTAAAGGATTCGCAGTCTTCGGTAGGATGTATGATCTTCTGATGATATAAACAGAAGTTAGGGTGCATCTCTGCCTCAGCGAGAGTATTTTTTTCAGAGGGCGGTAGCTTCATTCCTACTGATAGAGCTTTGGCGAACCTTTTCCTCGTCTTGAATTTGTTTTTACCCGCAGTGTATGGCTTCTGATTTGACGGGAATGCCTTGGCTCTTTCCAGTATGGTCATTTCATGCTCTTGATTGGCTTTTGCTTTCAGACGAATTTCATTTAGGAAGGCATCGATCAACTCGTCTGACGGCCGCGGAATTTCTGTTTCAGGGTCCGCCCTCGTTTTCTCAGCGCAAGGAGCCTCTTTATTATCTGCCAATGAGTGAGAGATCACATGAAAAGTTGCCCCCGGCGTGTTTGTCTTCTTTGGATTATGCGGCTGTGGTGGGTTCACCTTCCAGCTTTCAGACAGCGCAAACTTGCCTTGTAGGTATTGGTCCTCGATCCACCCCTTAAAGACGAAACAATCCTCAATCGGGTGACTTACCGTTTGGTGGTAAGGGCAATAATTGGGATTATTAAGATCGCCTGGCTGCGACAGACGCTTTGGACTTGGCAGATTAATGAGTCTGTTGCGCACTGCCAGCTCGAACAGTCTTCCCGTTTTATTCTGAGGAAACGAGTAAGAACGTCCTAGCCTCTCTTCGAGGGATGGGCGTGGACGCGCGTTGTTTTGGCGAACGACCGGCTTTGAGTTGCTCGACTGTTGTTGAGCATTGGCGGCGACGATCGCTTTCCCTTTTCCTTTCTCATCTCGGGAATCTGATTTTGGAGGAGACGGTCTATGGCCCATCTGGTCCATTTGGGCTAATTTGTCAATCAAGGCCTGGAAGGTGGTCGGCCTGAAGAACATCATGAATTGTGAGATGGTCGCCTGAGGATCGAGAGTGCCCACAAACATGCCTACCGCAGGTGCCTCTTCTATGCGTTGTTCGCATTTCGACCATAGGTTCCGCCATCGTGTTGCGTATTGGACCCACGTTTCGCTTGGCCTTATCCTAGCATTTATCAGTGCTGTTATCGGGGTGCGTTCACTAGCACTCGCGAATCTTTGTGTAAACAACAACTCCATCTCCGCAAATGTTTTGACAGAGTCGTTAGGTAGCTCCGAATACCATTCAAATGCTGTTTCTGCTAAGCTGCCGACGAATTGGCGAAGCAACAGTTTGTCATTGCCTCCAGTGTTGCCGCATAAGGCCCTGAATTGAGCGACATGTTGATGTGGATTTCCTGTCCCTTTATATACGTGGAATTTAGGGATCGTATATCCTGGCGGGTAACTGATTTGGTCATACCAGCTCGGATACGGTCGTCCGGTTCTAACAATTTGCCCAGCCGCTTCATTCGCCTGATGAACCCGGATCTGCTGAGCTATATATTCGTCTAAGTCAGCTTTGGAGATTGCCTCCTCCTTGGCTGTTGACAGAGCCGGTGGAGGATTTGACGTTTCTCCCCTGTCGTCTTCAAGGACGATCGGAGGATCTTCAGCAGGAGGGTCCGGCTGTAACATCATCCCTACCATATCTTGGAAGAGGAGCGCCATCTGTTTTATGTTAGCCGCTTGCTCTGCAGCTTCTTTGTCCTTCTTCTCTAATATTCGGTGAAGGAACTCGGCGTCAGTCTCTTGTTCCTGACGTTCATCAGAGGACGTTTCGGGGTTTTCTTTCGGCCCTGTAAGTGCGGCCATAGCATTCATCATCTCCTGGAGCTTTTGTTGCTGCTCCTGAGCCTTGGTTACTGACCGTGTAAACGGTCTATGACCCGTTGATGCACGGCTGTCTTCTTTTCCCGATGCCATGTAAACCGTATGAACTGTTATGCCCCCTGACTTGGGGCGTTTAGGTTCACCATTTTTAACCTTTGCTGCTGACGCGGGAGCTTTCTCCGGCCTCCTTCTTTTGTGGGCCGTTGGGGTTGAAGGAGCCGTTGAAGTGGGCATCCTAGCAACTGCTGTCCCCTGCTGTTTAATGGGGCGGTCCTTGTCTTTTTCAACTTTCGCCTTTTTTTGGCGACGAAATTGGTCTGGATCAATCATAGAGTTTTGAACCCTCCGCCAAACTTTATAAACTTTCGAAGATAGCCGTTGAGGGGGCTGTTCTTGTTTCATTTCCATAACTCTCTCCGCTGGTGGAGGAGATCTCTTCAAGGTAGCGATTGGAGAGTTCTTACGCACCCTCCTCAGTAGTTCAAAGCTGTTCCCAGTTGGAACAGCAGCGTTGACTTCCACCACTGGAGCCGGTGGAGTTAGCCCTGAGGGGGAGTTGCCCCCTGCCTTCCTTACTCGTCGCCAATGGCGACGTCGAGCATGACGAGCCGTTGGGACTGGCTCGGAGATAGAGACAGCTTCTTTTTGCCCCCTGTCTGAATGAGGCGCCGCCTGTGTTAACCTCTTAAAGACTGAGGTTGTCTTTTGAAGGGTGATATTCAACCTGTCGAAGACGGATCTTTGAGCAGGGGCAGAAGCAGGAATCGTCAGTCTTGAAAAGACTGACTCTTTGACAGGGGAAGCCGCCTTGACGATTTCCGGAACAGCAGTTATTGCCTTCCTTGGGACAGCCAGTTTAGAGTTCTGATTTAGCCTGATGAAAACAGAGGCTGTCGATTTGGTAGTGGGAGACCCGTTGACAGGGGCCGTCGTAGCAGTAAGCCGGTCGAAGACCGACTTTTTGTTCATTTCCGATGCAGGTATTGGCGTAGGGAAGCTTGTAGGTGGGATCATGGTCCCAAAGAACAGACCAGTGGTGGCTTGGGTCACCTGATTTACCGGCAGAGTGAGGAAGGAAGCCGCTTGGGGCCCATACGCTACACCTCCCGGTGAGGTGGAGCGTCCGTTGCAGTGGCACTTCGAGCAGTTGGTGCAGTTAGAGGCCATTGAATCTTGAGTTCTGCGCCAGGCAAAAGACCAAATCTTAGTAACTTGAAATCCGAAGGCAACCATTAACAAACCGCGATTGGTTCGCGAAGACGACACAAGAAGTGTGGAGTGGAAAGAGGAAGAGGTCCCACCGGGCGTGCCAGAATCTGTTCCCCTCCGAAAGGCGGCGCACAGGACCACGATGGCCTGACGCTGAGATTCGGGGCAGATGCTATTTGGTTTTATCCGTCCACCTCTCCGAAGATGCCAAGTTGATTTATGGCACAGTGTATCAGAGGTTTAGACGGATGCGGCCGATGTAGCAGACTTCGTCAGATTCCCCCTCGCTTGAGGGGTTTTTGATTGTGGGGACGCTCTTCCCTGCAGGCGCAAGCCCCTGCAGTTAATTACGCTACCGCATCGCGGTAACAACTTTCTCCTTCTCCAGAATTTCACTTCGTGTCGTGTGTGTTTGTTTTGTTTGTGGTTGCCCGTGGATTGTATACGGAGACTAAATAATGCCGTCGCCCGTAGGACGTGGATTAGTCCAAATCCGTATTTACTTAGATTTGGGTTTGGTGTTTTTAGTTTAAGGATGCATTAGTCGCGTTGCGGCTAAGATCAACTTAAACGTTCGTTAAGGATACGATAGTCCTGTTTGAGACTAAGATCAACTTAACGTGATAATCCATTTAATATCTGGCCATCGGGGCTCGACATCTCTCTAACGTCGTTGAAGGATTACAACGGCAGATGTCAGAGGAGTTCAGAGATGTACCTTTGAACCAAAGTCGATTTGGAGTTTTATAGTCCATTTAAATGTTTAAGGATACGTTAGCCGTATTTGAAGCTAAGATCAACTTAAACGGGACCGTTTAGATCCGGCAAAAGAGCGTTTGGAGGCCCTATTGTTCTAGTTTAGGGACGTAGTGGTCCGTTTTCCAGTTTGTGGACGTGGTGGTCCATCGCCAGTTTAGGGACGTGGTGGTCCAATATTAGTTTAGGGACGTCTCGATCCGATATTAGTTTAAGGACGTTTCGGTCCGATATTAGTTTAAGGACGTTTCGGTCCACGAGTTTAAGAACCCCGCAGTCCATATTGATGTGTGGTCGTTGGGACCCGTCACCTCTTTGGCGTCGTTGAGGAATTACAACGATGGATGTCAAAGGAGTTCGGAGATGTACCCTCGAACTGGATATAACTTGATTTGAGAGAGCATTTGTGCTCAGTTCAATTTAACTTAAGGACTTACGACCAGAATTGGGCTAAGTCCAGTTGAAAATGTTCAACATTTTATTTATTTTTAGTCCATTAGACCTGTGCTAGGGCTTTTCCCACACTTAAATAATGCATTGCATTACTTATATTTTCTTGTTTGGGCTCTGCCCATAAAAGATGCAGAGCATCGATTTATTTTGGGCTCTGCAAGGCATCTGCATAGCATTTTATCATTTTTGTTTGGGCTTTGCCCATTTATAAATGATGCAGAGCATCAATTTAATTAGGCATGTTTGGTCTTTTAATTGGGCTTGGCCCTGCATTGCATTTATTAGGCGCTTTGCGCCACTTACTGAGCGCAAGCGCTTGTGGTGAAGACACGTGTCATGCTCTGGTGAGTGCAAGCGCAATAGTGCAGTGCGCTACGCTAGTGCGCTGCGTTGTTGCGCTGCTGACACGTGGTGCGCTCTGGTGAGCGCAAGCGCAACAGTGCAGTGCGCTGCGCTGTTGCGCTGTTGACACGTGGCGCGCTCTGGTGAGCGCAAGCGCAACAGTGCAGTGCGCTGCGCTAGTGCGCTGTGCTGTTGCACTGCTGACACGTGGCGCGCTCTGGTGAGTTGCGCCAACTCCAGAGAGCAAAGCTCTTGTTTCAAGAGCGCATAGCACAAGTGGTTTAGATGTTGACACGTGGCGCTCTCCCAAGAGCGCAACAGCGCAGTTTGCAAGTGCAAAACACCAAGAATCTTTTAAATTCAAGAACAGAAGTGCAAAGCACTATTTGTTTTCTTGATCTAATTTAGATCAAATAAGTTTTTTCTTGTTTTTCTCATATCAGAGAACCAAAGGTTCATGAAAAGTGCAAAGCACTATTTTTATTTTTATTTTTATTTTTATTTTTATTAAAGATCATTGATCTTGTTTTTAGATCTATGATCTGTTCATAAGAGAACTTTTTCTTTTTTCTAAAGGTTTTTACCTTTTTTATTCTTAAGGAGTTTCTCAGAGTTCTCTTCTCTCTCTTTTTTTTAGAAAGATATTGATACCTTTTAATTGAGGCCTAGGGTCCTTTTTATAGTGCCCATAAATTAGTTAAATTTGTTAAAGAGATCTTTCTCTGAGTGATTTGGGGAATTTTCCCCACCGTTGGATCTTTGATCCAAGGGCTTCTGCTTTGCAGAAGAAAATCTTCTTGTTTTAACAAGAACAGAAAAGATTTCTTAAAATTTTAATTCTGTTTGGTGCAGATACCCCAGCGCGTGACACGTGTCGCGCAGCGTACAGCGCAGCGCATCTGCGCTAGCGCATCTGCGCTGACACGTGTCGCGCAGCGCAACTGCGCTAGCGCATCTGCGCTGACACGTGTCGCGCAGCGCAGAGCGCAACTGCGCTAGCGCATCTGCGCTGACACGTGTCGCGCAGCGCAGTGCTTGCGCAGCTGTAGCGTTGCTTCATTAAAATAGAGCTATGCTCTGATTGGGCGCGCCTTCTTGGGCGCTGCGCTGACGTATCAACGCCTGACATGTGGCGCGTTGCGTCCGAGACCTGAAGCGTTGCTTCAGAATTTTGAATTTTGAATTTTGAATTTCAGCAGAGCCCTGCTCTGATTGGGCGAAACACCTGTATGTACCTTCTTTTTTCTTCACAAGCAAAACTGGAGATCCCCAACTTGAAGTACTGGGACGAACCAACCTTTCTTCAGGAGTTCGTTCAACTGAGTACGGATCTCCTTCAATCCCTCAGGACTTAACCGGTACGGAGCTTTGATTACCAGTTGTGCACCAGGTATTAAGTAAATGCTGAATTCAAGAGCTCGATCGAGAGGCAAACCTGTTATATCATTAGGGAATACATCCTCGAACTCTCGAACTACCTCTGGCTTTTCTTCTTCTGCCGGGAGAGAAAACACTTCTACATTCTTTAGTTCAGCATGGAAGATTCCTGGCTCCAAAGTTCTATCTCCACTCTTGAAGTAGAAGACTGGGTGATCTGGTATCTTAAATACTACCCTCCATTGACGACAGTCAATCGTAGCATAGAAAACTCCCAGCCAGTCCATTCCCAACACAATATCGAAGTTTGGGATGTCCAGTACTTTGAAATTCGCGTAGAATTCTCGTCCGCAAACTACTACTGGACACTGATTAAATCCCATAGTTGCTTTCAATACTTCATTCCCGGAACTGACATTCCAGCTTGAAATGAGTGGCTTCACGAGAATAGCATGCGTTCTCATAAATCGTTGGGACATGAAGCAGTGTGATGCTCTAGTGTCGAAAAGTGCGAGTGCAGGGAGGTGACTACTAATATAGTGCCTAAGTTGAGGTTGGTTTTAGATACAGGAAAAATATAGAGGGATATAAGGGTTAAAAAGATGTGAAAGGATTGGGAATTACCGGTGATTATTTGGCCAGTGGCTTCGGCTTTCTCTACCGTCATTGTGAAAGCCTGACGTCTGGGTACATTCCTCCTTATTGGAGGCACATTCCTCTGCCCTTGGGGCACGTTTCTCTTCCCTTGAGGCATGTTCCTCTGTGCCTGGTGGAATTGACGGGGAGGCTGTGCAGGAGGTCTACGTGGAGATGGTGCAGGTAGAGCTAGACGAGGTGCAGGAGCCTGAATAGCTGGCCGCTGCGGAACCGTGATTGCGGGTCTAGGTGCTGGAGCTGGGTTGAGTCGATATGGACATGATCCTATGGCGTGAATGGATGCGCCATAGGCTATTTGCACGCTTGCATTCTTTCGCCAGGTGTCCATTCCTTTTGCAGTAGAAACAAAAGTCTGAACTGGGCCAGTTAAATGTTCCTCCCGGTCTCCTGGGTGCAAAAATTGGCCTGGAAGAGACTCCTCCTGCCATCTGAGTGGCAGAGCGTTTCACACCGGCAGTCTGAGGTATGCCCTTCTTCTTCACCACTGCCTCATAGTGTCGGGCAGTCTTTAGAGTAAGATCATGGGTTGGGAAATCCCCGTAGCGAGTGCAGCTTGGATTTCCGGGTCCAACCCTTGCTGAAATCTTCATGCCCGGATCTCAGCAGTCGGGATAAGGTGTGTCACGAACATGTTACGATCTTATGTTAGCAGTGTAATAAGTGATATTGGGAATTTGAATTTAAGACAATATCTTATCTGCTAAGCATGATAAACTCAGCATCGTATTCATCCATGGACTTGCTCCACATCGAGCCTTATTGTAAGTGGATGAACTGCTGTTCCATGTCGAAACGGGCAGTCTCAGGGAAGTTTTTCGCGTCGAATATATCGCGAAACGTCTTCCATTCAATTGGTTGGGCAAGACGGCTTTTTTCAGCCTTCCACCAGACTCTCGTGTTGTCTGTTAGTTGCAGCTTCGCAACTTTCACCAATGCAATCTCTGGCACTTGTGTTGCTGCCAGATCATTTTCTATTGACCGAGCCCATTCTTCCGCCTCCAGTGGGCTCACTTTCCCAGAGAAATGTTTCGGGTGCAGTGCCCGGAATTTCTTGAATCCGGATGCCTCGGCTTTGGAGCGGTGCATGAGGATAGCAGTCTGCTGCTGCTGACTCTCCAAGAGGCTCTTGATCACTTCAAGCAGTACCGTTTGCTCGTTGATAGGAGCTGCAACGGTAGGTGGTGGTGGTAGAGTAGGCGGTGGAGTGTTGCCATTGACATTGGTACTGGTATTGTTCGGTGAAGTCATGACCTTGATAGAAAAGGAAATGTTAGGATAGATTCAAGGAATTTGAAATGTAAGGAATATATAGTTGCCGATTCTTATAATTCTTGTGATCTATTGCTTAAGACTTCATGCATAACTGACCTGCATGGGCCGCCAACAAAACCTGTCACGCCCCGCTTCCCAGTGTACGGAAGCGGAGACGTGGTAAGCCCGCAACGTATTTACTAAGAAATAAATGCGTTAAGCGTAATTAAGCAATATATCTAAATGCACACGAATGACAAGAGATATAAAATAAAAAACAACTTTTATTAACATCCATATTTACCATACAATTGCTTTGAAAAGGAAAGATACAATGATATAAAGCAATGCCTAAATAGTGATATATAAACTGAAAGTAAGTACAAGAGAGCTAGAAGTCCTGCTGCGCGGTGAGCTGGTCTACGTCTTCCTGGTTAGGCTCGATCTCCTGAGAGTCCGGTCTTCCTGACGAACATTCCAAAGAAAGAAAATAGACAGGAATGTCGTCAGCGAACTAGCGCTCGGTAAGTCCCAAAAGAAGAAATGGAATATAATAAGTAATGAGAATTGAACTGGTAAGTTGTACAGGTATATGCTTGTTATTCTAACGTAGTTGTTTATAGCTTGGTACAGAAGGTATTTGTTTATACGAGAGGAGTCCATCTTATCCCGTGGACTATGATAACATGTAGTAGAAGGCTCCGTCAAAACCCACGGGACAACGGCACGAGAGTTCATGTAGGTGTCTTTTAAGTAACCATCTTGTGTCACGTTAATACATTATGGACCAATCTATCCCGTTATTCCCGCGTAATGTATTGTATATGTTATATTTACAAGTCTTGCCGAAACCATGGATACAAGTTGTTCAAGTAGTCAGGTTCAGGAAGTAATCATGTATTCAAAAAGTCAGGTCAAGTTATAGTCATGGCTCGGTCAGGTCAAGTCAAGCATTCAGGTTTGATATTGAAGTTTGAATTCAGGTATTCAGGTTCAAGTTTAAGTATTCATGTCAGACTTTGGATTCATGTTTGAATTGGACTCTTATTTGAGTTTGGATTCAGGTTTGAGTTAGACTCAGATTTGAGTCAGACATTAGTAACTAATTTAGATCCTGAATTAGATTCGGAAGTTATCGGTAACTGCTGTACATGGACGACAAGGTTCGTGTCTTTTTCCAAGACAGTTACCATTGATAATTCCGTTAAGTCTTCTACCTTAAATAGGCAAGCACTCACTTTCTCCAGCTCCCTAGGGCTCAATAGAATTGATCCTGCTTAAACCTATATTTATTAAAGTCCTTAAATATTGTTTTATATAACTCGAGGGGGTTTTATGAAAAATAATTTTTAATAAAATTACAAAATAAATCTCGAGAATTTATTTATATTGTTTAGGTTTTCCATGAATGTGAATTTTAAGGATTTGGTATTTTAGTGATAATAGCTTAACTTGGAAAGTTCATGATAGTTTATTGTAAAACTTGTTTTTTGTTGGTATCTTAATGGTATTTTGGTGAAACCTGTAATTCTTTTAATTGAAAAAATATAAGTTTATTATATTTTGAAAATATATGGATTTGTAACTTTTTATATAATTATTAAAAATTAAATTTTATTTAAGTAGAAAAAATGTGTTTTTCTTAAAAACCGTATTTAAAACCTTTCGAGACCGAATATTCTATGAGGAGGTCTGCATCTCGCTCTACTAGTCTAAGGATGTGCGATAATCCACACCATTCAATAACGGGTCCTCTAAACAGGGTTGTAGAGGTATAATCGCAAAGAGATTTAAAATACAATTCAAAAGAAAACCGGTTTTTATAGTAAATGGTATTTTCTTGTAAAGTTGTACTCGTTACAAAAATTCATATAAGGATATATCGTGCTATGGAACCATGTGTATATGTGAGGGGTAGGTCGTTACCCCATGAAGTTTTCTAAAGGTATGTTTTAACAAAATACGAAAAGAGGTGTTATCTAAAGTTCAAAGTATTTAAACGAAAAGTTAAATTGTGATTGTTTTACAAAACATTCTTGGATAAAATTTATTTTAGATATGAGTATTAAACTTATAAGTGAACCGGTACAATTTGTTTGATCAAAAGATAAAGGAAAATGGAGTTATATGTTTTAGAAAAAGAAATATCGGCAATAACTCCACTTTTTACCGATTTTGATTAAAAAGAAATTCAAAAAATAGAAAGGAAGATTGGGAGAGACTTAAGATTTAGGAGGCTTAAAAAAAGGTGTAGGAAGAGAGGGTTGTCGTCGTGGCATCGCAGGGTCGCCGGAATTTACTTCGATCCTTGCCGAAAGTTGATCGCTTGCTAACTCCTCTTTTACTCTACTTGTACTTAAGAAATTTTGAGAGTCTTGGCTAGAATTTTCAATTTGATGAAGGGCTAGGGCATGGGGTAATATTTATAGTGTAGAATTAGGGTTTTGGAATTAAAATGCATTACAAAGATGATAAATTGTGAATTGAAGGGGCTTATGTTTGATTGTAGGGCAATCAAACAGTACTGAGGAGTTAGGGATAGGGGAAAGGTTTTGTGTGCAAAGCCAAGGAATAAATTGCCACAGTTCACCCGTCGGTGCTGGTCTAGGGGGCATTTGGCCGGTCGATTTTGGGAGATGGGCCGTTGAATTTGTGCCACGTGTGATATTTAGTGTTTAAACCCTTTTGCACATGTTCGATTTTTTCCAACTTTTCATTTTTTGTGTATTGCACGTGTAAACTTTTGGGCTTCCAAAAAGTTTAAAAAGAAAATCAGAAAAAATAATGTGTCTGATGGGATTCGAACACATAGGCTACGTCATAGCAGTGCAAGGGCTTTACTAGTGAGCTACAACTTATTTTTTGCTGTTTTTTAACAAAATTTACTTATATCTCATACTCAGGCTTGTAAACTCACTTCTGTACATTAAACTGGAAAATTTCGTACAGTAAATTCTGAGTCGTTACAGAAATAGAACCAATGCGCTCTATTTTAAAGAGTGAACCGTCTGCAAGTGTAATACCTCCGGTATATGAAATTTTAGATAAGGAGGAGAAAACACTCGATGTTCCAGTCATAAGATCTGATGCTCCCGAGTCAATAATTCATGAGGATGGAGGTGTATGGGTTGGAAGACGTGTATTGTTTTTAATCAGAACGGTATTGGAGCTCAGGGAAATAGATCATGTTAAAAGAGATCTAAACCGCAATAATATCCTGTTAAAAAAGATCTAAGACGCAATATCTTCTTCATAGAAAGTCTAAAAGCACCATGAGAAATAGAAGTGGCAGTTGTCATATCAGATGTAGCTATTCTAGCAGCTCGCAGAAATCGGAGCTCTAGATGAAGCGAATAACAATAATCCTTAGTATGGCCAGTTTTCTCACAATGTGAACGGAAATCACGTTCTCGCCTTCTTCCTCCAAAAGATCCTCGAGTTTCTCTATCACGTTCTCGTGTACTATCTCCGTCTCGTGTAATAAAATTTGGATACGAAATATTAATGTATCTTTCAGAGTCTTTCTCTTTAACATCCATAACAACTTCACAATAATCAACAAAATAACAATTTTCTAAGCAGAACACCAAGCAATCACCCATCAATTTTCTGATACCAAGCAATTGTGAAGGAGCCTCAATCTCCTTCAAGTCTCTGGATTAATCAACAAAATTTGTCCTCGAGGAGTCTTCAATCAACACCAGGGAATTGCAAAACATTTTTTTTGTAAACTCTCTGAAGGAGTCTTCAACACCAAGCAAGGGGATCCTCAATCTACACCAGGGAACTTCTTGAAGCCATCAACAAAATTAATTCCTCTGGATGCGAATTCAAAAGCAAGGGGATTCTCGAGGAACTTCTTGAAGCCATCAACAAAATTTCTCCACTGAAGTCTATCCCAATCCTGATCTGGAAGGAGTCGAGCGAGGGCAAATCTTGATGATTGGCGGCGATCTGATGCTCTGGAAGGAGGCGATCTGATGATTGGCAGCGGCGATTAGATGGTGGCGACAACGATGATGCGATGGTGGTGGCGACAACAGTGATGCGATGGTGGCGGCGATTTGGAGACGTCGGCGGCGGTGCGATGACGATGTCGATTTGGTGGCAAGCGGTGATATGGCGATTTGGTGGCGAACTGGTGGCAGCGGCGATGATGATAGTGGCGGCTTTGGAAGATGATGGGTGATGATGATTAGGTGTCGGGGCTATGGTTAGACTCCGATATCATGTGAATTAGAGAATTTGGGAAAATTACAAGAAAGCTAGGTAATCCCTTTTAGCTCATATAAATATTATTGTTTTTCTGATAATAGAAAATACAAATAATTTAAATAAATCTAAATTTAATATATATCTTTCTTCACATAACCAAAGTTCAAAATCTATAAAGCCAATCCAATCTAGACTTAGCTTGTGAAAGGGAATCGCGGTTTAGTTTTAACTTAAAGAAACCGAGGTTTCGGAAACCGGGTTTTCCAAAGGGTAAGCCATAGTGGCATCTAAGGTAATTAGTTGAGGGTTTGCAGGGCAATTTTTTTCGCCGGATGTGGTGGCGAGTATGGATTGATATGGGAGAGAGGTGGCGGATGTGGTGATTGAGAGAGCTAAAAAGATCTACGCAAATTACCCACAGGTACTTCAACTTTTTTGCTTTTGCAGTTTTGGTCCTTAATAAATGGCAATTGATCAAAAATTGGTTCAAGTTAACTCCCTTTAGCATGTAAACGGATCGGATTCGGAGCAAATATAGCTCGTATTATGCCTGTATCCTATGGTAGTCTGCGGATGCAGATACGGATACATATATTTATCGGAAATAAAAATTAGTAAAATTCAGACACCAATGTGAATAGAAACAAATATTGGAAAAACTATACCGGTTAATAAACCAGTCTTGTCAATCAAGCTTGCATTTAACGGCTGGGTATAGATACAGAATGGATATTGATATTATTGTGTCCCTGTCTGGTGGTAGTTGACGGAATACGACGTCAGAAATGAAAATTACGGTCAAAGGGTTATTTCACTAAAACCATCATGTAATATGGCTACGTGTCCAAAACAATTATGGCGCTGATTTTATGCATAGAAACCCCCGATGTTTTCCTCCATTACATGCGACCTCCTGCCGTTAAGATTTAAATTTTTTAAGTTAAACCGAAAATGCTTTTTCATCCCCATTTTAATAGTCCATTATGTAGCAGGGTATTTTGTTTATTTCATAAAGAAATTAACACGAGGGGGTATCGTGTAATGGAGGAACACTCATTGGTTTATGCGCATAGAATCGGCACGAGGGTGGTTTTGGACACACATGCCATATCACATGGTGGTTTTGGTGAAATTTCCCTTGATCAAAATTGTAGAAGGATACATAGACATATCGTATTTATTCATGTTCGTTTTCTTTCCTACTTTTGCATCATAAATTTTTTTTGAAGCATTAATAGCCATTGATCTATTGGTGAATGTGGAATCAAAGGTGGAGACTGGGGACCCAAGAGATGTGATATGTGAGTTTGTTGATCAACTTAATGCAGATCTATTAGTTATGGGAAGCCATGGTTATGGGCTCATTAGAGGTAAATTAAAGTACACCAAATTGCAGTTTGTTCCTATAACAACATCGAAATTGCACTTGTGAGATGATGTGTTGAAATTTTTTTGCATTGGCAGGGCTCTTTTGTGAAGTGTGAGCATTCACTGTGCACAGAATGTGAAGTGCCCTGTTTTGATTGTTTAAAAGCCAAAACAGTAATTTGCTCTATTGTTAAGGAGCAAGATGAGAAATGGCCTTCTGTTTTTTTTCTTTTGGTGTGTAAATAATGAAATAATGTAGCGCTTTGGGCCGGCCTATTTCAGTCTTTTTAAATGGGCCGGTTTAAATTAAAGAAAGGTGTTGGGCTTCAAGTTCTGCTCTTAATTAGATGGTACACACTATTTATATTTGGGTTTTTAACGAAAACACCCATCCAAAGATATTTAAGAAAAAAAAACCTATTTTCGGTATTTACTAAAATACCCCTCCAAACATTTAAGTTTCACTAAAAAGACCCCGACGGGACCAAAAAGAGAATCCTTTTGGCATATTCTCTAACATCGTTAGATCTTTAACGAAAGGGTTTGGGATAGGGTTTTAAACCACCCCAACCCTTTTTCTTTCTAAAAATTTCTCCAATTTAGACTTGGGTTAGGATCGGTCAAATAATTCTTCAATTGATCATGAATTTTGGTTTATCTTTCTCAATTTTCTTCATAATGAAATCATAGTTGTTTTTATTGGGTTTTTTAATAAGATTTCTAGAGTTTTGATTAGGAAAATTGATGGATTTTTGTGTGTGATGATGCTGAATAACGGTAAGTCCTTACGTGGCGGATGACGTGTCACATGTGTAAACCAGTTAGGCCCTTGAGGGCCACGGAGGAAGAACCAGTATGCTACAGTGGGGGTTTCCCTCAAATCCTGTCTCCGAGGTTGCACCCCACTCCTTGCCCCCGAGCACTTCAGCAGCCAAGCCAACTGTCCCTTTGCTCTACTCCGAGCTATCACAGGCCCGAGCTTCCTCGGCCATCGGATCGCCTCCGAGCCTTCCTTCGAGCTGAGCTTCCTCGCCCTCCCGGCTCGCCTCCGAGCCATCCTCCAGCCCAAGGAGTCTCCCGACCTTCGGTGGCTTTCCAGACCACCCACAACTCGCTTCCGAGCTGTCACAGAACACGGAAGCCTCGGCCTCTTGCTCGTCCCAGAGCCTCCCGCCGAGCTTATATCCCTCGGTCACATCGACCGACCAACGGCACCTATCACAGGCGCAACCGCCTCAACTCCGCGAATCTCGCCATACGCGAGATATCCGCCGGCCACGTCCCGCATTCCACGCCATCACGATCCCCCGTTAACGAGCCTGTCTTGCCATTAATGGGAGATCCCGCCTATCACGCGGGCGTGACGCCAGGAGCGTAACGGCCGGCGTGATTCCCGCGCCTGCCTGCCTGTTGCTACCACTATATAAACCCCTCTCCAGACGGATCAAGTAAGCAATTCCTTCCTCACTAAGCCGTTACTCTGCTCGACTTGCACCACTAACTCGATCATCGGAGGGTCCTCGGTGGTACAACCACTCCAGGACTTCCTTGCAGGTAGCTCGGCTCAACCTCAAAACCATAGCCATTTGAGATCCACACGCTTCAGGAGTCAACCTCCAACTCAAATCTCAGCCGTCCATCATCGCCAACAGCAGATCAACGGAAGATAACATCTTGACGCGACGCGTGCCGTTTCGTGTCAAGATGTTATTTTCCGTTGATCTGCTGTTGACGAATATGGACGGCTGAGATTTGAGTTGGAGGTTGACTCCTGAAGCGTGTGGATCTCAATGGGCTGTGGTTTTGAGGTTGAGCCGAGCTACCTGCAAGGAAGTCCTGGGGTGGTTGTACCATTGAGGACCTTCCGACGATCGAATTAGTGGTGCAAGTCGAGCAGAGTAACGACTTAGTGAGAAAGGAATTGCTTACTTGATTCGTCTGGAGAGGGGTTTTATATGGTGGTAGCAACAGGCAGGCAGGCACGGGAATCACGCCGGCCGTTACGCTCCCGGCATCACGTCCGCGTGATAGGCGAGATCTCCCATTAATGGCGAGAAAGGCTCGTTAATGGGGGATCGTGATGGCGTGGAACGCGGGACGTGGCTGGAGGATATCTCGCGTATGGCGAGATTTGCGGAAATGAGGCGGTTGTGCCTGTGATAGGTGCCGTTGGTCGGTCGATGTGACCGAGTGATATGAGATCGGCGGGAGGCTCAGGGACGAGCGGAAGGCCAAGGCTTCTATATTCTGTGACAGCTCGGAGGCGAGTTGTGGGTGTTCTGGAAGGTCGGGAGACTTCTCGGGCCGAAGGATGGCTCGGAGGCGAGCCGGGAGGGCGAGGAAGTTCAGCCCAAAGGAAGGCTCGGAGGCGAGCCGGATGGCCGAGGAAGTTCGGGCCTGTGATAGCTTGGAGTAGAGCAAAGGGATAGTTGGCTTGGCTGCTGAAGTGCTCGGGGGCAAGGAGTGGGGTGCAACCTCGGAGACAGGGTTTGAGGGATGCCCCCACTGTAGCACACTTGTTCCCCCTCCGTGGCCCTCAGGGGCCTAACTGGCTTACGCATGTGACACGTCATCCGCCACGTGTCATGATCTAAGAAATTACCGTTATTCAGCATCATCAGTGTGAAAAGGAAGATGAAGGAATAAAGATGATGATGGTGATCAATAAAAGACGTGAGAGATGACAGGTTTGAGTTTATTTGACTCCATGAGTTAGATTTGGAGACACTCATGAAAGAAATGTTGAGTGAAGGCTTAAGGCATTGAGGGTGTAATGAAGATGTTTTGTTATTGTTGTAAGGATTGCGTATCTACCGCGTCGCCGAAATCCAAGACCTTTGTTTTAGGGTAGATTAAAAAAAACTATCCGACGGATACCAAATCACATGAAAAGAACACACCACCAACAACACAAAAGATTTACTCATATTCGGGGCAGCTAGCATCTAATTCTGCAAACCGTGACGAGAATTTCCACTATAAGAAGGAATTACAAGAGATTACATGACTTTTCACCTCTCCTTTACAAAGAATTATCATCCCTTACAAAATTTCTCTCTATCTGCGACTGTACTTGGTCGTCTCTCCTACTTTAATAAAATTCTAGGTTATTAGAGAATTATGGAGTTATAAAAAAACTTAAAGAAAGCCTCATATTTATATGATAATTATATGCTAGGAGATAAATATAAAGTTAATTTAGAGATTAGATTTAAATCTAAACTAAAGAGATTAACTTTACATCCTAACTAATCCCGAATTTAGATCAAATTCAACAACCTCCATCTTGATTCAAATTCGCCATAATCTCTTCACTTTATCAACACCTTGGACCTTTATTCTCATCGCCTTATGCCCAGAAGCATCTCAACAATCTACTAGGAAAAACTTAAACTTACATCAGAACCATCTAAGAGATGCGTTTGTTCGATCCTCTAGGGCATCGATCTTTGTAAGTGACATCACAATCTTCTCGGCCTTTAAGAAGAACACTTTCACCGCTTCTGGAACTCCCAAACCCAACAATCTACGTAAATAGATAGCCTCTCTAACCGCCTGCATGGCGGTTATCAACCATGTCTCCATTGTTGAATTTGCGATACTGGACTGAAGCATCGATCTCCCTGGCATGCATTCGTGCCCAATATGTAACCCGTCGTCAACCTCCATTTGTCCCTATCACCAGCGTAATTTATACCTTATGATAACATTGCCGAAAAGTTGAAGTGCGTCTCTAAGTGAGAAGACACTGGTTGAGTCTCCTCCATCCCATATCGAGCTAGAACATGCTCTATACACTGTTACAACTGACGCAACACCACATCTATGACACTATCAATGCCATAAATCAAACATGCAGTTTTTCTGTCGAACTCCCGATCCTCTTGTCTTGGAGACTCGTCCCTAACCACTCCTGTGCATCGAACTGCCCTCGACCTCTGCAACTTTGGATCTACTGGACTCTCCACCTGAATCGAAGTATCGACCACCTCATCTCTTGTAATCTGGATTGGAACTTCGAACTCCAGCTCGCTTAGCGGCATACTTGTTCTCCGTTTACCATCTGACCGAGTCTGTTTTCTTCCAGGTATCACAGACTCAACGAATGTCACTTGGATGATTACTCCACTCTGGGTCCTATAACACCACGACCTGCACCCTTTTGCTTCGCCTCCAAATCCGACAAAAGAACATCTCTCGATCCTCGTCTCCTCAATGCATCGAATTCCACGAAGCCCTGAGTAATATCTAGCCCCTCCAGTCCATAACTCCTCGAGAATTATCATATCTACCGCCGTCGATAATGATCGATCGATGAGGTACTCTGCAGTAGATAGGGCTCCAGCCCGAAACTCCCTCGGGAAACCAGTCCTAATCCGTAAAGTTCTGTTCTTTTGAACTATCTAAACCATCCGTCTTGCAATGCCATCTGACCAAGGATCTCCTAATATGGTGTACTGATGCATGATCCTCTCCGGCCTAGACAATCCTGCAAACTCCTGTGAAGCGAACCTTCCGCCTAAATTGAACCGAAGAACCTCTATGCGCTTCCCAGACTATTTTAGATAGAATCGGTTGATAAGAAATTTCTTCATGTAAAAGGACTCCAACTTATTCCACAATCCTGCCACTGTCGTTGCAAAGAACCTAATCAGCAATTGAAAGCTACATCGAATTGTGAGTTTTGTTTTCCAACTCTTCACTTTCCTCTACCATGGTCGTCGTCGAAATCATGTCTTTCGCAAAGACAATCTTATGCACACCTTATTGTTTCAACAACGTCGTCGTCTTCAATCTCCATAGACCGAAATTATTACGCTCATTGTACTTTTCCATCTCGTAATTTTTAGACATCATCTTCCCAATCAACTCCAAAACGCGAACTTGAAACTCTGATGCCACTTATTGTAAGGATTACGTATCTGCTGTGTAGCAGAAATCCAAGATCTTTTTTTAGGATAGATTAGAAAAGACTGTCCGACAGATGCCAAATCACACAAGAAGAACACGCCACCAACAACACACAAGATTTACCCAGTTTCGATGCAACTAGCACCTAATTCTGCAAATCGCGATGAGAACTTCCACTATAAGAAAGAATTGCAAGAGATTACACGACTTCTCACCTCTCCTTTATAAAGAATTACCCTCCCTACAAAACCTCTCTATCCGCGACTGTGCTTGGCCGGCTCTCCCACTCTAATAAAACCCTAAATTATTAGAGAATTATGGAATCACAAAAAACCTTAAAGAAAGCCTCATATTTATAAGGTAATTATATGCTAGGAGATATGTCATGCCCCTCTTCCCGGTAAACGGAAACGGTGACGCGGTAAGGCCACAATGTATTTCTATGAAAATACGTTAAGCGTAATTAAACAATATAACAATGAGCAAGAATGACAATAGTAATAAAATGAAACAACCACTTTATTTACATTCAACTTTACATACAACTGTCTGGAAATAAAAGATACAATAATAATGTAAATGCCTAAACAATGACATAATGAAAGTAAGTACAGATAGTAAGAAACTAGTAGTCTGGCTGAGTAGCAAACATGTCCAAATCCTCCTGGATCGGCTCTATGTCCTTAGAGTCCGGTCCTCCTGACGAACATTTCAAAGAAAGAAAACAGAGAGGAATGTCGTCAGCGAATTAGTGCTCGGTAAGTCCCAAAAAAAGTAAGAGAAGATAGTATATAATGTGAAAAGAAACCATATGAACAGTGGACATGTAAAGTTATATATGATCATTCACAGGTATAAAATAGTTATTCTAACGTGAATATTTGTAGTTTGATAAAGAAGGTATTCATGTATACGAGAGGAGTCCATCTTACTCCGTGGACTATGGTAACATGTAGTACAAGGTCCCGTCATAACCCACGGGACATCGATACGTGAATTCATGTAAGTGTTTTAAGTGACCTCTCGTACCAACGTACCAATCTATCCCTTTATCCCCGCATATTATATTGTATAGATTAAGATTATAGGTCTTGGTCGAATCCATGGATATAAAATGTATAAGTTCATGTTCAAGATGTAATCATGTATTTAGGTATTTATGTCAAGTTATAATCATGGTTTGTTCAAGCCGAGTCAAGTATTCAAGTTTGAGTTTGATATTTGAATTCGAGTGTTCAGGTTCATGATTAAGTATTCAAGTTCGTGTTTGATTTTGGATTCTGGTTAGAGTCAGAATCTTATGAAGGATTTAGTTCTTGAATTTCTTAAGTTCGGGAGTAATCGGCAACTGCTGCACAGGGATAGTAGGATTTGTGTCTTTTTCCAAGACAATTGCCATTGATAATTTCGTTAAGTTGTCTAACCTGAATAGGCAAGCACCCACTTTCTCCAGCTCCCTGGAGCTCAAGAGAAATGATATCGCTTAAACCTATATTAATCAAGAGTCCTTAAATATTTGTTATTTTGTTTACACTGTATTTATATTGTTTGCATTCGAGGGGGTTTTATGAAAAAATATACTAATATTGTTAAAAATAAATCTCGAGGGTGATTTATAATAGTGAGAGTTTTTATGAACATGTATTTTAATTTTAATGGTATTTTGGTGATAAAACTTAGCCTTTTTAAAAGTTTATGGTATTTTATTGAAAATTAGCTCTTTTGGAAACTTGATGGTATTTTTCAGTTAAGTTTAACCTTTCATTTTAAAATATAACTTTCATAATTTGTTTTACCAAAAATATGATTTCATAATTATATATAATTTTCCAAAATTTAGTTTTGTTTAGAAAAATTTGTATTTTTATTTACTTTCGAGACCGAATTCTCCGTGAGGAGCTCTGTATCTCGCTCTACTATCCAAAGGATGTGCGATAATCCGCACCATCTATTACCGGGTCCTCTAACAAGGGTTGCTAAGAATTTAAAAATATCGATAAAAACGTATTTTTATAAAAATGATGGAATTTATTTGAAAAACATATTCTCTTAAATTAACCATATATCTAAAGCTCGTGCTATGAAACCATAGTGTGTGTGTGGGGTAGGTCATTACCCCGTGAAGGTTCTAGAGGTAGGTATACTAGCTATCGAAATAAGGGTTATACTAAAATTAGTGGTATTTTACTGAAAAAGTTCATTATATGAGTATTTCATATGGAAATTTTCATTACGCTAAAAAGCTAAATGATGTGAATAAGATTAAGAGTGGTTTTATAGTGTTGTGATTTATTTTGCTTATCAAGCGGAGAAAAGGTTTGAAAAGAAAGTAATATCGAATCTAACTCCATTTTATCGATATATTTTAAGCATGCAATTTTAGTTGAAAAGAAGGAGAGGAGGAAGGGACTTACGGTTTTATAATGTCAAGAAAAGAGTAAGGAAGAGAGAGGGGGCTCCGTGGCATCGCAGTAGCTCCGGGAATGACTCCGATCTTCAACGAAAGAGAACTTGGTTGCTAACTCCACTTGCACTTAGAAAATTTTGGGAGAAATTTGATGGAAATTTCAGAATGGGGGAGAGCTGGGGCATGGGGTAGTATTTATAGGATAAAAATGAGAGAGGGAGTGAAATAAAATAAATTAAATTAGATTTAATGGTGTTAATTAGGGATTTGAAGAGTCTCTGTTTAATTACAGAAAAATCAAATAGTGCAGGAGAGTTGAAGGAAGCTGAAGGGACGAGTGTGTAAAGTACGGAGTAATTTGGAGCAAAGGGGACCATCGGTGGCGGCCAGATGGGGGGAATGGGCGGTCGGATTTGTGTGGTTTGCCTCGAGATTCGTGCCACATGTTTAGATATGTGTTTACTCCTCTTTGCGCCTGTTTAATTTTTCTGAAACCTTTCGTTTCTCCGTGAATTGCACGTGCAGCTCTTGGGCTTCTGAAAAATTAAAAAGAAAAATCTTAAAAAATAATTGGGACTGATGGGATTCGAACACACAGGCTATATTACAGCAGTATAGAGGCTTTACCAGTGAGCTATAATTTGTTTCTTGCTTTTATTAAACAAATTTAACTTATAACTTTACAACAAGCTAAAATATCCTTTCTATACAAGTAATTTTTCTACAGAGATTTCAGAGTCGTTACATTCTACCCTCCTTATAAAAATTTCGTCCTCGAAATTTACATAAAGGACTAATCTTCGAATGGTTGAGGGTATCGTGCACGCATATCATTTTCTCGCTCCCATGTCAATTCTCCTAGGGAGTTTTTTCTCCACATCACCTGGAGCAAGTTCACTTCCTTATTCCGTAAGGTCTTCACCTTTCGATCCAAAATCTCGACTGGCTGCTGCTCACAAGTCAGATCGGTCTGTATAGTGAGCTATGAGTGATCAAGTATGTGGCTGGGGTTGCCCATATATCGTCGTAGTTAGGATATGTGGAACACAATATGCACTCCTTCTAATGAGGATGGTAGTGCCAAACGGTATGCCACTTCTCCAACTCGTTCAAGTATATCGAACGGTCCGATGTACCTTGGACTGAGTTTGCCCCTCTTGCCAAAATATATCACTTCTCTGTTTGGAGAGATCTTCAGGAACACATGCTCTCCAGGTTGGAACTCTAGGTGTCGACACTTTGCATATGCCCAATGTTTCTGTCGATCTTGGGCTATGCGCATCTTTTCCCTGATCGTCCGAACTACATCTATAGTTGCCACGATCATCTCTGGTCCAAGGAGTTCACGATCTCCAACGTCGTCCCAACTCAATGGGGAATGACAGTTCCTTCTATAGAGTGCTGTGAATGGTGCCATTCCAATACTGCATGATAGCTGTTGTTATATGAAAACTCTACAAGGTGTAGGTGATCTTCACACGAACCTCCGAAGTCTAACATATAAGCTCTCAGCATGTCTTCCAAAATCTGAATTGTTCGCTCAGACTATCTGTCTGTTTATGGATGCTATGCCGTACTGAAATTTAGACTCGTTCCCAGGCTAGCTTGCAGACTCTGCCAAAATTATGATTAGAATCCCGTATCACGACCGGAGACGATGCAAACAGGTACTTCATGTAATCTCACGATCTCCTGTATGAGTTTATGGGTATCAAATATGGTACATCTTGAAGATATAAATCTTACTTTAGATTTATACTTACCTCCATGTACTTCCTTGCTAACGTCTCAGTTGACTGGCCAACTCAGAATGGAATAAAGTGAGCTGACTTGGTGAGTCGATCCACAATAACCCAAACCGCGTCGTTACCCTTTATGCTTCAAGGGAAAGCAGTCACGAAGTCCATGTTAAAGTGCTGCCATTTCCATTCCGGAATTGGTAACGGTTGAAGTAGACCAACAGTTCTGTGATGTTCAACCTTTACTTGCTGACATACTAGACATTTTGCTACGCTCCTTGCTACTTCTTGCTTCATTCTATGCCACCAGTAATATTGCCGTAGATCCTTGTACATCTTTGTGCCGCTGGGATGTACAGAATAAGGAGAGTTATGAGCTTCTTTCATCAACTCTTGTCGAACAGGTCTGACTGGCACGCATAAACGGCTCTCATACTGTAATAATCCATCTTCGTGGATGATGAAGTCAGTTCGAAGTCCACTTTCTATTTGTTCTCGGATTTTTTGTAGCTTGGTATCATTTGCTTAAGTTGCCTTAATTTGATTTACAAGAGTGGGCTTGATGTGTAAGTTCATCAAATATGAAGTGCTACCTGGCATAACTACTTCGATCTCCAGTCCGTGCAATTCTTGTTGTAGCTTCCATTTAGCGGTGAGGTTCATTGCTAATTGCTGGCGACTAAGTGCATCAGGAACTACGTTCACCTTCCTAGGATGAAACTGTAGGTTGATATCGAAGTCCGCCATGAGTTCTAGCCATCTTCTTTGCCGCATGTTAAGTTCCTTCTGAGTAAATACATACTTCAGACTTTTATGGTCAGTGTATATATCCACTCGCTCTCCTAATAAATAGTGACGCCAAATCTTAAGGGCGAAGATGACGGCTGCCAATTCCATATCGTGTGTTGGATAGTTGCGTTCATGAACTTTTAACTGCCTTGATGCAAAAGCCACAAAATTTTCATTTTGATCTAGAACACATCCTAATCCTTTACCGGACGCATCACAATACACATCGAATCTTCCAGATTGATCCGGTATTACAAGAATAAGTACAGATGTTAATCTCGACTTGAGTTCTACAAAAGCCTTCTCACATGCTTCTGACCATATGAATGTTTCGTCTTTACGTGTGAGCTTGGTCAGGGGTGCTGTGATCATTGAGAATCCTTCGATGAAGCGTCGGTAGTATCCTGCTAAGCCCAAGAAATTCTTATATCTTTCACCGTCTTTGGTGTCGGCCACTCGCTGACAGCTGACACCTTAGCTGGATCCACCGAGATTCCTTCGCCTTAAACGATGTGTCCGAGAAATCCGACTTGATCTAGCTAAAATTCACACTTGCTGTACTTGGCATAGAGCTGATATTGTCGTAATGTCTCCAGGACAATACGTAAGTGCTCGACGTGTTCTTTCCGATTCTTTGAATACACCAAGATATCGTCGATGAAGATAACAATAAACCTGTCTAAGTACTCTCAGAAAACTTGGTTCATCAAATTCATAAAGATGGCAGGTGCATTGGTCACTCCAAATGGTATTACGAGATATTCATAATGACCATAACGAGTCCGAAATGCCGTCTTCGGAATGTCGGACTCTTTGACCTTCACCTAATGATATCCTGAACGAAGATCTAGTTTTGAAAAGATACAAGATCAACTTAACTGATCGAAAAGGTCATCGATGCGTGATAGAGGATACTTGTTATTAATTGTCACTTCTTTCATAGCTCGATAATCTACACACATCCTGTAGGAACCTTCCTTCTTCTTCACTAGTAACACCGGAGATTCCCAACTTGAAGTATTGGGTCAGATCCAACCTTTCTTCAGTAGTTCGTCCAACTGAATATGAATCTCCTTCAATCCTCCGGACTTAATTGGTATGGAGCTTTGATTACAGGTTGTGCACCATCTTGTAAATCAATACTAAATTCAAGAGCTCGATCGGGAGGCAAACCTGATATGTCTTCAGTAAACACATCCTTGAACTCTCAAACTATCTCAGTTTTTTCTTCTTCAGCTGGTAGAGGGAACACTTCTGCATTATTCGGTTTAGCACGGTAGCTTACTGGATCTAAGTTTCTGTCTCCACTTTTGAAATAGAAGACTGGGTGATCTGGTATCTCAAATATTACCCTCCTTTGACGGCAGTCAATGGTAGCATAAAATACTCCCAGCCAATCTATTCTCAACACAACATCGAAATTTGGTATGTCCAGTACTATGAAATTTGTGTAGAATTCTCGACCGCAAACTACAACTGGGCACCGATCATATCACAAAGTTGCCTTCAAGACTCCATTCCTGAAACCGACATTCCAGCTTGAAATGAGTGGCTTTACGGGAATCGCGTGCGTTCTCACGAATCGTTGTGACATGAAGCAATGTGAAGCTCCAATGTCGAAAAGTGTGAGTGCAGGAAGGGTGGTTACTAGTATAGTACTTAAGTTGTGTGAGGTTGTGTTTAGATATAGGAAAAGTATGATGATGCACAAGAATTGAAAGGTTGAAAGGATGGGAGAATTTACCGGTGATGACTTGTTCTGTGGCTTCGGCCTCTTCAGCCGTCATTGTAAAAGCCTGTCGTCTCAGTATATTCCTCCTCGTCGGAGGCACATTCCTCTGCCCTTGAGGCACGTTTCTCTATGTATGATGGAATTGACGCTAAGGCTGTGCAGGTGATCCAAGTGGAGCTGGTGCAGGAAGAGCTAGGCGGGGTGCAGGTGCCTGAATGGCTGGCCTATGTAGAGCTCGAATTGCGGGTCTGGGTGCTGGTGATGTGTTACTACGATATGGGCATGCTCCTATAGCGTGAGTAAATGCATCACAAATCAAACACAGACCATTTGCACGCCTGCAGTCTTTCGCCAAGTATCCAGTTCTCTTGCAGTAGAAACAATAATCTGGATTGGACCAGTTAAACGATACTCCTGGAGTCTTGGGTGCAAAAGTCGGCCTAAAAGGGACTCCTCCTGTCATCTGGGTAGCAGGGCATTTGATTTCGGCTATTTGAGGCTTACCCTTCTTCTTGACTAAAGCTTCATAACGGCGTGCTGCCTTTAGTGCGAGTTCATGAGTTGGATAGTCGCCTGTGGCTAAAGCCGCCTGAATTTTTGGGTCTAAGCCTTGTTGGAATCGTCTAGCCCGAATCTCCTTGGTCGGAATCAAGTGTGCCGCGAATCTGATAAGATGTTGATGTCAGGATAGTTACATGTTTTAAAGAACAGAATTTGATACGAATTCTTTACCTGTTAAGCATGATGAATTCGACATCATATTCATCCACTGATTTTACCCACATGGAGCTTTGTTGCAGGTGGATAAACTATTGTTCCATTTCAAAACGGATAGTCTCGAGAAAGAACTTCACATCGAACAGATCGCGAAACGTCTTCCACTTTATTGGTTGTGTGAGACGGCTTTCCTTGGCTTTTCACCAGAATGTTGGGTTGTTAGTGAGCTGGAGCTTGGCCATATGAACCCAAGGTATGTCTGGTACCTACGCTGCTGCAAGGTTGTTCTCGAACTTTGGGCCCATTTTTCAGCCTCAAGAGGACTCTCTTTCCCTGAAAAGTTCCTTGGATGTAACACACGAAATTGCTTTACTCCAGGTGCTTCGGTTTCATGGCGGTTCATGAGAATAACAGTTTGCTGCTGCTGGCCCTCTAGAAGACTTTTGATGGTTTCTAGAAGCACCGTCTGTTCATTGATCAGAGCAGCAAAAGTAAGGGGAGGTGGTAAGGTAGGTGGTGGTGTATTGCCATTGATGTTGGTACTGGTGTTGTTAGAAAAATCCATTACCTTGATAGAAAAGGAAAGGTTATGATGGATTCAAGAAATTTGAAATGCAAGGAATGTATAGTTGCTGTTTCTTATAATTCTTGTAATATATTGCTTAAGACTTCATGCAGAACTGATCTGCATGGGTTGCCAACAAAACCTGTCATGTCCCGCTTCTCGGTAGACGAAAACGGTGACGTAGCAAGCCCGAAATGTATTACTATGAAAATACGTTAAACGTAATTAAGCAATATAACAATGAGCAAGAATGACAAGAGTAATAAAATAAAACATCAACTTTATTTACATTCAACTTTGCATACAACTATATGGAAATAAAAGATACAATAATAATGCAAAGCCTAAACAATGGCATAATGAAATTAAGTACATGTAGTAAGAAACTAGTATTCTGGCTGAGTAGCAAACTGGTCCAAGTCCTTCTGGCTCGGCTTTATGTCCTCAGAGTCCGGTCCTTCTGACGAACATTCCAAAGAAAAAAATAGATAGGAATGCCGTCAGCGAACTAGTGCTCGGTAAGTCTCAAAAGAAGTAAGAGAAGATAGTATATAATGTGGAAAGAAACCAAATCAACAGTGGACATGTAAAGTTGAATATGATCATTCACAGGTATAGAATAGTAATTCTGACGTAATTATTTGTAGTTTGATAAAGAAAGTATTCATATATACGAGAGGAGTCTATCTTACCCCGTGGACTATGGTAACATGTAGTACAAGGCCCCTCATAACCCACGGGACAACGGCATGTGAATTCATGTAAGTGTATTTTAAGTAATCTCTCGTACCACGATATACGTTCCGTAACAATCTACCCATTTATTCCCGCGTATTGTATTGTATAGATTAAGCTTACATGTCTTGGCCGAATCTATGGATATAAAATGCACAGGTTCATGTTCAAGATGTAATCATGTATTCAGGTATTCATGTCAAGTTCATGCCAAGTTCATGTCAAGTTATAACCATGGTTCGGTCAAGCCGAGTCAAGTATTCAAGTTTGAGTTTGATATTTGAATTCGAGCGTTAAGGTTCATGATCAAGTATTCAAGTTCGTGTTTGATTTTGGATTCTGATTTGAGTTTGGATTCAGGTTGGAGTTAGAATCTTATGAAAGATTTAGTTCTTGAATTTCTTAAGTTTGGGAGTAATCGGCAACTGCTGCACATGAACGACAGGATTTGTGTCTTTTTCTAAGACAATTGCCATTGATAACTCCGTTAAATTGTCTAACCTGAATAGGAAAGCACTCACTTATTAGTGATATATGCCCTAGATGCCATTATTGTATAGTACTGGATTGTATATTACATTTTGGAAGCTTGGGATATTCACAGATATAATAATAGTCTTGCTCAAAAGGGTAGTATGCTACATGGTTTGATTCTACCTCAATATGTGTATATGTTTCTTTTAGTATATCGCTAATATATATTGGTAGAGCCCTTAGGATCTATGCTTGACTACCAGTATTGTGATGGCAGTCACACTAGTAGGGGTTGGGTAGTCTATAAGCACATCCTTATACAGGTCCCTAGTCATAGGATTATCGAGACGGAGCATCAATAGTCCAGAATAGACTAGTGTATACGCTTCTCATCTCAGTAGGGAGATGGTCTGTCCCACAACCATTGGTATGTCATACCGAAGATAGTATACAGGTGCTCATCGGGTTATGAATTACACTGGACGGACTTGTTGGGAATTGCTGGTTGATATTATACCTATCATCAGGTAGCAGTTCCTGGATGGCATGAGTACAGGTTAGTCCGTTGACTTGACATCACTATTCGTCTCTTGTGTGTTCCCACTGTACTTAGATTACTACCCTACTACGGCTTAAAAGAGTCGTGCAAACAAGTGGTAGTTGGGTGCAGTCCCAAAGCACTTGGAGGCAGTAGCGGTTAGATAGGACTCGTCTCTCCCGGTATTGGGGGTTGATATCGCACTGTGTTCGGAAAGCCATTACACAAAGTCCCTGGCCAGGGCAAGCGAGATTTACTGATAAGTACTCTAGTAGTTTCTCATGGTGTATTAGGCTCTACCATGGCACAACTTATTGCGCTATTAGGTGTCTGACGGTTACCACCCCCTATGCCCGATATGCGAGTATCTTAGACGAATAGACTGGACTGTACGGAGATTGTCATAGATATGCTTAGTAGAAGTTCGGATGAGTTTGTTCATCGGCCTTCTTATCGACAGATACCTGGGTAGCCGTTACGTGCAGCTAGTACCGCTGACGGACTTGTGGTCAAACCTAATGCCAGCGTACCGTCGAGTCTTTAGAGTCCCACACAGAGGGTTTTCCTACTTCGGGAGAAATGATGTAGAGGCCGTATGGTTTTATGGTAGGGTTCCGATCATATACGTGTACAGACTACACGGATGTTGTTCGAACGGATAATACTAGTGGGTTTTGGTTTAAGCCGGATTCTAGTATTATATTATTAGATTATTATTATCTTATTGTATTCGTATTTTTTGAAATACGAATACGGGTATGTATATACGGTGAGGGCATTCTTGTAATTTCACAAGACATGCTTCTAGAAGGGGACACTTCATTATTTGGATTTATTTATTTTAAGAAATAAATTAATGAGGTGGAAAATGGAGATATTTGTGGTATGATGAAGCATGACTCATTTGCATTTGTTTATTGTTTTGGACTCCCTCTTCAAGCATGATTGATATTTTCAATTGAAAAATATTGTATGCTTGAGTGAGTTAAGTGAGGGAGCCATACTTCACTTGCCTTCACTTAGTTCATTTGCTCATTATGTTTCTCTCTCCATTTTTCCTCTCCTTCTTCCTCAAGACCCTAATCCCTCACATGAGTTATGAACCATAGGGTCAAGTGAGATTAAATACTCCATTAGATACTCCATATCTTCTAAGCTACCTAGCTTAGCGAACTAGGTACTTTAGTTATCTCGGTTTAGAGGTTGGAGCTTGAGGTATAGACTCTCGGGTGGCTCATCTTCGACACGAGAAGGCCGACGATTAAGCGCGATCCGGATCTTTAAGAAGCTCAAGAAGAGGAGGAGAAGAACCCGAAGGACTAGAATCAAGAGGTATAACTCTTATATATTAGTTAGAACCTCCTAGTAGTATAACTAGTTTAAGGTTTCTGTAAAGATCCTAGAGTTAAAGTCGGTGTTGCATAGTATGAAAAAATCATTTTTTGTAAATTCCGCTTCCCCAAAAGTGCATGGGGTGTGCGACATCGACTTACAGTTTCTCCGGCTCTCTGGGGCTCAAGAGAAATACTACCGCTTAAACTTATATTAATCTAGAGTTCTTAAATATTTGTTATTTTGTTTACATTGTATTTATATTGTTTGCATTTCTCGAGGGGGTTTTATAAAAAATATACTAATATTGTTAAAAATAAATCTCGAGAGTGATTTATAACAGTGAGAGTTTTTACGAACATGCATTTTAATTTTAATGGTATTTTGGTGATAAACTTAGCCTTTTTAAAAGTTTATGGTATTTTATTGAAAACTAGTTCATTTGGAAGCTTGATGGTATTTTTCAGTTAAGTTTAACCTTTCATTTTAAAATATGACTTTCATAATTTGTTTTACTGAAAATACGATTTCATAATTATATATAATTTTCCAAAATTTAGTTTTGTTTAGAAAATTTTTTATTTTTATTTCTTTTCGAGACCGAATTCTCCGTGAGGAGCTCTGCATCTCGCTCTAATATCGCTAAGATGTGCGATAATCCGCACCATCCATTAGTGGCTCTCCTAACGAGGGTTGTAGAGGCGCAATTGCCAATAATTTAAAATTATCGATAAAAACATATTTTTATAAAAGTGATGGTATTTATTTGAAAAACGTATTCTCTTAAATTAACATACATCTAAATCTTGTGCTATAAAAGCATTGTGTGAGTGTGGGGTAGGTCGTTACCCTGTGAAGGTTCTAGAGGTAGGTATACTAGTTATCGAAATAAGGGTTATACTAAAGTTAATGGTATTTTACTGAAAAAGTTCGTTATATGAGTATTTCATATGGAAATTTTTATTATGCTAAAAAGATAATTGATGAGAATAAAGTTAAGAGTGGTTTTATAGTGTTGTTGTGATTTATTTTGCTTATCAAGCGGATGAAAATGTTTGAAAATGAAGTAATATCGAATCTAACTCCACTTTATCGATATATTTTAAAAATGCGATTTTAGTTGAAAAGAAGAAGAGGGGGAAGGGACTTACGGTTTTATAACGTCCAGAAAAGTGTAAGGAAGAGAGAGAGAGGGCTCCGTGGTGTCGCGGTAGCTCCAGAAATGACTCCGATCTTCAACGAAAGAGAACTTGGTTGCTAAGTCCACTTGACTCCACTTGCACTTAGAAAATTTTGGGAGAAATTTGATAGAAATTTTAGAATGGGGGAGAGCTAGGGTATGGGGTAGTATTTATAGGGTAAAAATGAGAGAGGGTGTGAAATAAAATGAATTAAATTAGATTTAATGGTGTTAATTAGGGATTTGAAGAGTCTCTATTTGAATGCAGGAAAATCAAACAGTGCAGGAAAGTTGAGGGGAGCTAAAGAGACGAGTGTGCAAAGCACAGAGTGATTTGGAGCAAAGGGGACCATCGGTGGCGGCCAGATGGGGGGAATGGACGGTCGGATTTGGGTGGTTTGCCTCGAGATTCGTGCCACGTGTTTAGATGTGTGTTTACTCCTCTTTGCACCTGTTTGATTTTTCTGAAATTTTTCGTTCCTCCGTGAATTGCACGTGCAACTCTTGGGCTTTCGAAAAATTAAAACGAAAATTCTTAAAAAATAATTGAAAATGATGGTATTCAAACACACAGGTTATGTCACAGCAGTGTTGAGCCTTTACCAGTGAGTAATAAGTCATTTCTTGCTTTTATTAAACACATTTAACTTATAACTTTACAACAGCCTAAAATACTCGTTCTATACAAGTAATTTTTGTATAGGGATTTCAGAGTTGTTACAAGATAAATCCATATTTAAACTAGAGATAAATATAAATTTAATTTAGAGATTAGATTTAAATCTAAGCTAAAGAGATTAGATTTAAATCTAAGCTAAAGAGATTAGATTTAAATCCTAACTAATCCCGAATTTAAATCAAATTCAGCAGTTATTGGTTTAAAAAATCAGTTGTTGTTTTTTTTGGGTTTGTAGAGTTTTGTTCGGAAAAAAATTATGAGTTTGTATGAAGATGACGATGAAGATGATAATCATGATAAATGAGAGATGAGGGGTTTGGATTTACGGGTTAGATTTGAAGACGTCAAGAGAATTGTTGGATGAATGCGAAGGTATTGAGGATGAGGGTGAATGAGGTTAGGATGCGGGGACGAGGAATTGTGATTGGATTAAGAAATGGAGTTTTGTCGAATTTTTTAAAAATCAGTAGAATTTTATTTCAAAAGATGATGGATTTTGTATAAAAACTAGAAGAAGATGATGATGAAGATGATAATGGTGATTGATGAATGATGAGATGAGAGGAGAAGACAATGAAGAAGAAGAAATGAGAGGAGGGTGATCAAATGACAGTTTTTTGAAGAAGAGAAGAGCTGAGCGTAGAAGACAAGGAAGAAGATGAAGAAAAAAAGAGAAATAAGAACGGGAACATCAGTGGTAGTTTTTTGAAAAATATGGGAATAGTTAATGGGGTTTGGGTGGTTATTATAATCTCTCTAACAATGATTGTAATTATGGATGGAAACAAACGAAAATGGCTTTTTTATGGAACTTAAATATTTGCAGGGTCTTTTAATAAATACTAAAAATGGGGGAGTTTTTTTATAAACATATCACAATTGAGGGGTTGTTTCATAAAAAACCTTTATATTTGGGTTAATTGTCAAAAAGCCCTCGACCCTCTCGAGAGTTATATTAAACACCTGATATTTCGAAGTTGCTGGGAAGGGCCTCCTGCTCAAAATCTTTATGAAAAAACCTCTGACTGCATTTTCATTTATGCCTTTAGTCCTTTCAACTGCTTAGATATTACAGACAACTTTTTAGATATGATAGGCAACTAGTATAAATGGGGTATTAATTGGGCCCAGATGTTTTTTTTAACAAGAGCAAAAGGCCCAGAGGTTTTTACATAAGTTTGAAGCGGGCCGGGGGATATTTGACAAATTACCCTTTATATTTTTAGATGAGTTGTTGGATTAATTCTTAATGAATATACAATTTTCTTCGAATTTTTTTTATACCCATACAACATATTTTATCCTAGGTCCCTTCCAATACACCAAACGTATATCAAAGGTAGGGCTGTTAAAAAAGCTCAAAGCTCGAAGCTCAGCTTGTTACAAGCTTGGCTCGGGCTCATTTGACAGCTAAACGAGCTAGCTTGAACAAAAAATCTAAGCTCGGTTGTTGATACACTAAACTCGAACAAATCGAGATATTTTTCATACTGTATACTAGTATGGAAACTGAGTGATTTCTGGCTTTTAAATTGTTTTGAGTGCCAAACACCCAATTTCTAATAAAATGAGTGAAAAACCTATTTTAAATATTTTTCTGGAATTTTATCAAATATTTTAGGGTATTTTTATGAAAAATTCAAACAACATATCATCATGCGTTGAGAGATCACACGCATGGAGAGCTGTTGCAACTTTAACCCTTAAAAATATACTTTAAACGATTTAAAAATACTTCTCGAAGCAAAATCATCTGTATAGTTCATCATGCGTGTCCCTATCCAACGCATGGTGAGTCGGAACAATATTTTACTGTTTTTAAGACAATAAAGTTGTTGAAATTCGATTAAAACAAAAATTTAAAACAAAAATTTTCAAAGCTACAGTTCACCGTGCGTTGGATCATCACACGCATGGAGAACTACAACAATAAATCTGAACAGTAAAATGTTTGTATCAATTTTAGAACGAATTTTGAAACTGTAGTCTACCATGCGTTGGATGACAACACGCATGGAGAACTACAACAATTAATCCAAATGATTTAAAACTTTTGTCGTGTTAAAAACTAATTTTCAAAAGGTGTAGTTCACTATGCATTGGAGGAGAACACATATGGTGAACTGTTGCCCCATTTTCAGCGTTTTCTCAACAATTTTCAATAGGTTTCGACGAGAACTTCGTTCCTTCTCTCCTTGCATGTTGGGACCCGACGCATAGAGACCAATATGGCTGAAACAACCCAAAAGAGCCAGATTATCAGTTATTTGACCCCAAATGTTATAAATAGAACCCCAGAGCTCTCATTTCTTCTCATCCCGAAATTAAATAGCCTAGAGCTAATTTCAAAAGTTAGAAAACAGCTTCAAAGTTCTCAAACAAGAAAGCGGCGAAGCTCTGCGAGATCCGGAAGAGACGGCGGCCCTTTCGAAAACAGGTTTTATCTTCCCCTTCTCTCTTTATTTTTCATTCTTCATTTAGATCTAAATCTCCTTATCATAAAAAATCATCCTTTTATTATAAAAACCATATTTTTTCAAAATTGCATCACGGATCTTAATCAACACAACCCATATGGGTAGGGATAAATCATTTCCATGGCCGTCATGCTGGTAAGTTCAAATTGCTCCTTTTGTCTATTTCATTTGCATATATTTGAATAAGGTGCTACACTTCATGTCCTCATGATTTCTATTTTTTTGTGACAGGGAAATAAAGAAGCAACATAGGTAAGCAACAACCGATCAAATTAGGAGCTTTCTTGAAGTGCGGGCACATGCAAGGAGAGTTATCGAACCAACAACACAATCTTCTATATCAGGGGTGTCTGGTGGGACCAAGCAAATCCACAGGTGGCGATCGTGATCAAAGAACATCAAATCAAGAGAGCGAATCCTTCATGCCTAAAGGACACGAGGATTTTCGATCCTTCGATATCCATATCAGTGAAATAAATGAACAAACACGAACACGACAGGCTCGAGCTTGACTCGTGTTCAAGGTTCGTTTGTTTAAGGCTCGTGCAAAGCTAGATAATTTGTATCTTATTTGGTATACAGTATTCACTATTCACTACGAATAAATATTTGATTACTTATTCTTAAATTTAGATCGTAACTGTTAGCTTGTTGATGTTAACTGGGACTTACATCATGATAAATATTAAAATCAAATATTGTTATACTAAAATATTAAAGAATTTAAATAATTATAAATTTTATTGACAAACTTCAAAACAAGTTTTAGACTCGTTAATTTAATCATAATAATTGCTTTCCTCGCTGCTCACTTTGTCAAATATAACATCGATAAGTTGTTTTTATATATTGATGTCATGCCCCGCTTCCCGGTGTACAGATAAGAAGACGTGACTGACCCGCGACGTATTTACTCAGAAATAAACACGTTAAGCGTAAATAAGCAATATAATATAAATGTACACAAGAAAGATATGAGATGTAAATGAACATCAACTTTTTATTTATTAAACATTCTTTACAATACAACTGAAAAGTAAATACAATGTGGAAAACAATGCCTAAACAATGGCATGAACTGAAAGTAAAAGTATATACAAGTGACTAGAGCTCGGGGTCCTCGATGAACTGCTCCAAGTCTTCTGAGCTGGGCTCGATCTCCAGAGAGTCGGGTCGTCCTGACAATATTCCAAAGAAAGAATAGAAAGAGAATGTCGTCAGCGAACAATCGCTCGGTAAGTCCCAAAGAGATAGAAATAGAATAGACAGATAAGAGAGAATATAACTGTATAATGTATGATTGTTAGGTTAACGCTATTGTTTGTAGCTTGGTACATAATATGCCAGTGTATACGAGAGGAGTCCAACTATTCTGTGGACTAAGGTATACAGAGCATAAGGAACCGTTAAGCCACGGAACAACAGCAACGGAAATTCAGGTTAGGTGTATTAAAGTGACCATCATCGTGCCACTTTTAACATATTCAGTATCAATCCACCCTTTTAAAAACTTCGTAATATTTATTGTGTTGTTTTATAGATATAGACTTGCCGAAACCATGATATCAATTTCTCATGTAAACGGATAAGGATGTAAACGGATAGTCATGTAATCAAGTCAATGTATATCCATGGTTCGGTCGGTTCAAGTCATGTTGATATTTGAGAGTATTCAGTATATATGGATTCATGTTGTATTAAAGTTATATTTGGATTATATTCATGTATAGATTGTATTCCGATTAGACTGAGACTCTGTCTGAGTTGAGTCAGACGCTTAAACAGAATTGGATTCTTGAATTAGGTTTTGGAGTTATCGGTAACTGCTGCACATGGCGGCAGGATTTATGACTTTTTCCAAGCCAATTATCATTGACAACTCCGTTTTAGTTTTTTTTTACCTTAAATAGGCAAGCACCCACTTTCTCCGGCTCCCTGAGATTCAAGAAAATTGGTCCCGCATAATCCTATATTTACTAGGGTCCTTATTGTAAATTAATAAACTGGAGAGGGTTTTATGAACACAGTTCTGATATAATTTCAAAATAAACCTCAAGTATTTATTAGTCGTATTTTGGGTTTTCATGGATGTAATTTTTAAAAGTGAATTATTCTAATGATTATAAATCTAGATTGAATAGTATATGGTATTTTAGTGTAAATTGAAATTGTATGGAGTTGTGATGGTATATTCATGAAATTTGTGATTCTTTTGCTTAAAAAACATAGAATTTATTATATATATTTATAATAGATATTTTGATAATATATATATAATTATTAAAAATAGAATTTATTTATTAAATAGAAAATCATATTATTCTTAAAAATTGTATTAAAAATTCCATCGAGATCGGATGCTCCGTGAGAAGGTCTGCATCTCGCTCTACTAGTATCGAGGATGTGCGATAACCCGCACCATCCAAATCGGGTTCCCCAAAATGGGTTATAGGGACTTAATTGTAAGGAATTTAATTAAAACAATTTTAAAGAATACGGTTTTATTAGTTTAAGGTATTTTATTGTAAAATTATATTTATCCCACAAAATATTATTCCAAAAGCTATCGTGCTATGTCATGACGAGTGTTGTGATGAGGTAGGTCATTACCTTATGAGTTTTCTAAAGGTAATATGAGCAAATATGATGAAAGATGTCAAATAGAAAGTTTATGGTATTTAACCGTAAAAGTGAAATAAAAGTTGCATAACATTGTATTTTGAATTGAAACTTGTTCTCAATGTTAGTTTATGGTTGCTAAACAAGATGTAACAATATGGGTGTTTGGTTATTAAGAAAAGTTATGTTTTAACCAAAATTAAAATCGGAAGTCGGAATAACTCCACTTCCGACGAGTTTTGAAAAGATATCTTTTTATAATAGGAAAAGAGTTGAGGAGAGGGGAATTACAGTTTGAAAAGAGAGAGGGGAGGTATGAGAAAGGTTTGAGAGCTTCATGGAATCGCGGGGTCGCCGGATTTGTCCCGAGTCATCGTCGGAAGATGACCTTGGGCTAACTCCACTTGTACAACTAATTTGACCTGGAAAAATTTGAGAGTTTTGATGATAGATTTCATAATAGAGATGGCTAGGTATGTGGTGGTATTTATAGGGTAGAATTATGGTTTAGAGAAATAAAAATGCATTAAAATATTGGTTTCATGGTTATTTTTAATTCTCTGTTAATTTGTGTTGGGGTAAAAATTTACACCCCTGTTGACCGAGTCAAAGTCAAGGTCAACCCCAAGCCAGGTGGGCCCAAGCCCAGGTCAAGCGGGCCCATGCCCAAGTCGAGCCCGCGGCCAGCCTCCTCCATGCTAAAATATAAATCATGTAATAAATAATTTTTATGTAATTTTTTATACATGAATGTATGCAAAATGGGCATACAGCCAATATTTTGTAAGCCTATGGTTTATGTGCAAAAAGAAATGGCACATGAACCATGGGATGGGCAAAATGCCATTTTGTAAAGCCCAGGGGGCTATATGTAAATGTGTAAGCTTATATAAGGCAACATGATGATGAATAAAGCATAGACTTTTTCATTCCCTCAAAAAACTAGGATTTGTGCCTCCACTCTCTCTTCTTCAAGTTCTTCCTCTTCCTTTTTATTTTCAAAATAAATCAAGAGCTTAGCTCTCTTTTTTTTTAAAAAACTAAACAAAGTTTTACCATAAATCCACCTCCCAAGACTCCATCAAGAGAGCAAAAAGGGTCTCTTTTTTTATCATCCAAGATCTAGATCTTGGAGTTTCAAGAGAACCCATTTTGGGTTTCTTCTCAAAGGAGAAAGGAGAAAATCTTTTGGAGTTCAACTCCACAAATAAAATTCCTTTGGAGTTCAACTCCACAAATAAAATTCCTTTGGAGTTCAACTCCACAAATAAAATTCTTTTGGAGTTTAACTCCACAAAAAAATACCTTTTTTTTGGGAGTTTAACTCCACATTATAATTTTTTTAGCCATATAAAATTCTTTTGGAGTTGAACTCCACGCTTCCAAAAAAAAAAAAAAAAATGGCAGTCACATGCAAAGCATGTGACTTGTGACGGGGTCACATGCAAAGCATGTGACCGGGTCATATGTTTAACATGTGACCTGCCCCATCACATGCAAAGCATGTGACCCGCCCCATCACATGTTTAACATGTGACGGGGTCACATGCAAGGCATGTGACCCAGCCCCATCACATGTTTAACATGTGACGGGCGTCACATGCAAAGCATGTGACGGCCTTCTCACATGCTAGCATGTGACCCCCCCTCACATGAGGGGTCACATGCTAACATGTGACCCTCCATGTCATATGCTAGCATGTGACCCCCCTCATATGAGGGGTCACATGCTAACATGTGACCCCACTTTAAAAAAAAATTCTCTTTTCTTCTTTCTTCCTCCTTTTTTTTTATTTAAAATAAAAAATAAATAAATATTAAATAAATTATAAATAATATTTAAAAATTAAAATAAAAACATAATTATTTTCTTTTCTTCTTTTCTTTATTTAATCCCTTTTTTTATAAAAAAAAATATTAAATAAATATTAAATAAATAAAATTAAATTATAAATAATATTTTAAAATTTAAAAAATAATAAATTGAAAAAAAAAATTCTCCAAATATTTATTTACTTATTTATTTTTGTTTTTATATATAGAAAATATATATATGCATATATCTCTTTTTTTTACAAGTGGAACAAAACAAAAAAATACACACATACCAACACACTGCATATTGAGTTCGCATGACCAGTTTAACCCGTCAATCGGAGGTTCCTTCGCTCCAAATGCGAGGGGTAATTAACGGCAGCTTAGTTCGCGGCTGTCAGAGATTCGGATTCCCACAATCAATAAACCCCGGCCTACCCTAGGCAGGGGGAATCTGTAATGCGCCTGACAAGCGCGCGAGTATTCCCATCTCAACGGGGTGACGAAAAACACCCTACAGATTCTGGCACGCCCGGTGGGACCAATCTCTCCTCCCATATTTCGGGTTAAACGTTCATTCGAACTCAATCAATATACATGTCTATATTTATATTAAAATAATGCTCTTTCATGCAGATTTTCAAGCAATCATCTTTCGACGATGTCTTCGATGATGAACTCAGCTCCTGTCTCCTACACGATGAAGATAGACTCCAGGACGGTCCTTCCGGCCAGTCTCGGGCGACAATGGAAGGAGCCGCTGCTACCATTCGGCTCTATTATGTTCATGCCTGTTGGCACCATCCTGGCTCCTCAAGCCCCCGTGGCAGACAAACCAGTCTCGAAAGGCAGGAGGCCAAATGTGGTGATCTCAAGGGCGCCCCAACCCAAACGTAATTCGGTATCTGAACGACTTTCCTTGGCCACAGCTGGGGGCAAGGCCATCGACACCAACAAAGCTACAATGCGTCCCGAGCATGCTCCAGCGGTGCCCTTGACCACTGCTCGATCGGGTGTCTTCTCTAAGCTCCCCTCTGATCAACTCACAATGGCTTCCCGGGTAGCGGATGCCCGCCAAGCCTTCAAAATCGAGGAGCTGAGGGAGAAAAGGCTCAGATATAGAGCTAACAAAAGGGCTAGGGCTCCGGCCAGGCTAAACCTCATGAGGTTCGAAGAACAAGGTTACCCCGCCGAAGATGAGGAGATGGCTGGGTATGTGATCCACACTGTCTACACGGTGGGCACGCGCAGCAAAAGTAAGGATGGGGCTACCACATCTCAAACCCGATCTGGCTTGAATGTGGTGGCCGCTTCAAAAGAACAGCCGCCTCTGCTGGGTGATGAAAACCCTCTTGATGAGGATGATAGGCAGAAAGACCTTTTGGTCCATGAGGAGTCGGGCTCGGAAAGCGAAGAAGAGCCGACTTTCCGCCCCAGGATCGCGGAGCAAGAGCTGCTTCAAGATCTCCGAAAGCAGCTCAGAAACGAAGACAAGGAGATGGCCAAACTTTACTCCAAAATCGATGACTTGACGAATGTCGTGATGCAGCTCACGGCCCGACTTGCCTCTCAGCCACCCAATCAAGCGGAGGGCTCTGCTCGTGAACCGGGAAGTGGTGTGCCAAAGCAGCCGACGCCTATTCCCTCAAATCCAAAAGTGGGCGAACTACATGAAAATCAGTCACATCCTATCTCGGGAAATGTCTTGGCTACCGATGACAGTAGCCCGCTAACTCAAGATCAAATCATGGATTTGGTTGCCAGCAAAGTCAAAACATTGGTGGCCGAAGCCGAAGCGCAAAAAGATATCAGCAGTAGTGGGAGACCATATCCTGCTCAGTATGATCTGGTGGAATTCCCTAGCGGCTATGTCATCCCCAAATTCGGAAGATTCGATGGGACGGGAAACGTGAATCAGCACATCGCCCACTTCAAAGCCTCATGCGGGAATACTGGGGGCAACGATGCGCTTCTCCTCCGCCAGTTTGTTAATAGCTTGACCGATGTTGCTTTCGACTGGTACGCGAGCATACCGGATGGTTCCGTTACTACTTTCGTCCAAATGGAATCTTTGTTTCGACAAAGGTTCATGAGCGTCAGCGATAAGATCACCATTGCCGAGCTCGTAAGGACCAAGCCCAAGAACAACGAAAGCAACACGGATTTTATAACCCGATGGCGCAATCTCTCCGTCAAATGTGAACCACCGATAGAGCAGGACCAATCTGTCAGTCTCCTTGTCGGAAATTTCAACAATTGGATGGCCCCGTTTCTATGCACCGCGGGTCTCAAAACATTCCAAGAACTGACCAGAAAAGTTCAAATGCTGGAGCGCTTAAAGCAGGAGTCCTCCTCGGATTCCCAAAATAACAATAGGTCATGGAGAAACCGAAAGGACGATAATCGCAAAGGCGGAAATTCCGACGATTCTGAGTCTTTCAATGCCTCGGCCAACCGAAATAAGCAAGGGTTGAGCGGGCCTAATGCCAACCAGCTTCGAAAGCCAATGTTCGGAGAGGGAGGAGAATCTCCACTGAAAGAGAAGCTGGATAAGGTCTATTCCTTCAGAAGGGACAAAATCCGTAAAATATTCAAAGACGCCCTGAAGAACGGTCTACAATTGCCAGAGTCAAAAAGACCGCAGGAAACGATTAGGACCGACGACCCCAAATACTGCCCCTATCACAGAGTGATAGGTCATGCCATTGAGGACTGCTTCGTCTTCAAAGATTGGGTCGAAAAGCAATACAAGGCAGGAGAGATAGAACTGTCCAAAGGCGTGTTAGTAAACAGTCAAAATGTGACCGCCAATTTCATACAAACAGAGACCGAAGTTCTTCGTGAAACTAATTCTCTCAGACATCTGCCTTTCTCTGAACACAGTCGACCACCACGTCATTAAACTGGGAACAGTCGACCACCACGTCATTAAACTAGGAACAATCGACCACCACGTCATTAAACTGGGAACAATCGACCTCTAAGTCGTTAAACTGGGAATGTAAAAAAAAATGTAAATAAAAAATGTGTAAATAAAAGAAAGATAAAGAAAAGCCGAAATGATGGGGCAACTCGCAATAAAAATCAGCGAGTAAAAATGAAAATGAAAATAAAGCCGAAATGATGGGGCAACTCGCAATAAAAATCAGCGAGTAAAAATGAAAATGAAAATAAAGCCGAAATAATGGGGCAACCGCGAATAAATAGCCGAAATGATAGGGCAATCGCGACCTTCGCGATAATAAAAGCTGAAATGATAGAGCAATCGCGGTAAAACAAAAACAAAAACCAAAAAAAAAAATAATAATAATACAAAACAACGGCGAATGATGAGTCGCTCCTGGTACCATATTCCAGTGCAGCGATGCAGACGCTAACCAAAATCCAATTTCCAAAATTCTTCCCGCCCTACGGCCAGTCCCCAATTTGACTACCGTATACAATCCACGGGCTCAAATAATTCTCAGCATACCCATGCCCCACCGCAACCACCAGTTACGCGGCTGGTCTCCGCCTTTGGATTTATGCTTCATTGAGAAGACCCACTCATGTGTCCTCACGATACATGAGGAGAACAAACCTTCGTGAGATCCTTACGACTCACCAAGGAAAAACACACTTAGGAGTCCTCACGACTCTTAAGGAGAAAATACACCTGCGGGATCCTTACGACTCGTAGGGAGAAAATGCTTTTATGGGACCCTCACGGCCCATAAAATTGAAAAGTCTTAGGTGATAGGGATCCAAACCTGTCTCCTAAGCCATCGCTCCTCAATCCCCAAGTGGCGAATGATGAGTCGCTCCTGGTACCATATTCCAGTGCAGCGATGCAGACGCCAACCAAATTCCAAATCCCAATCCCCAAGTGGCGAATGATGAGTCGCTCCTGGTACCATATTCCAGTGCAGCGATGCAGACGCCAACCAAATTCCGAATCCCATACCCCAATGGCGAATGATGAGTCGCTCCTGGTACCATATTCCAGTGCAGCGATGCAGACGCCAACAAAATCTCGAAATATTTTTTCGGCCCTACGGTCTGGATTATACATCCTGCAAAACCGTATACAATCCACGGGCGTAAAACGATCCTAATCTCTCCCAAGTCCTCCCGGGGCAAATGATGAGTTGCTCATGGCATCATTCCAGTGCAGCAATGCAGATGCCAAACCAAAACCGGAATCCTCAAATCCACTCATTGCAAATGATGATTCGCTCCTGGTACCATATTCTAGTGTAGCGATGCTGATGCCAAACAAAAACCAATTCTCAAATCCTCTCGGGGCAAATGATGAGTTGCTCCTGGCATTATTCCAGTGCAGCAATGTAGATGCCAACCAAAACCAATCCCAAAATCCTCTCAGGACAAATGATGATTCGCTCCTGGTACCATATTCCAGTGTAGCGATGCTGATGTCAACCTAAATCAAATCAAACCAACCTCTGTGGCGGAATCATGCTCCGTCCCAGAATTTACCCCGTGTCAAAATCATGCTTTGTCTCGGGATATCTACCTTTCCTGTCGGAATTATGCTCTGCCTCGGAATCAAGTCAACCAGCAAGCTCTGCGTCGGAATTATGCTTCGTCTCAGAATGCACCCCGTGTCGAAATGATGCTTCGCCTCGGTGTATCTGCCTTCCCTGTCGAAATTATGCTTCGTCTCGGAATCAAGTAAGCCAACAAGCTCTGCGCCGGAATCATGCTCCGTCTCAGAATGTATCCCGTGTCGAAATCAATGCTTCACCTCGGAATATCTGCCTTCCTTGTCGAAATTACGCTTCGCCTGGGAATCAACCTCCGCATCGAAATTATGCTTCGGTTAGAATGTCTGTCACCCTTCGGAATGATGCTCCGAATCCTGGAATTATGCTCCGCTCATCGGAATGATGCTCCGATCCTTGGAATTATGCTCCGCAAATTGGAATGATGCTCCGCTCATCGGAATGATGCTCCGATCCTTGGAATTATGCTCCGCTCTTCGGAAAGATGCTCTGAACCCTGGAATCATGCGCCGCTCTTCGGAAAGATGCTCTGAACCCTGGAATCATGCTCCGATCATCGGAATGATGCTCCGATCTCTGGAATTATGCTCCACCCATCGGAACGATGCTCCGATCCCCTGGAATTATGCTCCGCAAATCGGAATTATGCTCCGACCCTGGAATTATGCTCCGCGCTTCGGAATGATGCTCCGAACCCCTGGAATCATGCTCCGCTCTTCGGAATGATGCTCCGACCCCTGGAATCATGCTCTGCCCTTCGGAATGTCCGAACCCCTGGAATCATGCTCCGTCCTTCGGAATGATGCTCCGACCCCCTGGAATCATGCTCCGCCCTTCGGAATGATGCTCCGAATCCTGGAATCATGCTCCGCCCTTCAGAATGATGCTCCGATCCCCTGGAATGATGCTCCGCTCTTCGGAATGATGCTCTGATCTCCTGGAATGATGCTCCGACCTTCGGAACGATGCTCCGATCCTTGGAATCATGCTCCGCCCTTCGGAATGATGCTCCGAATCCTGGAATCATGCTCCGCCCTTCGGAATGATGCTCCGATACCCTGGAATCATGCTCCGCCCATCGGAACGATGCTCTGATCCTTGGAATCATGCTCCGCCCTTCGGAATGATGCTCCGAATCCTGGAATTATGCTCCGCTCTTCGGAATGATGCTCCGATCCCCTGGAATCATGCTCCGCCCATCGGAATGATGCTCCGATCCCTGGAACCATGCTCCGCCCATCGGAATGATGCTCCGATCCCCTGGAATGATGCTCCGCTCTTCGGAATGATGCTCCGAATCCTGGAATCATGCTCCGCTCATCGGAATGATGCTCCGATCCCTGGAACCATGCTCCGCCCATCGGAATGATGCTCCGATCCCCTGGAACCATGCTCCGCCCATCGGAATGATGCTCCGATCCATGGAATCATGCTCCGCCCTTCGGAATGATGCTCCGATACCCTGGAATGATGCTCCGCTCATCGGAATGATGCTCCGATCCCTGGAATCATGCACCGCCCATCGGAATGATGCTCCGATCCTTAGAATCATGCTCCGCTCATCGGAATGATGCTCCGATCCCTGGAATCATGCTCTGCATTTCGGAATGATGCTCCGATCCCCAGGAATCATGCTCCCCGAGGGATACTCCGACCCTGGAATTATGCTCCGCGAATCAGAATGATGCTCCGATCCCCAGAAATCATGCTCTCCGGGATGATGCTCCGCACTCGGAATGATGTTCCATCTCGAAGTTCAGCTTCAAGATCCATCAATTTCATGCACAAAACTCAAATGTGCGGTGTGCATTTATTGATGTGGGGCACTTTGTTGGGGTAAAAATTTACACCCCCGTTGACCGAGTCAAAGTCAAGGTCAACCCCAAGCCAGGTGGGCCCAAGCCCAGGTCAAGCGGGCCCATGCCCAAGTTGAGCCCGCTGCCAGCCTCCTCCATGCTAAAATATAAATCATGTAATAAATAATTTTTATGTAATTTTTTATACATGAATGTATGCAAAATGGGCATAAAGCCAATATTTTGTAAGCCCATGGTTTATGTGCAAAAAGAAATGGCACATGAACCATGGGATGGGCAAAATGCCATTTTGTAAAGCCCAAGGGGCTATATGTAAATGTGTAAGCCTATATAAGGCAACATGATGATGAATAAAGCATAGACTTTTTCATTCCCTCAAAAAACTAAGGTTTGTGCCTCCACTCTCTCTTCTTCAAGTTCTTCCTCTTCCTTTTCCTTTTTATTTTCAAAATAAATCAAGAGCTTAGCTCTCTTTTTTTTTAAAAAACTAAACAAAGTTTTACCATAAATCCACCTCCCAAGACTCCATCATGAGAGGAAAAAGGGTCTCTTTTTTTATCATCCAAGATCTAGATCTTGGAGTTTCAAGAGAACCCATTTTGGGTTTCTTCTCAAAGGAGAAAGGAGAAAATCTTTTGGAGTTCAACTCCACAAATAAAATTCCTTTGGAGTTCAACTCCACAAATAAAATTCTTTTGGAGTTTAACTCCACTACAGAAATTCTTTTGGAGTTTAACTCCACAAAAAATACCTTTTTTTTTGGGAGTTTAACTCCACATTATAATTTTTTTATCCATATAAAATTCTTTTGGAGTTGAACTCCACGTTTCCACAAAAAAAAAAATGGCAGTCACATGTAAAGCTTGTGACGGGGTCACATGCTTTGCATGTGACCTGCCCCATCACATGTTTAGCATGTGACCGGGTCACATGCAAAGCATGTGACCCGCCCCATCACATGTTTAACATGTGACGGGGTCACATACAAGGCATGTGACCCAGCCCCATCACATGTTTAACATGTGACGGGGTCACATGCAAAGCATGTGACGGCCTTCTCACATGCTAGCATGTGACCCCCCCTCACATGAGGGGTCACATGCTAACATGTGACCCTCCATGTCACATACTAGCATGTGACCCCCTCATATGAGGGGTCACATGCTGACATGTGACCCCACTTTAAAAAAAAAAAATTTCTCTTTTCTTCTTTCTTCCTCCTTTTTTTTATTTAAAATAAAAAATAAATAAATATTAAATAAATTATAAATAATATTTAAAAATTAAAATAAAAACATAATTATTTTCTTTTCTTCTTTTCTTTATTTAATCCCTTTTTTTATAAAAAAAATATTAAATAAATATTAAATAAATTAAATTAAATTATAAATAATATTTTAAAATTAAAAAAAATAATAAATTGAAAAAAAAATTCTCCAAATATTTATTTACTTATTTATTTTTGTTTTTATATATACAAAATATATATATGCATATATCTCTTTTTTTTACAAGTGGAACAAAACAAAAAAATACACACACCAACACACTGCATATTGAGTTCGCATGACCAGTTTAACCCGTCAATCGGAGGTTCCTTCGCTCCAAATGCGAGGGATAATTAACGGCAGCTTAGTTCGCGGCTGTCGGAGATTCGGATCCCCACAATCAATAAACCCCGGCCTACCCTAGGCAGGGGAAATCTGTAATGCGCCTGACAAGCGCGCGAGTATTCCCATCTCAATGGGGTGACGAAAAACATCCTACAATTTGCAGGAAAAACAAACAGAAGAGAAGTAGCGGGGAGAAGGCCAAGTGGTGTTGGGGAAAATTTGGGAGCATTCCCTACGGGGGGCCCGGCGCCGCAGGCCCAATGGACAATCTCGCCGGCCACTTGTCTCGGGTTGTGGCTTGAATTTTTGCCACGTGTCGGGGTCTGTTCATATAGCATTTTTCACATGTTTGATTTCTGAGACTTTTCATTTTTACGTGTACTGTACATGTAAACTTTTGGGCTTCAAAAAATTTTAAAGAAAAATAATTAAAAATAATATGTGGCTGAAGGGATTTGAACACAGGGGCTACGTCACAGCAGTGCAAGGCTTTACCAATGAGGTACAAGTGCTTTCTTGCTGTTCTAAAACAAATTAAATACTTATAGCATACTCAGTGTTGCAAATACTCCATTTAGTACTTTAACTTTAAACAAATTTATATACATTAAAAATAGAGTTGTTATATTCTACCATCCTTACAATAATTTCGTCATCGAAATTTACAATTATTTAAGAACTAATTTACAAACAAGTAAGAGTATCTTATACGCATGTCATCTTCTCTTTCCCACGTTGATTCTCCTGGTGAGTCTTTCCTCCACATCACTCGGACCAAGTTTACTTCCTTGTTCCGAAGTGACTTCACCTTTCTGTCTAGGATTTCAACGGGTTGTTTCTCACAAGATAAGTCTGTCTGTACAGTGAGCTCGGAGTGATCAAGGATATGGCTAGGGTCACTCACATACCTTCAGAGCTGGGATATGTGGAATACGTTATGCACTCCTTCCAATGAGGGTGGAAGTGCCAAATGATATGCCACTTCTTCGACTCGTTCGTGTATGTCGAACGGTCCAATGTACCTCGGACTTAGCTTACCCCTCTTTCCAAAGAGAATCACTCCACGGTTTGGAGAGATTTTTTAGAAAGATATGATCTCCCTGTTGGAACTCCAAGTGTCGGCGCTTTGCATCACCCCACTGTTTCTGTCGGTCTTGGGCTATGCGCATTCGTTTCCTGATAGTGCGAACTACATTTACAGTTGTTGTTTCCCCCCAATAAAAGAGCAAGGTTCTGTTCAAAATCTGAAAGGGAAGCGCCTCACGTGCCTTGCATGAGGGCGCCAGCGCCAAAGAGTTAAAAACTCTGAGGCAGCGCCTCACGTGCCTCGCATGAGGGCGCCAGCGCCAAGAGTTAAAAACTCTTTGGAAGCGCCTCACGTGCCTCGCATGAGGGCACGAGCGTCAGAACCAAATCTCTCTGTTAAACAGAGCCGTTGGATCAAAGATCTAACAGAGATGATAAATCATCAGAGTACAGAATTAAATTCAGTTGAGGAAATATTCCTCAAATCTTTCTAAACAAGAAAAATTAATCTCTGTAAAACAGAGCAGAGTTGGATTAAAAATCCAATGGTGATTAAAAATCACCAAGCTACAGAATAAGCTCTGTATGGGAAAATATTTCCCAATCTTGTTAAAAACGAGAAAAATATCTTCTGTAAAACAGAAGTCCTTGGATCAAAGATCCAACGGTGGATAAAATCCCCAAATCAAATAAAGATCTCTCAATGAGATATTTTTTTAACTAAATCAACAAATCTGCCTCTACTATATAAAGGACCCAAGACTTCAAGTCTTGTACAGAGGAACCCCCCATAAGCTTCAAACTTAAAAAAAAAAGCAAGCAAGAAGAAAGCTTGAAGAAAGAAGAAAGAAGAAAGAAGAATACCTCTCTCCGAGATAAATATAAATAATAGAGATCAGAGCATCTCCTCTACATATTTAAGGGTTTAACCTTTAAAAAAAAGAACATAGTTCTTTCCCTAGATCTGAGATCCATGAGACAAGTCTCCCACAAATGAGAATTTAATTCTCATGGGGATGAACTTGTTCTTGGGGATCAAAGATCCAGAAAATAACAGAGAACTGAACTCTTCAGAACATAACACATAAAGAAAACCTAGCGCCAAGTGCCTCACATGTCCCTGACATGGGCGCTGCTTAATAAAGAGTGCTCAACACTCAATGGTTAGCACTCAGCGCCAAGCGCCTCATGTGTCCCTCACATGAGCGCTGCTCAATAAAGAGTGCCTAGCACTCAATGGTTAGCACTCAGCGCCAAGTGCCTTATGTGTCCCTCATGTAGGCGTTGCTCAATAAGGGGTGCCTAGCAATCAGTAGTTGGCGCTCAGCGCCAAACGCCTCACGTGCTCCGCATGTGGGCGCCATAAAGAGTGTTTAACCCTCTATAAAAATAAAAGAACAAAAAAAGAGGGGGGGGGAAGTAAGGTTAAGTGTGAGCATCAGAACCCATATAAATGCTAAGCATTGTTTGCACAGAAAGGGGATTGAGCCCAAGCAAGTGTTTTAACACTTTATTCAAAATGAAATGACAAAGACTGAGTAGGCTGAGCCCAAGTTGGCCAAACTCCTAATCAACCGAGTCCATGTGCTCTTTATTTTCCAAATTGGTCTTAGTCCCAAACAAGACTACCAATCTTCTGACGAATATTCATTGGTTCAAGGGTATATCTCATCACACCTCTGATATATGTCATAGTAATTCTTCAACGTCTTTAGAGAGGTGGCGGGTCCCGAAAACCAACAACTCTTTAGCGCACTCCCAAACGGCTACGGACCGCAACGTCCTTAAACTAATAACAGACCGTAATGTCCCTAAACTAAAGCAATAGAGCCCAAATGCTCTTTTGTTGGATCTGGATGATCCTAAAACCTTGTTAAGTAGATCTTAGTCTAAAATTGGACTAACGTATCCTTAACAAACGTTTTAGTTGATCTAAATCTCAAACGAGATTAACGATCCTTAAATCAAACCAAATCCAAATCTAAGAATATACGGATTTGGACGAATCCACGCCCTACGGGCGACAATATAAATTAGTCTCCGTATACAATCCACGGGCAACCAAAAATGAAACAAACACACACGACACGAAGTGAACTGCTCGAGCAGGAGAAAGTGGTTACCACGATGCGGTAACGTAATTAACTGCAGGGGCTTATGCTTGCAGGGAAGAGCGTCCCCACAATCAAAAACCCTTCGCAAATGAGGCGAAATCTGATGAAGTCTGCCACAACGGCCGCATCCGTCCGAACCTCTGATACATGGTGCCATAAATCAACTTGGCATCTTCGGAGAGGGGGACAGATAAATCCAAATAGCATATGCCCCTAAATTCAAGAAAGACGTCTGTCTTCCCAGTTTTCGGCGGTAAACAGATTCTGGCACGCCCGGTGGGACCCCTTCCTCTTTCCACTCCACACTTCATGTGTTGTGTTCGCGAACGAATCGCGGTTTAATATGGTTACCCTTGTATTCGAGGTACTAAGATTTGGTGTCTTGCTCCATGCAGAAAAGGAGATAACATTGATGGCCTCCAGCTGCACTAACTGCAACAGCAACTCTCGCTCCGCCCGGACTGGAGGAGTGACTTACGGGCCCCAAGCGGCCTCCATCTTTGCAATGCCAGTGGGACAGGGGAATTGGGCCACCACTGGACTGTTCTTTAGGACCATGATCCCGCCATTAAGCTTCAGTGTCCCGATGCTACCACAGGAAGCTCAAAAGAAGTCGGTCTTTGATCGACTTGCAACCACCACGGCCCCTCTCAACGGGTCATCCAAGTCTGCCACCTCGGTCTTTGATAGGCTGAGCCAAAGCTCCAGTGGTCCTGCAAAGAGGCTCGCGATACCTGAAGGGGTTATCCCGAAGCGGATAGCCATTCCAGTTCTGGCAGATAAAGTCGTCGAATGGTCTTCTCCTAAAGGATCGGTCTTCACAAGACTGGCCGTTCCATCTCCTGCTTCCGGAGAAGTCATCAAGAATGCTTCCCCTACCAAAAGATCGGCATTCGAAAGATTGACAGTTCCCTTTCAACGGACGTCAGTCTTCAATAGGCTGGCACCAGCAGTAGCCCTTCATCAGAGCACGGGGTATGACGAAGTCACTTCCACAACTGAGGAAATCCCGTCTGCAAGACATGCTCGACGTCGCTACTGGCGCTGGGTGAGAAAAGCTGGGGGCAACTCTCCCTCCGGACTTACTCTACCAGCTCCAATGGTGGAAATTGACGTTGCTGTTTCAACTGGGAACAACTTTGATCGCTCAGGAGGGTGCGAAAGAATTCTCCAACCGCTGTACTGAAGAAGTTGCCTCTGCCTGCTGAAAACATGACACAGGTGAAGCCGAAACAGCCCCCTCAGCGGCTGTCCTCCAAAATCCACAGGGTCAGGCGGAAAGTCCAAGACTTTGTAATTGACAAAAATTACTCTCGCCGACTAGAGAAAAAGAAGGCTCGGCAGGAGGAGTGTAACAACTCCAATTTTTGTATAAATAAAATTGATTTAAATTTGAAGTATACTTGGGGTATTTAATGTTGCTGTTACCACTTTAAGTATTTATTTTCCCACAATAATTACAAGAAGGAGCTTGTATCTCATTGGTAACACCTTGCACTGCTGAACCAAACCACCAGAGTTCAAATCCCCTGCCCTACATTATTTTTAGATTGTTTTTGTTTTAAATCCTTTGGAAGTCCACCAGTCCAAACACCGTAACTCCCAAAACTTGAACTACACTTTATAAAATAAATATACCAGAGGACCTACCTGAAGACCCCCCACCCACCGACCGCCTGACTCGGCCGGGATCGGCCGAGTCGGCCGGTGGACCGGCCGACTCGGGCAGGGGCCGCCGGCCGACCTCGGCCGGACGGCCGAGTCGGCAACTGAAAAGTTGTGACTTTTCAGTTGCCCAACTCCCCTGCACACACCATTTACTTGGATCGGTTCCCAAGAATTTAATATACCCTAATTACTATGAATTTTAATGTTTTCCCCACATTTAAACAATTTTTTTAATTAAAAACCTTTCACCTACCCTACCTTAGCCTACCCTATAAATACACCTCCTACCCTCTACCCTCTCATACCAAAACCCTAGGCTCACTCTCTTAAAATTTTTCCAAGAAGTGTGTACTTTGAAAACAAGTTCGCGGCGAAGCTCTCACGAAATTCCAGCGGGAATTCCGACGACGTTTTTAGAAACAACCGGCGACGAAGCAACGCCTCGGTAACTCCTTTAGTTCCCCCTACACTCCTTTGCCTAATCGAAACCCGTAAGTCCCATTCTATCCCCCTTTCTATTTCTCTAAAATACGAAACTACGAAACCTGACGGAATTGGAACAAATCCGATTTCCGATTCGGTTTTCTATAAAAGTTCACTTCTCACCAATACGTTCATGTTTAAACATCTTTATGTTGACTATTAAACTTTTAAAAATTAATTTGAATAAGTTTCATCATATGAAATGATAACCTTTCCAATTTATCGTATTTTTTTCACTTAAATACCATCATGTTTCGATTTCACATTTAACTCCTTAACTTTGCTATACATTTAAAGTAGAGCACGGGGTAATGACCTACCTCCACACACACGCAAATACAACCCTAAACGACATCATCAAAAACTTAGAATACGATAAAACAATACTTTCATTTAAATACCATATTCTTAATAAAACCATTTCTAAAAGTTTTAGATTTGATACACTTTTAAAACAAATACCTCTCATTAGGAAAATATGATAAGTTGTGGACATCGATTGTTTATCTAAACCTGACTTTGTGGTGTCTAGGCCAGGCAAGTGAGAAAGGTAACTTTAAAAGGCCCGACTCACAGTGATTCGTAAGCGGATCCCTCCTTTCCTCACTTGTACTTACCTGGCCACAATTGGAGGTGAAGAGGCGATTTGAGGCTTCTAACGACTTGTCGTTTAGACCATTTAGAAATAGGTTAGTTGACTTAGGAAACCCTAGAATCTAAAATACGGAAAATTTACACCTTTACAAATAAATACCTTTTACTTTATAAAACCGTTTTCTAAAGGATTAGTATTTTACAATCTTTGCAAAGCACCGCTACAACCCATTTTTGGGGGACCCGTTCGGGATTGTGCGGTTTATCGCGCACCCTCGGGCTAGTAGTGTGAGATTCAGATCTCCGCAAGGAGCATTCGGTCTCGAAAGGTTTAAAATACGACATCTTAAGAAAATAAGATTTTTGGAATATAAAAAATTTATTAAAATTATTTTTTGTATAAACATATGTATAATTATCATTTAAACACCTATTTTATTATAATATAACTTTTCCACCTTTTCCTAAAAATCACAATAATAAATTTTACACTAAAATACCATGAACTTCAAATAATCAATACTACAGATAAATACCCTTATTTATAAAACTAGGATATTTTCACTAGAAATGTCACAACATAACACCTACCCTCATTACAACTCTAAAGACGAACAATAAATACTTGAGGTGTATTTTGAAAAGTATATAAAAGTATTTTTACATAAAAACCCCTCAAGTTTTATAAATTACCCTAAGGACCCTACCAATTATAAGACTTCGATTCACATTTCTGATTGTCTGACTTGGGTTTGAGTCTGATTAATCTGACTTGAATATGATTCAAGTCAATCTATAATCTACAATATTCCAATTCAAAATGAACACATGAATCCATGAATACAATTATCAATTTATACAACTTGACCGAACCGAACCATGGATATATATTCCTTTTACATGATTCTCAGTATTCCATTTACATGACTCTACGGTTATAACCGTTTCCTGATATCATGGTTTCGGTCAGTCAGTCAATCACTCATACAATCAATATAATTTTACAAGATAACAATACAAACAAGTCATCGCGGGGTTTAAGGGGTAGATTGGTACGGAAGGTGTTAAAGGTGGCACGAGGTGGTCAGATTTAATACACCTAACATGAATCCAGTTGCTGTTGTACCATGGCATAAACGGTTTCTTGTACTATACGTGCCTCTAGTCTCTGGCATATAAAGACTCCCTTCGTATACACTGTCATCCTTCTGTACCAAGCTACAAACAACAGCGTTAATACGACATTACTACAGGATAATACAACTTTAAAATATATCTTCTTATTCTGTCTTTTTCTACTTTCCTCTTACCTTTGGGACTTACCGAGCGACCTGTTCGCTGACGACATTCTGTTTCTCTCTTCTTTGAATGTCATCAGGTGATTTGGACCCGGCAGAGATCGAGCCATCGCAAGAAGACTTGGAGCAGTTTGCTGAGGACCTTGCACTTTAGTTTCATTGTACACTTTTCCTCTCTGTACTTTTCATTTCCTGTTATGCCACTGTTTAGGCATTTTTTATTTCAGATGTATTTCCTTTCATGCATTGTACAAATAATGTTAATAAATAAAAGTTGCTACTCTTTTTATTTTTTGTCTCTTGTGTATTTATTTTTATATTGCTTAGATACGCTTAGCGTATGTACTTCTGAGTATATACGTAGCGGACCTCGTCGCGTCCCCTTCGCCGTACACTGGGAAGCGGGGCGTGACAGGTTTTGTTGGTGGCCCATGCAGGTCAGAGCTATATGAATCCCTATCATGCAGTTCTGTTCTGCGTGAACAACCTAAGCAATATAACACAAGAACCAGCAACTAAAACATTCTTTACAATTCGTGTTTCTTGAATCTTACAATTTCATATTCCTTGAATCTTATCATTTCGTGTACTTGAATCTGCCCTAACCCAAATTTTTCTTCAAGGTTATGGATTCTCTGAACAACACCAGCACCAACGTCAATAACACACCTCCAGCACTACCTCTCACACCAGCTGTTCTTGCGCCACCCACCGAGCAGACAGTGCTACTTGAGGCGATACGCAGCCTTCTCGAGGGACAGCAACAACTCCTGAACCGTCCCGAGATTGATGCTCCTGGAGTAAAGTAATTCAGGGCTTTATATTCGAAGCAGTTCTTCGGAAAAGGAAGCCCTCTTGAAGATGAAGAATGGGCACAAAGCATAGAAGATGATATGGCAGCAGCTCAAGTGCCAGACATAGCTTGGGTCCGTGTGGCGAAACTACAGCTTACGGACAATGCTCGCAACTGGTGGAAGGCGGAAGAAAGCCGTCTTGTACAGCCTATTGAATGGAAGACTTTTCGCGAGAAATTCGACGCGAAATACTTCCCTGTGACTGCCAGGTTTGCCATGGAGCAGCAGTTCATTCATCTACAACAAGGATCAATATGGGACAAATCAGTAGATAAATACGACGCTGAATTCACTATGTTAATCCGGTAAGATATGTCGCAATAGTTTAATTTCTAAAAATCACATACTACACTGCTAACACAATCCTTAAACAGATTTGCGGCACACTTGATACCGACGGACGAGATCAGAGACCGTCGCTTTCAATAAGGACTGGACACGGAGATTCAGGCTGCTCTAGCCACAGGAAATTTTTTGACTCATGAGGATGCTCTGGAAGCTGCCCGCAGTTATGAGGCAGTGATAAAAGCAAGGGGCAGAACTCAGTCTGCAGGAGTCAAGCGCCCTGCCAATCAGATGGCAGGTGGAGCCTCGTCAAGACCACCTTTTGTGCCAAGACGCCCTGGAGCACCAATCAATAGGCCCAGCCCAGCCTTTTGTAACTACTGCAAGAGAAATGGGCATCTGGCGAGAGATTGCCGGCGTGCGAACAACCTTTGCTTGATCTGCGGCTCAGCTGCTCATGGTATTGGGGCTTGTCCCTAAAGGAAAAACCCACTTGCTGCACCCAGGCCAGCAAACAATTATCCACAGCGTCCAGCCATCCAAGCCTATGCTCTAAGACTTGCACTACCTGTACTACCCAGAGGACCACAAGCTGCACCACCTCCTCGTCAGTTCCATCAAGCTCAAGGAACGTTCCGAGGAATGCTCCTCAGGCCAGGAGGAATGTGCCAAAGCGCCAGGCTTTCACGATGTCTGTGGAAGAAGCTGAGGCCACTGGCCAAGTCATTACTGGTAAACTTTCCTTCTCAAACTTATCTTTTAGTCTTGGTTATTTACACACTTTCCCTATACCTAAAACATATCCCATATACCTTAGGTACAATCCTAGTAGCCTCACTACATGCACTTGCACTGTTTGATACTGGAGCATCTCACTACTTTATGTCGCAACGGTTTGTCCGAACCCATGCGATTCCAGTCTCACCGCTTGTATCCAGCTGGAATGTCAGTTCCGGAAATGGCATTCTAAAGGCAACTATGGGATACAGCTTGTGTCCAGTCGTCGTCTGCAGCAGAGAGTTTTATGCTGACTTCAAAGTACTGGACATACCGAACTTCGATGTGGTTCTAGGAATGGATTGGCTTGGAACTTTTTATGCTACCATCGACTGTCGTCAAAGGAGGGTAGTATTCGAGATTCCAGACCATCCGGTCTTCTATTTCAAGAGCGGAGACCGTACCCTGGAGCCAAGTACCTACAAAGCGAAGCCAAGGGAAGCAGTAGTTGCAACAGCTCAAGCAGAAGAAGAATTAAGACCAGAGGTAGTTCGAGAGTTCGATGATGTATTTCCTGACGATATATCAGGTTTGCCTCCCGATCGAGCTCTTGAATTCAGTATTGATTTAGTACCAGGAGCACAACCGGTGATCAAAGCACCTTATAGACTGAGTCCGGAAGGTTTGAAGGAAGTCCGAACACAGTTGGACGAATTATTAGCGAAATGATGGATTCGTCGCAGCACTTCAAGTTGGGGAGCACCTGTACTACTAGTGAAGAAGAAGGAAGGTTCATACAGAATGTGCATCGATTATAGGGCCTTGAACGAAGTCACTATAAAGAACAAGTATCCACTCCCGCACGTCGATGATTTATTCGATCAGCTAAGTGGATCTTGTGTTTTCTCTAAATTGGATTTTCGTTCAGCTTATCATCAAGTGAAGGTCAAGAAAGCTGATATTCACAAAACAGCTTTTAGAACTCGCTATGTACATTATGAATTTTTAGTGATGCCATTTGGAGTGACCAATGCACCAGCAATATTCATGAACCTAATGAATCAAGTTTTCCGGAAGTATTTAGACAGGTTTGTTGTCATCTTCATTGACGACATCCTGGTATATTCTAAGAGTCGGAAAGAGCATGCAGAGCATCTACGAATTGTCCTGGAAACTTTTCGACAACATAAGCTTTATGCCAAGCACAACAAGTGCGAGTTTTGGCTAAATCAAGTTGGTTTTCTTGGACATATCATATCAGGAGAAGGAATTTCTGTGGATCCAGCCAAAGTTTCAGCAGTTAGCGAATGGCCTACACCAAAGTCAGTGAAGGACATTCGGAGTTTCTTGGGTTTAGCTGGATATTACAGAAGGTTCATTGAAGGATTCTCAAAGATAGCAACACCCCTGACCAAGATCACACGAAAAGATGAAGAATTTGTGTGCTCAGAAGCATGCGAACAATCTTTCGTAGAACTCAAGTCAAGATTGACATCTGCACCTATTCTCGTAATACCGGATCAATTTGGAGGATTCGAAGTGCATTGTGATGCATCCGGTAAGGGATTAGGATGTGTTCTACATCAGCACGGTAAGGTTGTGGCTTATGCTTCAAGACAACTGAAGACTCATGAGCGCAATTATCCGACGCATGATCTGGAGTTGGCAGCTGTCATCTTTGCTCTCAAGATTTGGCGCCACTATTTACTTGGTGAACGAGTGAACATCTACACAGATCATAAAAGTCTAAAGTACGTGTTTACTCAGAAGGAGTTGAATATGCGGCAGAGAAGATGGTTAGAATTCATGGCAGACTTTGACATCAACTTGCAATATCATCCAGGGAAGGTGAACGTAGTACCTGATGCTCTTAGTCGCCAACCATTATCGATGAATCTCACCGCTTAATGGAAGCTTCAGCAAGACTTGCATCAGATGGAGATTGAAGTAGTCATGTCAGGTAATGCTTCAAGTTTGATGAATCTACAAGTTCAATCAACCATTGTCAATCAGATCAAAGCAGCTCAAGCAAGTGATGCTAAGTTGCAAAGGATAAGAGAAAAAGTGGAGAATGGACTCAGAACAGACTTCATCATCCATGAAGACGGATCTTTGAGATACGGCAGCAGATTGTGTGACCAAAAGGTCCTGTTCGGGAAGAGTTAATGAAAGAAGCTCACAGCTCTCCCTACTCAGTACATCCTGGAGGTACCAAAATGTACAAAGATCTACGTCAGAATTATTGGTGGCATGGAATGAAGCGTGAAGTAGCCAGAAGCATCGCAAAATGTTTGGTGTGTCAGCAAGTAAAGGCTGAACATCACAGGACAACTGGACTACTTCAACAGTTACCAATCCTAGAATGGAAGTGGCAGCACATCACGATGGATTTTGTGACTGCTCTTCCTCGCAGCACAAAGGGTAACGATGCCATATGGGTCATTGTGGATCGACTCACAAAGTCGGCTCACTTCATCCTATTCCGAGTTGGCCAATCAATTGAGACACTAGCAAAGAAGTACATGGAGGTAATAATCTATTTAAGATTTAAAATCTTCATAATGTACTATCTCTGATACCCATGAACTCATATAGGAAATTGTGAGACTTCATGGAGTACCGGTCTGCATTGTCTTCGATCGTGACACCGGTTCCGATCGCAATTTTGGCAGAGTCTGCAAGCAAGCTTGGGAACAAGTCTGAATTTCAGCACGGCTTATGATCCAAAAACAGATGGTCAGTCGGAACGAACTATTCAGATCTTGGAGGATATACTCAGAGCGTGTATGCTAGACTTTATAGGATCATGGGAAGATCACCTGCATCTTGTGGAGTTCGCGTACAATAACAGCTACCAATCAAGCATAGGAATAGCACCTTTTGCAGTATTTTATGGAAGGAAGTGTCGATCACTATTAAGTTGGGACGACATCGGAGATAGGGAACTTCTTGGACCAGAGATAATATTAGCGACCGTTGATGTGGTTCGTACTATCAGGGAAAGGATGCGCATAGCCCAAGATCGACAGAAACACTGGGCTGATGCAAAGAGACGGCACTTGGAGTTCCAGCCAGGTGACCATGTATTCTTGAAGATATCTTCGAACCGCGGAGTGATTCGATTTGGAAGACGGGGTAAATTGAGTCCGAAATACATTGGACCGTTCGACATAGTCGAACGAGTCGGTGAAGTGGCATACCGCTTAGCGCTTCCACCCTCATTAGAAGGAGTGCATAACGTGTTCCACATATCTCAACTTAGAAAGTATGTGAGTGACTCCAGCCATATTCTTGATCATTCCGAGCTCACTATACAGCCCGACTTGTCTTGTGAGCAACAGCCTGTGGAGATCCTGGACAGGAAAGTGAAGACACTTCGGAACAAAGAAGTTAACTTGGTCCGGGTAATGTGGAGGAAAGACACTCCAGGAGAATCCACTTAGGAAAGGGAAGATGATATGCGTGCAAGATATCCTCACCTCTTTGTAAACTAGTCCTCAAATAAAAGTTGTAAATTTCAAGGACGAAATTTTTGTAAGGAGGGTAGATTGTAACAACTCCAATTTTTGTATACATAAAATTGATTTAAATTTGAAGTATACTTGGGGTATTTAATGTTGCTGTTACCACTTTAAGTATTTATTTTCCCACAATAATTACAAGAAGGAGCTTGTAGCTCATTGGTAACATCTTGCACTGCTGAACCAAGCCACCAGAGTTCAAATCCCCTGCTTCACATTATTTTTAGATTATTTTTGTTTTAAATCCTTTGGAAATCCAACAGTCCAAACACTGTAACTCCCAAAACTTGAACTACACTTTATAAAATAAATATACCAGAGGACTCACCTGAAGACCCCCCACCCACCGACCGCCTGACTCGACCGGGATCGGCCGAGTCGGCCGGCAGACCGGCCGACTCGGGCCGGCGCCGCTGGCCGGACTCGGCCGGACAGCCGAGTCGGCAACTGAAAAGTTATGACTTTTCAGTTGCCCAACTCCCCTGCACACACCATTTACTTGGATCGGTTCCCAAGAATTTAATATACCCTAATTACTATGATTTTTAATGTTTTTCCCATATTTTTATAATTTTTTTAATTAAAAACCTTTCACCTACCTACCCTAGCCTACCCTATAAATACAACCCCTACCCTCTACCCTCTCATCCTAAAACCCTAGGCTCACTCTCTTAAAAATTTTCCAAGAAGTGTGTACTTTGAAAACAAGTTCACGGCGAATCTCCGACGAAATTCCGGCGGGAATTTTAGAAACAACCGGCGACGAAGCAACGCCTCGGCAACTCCTTTAGTTTCCCCTACACTCTTTTGCCTAATCGAAACCCGTAAGTCCCATTCTATCTCCCTTTCTATTTCTCTAAAATACGAAACTACGAAACCCGACGGAATCGGAACAAATCCGATTTCCGATTCGGTTTTCTATAAAAGTTCATTTCTCACCAACACATTCATGTTTAAACATCTTTATGTTGACTATTAAACTTTTAAAAATCAATTTTAATAAGTTTCATCACATGAAATGATAACATTTCCAATTTATCGTATTTTTTTCACTTTGATACCATCATATTTCGATTTCACATTTAACCCCTTAACTTTGCTATACATTTAAAGTAGAGCACGAGGTAATGACCTACCTCCACACACACGCAAATACAACCCTAAACGACATCATCAAAAACTTAGAATACGATAAAACAATACTTTCATTTAAATACCATATTCTTAATAAAACCATTTCTAAAAGTTTTAGATTTGATACACTTTTAAAACAAATACCTCTCATTAGGAAAATACGATAAGTTGTGGACATCGATCGTTTTTCTAAACCTGACTTTGTGGTGTCTAGGCTAGATAAGTGAGAAAGGTAACTTTAAAAGGCCCGACTCACGGTGATTCGTGAGCGGATCCCCCCTTTCCTCACTTGTACTTACCTGGCCATAATTGGCGGTGAAGAGGCGATTTGAGGCTTCTAACGACTTGTAGTTTAGACCATTTAGAAATAGGTTAGTTGACTTAAGAAACCCTAGAATCTAAAATACGGAAAATTTACACCTTTGCAAATAAATACCTTTTACTTTATAAAACCGTTTTCTAAAGGATTAGTATTTTACAATCTTTGCAAAGCGCCGCTACAACCCATTTTTGGGGAACCCGTTCGGGATTGTGCGGTTTATCGCGCACCCTCGGGCTAGTAGTGCGAGATTCAGACCTCCGCAAGGAGCATTCAGTCTCGAAAGGTTTAAAATACGACATCTTAAGAAAATAAGATTTTTGGAATATAAAAAATTTATTAAAATTATTTTTTGTATAAACATATGTATATTAATCATTTAAATACCTATTTTATTATAATATAAATTTTCCACCTTTTCCTAAAAATCACAATAATAAATTTTACACTAAAATACCATGAACTTTAAATAATCAATATTACAGATAAATACCCTTATTTATAAAATTAGGATATTTTCACTAGAAATGTCACAACATAACACCCACCCTCATTACAACTCTAAAGACGAACAATAAATACTTGAGGTGTATTTTGAAAAGTATATAAAAGTATTTTTACATAAAACCCCCTCAAGTTTTATAAATTACCCTAAGGACCCTAGCAATTGTAAGACTTCGATTCACATTTCTGATTGTCTGACTCGGGTTTGAGTCTGATTAATCTGACTTAAATATGATTCAAGTCAATCTATAATCTACAATATTCCAATTCAAAATGAACACATGAATCCATGAATACAATTATCAATTTATACAACTTGACCGAACCGAACCATAGATATATATTCCTTTTACATGATTCTCAGTATTCCATTTACATGACTCTACGCTTATAACCATTTCCTGATATCATGGTTTCGTTCAGTCAGTCAATCACTCATATAATCAATACAATTTTACAAGATAACAATACAAACAAGTCATCGCGGGGTTTAAGGGGTAGATTGGTACGGAAGGTGTTAAAAGTGGCACGAGGTGGTCAGATTTAATACACCTAACATAAATCCAGTTGCTGTTGTACCGTGGCATAAACGGTTCCTTGTACTATACGTGCCTCTAGTCTCTGGCATATAGAGACTCCCCTCGTATACACTGTCATCCTTCTGTACCAAGCTACAAACAACAGCGTTAATACGACATTACTACAGGATAATACAACTTTAAAATATATCTTCTTATTCTGTCTTTTTCTACTTTCCTCTTACTTTTGGGACTTACCGAGCGACCTGTTCGCTGACGACATTCTGTTTCTCTCTTCTTTGAATGTCGTCAGGTGGTTTGGACCCGGCAGAGATCGAGCCATCGCAAGAAGACTTGGAGCAGTTTGCCGAAGACCCTGCACTTTAGTTTCATTGTACACTTTTCCTCTCTGTACTTTTCATTTCCTGTTATGCCACTGTTTAGGTATCTTTTATTTCAGATGTATTTCCTTTCATGCATTGTACAAAGAATGTTAATAAATAAAAGTTGCTGTTCTTTTTATTTCTTGTCTCTTGTGTATTTATTTTTATATTGCTTAGATACGCTTAGAGTATGTACTTCTGAGTATATACGTAGCGGACCTCATCGCGTCCCCTTTGCCGTACACTGGGAAGTGGGGCGTGACAAGGAAGACCACCCCACCGTCATACTACGGAAGGTATCATCCATATGGGTACCTGCTGCAACGGCCTCCTCAACTTCGACCTCCCATAAGAGGAGAAGGCCGGAGAAGATCCCCATGCCTGCGGTAAATTTCAAAAGCAGTGGACCCAAACGCCCCAAGTCTGGGGGCATTGTAGTACACACGGTGTACATGTCTTCCGGGAAAGAGAAAAGATGTACTTCCACGGGTCATCGACCACTCACACGGTCTGTGATAAAACCTCAAGAGCAGCAACAAAAACTCTAAGAAATGCTAATGAGGATGTCGGCACTCACTGGGCAAAAAGAAAGCCCGGAAGTATCGTCTGAACAACGCTGGGAGCAGGAAACCAACACCGAGTTCCTGCGGAGGGTGCTAGAAAGAAAGGATAAGGAGGCCGCGGAACAGGCCGCTAATATAAAGCAGATGACACTTCTATTCCAAGACATGGTTGGGATGATGATCCAGCCGGAACCTCTAGCCGAAGACCCTCCGATAATTATCAAAGACGACAGAGGGGAAACGTCGAATCCTCCACCGGCTTTCTCAGCAGCCAAGGAAGAAACGATCTCCAAGACTGCCCTTGACGACTATATAGCTCAACAAATACGAGCTCATCAGGCAAGTGAAGTGGCTGGCTAAGTCGTCAGAACTGGGCGACCTTATCTAGGCTGGTACGATCAAATCAAGTACCCGTCGGGATATACGATCCTTAAATTCCACGTGTATAAGGGGATAGGAAATCCCCATCAGCACGTCGCTCAGTTCAGAGCTTTATGTGGCAATACTGGAGGCGACGACAAACTGCTGCTTCACCAGTTCGTCGGCAGCTTCGCGGGGACAGCATTTGAATGGTACTCGGAGCTTCCGAATGATTCCATCAAAACATTTACAGAAATAGAGCTACTGTTCACACAGCGTTTCGCAAGCGCACCCCGATCACCGCATTAATCAATGCCAGGGTGAAACCGGGAGAAATCTGTGTTCAATACGCAATTCGGTGGCGGAACTTATGGTCAAAATGCGAACAACACATAGAAGAAGCTCCTGCTATGGGTATGTTCGTAGGGACCCTTGATCCTCAGGCGACTATATCCCAATTTATGATGTTCTTCAAGCTGACCACCTTCCAGGCCTTGATCGATAAGCTGGACCAACTGCACCAGATGGGCCATAGGTCGTCCTCTTCAAAAACAGATCCCTGGAATGAAAAGGGCAAAGGGAAAGCGACCTTTGTTGCCAACACTCAACAACAACCGAGTAACCCGAAACCGGTTGCTCGCCAAAGCAACAAACCACGATCCTTCGAAGGGAAGTTGAGACGTCCTTACTTATTTTCCTGGGATAAAATGAGGAGACTGTTCGAACTGGAAGTGCGCAACAGGCTCATCACTCTGCCGGATCCAAGACGCCCGCTGCAGCCTGGTGACGTCAACAGTCCTAACTACTGCCCCTACCACAGAGTAATGGGCCACCCAATTGAAGATTGCTACGTCTTCAAAAACTGGGTTGAGGATCAGTACCAACAAGGTAAATTTGCGTTATCCGAAAACTGGAAGGTAAACCCGCCACAACAGCGCGCTCCTAAAAAGGTAGACACGCAGAGGGCATCATGCTCATTTATAGAAGAAGCTCCATGGGAAGTTGTCCTTTCGGCTAAAACTAAAAGAATGCTGAAGGATCTTCAAGCATGCCTGACAATCAGGTGGAAAAAGCCCGCTGGAGCCCGAGATCATTAACGAGATGCTGAAACCGCGCCCAACACCGAAAGTTGGTATCGATGGGCAAGGCACCCAGGTCAGGCCTTCAAAGTCTTCGAAGGGAAAGAAGAAGACCAAGAAGCCTGCACAGCCTGACTACAAGCGCACAGACCTGCAGAAGTACACCGACGCACTGAAAGAGTACAACCAAAAGGCGTGGACCCCAGTCACACTTGAAGAGTTCCTCAAGCATATTCTTGAGAACAGAGACAATGACATTGATGAAGGAAATGGCTTGTCAGAAGAACCCGAGGATTATGCAGCGAGTTGCCACATGATTTCTCACCTGTCGTTAAAAGATGAAGAAGCTCCCTCGACGTCGGAAAGCAACGCAGAGGAACTGGGGGCAGGACCGGCGTCAAAATCCATGGAATCGTCAGATGACCTAATCGATAAACTGCTGAACGAATTCCTTCAAAAGAGAAAAGCTGACCGAGAGCGTGAAATGGCCATATACGAAAATGCCAAGTGTCGGCGTCAGGACGAAGAAGCTGCGGCGAGGAAGAGTCACACGGTACTCCAACTAGGTCGAAGCACACCCGCGACAGACAAAGCAGGTTTAAGATGGGGAAACGGTTCGCCAAAGCCCTGTCAATAGGGATGAAGTTGCCATCTGTCAAAGGAAATGCTCCCGGGAGTACGTGCCTCGATGAAGCGGATGTACACCCAAACTACTGTTTATACCATCGGAGGATCACACACCCCACCGAAGAGTGCAGTGCCTTCAAGAAGTGGTGGCAGGGATACGTGGCCCACCAACAACATTTCAAGAGGATGAAGCGTGAAGCTCATCGATAGCGAAAAAATGTGACAGATGAGCACGGAAAAATAGCCGGTAACTGTCATATGGTTGATGCCATTTCGACAAAAGGAAAATCTCAAGTTCTTACCTTCGGGAGCGATTCTGACGAAGAAATTGCTCTCGGCCTTCTCTTCAAGGAATCCACCTCTGGAAAAGAAGAAGAGGTGAAGAACTGTGAGAATATTCAGCTGCGTAACCGTACGTTGCCTGAAAAGAACCTCGGGCTTACAAACAAAGGTTCGAGCAAAAGAGATAAGGGGAAGGAAAAAATCCCTGAGGAGATTGCCCTCGAAGATAGAGTCGTCAAAGAGTTCACAGCCAAGGACCCGCCTAAGAAAAACAAGGTGGATTATAATGTCCTGGCACACCTGAGGAAGATACCCTTACAACTAAGCATATTGGATGCTCTCCTCCTATCCAAAGAGGCACGAGATTCTCTGATCAAGGCACTGCAAGAGTCTGATCAGTTCCAAGCTTTCTTTGTGGAAGAAAAGATGGAGGACGAGCTGGCAGAGGTTCATACAGCTGACATTATATTCGGCGATGAAGATCTTCTCCTTGGAACGTGCGAGCTCAACCATCCTCTATATGGCACCGGGTACTGCCACGACATTAAAATAGGGAAGATCCTGGTCGATAACGGGTCCTCCGTCCACCTCCTCAACGTGAAGGCGCTGAAGGAAATTTGCATGAACGTTCAACACCTGGCTCGGCACAAAATTACCATCTCTGGGTTCGACTCGCAATCATCACGGACGCTTGGGTCCATAATACTGACGTTACGCTTTGGGATGCTCATCATTGACATTAAATGTCATATCATTGATGCCAAGACTTGCTACAACGCTCTGCTCGGCCGGCCTTGGTTACACGAATACAATATCATCCCTTCTATACAACATCAGTGTATGAAGTACTTCAAAGACGGCCTCGAGTACACAGTTATAGGGGAGCTAAACCCATTCTCCGTAAATGAAGTCCGCAAATATGAATACGCCAAGTACTTCTTACCAAACTTCGAAGACGCAGAAAGATGTCGTAAACCGGAGAATAAACAAAAAGCCGTCACCACTATCCCGATCTTTGGGAGCGATACCGAGGAGGATGAAGATATAGTCTTCTCGGGGCAACCCCAAGGTAGTAGGCCAGGACCATCTACTCCTATTTTAGTCTTTGGCAGTGACTCTAAGGACGAGGCCAATGCAGTGTTCTCCGTCCACCCGTCAATGCAAATCTTCGCTGAAGCTGATCAGAGTTTACAAATTACCATGGTTCCGCAGAGACATTATAAAGAACTCGATGTGCTTGATACATACAGCGTACAAGAGCTGCAGACCTTCTACGTCCCTCCCAGGCGAAGAGGTGAAAATGAGATCCTCTTCTATCAAGCCCTGGAGACCAAAGTGGAAAAAGAAGTCTGGCATGGTGCCGATCTTACACTTGACAGGCTCCAACCAATCCGTCTGTCCAGATATTACGCAGAGGGATTGAAAAGGCTATTAAAATGCCAGGGTGTGCCCTTCAAACAAACTGCTCGACAAGCCCAGTTCTACAACAAGATTTGGAATGTTCCCGGGACTCAGTGAAAAATTTCCAACTGAAGGATGGAGATGACTGGGCTTGGATACGTTTGGTCCAAGAAACGCGAGCAATTCCATGGTTGCCGTGTTATAAACGACTCCAGTGGAGAAGGGAATGCTCTTCCAGATAGCTCTAATTTTGAACCAGAGCGAGATTCCGCCGTAAAAATGCCAAGCCCGTCATTCGAAGAACAAATTGACAAGCTAATAAGGGAAGCGGGTCAAAAGGTTCGGGATGACCATAACCGTGAAATGGCCATTTACGAGAAAGCCAGAACGCAGCGTCTCATTTAGCAGGCTACGGAGAATGACGATGCCTTCACCCTCAGCTCGCTGTGCGCTCTCGTGGTAAGAAAAAAGCTCGACATAGAAGCAACAACAAGGTGAAGAACGGAAATGAAATAGCAAAACGGATCCAAGAAGCCACGCGATCGAGAAGAGGTCCACTGGAATTCATCGCTGATGAAGAAGATGGTTCGGGAATACTCGTTCCCTCAAGACAAGACGAACAAAATATCCAACCTTGTCATGAAGCATCAAATGATGACGCTCTCGGAGTCTCGGTACCCCGAACAGATAAATGAGGTCCACCACCCGGATTATCGCTCCTACCACCGAGCATAGGACATACTCTTGAAAACCGCTTCACCTTTAAAGACTGGATTGAAGACCAGTATCAGCAAGACAGGTTTGCTCTATCCGACGGTTGGAGGGTAACCCTACCGCAAAAGCATGAGCCAAAAGCAACCTATATAATGATAGTAGAACCAGGTCAATATCGGTCTTGGAAACGAACTCGTACCTGCCACGTGATAACTTTCTCAAAGGAGGGAGAGTATGAGAATGTAGACAACCTCTCCTATTGCTTCGCAAATGAAGATGAGGACGAGGTGATCTCAGAACTTCCACCGGCTCCAAAAGAGCTGGAGGATGGGATACATACCACGGCGGACAATTTGAAAACAAATCAATTTGGGGACGGCAAACGAGCCGAGGCAAACGATCGTCAGTGAGCTGCTGTCTAAAGAGTAGGTGGCTATACTAAAAGACGTACTTATGCGGTATAAAGATTGCTTCTCATGGAACTATTCTGAGATGCCGGGACTAGATCCAGAAATAGCTGTGCATAAACTGGCGATATCACCGAACGTCAAGCCAGTCAAACAGGCGCCAAGAAGAATGCGGCTCAAACTCGAGATGAGCATCAATGCCAAAGTCAAGAAGCTAATTGACTCTGGCTTCATCTAGGAACTTCAATACACTGACTGGATCGCCAATATCGGAACGTTCCGGTAATGAAGAAAAATGGGACAGTGCACATCTGTGTGGACTTCCGAGACCCCAACAAAGCTTTTCCGAAAGATGAATTCCCAGTTCCTGTTACCGAGCTGATGATCGATAACACGTTTACCCATGAGGTCTTCTACTTCATGGACGGATCTTCAGGGTACAATCAAATAAAGATGCATCCCGAAGACCAAAAGCACACCGCCTTCTAAACCCTGCTAGGCATATTCTGCTACAAGGTGATGCCCTTTGGCTTGAAGAATGCAGGCGCTACATATCATAAGGCTATGACGAAAATCTTCGATGACCTCATACACGAGATTGTCGAATGCTATATCGACGACCTCGTGGTGAAAAGAAAATCGTACAAGGAGCACTGGGAGCATTTGAAAATAGTGTTCCAGCGTCTTCGGAAATATAATCTGAAGATGAACCCCCAGAAATGTGCATTTGGAGTCTCCTCAGGCAAATACCTAGGCTTCATCATATGACATCGAGGCATCGAAATAGACCCATAAAAAATCAAGGCGATTATAGAAATGCCCTCGCCAAGAACTCTTAAGCAACTACGTTCTCTCTAAGGAAAGCTCGCATATATCCGACGGTTCATAGCTAACCTCTCCGGCAAATGCCGCCCCTACAGCCATCTAATGAAGAAGGGGATACCGTTCATTTGGGATCGTATATGCCAAAGTGCACTGGACGAAATCAAGCAGTAACTGCAGAATCTGTCACGCCCCGCTTCCCGGTGTACGGCGAAGGGGACGCGACAATGCCGCTACGTATTTACTCTGAAGTACACGCTAAGCGTATTTAAGCAATATAAGTAAAATGCATAAGAGACAGAGACAATAGATATATATTGAACATCAACTTTATTTGTTAACATTCTTTTTACAATACATCTGAAAAGTAAATACATGAAATGGAAAGTAATGCCTAAACAGTGGCATAACAGAAATGGAAAATACAGAATGTAAATGTGTATAAGGAACTAGAGCTCCGGGTCGAAGGCTAGCTGATCTAAGTCCTTGCTGGTGGGTTCGATCTCCTGAAGGTCCGAATCACCTGACAACATTCCAGAGAAGAAAGAGAAGGAATGTCGCCAGCGAACAATCACTCGGTAAATCCTAAAGATAAGGGAGAAGTAGAATAGACAGAGAGAGTGTGTAGCTTTTAAAGTTGTATTATATTGTTATAATGTTGTATTTAGTGTTAACGCTATTGTTTGTAGCTTGGTACAGAAGAGGCCAGTGTATACGAGAGGAGTCTTAGTAGACCAGAGACTACGGTATATAGAGTATAAGGCTCCGTGATAATACCCGGAACAACGGCGATTGAATTCAGGTTAGGTATCTTATGGTTGTAGTCTCGTACCACTTCTAACACCTTCCGTACCAATCTACCCCTTAAACCCCTCGATGCTTTGATTGTATTGTTTGTATTGTATTGTAAATTGTATTGTCTTGTATTATAGATTGTATGGATGGATGACTTGCCGAAATTATGATATCAGTAAATGGATGTAACTGGAGAATCATGTAGATGGATGTATATCCATGGTTCGGTTCAGTCAATACAGATTGAATAGATTGGACAGATTGATTATATGGATTCATGGATTTATATTGAATTGTTATATATATACTTGAATCTCATTCAAGTCAGATTGATTATATTGAGACTCAGTCGGAGTCAGACAATTAGAAAAGAAATTGAATCCTGAATTAGGTTTTGGTGTTATCGGTAACCGCTGCACATGGACGGCAAGATTTGTGTCTTTTTCAAAGACGATTACCGTGTTGATAACACCGTTTATTAAGTTTTCTACCTTAAATAGTCAAGCACCCATATCTTCGGCTCCCTGAAGCTCAAGAGACTGGTCCCGCTTAAACCTATGTTTACTAGGGTCCTTATTGCAATTTAGTACAACTTGAGGGGGTTTTATGTAAAAATAATTTTGTATAATTTTCAAAATATACCTCAAGTATTTTATTATCGTCTTTAAAGTTTTTATTGATGTATATTTTATCATTGTGACATTTCTAGTGAATAAAACCTATTTTTTCATTATATATGGTACTTATTTGTAATATTGGAATTTGTATGGTATTTTCTTGTAATTGAGATGTTTTTCTTGAATTTTGGAATTGTGGAATATTATAAATATTAAAAATAGATATTTTGATATTAATTACATATATATATATTTATTAAAAAATATAAGTTTTATTTATAATAGAAATCACATTTTCTAAAGAAAATTGTATTTTTAAATCTTTTGAGACCGTATGCTCCTTGCGGAGGTCTGCATCTCGCATTACTAAGCCCGAGGATGTGCGATAATCCGCACCATCCCAAACGGGTTTCCCGAAATGGGTTGTAGCCGCACATAGCAATGATTTGTTAAAAATACATATCTTGTAGAAAAAGATTTTTATAAGTTTGAGATAGTTTTGTGTAAAATCGTATTTTCCCAAAATTTTGTTCCCAAAGATTATCGTGCTATGTTACATATGAGTGTTGTGAGGAGGTAGGTCATTACCTCGTGAACTATTTAAAGGTATAGCAAGGGGTAATGATGTTTTATGTCGAAACTAACTATATGGTATTTTTCTGTAAAATTGCGATAAAAAGTAAAATATGAATTCTTTTGATATGAAACTTGTCAATATATTTTTTTAATATTTAATGATCATGATGTGATGGTTTGGTATTATTATTTTTAAGAAAAATATGATTTTTAAGGAAAAACCGAATCGGAAGTCGGATTAACTCCACTTTCGTCGGGTTTTAGAATTATAAGTTTTTAGAATAGTAAAGAGAAGGGGGGAAAGGGACTTACGAGATTAGAGTTAAGAGAAGAGGAAAATAAAGAAGTAGGGGTTGCCGGTGCGTCGTTTCATCGCCGGAATCTCCTCGGATCGTCGTTGGAAGTTCGTCGGAGGTTCGCCCTTTGCTAACTCAACTTGCACACAAAAGGTCTAGGGATTTTTCTTGAGAGTTGGGACAGAGATTTGGAAGTGAGGAGTGGTGAGTTTAGGTGTGGTATTTATAGGATAAATTAAGGTTTAGGGTAAATGAAAGGGTGTGAGAAAATTGTATTAAAAAATGGATTAAATGGGGTTTTAAATTGCTCTGTAAATGTGCAGAAATTTTAAATAGTACATGGGTTATGGGGTAGTCCAAACGTTGAATACGAGTCAAGAAAATTGGAGTTTGGAGCTGAGTCGGCCGGCGGCGCCGGCCGATTCAAACCTCCTGCCGGCCGATTCACACCTCCCGCTGGCCCGAGTCGGCCGAGTCGGGGCTCCCCTCGACGCCACGTGTCCCTTGTCGATTGGTCTACCTCCTGGTCTCGTTTGTTTTATGTGTGACTCTTGGTTTTTACGAGTTATGCACGTGTAGACTCTTGGGTTTCTAAAAAGATTAAAAGAAATCAAATTAAAAAGATAATGTAGCTGATGGGATTTGAACTATGGTGCTTTGGTTCAGCAGTGCAAGATCTTACCAATAAGCTACAAGCTCCTTCTTGCTGTTCAAAAGCAAAACAAATTTATAACTTGTGCTCAGGCTCAAGTACCCTTTTCTGTATTTTTGAAAAAATATGTACAAAAAGTTTAGGGTTGTTACAGAATCCCCCAGTACTGACCGCTCCGGTCAAGGGAAAGCCCCTCATCCTGTACACAATAGACCTTGATGGTTCTTTAGGCGCACTATGGACATAGGAGAACGACCAGGGGAGGGAGAGTGCTCTCTATTATTTGAGTCGAGTTCTCCTGGGGGCATAAAACAACTACTCCCCCATCGAAAAGTATTGCCTGGCACTGATTTTCACGATAACGAAGCTTCGACATTATGCCTTGGCACATGAGGTCCATCTCATATCAAAGGTGGATCCTCTCAAGTATTTGATGTTAAGAGCCATACTAACGAGAAGGGTTGCCAAATGGGCCCTCCTCTTGATGGAGTTCTCGATAGTATATCGACCCCTCAAGGCAGTAAAAGGCCAGGCCATTGCTAACTTTCTCGCTGAGCATCCGATACCAGCCAACTCTCCCTTAAATTGCGAATTGCCAGATGAACACGCATTCGACACAATTGAAGGAAAGACGGAGGAAAATAATGTCCAATGGGAACTCTACTTCGACGGATCGTCTTCCATAAAGAAGCGAAAGCAAAACACCCCTATAATAAAAGCTGGGGTGGGCCTTATCTTCGTGACTCCACAAGGAGGGATAATACGTTTTGCCCTTTCCTTAATGGAGCCGAGAAAAAATAACGAAGTGGAATACGAATCTTTGATAGCAGGTCTTAAGATCGCTAATGACATGGGGATCGAAAACCTCATCATATATGGAGACTCCCGGCTGGTCGTTAGCCAAGTAAATGGCGACTATCAGACGTGCAAGCCAGAGTTGGTAAAATATGGCGAAAGGGTGCAGCAACTGTTAACTCGAATTCCATTTTACGTCCTGGAAGGCATACCGCGAGCGGAAAACAGCAAGGCGGATGCGTTAGCCAAACTTGATAAAGAACTGGCTGATGAAAATCTTGACGACGTATGGATCATTGTGCAAAGCCGCCGGATTCTCGCGTCAGTAGACATACCTCCGTAGTCATCTGAAAGAAAAGAAGCGACCAGATAAGAGGTCCTCCAAATAGAAGACGAAGAAAGGGTCAAAGACTGGAGGGAAGTCTTCATAGACTACTTCAAATCCCATCGGACACCCGAAGATGCATCGTCAAGACATCAGCTCATGAAGCGAGCTCTATCTTTCGCTTTCGTCAATGATACTCTATATAAGAGATCGTTTGATAGTTTGTGGATAAGGTGCCTGGGACCGGAAGAAGCAAGGAGAGTCGTTCAAGAAACTCATGACGGACTCTGCGGTTCTCATCAAGCCGGGCCAAAGATGAAGCTGAAGATCTAAAGAATGGGTTACTATTGGCCCACGATAATTCAGGACTGCCTCGAATATGCGAAGCAGTGTCACTCGTGCCAAATTCATAGGGACTTCATCCATCGGCATCCGAATTCGCTACACCAAACATTGGTTACTTGGTCGTTCGAAATGTGGGGAACCGATATAATCTGGCCCATCGAACCTGCATCGTCCATGGGACATCGGTTCATATTGGCAACAACCGATTACTTCTCTAAGTGGGTAGAGACAGTACCGTTAAAGGAGGTGAAGACGGAGAACATCCTCCATTTCTTCAAGACACATGTCATCTACCGGTTCGGCACCCCGCGACGAATCACCTCGGATAATAGGCCAGCCTACAGGAGCCATAAGCTCAGCCGCTTCGCACAGCAGCATAATATAGATTAGAGATACTCTTCAGTCTATAATTCTCGAGCTAATGGTCTAGCTAAGGCTTTCAACAAGACCTTGATGAAGATCATAAAGAAAACGGTGTCCAGAAATAAAAGGGACTGGCACGAGAGACCGCATGAAGCTCTCTGGGCGTATCAAACCACGTTCAAAACGGCCACGAATACAATGCCATTCGCGTTGGTATTCGGCACGGAGGCGGTACTTCCCTTGGAGATAGAGCTACCTTCTTTACGAGTGGCAGTTCGATATGAGCTGACGGATGAAGAAAATGCCCATCTTCGGCTCGAGGAGCTCGATACCCTTGATGAAACTCGCCTCATAGCGTAGCAAAAACCGGAAGCTTACAAAGCAAGGATGACGCGCTCATACGAAAGACTGATTAGGCCGAGAAAATTCCGCTAAGGCGAACTCGTATTAGTTATAAAAAGACCTATGATCCCCAACCGTGCAAAGCGGGGGAAATTCGAGCCGAACTACGAGGGCCCGTACATCATAGACAAGATCTACCAAGGTGGGGCCTACTTGCTCATGAACATGCATGGCGAAAGACCCTTCCGGCCAATAAACGACCGATTCCTTAAGAAATACTGCTCCTGACAAGTCACAACTCAGGTTAACGATAGATGACGACGCTCATGTCCGCTCACAATTTTCCTAAGTCAAGACTCTGTAGGTAGTATCCGGCAAAACTTCGCCTTAAAATCCCCATGGATCGAAATGTCCTTAAACTAACACTGGACAGAGATATCCCTAAAACTAACAACGGACTGAGATGTCCCTAAGCTAACAATGGACCGCAATGTCCTTAAACTAAATATGTCACCTCAAACACGGCAATAGTGGAATTCAAGTCCACAGGTCCCAGCGGCAAAGACTGCAACTCGAATCCCGCTGGCTGTACAATTGCCCCGGTGTCGAAGTCCCCCCTAAGTGCCATTAGCAAACGAAGGGGTAAAAAAGGTATGTCTACTAGCGAAATGGGCACGGATGAAAACCCGAACGGGCGCTGTGAGTAAAAACAGTAGGGCTATCGGCGAGCTTATGAAAACCTGAAAGGGCGCAATCTCGCTGTTAAAAAAAAGAAGAAAAGAAAAAAAGGGTACGTCCACAAGCGAAATGGGCGCGGATGAAAACCCGAAAGGGCTCCGTGAGTAAAAACAGCAAGGTTCCGTGAGTAAAAACAACAGGGCTATCGACGAGTTTGTGAAAACCTGAAAGGGCGCAATCTCATTAAAATAAAAACACTTGCAAGGTCCTCTCGGCCTTGTAAGGAGAAAATACCTGCGTGAGATCCTTACGACTCACAAAAGGGAGCAACACACTTAGGGATCCCCACGATTCCTAAGGAGAAATTACACTTACGACATCCTCACGACTCGTAAGGAGAATTCCCCCTGTGAGACCCTCACGGCTCATAGGATTCAAAAGCCTTAAGCTACAGGGATCTGAACATGTTCTTAAGCCATCACATTCCCCAAATTGCCCTACAGGCGGTCCAATATCGACCCTTGTATACAATCCATGGGCATAAATAAACGTTCCCTAACCTAGTTCAACCAATGGCGTGAAATTTTCCCATTTGTCGAACAACACTTGTAGGACCTCTCGACTTGCAAGGAGAAAATACTCTTGTGAGATCCTTACGACTTACAAGAGAAGATATCACTTAGGAATCCTCATGACTCCTAAGAAGAAAATACACCAACGAGATCCTCACGACTCGTGGGAAGAAATCCCTTTATGAGACCCTTACGGCTCATGAAGTCAAAAAGCCTTAGTCGGCAGGATCCTAACCCTGTTTGCTAAGCCACCTTTGTTCAAATCAGCAAAGGTAAATGATGATTCGGTCCTGACAACATTCCAGTGATAGCGATACTGATGCCTAAATTGGTAGCAAATTCCAATTCTTCTCAAGGCAAATGATGATTCGCTCCTGGCCATATTCCAGTCGCAGCGATACTGATGCTGAGATTGGTATTAGATCTCAAGTTTCATACTCGCAACAAAGATCAGTGAGCCAAAAATGCATATGAAATAGCCGGAATGATAGGGCAACTCGCAGTAAAAATCAGCGAGCAAAATGTATGCATATGAAATAGCCAAAATTTTTGGGCAACTCGCAAAAAAAAGTAGCGAGTAAAAGAAGAAAAATTGTAACATTTCAGAAAAATAAAATATTATTTTTGGGGATTTTTTTATAATTAAATAATATTATATTGAATATTTTAATAAGGCGGTATAATTAAATACCGATAAATTGGGAAAAATTTGGAAAATTATGGAAATTACTGGAATGAGAGTGCTTTATGTGATTTATGCAAATTATAAGTTTTTATGATTAATTATACACTATTTAGTGCTAATCGCGATTAAATATCACTAATCGCGCATTAAGCGTGTTTTGTGCATATGATATGCACATATCATTTTTGGCATTTTTACATTTTCCTAGCATGGCTTTTCTTAATTTTCAAGCATGATTTGGTTTAAAAGAAATGAGAAGAAAGATAAAGAAAAGAAAAGAAAAGAAAAGAAAAGGGAAATGAATAAAGAAAGGGGTATGGGCATGAGAGAGAGAGAGGGTGAGGGGTCAACCATAGTCATGGCCTATTGTTCTCACTTCATCATCTTCATCTTTTATTCTTCCTCATCCTCTCATGGCAGCACCTCACTCCCCCTCCACTTCAAACCCTCAAATCTTCATCAAAACAACACCAAAAGTCCATCCCCACTTCATTAAAAACATGCACAAGCTCACAAGCTACACTTTGGACAAAGAAAAATCAGATTTTGGTGCTCTAGGGGATTCATGAGTGCCAAATGAGGTAATTCCTTCACACTTAGTGTAGTTTTTCTTTCACTTTAACACATATATGTGTTTAGTTGTGAGTTAGTGCGGTTTAGTGAACATTGAAATTTCCTAGAAGAGGTTATGTGGGATTTTGAGTTGTGTTGGTGCTAATAAGCCTTAGTGGTGACCCTAAACCCCCCTATGATGTTAGAAACCCGGACCAAACCCAACAAAAAACTGAAACCCAAAAACTGAAACTATTCATGTTGGTTTTGTGAGTGTATAGGGTGTGCAGGAAAATCTGGGATGACCTGGAACATTTACAAGTTAAGCAAACAATACCACAAGCCTAGATTGACCACTACGAAAACACCCTACCAATATGAGACCCTAACTCCCCCCCAAACCGAGCTCGCCGGATTTCATGGGTATGGGGCTGGCCAAGTGGTGGATTCAGGGGTCCAGGTTGCTTCTGTAAGTCACATGCTCCCTATACATCACCCCAGTATTGTTTTGCACATTGTTTTCACTTTAATCAAAATCTGGGACTAGTTTCATGAGTTGCTGTTTTATTTCGGGGTTTTGTTTTGCGTATTTTGAATTCTAGATTTTAGGAATTTGGTTTTAACTCGATGGTTTGATGTTTGTACATCGACAGTCGAGGGTTGGTTTGGCTATTCTTGCATGCGAGACTATAGGTTTTGGCCTATGAACGATACGCGTGCCGATTTGGTTTTCGTGCGCTATTTCCATTTATGATGTCTTGTGGTATACATGTAGGTACCCTCGAGTGGGTTCGGAGCAACAAGGAGGGGCATGGCGGCATCGACATCGGCAAGCAAGAGCAGATGAGTAGATATATATCTACGGGGGAAGTCGGGTGGATGGCGTATAACACCCCCGCAGTTCGTAGTATAGCTTATATATATATGGTTATATATGTGTTTTATGTTACATGGATGATTATCAAGATATGATTTTGTGTTCATGGTTTAGTTTAGGGTAGTTAGAAGTACCTTAGTTTAGCTTCTTAGTCGCGAACCTTAGAATAAGGTTTACACCCACACGAACACACACACTTGCATACTTTTATTTACCTGTGCGTATATGGGTATATGTATACACACACACACACACACACACATGGGTATGGGACTATGTGTGTTTATATATATATATATACGTATACGTATACATGGATTATGAGGATAGTACATGATATTTGGAGATGAGTCGATGGGATTGGACTTGATGCCATGAGATCGGTGATATGACGTAGTTCGTATTATGAGATACGACACGATATTTAGCGGGTCCTTTAGGCGTGGTGTTTTCATACACACGCATGCATATACATAGATGGTATCATTATTGTACTAGACGTAGATCAGTACCCCCAGATCATGATATATGATAAAGAGGATATCAGATGAATAATGGGATAGATGTGATATTGACCCGTACCCAGATTTGGGATGCCGTACGATGGATTTACCGTACGAGCTATATTGATGATAGATCCGCAATCTTGACTCGAGGATGTCATATGATATAGGGTATCGTATAGGATACTATTGAGGCGGGACCACCGACTATTTTATATATATATATATATATATATATATATATATGAATCGACTCAGATTTAGGTGGTTTTTTCTTACCCTTATGATTAGTCTGTTAGTTGGACCTGTAGTTACTTGTAGACTCGTTTATATTATTGCATATTCATTATTGTTGTATTTGTTATTCAGCTCCCGCATATTCTTGCTGCTCGCATCGCATCGCATGCTTATATTGTATTCATATGCTATTAATGAAATCATACTGTCAGGACACCAGCACCATTACCGACGATGCGTATGTTCTATGTACACCTACTTGCCGGCTCACACACATCATCATCGGTAATTGCCATGTCACGTACACTTTAGAGAATATTATTCCATTGACATAGCTTGTTAGTTGATAGTTTCGACATGGTATTAGCGTACTTGCTTTTATATGCTAGTTTAGACATTGCATTTATTACTTTCTATTTCATGCATATTATTATTCACTGTCAAGCATTTTTATTTAGGGCCAGTCCGGATTTGCTGGAGCCCAATACTTTTAAATTCATTGTCTTTTATTCTTGAGATTTGGGCTTTCCATGAGATTTATGGATTTGGAGAAACCGCAAGATTTTATAAAACTGATTATCATTTTAAAATGAAAGCTGCGGTTTTCTCATGATATGATTTGAGATATGTCCACCATGAGTTTTCTCGGCTCTTGAGCGATATCATACACCCAATTCGAGGAGAAATAGGAACCGTCTGTGGGTGCATGGTGGACCCGGTGCGGTACCCCGGGGCAAGAAGATCGCAGTTGATCAGCATTGAGCCTGTGACAGGGGAGCATTGCTGACCGGTGATTGTATTGTGACTCGACGGATATCTGGAGGATACCGATCGGAGTCGGGCCAGTCCGGATAGCCGGAGCCCAGGGGCCAGTCCGGATAGCCGGAGCCCCAGATATTGATACTTGAGGTATTTGAGATTTGATGATACATGCCAGTCCGGATAGCCGGAGCCTGAGATATTGGGTTATATTTTGTGTCGATGATAGACATTGATTTATATTGATTTTATTGATGATATTTCGATTTATATACAGATATCTCACTAAAACAAGATCACAGTTTCTTCATTTACATGTATTATGTTTTCATTACATTACATTCATACCTCATACACATGATACATTGCTACCTGAGGTACTGACACGAGCACATGGGATTACACTTCTGTATAGATGTTTTCCCTTGCCACCTTATCATGCTTCAGACTTTATCATTTTGAGGTTATATATTATTGATCGTATTGACCTAGGACTGAGTCATACATACGATTTCTGCTCGGTGATGTTTTCTACTCATGAGTTGGCAACTCACCCCCGTTGTGCCACAGTTTCTTGCAGGTTTTGCCGTACAGGTTTCGTTACGGCTTTGCTGCCACACTGCTTCCATTCTGGGTGATTTTCTTTGGTTAGTGGGTTCACTTGTATCGTGACCACCATTGTACTTTATATTTTCAGTTGTATATAGTAACTCCATCAACCAGACATGTATATTTATTTCAGACTTAGAAATCAGTTGTATATTCTTTCGACCTTAGAGTCGCGCGTTGTATTATTATGGATTTCATGTTGATTTGAGTTTCCTTTTGAGTTTTGATCCTTGCCCTTCGGCGTTGTATATTATATTGCTTGCGTGGTTGTGTTCGTCGATTGACGAAGAGCTAGCTCCCACTTGGGGATGCCTTTTTCATTGATGTATATATATTATTCATGTTGTACCCCGTTCGGGGCCAGTATTTACAAAGTAAACTCTGCCGAAATTTTCAGAAAAGACTTGATGTTTTAAAAATGCATAATTCGGCTTATACTAATAAAACCACTTCTTTAAAACCAGTTTTCCTTCATTTATTATTTAAAATGGTTTTAGATTTCTGGGCTTTTGGCTTACTTGAATTAGATGTGGTCCTACAGACTTCATACGATTCAAGTGCCAGTCACGTGCTATTTCGGGTCCCCTCCGAACAGCGGCCTGGACGTTATGTCCGTTTGAGCCTGAGGTTCGGGGCAGATGCTATTTGGTTTTATCCGTCTATCTCTCCGAAGATGCCGAGTTGATTTACGGCATCGTGTATCGGAGGTTTAGACGGATGCGGCCGATGTAGCAGACTTCGTCAGATTCCTCCTCAGGGTGAGGGGTTTTTGATTGTGGGGACGCTCTTCCCTGCAGGCGCAAGCCCCTGCAGTTAATTACGCTACCGCGTTGCGATAACAACTTTCTCCTTCTCCAGAATTTCACTTCGTGTCGTGTATGTTTGTTTTGTTTGTGGTTGCCCGTGGATTGTATACGGAGACTTAGTAATGTCGTCGCCCGTAGGACGTGGATTAGTCCAAATCCGTATTTACTTAGATTTGGGTTTGGTGTTTTCAGTTTAAGGATGCATTAGTCGCGTTGCGGCTAAGATCAACTTAAACGTTCATTAAGGATACGTTAGTCCTGTTTTAGACTAAGATCAACTTAACGTAGTGATTGATTTAATTGTCCGGCCGTCGGGACTCGTCACCTCTCTGACGTCATTGAGGGATTACAACGACAGGCGTCTGAGGAGTTCAGAGATGTACCCTTGAACCAAAGTTGGTTTGGGATTTTATTACTTATTTGAATATCTAAGGACACATTAACCGTATTTGGGGCTAAGGTCAACTTAGACGGGACCGTTTAGATCCGACAAAAGAGCGTTTGGGCCCTATTGTGTCAGTTTAGGGACGTGGCGGTCCATATTCCAGTTTAGGGACGTGGTGGTCCATTATTAGTTTAGGGACGTTTCGGTCCGTCGCCAGTTTAAGGACGTAGTGGTCCATCGCCAGTTTAAGGACGTAGTGGTCCATCATTAGTTTAAGGACGTTTCGGTCCGTCGCTAGTTTAAGGACGTAGTGGTCCATCATTAGTTTAGGGACGTCTCGGTCCGATATTAGTTTAGGGACGTCTCGGTCCGATATTAGTTTAAGGACGTTTCGGTCCGACATTAGTTTAAGGACGTTTCGGTCCGATGTTAGTTTAAGGACGTTTCGGTCAGATATTAGTTTAGGGACATCTCGGTCCACGAGTTTAAGGACCCCGCAGTCCATATCGATGTGTGGTCGTTGGGACCCGTCACCTCTTTGACGTCGTTGAGGAATTACAACGACGGATGTCAAAGGAGTTCGGAGATGTACCCTCGAACCGGATGTAGATTGATTTAGGAGAGCCATTTTGCTCAGTCAATTTAATTTAAGGACTTATGGCCAAAATTGGGCTAAGTCCAGTTGAAATGTTCAACATTTTATTTGCTTTTGCATTGCATTTCTTTTTTTTATTTTTATTTGGGCCTTGCCCAGAAATGATGCAGAGCATCAATTTGTTTTGGGCTCTGCCCTTTTAGGAATGATGCAAGGTATCAATTTTATTTGGGCTCTGCCCTTATATAAAGGATGCAAAGCATCAATTTATTTGGGCTCTGCCCATTTATTGCCTTGCAATTTATTTTGGCCTGTCAGGTCATTTTGATTTGGGCCTGGCCCTTCAAATAGTGCAAAGCACCAAGAATCTTTTGGATTCAAGAAAATGAGTGCAGAGCACTTTTTAATGATCTAAATTTAGATCAAAGAAGAGAAAAGAAAATCTTTTCTTTCTTTCTGTCTCAGAGAACCAGAGGTTCATAGCAAGTGCAAGGCACTATTTTTATTTATTTATTTATCTGAGAACCAGAGGTTCATAGCAAGTGCAAGGCACTATTTTTATTTATTTATTTATCTGAGAACCAGAGGTTCATAGCAAGTGCAAGGCACTATCTGTTGTGCGCACGTGCGTTGCACGTGGTGCCGCATGGCGGGCATACGTGCGTTGCACGTGGCGCACATGCGCATTATGAGGAGAAGCAAAGCTTCTATATATGGAGAACAAGCTCCTTTGGAGAACTAAGCTCCTTTGAGTATTGAATCCTTTGAGAATTTAACTCTACCCTTTCTAAGAGGTATCCCCTCTTATTTATATGGGAGTGGTAGAGAAGCCAGCTCTCCTTTTCCCGATGTGGGACTAAAAAATGCATTCCCCATGTAGTAGAGCATTACTTTAGATTACACGTGTATAACACATTTGCTCATAACTTTTGATCTCGGATGAATTATGAGGCCCATAATATATCAAATCGAAGGTCTTTTCGAGATGCTTTCAATATCATCAGAATTTAGCTGTTTTTCGTTCCGGAGTTTGTCAAAATACAGCTCGGAAAATACTGGTTCGCATCTTCTTCCTTAAATCACATGTGCATAGACATTTGCTCATAACTTTTGATCCCGGATGAATTATGAGGCCCATAATATATCAAATCGAAGGTTTTATCGAGACGCTTTCGATACAAATAGAATTTATCCATTTCTCATTCGGGAGTTTGTCAAAAAATAGCCCGAAAGATACTGGTTCGTATTTCCTTAAGCGTATCGCTGCCATTTGATACCTTGGACTCTTTTGCGCAGAAATTTTTGGTGGGAACAAATGCCCCCCACTACTTTGCCCACGTAAGTATGTACGTGGGTGAAGTAGTGCAGAGTTATGCAGAGTTATGCATGGCGTATGGCCAGTTTTGGGTTGATGTATCACTTTCAGAATCTTGATCTGAGAAGATAACGAGCGGACACAAGCGTCGTCATTTATCTTTGACTCAAATCTCAACTCTTAAGGGATATAGTTCCAACCCTTAACTCCATGAGCCGCATCCTTCTATTTCTTTTTTTGTCTCACTCTGGCGTGGAGTAGTTCATACGCTTATGAGTAAGTTCTCCATTTCAGTGGCATGTAGCTTTGGCAAGTGTGGCCCATAGATGGTCGGCCCATCTTGACTTCTTTGCAGGGCAGTGATGGCTTAGGAGACAGGGGTAGGATCTGCCACCTAAGGCTTTTCAACTTTACGAGCCGTGAGGGTCTCATAAAGACTTTTCTCCCTACGAGTCGTGAGGATCTCGTAGGTGTATTTTCTCCTTGGGAATCGTGAGGATTCCTAAGTGTGTTTTCTCTTATAAGTCGTAAGGATCCTATAAGAGAGTTTTCCCTCTTACGAGTTGAGAGGACCCGTAAGCGGTTGTTTCCCTCCTTATCGAGATTCGACTTTGGAGAGTGTGACCCGTGGATAGTATGCAAGAGACCGTTTTGGGCCGACTTGCAGGGTCCCAGTGCTTAGGAAACAGGTTTTTTAATCCCTACTGCCTAAGGCTTTATCTCACGAGTCGAGACGCATCGAGAAAATCTCGCAAAGACATCAATTTCCTCACGAGTCGAAACGGATCGAGCAGATCTCGCAAGAACACCTTAACGTCGCATTTAACCTCTGCTCTTTACTACAGAAGCCCGTTAAGGTTGGTGGTACTTAGGGTTTTGGCCATCGTACCGTCGCATAAGCTGATATAGTCCTCGATAGGCAATCGTGCTGTTCGAGTAGCCCCGCGACTGCCGTGTCTCTGATCCCTTCGGGGGCTGGACAAGACGTCTTCAAGCAATCCTCCTTGGCAGTTTGACCGTCAGAAGAGCAAGCACTAGGAATTTGCCATGCCGCTTTTTACTTGAGGTTAGGCTCATTTTGGAGAGCCCCGATGAGTCATAACCACTCCGCGCTGGTGTGGGGATGATCTCCGATAGTCTTTCGGGCTTTATATGAGTTGCCGTTAAGACCCTGAAGCTAGGAATTTGGCCTTTGCTTCGTTTGCTGGCATTGCGTCTGCTGTATCGAGACGAATGTTGCGGTGGGAACTAGGGATTTTGCCATGGCTCCGTTTGTTTGATGACGTTACGTCTGCTGTGTCGAGACGAACGTTGGGGTGACATTTCGTCTGCTGTATCGAGACGGACGTCGAAGTGGTGACCACTCCACACTGGTGCGAGATGATCTCCGATTGTCTTTCCGGCTTTATATGACTTGCCGTTAAGACCCTGAAGCTAGGAATTTAGCCTTCGCTTCGTTTGCTGGCATTGCGTCCTCTGTATCGAGACGAATGTCGTGGTTGTCTCTAGGTTACTGGTGAACCGCCGAGGTTTGGAACTAGGGATTTTGCCGTGGCTCCGTTTGTTTGATGACGTTACGTCTGCTGTGTCGAGACGAACGTTGGGGTGACATCTCGTCTGCTGTATCGAGATGGACGTCGAAGTGGTGACCACTCCACACTGGTGCGAGATGATCTCCGATTGTCTTTCCGGTTTTATATGACTTGCCGTTAAGACCCTGAAGCTAGGAATTTAGCCTTCGCTTCGTTTGCTGGCATTGCGTCCTCTGTATCGAGACGAATGTCACGGTGGGAACTAGGGATTTTGCCGTGGCTCCGTTTGTTTGATGACGTTACGTCTGCTGTGTCGAGACGAACGTTGGGGTGACATCTCGTCTGCTGTATCGAGACGGACGTCGAAGTGGTGACCACTCCACACTGGTGCGAGATGATCTCCGATTGTCTTTCCGGTTTTATATGACTTGCCGTTAAGACCCTGAAGCTAGGGATTTAGCCTTCGCTTCGTTTGCTTTGGTGTGTCTGAATCCCTGCTGGAGGAAGAACGCTGAGGTTGACATTTCGTCTACTGTATCGAGACGAACGTCATGGAGGTGACCACTTCATGTGAGATGGTCTCCGATTGTCTTTCCGGTTTTATGTGAGTTACCGTTAAGACGTCAAAGTTAGGAATGTGGCCTTCGCTTCGTTTGCTTTGGTGTGTCCAAATCCTGTTGGAGGAAGAACGCCGGGGTTGATATATCGTCTACTGTATCGAGACGAACGTCAAGGAGGTGACCACTTTCTGTGAGATGGTCTCCGATTGTCTTTCCGGTTTTATGTGAGTTACCGTAAAGACGTTGAAGCTAGGAATGTGGCCTTCGCTTCGTTTGCTTACACTGCGTCTGGTATATTGAGACGAATGCTGAGGTGGAGCTGGGATTTTGCCATCACTCCGCTTTGTTTCGACCATGGGGTCTTTTGTTAACTTTGCATGTACACCCAGCTGGGCTGCGAAGGAACGCCGTTGTTGACATTGCGTCTGTTGTAACGAGACGAATGCTAAGGTGGAGTTGGGATTTTTCCGTTACTCCGCTTTGTTTTGACCGTGAGGTCTTTTGTTGACGTTGCATCTGCCTCCAGCTGGACTGCGGAGGAACGCTGTTGTTGACATTGCGTCTACTGTATCGAGACGAATGCTGAGGTGAAGCTGGGATTCTGCCATCGCTCTGCTTGATGGTGTAACATCTGTGTCCTGTTGGAATGAGGAGGCACACCGTTGTTGGTCTCCAGGCTTTAGACGTGGCCATTGAGATTTGGAACTAGGGACTTTGTCATGGTTCCGTTTGTTGCGATTCTGAGGTCAGTTGTTGACGCCATGTCTGCATCTAGTTGAAGAAACGCCGTTGGTGATCTTTAAGTTGTCGATATTGACGTCGAGACCCTGAAGTTAGGGACCTTCCTTTGCTTCATTTGTTGACATCGTGTCTGTAATATTGCGACAAATGTCGAGATGGTCTCTAGGTTATCTATGAACCGTCGAGATTTGGCTTCGCTTTCTGGTGGAGCCTGTTGGGAAGGTATTGTTCCCTTTTTATCTGTGCCCCTGGATTATATACAGGGATCGATGTGATTTCACCTGTAGGGAAAAAGAATCATTCTTTCATTTTTTTTATTCTTTCCGCGATGCTCTATCATTTCAGCTTTTATATCGCGAAGGTCGCGATTGCCCAATCATTTCGGCTATTTTTCGCGGTGCCCAATCATTTCGGCTGTTTATTTTATTTTTACTCGCTACTTTTTATTGCGAGTTGCCCAATAATTTCGGCTGTTTATTTTATTTTTACTCGCTGTTTTTTATTGCGAGTTGCCCAATCATTTCGGCTATTTCATATGCATTTTTTTTTGGCTCGCTGATTTTTTTCTTTCTCGCGAGTAGGGGATTTGGGATCCGATACCAATCTTGGCATCAGCATCGCTGCGACTGGAATATTGCCTGGAGCGAATCATCATTTGCCGTAAAAGGACTTGGAATTTGATATCGGTCTAGGCATCAGCATCGCTGCAACTGGGATATTGCCAGGAGCGAATCATCATCTGCCGTGAAAGGACTTGGAATTTGATACCGGTCTAGGTATCAGCATCGCTGCAACTGGGATATTGCCAGGAGCGAATCATCATTTGCCTCTGTCGATGTTGAACAAAGGTGGCTTAGTAAACAGGGTTAAGGGTCCTGTCGGCTAAGGCTTTTGACTTCATGAGCCGTAAGGGTCTCACAAAGGTATTTCTCCCTACAAGTCGTGAGGATCTTGTAGGTGTGTTTTTTTCCTTGGGAATCGTGAGGATTCCTAAGTGTATGTTCTCTTATAAGTCGTAAGGATCTTACAAGAGTGTTATCTCCTTATGAGTCGAGAGGACTCACAAGGGTTGTTCACCGTGTGGACATATCCCCAGTCACGGATGGGACTTGGTTAGGGAAATGTTTATTCGCGCCCGTGGATTGTATACAAGGGCCAATATCGGACCACTTGTAGGGCAATGTCGAAAGTTGTGGGGATTGCTTAAGCACAGATTTAGGCCTCTGTAACTTAAGACTTTCAAATCTTATGAGCCGTAAGGGTCCCACAAGAGAGTTCTCCTTACGTGTCGTGAGGATCTCGCAAGTGTATTTTCTCCTTAGGAATCGTGGGGATCCCTAAGTGTGTTGTTCCTTTGTGAGTCGTAAGGATCTCACGCAGGTGGTTTCTCCTTACAGGGTCGAGAGGACCCTATAAGTGTTTCTCAACGAGGTTGCGCCCTTTCGGGTTTTCACAAACACTCGCCGGTAGTCCTGCTGTTTTTACTCACGGAGCCCTTTCGGGTTTTCATCCGTGCCCATTTTGCTTGTGGACATACCGTTTTTTTTTATTCTCTTTTTTATTCTTTTTTTATTCTTTTTTTCCTTTTCTTTTCTTCTTCTTTTTTTTTTTCAAACGAGGTCGCGCCCTTTCGGGTTTTCACGAACACTCGCCGGTAGCCCTGCTGTTTTTACTCACGGAGCCCCTTCGGGTTTTCATCCGTGCCCATTTTGCTTGTGGACATACCGTTATTATTATTTTTTTTATTTTATTTTTTTTAACGTCAGCCTGAAGATGCTGCGGGTTGGGAGTAGTTTAACGACGTTTCGGTCATTTGCAAGTTTTAGGACATTGCGGTCCGTCATTAGTTTAAGGACATCTCGGTCCGTTGTTAGTTTAAGGACGTTTCGGTCCGCCGTTGAGAGGGCTGGCTACTGCTTATAAAGCTTGAGCTTAGGAAGATAGCGAGCGGACATAGTCGTCGTCATCTATCATTGACCTAAACTAAGGCTCGTTAAGCGTAGTATTTCTTTAGGAAGCGACCGTTTATTGGCCTGAAAGGTCTTTCACCGTGCATGTCCATGAGTAGATAGGCCCCGCCCTGGTAGACCTTATCAATGATGTACGGTCCTTCATAGTTTGGCTCAAACTTTCCCCGCTTGGCGCGATTGGGGATCATGGGCCTTTTGACGACTAGCACGAGTTCGCCTTGGTGGAATGTCCTCGGGCGGCTCAATCTTTCATATGAGCGCGTCATCTTTACTTTATAAGCTTCCAGATTTTGCTGTGCTAGAAGCCGGATTTCGTCAAGGGCGTCAAGCTCTTCAAACCGAAGGTGAGCATTTTCTTCGTCCGTCAACTCGTAATGGACTGCCACTCGTAGAGAGGGTAATTCTATCTCGAGGGGGAGTACTGCTTCCGTCCCAAATACCAACGCGTATGGCGTTGTGTTTGTGGCCGTTTTAAATGTAGTTCGATACGCCCAAAGAGCCTCTTGCAATCTTTCGTGCCAATCTCTCTTATTTCGTGACACTGTTTTCTTCATGATCTTCGTCAAGGTCTTGTTGAAGGCCTCAGCTAGACCGTTAGCTCGCGGGTTATAAACTGAGGAATATCTCCAGTCTATATTGTGCTGCTGTGCGAAGCGGCTAATCTTATGACTTCGGTAGGCTGGCCCATTGTCAGAGATGATCCTTCTTGGGGTTCCAAACCGGTATATGACATGCGTTTTGAAGAAATGGAGGATGTTTTCCGTTTTCACTTCCCTCAACGGTACCGCTTCTGCCCATTTGGAGAAGTAATCAGTCGTCGCTAAGATGAAACGATGTCCCTTTGACGATGCTGGTTCGATGGGACCGACTATGTCAGTTCCCCACATTTCAAATGGCCAACTAGCCACTGTTGGATGCAGTGGATTGGGATGCTGATGGATGAAATCTCCATGAATTTGGCATGAATGACATTGCCTCGCGTATTCTAGGCAATCCTGTATCATCGTGGGCCAGTAGTAGCCCATCCGCTTTATCTTTAACTTCATCTTAGGGCCTGCTTGGTGGGAACCGCAGAGTCCGTCGTGAACTTCTTGGACGACCCTTCTCGCTTCGTCAGGTCCTAAGCATCTCAACCACAGAGAATCGAATGACCTCTTGTACAGAGTATCATTGACGAAGGCGAAAGACAGAGCTCGTTTCGTGAGCTGATGTCTTGTGGACGCTTCTTCAGGTATTCGGTGGAACTTGAAGTAATCTATGAAGACTTCTCTCCAGTCCCCGGTATTTTCCCAGTCTCTTACTTGCAGGGTTGTCTCCTCTTTCGCTCCTTTTTCTTCAGACGATTCCGGAGATATTTCTGTTGGGGCGAGCACTCGACGGCTTTGCACCACGATTCTAACGTCGTCGAGGTTCTCGTCAGCCAGTTCTTTAGCAAGTTTGGCTAGTGCGTCTGCTTTGCTGTTTTCCGTGCGCGGTATGCTTTCCAACGTGTAAGAGGGAATTTGGGTTAGCAGTTGTTGCACTTTTTCACCGTATTTTACCAATTCCGGTTTACATGTTTGGTAATCGCCGTTTACTTGACTGACGACCAGTTGGGAGTCCCCGTATATGAGGAGGCTCTCAATTCCCATATCAATGGCGATCTCAAGGCCTGCTATCAGAGCTTCATATTCAGCTTCATTATTCGTCCTCGGCTCCGCTAAGGAGAAGGCGAAGCGCATTATTCCTCCTTGGGGAGTCACAAAGATGAGTCCCACCCCCGATTTGATCGTTGGCGTACTTTGTTTGTGCTTTTTCATAGAAGACGCTCCATCGAAGTAAAGCTCCCAACGGGTATCACCACTGTCGATTGCGTCAAATGCATGTCTGTCTGGCAAATCGCAGTTTAAAGGAGAGTCGGCAGGTATGGGATGCTCAGCAAGGAAGTCAGCGATGGCCTGGCCTTTTACTGCCTTGAGAGGTTGATATGTTATGGAAAATTCCATCAAGAGCAGGGCCCATTTAGCGAGTCGTCCTGTCAATATGGCTTTTGACATTAAATATTTGAGAGGGTCCACTTTTGAAATCAGACGGACCTCGTGCGCCAACGCATAGTGCCTAAGCTTTGTTATTGCGAAGATCAATGCCAGGCAGTGTTTTTCAATGGGAGAATAGTTGCTTTCTGCCCCCAGCAGCACTCGACTTAAGTAGTAGAGCGCCCTTTCTTTCCCTTGATCGTTCTCTTGTGCCCATAATGCGCCTAAGGAACCTTCGAGGGCGGTTGTATAAAGAATAAGAGGCTTCCCCTTAACCGGAGCAGCCAACACCGGCGGGTTCTGCAGGTATTGCTTGATCTCTTCCAGTGCGCCTTGGCATTTTTGATCCCAAACGAATGGGGTTCCCTTCTTCATCAGGTGACTATAAGGGCGGCACTTTCCTGAAAGGTTGGCTATAAATCGCCGTATGTATGCGAGTTTCCCTTGGAGAGACCGCAACTGTTTGAGAGTCCTCGGCGGAGGCATTTCCATGATCGCTTTGATCTTTGACGGATCTATTTCAATACCTCGGTGTCGAACGACGAATCCTAGGAATTTACCCGAGGAAACCCCGAACGCACATTTAAGAGGATTCATCTTCAGGTTGTACTGCCGAAGGCGTTGAAATACAGTCTTCAGATGCTCGAGATGTTCCCCGTATGATTTGCTTTTAACCACGAGATCGTCGATATAGCATTCAACGATTTCATGTATAAGGTCGTCGAAGATCTTTGTCATGGCCCTCTGATAAGTAGCACCGGCGTTCTTCAAACCGAAGGGCATCACTTTATAACAAAATATCCCGAGAGGGGTCCTGAAAGCTGTGTGTTTCTGATCTTCAGGATGCATTTTTATTTGATTATACCCCGACGAGCCGTCCATGAAGGAGAAAACCTCATGAGTGGATGTATTGTCTATCATAAGTTCAGTAACTGGCACTGGGAAATCATCTTTTGGGCAGGCTTTATTAAGATCCCGAAAGTCTACGCATATGCGCACTGTCCCATTTTTCTTCATCACTGGGACGATGTTAGCGATCCATTCAGGGTATTGAACTTCCTGGATGAAGCCAGAGTCTATAAGCTTTTTGACTTCGGCGTTGATGCTCATCTCAAGCTCGAGTCGCATTCTCCTCGGCGCTTGTTTGACGGGCTTGATGTCCGGAGATATCGCCAATTTATGTACAGCAATTTCTGGATCTAGTCCCGGCATTTCGGAATAGTTCCACGCGAAGCAATCTTTGTGTTGTAGAAGCACATCCTTCAACGCAGTCACCCTTTCTTCAGATAACAGCTCGCTGATGAATGTTGGTCGCGGGTCATTTTCCGTCCCCAACTCAATTTTCTTGAGATTATCTGCAGTGGTGTGGATTCCATCCTCCAGTTCTTTCGGAGCTGGGGGAAATTCTGAGATTACCTCATCGCTGCTGTTTTCAAAGCACCAAGGGAAGTCGTTCATGTCCTCGGATTCTTCTTTTAATATTGTTACCACGTGGCAAGTGCGAATTTTCTGCCAATCCCAATGCGGAGTTGGTTTTTCTTTTGCAGCCTCGGGTTCGTGCTTCTGTGGTGGTGCTACCCTCCAGTTGTCAGAAAGCGCGAATTTACCTAACTGATATTGGTCCTCAACCCAATTCTTAAAGGTGAAACAATCTTCAAGCGGATGCCCTACTACTCGATGGTAGGAGCAATAATTTGGGTTGGAGACTTCGCCTGCTTGCTCAGGGTGTTTAGACTCTGGCAGAGTAAGCATTTGATGTTTTAGAGCAAGATCAAGTATTTTCCTTGTTTTGTTCCGAGGAAACGAGTATGCTCGACCCATTTTCTTCATAAGGGCTAGGTCAATAACGCTCGACTTTCGTATGCGTGGCTTCTTAGCTCTGTCTTGTGGTTGTCGAGCACCTTTTCGGCCCCTCGACTTGTTTTCGCTTTCGCGTCGAACCCTTTTTGTAGCAGGCTGACGTGGGGTAACATCTTCGTTCTTTACTGCTTGTCGAAGGAGACGCTGTGTCTTGGCTTTCTCATATATTGCCATTTCACGATCGTGATCATCTCGGGCCTTTTGACTCGCATCCTTTATAAGTTTGCTCATCTGGTCTTCAGACGATGGACTGGGAGGTCTTGCATCAGGAACTCTTGCTGATTCAGGATTAGCGTCTTCCCATTGAGCGTCCGCTTCTTCATCAAAGTCATACATGGCATAACAGCTGTTTATTAACTCCCGTTTCTTTGGCCGGATGTACCCGAGCCCTTTTGTTTCCGTTCTCCCGTTAGGCAGTTTGCATTGAGTTCCGGGAACGTTCCAGACCTTGTCATAGAATTTGGCTTTTCTGACGGTCTGTGTGAAGGACATCCCTTGACGTTTCAGCAGTTTCTTCAAACCTTCGGTATAATATCTGGGAAGATGGATAGGCTGAAGCCTGTCGAGCATGGGATCCGCGCCATGCCAAATTTCTTTTTCCACCTTGTTTTCTTCAGAACGGTAGAATAGGATTGCCTTCTCGCCTTTTCTTCCGGGAGGGATATAGAATGTCTGCAATTCTTCTACGCTGTTGGTGTCGAGTGCATCCAATTCTTTGTAATGTTCAAGCGGCACCATGGTTACCTGCAGACTTTGCTCTTCATCAATGGAAATCTGTATTGAGGGCCGAGCGGGGAATACAGCATGAACTTCATCCTCTGAATCACTACCGAAGATCAATGAAGGAATAGATGGTCCTGGCCTGGTGGACTGGGATGGACCTGAATAAATTATATCCTCCTCCTCCTCGGTGTCACTGCCGAAGACAGGGATGGTTGCGTTAGTTTTGTTCTCCGGTTTGTGACACCTTTCCGTGTCTTCGAAACTCGGTAGGAAGTATTTGGCATCTTCATACTTGCGAACTTCGTTCACGGAAAATGGATTCAACTCTCCTGCCACTGTGTACTCGAGGCCGTCCCTAGAATACTTCATGCACTGATGCTGTGTAGAAGGGATGATATTGTATTCGTGTAGCCATGGTCGGCCGAGCAGAGCATTGTAGCACGTCTTGGCGTCTATGACATGGAATTTGATGTCTGTGACGAGCACCCCGAAGCGTAACGTCAATATCACAGATCCAAGAGTCTTTGAGGATTGAGAGTCGAAACCGGAGATGGTGATTTTATCTCGGGCGAGGTGTTGGACACTCATGCAAATCTCTTTTAACACTCGCACATTGAGTAAATTGACAGACGATCCGTTATCGACTAAGATTTTTCCTATCTTTATGTCATGGCAGTATCCTGAGACATAAAGTGGGCGATTGTGTTCACACGTCCCGAGGAGAAGGTCTTCATCACCAAAAGCAACGTCGGCTGTGTGCACCTCTTCCAATTCATCCTTCATCTTTTGTTCGGCTAAGAAGGCTTGGAACTGGTCGGGATCCTGTAGGGCCTTAATCAAAGAATCCCTCGCCTCTTTTGATAGCAATAGGGCATCGAGAATGCTGAGTTGTGAGGGTAGCTTTCTCAGATGCGCCAAGACATTGTAATCTACTTTATTCCTTTTTGGGGGATTCTTGGCGGTTAACTCCTCTGCAACTTGGTCATCCAAAGCGATGTCTTCAGAGACCTTCTCTTTCCCTTTGTTTTTCTTATTCAAGGGTCCGAAGTTCTTTTCGGGTAATGTTCGATTGCGCAGCTGTATATTCTCGCAGGCCTTTGGTTCTTTTTCTTTTCCCGAAATGGATTCTTCGAAGAGGGGACCAAGCTTTAGCTCTTCATCGGAGTCGCTCCCAAATGTAGGCACTTGTGACCCGGTAGTGTTAACCATGTGACAATTGCCGGCAGTGCTTTCAAGTTCTTTAGTCGTATTTCTTTGCTCTCGGCGAATTTTACGTTTTTCCCGCTTAAATCGTTGTTGATTAGCGACGTATCCTTGCCACCATCCATTGAAAGCTTTTCAATCTTGGGTGGAATGCGAGACCTTCTGATGGTATAAGCAATAAGAGGGGTGCACTTCTATCACGCCAGTAACTTTTTCTTCAGAGGGTGGTAGTTTTATGCCCATCGATATGGCCTTAGCGAACTTCTTTTTTATCTTGAGTTGGCTTTTGTCAGCGGTGGAGGCATTTTGCTCTAACGTGATCGTTTCAGCTCCTTCCTCAAGTCGCTGACGCTTGGCTCTTTCGAATATAGCCGTCTCGCGTTCTCGATCAGCCTTACTTTTCAACCGAGCTTCATTAAGAAACGCGCTAATCATTTCAACTGGTAACCCTGGGGTTTTTGATTCGGCATTTGCCCCCAGCGTTTCAGTGCCAGAAGTTCCTTCATCGTTCGTGATCGAATGGGAGATCATATGACAGCTTGCTACATATTCGTCAGACTCATCCGATGAACTTTCTCCTTCACCTTCTTTTTGGAAGACGTGATCAAGGAAATCTTGGAGCGTGATGGGAGTTCGCGCCTTTTGGTTATATTCATCCAGCGCATCGATTTGCTTTTGTAAGTCCGTGCGCTTGTCGCCAGGCTTCACGGGCTTCTTAGATTTCTTCTTCTTCTTTTTCGAAGATTTTGACGGCTGGCTATGAACGCTTGAACTACTACCATCGGTCTTCGGAGTCGGTCGTGGCTTCAACATCCCTTCAATAACCTGCGGTTCAAAGGGGTTCTTCCACTTGACCGCTGGGCAGGTTTGAAGATCATTTAGCATTCTCCTCGTTTTGGCCGATAATACAACCTCCCAGGGAGCCTCTTCAATAACGGAGCATGTTGCCCCCGGCGTATTCGTCCCCTTATAGGTGTGGGGCTGCGGAGGGTTCACCTTCCATTTGTCAGACAGCGCAAATTTGCCCTGACGGTATTGATTCTCAAGCCAATTTTTGAAAACGTAACAGTCTTCGATTGGATGTCCCAACACTCTGTGATAAGGGCAGTAATTAGGATCGTTGACGTCATTCGGTTGTGACGGACGTTTTGGATCTGGCAGATTTATGAGCCTGTTGCGCAACGCCAGCTCGAATAGCCTCCTTGTTTTATCACGGGGGAAGGAGTAAGCACGTCCCATCCTGTCCTCAAGGGGTACGTATGGGCGTGTATTGTTTGGACGAGCAGCCGGCTTCGAGTCGCTCGGTTGTTGTTGGGCATTGGCGACGATGATCGCTTTTCCCTTTCCTTTATCGTTTCGGGAATCCGGCTTCGGGAGAGGGGGTTTATGGCCCATCTGGTCCATCTGCGCCAATTTGTCGATCAAAGCCTGGAAGGAAGTCGGCTTGAAGAACATCATAAATTGTGAAATAGTTGCTTGTGGATCAAGGGTTCCAACAAACATTCCCACTGCAGGGGCTTCTTCTATGCACTGTTCACATTTAGACCATAGATTACGCCACCGTATAGCGTACTGAACCCACGTCTCGCCGGGTTTTACCCTGGCATTGATCAGTGCCGTCATCGGGGTACGCTCGCTGGCACTTGCAAAACGTTGGGTGAAGAGCAGCTCCATCTCCGCAAAGGTTTTAATAGAGTCGTTGGGGAGCTCGGAATACCATTCGAAAGCCGTGTCTGATAAGCTTCCAACGAATTGGCGCAGCAAGAGTTTGTCGTCGCCTCCAGTGTTACCACACAGCGCCCTGAACTGGGCAACGTGTTGATGGGGGTTGCCGGTCCCCTTGTAGACATAAAACTTAGGAATTGTGTAACCTGGCGGGTACTTAATTTGATCATACCAGCCCGGATATGGCCGCCCCGTTCTAACAATTTGCCCAGCTGCTTCATTCGCCTGATGAACTCGGATCTGCTGAGCTATATATTCGTCTAGGTCGACTTTGGAGATTGCCTCCTCCTTGGCTGTTGATAGAGCCGGCGGAGGATTTGACGTTTCTTCCCTGTCGTTTTCAAGGACGATCGGAGGATCTTCAGCAGGAGGGTCCGGCTGTAACATCATCCCTACCATATCTTTGAAGAGGAGCGCCATCTGCTTTATGTTAGCCGCCTGCTCTGCAGCTTCTTTGTCCCTCTTTTCGAGGACTCTGCGTAAAAAGTCAGCGTCGGTTTCTTGTTCTTGACGCTCATCCGAAGACGTTTCAGAGCTTTCTTTTGGCTCAGTGAGTGCAGCCATTGTAGTCATCATCTCCTGAAGCTTCTGTTGCTGCTCCTGGGCTTTCGTCACGGATCGGGTGAGCGGTCGGTGGCCCGTAGAAGTGCGGCTTTCTTCCTTTCCAGAAGCCATGTAAACCGTATGAACAATTATGCCCCCTGACTTGGGGCGTTTAGGTTCATCATTGTTAACTCTTGCTGCTGATGCGGGAGCTTTCTCTGGCTTCCTTCTTTTGTGGGCCATCGAGGTTAAAGGAGCCGTTGGAGTGGGCATCCTATCAACCGTCGCCCCCTGCTGTTTAATGGGGCAGTTTTTGTTATTTTCCACCTTCGCCCTTTTCTGGTGACGCAAGTGGTCTGGATCGATCACAGAGTCTTGAACCCTACGCCATACTTTATAAACCTTTGAGGATAGCCGTTGAGGGGGCTGTTCCTGCTTCGTCTCCGGAGCTTTTTCCATGGGCGGAGGATACCTTTTCAATGTAGCAACCGGAGAGTTCTTTCTCACCTTCCTCAGCAATTCGAAGCTGTTCCCAGTTGGAACAGCAGCATTGACCTCCACTGCTGGAGCAGGTGGGGTTAGCCCTGAGGGGGAGTTGCCTCCTGCTTTCCTTACTCGCTGCCAATGGCGGCGTCGCGCACGACGAGCCGTTGGGACTGGCTTAGAAATCGAGATAGTTTCTTGTTGCCCCCTGTTTGGGTGTGGGGTAACTGCCGATGTCAGCCTATCAAAGACTGATGCTTTTTGACCAGCTGGAGGAGGAGTAGGAACCGTCAATCTTGTGAAGACCGACTTTCTGATAGGAGAAGCCGCTTCAGCGACTTCCGAAGCAGTGGCCGTTGCCCTCTTTGGGACAACCACTTTATGATCCTGACCTAGCCTGGTGAAAACAGAGGCTGTCAGCTTAGTAGCGGGCGACCCGTTGACAGGGGTCGTGGTAGCAGTGAGCCGGTCAAATACCGACTTCTTGTTCGCTTCTGGTGCGGATATCGGCATAGAGAAGCTTGCAGGGGGGACCATGGTCCCGAAAAATAGGCCGGTGGTGGCCTGGGTCACCTGCTCTACCGGCAGAGTAAAGAAAGAGGCCGCTTGGGGCCCATATGTTACACCTCTCGGTGAGGTGGAGCGTCCGTTGCAGTGGTGCTTCGCACATTTGGTGCAGTGGGAATCCATGGATGCTTGAGTTCTGCGCCAGATAAAAGACCAAATCTTAGCAACTTGAAATCCGAAGACAACCATTTAACAAACCGCGATTGATTCGCGAAGACGACACACGAAGTGTGGAGTGGAAAGAAGAAAAGGTCCCACCGGGCGTGCCAGAATCTGTTCCCCTCCGAACAGCGGCCTGGACGTTATGTCCGTTTGAGCCTGAGGTTCGGGGCAGATGCTATTTGGTTTTATCCGTCTATCTCTCCGAAGATGCCGAGTTGATTTACGGCATCGTGTATCGGAGGTTTAGACGGATGCGGCCGATGTAGCAGACTTCGTCAGATTCCTCCTCAGGGTGAGGGGTTTTTGATTGTGGGGACGCTCTTCCCTGCAGGCGCAAGCCCCTGCAGTTAATTACGCTACCGCGTTGCGATAATAACTTTCTCCTTCTCCAGAATTTCACTTCGTGTCGTGTATGTTTGTTTTGTTTGTGGTTGCCCGTGGATTGTATACGGAGACTTAGTAATGTCGTCGCCCGTAGGACGTGGATTAGTCCAAATCCGTATTTACTTAGATTTGGGTTTGGTGTTTTCAGTTTAAGGATGCATTAGTCGCGTTGCGGCTAAGATCAACTTAAACGTTCATTAAGGATACGTTAGTCCTGTTTTAGACTAAGATCAACTTAACGTAGTGATTGATTTAATTGTCCGGCCGTCGGGACTCGTCACCTCTCTGACGTCGTTGAGGGATTACAACGACAGGCGTCTGAGGAGTTCAGAGATGTACCCTTGAACCAAAGTTGGTTTGGGATTTTATTACTTATTTGAATATCTAAGGACACATTAACCGTATTTGGGGCTAAGGTCAACTTAGACGGGACCGTTTAGATCCGACAAAAGAGCGTTTGGGCCCTATTGTGTCAGTTTAGGGACGTGGCGGTCCATATTCCAGTTTAGGGACGTGGTGGTCCATTATTAGTTTAGGGACGTTTCGGTCCGTCGCCAGTTTAAGGACGTAGTGGTCCATCGCCAGTTTAAGGACGTAGTGGTCCATCATTAGTTTAAGGACGTTTCGGTCCGTCGCTAGTTTAAGGACGTAGTGGTCCATCATTAGTTTAGGGACGTCTCGGTCCGATATTAGTTTAGGGACGTCTCGGTCCGATATTAGTTTAAGGACGTTTCGGTCCGACATTAGTTTAAGGACGTTTCGGTCCGATGTTAGTTTAAGGACGTTTCGGTCAGATATTAGTTTAGGGACATCTCGGTCCACGAGTTTAAGGACCCCGCAGTCCATATCGATGTGTGGTCGTTGGGACCCGTCACCTCTTTGACGTCGTTGAGGAATTACAACGACGGATGTCAAAGGAGTTCGGAGATGTACCCTCGAACCGGATGTAGATTGATTTAGGAGAGCCATTTTGCTCAGTCAATTTAATTTAAGGACTTATGGCCAAAATTGGGCTAAGTCCAGTTGAAATGTTCAACATTTTATTTGCTTTTGCATTGCATTTCTTTTTTTTATTTTTATTTGGGCCTTGCCCAGAAATGATGCAGAGCATCAATTTGTTTTGGGCTCTGCCCTTTTAGGAATGATGCAAGGTATCAATTTTATTTGGGCTCTGCCCTTATATAAAGGATGCAAAGCATCAATTTATTTGGGCTCTGCCCATTTATTGCCTTGCAATTTATTTTGGCCTGTCAGGTCATTTTGATTTGGGCCTGGCCCTTCAAATAGTGCAAAGCACCAAGAATCTTTTGGATTCAAGAAAATGAGTGCAGAGCACTTTTTAATGATCTAAATTTAGATCAAAGAAGAGAAAAGAAAATCTTTTCTTTCTTTCTGTCTCAGAGAACCAGAGGTTCATAGCAAGTGCAAGGCACTATTTTTATTTATTTATTTATCTGAGAACCAGAGGTTCATAGCAAGTGCAAGGCACTATTTTTATTTATTTATTTATCTGAGAACCAGAGGTTCATAGCAAGTGCAAGGCACTATCTGTTGTGCGCACGTGCGTTGCACGTGGTGCCGCATGGCGGGCATACGTGCGTTGCACGTGGCGCACATGCGCATTATGAGGAGAAGCAAAGCTTCTATATATGGAGAACAAGCTCCTTTGGAGAACTAAGCTCCTTTGAGTATTGAATCTTTTGAGGATTTAACTCTACCCTTTCTAAGAGGTATCCCCTCTTATTTATATGGGAGTGGTAGAGAAGCCAGCTCTCCTTTTCCCGATGTGGGACTAAAAAATGCATTCCCCATGTAGTAGAGCATTACTTTAGATTACACGTGTATAACACATTTGCTCATAACTTTTGATCTCGGATGAATTATGAGGCCCATAATATATCAAATCGAAGGTCTTTTCGAGATGCTTTCAATATCATCAGAATTTAGCTGTTTTTCGTTCCGGAGTTTGTCAAAATACAGCTCGGAAAATACTGGTTCGCATCTTCTTCCTTAAATCACATGTGCATAGACATTTGCTCATAACTTTTGATCCCGGATGAATTATGAGGCCCATAATATATCAAATCGAAGGTTTTATCGAGACGCTTTCGATACAAATAGAATTTATCCATTTCTCATTCGGGAGTTTGTCAAAAAATAGCCCGAAAGATACTGGTTCGTATTTCCTTAAGCGTATCGCTGCCATTTGATACCTTGGACTCTTTTGCGCAGAAATTTTTGGTGGGAACAATGTGGTCCTACAGACTTCATACGATTCAAGTGCCAGTCACGTGCTATTTCGGGTCGTGACAAAAATAGTTGAAATGATTAGGCACCGCGAAAAATAGCCGAAATGATTGGGCAATTGCGACTTTCGCGATATAAAAAGCTGAAATGATAGAGTGTCGCGGAAGAAAGCAAAAAAAAGAAGAGAAAATTTTTGCCCTGCAGGTGAGTCCACATCGACCCCTGTATACAATCTATGGGCACAAACGAAAAGGGAACTGTATTGTCCCACCAGGCTTCGTCAAAGGGAACCCAAATCTCGACGCCAACATCGACATCCTGGAGATCAACACCGGCGTTTCTTCTCACTCCAGCAGGATGCAAACGTGACATCAATAAGAGGAGCCATGGGAAAGTCCCTAGTTCCAAGCCTCGACGGTTCACAGACAACCTAGAGACAATCTCGACATTCATCGAAATATTGCAGACACAATGTCAACAAACGAAGTAAAGGAAGATCCATAGCTTCAGGGTCTTGACGACAACTCAAATGAGACCTGAAAGACTATTGAAGATCACCCCACACCAGGTCGGAGTGGTCATAACTCATTAGGGCTCCCAAACTGAGCCTAACCTCAAAAAGAAAAAGAAGCGGCATGGAATATCCCTAACGCTTGCTATTCCGACGGTAATATCACCTGGAAGATTACTTGAAGACGTCTTGTCCAGTCCCCGAAGGGATCAGAGATATGACAGTCGCAAGGACACTCGAACAGCAAGATTGCGTATCGGGGAATGCATCAGCCAACGCAACGGATACAGATGTAACGTCAACAAAATGGAGCCATGGAAAAGTCCTTAGTTCCAAGTCTCGACGGTTCACAGACAGCCCATAGATCAACAACGACGTTTCTTCTCACTCCAAAAGGATGTTGACGCGACATCGACAAACGGAGCCATGGCAAAATCCCTAGTTCCAAGACTCGACGGTTCACAGACAACCCAGATACAACCTTGACATTTGTCGCAATATTGCAGACGCAACAAACGAAGCAAAGGAAGATCCCTAGCTTCAGGGTCTTGACGGCAACTCAAATGAGACCTGAAAGACTATCGGAGATCATCCCACACCAGCGTGGAGTGGTCATGGCTCATCGGGGCTCCCAAACTGAGCCTAGCCTCAAGTAAAAAGCGGCATGGATTATCCCTAACGCTTGCTCTTTCGACGGTAATATCACCTGGAAGATTACTTGAAGGCGTCTTGTCCATCCCCCGAAGGGATCAGAGACATGACAGTTACGGGGTTACTCGAACAGCAAGATTGCGTATCAGGGAATACATCGGCCAACGTGATGGTACGACGGATAAAAGCCCTAGTACCACAGACCCTAACATACTTCTATCAGCAGAGGTTAACTATGACGTTAGGACATCCTTGCGAGAACTTCTCGATACGTTCCGACTCGTCAGGAAAACAATGTTCCTGCGAGAACTTCTCGACTCGTCTCGACTTGTAGGGAAAAGCCTTAGGCAACGTGTAAGACTACGATAGCGCCCTGGCCGTCTTTTCGAGGCCAAAATGCGGAAACGAAATTTTTTCTTGACTTGAAAACCGGCGCTATCGTATGCTTAGACCCGGATCGAACCATTAACCTACTACTAGCTATCTAGAGAAGGGATAGAAAGGCTATACCGATCGATTCGTGTCCTTCAGTCTTCGGAAACCATCCCAAGCTCCTCACGGCATCTCCGGTCTTGATCTCATCGTCAGAAAGGGCACCACATCTACGAGTCATTTTACGGGCTCCTGCTTCATCTGAAGCAACTTGGGCACGTAGTGTGCTAGCCGACGTGTCCAAGGTGTTGTAGAGAATGTTTGTGATCACTTTGTCTCTTGCATCCATTGCTTGGATGGAGGTTGAAGGTGTTGCCATTAATGGAAGCTATGAGCTAGAGGAAGAAGAAGAAGAAAAGAGCTTTTCTTTTCTTATTGGTATGATAAAAATGAGAGTTAGAGAGTGTATCAAAAATTACAAGACTAAGCTTGCATATGGCAGCCCCTTTCTCTCTCCTTCTCATTTCATCACTCAAATCAATCTCATAATGTGATGTTTGCACAAGAAATGTACCATGACTCACCTATGAAGTACATGTATCATTTAATGCACAAAATGACGGTTTCTAGCTCATAATTTCCATTTGTAAACATTAACCCAAATGTTTACAATAATAAAAAGATACGGCAACATCTAAAGTAAACTCGTGATGGATCACAAGGATACCCCTCACCTGTATATACATACCTGCATCCGCATTCCGACTGAATGCGAATGCGATGAGATAAAAGTAATCCAATAAATCTAATACTAGGATCCGGCTTAAACCAAAGCCCACTAGTATGATCCGTCCGATCATGATCCGTGCAATACCGCACGTATATGATCGGACCCTGCCATATATCATACGGCCTTTACAACGTTTCGCCCGAAACTTGAGAAACTGTCTGTGGGGGACTCTAAAGACTCATCAATACTTTGGCTGTGGATTTAACCATTATCACATCAGAGGAATTAGCCGTACGCAACGAGCTACCAGGTATTGACCAAAAAGGAGGTCGATGAGCGAACTCATCCTGACACCCTACTAAGCCTGTCAGTGACAATATCCGTACAGTCTGGTCCGTTCGTCTATGAGCATCGCATATCGGGCCTAGGGGTTGGTAAAAGTCAGACCCCCAAAAGCGGTACAAGTCGTATCGGAGTGTAGCCCAGAACACCCTGAGATACTACTGGAATACCTACCAGTAAATCTCCTGCCTCGGCCGAGGGCTTTGTGTAATGGCTCTCCTAGATACAGTGCGACCTCACCCCCAATACCGGGAGAGATGAACCCCTTCCGATTCGCTCACTGCTTCCTTGTGGCTCGGGACTGTACCCAACTAAAACCTATTTGCATAACTTCTTTGAGCCGTGGTAGGGTAGTAATCAAAGCACATTGGGAACTCACACGAGACAAATGACGATCTCAGGTCGATGAACTAACCTGTACACACGTCACCAGGGAACTGCTATCTGACGTCAGGTATAATACCAACTAGCATGTTCCCGGCGAGTCTTGTCCGGTGTACTCATAACCTATGAGCACCCGTATACATCTTAGGTGATCCAACTGACACCAATGGCTTGTGAGACCGACCACCGCCCCTCGTCGGGGTCTCGACTGTATACACTAGTCTACTAATGGAGTATCCATGCCCAGTCTCGAAACTCCTACGACTAGGGACCTTTTAAGGATGTGCTTATAGACCCCAGCTCCCACGTATATGATCGCCATCATACTGCTGGTCGTCAAGCAAGAATCCTAAGGGCTCTATCAGCGTGCAATAGTGACCTGTAAGGTCACATGAAGCAGTACACGATGATAAAGACAAACCATGGTAGCATACTATTCTCTATCAACGTGTAATAGTGAACCACAATGTCACCTAAGACATGTACATGATGATAAAGACAAACCAGATAGTATACAATCATCCTGAGTGAGATTGTCCTACCGGCATAGGTCCTCCCTCAATCATTGCAATCGCGTGCCTGCGTTCCAATAATTGACTCTGAGGGCACTATATCCAACAATCTCCCACTTGCACTCAAGGCTAATTATTGCGATGTCGCATACTCACAGCCCGTGTGATACCGAACACCCAACTCCTCTACTGATCAGTCTCACAAAGCCCGTTTGCGAAACTATTGTGTTCGAGAAATAGCCTCAGCTAGTGGATCCGCCCTGATGTTTCTTTCTATGTCTCTCTTTATCGCGGAGAAACCCATCTCCCGAAATGAGCAATACCTGTCTTAAAATATGTCTGGATATCTGATGGGACCTAGTTCATAAATGAACTCCAAATCCAAACTTCTTAGACTGTATCGTCAACTGAAATTAATCAGTATCCTGCGCCATACCTCCCTCAGTATCCGCTTGGACCACCTGTCTAAAATACTGCCCATCGTCAGAGGGAAAACTATAACTCTGACAGCCACTCTGTCACTCAGGTCACCTTGGAAGCCTGGAATGATAACTGTCTCCTAAAAGAGGCTGTTGTTATCATATCCCTAGAACATCCACTTATGTTCTAAAACTGCTTCCGAATGTTTCTCCAGGATTGGATCAATATCACAACTTATTGCATCTTGTGCAAAAACAACATCTGGTGTGGTACTTGACATCTCATGATTGACTCAATTGCCTAAGCAAGTGATATGCCAACCATGCACATCCCTCTCCCCTTTAGTCTGTAAGACACCTTTAGAGAGGGTGACTCCATCACGTGCAGGTACACTACCATGCCTGGAGTCATCCATTCTAAATACCTTTAGAATGCTGTCTACGTACCCTAATTGGGAAAACTACCCAAATCTAGATCTAAAACCATAGATCCAGTAACCAGAATGTCTGATATAATATCCATATCCTATGTGGAGAAACCACTATGTGACAACCAAAATATAACCAATCGTAGTATAGGAATTTCATATCCCACTCTGTGTATGTCATCCAAATATCAGGACATCACACCCTACTACCTTCTTAACTGATCCATCCCCTATTCTGATGAAGTCAAACCTATGACTGTCACATCAGAAATAGATGATCTATTTCCGCCATATCTGCTTTAGTCCATAAATAGACATAAGCTACTTGTCCACTATGCTTCCGCTGCTCTCACTGACTACGACAACCCTCTGGCAGAGTCATATACACGTACACTTCTAAAGCTAGTTCAGAATGACGCTATACTCATCCTCCTGCCGGGTTTCACAGTCTGGCATAACAGCAATGACAAGTCTGGGTAAACAAGAACCTCCTTGTCACCGTCTTTGAGCATACCGAAGTACCTCTCGAGTGCCTGAGGCTACCCACCATATCTGCGGAGTGGCAAAATGGAATGTTAATCCAGATTGAATCTTTAGGTTCTTATCAAACTTTCAGTAATCGTTTGCGGTTCTGGAATCACTTCCAGTTCTACCATACTCCCACTACTGTTTTCTGAAAAAAATCCATTTTTAGTAAAAACTGTGGCGAGTCAAGAACAATATCACTATTGATCTTCCAGATGGTAGAAAGTCAACCCTCGTCATAGCCCAGGTCAACCTACAAACAGCCATTACAGAAACGTGCCTTGAGTTATCCAGAGTATGGTTTTAAGCATAAGCTGGACAACTCTCCGTACCTTAACAATGTTAAGATGTAAACTATTCTATATCCAATATAGAAACATAGGCATTGATTTAATTGGAACCGGATTCAAATCATGCAGCTGTCTCCAGTGCATGTCAACTAAATGGAGAGAGGCCGATCAACATTACTCAACTTAGGAATACATCCAGATATGAGTAACCTGAAAAAGAAGCAAGTTTTCATAATCATTACTATCAACTGAATACCATGCACAAGTATCTATATCTTCGATCACCTTGAAGAATCCTGATACTTGCAATACGTGGTTCTCTACTTTATTCATATACCTATAACTTCTCAAAACTTGGACCTTGTATTTCTACGAAACACATGTATAAGAACTAGAGAAGTCACAAGTAAACAGAATATAGTACGAGTACCAACCCCTATGTCCTAATGGACACTGGACAACATACAATACTCTGTATAAGTCCCCTGAGTCTAATAACTCATTCCCCATGTGTCGTAGGCTGAAAACTGTACTTATGGTTAAGAAGAATTACACCGCTGTTTAATACTCCTTACCTAACCATCCACTGATATAGGTAAATGTCATAGACATAATTTCAAAAAGTTATATCTCACTTTATAAAAATAAACGTACAGATATATCAATTTGAAATTGGTGCATAACAACGGATATTCAAAACCAAATATTTGCCGTCCGGCAAACAACCCAGGCGATCTCCTCAAATATCACCAAGTACAACGAATCCCGATATAATGAGGATGATCACTCAATTCCCAATAACTTACTCCCACTCATCATCTGTAAAACCATACAGATGTGAGAATCATACCTGGTAAATACATACCCTGGAGCAAGTGTCTAATTAGGAAATCAGTTTTCTTTTAACAGTACATAGTGAAATTGAAACATGTAAATGTTTCGAAGGGGTATCCGGGTATCCCTAGTGATGCCTCTTCCATTATCAGATTCACAACTATAACCGTATATTTCTTTGCCGTCTCTCCAAATCCCTTTATATGTCTTGAGTCATTACCTTCTGTACACCCCTTTATGCTAAATGGTTTTCTTCCTTCCTTACCGTTCGGCACCAGCCTATGGTTTGGAAGAAGACTATCCAATAAGCATAATGGGTGTACTCTCCTAATCCTAGGAGTACTCGTAACCTGAAAGAAGGTGAAGATAAAAGACAACTGAATAAAACGTTATTCATATTTCTCCTGAACCAGAATCCATTCCCGAACTGGAACAAGTTCCTTCGAGTTCGTATATAACCATACGATGGAGTATCTAAATAACTGTGGATATTCGTAGTGATACGGAGTGTCCTGAAGAAATACAAAGGTGAAGTAGGAGTGGCGATGAAATACTTGGTTTGGTCGTGAATAGCAGTCGCAGTTTACTTTGCCCTCTTACTAATCCCTTTATTTGTCTTTACTTAATACCTTCTGTACACCTTCGTTAGGCTAATTGGTTTTCTTCATTCCCTACCGTTTGGCACTTGCCTATGGTTTGGAAGAAGACTATCCAATTAGCATAATAGGTGCACCGTCCTAATCCAAGGAGCACTCGCAACCTGAGAGAAGGTAAAAGGAAAAGACAACTGAATAGTCCTATTCGTTTTCTCCAGAACCGGAAACCATCCTCAAATAAGTTCCTTCGAGTTCGTATATAACCATACGATGATTTTATCCAATGGAAGTGGATGTTCGTAGTAATACGGGGTGTCCTGGAGAAAAAGGTAAGAGTAGGAGTGGAATGAGGTATGCAACTCTGACAATCCAAAAGCCAGTGTTTTAAGAAGGTTCGGTTAACTTGGTCACTGAGTCATAGTCAAGGGTCAGGTCATGGTCGCTGCCAAAAAGAGAGAGAAAAGAAACACTCAGCGTGCGCTCTAACCTAGATCAGAATGGTTATCACTTTATCTAATCAGGAAACCTCCTACTGTAACCTCAAATTCTCCTCCAAACCCGAAAGAAGAATTAGTCGGGATCACCCGAGGAGTAAACCAACTCATCAGTGGGAATCGGGATCCAACTATCATCGCATGATAACGTGACGGAATCCACTCACATTATCACACTCCAGAAGGTATGCGCATGCCTGGCAAGTTTCAGTTTCTTTAGAAACTCCCGACGTGTGTTTTTTACCCCTAGGACCCAAGTGACCTTGACAATACCAACATATCAAAAGAGTCCTAGTCAAGTTCAACCCGTCATTGTCTTGATTGCGTTAAACCCACCCGTACGAGTCCTTGACAATGCCAACATAACCGTACGATTGTCTTAACCAATCCATATATCCATATGACAGAAAAGCATTACAGAGCTACCGAACACCACGCCTCGGCAATGCACGACATACGTAGCACGAATACTAAGCAATACTAATCTGAAATGACGGAGGGCTACGACTGGTTTTTGGCGAAAAACCTTTAGCGTAATGAACTTGATATCGTTGAAGGAACCGGATAGTTTTTTTTATAAAAATATAGTGGCGAAAACCTTTGCTAAAGAGGTCATTCCCGGTGAAGGGATCTCGGCTCTTTCCCCGTAGAATGAGGTGCAGGATATTCCAACTGAATACCACGATGCAAAGCAAAAAGTAATCGGCTATAGTGAATTTATTACCCTGACGCAAACTTCTGTCTAAGGGGTCACTCCCGGTGAAGGGATCTCGGCCCTTGCCTCGTCGACTGAGGTGCTGGATATTCATAACCGAATACCACTGTGCAAAACAAAAGAGAACGTCCTTGCAATAACAGCTTTTTTTGAAAAACGTTCCAACAACATCAAATAGGTTTGTTTAGCTTGCATTGATCTGAATCAATGCCGTCCCATCAATTGATCACACCAATAAAGAACAAAAATATGATGTACATATATACCATCCGCATTCGCCACTGGGTCCCGTCATCACCCGTTATGTTACTTAACTAACGACAGAGCGGGGTCTAGACTAGCGCGGGTGTAAAACATATACAACATCTATTAGTATATATATCAATATATAATATTCGCTCAAGGCATGATAAAATGCAACATCACAGAAATGTAATAAGCATCATAGAACAATAAAGAGAAACTGGGATCCCGGGGTTCATAGAGCCGCTACTGAAACCCGACGTTCCCCTGGTCGTGTGGATAGCCTGTGCAATGAAATCCTAGACCCCTACGGGCGCGGCAAGTTACCCGCCAAAACCTGAAGCGAGGCAGCCCCCTTCAACAACGTGAATGGACCACCCAGCACTTCACGGAATCCGGTAACTTGAGCACCCCTCCTTGGGTCAACCTGTACCCCCTACGAGTGCGGCGAATAGCCCGCCAATTCTAGAATGGATCCCCCTCCGTCTCAAAGCCATGAGATGCGGGCCCGTTGCCCTCTAAAACCCGGCTACCCGTGCACCCCTCCACAGGGTAATCCTAGTACAGAAAGTAAAATATATACAACGGGTACATCGACCTCAGCCCGGTCGTGCCCCAAAAGAATAATAGACAAACAGGCAGTGACGGCAGTCCACATGTCGGACGCTCGCCCCGCAATGCCAAATGTACAAATAATACTAAACTGTACTACCATTGCATCCAGGCTATCCACCACGACAAATCCGCAACATCACAGCACAACACAGAACATCAACGTGAATGTCACGTTCGCAAATCCGTCTAAAAGGGGCTATAGCAATTAGACATGATTTACCACTCGAATGACATTCACGGTCGCAGATATAATGTAAATACTGTGAACAAACATGTTAAAAATTTTCGATCGACAAAATTTCCCGAAGTGGGCCTCAAGCACAATTCCCAGTACTCAAACAAATCTGGGGCCAAACAAAAAATACCAGAAACCATATTTCCAAGTCAGAGACCACCTCGGAAAATTTCGTGCACTGTGGCTACAGTACGGCCGCGGATCCGCGGCCAAAATGTGGGTACTGCCGCGGATCCGCCGCGCTATAGTGAAATCAGCCCACCAAATTTTCTCAGTTCTCTTAAAAAACCCTGCCTGATTTTCTGCAATACACCAAATAATTTTTTGACAACAGAAAAATTTCGACAGAAACTGATGACTTGGAAATGCAGTTTTTGAAAATTTCGTCCAATCGAAGTTCTAAACACGCTAGAGCAAGCTAGTAAAGGTTAACAACCTGGCTCTGATACCATGTAAGACTACGGTAGCGCCCCGGCCGTCTTTCCGAGGCCAAAATGCGGAAACGAAAATTTTTCTTGACTTGAAAACCGGCGCTATCGTATGCTTAAAACCCGGATCGAACCATTAACCTACTACTAGCTATCTAGGGAAGGGATAGAAAGGCTATACCGATCGATCCGTGTCCTTCGGTCTTCTGCCACCATCCCAAGCTCCTCGCGGCATCTTCGGTCTTGATCTCCTCGTCGGAAAGGGCACCACATCTACGAGTCTTTTTACGGCCTCCCGCTTCATCCGAAGCAACTCGGGCACGAAGTGTGCTAGCCGACGTGTCTAAGGTGTTGTAGAGAATGTTTGCGATCACTTTGTCTCTTGCATCCATTGCTTAGATGGAGGTTGAAGGTGTTGCCATTAATGGAAGCTATGAGCTAGAGGAAGAAGAAGAAGAAAAGAGCTTTTCTTTTCTTTTTGCTATGATAAAAATGAGAGTTAGAGAGTGTATCAAAAATTATAAGACTAAGCTTGCATATGGCAGCCCCTTTCTCTCTCCTTCTCATTTCATCACTCAAATCAATCTCATAATGTGATGTTTGCATAAGAAATGATACCATGACTCACCTATGAAGTACATGTATCATTTAATGCACAAAATGACGGTTTCTAGCTCATAATTTCCATTTGTAAATATTAACCCAAATGTTTACAACAATAAAAAGATACGGCAACATCTAAAGTAAACTCGTGACGGATCACAAGGATACCCCTCACCTGTATATACATACCTGCATCCGAATTCCGACTGAATGTGAATGCGATGAGACTAAAGTAATCCAACAAATCTAATACTAGGATCCGGCTTAAACCAAAGCCCACTAGTATGATCCGTTTGATCATGATCCATGCAATACCACACGTATATGATCGGACCCTACCATATATCATACGGCCTCTACAACGTTTCGCCCGAAACTTGAGAAACTGTCTATGGGGAACTCTAAACATTCGTCAATACTTTGGCTGTGGATTTAACTATTAGCACGTCAGAGGTATTAGCCGTACGCAACGAGCTACCAGGTATTGACCAAAAGGGAGGTCGATGAGCGAACTCATCCTGACACCCTACTGAGCCTATCAGTGACAATATCCGTATAGTCCGGTCCGTTCGTCTATGAGCATCGCATGTCGGGCCTAGGGGGTTGGTAAAAGTCAGACCCCCAAAAGCGGTACAAGTCGTGTCGGAGTGTAGCCCAGAACACCCTGAGATACTACTGGAATACCTATCAGTAAATCTCCTGTCTCGGCCAAGGGCTTTGTGTAATGGCTCTCCTAGACACAACGCGACCTCACCCCCAATACCGGGAGAGACGAACCCCTGCCGATCCGCTCACTGCCTCCATGTGGCTCGGGACTGTACCCAACTAAAACCTATTTGCACGACTCCTTTGAGCCGTGGTAGGGTAGTAATCAAAGCACAGTGGGAACTCACACGAGACAAATGACGATCTCAGGTCGATGAACTAACTTGTACACATGTCACCAGGGAACTGCTATCTGACGTCAGGTATAATACCAACTAGCATGTTCCCGGCGAGTCCTGTCCGGTGTACTCATAACCTAATGAGCACCTGTATACATCTTAGGTGATCCAACTGACACCAATGGCTTGTGAGACCAGCCACCGCCCTTCGTCGAGGTCTCGACTGTATACACTAGTCTACTAATGGAGTATTGATGCCCAGTCTCAAAACTCCAATGACTAGGGACCTTTTAAGGATGTGCTTATAGACCTCAGCTCACACGTATATGATCTCCATCATACTGGTGGTCGTCAAGCAAGAATCCTAAGGGCTCTATCAGCGTGCAATAGTGACCTGTAAGGTCACCTGAAGCAGTACACGATGATAAAGAAAAATCATGGTAGCATACTATTCTCTATCAACGTATAATAGTGAACCATAATGTCATCTAAAACATATACACGATGATAAAGACAAACCAGATAGTATACAATCATCCTGAGTAAGATTGTCCTACCGGTATAGGTTCTCCCTCAATCATTGCAATCACGTGCCTGCGATCCAATAATTGACTCTGAAGGCACTATATCCAACACAACGGGGATATCAATTGTTTCCTAAACACTGGGGCCCTGCAAGTAGGTCCAAGATGGACTATTGTATACTATCCACGGGCCACACTCTCCAAAGTCGAATATCGACAAGGGGAAAAAACTACTTACGAGTCCTCTCGACTTGTAAAGGGGAAAATTCTCTTGTGAGATCCTTATGATTCTCAAGAGAAAATGCACTTAGGAGTCTTCACGACTCCTAAGGAGAAAATACACCTACGGGATTCTCACGACTCGTAAGGAGAAAAATCTTTATGAGACCCTCACGGCTCATAAAGTTGAAAAGTCTTAGGCGGCAGATCCAAACCTGCTTCCTAGGCCATCGCTGCCCTATAAGGAGGTCAAGATGGACTATCTACAGGCCACATTTGCTAGAGTTACATGCCAATATGAAATAAAATATGTCTTTTATTCATGAATTCAAGTGAATACAAGATACATCTCATAAAGGAATCAAAATGAATACATGTTATTCATAAATCGCAAGTTTATAGTTAGTACAAAAAAGGGGTACAATGACGGTTATTAAGGAGGAAGCATCTTCAACAAATCAGCAAGCCGCTCGCGCACTCTTCTCAATCCTTTCTCATGGTCAGCTACCTCGGCCAACTCCGCTTCAACTTGAGTCCGTTGCAGTAAGCAGGACGAAAGCTTTTCATTGCTTTCTAGCATGGCAGCTTCGCAGTCCTGCATGACCCGCTCAGCGAAGTCAAGCGTCTGCCTTAGCGTCAACCCATCCGAAATACATCGCTGGAGCTTGTCGAAAACAGCTTTTAACTGCGCAGCATTCGCTTCAACCTGGGCGCGCAACCGGGCAGATTCGCTGGAAACCACCTCATGTTCTTTTCGTCTTAGGTTCGCTCTTGTTCAAAATGGCGAATGAAAGGAACATTAAGCTCGACCCACGCATCCCGCTGGGAGTTCGAAGCCAACACCTCAGGAGCGAGACGCTTGAGCTCAACCTCATGCATACAAGCCTTGATCTTTCTGCAGTAATCAACCCAAGAGCCGACGAGATCTTCATCATGGAAGTTCGCTAGTGTCGCCGGCATTGGATTGACTTCAACGGAGAAATCCATAGCAGAAGTGAGGGCCTCGACATTCAGATCTTCGATAAATTCGCTCAACATTCGCCGGCTATTTGCAGCGCCCCTGGAAGATTTGCGTTTAGTGAAGGGCCCTGCGGGCATTGGAATGCGAGACTCGAAAGGAGCTGGAGCCGGTGCAATTGCTGCAAAATGAATTACTGTCAAATGTCGACTCGGGAGATAAAGAAAATACACGAGGGATGGAGTCTATTATACCGGCTGTGACATGCGGCATGATGGGGAGTACCGGAGGTACGGCTATTCTTTCGTCTCCTCCTCTGACCCGTGACACTATGATCAATATAAAGAAGACTTAGCAGCAATACGTCTATTCATAAAAGAAGGGAGGAGACGTTAGCTGAAGAATATACTAACCAATACCAGAAGGTGGAACGATTTCCGACTGAAAGGAGAAATGTGGGTTCGACACTTGGTATAGATGGTCGAAAAGGACTCCTGCAGAGTTGCGACAATATACTGTAAATATAAAGAGGAAGGTACCCACAGTGAAAAAAATAAGTCAAAAACCCACACCTTCCAATATTTGAGGGGGCACAGAAAAAGGCGAGGGGACAGCGACCGTCAGAGCAGAGACCGAAGACACTTCTTCAGAAGGCACAGCCTCAGGGTTCACCGTGCCTATACTCAAGACAAACAAAATATCATTAGAAATGCTGAACAGGATTGAAAAACTCAAAAACAATGACCCAGCGACTACCTGATAGATCATGGACCAAAACCATGACGAAGGCGTCACCAGGTGTAGTGGCTTCTTCACTCTCTCTCGGAGGAATAGATTCCGCGCCCATAGCTTCATCCCCTGACTCGACGAGGGCTGTCATAACGCTTGTGATACCTGCCGATACCAAGAAGCCACAGGGAGAAATGGCAGCGGTCTGGACAGTCCCAGATTCCCGAGAAAGAGTAGCCACTTCAGGCTCTGTAATCGCCGGCATTTCGCCTGCCATCCCATCGCCAGGACTTGGCCCTGCAGAAAATGCGTATGTTAGAATTCGAGGATCGAGTTCTAATAAAAGACTGGGCGTTACGTTACCTTGAAGTAGCTTTTCAGTTTCTTCCTGAGCCGCGCGTGCAACCTGTCGATGGGCAGTAGACAGGGAAGAGGGGACATCCACCGAAGGAATATCAACAGGCGGAATATTGCTTGAGCCAGCATCTACGGCCAAAACGGCATCGTGCTCCCTCGCCGCGTGCTTCCTGCGCTTCCTTTTGGACCGAGCCGTGAGAAACGAGCTCCTCAAGACTCCTGACAAGGGGACATCGTCGTCCGAACCAAGCTCTGCCTCTGGAGCTGCTACATCGTCCATCATCGGCTGCTATAGCAAAACCTCCTGCGGTGACCTTAGGAGGGCCATGGCCACGGTAGATAGCTCTAAATGCATCACCGCTCGGGATCGGCACTGCACTTGGAATAAATTGAATTGAGATAGTCCCTGCAATAAGGTGAAAGAGAGGGTCAGAGCACGAGTAAAAAGAATAAAGGCGTAATGAACTAAATTATACCAAGGCCCAAAGAAGCGCGGAGTCTCTCTTCCTCCTCGAACGTCCTGAGGGAAGCCAAGAGAGCCTCTTCGGCAGAAATCCCTATTGAAGAAGAGAGTTTTAGTAAAAGCATAATAAAGAGAAAAGGGATAGATGCAGAAGAATATAACTGCCGTATACCTGATTTCACGATAGAGATCAACGCCGCTTCCTCGCGAACCAGTCGCTCGGAAGCCGCGAGGGTATCCTGTTGATCGGTGTCGGTCGCAGACGCATCGAACAAACCGTCGTTGGTGCCATATTCGCACAAGCCTTCGCTGTAGGGAGAATGTGGCTCCTGGCCAAATATGACATTGGCAGAGAATAGCGACTTCTTTTTTTTTCCTGCGAGCAGACACCGGCGTCCGATGACAAGATTTTGCGCTTGACAGGCATTTTCGGGCGGCGGGTCCTGATTTCTATACCAGCACCAGGTTCTGGGGACGCCACGGCTACCGCAGTTACGGGAACACTGGGTTGAGACTTCTCAGGGAAGGCACGCGGGACCACAACTGTAGTGACTTCTCTTAAGGAGGGACGAAAGGCGGTCCGTCGCTTCAAAGGGACTGCTGGGTTACCAGCTGGGACAACATCTTTATGATCAAGTAATAGCCATCTCTCTTCCCTGATAACAGCACTTGTCGCATGCTGGTACCACGCCACGTAGGCGTTCAAATTTTTTGGCACGTAGCTCGGTTCGCTGATGAGAAAGTTGGACCCCGTATTTAGTAGCATAAAGTGGTGCAGCACGCTGCGAATGCCCTCTTCCGTAGCAACCGGCTCGGCTAAGAATGAATCGAGGGGAACACCCTGATTGTTGATTGAGAGAGATTTTCTGTGTTTAAATTTATACCGCAATCAAGACGATGTCGCTTGGTAGATAGCCAATTGAGTACGAGTCGGTCCACAGGGAAAACATGTTCTTTTCTAATTGTTCTAATGAGTTAATTCCTATTTTTGGTAGGTTTTGATTCTTATAAAAACTAAGATTGAATTCGATTTGGATTAAAACCTTGCTAGGGTTAGGATTAGATTAGTTTGGAAAGAATATTTCTACTCACTGCTTCTTTTGCCCTAATTAAGAACATAGGTGTTAGGGTAATAATTAACAAAGGGGATTAGCACGACAAGGAAGAAACATAGTTTCTTCCTTTGGTCCTTGTCCGTCCTTTCTTAACTCTTATCCCCAACCTCTATGTAAATCAATCACTACCGGTCTAACCAGGGAATCACCGCTATCTCGTAGGATAGGGTGCCGTAGTGAGCGGTGTGTGGTTGATTTAAAAAGAGTCCTTTAAATAAAATTATATGGGCAAAGAAAGGAGTGAGAGAGATTTCCATCTCTCAAACCTTCCCTATCCTAACCCTAACAAGTGAAGGATTACTCACTCATTAGGAAGTTAACAATGAAATTCATTTTTTATAATTTTTATATTAGAAAACTAAATTGCAGATATTAAAAGAACAGATAAAAATTGCAAGAATTAAATTCAGATAATAAAAGAACGCGAGATAAAATAAAAACTCTTACTTTATTGATGACCTCAAGAATGCATTACAATTGAATTTAGATCTAGAAAAAAGGCAAAGAGAGGCATCCTAAGAAAGGCACCCTAGAAGAGGCACACTCTATTTGGCTTTGAGCCCTCCTATTTATAGATAAGAAAAATCCTAGGTTTACATTCTGATCCATACATGAAATTACAAAACAACCCCAAAGACCGAGTCAAAGCACCAACACCCCACCGACACGTGCATTGCACGGCCGCAGAACCGCAGCAGAATAGCCTGTTTGGCCGCGGATCCGCAGCCATTTGGTGGGCTCATGGGCCCAATTCTTTAGGGTTTCTTCAAGTTGCTTTTATCTTCTGTTTTCTTCATTTGGTCTCTCAGAATCTTTTTTACTTTCTTCCAGATTTCCAACAGTGCAGAATTATGTGGACTTTTACCGTAAGCTTCGCGTTGAAGTCTTGAATCTTGTACCGCCTTTGTGCATTGAACTGTCTACTGATATTCATTTGTTCCTTGAACTGGTAGGCGGCATCATACGGATTCATCTATTGTTGGTCGTAGTCTCACATTTGTAGCGTCTTTTCATGAATTTCACTGTAATGACATGAGAACCTGTAACCTGCAACTATTTAGCAGACATGGATCAAAAGCACCTATTTATTTGTAATATGATTAAGAATGGGCGATATAATAATACAATATTCTGATATGAACAATCGGTGTTCATTTTTTTATCTCTTTATTCACACTTGTACTTTTATTTTATTTTTTTTCATACTAAGGATTTTAGACAAGAGCATTTCAAGGTATCCTCTACTATCCCAAATTTCAAGGTGCGTGTATGTGCGAGTTGTAGGGTATATATTTTCAGAATTTTAGACTTAAGGTTCGGAATTATTTTTCAGACTTACACTTCAAATAAAAATTTCAATATTCTTTCCTTGTTTTGACTTAGCCCAAGAACTGAACTCAAAATTTGCCTATTTCTAAATAAACTACAAGGACATATATTTTCTACAGTTAATTTTAAGAAAGATTATTTTTAGGGTTTTTAATTTACTAATTTTAGGATCTAGTTTTTCCCTACTATTCAACTGTCATGTTGTACTTAAGTCAAATATGGTCAAAATTGAACTTTTCAATTTTTATAATTTTTTTTTAAATTTTTAATTTTTATGGGTTTTAAAATAAGTATGCAAATGCAAAAATATACATATGAATGCGAAGGAAGAAAACTTACCGAGCATACCCCCAAACTTAAACTTGACAGTGCCCTCACTGTCAGACTACACCAAGAGGGTCAAAATTGTCGGCACTCCCCTTTTTTTTAATATTTTTATTTTTATTATTAACAGAAAAAGAAAACAAAATATATATACACAAAAAGGTTCCACCCTAAATTTAAGTGAAACATTGTTTCTACTGTTGCCATTTTTTAAATCTCATAAACTTGTAAACTTGGGAGGAAAAATTTATTAACGGAGACATGAAATATAATCGTGAAAATCTCCCCCAAACTTATTTTTGGCTCACCTCTTTGAGTTTGAAAAAAATATTTTCGAGAGACAAATTATACCCCCCAAACTTGAGTTAAACAATGTTAAGCTTTTAAAGAGGGGTTCAAAGTTATTGAATAATACCAAGCTTTGCAAAGACCAAAAGTCAACACCAACCATTTGAAGAATTTATCAATGTAACGTATAGGTCGGTGGAAGAACATGTTATATAGAGCCAAGAAGAAGTGGGGAAGAGATAAGTGGTGGTATGGAAAGGGTTTGCGTGAACGTGAATGTGAGGAGATAAGAGGTGATGATAAGTAAAAACGAGAATGTGAATGATTAGAAATGAGTGGAATATTGGCATTCTCGTATTTTATAAGAAGAAAGGGTGGTAGTTTAACTTCTATAGGTGGAGGTTGATTAATCACAAAATCCATGTTGTTTAGGAATGCAAGTTCGTCAACGAAAAGTTCTTCAAAACTCTCATCGATATAATTGAACATTTTACTGTCAGTAAGTTTTGTGTCAGAATTTATCATACTTGATTTGTCAAAAATTATGGAGGTAGGAGACTCGAAAGACTCATCTACCTCATTTTCAAAAGTATCCAAATCAAGTTGGCTTTCTAGAATGATCAAACTTGAATTATCGGATTATGATTCATCAACACTCACTGAAATTATAGGAAGAATAGAAGAAGAACCTGAGAAAGTGGGAGAAAGAAGTTGAATACGAACTTGAGGGTGGAGATATAGTGTATAAATTAGCACAATTTATAATAACCGATGTGTAAAAAGCGATTGTGCTAATCTATCAACCCACTGAGAAATGAGGCCAAATCCCTCAAGATTCGTGAGAAAACATGGGTACGTCGAACTTGGTAAACCAGACATAAAAAATGAAAGTGTAACGGTTTCTTGCAAGGTCGGAACGAGGATGGAGGGAAGTGATTGAGGAAGGGTATCGGTTAAAGATTCAGGAGGGTGTGCGCAGTCAATGAAAGGGATAGAATGAATTAGAAAAGAGACTACCGTCTCCCCGGCAACGGCGCCATTTGATTGAGAGAGATTTTCTGTGTTTAAATTTATACCGCAATCAAGACGGTGTCGCTTGGTAGCTAGCCGATTGAGTACGGGTCGGTCCACAGGGAAAACGTGTTCTTTTCTAATTGTTCTAACGAGTTAATTCCTATTTTTGGTAGGTTTTGATTTTTATAAAAACTAAGATTGAATTCGATTTGGATTAAAACCTTGCTAGGGTTAGGATTAGATTAGTTTGGAAAGAATATTTCTACTCACTGTTTCCTTTGCCCTAATTAAGAACATAGGTGTTAGGGTAATAATTAATAAAAGGGATTAGCACGACAAGGAAGAAACATAGTTTCTTCCTTTTGGTCCTTGTCCGTCCTTTCTTAACTCTTATCCCTAACCTCTATGTAAATCAACCACTACCGGTCTAATTAGGGAATCACCGCTATCTCGTAGGATAGGGTGCCGTAGTGAGCGGTGTGTGGTTGATTTAAAAAGAGTCCTTTTAATAAAATTATATGGGCAAAGAAAGGAGTGAGAGAGATTTTCATCTCTCAAACTTCCCTATCCTAACCCTAACAAGTGAGGGATTACTCACTCATTAGGAAGTTAATAATGAAATTCATTTTTTTATAATTTTTATATTAGAAAACTAAATTGCAGATATTAAAAGAACAGATAAAAATTGCAAGAATTAAATTCAGATAATAAAAGAATGCGAGATAAAATAAAAACTCTTACTTTATTGATGACCTCAAGAATGCATTACAATTGAATTTAGATCTAGAAAAAAGGCATAGAGAGGCATCCTAAGAAAGGCACCCTAGAAGAGGCACACTCTATTTGGCTTTGAGCCCTCCTATTTATAGATAGAAAAAACCATAAGTTTACATTCTGATCCATACATGAAACTACAAAACATCCCCAAAAACCGAGTCAAAGCACCGACACCCCACCGACATGTGCATTGCACGGCCGTGGAACCGCGGCAGAATAGCCTGTCTGGCCGCGGATCCGCAGCCATTTGGTGGGCTCATGGGCCCAATTCTTTAGGGTTTCTTCAAGTTGATTTTATCTTCTGTTTTCTTCACTTGGTCTCTCAGAATCCTTTCTACTTTCTTCCAGATCTCCAACAGTGCAGAATTATGTGGACTTTTACCGTAAGCTTCGCGTTGAAGTCTTGAATCTTTTACCGCCTTTATGCATTGAACTGTCTACCGATACTCATTTGTTCCTTGAACTGGTAGGCGGCATCATACGGATTCATCTATTGTTGGTCGTAGTCTCACATTTGTAGCGTCTTTTCATGAATTTCACTGTAATGACCTGAGAACCTGTAACCTGCAACTATTTAGCAGACATGGATCAAAAGCACCTATTTATTTGTAATATGATTAAGAATGGGCGATATAATAATGCAATATTCTGATATGAACAATTGTAACCCGACTGTTGAGCGAAACGGTGCGGGTTATACCTCATGAACTGTGCCGGGACGTTTTGTCTGAACACTAAAAAGCCTGGCCTAATTGAATACAAGTGCAAGATCTCCCGAGCCTTCAACGTGGGAGCCCCGTCATTGAAAGTATCACGCAACGGTTGCACTGCCTTGGTAGATTCCTTGCCGATAGTTAAAACTCTATCGATAAAGGTCATACTATCCCCGACCATACGTGGGCGAAGGACCAAACGTCGAGCCTCTCGCTGCGACGGATCTAATGCAGAAGCGTCAACTAGAAACATGACACGGGGAAAGTTGTAGCTGTCATAGAAGTGGGGTCGTTTGTGAATACTGAAAGCACCCAGCACATGCATCTCGACCCAGGATGTGAAGTAGTGCAACGGAAGATGTACAGGTTTTACCCCTGGCTGAGTAGTATTTGCCGCTAAGCTCAGGCCGTGATATAGATGAGCTAGCCCTGCAATCCCAATGGCTACACGCATCCTTGCAACCATGCGGTAGGCTGGATAAAAGACAGATGGCCTCATGTAGCGAGGGTGCATCGGAAGCACAAACCAACTCAACCACAGGCCGATGAACCCTAGAAAGAACGTCTCTTCATCGATGTCTGAAGCAGCAAGTTCTGCAAAAGGGATGACTGGAGTGTCTAGAATAAAGAAATTTTTTAGATCCGCTTCCGCCGTTGGCAGGTTATCCAAACCGAAACCAAATGGGTCGTCAAGCTTGACGAATTTTGTGGCTTGTTTTGACAAGACTTCAGAGCGAAGAAAGCGGGTGATGAAATCTATGAAGCTGACTCCGTTCCTTCCAAACTCCAAAAATAGACTCCCATAAATGTTAACACCTTGATTAGGCTCGGGAACCGATGTTGAACGGCATTCTTCGGGGTGAGACCCATTACCACTGATTTGGTGCCAAAGATGTACTCGTCAGGGGGAAGTATTTCCTCGTAATGTTCCCCTTTGACGAGTAGGACTGAAATTTCCGCAAATTCCTCTAAGGAAATAGTGACCTCCCGGTCCGACAGAAGAAATGTATGGGTTGGAATGTTCCACTGTTCCAGAAAAGCCTTAACCCACCACACATGAGGCACGTGATATTGGAAGAGGGAAGCATATATCGCGGGATACAACCCGAGCTTCAGCAGTAGTGACTTCCTGGCCGACAGAATATACCGAGCTCACTGCAGATAGCCGGTTGAATGGCAAGGAGTCAAACCTATCATATATACTTGCCTTTAAGGGCGCGACTCGCCTTGACATATGCGTCACCCTAAAATATCCAAGGCCATCGGCGGCTGTACGGGTATTAATGCCATAGAAGGCTGAAGGCGACCCTCCGAGGTCCATTTGACCTCTTTAACTGAAATGGGCTCTGAGGGAACTGCACAAGAAAAAACTGCGCCGATCCTGGATAATCTGATTGTACCACGACCCCCATAGGTGAAGAGATTTCTGCTCCGGGTCATGATCTTTAATAAGCGCGAAGACTTCCCGATCCACGGGCGCGTCGGCAAAGGCGCTCTCTGAACGTACAAAAGGGAAAGAAGAGTCGGAAGCCATAGTACCTACATAAAGAGAGGCGAGGGTTAGTTATCAACACTATGTTCTGAACTCTGACACTTGGTACTTAAAATTTGTACCGCACTGCAATGCAGAATAAAGGGACAAAAAGGGGACCCACAAAATCAAGGTGACGGCTCATCATTGATGGGGCAGTCACTCATTAAGGATGGAATCGTAAGAGGATTCTCATTTAATGAGAAATCTTATTGGGCCAAGGAGTTAAACTCCCTCGAGAGCAGTGCTCTACAAACAGAATTCACATCTGTCAACTTTAAATAAGAAGGGAACAAAATTCCCCAGAAAAATTTCTAATGAGCTATGCTCTGTAAAAACAATGGTACAATCTACCAGAGCTCTCAAAAGCAAAGCTTTTTACAAAGTAAAACCCCAAGATCTTTAAGATCTGCAAAACAAACTCTAAGAGTTCTTCATAGAAGATGAACAGTGTTTTAATTAACGGGTTAAGTAACTCTAAAAATACATCTTAAGATCTATGATCTAAGAAGAGTAAAGCTCTGATTAATGGGTTTGATTATGATCCTTACCAAATTTTTGGGCAGAGTTCTGACTCTAGAAAGGATTTCCTTGGGCAGAGATCTAAGCTCTGAAAGGAGAATTAAATTTTCAGAAGAAGAACAAAAGAAGATGAACAACATTCATCTCAAGGGCCAAAGGTCCTACTTATAGGTACAGAAGATGATTCAACTTCCAAGAAGATCCAACGGTGGAAAAACAGCCACCGTTGCACTCACGTGTGAGTCACATAAGTGCAACGGTGGGGGGGCATTTGTTTCCTCCCAATAAAAGAGCAAGACTCTGTTCAAAATCTGAAAGGGGAGCGCCTCATGTGCCTTGCACTAGGGCGCCAGCGCCAAAGAGTTAAAAACTCTGAGGCAGCGCCTTACGTGCCTCGCACGAGGGCGCCGGCGCCAAGAGTTAAAATCTCTTAGGCAGCGCCTCACGTGCCTCGCACGAGAGCGCCGACGCTAGAACCAAATCTCTCTGTTAAATAGAGCCGTTGGATCAAAGATCCAATGGAGATGATAAATTATCAGAGTACAGAATTAAATTCTGTTGAGGAAATATTCTTCAAATCTTTCTAAATAAGAAAGATTACTCTCTGTAAAACAGAGCACCGTTGGATTAAAAATTCAATGGTGATTAAAAATCACCAAGCTACAGAATAAGTTCTGTATGGGAAAATATTTCCCAATCTTGTTAAAAACGAGAAAATATCTTCTGTAAAACAGAAGTCCTTGGATCAAAGATCCAACGGTGGATTAAATCACCAAATCAATTAAAGATTTCTTAATGAGAGATTTCTTTAAGTAAATCAACAAATCTGCCTCTACTATATAAAGGACCAAAGACTTCAAATCTGTATAGAGGAACCCCCCTATAAGCTTCAAACTTAAAAAAAAGCAAGCAAGAAGAAAGTTTGAAGAAAGAAGAAAGAAGAATACCTCTATTCGAGGTAAATAAAATAATAGAGATCAGAGCATCTCCTCTGCATATCTAAGGGTTTAACCCTCATAAAAAAGAACATAGTTCTTTCTCTGGATCTGAGATCCATGAGACAAGTCTCCCACAAATAAGAATTTAATTCTCATTGGGATGAACTTGTTCTTGAGGATCAAAGATCCAGAAAAGAACAGAGAATTGAACTCTTCAGAACAGAATACATAAAAAAAACCTAGCGCCAAGCGCCTCACATGTCCTTTACGTGGGCGCTGCTCAATAAAGAGTGCTCAACACTCAATGGTTGGCGCTCAGCGCCAAGCGCCTCACGTGTCCCTCACGTGGGTGTTGCTCAATAAAGATTTGCCTAGCACTCAATGGTTGGCGCTCAGCGCTAAGCGCCTCACGTGTCCCTCATGTGGGCGCTGCTCAATAAGGGGGGCCTAGCAATTAGTGGTTGGCGCTCAGCGCCAAACACCTCACGTGCTCCGCACGTGGGCGCCATAAAGAGTTTTTAACACTCCATAAAACTAAAAGAACAAAAAAAGATAGGGGAAAAGTAAAGTAAAGTGTGAGCGTCAGAACCCATATAAATGCTAAGCATTGTTTGCACAGAAAGGGGATTGAGCCCAAGCAAGTGTTTAACACTTTATTCAAAATGAAATGACAAAGGCTGAGTGGGCTGAGCCCAAGTTGGACAAACTCCTAATCAACCGAGTCCATGTGCTCTTTATTTTCCAAATTGGTCTTAGTCTCAAACAAGACTACCGATCTTCTGACGAATATTCATTGGTTCAAGGGTACATCTTATCATACTTCTGATATATGTCGTTGTAATTCTTCAATGTCTTCAGAGAGGTGGTTGGTCCCGACAACCAACAACTCTTTGGCGCACTCCCAAACGGCTACGGACCGCAACATTCTTAAACTAACAACGGACCGTAATGTCCCTAAACTAAAGCAATAGAGCTCAAATGCTCTTTTGTTGGATCTGGATGATCCTAAAACCTTGTTAAGTAGATCTTAGTCTAAAATTGGACTAACGTATTCTTAACAAACGTTTACGTTGATTTTAATCTCAAACGAGATTAACGATCCTTAAATCAAACCAAACTCAAATATAAGAATATACGGATTTGGACTAATACACGTCCTACGGGCGATAACATAAATTAATCTCCGTATACAATCCACGGGCAACCAAAAATGAAACAAACACACATGACACGAAATGAACTGCTAGAGTAGGAGAAAGTGGTTACCGCAATGCGGTAACATAATTAACTGCAGAGGCTAGCGCCTGCAGGGAAGAGCGTCCCCACAATCAAAAACCCCTCGCAAATGAGGGGGAATCTGACGAAGTCAGCTACAACGGCCGCATTCGTCCGAACCTCCGATACACGGTGTCATAAATCAACTTGGCATCTTCGGAGAGGTGGACGGATAAATCCAAATAGCATCTGCCCCCAAATTCAGGCAAGACGTTTGTTTTCCCAGTTTTCGGCGGTAACAGTCGCCACTATCATCTCAGGTCTAAAGAGTTCCCTATCTCCGATGTCGTCCCAACTTAATGGTGAATGACACTTCCTTACATAAAGCGCTGCAAACGATGTCATTCTAATACTTGCTTGGTAGCTGTTGTTGTATGAAAACTCCACAAGATATATGTGATCTTCCCATGATCCTCCGAAGTCTAGCATATTAGCTCTTAGCATATCTTCAAGAATCTGAATTGTTCGCTCAGACTGACCATCTGTTTGTGGATGATAAGCTGTGCTAAAGTTCAGACTCATTCCCAAGATAGCTTGCAGACTCTGCCAAAACTGAGATTGGAATCTGGTGTCACGATCGGAGACAATGCAAACCGGTAATCCATGTAATCTCACGATCTCCTGCATGAGTTCATGGGTATCAGAGATAGTATACATTGAAGAGTTAAATTTTACTTAGATTCACACTTACCTCCATGCACTTCTTTGCTAGTGTCTCTGTAGATTGGTCAACTCGAAAGGGAATAAAATGAGCCTACTTTATGAGTCGATCCATAATAACACATACTGCATCGTTACCTTTTGTGCTACGAGGAAGAGCAGTCATAAAATTCATGGTAATGTGTTGCCGCTTCCATTATGGGATAGCTAACGGCTGAAGTAAACCAGCAGTCCTGTGGTGTTCAGCTTTTACTTGCTTACACACCAAGCATTTAGCTACGCTTCTGGCTATTTCACGCTTCATTCCATGTCACCAGTAATGTTTCCGTAGATCTTTGTACATCTTTATACCACCAGGGTGTACTGAGTATGGGTAGCTGTGAGCTTCTTTCATCAACTATTCCCAAACAGGACCTTGTGGTACATACAATCTGCTTCCGTATCTCAAAGATCCGTCTTCATGGATGATGAAGTTTGTTCTAAGTCCACTTTCTACTTGTTCTCTGATCTTTTGCAACTTGGCATTACTTGCTTGAGCTTCTTTGATCTGATTGACAATTGTAGACTGAACTTGTAAGTTCATCAAATATGAAGCGTTACCTGGCATGACCACTTCTATCTCCATCTGGTGCAAATCTTGCTGTAGCTTCCATTGTACAGTGAGATTCATTGATAGTGGTTGACGACTAAGTGCATCAGGTACTACATTCACCTTCCCTGGATGATATTGTAGGTTGATGTCGAAGTTCGCTATAAGTTCTAACCATCTTCTCTGCCGCATATTCAACTCTTTCTGAGTAAACACATACTTCAGACTTTTGTGGTCTGTGTATATATCTACCCATTCACCAAGAAGATAATGGCGCCAAATCTTTAGTGCAAATATAACAGCTGCCAACTCTAAATCATGCGTTGGATAATTGTGCTCATGAATCTTCAACTGTCTTGATCCATAAGCTACAACTTTACCATGCTGGTGTAAAACACATCCCAATTCCTTACCGGATGCTTCTCGATAAATGATTAGCTACAAAAGGATTTTTTTTAGTGAACGTGCAAAACCGATTCCCGTAGTAGCGGCGAGCGAGTGCGAATTCAGGTGCTAAATCAAATAGAACTCACTACGAAACCTCCAGATTGGTCCGGTATTACGAGAATATATGCTGATGTCAATCTTCAGTTGAGTTCTATGAAAGCTTGTTCGCATGTTTCTGACCACACGAATTCTTCATCTTTACGTGTGAGCTTGGTCAGGGGTGTTGCAATCTTCGAAAATTCTTCAATAAATCTTCGGTAGTATCCTGCTAAACCCAAGAAACTTCGAATGTCCTTCACTGTTTTTGGTGTGGGCCATTCGCTTACTGCTGATACTTTAGCTGGATCCATGGAGATTCCTTCACCTGAAACGATATGTCCGAGAAATTCGACTTGTTCTAGCCAAAACTCGCACTTGCTGTACTTGGCAGAGAGTTGATGCTATCGCAAGGTCTCCAGGACAATTCGTAAATGTTCAACGTGTTATTTTCGATTCTTAGAATACACCAGGATGTCGTCGATGAATATGACAACAAACCTGTCTAGGTATTCTCGGAAAACTTGATTCATCAGATTCATGAATATGGCTGGTGCATTGGTCACTCCAAATGGCATCACGAGAAACTCATAATATCTATAGCGAGTCCTGAATGCCGTCTTCGGAATATCAGACTCTTTGAACTTCACCTGATGATAACTCGAACGAAAATCTAAGTTTGAGAAAACGCAAGACCCACTTAGTTGATCGAACAGATCGTTGATTCACGGTAGTGGATACTTGTTCTTTATCACGACTTCGTTCAAAACTCTATAATCAATGCACATTCTATATGAATCTTCCTTCTTCTTCACAAGCAAAACTGGAGATCCCCAACTTGAAGTAACTGGGACGAATCCATCCTTTCTACATAAGTTCGTCCAGCTGAGTACGAATCTCCTTCAAACCTTCAGGACTTAATTGGTATGGTGCTTTGATCGCCGGTTGTGCTCCAGATACTAAATCAATTCCAAATTCAAGAGCTCGATCAAGAGGCAAACCTAATATGTCTTCAGGAAATACATCATCGAACTTTCGAACTAACTCTGACTTGTCTTCTTCCGCCTGTAGAGTTGCAATCACTGCCTTCTTCGGTTTTTCTTTGTATGTGCTAGGCTCCAGGGTACGGTCTCCACTTTTGAATTAAAAGACTGGATGCTCTGAAATCTCAAACACTACCCTTTGACGACAGTCGATGGTAGCATAGAAAGTTCCTAGCCAATCCATACCCAAAACTACATCGAAGTTCGGTATGTCGAGCATCTTAAAGTCAGCATAAAATTCTCTGCTGCAGATGACCACTAGACACAGGTCGTATCCCATTGTTGCCTTTAGAACGCCGTTCCCTGAATTGACATTTCAGCTGGATATGAGCGGTTTGACTGGAATCGCATGAGTTCGGACGAACCGTTGCGACATAAAGCAGTGGGATGCTCCAGTATTGAAAAGTGTTAGTGCAGGAAGTGAGGCTACTAAGATTGTACCTAAGTTGTGTGGAATAGTTTTAGGTATAGGACAAAATATTTGATATGTATAAGGATTGAAAGAAAGATTGAAAGAAAAGAGTTACCAGTGATGACTTAGCCCGTGGCTTCAGCTTCTTCCACAGTCATTGTGAAAGCCTGTCGCCTCGGTACATTTCTCCTTGCTATAGGAGCATTCCTCTGTCCGTTCCTCTGTCCTTGAGGTAGGTTCCTTTATGCTTGATGGAACTGACGAGGAGGAGGTGCAGTAGGTCTACGAGGAGGTGGAGCTGGGAGAGCAAGACGTGGTGCAGGTGCCTGGATAACTGGCCGCTACTGATAGATAATTGCTGGTCTGGTTGCAGGATTTGGATTGAGTCTATAAGAACAAGATCGAATATCATGTGTGGATGAGCCACAGACTAAGCAAAGGCGATTACCGCCTGCAGTCCTTCGCCAGGTGTCCATTCCTCCTGTAGTAGGTGCAAAAGTCTAGACTGGGCTAGTTGAATGGTACTCCCGGTCTCCTGGATACAAACGGTGGCCTGGAGGCTCTTTCTGCTATCTGAGTAGCAGGGCGCTTCATACCGGCAGATTGAGATCTGCCCTTCTTCTTCACCAATGCCTCATATCGACGGGCAGCCTTCAGAGCTAAGTCGTGGGTTGGGAAATCTTTTGTAGCTAGAGCAGCTTGGATTTCCTGGTCCAATTCATGCTGAAATCTTCTGGCCCTGATCTCAGCAGTCGGTATGAGATATGCCGCGAACCTGTTACGGTCTTGTGTTAGCTGTGTAGTATGTGATATTAGAAAATTCGAATATTTGAGACACATTTTACCTGCTCAACACAGTAAACTCAGCATCATACTCATCCACGGATTTGCTCCACACAGAGCCTTGTTGTAGGTGGATGAATTGCTGCTCCATGTCAAATCGGCCAGTCTTGGCGAAATATTTCGCGTCAAAAATATCGCGAAAAGTCTTCCATTCGATCGGCTGAGTAAGACGGCTTTCTTCCGCCTTCCACCATACTCGGGCGTTGTCCGTAAGTTGCAGCTTCGCAACCCTTACCCAAAAATTATCTGGCACTTGTGCTGCTTTCAGATCGTTCTCAATGGATTGAGCCCATTCTTCAGTTTCCATAGGGCTCTTTTTCCCAGAAAATTGCTTAGGATGCAGTGCCCGGAATTGTTTCACTCTAGGTGCCTCAGCTTCTGGGCGGTTCATTAGGATAGTAGTCTACTGCTGCTGTCCCTCCAAGAAGCTCTTTATTGCCTCGAGCAGTACCGTCTGCTCGTTGATCAGAGCTACAATGGTAGTCATAAGTGGAAGAGATGGTGGTGTGGTGTTGCCGATCACGTTGGTGCTAGTATTGTTTGGGGAATCCATAACCTTGAAAGAAAAATAGGGTTAGGATAGATTCAAGGAATATGAAATATAAATAATGTTTAGTTGCCGAGTCGTATAATTCTTATGTTATATTGCTTAGGTTTCCATGCAAAACTGACCTGCATGGGCCGCCAACAAAACCTGTTACGCCTCACTTCCTGGTATACGGATAAGGAGACGTGATTAGTCTCGCAACATATTTACTCAGAAGTAAACACGTTAAGTGTAAATAAGTAATATAATATAAATGTACACAAGAAAGATATGAGATGTAAATGAACAGCAACTTTTTATTTATTAAATATTCTTTACAATACAACTGAAAAGTAAATACAATGTGGAAAGCAATGTCTGAACAATGGCATGAACTGAAAGTAAAAGTATATACAAGTGACTAGAGCTCGGGGTTCTCGATGAACTGCTCCAAATCTTTTGAGCTGGGCTCGATCTCCAAAGAGTCGGGTCCCCATGACAATATTCCAAAGAAAGAACAGAAAGGAAATGTCGTCAGTAAACAATCGCTCGGTAAGTCCCAAAGAGATAGAAATAGAATAGACAGATAAAAGAGAATATAACTGTATAATGTATGATTGTTAGGTTAACGCTGTTGCTTGTAACTTGGTACAGAATATGCCAGTGTATACGAGGGGAGTCCAATTATTCTGTGGATTAAGGTATACGGAGCATAAGGAACCGTTAAGCCACGGAACAACAACAACGGATATTTAGGTTATGTGTATTAAAGTGACCATCATCGTGCCGCTTTTAATACATTCCGTACCAATCTACCCCATTAAAAACCCCGTAATGTTTATTGTGTTGTTTTATAGATGTAAAACTTGCCGAAACCATGATATCAATTGCTCATGTAAACGGATAGTCATGTAATCAAGTCAATGTATATCTATGGTTCGGTTAGTTCAAGTCATGTTGATATTTGATAGTATTCAATATATATGGACTCATGTTGTATTGGAGTTATATTTGGATTGTATTTATGTATAGATTGTATTACGATTAGCCTAAGACTCTGTCTGAGTCAGACGCTTAAACAGAATTGGATTCTTGAATTAGGTTTTGGAGTTATCGGTAACTGCTGCACATGGACGGCAGGATTTGTGAATTTTTCCAAGCCAGTTACCATTGATAACCCCGTTTTAGTTTTCTATCTTAAATAAGCAAGCACCCACTTTCTCCGGCTCCCTGAGACTCAAGAGAATTGATCCCACTTAAACCTATATTTACTAGGGTCCTTATTGTAAATTAATAAACTTGAGAGGGTTTTATGAAAAACAGTTTTGATATAATTTCAAAATAAACCTCAAGTATTTATTATTCATATTTAGGGTTTTCATGGATGCAATTTTTAAAAGTGAAGTATTCTAATGATTATAAATCTAGATTGAATAGTATATGGTATTTTAGTGTAAATTGGAATTGTATGGATTTGTGATGGTATATTCATGAAATTTGTGATTCCTTTGTTTAGAAAACATGGAATTTATTATATATATTTAAAATAGATATTTTTGAATATATATATATATATATAATTATTAAAAATAGAATTTATTTATTAAATAGAAAATCACATTATTCTTAAAAATTGTATTAAAAATTCTATCGAGATCGGATGCTCCATGAGAAGGTCTGCATCTCGCTCTACTAGTACCGAGGAGGTGCGATAACCTGCACCATCCAAATCGGTTTCTCCAAAATGGGTTGTAGAGGCTTAATTGTAAGGAATTTAATTAAAACAATTTTAAAGAATACGGTTTTATTAGTTTAAGGCATTTTATTGTAAAATTGTATTTATTCCACAAAATATTGTTCCAAAAGCCATCATACTATATCATGATGAGTGTTGTGATGAGATAGGTCATTACCTCGTGAGTTTTCTAAAGGTAATATGAGCAAATATGATGAAAGATGTCGAATAGAAAGTTTGTTGTATTTAACCGTAAAAGTGAAATAAAAGTTGTATAATATTGTATTTTGAATTGAAACTTGTTCTCAATATTGATTTATGGTTGCTAAACAAGATGTAACAATATGAGTGTTTGGTTATTAAGAAAAGTTATGTCTTAACCAAAATTAAAATCGGAAGTCGGAATAACTCCACTTCCGACGAGTTTTGAAAAGAGATCTTTTTAGAATAGGAAAAGAGAAGAGGAGAGGGGAATTACAGTTTGAAAAGAGAGAAGGGAGGTATGGGAAAGGTTTGAGAGTTTCGTGGAGTCACAGGGTCGCTGGATTTGTCCCGAGTCGTCGCCGGAAAATGACCTTGGGCTAACTCCAGTTGTACAACTAATTTGACATGAAAAAATTTGAAAGTTTTGATAATAGATTTCAGAATAGAGATGGATAGGTATGGGATAGTATTTATAGGATAGAATTAGAATTTAGGGAATTAAAAATGTATTAAAATATTGGTTTAATGGTGATTTTTAATTCTCTGTTAATTTGCAGGAAAAACAAACAGAAGAGAAGTAGTGGGGAGAAGGCCAAGAGGTGTTGGCGAAAATTTGGGAGCATTCCCTACGGGGGGCCTGGCGCTGCAGGCCTAATGGGCAATCTTGTCGGCCACTTGTCTCGGGTTGTGGCTTGGATTCTTGCCACATGTCGGGGTCTGTTCGTATAGCATTTTCCATTTGTTTGATTTCTGAGACTTTTCATTTTTACGTGTATTGCACGTGTAAATTTTTGGACTTCCAAAAATTTTAAAAGAAAAATCATTAAAAATAATATGTGGCAGGGCTATATAACAGCAGCGCAAGGTTTTACCAATAAGCTACAAGTGCTTTCTTGCTGTTCTAAAACAAATTAAATAGTTATAACATACTCAGTATTGCAAATGCTCTATTTAGTACTTTAATTTTAAACAAAATTTTGTACATTAAAAACAGAGTCGTTACAATTGATGTAATTATTTATATCTTTTTTCTAGATTTCAAATAAACTCGATAAAGCTCGAGTCTCGCTCGAGATCGACGAAGGCTCGGTTCGGGCTCGTTTGATAAATAAATGAGCCAAGCTTGAACAAATTTTTAAGCCCGTTTAAATAATTGAGCCAAGCCGAACAACCAAAAGCTCGACTTGTTTGGCTCACTTAACAGCCCTAACCAAAAGGGTTGAGTAAAAAATATATTTTATATGTTTTAACATCTCTCAATAGGTCAATTATCCTTTGGGCTAAAATCTAGGATTCCAAGAGGCGGTGATTTTAATTTAAGATTTACATTTACTAGATCTGGCGGGAATCAAATCTGGGTTGTTATGTGTAGATGTCCCTTGTCCTGCATCAATTCTTCGAAATCATGACGAGTGTAAAGACAATGTATTTTATATTTTAGCACATCCTTACAAGTAAAATCCAGGCTTTTCCGCAGCGAAATTCTTTTATATTAATGCGACATCTAGTTGTGTCTCCATCACAAGCATGCTACAAATTAATTGAGCATGAGTTAAATAAACTTCACATAGCCCCTTAATCTCAATGAGTTTCGTCTTCGCCATGTTTCAATCTCCCATATTTTGACTTACATTCTTTTCCTATTCAATTTGATGCCAAACTCATGCATGTCTCGTAGAACCAAATATCAATATCCTCCCACGTGTCAAGACTTGGATATTTGAAGTGATCACCATTTAAATCTTGAGAGAGAGAGAGAGAGAGAGAGAGAGACATATTATATGTCCTTTGGTTCCTAAGTAGATAAGAATTAGATGCAGTGGGTCTCAAGAGAGAGTTAGACTCCATTGATTTTGATTTGAGCTACGTGTAAGCTTGATGTGGGCTTGATTTGATGATAAATTAGTGAATGAAGGGGAGTGAGAGAATTGGTGTGTCTTTTTAATGGAAAAATCTATTAGTGTATAAAACCGTATTTTACTATTTTTCGAAACCGAAGAGGATCCAACGTGAGAGTAAGAAATCCTTTTCACATCCCGATCTTCTTGAACGGGATTCAATTCCTATATATATGATCTTTTTCATAACAAAAAATACTGATCAATCTGCAAGTTTTATTTACTATAAATGTATTGTTTTTTTCAATAACAAATACATTATTAAAAATCCGCAAATTGATACACAGAAAAAATAGGAGTGATGGTGATGGTGATGGTACAGTACATATCGAGATATTATAACCTTTATAGCAAATTTAGTTTTTTTTGGGATAAATTGTCAAAAATCCCGGCAAAGTTTTCCGCTATCAAAAAACCCCTATCACAGAGAATCTCATCAAAAACCTCATGGAAAAGTTTTTTGCTGTAAAATAAAACCATCTGCAAGCGATATCTATATAGTAGATTGCAATATCTAGTTTCCTGCAATATGCGTACAGTTTCTTACAGTACTTTTGCAGTTAGCTACGTATGCAGTTAGCTGATGTATAGTTTCTTTGAAATCAGACATATGTATAGTTTTCTGTAATTGTATGTGCTAACTAGATATCGCATGCATCCATAGTGATACCCTAGCTCTGTCAGCAGTTTGGAGACAGTCGGTATCATTTTCAAATCTTAACTATTATATACAAAGAGAGATTTACTTCATGCATCCAACTGATATAACTGCTGATTGAGGGGACAAGCACAAGCAAAGGTCACAAATCACAACTTGAATCATCTTTTCCTTTCATAAAACAAGGAGAGGATTAAGATGAGAAGCAACCATGAGAATGAAGTCATTTTGATGTTTCCAAAATCATTTAAGAGCCAACCATTGCTTTCAAAGGGAGGGTCCCAGAAAACATTGATGTTTCCAAAAGATTCAATATCTCTTCACACAAAGTGTTCTTCAAAATATTGTTGGACCATTTGGTTGGGAGGGAGGTTGTTCAATAATCGACTGCTCACATCGACTTATCTGATATCACATATCACGTCATATATCGGTTCACCCGAATTGCAATTTGTGTGACTGGACGGCCAAAAAATCGAGTGGACATCTATCTGGTGATTGTGGTGGATAGAAGAATTTACTGGCTATTTTATCTATAGAAACCGGTTTTAATTTGTGCGGAACATTGCTTGCCACAACAAAAGGTGTTGTCTCTGTGATTCCAAGAAAAGTTTACAAGGCTACAACTATTGATTTTTTGCACATCTTGAGTTTGGTAGAAATTCTGTTGTGATAGGTTACTTGGGAGTGCTTGGTCTCTTCAGCTACAACAACATATCCGATCAATTCCCCATTCAAACCTATTTAATGTGGCTACTACCGCTCGACTGCTTTTCGAGGAACATTTCTTGTTCGATTCGTTAATAGTCATATAATTGCATGTGTTTGTATTGTTACACGTTCTTTTCCTCTCTAGATCTTGTTTCTTGTCCCAGAGTATTGTCGATGCGTGCTTGTTGCTATACTCTCTTGGACGGTTAGGTTGGTAGTTGAATTTTTCTCTAGAATGGAAGAAAACATATTGTTGGAGGTTCCCTCTTGGTTATGCCTAAGGGGTCCATTTTTAGCTCATGGGGGACAGTGAGCGAGGGAGTGAAGAGAGGGAGCCGTTAGGAAGACCGAACGAAACGACCGAAGCGAATAGGGGGCAACGAGGAGAGGAAGTCAGGCACGAACACAATGATGGTTTAGGCTTTCTGGTGTCAGGTCAGGTTTAGTGGACAAATAGTTCTTACACGGCGTAGTGCTTAAGAGGGAGGAAGAGATAACAAGAAAATATCCCTCCTTAGTATCTGAGTATACGGAGTGTAAAGTAACATGATAGAAAATTTCCTGTATTGGCGGCTTCTAAAATCAGCTATTCTCATTTGTTGAACTTTTTGGACGATCCGCACCTGCAATATTAATCTTCATGTATTAAATTATGGGTACACCGGCTTTCATATTGTTGAGTATATTTTTGCTCATTCATTTATATCCTAACATGTTGTACAGTCAAAAAACTATTAATTTTGCAAGCATCCGATGCAAAGGCAAATGGCATGCAATTCACAATAAAATTGGCTTACACGTATTTAAGGATATGATGATCCTGACGGTCTGTGCCAATCGGCAAAAAAATGATGGATAACCCTCAATACAGGAAATTTTCTACCGTGTCAATTTATTGCTCCGTTTTCTCATAATATAAAATCTTCTTTCTTTTTCAAGTTGCTTCTCTTCAAATTGGAAGGAAAAAAATTATCCTTGATTTATTCCATGATTTTAACCATAGATTTACAAATTAGTTGTTGATTAATTGATTTTGCACTGACCTCTATTCAGTTTTCAGTCTAGAGAGGTCCGGATTTGTAAAGAAAAGTTGGGACAACCAATCAAACTATTCTGATGATGCTCAATATTGACGATCCCCAAGATCAGGATACGTGGCAGATGACATGTCCCAGAACTCAGAAAAAATGGCCCACAGGAACCGATCAGGCCACCCCAGTACCCGACCTGCACGCGCGAGCTGGCCCTTCTCGGCCCCTCAGCTCGCCCCGAGCTGCCACAAGACCAAGACTCCTCAGCCTTCTCATTCGCCCCCGAGCTCCCCAGCCGAGGACGTCTTCCTCGGTCCTCCGACCAACTCCACCGCTCACAGGCGTAATCGCCGCTCCGCAAATCTCGCCATGCGCAGATTCTCCACCAGCAATATCCCATGTTCCACGCTATCACGATCCCCATTAATGGGCGATCCGCTCTCCGCGTGGGCGTGACGTCGGGAGCGTAACTGCCGGCGGGATTCTCGCGCCTGCTGCTGCGTGCCTCCACCACTATATAAACCCCCATCACAGAGGGGTCAAGTAAGCCATTTTTGATTTCACTTAACCGTTACTCTGCTCGGATCTCGTGCTAACTTGATCGTCGGAGGGTCCTCAGTGGTACCAAACCACCCAAGGACTTCTTTGCAGGTACTCGGCGCTAAACTCCCCAAGTCACCAATCTCCTCCAAACCCATTGAGGCCCACACGCAACAGGAGATCACCTCCAAGATCCACCGGGAGATCGACGGAAGACAACATCTGAAGGAAACTCGAAAATGACCTCCATCAGTTGGCGCCGTCTGTGGGAAATCGCAAACCCCACAAAAACAAAGTTGGCCTTCCGGTCTCCGTCCACATGGCAAGCAACCATCCTGAAGATCTGGGTACCAGCCGCCGCCTCTCCCTCACCGGAAGCGCGGATGAACCCCCTCCGGCGACCATCATCAACGCCCTCGCCAGCCGAATAGATCGGTTGCACTCCCTCGTAGAGGCGCTCATCCGTGTCCAAACGGCCTGGCCTGGGCCCCAGATCACCGCTCCTCCGCCTTCAGAAGGCTCTGCCCCCGTCGGCACGGCTGACCACCGGCTGGCTATGACTCCTGACCACGGATCTCATGGGCCGATACTCCCTAAGGCCTGTTGGGCGCCCCACGGCTCCACACCAAGGTCCGCCACCGGGGCGCCTCACCTCGAGCCTCCTCGCGACCCTGTAAGTCCATATTGCGACCCCCGGTTCTTACGGGGAGGCGGAAACGGTATAAAAAACGAATTTTTTTTATCGCAAGAGGCAACATGGACTAACTTATGGTCGGGATCGTTACCTAAACTAAAACTAGCAAACTAAGCTAAAGATATTTAGCTACTCGGATGAAGATGGTTATACCTAAACTTGAACTCCTTCTCTTCAAGCTCCGGTGGTGGTCCGATGGCTCCTTCTCGTCGTCTCCGTACGCCGAAGATAGATCCACTTGAAAGCTCCAACCTTTAGCTCCTTCTTCGGTCTTTGAAGAAACTAGTTCACTTGGTTTGCCAAACCTAGTGAACTAGAATGAGTAGAGAGGAAAATAGAATGGGATTTTATCTATGGTTCTTGATTCTCAACTCATGAGACAAGAGAACCATAGATCAAGAGAGGGAGCAAGAGGTTGAGGGTGAGAGCAAGGGGAGAGCTCAAGAACAAGAGAGAGAATGAGCAAGAAAAGAATGAGCAAGTATTTTGTCTCTCACCCTCTCATAATCCAAAGCAATGATAACTCATCATATCAACAAAAGTCTTATGTGATGGTTGAAGTAACCATAACCTTATCATGTCATGCACTCATTTTACTCAAATGAACAAGCAAGAAAAAGTCTTTGGCATGAAATGATAACCATGGTTATCATGATGGTCAACTAGTCAAGCCTAGTCAACCGGTCAACAAGTCAACAAAAGTCAACAAGTCACCAAAGTCAACAAGTCAACAAAAGTCAACAAGTCAACAACCATATCACCATAATACTTAATTAATATAATAGTTAATCACATATCATATTCTCATTAGGGTTGAGCATAAAGTCAAAAAGTCAACGGTCAACTGTCAACAACCCTAATGAGAATCCGCTGCCTCTGCCTCCCTGTCAACTGTGCATACACACCCGCATCCGCGTTCCGAGGAACACGAATGCAAACTGGATAAATCCAATCCCATAAGGTACACTAGGATCTGGCTTAAACCAAAGCCCGCTAGTGTAAACTGTCCGGACACTGTACGCGCACAAGTGCACGGATGTGACCGAACCCTGTCGCAAAACCATGCGACCTGTCGCAATACCATGCGACCTCTACTCTTTTGCCTAAAGGCGAAAAGCTTTCTGTGTGGGACTCTAAAGACTCAACACTACGCTGGCAGTGGGTTTAACCACAGACCGCAAGCGGCACTAGCTGTGCGTAACGGTCCCCAGGTAATGCCGACAAGAAGACTGACGAGGCGAAACCCATCTGAACTCCTACTGAGCCTGAGCGTGACATTCTCCGTACAGTCCGGTCTGTTCGTCTGATACATCGCATGGCGGGCCTAGGGGGCGGTAAACGTCAGTCCCCCAATAGCGGTACAAGTCGTGCCGGAGTGAAGCCCAATACACCCTGAGATAACACTGGAAACCTACCAGTATATCTCGTTTGCCCTGGCCAGGGACTACTCGTGTAATGGCTCTCCTAGACACAGCGCGATGTCAACCCCCAATACCGGGAGAGACGAATCCTGTCTAACCGTCACTGCCTCCAAGTGCTTCGGGACTGCACCCAACCACCACCTGTTTGCACGACTCCTTTGAGCCGTGGTAGGGTAGTGATCAAAGTACAGTGGGAACACACTCGAGGCGGAGTGACAGTGTCAAGTCAGCGGACTAAGCTGTACTCATGTCACCTGGGAACTGATAACTGACGATAGGTATAATACCAACTAGTCAGTTCCCGACGAGTCCTGTCCAGTGTACCCGTAACCTAACGAGCACCCGCATACTATCTCAAGTACGACGTACTGACGGCTGTGGGACAGACCGTCTCCCACACTGGGATGAGAAGCGCATGCGCTGGTCTACTCCGGAGTATCGATGCCCTGTCTCGATAGTCCTGCGACCAGGGACCTGAATAAGGATGTGCTTATAGATTACCCAGCCCCCACTAGTGTGACTGCCATCACAACGCTGGTAATCAAGCAAAGATCCTAAGGGCTCCACTAATGCGTATAAGTGATATACTGAAATAAACACAAGTACACATTGAAGTAGAAACAAACCAAGTAGCATACTACTATTTTGAGCAAGATTGTATATACAAGGTGAATATCCCAAGCATCCATTAAGTAATATACAAACTAGTATGATACAGTAATGGCCTCTAGGGCATATACACTAACAATCTCCCACTTGCACTAAGGCCATGTACTGGCGTATCGAAGACCTATCATCTCGATCAGCCGCTCGAACTGAGTCTGGGGCAAGGCCTTGGTGAATGGATCTGCAGTGTTATCTTCTGAAGCGACTCTCCGAACCTCGATCTCCTTGCGATCCACGATCTCCCTGATCAGGTGATACCGCCTCAAGATGTGCCTGGATCTCTGATGGGACCTGGGTTCCTTCGCTAATGCTATAGCCCCGTTGTTGTCGCAATACAGAGGTATTGGATCAACAATGGACGGAACCACCTGAAGTTCTTTCAAGAACTTCCTCATCCAGACAGCTTCTTTTGCGGCATCAGATGCAGCGATGTATTCCGCTTCCATCGTCGAGTCTGCAACGGTTTCTTGTTTGGAACTCTTCCAACACACCGCCCCTCCATTGAGGGTAAAGACAAAACCCGACATGGACTTGGAATCATCCTTGTCACTCTGGAAGCTGGAGTCAGCAAAGGCCTCGATCTGGAGGTCTTTTCCGCCATACACCAAGAACATCTCCTTAGTCCTTCTCAGGTACTTGAGAATGTTCTTTACCGCTATCCAGTGTTTCTCCCCAGGGTTTGACTGATACCGGCTTACCACACTCAGTGCATAAGCTACATCCGGTCTGGTACACAACATCGCATACATTATAGAGCCTACCGCAGAAGCGTAGGGTATAATAGACATGCGATCCCTCTCCAAATCAGTCTTGGGAGACATCTCTTTAGAGAGGGTGATCCCGTGACAAGCTGGTAGGTTACCACGCTTGGAATCTTCCATACTGAATCTTTTCAGTACGGTGTCGATGTACCTGGACTGAGAAAGTCCCAATATCCTCTTGGATCTATCACGATGGATCCGGATCCCCAGGATGTATGAGGCATCACCCAGGTCTTTCATGGAGAACCTTTGTGACAAGAACCCCTTGACAGATTGTAGCATAGGAATGTCATTTCCTATTAAGAGAATGTCATCCACGTATAAAACGAGGAATACTACAGTTCTCGCTACAAATCTACTATAGATGCATGGTTCATCTGGATTTTTGATAAAGCCAAATTCTTTGACCGTCTCATCAAAGCAGATGTTCCAACTCCGCGATGCCTGCTTTAGTCCATAGATGGACTTAAGCAACTTGCACACCTTTCCGCTGCTCCCACTCTGAATGAAACCCTCTGGCTGGTCCATATAGACACACTCCTCTAAATTTCCATTTAGAAAAGCTGTCTTTACGTCCATTTGCCAGATCTCATAATCGTGGAAGGCAGCAATGGCAAGAAGGATCCGAATGGATTTCAGCATGGCTACTGGAGAAAAGGTTTCGTCGTAGTCCAAGCCAGGTCTTTGACGAAAACCCTTTGCTACCAGCCTAGCTTTATAGGTCTCAACCTGTCCATCTACACCAATCTTCCTTTTGAAGATCCACTTGCATCCTACGGGTTTTACCCCGTCTGGAGCAATGTCCAACGTCCATACCTTGTTGGTGTACATGGACTCCATTTCGGTCCGCATTGCATCCAGCCATTTCACTGAGTCAACGCTCTGAACGGCCTGCTGGAAGCTAGTAGGCTCATCATAATCTATGATGCAATCCTCTCTATCCCCGTCTATGAGAAAACCGCAGTATCTCTCGGGCGGATGAGACTGCCTACTACTCCTGCGGAGCGGCGTAGGAATGTCCTGTTCTGTTGAACCCTCTGGTTCCACTAACCTTTCAGTAATAGTCTGTGGTTCTGGAATTTCTTCTAGTTCTACTGCGCTCCCACTAATTTCCTTTTCCAAGAACTGGTGTTCTAGAAAGTGGGCATTACGAGAAACAAGGACTTTTTGTTCCTCTGCGTAGTAGAAAAGATACCCCCTGGTGTTCTTTGGGTATCCCACAAACTTGCACAGTACTGAGCGTGCCTCGAGTTTGTCCGCATGCTGCTTTTTGACAAAAGCTGGACATCCCCAGATCTTCAGATATTGAAGATAGGGTTTCTTCCCACTCCACATTTCATATGGGGTGGTAGGCACAGTCTTAGTCGGAACTCGGTTCAAAAGGTATGCTGCTGATTCTAGCGCATATCCCCAGAATGATCGCGGCAACTCAGCGTTACTCATCATGGACCGCACCATATCCAATAGGGTGCGGTTCCGTCTCTCCGATACACCGTTATGTTGCGGGGTGTATGGAGGAGTAAGCTGAGAGAGAATTCCGTTCTCTTTTAAGTAATTCAGGAATTCGGCACTTAAGTATTCTCCACCTCGATCCGATCTTAGAATCTTAATACTTTTGCCGGTCTGTTTCTCTACTTCATTCTTATACTCCTGGAATTTTCCAAAGGCCTCGGACTTATGTTTCGTTAAGAAGACATAACCGTACCTTGAGAAGTCATCCGTAAAAGTAATGAAGTAAGAATGTCCGCTTCGGGCATGTGTAGACATTGGACCGCACACGTCACTGTGTACGAGTCCTAAGAGCTCGCTCGCTCTTACTCCTTGTCCAGTAAACGGAGTCTTTGTCATCTTTCCTTTGAGACAAGATTGACAAGTGGCATACGATTGATATTCGAACGCATTCAAATATCCTTCTGTATGTAACTTAGTCAACCTTCTCTCATTGATGTGACCCAATCTACAATGCCATAAGAAAGTCTGATTTATTTCCAGAGACTTTCTTTTGTGTGTATTCTGGACGTTGAAAATCTGTGGTTGGTTTAACACGTATATACCATTACTCAATGTACCTGACCCAATCAAAACTTGATTAAGGTGAATGTTTACAACATTACTTACAAACGCAAATTCATAACCTTCTTTAGAAACTAAAGATACAGAAATGATATTACAAGTTGCGTTGGGTACAAAAAAGCAATTACGCAAAACCAAAACATGTCCATCTGACATTCCCAGGTGATAGTCCCCCACGGCTTTAGCATCCATGCTAGCTCCGTTTGCAACTCTGAGGGTCATGTCACCTGCCTTTAAAACACTACGGTTTCTCAACGCCTGCAAAGAATTACAGATATGAGATCCTGATCCGGTATCCAATACCCAGGAAGTAGAGTTTATTGAAAGACAGTTTTCAATAACATACACACCTGATGCTGAAGCTGCAACCTGCTTCAATTCCTGTGTTCTGGCCTTCCAGGCCCTGCAATCATTCTTCCAGTGTCCTTTCTTATGACAATAGAAGCATTCTTCTTTATCCACAAGCTTCCCCGCTATCTTTGTTGCTTTGCCTTTTCCCTTCGTATCCACTTTACCAACACCGCCCCTTGGTTTGGCGGGGGCCTTCTTCTTCTTTCCCTTGGCTTTCGCCTTGGACCTAGAAGAAGATGATCCTCCTACAAACAAAGTGGATGTTTCCCTACCTTTCTGTAGGGTGCCCTCTGCGCTCCTCAGCATGTTGAGGAGCTCTGATAGTTCAACCTCTTTTTCTTGTAGGTTGAAGTTCAGTATAAACTGGGCGTAAGTGGAAGGAAGGGACTGGAGAACTATATCCGTATATAGCTCACTCTCCAATGTGATCCCTAGGTCAGCGAGCTCCTCAATGAAGCCGATCATCTTTAGCACATGCTCGGCTACTGATGATCCGACGGCCATTCTTGTCGAAAATAACTTTTTCGACGCTTCGTATCTTGCGATACGTGATTGCTCTCCATACAGTTCTTTTGTATGGAGCAATATGGACTCCATGTCCATATTCTCATGCCTCCTCTGATGTTCGTTGTCCATCGAGGCAAGCAGGAGGCACTTGGCCTTCGCGCTATCAATCTCCCAAGTCTTGCGGATTTCCTTATCCGCGACACTGGAAGTTGGACCAGGGACAGGGGGAGCTTTGGTGGTAAGAAGATACCCCAGCTTGTCATAAGTGATTGCTATCGTGACATTCCTGAGCCAATCTTTGTAGTTTGGCCCTGTCAGTTTGTTTTTATCTAGGAGTAACTTAAGTCCAGTCATGTTGATTGGTCGCTGCAATTAGGAGAGAGAAGAAGAAACACTCAGCATGATGCTCTTGCAAGTTTAGAGTGGTTTTTAGTTTGTCTAAACAGGATGGCTCCCACTGTTTCTCGAATCCCTCCTCAAACCATAAAGGAAGAATTAGTCAGGATCAATCCCACCGTACAATACTTGCTTAACCGTTCAGCCAGGCCGGTGTCGGTACTTCGAGGGAGGTTTTCCAACGCTTTCGCGAAGTTCCTTAATTAGAGAACCTCTTTTCCCTGGGGGCGTAGCCCCGCTAACACCTTTCTAGGCACCTACTAGGTTTATAGCATTGATCGTTAAGTGAGAAATTTCCCGAGGAGTAGCATATACTCACAGTAGGATCGGGATCCAAATATCATCGCGTGACGAAACTGAAGGAATCCTACCAGAATCATCACACTCTAAATGGTATGCAAATCTAGCAAGTTTCAGTACTTATGAAACTCCCGATGTGGATTTTTTTTGCCCCATGCTCTTATGACCTTGGCGTGAGGTCAAAATGTCATAAGTCACATGTCAAGTTCGTCCCATCATTATCCAGGTTAATTTGAATCCACCCGTACATACCCTTGACGTAGGCCAAAATGGCAGTACGACTGTCTCAAACCAACGCATTCTATCTATGCAACAGATAAATATCCGGCAGCTACCAATCACTATGCCTTGGCGTGAGGTCAAAATACATAGCTTGAATACTACCGAATATTTAACTGAAATGATGGAGGGCTACGGATGGTTTTGGCAAAACCGTGAACGTAGTGAACTTGATTTGGTCGATGGAACGAGATAGCTTTAAAATGGAGTGGCTCAAACTCCGTATTTTAAAAGTTTGTTTTGAAAAGAACCGAGTGGTTTTTCGAAAGTGTTCCAACGACTTTAACTTGGTTTATTATCTTGCATTAGTTCTTTTAATGCGTGATATTCTTGCATTAGTACTTTTAATGCGTCCCATCATTTAACCCTACCATTGCAGAAAACAACCAAAATATGACGTACGCTTATGCCATTCGCATTCGCCACTGGGCCCCGTCATTACCCGTTAGGTTACTTAACTAACGACAGAGCGGGGGCTGGGCTAGCGCGTCTGTAAAACATAAGCAACGCCTAAATAGTAAGCAATGATAGACATTACAGATCACAGATGAATGCATTGGATATACTAGCAATCCGCAATCCTTTCGAGCCTGAAACGAAAAGCGGATAACACGGTCGCGGTGAATAGCCAAATACCCCACCCAAGACCCCTACGGGTGCGGCAAACTACCCGCCAAGTACTCGGTAGTTTGTGCACCCCTCCATGGGTCTATCCTAGGAGCAAAAACAGTAAAAAGAATTATACAATGACGGCTACAACCCCGACCCGGTTGTGCGGCCAAACAAATAATAATTATTACATCAATTTACATTTACAATGAATGAAAGAAAAACAAAAGCTCATCTCACATCCACCCCGGCTATTCACCCGCGACAGTCCAACACATTCATATACACATTCCAGCACATTACAGATCATGTATAACCCCGACTAATCGACTTATAGCGATTAGCCGACGTTCAATACATGCAAGCATCACAGATATAACCATCATAGTCAAAGTGCAGTGAAGTTCGGGAAAAATACGGAATTATAGGACCCCAAAAGGAAATTTCTTTTCTGGAAAATCTGGGCACATATAATATATTTTAAAAATCCCAAAACCAACACACAAACACACTGCACGAAAAACGATGCAGAGAAGAAACCAAGTCGCGGCGGTTCCGCGGCGGCCAAGAAGGATCACGCGGCGGAAGCGCGGCGCTTTAGGCGAATCACTGTATCGTTTTTCTTGGGTGTTCACACAAAACCCTGAGCCGAATTTAGGAGTATAAAGTTTTTCATTTTGACCAGGAAAAAATTCAACAGAAACTCAGATTTTGTAAAGTTTGATTTTTGGATTTTTCCGGTTCCGAACTTCGTTACACTTCACTACCAAGCTAGTTTAAGTTTAGTTAGGCTCTGATACCACTGTAAGTCCATATTGCGACCCCCGGTTCTTACGGGGAGGCGGAAACGGTATAAAAAACGAATTTTTTTATCGCAAGAGGCAACATGGACTAACTTATGGTCGGGATCGTTACCTAAACTAAAACTAGCAAACTAAGCTAAAGATATTTAGCTACTCGGATGAAGATGGTTATACCTAAACTTGAACTCCTTCTCTTCAAGCTCCGGTGGTGGTCCGATGGCTCCTTCTCGTCGTCTCCGTACGCCGAAGATAGATCCACTTGAAAGCTCCAACCTTTAGCTCCTTCTTCGGTCTTTGAAGAAACTAGTTCACTTGGTTTGCCAAACCTAGTGAACTAGAATGAGTAGAGAGGAAAATAGAATGGGATTTTATCTATGGTTCTTGATTCTCAACTCATGAGACAAGAGAACCATAGATCAAGAGAGGGAGCAAGAGGTTGAGGGTGAGAGCAAGGGGAGAGCTCAAGAACAAGAGAGAGAATGAGCAAGAAAAGAATGAGCAAGTATTTTGTCTCTCACCCTCTCATAATCCAAAGCAATGATAACTCATCATATCAACAAAAGTCTTATGTGATGGTTGAAGTAACCATAACCTTATCATGTCATGCACTCATTTTACTCAAATGAACAAGCAAGAAAAAGTCTTTGGCATGAAATGATAACCATGGTTATCATGATGGTCAACTAGTCAAGCCTAGTCAACCGGTCAACAAGTCAACAAAAGTCAACAAGTCACCAAAGTCAACAAGTCAACAAAAGTCAACAAGTCAACAACCATATCACCATAATACTTAATTAATATAATAGTTAATCACATATCATATTCTCATTAGGGTTGAGCATAAAGTCAAAAAGTCAACGGTCAACTGTCAACAACCCTAATGAGAATCCGCTGCCTCTGCCTCCCTGTCAACTGTGCATACACACCCGCATCCGCGTTCCGAGGAACACGAATGCAAACTGGATAAATCCAATCCCATAAGGTACACTAGGATCTGGCTTAAACCAAAGCCCGCTAGTGTAAACTGTCCGGACACTGTACGCGCATAAGTGCACGGATGTGACCGAACCCTGTCGCAAAACCATGCGACCTGTCGCAATACCATGCGACCTCTACTCTTTTGCCTAAAGGCGAAAAGCTTTCTGTGTGGGACTCTAAAGACTCAACACTACGCTGGCAGTGGGTTTAACCACAGACCGCAAGCGGCACTAGCTGTGCGTAACGGTCCCCAGGTAATGCCGACAAGAAGACTGACGAGGCGAAACCCATCTGAACTCCTACTGAGCCTGAGCGTGACATTCTCCGTACAGTCCGGTCTGTTCGTCTGATACATCGCATGGCGGGCCTAGGGGGCGGTAAACGTCAGTCCCCCAATAGCGGTACAAGTCGTGCCGGAGTGAAGCCCAATACACCCTGAGATAACACTGGAAACCTACCAGTATATCTCGTTTGCCCTGGCCAGGGACTACTCGTGTAATGGCTCTCCTAGACACAGCGCGATGTCAACCCCCAATACCGGGAGAGACGAATCCTGTCTAACCGTCACTGCCTCCAAGTGCTTCGGGACTGCACCCAACCACCACCTGTTTGCACGACTCCTTTGAGCCGTGGTAGGGTAGTGATCAAAGTACAGTGGGAACACACTCGAGGCGGAGTGACAGTGTCAAGTCAGCGGACTAAGCTGTACTCATGTCACCTGGGAACTGATAACTGACGATAGGTATAATACCAACTAGTCAGTTCCCGACGAGTCCTGTCCAGTGTACCCGTAACCTAACGAGCACCCGCATACTATCTCAAGTACGACGTACTGACGGCTGTGGGACAGACCGTCTCCCACACTGGGATGAGAAGCGCATGCGCTGGTCTACTCCGGAGTATCGATGCCCTGTCTCGATAGTCCTGCGACCAGGGACCTGAATAAGGATGTGCTTATAGATTACCCAGCCCCCACTAGTGTGACTGCCATCACAACGCTGGTAATCAAGCAAAGATCCTAAGGGCTCCACTAATGCGTATAAGTGATATACTGAAATAAACACAAGTACACATTGAAGTAGAAACAAACCAAGTAGCATACTACTATTTTGAGCAAGATTGTATATACAAGGTGAATATCCCAAGCATCCATTAAGTAATATACAAACTAGTATGATACAGTAATGGCCTCTAGGGCATATACACTAACAGACCCGTACCCCCCTGAGGAGATGTCGGTCACATCGCCTGCCCACAGGCATGACAGACGCCCCCTCCCTCGACGGGGTCACACAGAAAGGGCTCGCCCCGATGGCTAGAGAGCCACCTCGCCCGGGGATCTGAGGAACCTCATCGAGAGGAACCGGGGCCGTGCCCAGACACAGGTCTCCTACAGCAGAGGCCAGGGATCACGATGTGCCGAGTCCTCGGGGTACCACGGCCGACTCGACGCCCTCGAGAAGAAGATCGAGAGCATGCGCCAGGAAGGTCACCTCTCGGCCGACGGGGCTGAGTACGCCGCCAACTCGCTCACCAAACCGTTTACTGAAGGATTACTCGCTGTCCACGTCTCCTCGCGCAACAAACTACCGAAGATCTCTCTGTTCGACAGGAAAACCGAGCCCAAAGACCATTTGGATGCTTTCACCGCGGGGATGAGCTTCCAGGACCATTTTGATGCCGCCCAGTGCAGGGCCTTCCCAGTCACCCTCATCCGCTTTGGTCGAGACTGGTTCCGAGGACTCGAGCCTCGCTCAATCTTGACCTTCGATGAGCTGGCTACTCAGTTCCTCGGCCACTTCGTTGGGAACCGTCGGCAGAAGCGCACGGTCGACTATCTCTTCACAATTAAGAGCGGGGACAAGGAGATGTTCAAGGCTTACATCACCCGCTTCTACAGCGCCCTCCTCGAGGTCCCCGAACACCGGGACGAGACCGTCATCATGGCGCTCAGATCTGGTCTGAGGCATAAGGAGTGGTTGCGCTCCTTTGCGTTGGCACAGCCTAAGACCATGGCCGAGGTCGAGGCGTGGACCGAGCGCGAGGTTCAGTTGAAGTCCGAGGTGAACGTGAACCTCCCTTGGGCAGAACGGTCCGGCCAGAAGAAGAGGGCTCGGGAGGAGAGGCCGGAGCGTCAGCAGTCCTATCACCCGAAGTTCCAGGAGTACACCCCGCTCAACATCTTCCTCGCAGTGTTACTAGAGGAGACCCAAGACGAGGAGTTCTTCAAGTTCCCTCCAATCTCACATCAGGCCTCGAAGCGGACCCGGGGCCCTTACTGTGCCTTCCACCGGACGCTGGGCCACGCCACGGAGGATTGTAAGCAACTCCGAGACTACATCGAGGAGCTCATCCGATCGGGGCACCTCGTCGCCTACTTAAGGGACAAGCGGCATGCCGACCGCGAGCAGGAGCAGCGTCCTCCTCCCGCCGAACTGACCATCGGCCAGATCATGCTTGTCTCAGCAGATGACCAGTCCGGCGCTCGGGAGGCCTCGTACCCGGTGCCGAGCATGAAGACCAGCAAGCCCCCGGGAATCTCGGGCCATGCTGATAGGGTCATCTATTAGCATGTACTTTTCCTTTGGGGCAATGTAAACTCTCCCTAGGGTCTATTGTTAGTTTAATAAAGATTAACGGAACATTGCGGAAAAATAGGAAAGATCTCATTTATTCAAAAAAAAGGGGGTATTATGGGCTCCTCAGCCGTACATACAAAAAGAAAAAGAAAATTACAACAGCGGGGAAAGGGGGTGCAGAGAGCACTGCTCATGGTACTCGGTAAAGATCTCCACCAGCCGAGGACTCGCGAGATCTAACCTCTCCCCTCGGTTCCCCCCGCGCGCGTTGAACCCGAGCGTCAACTCGTAGCACTCGCAGACGAGCGCCTCCGAGCGAGCCAGCCGGTTCGCGGAGATCAGGCTGAAGCGCCTCAGGGATCGCAGCTTGCCCATGGCCTCATCATAGAGCTGCTCGGACAGGGGGTTGTAAAGCCCCGGCGACGCCCTCTAGATGGAGTACATCAGCAGCTGCAGCAGGGAGGAACGTCGGGGGAGCAGCCGGCCGAAGTGATCCTCGATGCTCCCATACACCAACTGCATCGTGTCCTCGGTGCAGTTCTGGTCATAGATGTACATGTCTTCGAAATGGATGATCTCGGAGATGGTAAAGGGGAAGTCCTGCATTCTTGACTCTCCGTTTACAAGGCTCCTTCAGCCTTATATAGCCCGCTGCGTCCCAACGGAACTCAACGGCCGCCCGCTCTCGCCCAAGAAGTCGCTGCCACGCAGAAATCATCGAGCCTTCTCTAACGGAATCGAAGCGACGCGACCTTGGCGCTTCGCCTCCCCCCCACATTCAAGGCGCATGCTGCATGCACACCCGCCGCGACCGTTCCCGTTCCTGATACCCGCAACTGGATGGTCGGGCGAAACCTCATGAAGATTCGGTCGAGCAGCTATCCTGCCCGGTTGTCCTTAGCCGGCCTTCTCAGGCCCCCCAGCACTAAGGATCAAAGCCCTCACCAAGAGGCAACCCAGCAGGTACCCTGCTCAGTTATCCCTGGCAGGTAGCTTCCCTACCGCAACGCCAGGGATCAGAAAGTCCTCCCAGAGGTAGTCGAGCCCAACCGTCGCTCGGCTATCCCTGGCGGGTAGCTTCCCTACCGCAACGCCACGGATCAGAAAGCCCTCCCAGAGGCAGTCGAGCCCGAGGATCTCTCGCTTGGCTATCCTTCAGGACAAAAGCCCTCACCAAGAGGCACCGGGCAGTAACCCTGCCCGGCCAAGGGTCCTTGGTAGGCTTCTACAGCCCCTCCCGCGCCATGGACCAAAGTCCTCCCAGAGGCAGTCGAGTCCTTGCTCGGCTATCCCCGGCTGGTAGCTTCCTACCACAACCAACAGGGATCAAAGTCCTCGCCAAGAGGCACTGGGCAGTAACCCTACTCGGTCCCCGTCTTGAAGGATCAAACCCTTGCAAGAGGCAACCGGGCAGCTACCCTGCTCGGTCATCTTCGGTTGGTAGCTCCCTACCCATGACGCCAGGGATCGAAGCCCTTGCAAGAGGCGTCCGAGCGGCTACCCTGCTCGGTCATCCCAGGCTAGTAGTTGCCTACCCACGGCACCATAGATCAAAACCCTCGCCAAAAGGCAACCGCACGGCTTCACTGCCCGGTCATCCCTGCTCAATTATCCCCGGCGGGTAGGTTCCCTACCGCAATGCCTGGGGATCAGAAAGCCCTCCCAGAGACAGTCGAGCCCGATGATCCCTCACTCGGCTATCCTTCGGTACAAAAGCCCTCGCCAAGAGGCACCGGGCGGTAACCCTGCTCGGTCCCCGTCCTGAAGGATCGAAGCCCTCGAAAAAGGCTTCCGAGCGGCTACCCCACTCGGTCATCCCAGGCTGGTGGTTGCCTACCCACAACGCCAGAAATCAGAAGCCCTCACCAAAGGGCAACGGAACAACTTCCATCCATCTACGGCATAAATAAGGCGGACAGCCCTCTGCCCGTCGCATGCATGCAGAGGAGCCGAGCCACCAACAAGGGGCATCAGGTCTATCCAAGTCTCGAGCGATCTCCCCTCAACTTCGGGGCCATGGAGACGCCTCCTTCTCAGCAGCGCTTGGCACGCTTGGCAAGTAATCGAAATCAACTCGACGGACGATCGCTAGGCAAGTAGCCGACCTGACATGGACCTGGCATGGAATCCCAACAGCACAAGAAGAGAAATTTTACAAGCATTCTTCATGAAAAAAATACAAAGTGCAAACCGATGAAACCAAAGAAAAAGTTTTATTACTAATAGGCAAAGTCTTTACAAAGGGTATTTTTGGCTCCCCAGCCTTACAAAATGCCCAGAGGCTTACAAAATTCCAAAAGCAACAAAAAAAAGGAGGAGGAAGACAGGGGCTTTAGGCCTCAGGCCTCGGGGGCCAGGAGCGACCTCGGGGCCCTCGACATTCACCACAAGAAGAGCTAAGTCCTAGGCGACTTCCTCGCCAGGAATCTCCTGCCCCTGCTCATCGGCGTCCGCGAGAGGGTATTCGGCCCGGAGCTCTTTGTCGGCGAACCCCGGCACCCAGGCCTTAACGGCGTCGAGGGCCTCGTGCCAGATGAGGGTCGTGGCAACGGCCAGGTCATCGTAGTAGTCTTTCGACTTCTTGTAGCCCTCCACCGCCTTCGCCGCGGAGAGGTCGACCAACTTCGCCGCCCTCAGGTCGGCCGACTTCGCCGACCCGGCCACCGTGCCCAGCTCCTTCCGGAGGGTTTTCACCGTCTTCTTCAGGTTGCCGGCAAGCACCTAAGCGTCCTCGAGCTTGGTCTCGGCAGCCGCGGTGGTCTTACGGTGCCGGGCGATCTCCCGCTTCCCGGCCTCTACCTCGCCCTCCAAGGCGGCGACCCTCGCCGTCACCGCCTCCAGCTCCCGCTTGGAGCTTTCTTCCAGGGAGGCGAGCTGGCCCGCATCCTTCATCGCCGGAGCTATCACCTCGGCCTCCATGCGTAAGGCGAGGGCAATGTGCTGGAGAACCTGAAAGGCAGGAGAGAGATTAGAGAGACGAGGGAGACACCGAATCTCAAAAAATATATAATAATAATAACCAAGCACTTACCTGCACGGACTCCTGAGCGATGGACGTCAGCTGAGCCCTGAAGGTCCCCCGGGGGACTCTACCCCCCGGCCGATGTCTCTATCTCGTGCAGCAGGCTATCCGTGACGGATAGCCCTGAAGGCACCGCGAACTGGAGGCCCCTTTCCTCCACCATGATCGGCGAGGACGGTCATCGATATGACCTCCTCTTGAGCGGCTCTGAGGGAGAGCCGATCTCCTCCTCCGAGGCCGGGTATTCCAGAATCCGAGCCCGCTTCCGGCCCGACACTCTGCCGGGTCCCGGGGCGAGATCCGCCTCCGAGCGCTCGCGGGACGCGACCACCGGAGGAGAAGGAGCCGGGGCAGGCTTTGAGCGGGAAGGGCTGGCACCCCCAGCCTTCGTGACCTTTCTCGGCTGGCGCATGGAAGCACGGAGCGAGTCCATATCCATGGGTCTTGCACAAAACCGAATGTAAAGAGGTCAGCGACACAAGCAATATACAATCCAAAAAGCAAGCCTAAACTCACCAACGAACTCAACGGGGCTGAGCCTGGCCCAACTCAAGCCCCTCTCAGACAGCAGCACGTAAAAAGGGGGATGGGCTCCCACGACGCCACTCTCACCGCGACGGGGTCACTGGACTGGTTCCCCGGCAAGCATTTCTCCCTCGAGCACTGTGTAGGCACGGGCCAGTCCTCGCCCTCGGGGGGAAACAAAGAACTTCTTCTTCCAGTCGTGAATAGAAGAAGGCAGGGCCACAACCCCTATCCTGGCGGGGCCCCCCTGTCGCTTTCTAAAAGAAAGGTAGACCCACCTCGGGTTGCCCGCTCGACCACCAGGGTGATTTTTGAAGACAAGGGAAGAATCAAGGAGGGAGAGGCTGAAAGGAATCACCTGTAATTTTAGGCGGATCAGGAACCCGAGGACAATCCTCTACGAGTTCGACACTAACTGGCCAGGGGCTAACCCGAAAAAGTTCAGCGCTTCGACGACCTCAGGAGAGAAGGGCATGCGCATTCCACCCCAAAAAGCTTCCAAGTACAGGGTGATCTCCCTGCCCCGTACTTGGTCTGCCCTCTCTCCCTCCTTGGCCAGACGAAGCGTATATCGCGGGGGGATGTGGAAGCGAGCTCGAGCATTGGCAAGCTCGTCCTCATGCCTCACCCAACACGAGGCACCGGGGGCAGTATCTACCTCCTCCTTCCTGGGGGCTGCCCCCGCCGCACGATCTCGGGAAGAGGGCCCGCCCCCTGCTCCCCTGGAGGACTCAGGCTCACCTAAAGGGTCCCTAGAATCTACTCCGACGATATCTACTGACTCGACAAAGGAATACATCCAACCTTGAGAAGGAGGGTCCTCGGGAAACGAAAGCGGAAGAAAGAAGACGAGCGCCGAGCAACCAGGGTTTAAAACAGGGAAATATGAAAGAGTAGGGGCCCTGGAACGGGCCCCACCCCTATTTATCACAGCGAGCGACCTCATTCAACGGCTCCCTTCGTCTCCCGCCAAAACACCTCCTCGCATCCAACGGTTCCGATTGTTCCACTTGTCGTTCCCACGCTGGACCGCACCCCTGCAGGCGTCGCAGGTCTGCACACGTCGCGTCGGCCAACCAATGCTTGACACATGGACCATCACTTCAACGGCAGGAGGCATGAACCGGCGCACCTTCCTTAAATGCAGAGATCTCACCCTGATTTGCTGACAGGAAAGAAAGCTGACAGCCCGGGAATGCGTCCCGACGAAACCTTGGGAGGGAACTCACCCCGGGCGGCCCGGCAGTCCACTCCTATCCCGACCCGCTAGCTGATCGGGACAAGAGTGGAGGGCTAATGATGATGCTCAATTTTGGCGATCCCCAAGATCAGAACACGTGGCAGATGACTTGTCCCAGAACTTAGAAGAAAGGGCCTACAGGGACCGACCAGGACACCCCTGTACCCGACCTGCATGCGCAAGCTGGCCCTCCTCGGGGCCCCTGCAAATAGGCCTCCTTGGCCCCTCAGCTCGCTCCGAGCTGCCACAAGACCAAGACTTCTCGGCCTTCTCGCTCGCCCCCGAGCTCCCCAGCCGAGGACGTCTTCCTCGGTCCTCCAACCAACTCCACCGCTCACAGGCGTAACCGCCGCTCCGCAAATCTCGCCATGCGCAGATTCTCCGCCAGCGATATCCCACTTTCCACGCCATCATGATCCCCATTAATGGGCGATCCGCTCTCCGCGTGGGCGTGACGTCAGGAGCGTAACTGCCGGCGAGATTATCGCGCCTGCTGCGTGTCTCCACCACTATATAAACCCCCATCACAGAGAGGTCATGTAAGCCATTTTTGATTCCACTTAGCCGTTACTCTGCTCGGATCTCGTGTTAACTTAATCGTCGGAGGGTCCTCGGTGGTACCAAACCATCCCGAGACTTCTTTGCAGGTACTCGGCGCTAAACTCTCTAAGCCACCAATCTCGCCCAAACCCATTGAGACCCACACGCAACAGGAGATCACCTCCAAGATCCACCAGGAGATCGACGGAAGACAACATCTGAAGGAGACCTGAAAAGGACCTCCATCATATTCTGATTGCTATTGATGCATCGTCAACTTAACGTTTACTTGGAATTTAACTTGTTGGTAGTTTATAAAACTGTAATTCTCAACCAGCATCACGGCTTTAGAGTTTTGAGATAACACCTAATCTTTGTATTGGTATTATAACAACATATATTCTAATCTCTTAAGCAGCTGTAAAAGAAGACATGTTAGAATATATACTCAATTCCTTATTATCATAACTTCATAAATTTATTAAGTGTGTAGTTTTCCAAATCCAGCTTGAAGAATCTATGCTTGTTATGTAGTGCTGGTAAATGAACCGAGCTTGATCGAGTTCATCTCGGGTCTGGCCCGGTAATAGCTCATTCAAGGTCAGTCGGTTTATTAATGAACCGAATTTGGACTAAAAAGCGGTTCATTTAGTTAACGAGCCGAACTTGAACTTAAACCGGCTAAATCGTTATTAGTTCTAGTTTGGCTCATTTAGTAATATATATGTTTTGAACTTTATTCTCGAATCCACTAATAAAAATACCAAATATAAATAAACTATAAGCTTTAAGTCTAAACCCGATAACCCGATAACCTTAATAAGTAATAACCCAAAAATCCAAATATCCGATGAGCCAAGTGCCCAATGAGCTCGCAAACAAGCAATCGAGCTTAATAGCGAGCCAGTTAGCAGCGCTCATTGGCTCATTAAGAACTCAGCTTGTTTAGCTACGAGCTGTTATTGAAACGACTCGGGCTAGAGTTATAAATCAGATAAATGGACTCGAACTGACTTTTCCTAGCTCGAGTCAAACTCGAGCCGGGCAAAAGTCAAACCAGTCGATCTCAGCTCGCTATAGTTCGGCTCGTTTAGTAGCCCTAAAGCGATTAAAAGATGACAGATGCCTCCATTCGGCTCACCATTTAATACTATGTGCTATTTTAATCGAAACAGATGAAATCCATATGCAATCGACTTCGACTTACCGTTCAATCGCTTTAAGTAGGACACATTTGGTAGCCCTCAGTCAAATAAAATAAAAATAAAAAGGTAAGAAAGTCCGTGGCGTTGAAACGAAGATTGGAAAAAATAAGAAGAACGAAAATTAAATTGATCACACACAAATTAAAACAACCCACACGCCCAAAATTAATAAAATTTAAAGGACATCAATTCATGACCTATTCCTGTATTTATATATTCATTTGAGACTAAAAATTAATATTAAGTAGGCAGCCGATCGAGACTAAGTTGGCAAAAAAATTTAAGCGTTAAACAAAAAGGAAAATTGTTTTCGGCCCCCGTTTCTTAACTTGATTTATTTAAACCCAAAATGTTCCAAAATTGTGGCGAAAACCCCCAAATTATATATTGAATTTCTCTTAAAACTGAACCTTGATTTGTATACGTATTTGTTATGGATTACCAATAGTAACTTTTAAAATATCATTAAAATATGTGTTATGATTTGAGAATCAATGTTATGGTTTGATTAATAGTGTTATGATTTGAAACATCTTTATAATTTGAGAAATAATGTTACGGTTGAATAAATTAAGCTAACAAAGTTAGAATGCTTGAGAAATGGTAAATCATGTAATTTATGAAAAATATCTCTCTTAAAATATGTTTGGGCCTGAAACATTCATATTAACTCAGCATTCAAATTTTTTTAATTTTTTTTTTGAAAATACTTGGGTTTTAAAATAAATCACTTCTCAAATTTGGACTCGGAAACAATTTCAACTAAACCAAAATGAGACTAATTAATGGATTAATTATGCAAATTAACATTTTTTTATGGCTTAAATGCAGGAAACCCTTCATGTCTTGCCCAAAAGCAGAAAACCCTACAACGTTTAAAAAGCTCCACTTTGCCTTCCTCGCTTAACCGTCGTTGGGTTTTCATCCAAAAATTGCATGACTTGACCAAAATATCCCTATAAAACAGAAAAGTACAAAAATAGCATTTAGAGAAAATCATGGGTATTTTCGTCAAGCCACGAAAATTTTGAATGAAAAATTTAACGGAAGATATGTTACAGGGGCAAAGTTCAGGCTTAGGGGTTTCCGTTTTTTGGGCCAAACGCCGGGTGTTTCCGGTATTTAACAATAAAAATCATAGGGCCACGTGGCAATCACTAAGGGTACTTGTTTCATGAGCTGTAACCTGTAATAAGAGCTGCAACCGTGTGCAATCGAAATTGATAAAGAGAGGTTGGATATTAATTGTAAAGGTTTGTTAATTGCAAATTAACTGTCTTTCCTTAGAAAAATTACAAATAATTACCATTATATAATCTCTAATTTTAATAGGCTAAAATGCGAGAAACTTCCATCACTTTTAGATGAAAAGCAGGAAACTCCCATAAATTCCAAAAACATGCATTTTACCCCAAAAGTTATAACGGTGTTAATTTTCCATCAATAATACTTTTTAATGCCAAAAATACCTCTCTAATAAATTTAATTGACTAAACTAACAATTTCTTTTCTTTTTCTTCATATTTTCCAAATCCATCTTGTATGAATCCATACTCACTTTTTGAAGGAAAAGAGAAAAGACAAGTGATGATCTAAATTAGAGAGTTTGTGAAAAAATGAAGAATACAAGTTTTGAAGAAAAAAGAAAAATTTAGAGAAGAGAAAAGAAGAAATTGGAGAAGAAAAGCTTGCGAGGCATTATGGGAAATATACAAAAAAATTTGTCGTGTTAAAATTTTGGGATAAAACGCATAGTTTAGAAGATTTTCCTGTTTTTCTTCCAAAAATGAGAGGGGTTTCCTGCATTTTAGCCATTTTAATATATAAAGGGTTTACAATTGATTCTTTGATTCATCTTGGTTTCTTCTTCTTCCTCTTGACCAAATACATAAGCCTCCACTTGGCATTCCAAATGGGAAAAAACCAACAATGTAGTCAATTTCTCAAAAATTTAATTTATGCTCAATTTTAAAAGGAAAATGGCCAACAAAACAAAGTTTACGAAAAGAAAATATAATTAAACAGCCACTTCTTTTTTTGTTATTTCTTTATATCATATGAATGTTTATAGTATACTGCTCCTTGATGAAATTTTGGTTCCACCAATATTGCAAATATGATGATTAAAGAAATAACATTAGTAATTGAACCCTATATGTTTCATCTACCTGTCTTAATTTGATATTTTTGAAGTTGCACGATGTCTCACCAAAAGAAAGCGTACTAAGAAGTTTTCTGATTCGATCAGATAAACCGAACAAAGTTCCAACCACCATAGTTAAAATCTCTTTCAGGATAGGTTGAAACGACAATCAACTTCTCCCGCTTCTAACTTGGTTGAATCAATCGAATTGAGACTATTGAGAGTTTGAAGTCATTAAGAGTCATTAAGGATTAATTGAATATATATTTATAACAAGAAACTATAATGGAATCGGTGGACATCATGATTAATTAATAATGAAGAAATAGTCATTTGCTTTTATAATGTCATTATTAGCAATATCTATAGGAAGCAATTCTTGCATGTTGAAATGTTTTGGAGGAGATTGATGCTTGCAATTATATAGGAATGGATTATTAATCAAATGTGTGTCCAAACACGCAATTATTACATGAAGTATCCTATGCATGGATCATCACATGTATAATACACATATATATTATTTAAATCAAAGGATTGCATCACATTTATCAGGACAAATTCATAATTTTTAAATCTCGAAAATCATTCAACCAAAAAGTTGTTTGTCTTGATCAATAAAATACGATACTCTGCCGAGAATGTTGACTTGAGTCAAATTTATGATATTAGTGCTTAAAAAATTTGGAATATTTTCCGACATTTGTGATGCCTGTCGAAAATCAAATTGGAATTTCAAATTGAAATCTCCTTCATCGACTTAAAATCGGTAGGGATTTAGAAAAGATAGGGACCATCACAATAAATATGATATTTTTATATTCGAAGTAACAAGCTTTACATTTATGATCTGTTATGCTTTTTCCCAATGTTGTTACTTGAAGATTAAATATAATTGAGTTCCTAATTAAAGAGAGAAGTCTCTTTAATTACCCCAAGTACTCATTTGTACTCCATAACCTAATTCAAAGGAAAGCAAGTTAGGCGTGCAACTGCAGCCAGCTATATGTTGTCAACTAAGTTTCTCATACCATTGTTGTAAGCAAGGTGTATCTCTAATACCCTAAGATGATTGTACGGTATTTCTTAAATAAAACTATATTAATGGGTTTTATTATTTTATTTGGTTTATTATTTTTATTGTTTATTTATTATGTTGGGTTTATAAATATTTATTATTTTATTGGAATAAAAGATATATGGTTTTGAGTTTGGCAAGATATATGCAAATCTTTTAAAACAATTTAAATAAGAGGGGGTTAAGTGCAAAAGTATACATCCTGTTTAAACACTAATAATTCTCATGCAAATTCCATCCCTCGTATTATTTTCTTTTCTTTTTCTGAAAACAAAACCCTAGCCCTAACCGAGCGAACCCTAGCCGAGATCCCATGATCCCTCGCCGTCGTCATCTCGCAGCCGAGCACATTAGCATCATCGTCGTTATCATCATCGTCGACTTCTTCTTCTTCTTGCATCTTGGACGAGCACCATCTAGGTCAAGTTTTAGCCGAGGATTCAAAGTTCGTCGTCTTCATCAACTTTGCATGATATTCATGTCTGAGGCAAATATTCAAATACTTGTTACATGCTAGTTATGGCGAGTTCAAAACTTTCTGTAACAAAATATAACTATCTATTTATATAGTGACCTTAAACCTAATTGATGATATATCGAGATTTAGATCATGATTTACCATCAAATCCTAAAATTACAATTGTTATGTTTAACTGGTTTTAACATGTTGGAATCGAGAAACTCGAACGATTGTATTTTGTTTATTTCATATATTTGGTTAAAAGAATAGAAACCGTAAATTCTTATAGTCTCAAATTTTCCTTTGGAGACGTCTGCCACTGGGGACCGGACGTCTCTAATATATATTACAGAAACATATTTGAACTACAGACGTCTACCATGAAGACAAGACATCTCTGTGTCTCTTTTCTAGAAACACAAATGAACTGGAAATGTCTGCCACGGACGTCTGCCATACACATAAATAAGGACCAGACGTCTGGAGTAGGAATTACTGCAGACCAGACGTCTGCCACAGATATCTACTGTATAAATTATTGTGACTCAGACGTTTGCCACAGACGTCTGATAAGGAAAGATGATACTGATATGTATTTTGTTATGGTTCCGTTATGTTATTCATTGTTATCTAATATGACTATGTTATTCCTGACCATACTAGTATACTGATTGATTACATGTATCCTCGTTGTCTTGTTATTTGTTACCATGTCAAAACATACTTGCAATGTAATATTTACCCAAATACCAACAAATTCATGATACTCCTTGATTTGACTTGATTGACACGACCTGTACATGCTTGTTCTTGAGTTGGAATTAGGTAAAAATTAGATTGACTCATAACATGAAATATACAACTGGGGAAAAGGGAAATTAGGAAATAGAACCCAAATTGCAACTCAAGAGGAATCAGTATCCAGAAGATGATCAGTCGAGTTGTGCATTCATGTCCTGGGATGATGAGGTGGCATCATTCATTAGTACATTGAGGAGATATTATCCTAATACATTAAGGAGGTATTTGTCCTAATACATTCTTGTGTGCTGTATTTGTCCTAATACATTATTGTGGACTGTATAGTCCTAATACATTCAATCCCGGACACGCGTGGGATACAGTTGAGTTATGAGGAAGATTGCATTTATTGATTTCAAATACCTTTAGGATAAACAATATTTAGTGATATTGACATCTAGGTTTCACTTGATATGATATGATAACATGTTCTATTTGTTATATCACCTGATGTTATTGATATTGGTCATTTTACCTACACGACACAAACTCAAGCTATATTAACCTATCACGTTGCATTCATGTTTTATTTATTATTATACTAACTATGACTCTCTGACGTCCGGGATTTGCATGGCCCAGATTCCTTGTCTCTAGAACCACAGGATAAGGAGTATTTCGAGAAGGTAGCTGAGCAGTGAGACGTATTTTCGCTTATCCAGTTATTAGATGTTTATTTATTCTCGTGTCTGAACTTTATTCATTTAGATTTCTTTTGTGAGCCCATAAGGGGCTAGACTTTGTGTATCTTGCTGTTTTATTATTTGGATCAGTTGAACTTGACGTTTCCGTTATTCCATTTAGATTTCTATTATTCTTATTTGTCGTGGCAATGAACATATTTTAGATATATTGTTATTCCTGTATTGCTTGATTACTGCAAAAAGCCTTAAAGGATCATGGAAGGATGATTCTTTATTGTGGATAGTATGGCTAGCCGAATTATTTTCTCGTATTTAGGTATATTGAAAAGCGAGGCGTGACAATATCACTCTCAAAACAGATATAAGAAAGTTAATAAAGAAATCGAAATTAAAAAAATACACACTTAATTCACATGCAACAAATTTCTTTTGGTATTCTTGACTATAATTCTCTTCTTTTAATTTTAGTGTAGATTTGTATGGATGAGCCAAGTCTTTTCGTTTTTTCAGTCGCATCTCAAACTTGTGGCCCTTCTCTCTACCGATGTTTGAAATTTGTTTGTACTGCCCATATCAATTCTTCTAGCATCTAATACACGTCTCGGAAACAAATTCTTTTGGTGTGGTCCTTAGGTCATGCATATGATCATCATCTACAAACTACATTTTTATATCCGAACTTTAATCTCAAGCTTTTATTATCTATATAGATTGTATTCCTAAACGTCATAAGCTGCTACAACAAATCACAAAATAGAACAATAATGATAAAGAGAACATATAAATCAGAACGAACATACAAATTAGACAACATTCAGCCAAATCGACCTATGCCAGAAATTTGTGGAGAAACAATCTATTATAATCTCAGAAATTGTTAGGTTATAATGTTAGTAGAGGACAGTTTCTGTCACGCCCTGCTTTTCAATAAACGGAAGCAGGCACGTGACAATACCTATGACGTATTTATTCCGAGAAGGATATTTCTCAAAATAAATACGTTAAACATATTACAAGCAATATAAAGATAACAAGAAAACGCAAGTGAAAGAAAATCCAATTACGATATATTTACATTCCAAATTTTACAGAGTTTCAAACTGATACAAGATCTTAAAACAAAATACAATAACAAAGAAGCCTTGAACAAGATGCATACAGTAAGTAAAAACTGAACTGAAACTAAAGATGTGCTTGTGATGCGATCCGATTGTGATCCTCTTTAGTCGGTTCCACCTTCTCTGACCTTAAGCCGCCTGACGAACATTCAAAGAAAGAAAAAAACAGGTTGGAATGTCCGTCAGCGAACTTGCGTTCGGTAAATCCCTAAGAAAAGTGAGATTATAACATGAGTGCATAATGACAAGTTATATAGGTGAAAATGGAAATCATGAAGCAGTGAACGAGTGTGATATGGTAATTAAATATGGCAATTAATATAAGCATGACAATTCTATATAGCATGGTAGTTCTATATAACATGGCTGTATGGTGTAGGTAATGTGTTGGTTAACCTATGCTTATAACAAGTAAAAATGCTAAATATGTAATGGATGACGATGTGTCCTATAAGATCTATACAAGGGTAATCTAATTAACGTCAGTTCAAGTATGAATGTTGTCACGCCCCACTTCCCAAAAATACGAAATACGAGAGTGATTAGGCAAGCTATACTCCTACGGTCAAGGAAAAATCTCGTCATAGTCACACTTCAGGTTCTAGCGTTATATAACATTAGTAATTAAACACAGATAAAGAGAAATACAGTCACTAAATTTATTACATTTAAACGAATCAGAATTCAACGGATACAAGTCTTTAAACATTAAAAGGAACAACAAACAACCGATAACAAATTATTCTTTTATTCGAAAGCAAATGAAATGATAAGCAGACGTCGCTGGTCTATATCTCTTCAAGCTCATATGGCACGTCTTGTTTTAGTACTATATCCACTTCTTCCTCTTAGCATGCATACTTAGGTCGTCAGGGCAACACAATATAAGTGACATAATAATATATAATATGTGGCAATAACAATAAGTATGAAATAGCAGATATAAAGCAATAACATGAAAGTGTGGAATAACATGTACAGGTAAGCAGTATAGCATGTGAATCATGACAACAATCAAAACAATATGTCAGTAAAGCTATCAGTCTCTATGTCAATTGAAATCGATCGGCGGAAAAGAGTTATCGAGTTTAACAAGGGTCTTGTACATGCTCAAGATTACGGTCTGCTATTTCCTGGGACATAACCTTGCAACCGTGCCTTTAGGCCCCTGACCTAATATTAATGTATATCGCTAATATCAAATGATCATCCTCTAAACGTTGTAAACCTCTCTAAATACGAGTTCGATTCCACCCTCTATTTTCCTATTCTTCCCGGGATAATGTATATGTTCATGTATCAGGTTGGTTGTGTATAAGTACGTGTCACTTTCTTTATTCAATCACACTTTCACGCATATCGGTCTCATTTTTAATTACTTGTACACTAACATACTTGCCACAATCCAATCAATACACTTTTCACTCGATAATACAATACAGTCACTAGAGCGTCAATGTAAATAGGTACTAAATATGTGTGTAAAGAAATCATACGAGATGATAGAAATGCATTAAATAAACTTCAAGTAATAAGAAGAAACCAGTATCATTCAGATTGTGAAATTCATTAAAAATCATACGTTTAGAATTAGGCAGGAAAATATAAAAGTCGCAGAAAGTAGACTCATTCAGCTAATCAACAAAATTGGTTTCGCCATGATATCTATCCGGGATAGAAAGATATGCTCATTTTAAATTAGATAAACACTGCTGGAATTTCAGTTTTAGAACTAGAGATACAACTTCAAGTGAAATTATAATGAAGAACACTGCTCTGGGCAGCAGTCCAGAGCCGTGTTTCTCCCTAGTTTGCGGTATCGTAACCATACAATTTTTAGTAAAAAGTTATTATAGTTTTCAGATTATCAAGTTAGCTTCTTTTTGAACCTAAGAATGTCACGAGACAATTTTTATTTGATTTATTATGAATTTTCACAAGGCAACATATACATAAATGTTCAGCTTTGACGTCGCCTCTTGGGGGCATCATTTCATGTTCGAAACTACGATATTTCGAACTCAAATTCCTACACAGTACTAATTAACAATAAATAAATCTATTAAACATAAATTTTGGGATTTTAAACAAGGTTTTAGTTCAGGACAATTAAACGAACACCTAGTACATAAAATGGTAACTTTAAGAATTAAGGTTTAATCTAATTAAATTGAACGAGATTCGATCCCTATAAGTTTTATATGATTAACACGGGGTAATAGAACCGTTTATCATTCAATTCATCACGTTATGCATAATCACAATCCAAAATAAAGTTCCTATATGATTATAAACACAATGTAACTATAATTTACCGTTTAATTAAAAATGTATATGGTCTAATAATATAGCATGACAGCAAGTGGACGGGATCACTTGCCTTAGATCGCTGAATTAGAAATGACACGAACGCAAGGGATCGCTTTGACACACGAGATGATGATGAAGTGGCGTGGTGCAGGATATGGTGCGCGGTGCGTGCGCGGCTTGGGCGTGGTGCATGCATGGGCGTATGCTGGGTGCGGGCGTGGTGCGCGATGCGATGGATGTGTGCTGGAGTTTCGACGGCTGCGACGGCGATGACGACAGCGACGGCGGTAACAACGGCATCGGCGATGACAACATCGACGGTGGCTTATACAGCGGCGAAGGGTAGGTCGGTTGGAGAGGAGGTGAGTGGTGGTTTGGGGTGCTCGATTCTGGGTCGACGAGGAGCTAGGGCCGTGGCAGAGGTCAGCGATCCGATGGCGATTCTAGTGATAGTCGGAGGTGGTCACTGCAGTTCGAGAGCTCAAGTGGAGGAGTTGAGTTGTAAGAAAGAAAGTGGAGCAGAGCTCGGTTGGAAGGTGTGGTGGTGAGGTGGTTGCGGTTGGTGGAGGAAAGGAGAACTCGACGGTGGCGATGGGCGTGTTCGGAGGTGGTTCAAGGGGTGCCGGCGGTGGTTGCAGGGGGGAGAGAGATTTTTAGAGAGATAGAGTGGGAGTGAGAGGGGGGAGTGATAGATATAAGAGAATTATGAGAGAGGGGAGGTTGAGATTTGAGGCGCAATATCGGGTGATGGGCGCACAAATCATGGTTGCAGTTGGAAGCGAGGGCAAGGTTTTAGGGGGAAGAAGAACAGAAAAAGGAGAAGAAGAAGGAGCAGTATAACGACTCTGAAATCTTAGTACGGAAATTCTTCTATTAATATACAGAATAGAGTTTCATAGCCTGAGTACAAGTTATAAGTAAATTTTGTCTAAGAACAGCAAGAAGCAACTTGAAGCTCACTGGTAAAGCCCTTGCACTGCTGTGACGTAGTCCCTATGTTCGAACCCCATCACACACATTATATTTTTCTGATTTTTTCTTTTTAACTTTTGGAAGCCCAAAAGTTTACACGTGCAAAACACACAAAAATGAAAAGTCTGAAGAAATCAAACATGTGCACAATGGAGTTAACACAGGCATGAACACGTGGAAAGAATCCACTGCCTCACCCCTCAAAACGATCGGCGGATCTTGCTTAGTGGCCAGCGCCGACGGTTCATTGGTGGCCAAGTGTCCCCGGGCTTTGCACACACGATCTTTCCCCTACCCCTATTGCAATCAAAAAGAGACTTTTAATTTCACCTTTAAACCAAATTTTAATGCATTTTAATTCACTCTTTTAATTCCAAAACCCCAATTCCATAATATAAACACTACCCTATGCCCTAGCCCTTCATCATTCTGAAATTCCTAACCAAAACTCTCAAAATTTTCTAAGTACAGATGGAGTAGCAAGCAGTTAACTTCCAACGAAGAATCGAAACAATTCTAGCGATCCCGCGACACCATGAAAACAACAATCTCTTCTCCTACCTTCTCTTAACCTAACCAAGTAGTAAGTCCCTCCCAATCCCTCTTCTTCTTCTTTGAAAGTTTCCTTTCAAAACATATGTCGGAAGTGGAGTTAATACCGACATCTTCTTCTAAACCCTAGAAAGTTCATTTTTTCTTACATATTCTTCATTCATATTCCTGCACCATGCTTTTTAATATAAAAACAATGCTTAGAACCAACTTTTAAATCCAAAATATCATGCAAAATAACTTTAAATTAACATTTATATTAAAATGCCATGATGTTTGTATTTATCATTTTTATTTGTTTTGCTTAAGCATACCTTTAGAAAACTTCACGAGCTAAAAACCTACCCCTCACATACACACATGGTTCCATAGCACGATACTCTGTGAACGTATTTTTTTGTTACGAATAAAATATTACAGGAAAATACCATTTACTATAAAAACCGGGTTTCTTTTGAATTGTATTTTAGTTCCTTCGCAAATATGTCTCTACAACCCTTTTTAGAGGACCCGCTATTAGATGATACGGATTATCGCATATCCTTAGGCTAGTAGAGTGAGATGAAGACCTTCTCACGGAGCATTCAATCTCGAAAGGTTTTAAATATGGTTTTTAAGAAAAACGCATTTTCTAATTTAATAAAATTTAATTTTTAATAATTATATAAATATTACAATCCTTATATTTTCAAAATATAATAAGATTACATTTTTTTTCTTAAATAAAATAATTAAAAGTTTCACCAAAATACCATCAAGATATCAATACAAGACAAGTGTTACAATAAAATACCATGAACTTTCCAAGCTAAACTATTATCACTAAAATACCTCAAATCCTTAAAATTTACATCCATGAAAACCCTAAATAATATAAATAACTTCTCTAGGTTTATTTTAATTATTTTTTTCATAAAACCCCCTCGAGTTATATAAAACAACATTTAAGGACTTTAGTAAATGTATGTTTAAGCGGGATCAATTCTCTTGAGCCTCAGGGAGCCGAAGAAAGTGAGTGCTTGCCTATTTAAGATAGAAAACTTAACGGTGTTATCAATGGTAATTGTCTTGAAAAAAAACACAAATCCTGCCGTCCATGTGCAGCAGTTACCGATAACTCCCGAATCTAATTCAGGATCTTAATCAGTTATAAGTGTCTGAATCAAGTCTGAGTCTAAATCAAACCTGAATCCAAACTCAAATCAAAATCCAACTCAAACATGAACCTAAAGACTAGCATGCATACTTGAACATGAACCTGAATACCTGAATTCAAACACAGATATCAAACATGAACACAATACATGACTTGACTCGAACCATGAATACGGCTTGACATGAATACAAGAATACCCGACATGAATACTCAATATCGACATGAACTTAAACTTGATGTATTCATAGATTCGAGTAAGACTGGTAATTTTTTTTAACTGTAACTTAGCATACATGGGGTGCTGGGGTAGTTCATGCGTGAATCCAACGAAATCTCAGGAGTCCCACTTGTTAGTTATGTATATGCCCTAGAGCCCATTATTGTACATATGATGTATATTATAGTGGATGCTTGGATATATATAGAGAGAACTTTCTTGCTCGACATGATAGTATGCTATCTGATTGCTCTTTGTCTTAACATGTTGACTTGTATTGTGATACTGTCTTGCTTTCACATGTTGATAAAGCCCTTAGGATGTGTACTAGACTACCAGGACTATGATGGAGATCATACTAGTGGGGCCAGGGGTAGTCCACGAGTACATCCTATAATTGTTCCTAGTCGAGGGTGTATTGAGACAGGGCATCGATACTCCAGAGTAGACTAACGTATACGCTTCTTGACCCATATGATGGGCGATGGATGATCCCACATTCATTGGTGTTTGACATCAAAGATGGTATACGGGTGCTCAGTGGAGACTGGGTATACTGAACGGACTCGCCGAGAACTTCTAGTTGGTATTATACCTATCGTCAGATAGCAGTTTTTTGGTGACACTGGTACAGGTTAGTCTGTAGACCAGAGATCATCATAGAGTCTTGTATGATTCTCACCGTGCTTTGATTTCCACCTTACCACGTTCAAGAGAACGTGCAAAACGGTGGCTTTTGGGTACAGTCCCGAATCATATGGAGGTAATGAGCGATAGGAGGGGTTTCGTCTCTCCCGGTATTGGGGGTTGATGTTGCGCTGTGCTCGATTGGCTATAACTGGAAGTCCCTGGCCAGGGCTGATATGGAGATTTACTAGTAAGTGTTATCAGTAGTTTCTCGACCCGTTATGAGCCTCACATCGACACGACTTATCGGTTACTGGGGTCTGATGTTCACCACCTCTAGACTAGATATGCGACATATTAGACGAAGAGACCGGACTGTACGGTTGGTGTTACCGACAGGATTTACAGGAGTATGAGCAGGTTTGCTTGTTGATCTTCTGATCGCTCAATACCCGGATGGCCGTTACGTTTAGCTGACCGCTTGTGGTTTATGGGTGTTTGATATGATCATCACCTACTGCCGGCATATTGATGAGTCTTAGAGTCCCACATAGGAGTTTCCTAGCTCAGGAAAAAAGATGTGGTGTGCATATGAGATATGCACGGGAGATCGATTAAATGCGTGTATATGATACCGTGTTTTAATCGAGCATTTTCTATTGGTCGGGTCGTATGAGATATGACCGGTTTATTAAATCAAGTGTTGATTTAATATTGACTTTTATCTCATTTACATAAACCTTTTCTATATGGATGTGTGCATGTATGCATATACACATGTTGATGTGAATGCATACATACATGCATACATGTGTGTCATGGTTGTTGATACAAAGGAGATGGCAATGCAAGACTCACATGGTAGATAAATATGTATATGCATTTTTATTATTGAGAAAAAGAAATGATTAATGTATGGTTGAATATTCTTCATCACCATTCTTTACTTGACCTAAGTTTTGACCATGGTTTAATTTCTTTGCTCTTTAACTCACATGAAAATATCTAGATATTTATTAACTATGGTTTGGATATGAGTGTGACTCATATATCTATTTTCATTTCTAATTTATCATGAGAATTATCATTATCACAAAAGTGCTCATGCTAGCCATCTCCTTCTTCTTCCTCCTTCATGCTCTCTTGATTTTTCTTTAGAGTGAGGAACACAAAAGGAAAGGGTTTTTAAGTGAGAACACAAACCACGTCACCAATCTATACTACTCTAGCCATTTAGTGTAGATTGTTTGCTTCATCTTCATCTTGATCAAGTGGAGCAAGGAGCTTGAGCAAAAGGATTCGGGGTGGATCGTCGTGGACTTGGAAGAGTTCAAGCAAGCCGGTTCAAACTCTAGTTGATCCAAGGAGTCAAGGAGGGAGGTCTACAAAGGTTGTATTTCTCCCCACTTAGTGTTAGACACTACTAAGTATGTGATATTTTATGTTGTTACCCTAGATTTCTAGTTCGATTCATGGTTAGGATTGTTTAGCACCCCTTAAATTTTTGTTATAGCATGTGTGATGCAACCCTAACCCTAGGCATGGTGCTAAAGAATCCCTCCACTACTAGATCATGAATCCATGTCTACTAACCCAAGCAAGCTATCATGAGGGCCCATATTTCCTTGCTCCTGTATTACAGCCTGTTGAGTTTGGAATACTTTAACACTAGGTTGAAGTCCTGTTACTAACACTTGATTCGGGCCCGTGGTTCCTTACCCCTGGATTACAGCCTGATGGATTCGAGAACACTCTTGCGATTGGTTGACATTCATCCTTGAATTTACGTTAAATTAGTATACCCAAGTAAAAACTTGTTAAGACAGTTACATTCACTGCATGTTCACCATACCTACATTATACGGCCATATTATATTTGTTTGCCATGCTCATGCTATACTGTCATGGTTACCTACATGTCATATATATTACCATATTTGTTCACATATATTACGAAAGAATCCCTATGACCGGCACCGCCGGGCCCCCCGTAGGGGGTGCTCTCCAAATTTCAACTCCAACACCTCTTCACCTACCCCACTACTCCCATGTTGTTTGTTTACTCTGAAAATATCTAGGAATGAGAATTCCTCTCTTTAATTCATTTTTAATGCAAATTTTAATTATATTCTTCATTACCCTAAACCCTAATTTTCCCTATAAATACCACACCATATTTCACCCCTCCTCATTCAGAATTTCATTACAAAAACTTTCTAAAATTTCCAAGTCCCAAGTTGTACAAGTGGAGTTAGCAGGAGGCGAAGTTCCGACGACGTGTCGGGGAGATTCCGGTGACGAAACGACTCCCTGAAGATTCCAATAGCTTTCCCTCTCTCTTCTCTTGTTTTCCAATCTGTAAGTCCCCTCTCCCCTTCTCTTTTGCTATTCTAAAACTTCTCCTTTTCAAAACTCGTCGGAAGCGGAGTTATTCCGACTTCCGACTCTCTTTTCTTTCAAAACACAATTTCTCTTAAACAATAAATTACCATATCTTCTTATAATATTTAATAAACATCAATAAACACATTAGAATAAGTTTCATCTCAAAATAATTCATGTTGCAATTTTTATTTCACTTTTACAGTAAAATACCATCATGTTACATACAACTTATAATTGTTCAATTTAACCGTATTACCTTTACTAAACTCATGAGGTAATGATCTACCACATCACAATACACATTTATGGGAAAATACGAGATTACGAATAAATACCTTAAACATCCAAAACTGTTTTCTTTAAAAAGTGTGTTAATTAATTCCTTACAATTGCGCCTCTACAACCCATTTTGGGGAACCTCGATCGGGATGGTGCGGATTATCGTACATCCTTGGGCCTAGTAGAGCGATATGCAGACTTCCGCAAGGGGCATTCGATCTCGATGAAATTTTGATGCAATTTTTAAGAAAAATGAGGTTTCTACAAAAATAAATAAACTTTATTTTATTAAATATATATATATATATATATATATATATATTATCGAAAGATCTATTGTAAATATATTATACAAATATTCCATGTTTTCTAAATCAAAGGAATCACCATTTCATGAAACTACCTTTACAATTCAATATTATTCCAAGTTTACATTAAAATACCATATACAATGAAAACTAGGTTCTACTCACTAGAAAATTTCACTTTTATAAAATATAAATCTGTGAAAACCCTAAAGAAGATAATTAAATACTTGAGATGTATTTTGAAATTATACCAAAACTATTTTTACATAAAACCCTCTCAAGTTATACTAATTTACAATAAGGACCCTAATAAATGTAGGTTTAAGCGGGACCAGTTCTCTTAAGCCTTGGGAGCTGGAGAATATGGGTGCTTGCCTATCTAAGGTAGATAACCTAACAACGGTGTTGTCAACACGGTAATTGTCTTGGAAAAATGCACAAATCCTGCCGTCCATGTGCAGCAGTTACCGATAATATCAAAAACTAATTCAGGACTTCAATTTCTTTTTAAAAGTCTGACTCAGTTCGAGTCATAGTCAAATCTGAAATCAATCTGTCTTGAATTCAATTCAAGTACGACTTCAATTCAACATGAATCTGTCTATACCAGAATTCAATCTATAACAACCCGACTCGACCGAACCGAACCATGGATATACTCTGTTTACATGTCTATCCATTATATCCATTCCATTTACCTAATATCATGGTTTCGGCAAGTCGTACAATCTATTACACCAAGCAATACAAATCAATGCAAAATACATTATGGGGGTTTTAATGTGGTAGATTGGTACGGAATGTGTTAGAAGTGGCACGAGACGGTCACTTTAATACACCTAACCTGAATATCCATTGTCGTTGTACCGTGGTTGAACGGTTCCTTGTGCTCCGTATATCTTAGTCTCCGGAATAGTGGGGCTCCTCTCGTATACACTGGCATATTCTGTACCAAGTTACAAATAACTGCTTTAACAATATAATCAAACATTACTAATTATACTCTCTCTCTCTATCCACTCTATCTCTACCTTTTCTTAGGACTTACTGAGCGATTGTTCGCTGACGACATTCCTATTTCTCTTCTTCTTTGGAATGTTGTCAGGATGACCCGACTCTGAGGAGTTCAAGACCAGCCAGGAGCACTTGGAGCAGTTCACAGAATACCCTAAGCATTGACTTTACTTGTATATACTTTTCATTTCAGTTATGCCATTATTTAGGCATTGCTTTCTATTCATGTATTTACATTTCCAGTTGTACTTGTAAAGAATTGTTAAATAAATTAAAGTTGCTGTTAATTTTATATTCCTGTCTCTTGTGTACATTTTTACTTTATATTACTTAGATATGCTTAGCATGTTTACTTCGGAGTAAATACGCAGCAAGCCTCATCGCGTCTCCTTACCCATATACTGAGAAGCAGGGCGTGACAGTTACCCACCCTACCGAGGAATGCAATGCCTTCAAGAAGTGGTGGCAAGGATACGTTGCCTATCAAAAACACTTTAAGAGAATGAAGAAGGAAAAATAGTAAGACAAACGCCCATGAAGAAACGACTGGCAGCTGTCATATGGTTGGTACCAATTCGGAAAGGGAAACCCCCAAGTTTTTACCTTCGGGAGCGATTCTGAGAATGAAGTACCCCTCAGCCCTCTCTTCAAAGACTCCCCCTCCGAAAACAAAAAGGAGGAAAAGAACTGTGAGAATATTCAGCTGCGTAACCGCATGCTGCCTAAGAAGAATCTCGGACCTACAAACAAAGATTCGAGTAAAAGAGACAAAGGGAAAGAAAAAATCTCTAAGAAAATTGCCCTTGACGATAGAGTTGTCAAATAGCTCGCAGACAGGGACCCGACTAGGAAAAACAAGGTGGATTACAATGTCCTAGCACATTTGAGGAAAATACTCTCACAACTGAGCATATTGGATGCTCTCCTCCTGTCCAAAGAGGCACGAGATTCTCTGGTCAAGGCATTACAAGAGCCCGATCAGTTCCAAGCTTTCCTCACAGAAGAGAAGATGAAAGATGAACTGGCAGAGGTTCACACGGCTGACATTACATTCAGCGATGAAGATCTCCTCCTCGGTATGTGCGAACATAATCGCCCGTTATACGTCACCGGGTACTGCCACGATATCAAGATAGGGAAAATCCTTGTCGACAACGGATCCTCCATCAACCTTCTCAACGTGAGAATAGTAAAGGAAATTTGCATGAACGTTCAGCACCTGGCCCGAGACAAAATTACCATCTCCGGGTTCGACTCACAGTCATGATGGACGCTTGGGTTCGTAATACTAACGTTATGCTTCGTGCTACTCGTCATTGACATCAAATTTCATGTCATTGATGCTAAGACTTACTATAACGCTCTGCTCGGCAGGCTTTGGTTACACGAGTACAACGTCATCCCTTTTACACAACATCAGTGTATGAAGTATTTCAAAGACGGCCTGGATTACACCGTCACATGGGAGCTAAATTCGTTCTCTGTAAACGAGGTCCGAAAATATGAAGACGCAAAGTACTTCTTACTAGACTTCGAAGATACGGAGAGGTGTCATAAGCCGGAGAATAAACAGAAGTCCGTCTCCACTATCCTTATCTTTGGGAGTGATTCCGAGGAAAATGAAGAAATTGTCTACTCGGGGCAACCCCAAAAATAAAACAACAGGCCTGGACCATTTAATCCTATTTTGGTCTTTGGCAGCGACTCTGAGGATGAGGCCAACACAGTGTTCTCCATCCGCCCATCAATGCAAACCCTCACTGGAGCCGATCAGAGTCTGCAAATCACAATGGCTCCACCTCGGCACTATAAGGAACTTGATGCGCTTAATACATACAGCGTACAAGAACTACAGACTTTTTACGTCCCTCCCAGGCGAAGAAGTGAAAAAGAGATCCTCTTCTACCAATCTACGGAGACCAGAGTAGAAAACGAAGCCTGGCATGGTGCCGATTTTGCACTCGACAGGATTCAACCAATCCGTCTGCCAAGATACTACACGGAGGGATTGAAAAGGCTGTTAAGATGCCAAGATGTACCCCTCGAACAAACCGTTCGATAAGCCTACAAAAAGATTTGGGATATTCCCGGGACTCAGCGAAAGATGCCCAATGGGAAGATGGAGAAAACCGGGCTCGGTTACGTTCGGTCCAGGAAACGGGAGTAGTTTCACAGCTATCGCGTCATAAACAGATCCAGCAAAGAGGAAAACGCTCTTCCAGATGGCCATGACGTCGAAATAGAGCGAAACCCCGCTCTAAGAACATTAAGTCCGTCGCTTAAAGAACAAATAGAAAAGCTAATAAAAGAGGCTTGTCAAAAGAGTCGAGACAACCACAACCGAGAAATGGCTATCTTTGAAAAAGCCAGGACGCAACGTCTCAATCAGCAGTCTGCAAAAAAGGAAGATTATAATGCTCTTCGTCCCCAGTCCACGGTACATCCTCGAGAAAGGGGGAAATCCCGAAATAAAGGCAAAAACAGGGCAAAGAACGCAAATAACGTTCGAAAACAACAAAGCGGATCCAAAAAGCCGTGCGATTGAGAAAAACTCGGTTGGAACTTGTCGTTTATAAAGAAGATGGGCCGGGAATATTCTTTCCCCTAAGACAAGACGAGGAAAATATTCAACCTTTTCATGAAGCACCAAATGATGACGCTTCCGGAGTCTCGACACCCCGAACAAATAAAGAGGTCCATCATCTGTATTATTGCTCCAACCACCGAGCAATAAGTCATCCCCTTGAAAATTGCTTCACCTTCAAAGATCGGGTAGAAGACCTGTATCAACATGGCAGGTTCACTTTATACAACAGCTGGAAGGTAACCCCGCCGCAAAAGCATGAACCAAAGAGGACCTATACCGTGAGGATAGGTCCAGCTTAGCACAAAAGAGAAGCGAACTCGTACCTGCCATATCATAACACTCTCAAAAGAGGGATGGCAAAAGGCTATGGATGACCTCTAAAGGTGCTTCGTAATGGAGACGATGACGAAGTAATCTTCGAGTTTCCATCAGCACCAAAAGAGCTGGAAGATGGGATACACACTATGGCGGACAACCTAAGGAAAATTGACTTAGGGATGGAAAATGATCCGAGGCCAACGTTCGTCAGTGAGCTGCTGTCTGAAAATCAGGTAACCACGTTAAAAGAGGTGCTTATGCAGTATAAAGATTGCTTCGTGTGGAACTATTCTGAAATGCCGGGTCTAGATCCAAAGGTGCTTATGCAGTACATAAATTGGCCATATCGCCGGATATAAAGCCAGTTAAACAAGCACCGAGAAGGATGCGATTCGAACTTGAGATGAGTATCAATACTGAAGTCAAGAAACTAATCGACTCTTCCTTCATCCAAGAAGTTCAATATCCCGACTGGATCGCTAACATCATTCCGGTGATGAAGAAAAATAGGACGGTGCACTTCTGCGTGGACTTTCAGGACCTCAACAAAGCTTATCCGAAAGACGATTTCCCAGTACCTGTTACAGAGCTGATGATCGATAACACGTCTACCCGTGAGGTCTTCTCCTTCATGGATGGATCTTCAGGATACAATCAAATAAAAATGCATCCTCAAGACCTAAAGCATACTGCCTTCCGAACTCCGCTGGGCATATTCTGCATAAGGTGATGCCTTTTGGTTTAAAGAACGCCGGTGCTACCTACCAGAGGGCCATGCCAAAGATCTTCGATGGCCTCATACATGAGATTGTCGAATGCTATATCGACGACCTTGTAGTAAAGAGCAAATCTCACGGGGAACATTAGGAACATCTAAAAATAGTGTTCCAACGTTTTCGAAAGTATAATCTAAAGATGAACTCTCTAAAATGCGCGTTTGGAGTTTCCTCAGGAAAATTCATGGAATTCATCATACGTCACCGGGGTATCGAAATCGACCCCTCAAAGATTAAGGACATTATGGAAATGCCCACGCCAAGGACTCTCAAATAGTTGCGATCTCTTCAAGGAAAGCTCACATATATCCGGCGGTTCATAGCCAACCTCTTCGGAAAATACTGTCCCTACAGTCATCTAATGAAGAAGGAGACCCCATTCGTCTGGGATCAAAAGTGCCAAAATGCACTAGATGAAATCAAGTAAAACCTGCAAAATCTACCGGTATTGACTGCTCCATTTAACGGAAAACCCCTTATCCTATATACAACAACCCTTGAGGATTCTCTACGTGCGCTATGAGCACAAGAGAACGATAAAGAAAAGGAGAGAGCTCTATACTATTTGAGTCGAGTTCTCCTGGGGGCAGAAAACAACTACCCCCCCATCGAAAAGCATTGCTTGGCACTGAGCTTCACGATAACGAAGCTCATACATTATGCCTTGGCACATGAGATCCATCTCGTATCAAAGGTGGATCCTCTCAAATATCTGATGTCAAAGTCCATACTAACAGGAATTCTTGCAAATTGGGGCTTCCTCCTGATGGAGTTCTCGATAACGTATCGACCCCTCAAAGCAGTGAAAGGCCCGGCCATTGCCGACTTTCTTACGGAGCATCTGATACCGGTCAACTCCTCCTTAAATTGCGAGTTGCCGGATGACATGCATTCGACACAATCGAAGGATAGAAGGAAGAAAATGATTCCTAATGGGAACTCTACTTCGATGGAGTATCTTCCATGAAGAGACGAAAGCAAAACACCCCCTAATCAAAGCCGGGATGGGCCTTATCTTCATGACTCTATAAGGAGGGATATTGCGTTACGCCGTTTTCTTAATGGAGCCGATGACTAATAACGAAGCTGAATATGAAGCTTTGATAGCAGATCTCGAGATCGCTATCGACATGGGAATCAAAAACCTATTCATATATGGAGACTCCCAGCTGATCGTTAGCCAAGTAAATTGCGACTATCAGACATGCAAGCTAGAGCAGATAAAGTATGGCAAAAAAGTACAGCAACTACTGACACAACTCCCCTCCTACAGCCTGGAGAGTATACCGCGTGCAGAAAACAGTAAGGCGGATGCACTGGCTAAATTGGATAAGGAACTGGCCGATGAAGACCTCGATGACGTAAGGATCATCGTGCAAAGCCGCCAAGTTCTCTCGCCAACAGATATATTTTCGGAAGACTTAATAGAGCCATCAGAAAGAAAAAAAGACTGGACAAGTAGCCCTTCAAATAGAGGATGAAGAAAAGGTCAAGGATTGGAGGGAAGTCTTTATAGACTACTTCAAATCCCAACAAATACTCAAAAATGCGTCGTCTAGACATTAGCTCATGAAATGAGCTCTGTCTTTTGCCTTCGTCAATGATACTCTATATAAGAGATCATTCGACTGTCTGTGGCTAAGATGCCTAGGACCAGAGGAGACGAAGAGAGTCGTCCAAGAAACTCACGACGGACTCTGCAGCTCTCATCAAGCTGGACCAAAGATGAAGCTGAAGATAAAAGAAATGGGTTACTATTGGCCTACAATGATTCAGGACTGTCTCGAATATGCGAAGCAGTGTCACTTGTGCCAAATTCACAGGGACTTCATCCACCAACATTCAAATCCGCTACACCCAACAGTAGCTAGCTAGCCGTTCGAAATGTGGGAAACCAATATAATTGGCCCTATTGAACCGGCATCGTCCAAAGGACATCGGTTCACACTGGCAACGGCCGACTACTTTTCTAAGTGGGCAGAAGCAGTACCACTAAGAGAGGTGAAGATAGAGAATATCCTCCATTTCTTCAGGAAATATGTCATCTATCGGTTCAGCATTCTGCGAAGAATTATCTCGGATAATGGGCCAGATTACAAAAGCCATAAAATCATCCGCTTCGCATAACAGCATAAAATAGATTGGAAATACTCTTCAGTCTGTAATCCTCATGCTAACGGTCTAGCTGAAGCCTTCAACAAGACCTTGATAAAGATTATAAAGAAAACAGTATTCAGAAACAAAAGAGACCGGTACGAAAGGCCGCACAAAGCTCTCTGGGCGTACCGAACAACGTTCAAAACAGCTACGAATACAATACCATACGTGTTGGTATTCGGCACGGAAGCTGTACTTCCCCTGGAAACAGAACTCCCTTCTCTGCGAGAAGCGGTCCGATATGAGCTGACAGATGAAGAAAAAGCTCATCTTCGGCATGAGGAGCTTGATGCCCTAGACGAAACTCGCCTTATAGCACAGCAAAATCTGTAAGCTTACAAGGCGAGGATGACGCGGTCATACGAAAAACTGACCAGGCCGAGAACATTCCGCCAAAGAGAACTTGTGCTAATCGTCAAAAGACCCATAATCCCCAATCGTGCAAAATGGGGGAAATTTGAGCCGAACTATAAAGGACCGTACATCATAGACAATGTATACCAAGGTGGAGCCTACCTGCTCATGGATATGCAAGGCGAAAGACCCTTCCGGCCAATAAACGTCCGATTCCTCAAAAGATACTACGCTTGAAGAGTCACGACTTAGGTCAATGATAGATAATGATGCTCGTGTCCACTCGCTATCTTCCTGAGTCAGAACTTTGAGAGTAGTATACAAAAAAAGCTCCGTCGCCCTAAAAACGGCGACAACGGACCGAGAAGTCCTTAAACTAAAAATCCGCCTCAAATATGACGATAAAGGACGGAGAAGTCCTTAAACTAACAATCCACTTCAAATATGGCGATAACAGACCGAGAAGTCCTTAAACTAACAATCCGCCTCAAATATGGTGATACCGGACCGAGAAGTCCTTAAACTAACAATCCGCCTAAAAAACGGCGACAATGGACCGAAAAGTCCTTAAACTAGAAATTCGCCTCAAATATGGCGATAATGGACCGGAACGTCCCTAAACTAGTGCATCACCCCAAATACGGCGATATGCTCTCTTGAGATCTATATCGCAACCGAAGTCCTAGCGGCAAAGGTTGCAACTCATGTCCCACTGGCTGCACAGCTATTCCAGCTATGAAGCCACCCCTAAATCCCACCGACAAATTGATGGGCACCTGCGTGAAACTACTCTCGGGTATTCCATCGTTTCAAAAAAAAACGGTATGTTCACAAGCGAAATGGGCACGGATGAAAACCCAAAATGGCGCTATAAGTAAAAACAGCAGGATTGCCGGCGAGCTTGTGAAAAACTGGAAGGGCGCAATCTCGTAAAAAAAACCCTTACGAGATCCTCATGACTCATAAGAAAAATTTCCCCCCTATGAGACCCTCATAGCTCATAGGATTCAAAAGCCTTAACCTACAGGGATCTGAACCTGTTCTTAAACCGTCATATCCCCTAAGTTGCCCTATAGGCGGTCCAATATTGACCCCTGTATATAATCCACGGGCACGGATAAATATTCCATTACCGAGTTCTACCAATGGCGAGAAATGTCCCCATATGGTGAACGGCACTTGTAAGTCCTCTCGACTTATAAGGAGAAAACACTCTTGGAAGATCCTTACGACTTACAGGAGAAAACACATTTAGGAATCCTCATGACTCCTAAGGAGAAAATACACCTACAAAATCCTCTCAACTTGTAGAGAGAAATACTTTTATGAGACCCTTACGGCTCATAAAGTCAAAAAGTTTTAGTCGACAAGATCGTAACCTTGTTTGCTAAGCCATTTTTGTTCAAATCGACAAAGGCAAATGATGATTCGCTCTTGGCAATATCCCAGTTGTAGCGATGCTGATGCTTAAACAAGTGTCAAACTCCATGTCCTCTCACGGCAAATGATGATTCACTTATGACAATATTCCAGTTGCAGCGACGCTGATACCAAGATTGGTATCAGATCTCATGTTCCTAACTCGTAATAAAACTCAGCGAGCCGCAAAAAAATGCATATGAAAAAGACGAAATGTTTGGGCAAATCGAAATAAAAAGCAGTGAGTAAATAAAAAAATATATAGCCAAAATGATTGGGCACCGTGAAAAATAGTTGAAATGATTGGGCAATCGCGACTTGCGCGATATAATAAGCTGAAAAGATAGAGCATTGCAGAAAAAAATGGAAATGAAACTTCTCTGCCCTGCAGGTAGGTCCACACCGACCCCTGTATACAATCCATGGGCACAAATGAATGAAAGAAAACCATATTTTCCCACCAGGCTCCGTCAAAAGGAGAGCCAGATCTCGACGGCAACATCTTCGGCCTGGAGATCAGCTAGACGTCATTCTCCTTCCAACAAGAGGTAGACGCCACGTCAACAAAAGACCCAAGGGTCAAAACAAAAATAGAGTAATGGTAAAATCCTAACTCCAAGTCTCTATGGTTCATATACCACCTACAGGCTATTCCGGCGTTCCTTCTCATTCCAGTAAGGTGCGGACGTGACGTCAACAAAAGACTCAAGGGTCAAAGCAAAAAATAGAGCAACGACAAAATCCTAGCTCCAAGTCTTGACGGTACATATACAACCTAGAGACTATCCTGGCATTCCTTCTCATTCCAGCAGGATGCAGATGTAATGTCACCATCAAACAAAAAAGAACCAAGGGTCAAAAGCAAAAAATGGAGCCATGGCAAAATCCTAGCTCTAAGTCTTGACGGTACATATACAACCTAGAGACTATCTCGGCGTTTGATTGATGTGAAAGAAGTGTGTAGTAACCGCAACCAATAACGGCGTCGCGTGTAGCTAGCCGAGATGAGTACGGGTCGTCCTCAGGGAAACGTGGAACTTTTAATCTTGCTTTAGACGGGTTGATTAGAAATAGGGGAGAGTGGTTCTAGATCTACAATATACAGATGTAGAATATATAAGAAGAGGGCTTGTAGGGTTCGTTAGAATTTAGTAATAATGGATGATTAATTAAAGATGAATCCTTTTATCTTTTAATAGATTTAAAACTAGATCGATAGTGATGAATGTGGATTAGGCTTCTTTTTAAAGAAACTAGGGTTTCCCCACTCTTAACCCTTATCCTTGCATTGATCTCTATTCATGTCTAGCCTTTATCAAAACTATTGTTAATCTAATCCCAACTCGCGGTCGAGACTATCAATAAATTGGTAGCGCGTCCGAGAAGGATGTTAGCAATTATTTTGCTAAAGTTTATAAACTTTATAAGATGTAAAAGAAGTTAAGAGATTTTTTCATCTATTGATCTACCCTAATTCTACGAACCCTAGCAAGATAGGAATTACTCACGTATGGTTGAGATAGAAGAAGAAGGGATAGAGAAGGAAATCATAATGTAAATGCAGAAAATAAATGCGAAATAATTAACCTAATGATCTACCTTTATTAATCAATTTTACAAGTACAGATCCTTCGAATTTAGATTACAAGAGGAAGAAGTTGCTCTCGATCTTTACCTCGTAGGAAGTATTTACTCCATCGATATTCATGCCGCTCTATCACGTCGAATCGCGGACCTGTCGTAGATCTCTTGTTCTTAGATGGCGATTTGCTTCGTGTAAAAGGTGATGATTTCTAAGTTTAGCCCTTGGTCCTTTATATAGCCCTCAAATTAGAAACCCTAGATCCCTAATATGGTGATTTTCTATTGCAATCACCTTGGAAAAATCTCAAATCCCAACTCCCCGATAGTGCCGTGGATCCGCCGCAATTAGCAAGGTTTGGCCACACAACCGCCGCGATTTGGGGGAGTTCGGGTTCTGGTTTTCTGCTGTAGCCTCATGTTGACACTTAGAGATCCTCTAGATATCTGGATTTTGGAAATATTTCCTGAGTCTCTGCCAGTATTGATTATATGATTTTATTAGCAGATTTTTGATCCTGACATCTTGAAAATATCAATTTCTTGACCCGAGCTAAATCTGCACAATATCTCCATGAATAATGTTAATAATATTTGTTATATTAGAGATATAATCTTAATCATTTTATATGGTAATAAATTTTTAAGAAATTTGATTAAGAATATTTGATATGATATGCATATTTAAATTATCAAAATATCTTTAAAATATAATATGCATATATTTTCCTTCAAAATGTTAATTATAATATATAAACATATGGTAAAGAGTAAATTTGTAGATAAACCCACATATGTTTATATATTCTAATCAACACCTTTAAATATTTAAGAAAAGTAAGGAAAAAGTTATATCAAATGTGCAATATTTTCGACTGAACAAATACCCCTAAACTTTACTTTGATCGTCCCGAGCAAACTATTTATTCAAGAGAGGGAGAAAAAGAAAAAGAAAAACCTAAATAAGACATTTTCGTAGGCAACACGATTGCACTAAGCACGTGTAACAAGCCGTTAAACCTCTAGGTGTCCCTAATAGGAGGAGTGTTGTCTTCTAAGGGTTTTCAGCGGATTACACCCACAAAATCTCATAATAACAGAAAGATGGTGAAAGTTACATACAAAGATAAGGATTTATAAAAGAAAGAACTTGAAAATAAGAGTTTCCAACTACACCAGCTTTTCAGTTGCTATGAGCCCTATCTTAATGGTCGTGAAAAGATGTTGGAAATCACATCATCCCTCAATAAAACATCGCCTTTAGTCTTCCTCCCTACCTTTCTTCCAAATATCGATCATATACCCCTACGTGTGTGTAAAACACATCCCTACACTTAGAGAATTCAATTCAAGCTATCATACTCTTGTCCATCTTCCTTAGTACTTTTTAGTCGGTGAACATTATCAGATGGAATTGCTAACACATCCTTCATGCGACCGTTAATGCTTATTGAGGTACTAATCGACCGATTACCAAATGTGCTCGCTCATTTAGGCGTAATATCCCCGTCTTGCAACACCTAAGGCTTAACAGTGGCTTCCAAACCAGTTGGTCTAAGGCACTAGGTGATAAAGCACCATCGCTATATTTTTTTATGCTGTCTTAAGCAATTAAAAAACCAGTATTCATTTTTCATCACCATTTTTTCTTTATATTTTTATTTTTCTTCATACCAAGGCTTTTAGACAAGAGCATTTTAAGGCATTCTCTACTATCCCAAGTTTCAAGATGTGTGCAAGTGCGTATAGGAGAGTATCAACGTTTAAATGTTTGGACTCAAGAATATGGATTATTTTTCAGACTCGGATCTATCCTTAGATTAGTGACTCCCTTCATCTTACTAACCCTTGGGACAACAGCTCATAACTACTTATTACTAGCTTCGTTTAATAAAACATCTAACTTTCTTGTTTTTCTCAAACTATTTCTATCTTTCATATGTAAATTTTTCACTTTCTAATCTTTTATTATTAAAAAGTTTTTATACTCTCAATTTTTTTATATATAGTGCCTAGTGCCAAATGCCATATCAGTAAATACAAACATCCCATCCCAAACCTGTTTTCAGTAGTGTCCTCACTGATGTTGTTCTTTGAGTGCATAGACCTGTATACTTGGGAGGAAAATAATAGGGGTGAAATAATAGTTAAATGAAAACTACCCCCAAACTTATTCTTTGGAACGCACGGATATTCAGTTATATCTTAACTCACTCACCTCCATTCTTCGATGAAACAGTGTTATCAAAACATGGAGGTGAGGCAGAGGAAGATTAATTATGATAAAGCGGCTCCTGTAAAAACAGGAGCTTCTCCGTTGGGTCAGCGGAAAAATACGGTTTTAATCTATGCCCATTTACTTTAAAAATAGAACAATTTTTAACATTTTCAATATCCACTGTACCGTGCGGGTACACATACCGCACTACAAAAGGTCATTTTCAACGAGATCTTAGCTTACCCGGATGAAGGTAGAGACTAGAATCGTAAAGAAGGACTTGTTGTCCCGGTGTGAAAGTTTTTCTAAAAAGGTTTTTATCGTGGAACACTTTAGTCCGGTTCTTTACTATAACCGCATTATCGTAAGCTTCATCGCGAAGTTCGCTTAGCTCATTTAATTGCAGCTTCCGATAGCTGCAGGCTTGATCAAGATCAAAGTTTAGCTCCTTAATAGCCCACATTTCTTTATGTTCGATCTCGACAAGAAGGTGGCAAGCCTTTGTTCCCCACCGAATGACGGCGCGACAGGACGTCTTGCCTGTGATTCGGGGGCAGATGCTAATTGGTGCTATCCGTCCACCTCTCCGAAGATGCCAAGTTGATTTATGGCACCGTGTATCGAAGGTTTAAACGGATGCGTCCAATGTAGCAGACTTCGTCAGATTCCCCCTCGCTTAAGGGGTTTTTGATTGTAGGGACGCTCTTCCCTGCAGGCGCAAGCCCCTGCAGTTAATTACGCTACCGCATCGCGGTAACCACTTTCTCCTTCTCCAGATGGTCACTTCGTGTCGCATGTGTTTATTTTGTGTTTAGTTGCCCATGGATTGTATACGGAGACTAAGTTATGTCGTCGCCCATAGGGCATGGACTAGTCCAAATCCGTATTATCTTAGATTTGGGTTTGGGGGTTTTAGGTTTAAGGATATGTTAGCCTCATTCGAGACTAAGATCGACTTAAACGTTTGTTAAGGATACGTTAGTCTAGTTTTCAGACTAAGATCAACTTAACGGGATCGTTTAGATCCAACAATAGAGCAATTAAGGAAGCCATGTTGTTTAGTTTAGTGACAATGCGGTCAATAAGTAGTTTAAGGACATTGCGGTCCAGTGTTAGTTTTAAGACGATGCGGTCAAGGTTAAGGACGTCGTAGTCCGTGGATTTAAGGACTCCACAGTCCGATGTTAGTTTTAAGACATCACGGTCAAGGTTAAGGACCTCATAGTCCATGAGTTTAAGGACCCCACAGTCCGTCGTTAGTTTTAAGACATCCCGGTCAAGGTTAAGGACCTCATAGTCCATGAGTTTAAGGACCCCACAGTCCGTATTAATATGTGGTCATCGGGACCCGTCACCTCTTTGAAGACGTTGAGGAATTACAACGCCAAGTATCAAAGGAGTGAAGAGATGTACCCTTAAACCGAGGTAGATTAAATAATCTTTGGCCCAATTTGGAACCAAGACCAATTAATTATATTATGAGCCCATTGGCTCAGTTGAATTTGAATTGAGGACTTATGGCCAGCTTGGGCTAAATCCAATCATGTTTAGGATATTGGCCCTCTGTTGGTCTATTAGAGGAGAGGCTTTGCCTCTAGACACTTAGCCAATGGGGCTAAAGTTAGTGTTAAACACTAAAGATCAATCAGTGTTGAACACTGAGAATGAGATTGACAAGTTAGTGTTTAACACTAAAAGATAGTTAGTGTTAAACACCAGCAACATGGCTTTCAAATTAGTGTTTATACACTAAAACAAATCAGTGTTAAACACTGGCAATGGAGATTTCAAATTAGTGTTTAACACTAAGGCAGATCAATGTTAAATACTGGAAACAGGGTTTTCCAGGTTGGTGTTCAACACTAAGAAAGTCAGTGTTAAACACTGTAAATAGATGTTTTCCAAATTAGTGTTTAAACACTAAGAAAATCAGTGTTGAACACTGGATATAGAGGTTTCAATTTTAGTGTTAAACACTAAGGCAAGAGGGGTCACGTGGTAGCACGTGAGAGCGCCCTCAATTCATTTTATTCTGCCAAAAGTATTGAATACTTTAGAGCATCACGTTCTGTCATGTGATGGGAATTCTGGTGTTTGTCCGTTAAAGCTTCAGCCAAGGGGTCACGTGGTAGCACGTGATAGCGTCCTAAAGCTCTTTTCTGTTTCTTTTCAGGGGTCACGTGGTAGCACGTGACCCTATTCCTTTGCCTGTTTGAAGATGTGTTTATCTTTTTAAGAATTGAATTCTTCATAAGGTTAAACCCTAGCAATAACTTTAGAGGAATTAAATTCCTATTTTCTTTTGAAGAATTATATTCTTAAATAGGGTTAAACCCTCATTTCTTCTTTCTTGAGGGAATTAAATTCTTGTTATTTTAACGGAACTAAGTTCTTAACTAGGGTTAAACCCTGATTCTGTTCATTCTGAAGGAATTAAATTCCCATAACATAGGGTCAAACCCTAATTTTATTTTAAAGGAATTAAATTCCTATAGTTCTGTGAGAATTAAATTCTCAAGCTTCCATTCCCTCTCTATGCTTTGGATCTGCATGGCAGGATCTCAACCCATTGAGAATTAAATTCTCAACTCAAGGGGAGATGTGCACTTTACAGATCCTCCACCAAAGAGAGAACTATGTTCTTCTGTTTTATATCAGAGTTAAACTCTGTTGAGAATTGAATTCTCTTTTCCTTTCAAAAAGCCTTCCCTTTCTTACCTAGGGTTTTCTTTTGCAGAAGATCCAAATTCCTCCAAAGTATCAAGGCTCTCCTCTTTTTTTATGTATCGATTCCTTTCTGCATGTATGTCTCTCTGTGTGTCTCTTGGCTCCTATTTATAGGAGAAGCAGCCGAATCAATTAGTTTTGGTGAATCTTTCATTGAGAGATTTAATTTGTATTCACCATTCGTTTTGGACCTTTGGATTATTATGTGAATTTTAATCACCATTGGATTTTAAATCCCGAGATTCTCCTTTGTTATTTCGGTTAGATTTTAAGGGGAAATCTTTCCAAGTTCAGGCTTTTTCCATAGATAGGTGATATTTAAGAATCTTTAAATCTTTAATTCAATCGGTTCCCTTGGAAAGATTTGAGAGGCCTTTTCTCAGAATTTAATTCTGTTAACAGATAGGCTTTGAAAACCGGTCACGTGTGGCCACGTGACCCTTGGTCACGTGTGGGCACGTGACCCCCTTGGAATGAGACCTCTTCTTCCTTTTTGCGCGCTGCCTTCTGGCTGCCGCTTAGCCGTCACGTGCCACCACGTGACCCCTGGTCACGTGTGAGCATGTGAGCCTCGCGTGGAGCCTTTTTCTTGATTTGATCAGGGAATTGAGTCTGCTGCTTTTGAGTGTCACGTGCCAACACGTGACCCTGGTTACGTGGGAGCACGTGACCTCTTCTGAAGTCTTTTCCTTGATTTGATCAGGGAACCGATGTGCCTTTGAAGCCGCTTTTAAATGTCACGTGCCAACACGTGACTCTGGTCACGTGAGAGCACGTGACCCTTTCTGAACCCCTTTTCTTTGATGTAGTCGGGAAGCTGAATCTGCCTTGTCGATACTTTTAGGTGTCACGTGCCAACACGTGACTGCTGTTCACGTGCTAGCACGTGATGCCTCCTTCATAACTTTTCCTGATTTTAAATCAGGAAACAAATGCCCCCACAGCGTTGTTCTCACGTGTTTGCACGTGAGTGCAACGCTGTTACTTTTTGTGACCGTTGGATTTCTCTAGGGATTTGGGGAGATGAAGTGTCTCCATCACATCCTATAAATACCCATGTCTCTTCAGAAGAGCTTTCACTTTGCTCATCTTCTTCCTTTGAGAACTTTTTCCCTTGAGAATTTAATTCTCGTTTCCAGAGCTTAGTTCTCTGTCTCAAACATTTTCCAGAGTTTAACTCTGTTGATGGATCCTTTTTCCTCAGGTAATGATGTTGAACGGTCGAAGCACCTTTATTTTAAAAGAACTCTCTGGATTTTAAATCCACATTAGGGGTTTTACCTCTTTTAATATGAACCCATTTTTTGAATTTATCAGCGAAAATAGAGAACCATTTAATCTTCGAACAATGGATCTCCTAGGGTTCACTTGATGCTTTTAGGGAGATGATGAGATCCGTTACCTCTTTTTTAAGGAATTTAATTCCGTTTGAAGAAAATGTTTCTGGGAATTTAATTCCCTTCTCTTAATAAGGAGTTTAATTCCTATGAAGAACTCAGTTTCTTCACATAGAGGCTTCTTAGGGTTTCCTTGCCCTAGGTTGTCCTTCTGTACTCAATGCAACGGAAGCTTTGTAACAATTCTCATGACCTTTATTTCAGGTATTATGGATCCACATATGTATGGCCTTGACAAGTCAGAACCAGGAGTTCACCAATGCTCAGTGTGCTGAGATTATGAGCCGCTTTGACGAGTACAACCATCGGCTACTCCCCCGTCGCTCTCTTCTTTTGAGACTCATCATGCTGGCAATTTAGGAGGCGCTTCCTCTCTTCTGCGCCGGTGTGCCGCTCAGGGTATTGGACGCTGTCGAGGACAAGGTACATTCGGTGTATCTGATGAGTCTAATCTCGAAGAGAAGGCGCGACAACCTCATTGATCTCTTGCACCAGGCATTTCAGCAGTCGGCCGTACTTGCCGCCTATCGGAGGGTGGAGGACATTCGCGAGGACCCCGACGCTTGTGATCGTGAGAGAAAACATACTCGGGAGGTTCGAAATGCTTGGAGAATCTTGGACAAAGTTAAGCTTGAGTTTCTCAATCCATGCCCCGCGTCTGAAGTCTTACCATTGTAAACGTGTTCTCTTTATTTTGTATGACCTTCTTGAAGTATGACTGCTAAGTTCTATTATGTCTTTGTATGTTTGCATGCCTTTCTGTGGGATTTTATTATTTCACTATTGTTGTTGCTGATGCTTTTAATATGCATGGTGCTGTTCCATTTCTAGTGCACGTCAAGTTTGGGGCTCACGTGTTCTGCACGTGGGATCCTTTGATGGGACTGTTCAAAAATTTTCCATGCCACATTTTTAGTGCACAATATCAGATGCAGAAAAGGAGCCTTGGAAATAGTTCCATCCCCTTGATTTTCGATGCCTTTCCTTTTTTGGGCCTTGGAAATAGCTTCATCATGCAAGATTTTCCGCGCTCAACACTTAATGCACTTCTTTATATCTGAGGCCATAGCCTTCTTTTCCCTTCACAGAGATTTATATTTTTTCTTTCTTATTTTGGTGTAATTTGTCTTGAGAAACAAACGAGCGCCATGGCCTGCAATCGCCCTCATGCTTGTCGACAGCCATGGGAAGTTCCTATCGAGGAGATGATCCCCCGCTTTGCTGCTCGGTTGGTGGATCCACTCCTTACCAACGACGAATGTGACTCGGCAATGTATGAACTCTCGATCTGTAGGGGGTCCCCCCTCCCGATGGGGTCCCTCTGGCTCCGGATGATTCTCGCGGCCGTGCTTGCCGACATCCCTCCTCACCCGGCGGAGATGACCCTGGCAATGCTTGACGCGGCTGAAGAAAAGCTCGAGGGCTTTCACGAAGCGCGCCTGATTACTCAGGCTTTGAAGGATTGCTCAATTCATCTGCTGAGCCAGATAAAAGCCCGGCGAGCTATTATGTCTGCTTTCGCGGACGAACACGGCGCCAATCGATGGGGAGCGACTCCTCGCGAGAACCGTCGCTTTGATGTGCTGGAGAAAGCAGAGAGAGAGATGGAGAATTTTGTCCTCTGCTTTGTTAACCCTTGTGCCATTGATCCTGTGTTTGGTGACCTTTTCCCGTTAGCGTAGCATTTTTAAATTAGTCCTTCTTTTTGTATGCTTTATGTTGAACTTCCATGTAGGCTCGGTACTCGTATGTATGTTTTCGCTTGCATGAATAAACTTTGTGTTCTTTTTATGAAAACTTCCTTTAATTATCAACACTGTCATCATGTCGCATGCACATTAAAGCTTCGAATTTTATTTCTTTTTCGGATGTTCATATGATTGCGAACACATGCTCGATAGGATAAATATCGGAAATTTTCTCGTTGCTTTTCATACCAGGTGATGTGAGCGCATTTTAGATCGATTATTGCTGTCGATCGGAAGCCCATTTATATGGTCTAGAGCGTTCCTATCCTGTTTCAGAGGCTGCGGTCGTGACAGTGGGCTTAAATGGCCTGACAAGGCGACACGTGGCGAACGTATTGTTGTGCGGGGAAAGGGTTCGGTTGTAAATTCTCGGAGAAGGAGTTGGCTTCTAAGGCGCTGAGCGAGCTTCAAGCCAATCTTACCGCCGAGGCCAACAAGGCGTATGAACTCTGGCGGGTGCTTCAAGAGTCCATCAAAGAGGTGGTGGCTCTCGATAAAGCTGCCACGTTCACTCATGAAAGGGTCGAGGCTCATAAAGCCACCGAGAAAGAGCTTGAAGCTCGGCTTGCTTCATATCAGGCCCAGCAGGCTCAGGCGGAGGCCCATCTTCTGGCGATCTTAACTCATGAGGCCGTGGCCCAACAAAAGCAGGATGAGCTGACCAAGCTGCTAAATCGCCCGCCGGCTTGAGGACTTGTATCTTTCCTCCCTTTTTTTTTGTACATACTCATGAATGAGAGTATCTTCTTTTTGTTTCTTTCATGAACTGTACGTTGTATCCATTTTGGTTTATGGAATAAAAGATACATTTTTCTTCTCAACGGCGTGTCTCTTTTCATTGAATGCGTTTGCGGACAATTTATCTTGGCCTACTTGCAGGGCAGCGATGGCTTAGGATTCAGGGTTAAGATCTGCTTCCTAAGACTTTCGCATTTTATGAGCCACGAGGGTCTCATAAAGAGTTTTTCTCCCCATGGGTCGAGAGGATCCCATAAGTGTAAGTTCTTCTTAAGAATCATAAGGATTCTTAAGCGGGTTTTCCCTTGAGAGTCGTAAGGATCTCACAAGAGAGTTTTCTTCCTTACAGGTCGTGAGGGCCTACAAGTGCTGGATGTGGTCGCCCTTGTCCGTGTTTCACGGAGTCAGGGGTTTCTCAAGGCATCGTAGTTTAAAGACGTCGCGGTCAAGGTTAAGGACCTCATAGTCCGTGGATTTGAGGACTCCACAGTCCGATGTTAGTTTTAAGACATCACGGTCAAGGTTAAGGACCTCATAGTCCGTGGATTTAGGGACTCCACAGTCCGTTGTTAGTTTTAAGACATCACGGTCAAGGTTAAGGACCTCATAGTCCGTGGATTTAGGGACTCCACAGTCCGATGTTTGGTTGCAGGGACCCGTCACCTCTTTGAAGACGTTGAGGAATTACAACGTCAGGCATCAAAGGAGTGAAGAGATGTACCCTTAAACCAAAGTAGAATCAGTACAGAATCAGGGTGGTTGATTGTTAGTTTTAAGACATTACGGTCGAGGTTAAGGACATCATAGTCCGTGGATTTTAAGGACTCCACAGTCCGGTATTTGCTCTGGATGCTTCACACGGGTTCACTGCCGTGCTCTGCGAGGACCAGGATCCGCTCTGGACGTTTTCCACGGGGTCAAAGAGTGACGTTATCCGCGTTCCACGTAACCAGGAATTTTGCACTAGATGCTTCACACGGGTTCACTGCCGTGCTCGGCGAGGACTAGGCTCCGCTCTGGATGCTTCACACGGGTTCACTGCCGTGCTCTGCGAGGACCAGGATCCGCTCTGGACGTTTTCCACGGGGTCAAAGAGTGACGTTATCCGCGTTCCACGTAACCAGGAATTTTGCACTAGATGCTTCACACGGGTTCACTGCCATGCTCGGCGAGGACTAGGCTCCGCTCTGGATGCTTCACACGGGTTCACTGCCGTGCTCTGCGAGGACCAGGATCCGCTCTGGACGTTTTCCACGGGGTCAAAGAGTGACGTTATCCGCGTTCCACGTAACCAGGAATTTTGCACTAGATGCTTCACACGGGTTCACTGCCGTGCTCGGCGAGGACTAGGCTCCGCTCTGGATGCTTTACACGGGTTCACTGCCGTTCTCTGTGAGGACCAGGATCCGCTCTGGACGTTTTCCACGGGGTCAAAGAGTGACGTTATCCGCGTTCCACGTAACCAGGAATTTTGCACTAGATGCTTCACACGGGTTCACTGCCGTGCTCGGCGAGGACTAGGCTCCGCTCTGGATGCTTCACACGGGTTCACTGCCGTGTTCGGCGAGGACTAGGCTCCGCTCTGGATGCTTCACACGGGTTCACTGCCGTGCTCCGCGAGGACCAGGATCCGCTCTGGACGTTTTCCACGGGGTCAAAGAGTGACGTTATCCGCGTTCCACGTAACCAGGAATTTTGCTGATTGTATCCGCATTTCACGGGATGGTGGTTTGACTGTTGGCGATATGTATACCACCGAGCCATGGAACTGGGAGTTGCCGCTGTTCCGCTTAGCTTAGCGTTGTGTCCGTTGTTACGAGACGAGTGTTGAAACGATCTCCAGGTCTCCTTTGGCCCGTCGAGACTTGGCATCCTCTTCTGATGAAACCTAGGGGAGAAGTATGATCCCTTTTTTTTATATTTTATTTCTTTTTCCGCGATGCTCTATCATTTCAACTTTTATATCGCGGAGGTCACGATTGCCCTATCATTTCGGCGATTTTTCGCGGTGCCCAATCCTTTCGGCTATTTTTTCATTTTCACTCGCTGTTTTTTATTGCGAGTTGCCCCATCATTTCGGCTATTTTTCATGCATACATTTTTACCTGCTGCTTTTTATTGCAGGTTGCCCCATCATTTCGGCTATTTCGTATGCATGTGTGGCTAGCTAGCTTTTTCGCCGCAAGCTTGGATTTTAGACACCGATTTCGGCATCAGCACCGCTGCAAATGGGATGTTGCCAGGAGCGAATCATCATTTTCCTCTGTCGATGTCGAACAAAGGTGGCTTAGTAAACAGGGTTAAGGGTCCTGTTGACCAAGGCTTTTGACTTCATGAGCCGTAAGGGTCTCACAAAGGTATTTCTCCCTATAAGTCGTGAGGATCTTGCAGGTTTATTTTCTCCTTAGGGATCGTGAGGATTCCTAAGTGTATGTTCCTCTGTAAGTCGTAAGGATCCTACAAGAGGGTTTTCTCCTTATAAGTCGAGAGGAATTATAAGGGTTGTTCACCATATGGACATGTCCCTAGTCACGGGTGTGACTTTGCTGGGGAAATGTTTATTCGCGCCCGTGGATTGTATACAAAGGTTAGTATTGAGCCGCTTGTAGGGCAGTATCGAAGGTTATGGGGGATCTGCTTAAGAACAGGTTTAGGTTTCTGTAACTTAAGACTTTCAAATCTCATGAGCCGTGAGGATCCCATAAGAGAATTCTCCTTACGAGTCGTGAGGATCTCGCAAGTATATTTTCTCCTTAGGAATCGTGAGGATTCCTAAGTGTGTTGCTCCTTTGTGAGTCGTAAGGATCTCACGCGGGTGGTTTCTCCTTACAAGGTCGAGAGGACCCTATAAGTGTCTTTTAACGAGGTTGCGCCCTTTCGGGTTTTCACAAACACTCGCTGGTAGTCCTGCTGTTTTTACTCACGGAGCCCTTTCGGGTTTTCATCCGTGCCCATTTTGCTTATGGACATACCATTTTTTTTTATTCTTTTCATTTTCTTTTTCTCCTTTTTTTACGAGGCCGCGCCCTTTCGGGTTTTCACGAACACTCACCGGTAGCCCTGCTGTTTTTACTCACGGAGCCCTTTCGGGTTTTCATCCGTGCCCTTTTTGCTTACGAACATACCGTTTTTATTTATTATATTTTTTTTTATTTCGTCAGCCTAAGGATGTTGCGGTATTAGTTTAAGGATGTTTCGGTCCGCTATTAGTTTAAGGACGTTTCGGTCCGTCGTTAGTTTAAGGACGTTTCGGTCCGTCGTTAAGAGGCTGGCTACCGTTTATAAAACTTGAGCTTAGTAAGGTAGCGAGCGGGCATGGCCGTCGTCACCTATCATTGACCTAGGCCGTGGCTCATTAAGCGTAGTATTTCTTTAGGAAGCGACCGTTTATCGGCCTGAAAGGCCTTTCACCGTGCACGTCCATGAGTAGATAGGCCCCACCCTGGTAGACCTTATCTATGATATACGGGCCTTCATAGTTTGGCTCGAATTTTCCCCGCTTGGCGCGATTGGGGATCATAGGTCTTTTAACCACTAGTACGAGTTCGCCTTGGCGGAACGTCCTCGGCCTGGTCAATCTTTCGTACGAGCGCGTCATCTTTGCTTTGTAGGCCTCTAGATTTTGTTGCACTATGAGCCGGGTTTCATCGAGGGAATTAAGCTCCTCAAGCCGAAGGTGAGCATTTTCTTCGTCCGTCAGCTCGTAGTGGACTGCCACTCATAGAGAGGGTAACTCTACCTCGAGGGGGAGCACTGCTTCCGTCCCAAATACCAACGCGTACGGAGTTGTGTACGTGTCCGTCTTGATCGTAGTTCGATAGGCCCAGAGAGCTTCTTGCAGTCTTTCGTGCCAGTCTTTCTTATTTCGTGACACCGTTTTCTTCATGATCTTCGTCAAGGTCTTGTTGAAGGCCTCGGCCAGACCGTTAGCTCGTGGATTGTAAACTGAAGAATATCTCCAGTCTATATTGTGCTGCTGCGCGAAGCGGCTAATCTTATGGCTTCTGTAGGCCGGCCCGTTATCGGAGATAATCCGCCGTGGAGTTCCAAACCGATAGATGACGTGCGTCTTGAAGAAGTAGAGGATATTCTCTGTCTTCACTTCCCTCAGCGGTACTGCTTCTGCCCATTTGGAGAAGTAATCAGTTGTCGCCAGGATGAAACGATGTCCCCGGGACGATGCTGGTTCGATGGGGCCGACTATGTCAGTCCCCCACATTTCGAATGGCCAGCTAGCCACCATTGGATGTAGTGGATTCGGATGCTGGTGGATGAAATCCCCGTGGATTTGGCATGAGTGACATTGCTTCGCATACTCGAGGCAGTCTTGGATCATCGTGGGCCAGTAGTAACCCATCCGTTTAATTTTTAACTTCATCTTCGGGCCTGCTTGATGAGAACCACAGATTCCGTCATGAACCTCTTGAACGACTCTTTCTGCTTCGTCCGTTCCTAAGCATCTCAGCCATAGAGAATCAAACGACCTCTTATAAGTATCATTGACGAAAGCGAAAGATAGAGCTCATTTCATGAGCTGATGTCTTGAGGACGCTTCTTCGGGGATTCGGTGGGACTTAAAGTAGTCTATGAAGACCTCCCTCCAGTCCTCAGCCTTCTCACGGTCTTTTATTTGTAGGGTTGTTTGCTCAGTCGCGCCCTTTTCTTCGTATGACTCGGGAGATATTTTTGCTGGGGCGAGCACTCGACGGCTTTGTACCATGATTTTGACGTCATCGAGGTTCTCGTCAGCCAGTTCTTTAGCGAGCTTGGCTAGCGCGTCTGCTTTGCTATTTTCCACACGTGGTATGCTTTCCAAAGTGTAAGAGGGAATTTGGGTCAATAGTTGTTGCACCTTTTCGCCGTACTTCACCAACTCCGGTTTGCACGTTTGGTAGTCACCATTTACTTGACTAACGACCAGTTGAGAATCCCCGTATATAAGGAGGTCTTCAATTCTCATGTTGATGGCGATCTCGAGGCCCGCTATTAAAGCTTCGTATTCGGCTTCATTGTTCGTCCTCGATTCTGTTAAGGAGAAAGCAAAGCGCATTATCCCTCCTTGTGGGGTTACAAAGATAAGGCCTACTCCCGACTTGACTATAGGGGTACTTTGTTTGCGCTTCTTTACGGAGGACGCTCCATCGAAATAGAGTTCCCATCGGGTACCACCACTGTCGATCGCGTCAAACGCATGTTCGTCTGGCAAATCGCAATTCAGAGGAGAATCAGCCGGTATCGGATGTTCAGCGAGAAAATCGGCGATGGCCTGGCCTTTCACTGCCTTGAGAGGTCGATACGTTATCGAGAACTCCATCAGGAGTAGAGCCCATTTAGCGAGTCGACCCGTCAATATAGCCTTTGACATCAAATATTTAAGAGGGTCCACCTTCGAGATGAGACGGACTTCGTGCGCCAACGCATAGTGCCTGAGCTTTGTTATCGCGAAGATCAACGCCAAGCAGTGTTTTTCAATGGGAGAGTAGTTGCTTTCTGCCCCCAGCAGAACTCGACTTAAGTAGTAGAGTGCTCTCTATTTTCCTTAATCGTTCTCTTGTGCCCATAATGCGCCTAAGGAACCTTCGAGGGCGGTCGTATAAAGAATGAGGGGTTTTCCCTTGACCGGCGCAGCCAACACCGGAGGGGTTTGCAGGTACTGCTTGATCTCGTCTAGTGCACCTTGGCATTTATGATCCCAAACGAATTGAGTTCCCTTCTTCATTAGGTGGCTGTAAGGGCGGCACTTTCCTGAAAGATTGTCAATAAATCGCCGGATGTATGCGAGCTTCCCTTGGAGAGACCGCAACTGTTTGAGGGTTCTTGGCGGAGGCATTTCCATGATTGCCTTGATCTTAGATGGATCTACTTCGATACCTCGGTGTCGGATGATGAATCCCAGGAATTTACCCGAGGAGACTCCGAACGCGCATTTGAGGGGATTCATCTTCAAATTATATTGCCGAAGGCGTTGAAATACAGTCTCAAGATGCTTTAAATGCTCTTCGTATGACATGTTCTTCACTACGAGGTCATCGATATAGCACTCGACGATGTCATGTATGAGATCGTCGAAGATCTTTGTCATGACCCTTTGATAGGTAGCGCCGGCGTTCTTTAGACCAAAGGGCATAACCCTGTAGCAGAATATACCCAAAGGGGTCCGGAAAGCGGTGTGCTTCTGGTCTTCGGGATGCATCTTTATCTGATTGTACCCTAATGAACCGTCCATAAAGGAGAAAACCTCGTGAGTGGACGTGTTATCTATCATTAGCTCGGTTACCGGTACTGGGAAATCGTCCTTCGGGCAAGCTTTATTGAGATCCCTGAAATCCACGCATATGCGTACCGTCCCATTTTTCTTCATTACCGGGACGATGTTGGCGATCCAGTCGAGATATTGGACTTCTTGGATAAATCCAGAATCGATCAGCTTCTTGACTTCGGCGTTGATGCTCATCTCAAGCTCGAGTCGCATCCTTCTCGGCGCCTACTTGACTGGCTTGATATTCGGGGATATCGCTAATTTATGTACAGCAATCTCCGGATCTAATCCTGGCATCTCGGAATAGTTCCACGCGAAGCAGTCTTTATGCTGTAGGAGCACGTTCTTTAACGCAGCCACCCTTTCTTCAGATAGCAGCTCGCTGACAAATTTCGGTCGCGGATCATCTGCCGATCCCAACTCAATCTTCTTGAGGTTATCTGCAGTAGTATGTATGCCATCTTCCAGTTCTTTCGGAGCTGGCGGAAATTCTGAGATCACCTCATCATTGCTGTTCTCAAAGCACCAGGGAAGGTCATCCATGTCCTTGGGCTCTTCTTTTAATATCGTAATCATGTAACAGGTGCGAATCCGCTTCCAAGACTGAGGTGGATCCGGTTCTGCTCTTGCGGCTTTGGATTCGTGCTTTTGTGGCGGCGTTACCCTCCAGCCGTTGGATAAAGCGAATCTGCCCTGTTGGTACGGGTCCTCGACCCAGTTCTTGAAGGTGAAGCAGTCTTCGGTAGGATGTCCTATGGCTCGGTGATAAGAGCAATAGCTCAGATGAGAAGCCTTGTTAGCTTGCTCAGGGTGTCTAGATTCTGGAAGCGCGATCATTTGATGTTTTATAGCGAGCTCGAGTAACCTCTCCGTCTTGTCTCGAGGGAAGGAATATGCTCGACTCATCTTCTTCATGAGGGACAAATCCGGACCACGCAACGCCCGATCACACGACTCTCTAATCCTGCGTCGTTGTTGTCGGCTCCTCTTTCCGCTTCTTGATTTATTTCTGCCTCTGCATCGGGCCTTTCGTACAACGGGTTGACAGGGATGAGCATCATCGTCTTTTGCAGCCTGTTGAAATAGACGTTGCGTCCTGGCTTTCTCATAGATGGCCATCTCGCGGTTGTGGTCTTCCCGAGCTTTTTGACCCGCTTTCCTGATAAGCTTGTCCATTCGTTCTTCAAATGACGGACTCGGCCCTTCAATCACGGGATCTAGTTTTGATGAGGGGTTGGCATTTCCTGACAGGGCGTCCTCTTCTTCATCAAAGGTATATACGGCGTAGCTACTGTGGGCCCGTTCCCGTTTTCCGACTCTCATGTATCCAAGCCCAAGTGTTTCCATTTTCCCGTTAGGCAATTTGCGTTGAGTCCCAGGGACATCCCAAATCCTGTTGTAGAACCGAGCTTGTCGAACAGTCTGTTTTAAGGGTACTCCTTGGCGCTTCAATAGCCTCTTTAGTCCATTTGTGTAGTATCTGGGCAAACGGATGGGTTGGAGCCTATCGAGTGTAGCATCCGCGCCATGCCAGATCTCTTTCTCTACTTTCGTCTTTGAGGATCGGTAGAATAGGATCACCATTTCACCCTTTCGTCTGGGAGGGACGTAAAACGTCTGCAGGTCTTGCACATTGTAAGCTTGAAGTGTGTCGAGATCCTTGTAGTGTTCTCGCGGCACCATGGTGATTTGCAAACTCTGATCATCGCTAGGGGGTGCTTGTATTGACGGCCGATTGGAGAACACGGCATTAACCTCATCTTCCGAGTCACTTCCGAAGACCAACATGGGGGCGGGCGTCCCCGGGTTGTTGCGTTGAGATGGCCTAGCATAAACTATCTCTTCTTCTTCTTCGGTATCGCTCCCGAAAATAGGGATGGCGGCGGCGGCTTTGTTCTCCGGCTTGCGGCACCTTTCTGTATCCTCGAAATCTGGCAAAAAGTACTTCGCATCTTCGTATTTGCGGACTTCGTTCACGGAAAATGGGTTTAGCTCATCTGTTACGGTATACTCGAAACCATCCTTAAAGTACTTCATACACTGATGTTGTGTAGAAGGGATGATGTTGTACTCGTGTAACCAAGGGCGACCGAGCAAGGCGTTATAGCAGGTCTTGGCGTCAATGACATGGAATTTGATGTCTGTGACGAGTAGTCCGAAGCGTAATGTTAGTATCACGGATCCGAGAGTCCGTGACGATTGTGAATCGAAACCGGAGATGGTAATTTTGTCACGAGCGAGGTGTTGCACACTCATGCAGATTTCCTTTAACACCCGAACGTTAAGGAGATCGACGGAGGATCCATTATCCACTAGGATCTTGCCTATCTTGATATCATGGCAGTATCCAGATACATATAGGGGACGGTTGTGGTCGCATGTCCCAAGAAGGAGGTCTTCGTCCCCGAAAGTGATGTCGGCCGTATGCACTTCCTCCAGTTCATCCTTCATCCTTTCCGTGGCGAGGAAGGCTTGGAATTGCTCAGGTTCTTGTAACGCCTTAATTAGTGAATCTCGCGCTTCTTTTGATAATAGGAGGGCATTGAGAATGCTAAGTTGAGAAGGTAGCTTCCTTAGGTGCGCCAGGATATTGTAGTCCACCTTACCCTTCCTGGGAGGGTCTTTGGTAGTCAGCTCTTTCATGACTTGGTCATCTAAAGTGATATCCTCAGTGACCTTTTCCTTTCCCTTTCCCTTATCTTTTCTATTTGCGGGCCCGAGATTCTTTTCCGGGAGCGTGCGATTGCGCAGCTGAATGTTTTCGCAGGCCTCCGGTTCCTCCTCTTTCCCTAAAACGGATTCTTTAAAGAGAGGGCCCAGAGCCATTTCTTCATCAGAGTCACTCCCAAAGGTGAGAACTTGTGACCCTCCGGCGTTAACCATGTAACAGTTGCCAGTGGTTCTGTTGTGCCCGTCGGCAGTACTTCTTCGTTCCCGACGGGTCTTGCGTTTCATGCGCTTAAAATGTTGTCGATGAGCAACATATCCCTGCCACCATATCCTAAAGGCGTCGCACTCCTCCGTGGGGTGTGAAATTTTCCGCTGATATGCGCAATAATCAGGGTGCATCTCCGCCCCATTGAGCGTGTTTTCTTCCGAGGGTGGTAGCTTCATTCCCATTGACATGGCTTTGGCAAACCTTTTCCTCGTCTTGAATATCTTCTTGTCTGCCTCGGGTGCCTTTCGATCTGGCGGGAGTACATCAACTCTTTCGTTCAGTCGCCTGCATTTGGCTCCTTCCGATGCGGCCATCTCACGCTCCTGATCCGCTTTACTCTTTAGACGAATCTCGTCTAGAAAGGCGTCGATCATTTCATCTGTTGGCCACACAAGCTCTGGTTCAGGCTCTGTCCCCGGTTTCTTAGTGCCAGGAGTTTTTTCATCGTCGGTAAACGAGTGGGAGATTACGTTACAACTCGCCACATATCCTTCGGATTCATCCGACGAGCTTTCTCCATCATCTTCCACCTGAAAGATGTGGTTGAGGAACTCTTGCAGCATGACAGGAGTTTGCGCCTTTTGATTGTACTCTTCCAGCGCATCGATTTGCTTCTGCAAGTTCGTGCGTTTGTCTCCAGGCTTCACGGGCTTCTTAGATTTCTTCTTCTTTTTCTTCGAAGATTTTGACGGTAGGGCATGAGTACTTGGGCCATCACCACCGCTCTTTGTAGTTGGGCGCGGCCTCAGCATTCCTTCAATGATCTGGGGTCCCAGCGGGTCCTTCCATTCGACCGCCGGGCACGCATGAAGGTCCTTCAGCATTCTTTTGGTTTTAGTTGACAGCACGACCTCCCATGGAGCTTCCTCAATAAAGGAACAGGTTGCCCCCGGTGTATCTGCTTTCTTAGGAGTATGCGGCTGTGGCGGGTTCACCTTCCACTTTTCGGACAGCGCAAACTTCCCCTGGAGGTATTGATCTTCAATCCATCCTTTGAAGACGAAGCAATCCTCAATCGGATGACTTACCGTTTGATGGTAAGGGCAATAGTTAGGGTTATTCACCTCAGTGGGTTATGGCGGTCGCCTTGGACTTGGCAAGTTTATAAGTCTGTTGTGTACTGCCAACTAAAATAACCGTTTCGTCTTGTCCCGTGGGAACGAGTAGGGACGCTTCATTTTCTCATTATAATACCGGCGTCTTTCTTCCAGTTGATCCGTCAGCTTTGGGGCATTGGGTTGCTGCTGGGCATTCGCGACGAAGGTTGCTTTTCCTTTACCCTTGTCACTCCGAGGCTTGGGCTTCGGGGGAGACGGTCTATGACCTATTTGGTCCATCTGGGCCAGCTTGTCGATTAGAGCCTGGAATGTGGTTGGCTTAAAGAACATCATGAACTGGGAGATAGTTCCGTGAGGGTCTAGGGTTCCTATGAACATGCCTACCGCGGGCGCTTCCTCAATGCGCTGCTAGCATTTCGACCACAAATTCTGCCAGCGTATAGCATACTGGACCCAAGTTTCGCCTGGTTTTACCCTGGCGTTAATCAATGCCGTTATTGTAGTGCGTTCGCTGGCGCTCGCGAATCGCTGAGTGAATAGCAACTCCATTTCAGCGAACGTCTTGATAGAATCGTTCGGGAGTTCTGAATACCATTCGAACGCTGTTTCTAATAAGCTACCCACGAATTGGCGAAGCAACAGTTTATCATCACCGCCGGTGTTATCGCAAAGGGCCCTGAACTGGGTGACATGTTGGTGGGAATTGCCGGTCCCCTTATACACGTGAAATTTTGGTATTGTATAACCCGACAGATATTTGATTTGGTCGTACCAGCTTGGATACGGCCGCCCCGTTTTGACGACTTGACCAGCTGCCTCAGTCGCATGATGAACCCGGATTTGCTGGGCTATATAGTCGACCAAATCAGCCTTAGAGATTGTCTCCTCCTTGGCCGTTGAGAGGGCCGGCGGTGGATTTGACGTTTCTCCCCGGTCGTCTTCAAGAACGATTGGGGGATCCTGTTGGATCATCATTCCTATCATATCTTGGAAGAGAAGGCCCATACGCTGTATGTTGGCTGCTTGTTCAGCAGCCTCTTTGTCCTTCTTCTCCAATATTCGGCGAAGGAACTCAGCGTCGGTTTCTTCCTCCTGGCGTTCGTCCGAGGAAGTTTCTGGGTTTTCTTTTGGCCCGGTAAGTGCGGCCATAGCATTCATCATTTCCTGGAGCTTTTGCTGTTGCTCCTGAGCTTTGGTCACCGACCGTGTAAGCGGTCTATGACCTGTAGACGCACGGCCGTCTTCCTTTCCTGACGCCATGTATACGATATGGACCATCATTCCCCCAGACTTAGGGCGTCTGGGCTTAGTGCCTTTAGCTATCGTTGCAGGCTGGGGGATCTTCTCTGGCTTCCTCCTTTTATGAGCAGTGGAAGTTGAGGGGGCCGTTGAAGTAGGCACCCAAACAGCCTTTCGTGGTTTAGCCTGGTGACTGGCTTCCTGTTGGATTTTCATCTTCTTGTGCTGGCGGGAGAAGTTTGGATCGATCATCGAGTCTCGGGCCTGCCGCCAAACCTTATAGATCTTGGAAGACAGCCGTTGAGGGGATCGGGGCTGTTCTGGCTTTATTTCCGCAACCTTTTTTAGTGGAGGAGGAGACCTCTTTAGCACCGCAGTAGGAGAATTCCTTCGCACCTTATTTAGCATCTCGAAGCTGTTCCCAGTTGGAACGACAGCATTAACTTCCACCGTTGAGGCTGATGGAGTTAGCCCAGAGGGGGAGTTGCCCCCAGCCTTCCTTACTCGGCGCCAGTGGCGACATCGAGCGTGTCGAGCGGACGGCGCTGGTTCAGCGGTGAGGATGGCTTCGTCTTGCCCCCTGTGTAGGTGGGGGGTCATTGCTGGTGTTAGCCTGTTAAAGACCGATGTCCTTTGGGTAGCAGGAGTGGGAGCTGAAGCCGTCAATCTTGTAAAGACCGACTTTTTGGCCGGGGAAGCCGCCTTGACGACTTCAGGAGCAGGACCGGTCACTTTCTTAGAAGCAGCCTTCTCTGGGATTGCAGGCCCCATTGCGGGTCTACAAGAGTTCTAGCCCAATCTAGAGAAGACCGAGGCGTTGGTGTTGGGCGACCCGTTGAGAGGGGCCGCGGCAAGGGTAAGACGATCAAAGACCGACTTCTTGGGAGCTTCCTTTGTCAGCACCGGAGCGGTGAAGCTTGTCGGCGGGAGCATGGTCCCAAAAAACAATCCCGTGGTGGCTCGAGTGACCTGTTCCACGGGCATTGTGAATAACGAAGCAGCTTGGGGTCCGTAGGCTATACCTCCTGGCGAGGCAGAGCGTTGGTTGCAATTGCAGTCCGAGCAGTTGGAGCATTTCGCAGAAGTAGAAGCCATCGATTCTTTGCTTTCTGCAATAAGCAAGACGCCAAGTCTTAGTATCTTGAAACCCAAGGGCAACCATTAGCGAACCGCGATTGGTTCGCAAATCACGACACACGAAGTGTGGAGTGGAAAGAGGAAAAGGTCCCACCGGGCGTGCCAGAATCTGTTCCCCTCCGAATGACGGCACGATTGGACGTCTTGCCTGTGATTCGGGGGCAGATGCTAATTGGTGCTATCCGTCCACCTCTCCGAAGATGCCAAGTTGATTTATGGCACCGTGTATCGAAGGTTTAAACGGATGCGTCCGATGTAGCAGACTTCGTAGATTCCCCCTCGCTTAAGGGGTTTTTGATTGTGGGGACGCTCTTCCCTGCAGGCGCAAGCTCCTGCAGTTAATTACGCTACCGCATCGCGGTAACCACTTTCTCCTTCTCCAGATGGTCACTTCGTGTCGCATGTGTTTATTTTGTGTTTAGTTGCCCGTGGATTGTATACGGAGACTGAGTTATGTCGTCGCCCGTAGGGCGTGGACTAGTCCAAATCCGTATTATCTTAGATTTGGGTTTGGGGGTTTTGGGTTTAAGGATACGTTAGCTTCATTCGAGACTAAGATCGACTTAAACGTTTGTTAAGGATACGTTAGTCTAGTTTTCAGACTAAGATCAACTTAACGGGATCGTTTAGATCCAACAATAGAGCAATTAAGAGAGCCCTATTGTTTAGTTTAGTGACATTGCGGTCAATAAGTAGTTTAAGGACATTGCGGTCCAGTGTTAGTTTTAAGACGTTGCGGTCAAGGTTAAGGACGTCGTAGTCCGTGGATTTAAGGACTCCACAGTCCGATGTTTGTTTTAAGACATCACGGTCAAGGTTAAGGACCTCATAGTCCATGAGTTTAAGGACCCTACAGTCCGTCGTTAGTTTTAAGACATCCCGGTCAAGGTTAAGGACCTCATAGTCCATGAGTTTAAGGACCCCACAGTCCGTATTAATATGTGGTCATCGGGACCCGTCACCTCTTTGAAGACGTTGAGGAATTACAACGCCAAGTATCAAAGGAGTGAAGAGATGTACCCTTAAACCGAGGTAGATTAAATAATCTTTGGCCCAATTTGGAACCAAGACCAATTAATTATATTATGAGCCCATTGGCTCAGTTGAATTTGAATTGAGGACTTATGGCCAGCTTGGGCTAAGTCCAATCATGTTTAGGATATTGGCCCTCTGTTGGTCCATTAGAGGAGAGGCTTTGCCTCTAGACACTTAGCCAATGGGGCTAAAGTTAGTGTTAAACACTAAAGATCAATCAGTGTTGAACACTGAGAATGAGATTGACAAGTTAGTGTTTAACACTAAAAGATAGTCAGTGTTAAACACCAGCAACAGGGCTTTCAAATTAGTGTTTATACACTAAAACAAATCAGTGTTAAACACTGGCAATGGAGATTTCAAATTAGTGTTTAACACTAAGGCAGATCAATGTTAAATACTGGAAACAGGGTTTTCCAGGTTGGTGTTCAACACTAAGAAAGTCAGTGTTAAACACTGTAAATAGATGTTTTCCAAATTAGTGTTTAAACACTATGAAAATCAGTGTTGAACACTGGATATAGAGGTTTCAATTTTAGTGTTAAACACTAAGGCAAGAGGGGTCACGTGGTAGCACGTGAGAGCGCCGTCAATTCATTTTATTCTGCCAAAAGTATTGAATACTTTTGAGCATCACGTTCTGTCATGTGATGGGAATTCTGGTGTTTGTCCGTTAAAGCTTCAGCCAAGGGGTCACGTGGTAGCACGTGATAGCGTCCTAAAGCTCTTTTCTGTTTCTTTTCAGGGGTCACGTGGTAGCACGTGACCCTATTCCTTTGCCTGTTTGAAGATGTGTTTATCTTTTTAAGAATTGAATTCTTCATTGGGTTAAAACCTAGCAATAACTTTAGAGGAATTAAATTCCTATTTTCTTTTGAAGAATTATATTCTTAAATAGGGTTAAACCCTCATTTCTTCTTTCTTGAGGGAATTAAATTCTTGTTATTTTAACAGAACTAAGTTCTTAACTAGGGTTAAACCCTGATTCTGTTCATTCTGAAGGAATTAAATTCCCATAACATAGGGTCAAACCCTAATTTTATTTTAAAGGAATTAAATTCCTATAGTTCTGTGAGAATTAAATTCTCAAGCTTCCATTCCCTCTCTATGCTTTGGATCTGCATGGCAGGATCTCAACCCATTGAGAATTAAATTCTCAACTCAAGGGGAGATGTGCACTTTACAGATCCTCCACCAAAGAGAGAACTATGTTCTTCTGTTTTATATCAGAGTTAAACTCTGTTGAGAATTGAATTCTCTTTTCCTTTCAAAAAGCTTTCCCTTTCTTACCTAGGGTTTTCTTTTGCAGAAGATCCAAATTCCTCCAAAGTATCAAGGCTCTCCTCTTTTTTTATGTATCGATTCCTTTCTGCATGTATGTCTCTCTGTGTGTCTCTTGGCTCCTATTTATAGGAGAAGCAGCCGAATCAATTAGTTTTGGTGAATCTTTCATTGAGAGATTTAATTTGTATTCACCATTCGTTTTGGACCTTTGGATTATTATGTGAATTTTAATCACCATTGGATTTTAAATCCTGAGATTCTCCTTTGTTATTTCGGTTAGATTTTAAGGGGAAATCTTTCCAAGTTTAGGCTTTTTCCATAGATAGGTGATATTTAAGAATCTTTAAATCTTTAATTCAATCGGTTCCTTTGGAAAGATTTGAGAGGCCTTTTCTCAGAATTTAATTCTGTTAACAGATAGGCTTTGAAAGCCGGTCACGTGTGGCCACGTGACCCTTGGTCACGTGTGGGCACGTGACCCCCTTGGAACGAGACCTCTTCTTCCTTTTTGCGCGCTGCCTTCTGGCTGCCGCTTAGCCGTCACGTGTGAGCACGTGACCCTCGCCTGGAGCCTTTTTCTTGATTTGATCAGGGAATTGAGTCTGCTGCTTTTGAGTGTCACGTGCCAACACGTGACCCTGGTCACGTGGGAGCACATGACCTCTTCTGAAGCCTTTTCCTTGATTTGATCAGGGAACCGATGTGCCTTTGAAGCCGCTTTTAAATGTCACGTGACTCTGGTCACGTGAGAGCACATGACCCTTTCTGAACCCCTTTTCTTTGATGTAGTCGGGAAGCTGAATCTGCCTTGTCGATGCTTTTAGGTGTCACGTGCCAACACGTGACTGCTGGTCACGTGCTAGCACGTGATGCCTCCTTCGTAACTTTTCCTGATTTTAAATCAGGAAACATCCTTCCCAAACACAAGTCGGTATGGAGATATACCAAGATCGTTTTTATAAGCGGTGCGGAATGCCCAAAGAGCATCCGTAAATTTGGTGGACCAATCTTTACGGTTCTTAGAAACCATTTTCTCCAAAATATATTTGATCTGTTGATTGGAGATCTCAGCTTGCCCGCTCGTTTGGGGATGATAGGATGTAGAAAGCTTGTGGTTGATTGAATATTTTCGCATCAAAGCCTCGAAAGACTGATTACATAAATATGTCCCGTTGTCGCTAATTATAGCACGAGAGTGTCCGAATCGCGAAAAGATATTTTCTTTAAGGAACTTAATAACAACCTTGTTGTCATTAGTGCGACACGGTACCGCTTCCACCCATTTAGAGACATAATCAACCGCAAGTAAGATGTATAAATTCCCAAAAGAGTTGGGAAAAGGGCCCATAAAATCAATTCTCTAAACGTCAAATATCTCCACAACCAAGATAGGTTAGAGCGGCATCTCATTTCTCCGTGAAATCCGACCCATGTGTTGAAACCGAGGACAAGTTTTGCAATGATCATATGCATCTTTAAATAATGTTGGCCAATAAAACCCACATTGCAAAACTTTCTCCGCTGTTTTACGTGGACCAAAGTGACCGCCACTTGCCTGATCATGGCAGAAATACAATACACTCTTGAATTCATCATTGGGGACACATCGGCTAATGATTTGATCGGGACAATACTTAAACAAATAAGGTTCATCCCAGTAAAAATGTTTTACTTGTGATAGAAATTGATGATTGTCTTATTTCGACCAATCACTGGGTATAATTCCCGTCGCTAGATAATTCACAGTATCCACAAACCAAGGTTCGCAGGATACAGTCAAGAGCTGTTCATCAGGAAATGAGTCGTTTATTAGCAAGGTCAACGTTGGTGAAGGAGAGATGCGTGAAAGATGGTCGGCTACTACGTTTTCACATCCACTCTTGTCTCGTATGACAAGTTCAAACTCTTGTAACAACATGATCCAACGTATAAGCCCGGCTTTAGCATCCTTATTCGATAAAAGATGTCTAAGGGCGGAGTGATCGGTGTAAACCACTATTGGCGAGCAAATCAAGTAGGGCCTGAATTTTATTAATGCAAATACAACTGCAAAGAGTTCTTTCTCGGTAGTTGTATAGTTAATTTGGGCAACATTCAAGGTCCTGCTTGCATAGTAAATTATATATGGCATCTTATCAATGTGCTGTCCTAAGACTGCACCAATAAAAAAATCTGATGCATCATACATAAGCTCGAATGGGTGGTTCCAATCTAAAGATGATAGAACGGGGCTGTAGTGAGTGAACTTTTAAGTGAATCAAAAGCAGTCTCGCAATCCGAATCGAAGTGAAATGTTGTATTCTTGGCCAAAAGAAGAGTTAAGGGTGTATCAATTTTGCTAATGTCCCTAATGAATCTCCTATAAAATCCTGCATGACCAAGGAAGGATCGTATATTTTTAACGCATTTCGGAGGAGGATGGTTATGGATGACATCCATTTTATCTCTATCTATCTCAATACCTTTTCGTGAAATGATATGTCCAAGGACAATACCTTCTTGGACCATGAAATGACATTTTTCCCTATTTAAAGTTAAGTTCTTATCCTTACAACGGGTAAGAACTGCGTCAAGATGACGTAGGCATTCCTCAAAGGAGTCCCCAAATATGGAGAAATCGTCCATAAATAACTCCAGAAAATTCTCGACCACGTGTGAGAATATCCCTATCATACACCGCTGAAATGTAGTGGGACCGTTGCATAACCCAAAGGGCATGTGTTTAAAAGCAAAAGTACCGAAAGAACAAGTAAATGTTTTTTTATCTTGATCTTTTTCAGCGATGGGGACCTGGTTATAGCTGAAGTATCCGTCCAAGAAACAATAGTATTTATGTCCAGCTAATCGTTCCAATATCTGTTCAATGAAAGGTAGAGCGAAGTGATCTTATCTCGTTGTGGCATTGAGTTTCCTATAATCAATACATATGCGCCATCCAGTTTGGGTGCATGTTTGGATCAACTCATTAGCCTCATTAGTTATGACCGCGATGCCAAACTTTTTAGGGACTACATGAATATGACTTACCCATTGGCTATCAGATATTAGGTAAATTATGCCACTATCTAGGCACTTGACAATTTTTTTCTTTACCGCCTCTTTCATGATGGGATTCAACCGTCTTTATGGGTCTTGGACTGGTTTGGTTTCATCCATCTATATGATGTTCCACAATTAAGGGACTAATCCCTTTGATATCCGCCATTGTCCAACCAAAAGCTTGCCGATTTAATCTCAAGACCAATAAAAGAGCGCTCTCTTGCTTTAAAGCTAGAGAAGAAGATATGATTATGTGTAAAGACCCATTCTCACCTAAATATGCGTATTTAAGATGAGAAGGAAGTGACTTAAAATCTAGTGTCGGTGGAGAGACAATAGAAGGTAGGGTACGGGAATTATACTCGGACTTCCTAAGAGGTTCATAACTAGCGTAGGATATTGACTCGGAAAGCTCAACTGACTTTTGCGACGAGTCAAAGGATTCGAACTTGGGGGTGGACTCGTCTAAGGTCTCCTCACTAGTATAATCGTTTTCTAGATCAAACAATGACGCACTAGTGTCCTCGAGATCATTATAGCTAAGTTCCTCAACTTCGCAGCAATCGGAAGCTATTTCGTTGACAGAACAGATATCGATTAGATGAGCAGAAGGTTCAGATGGTTGACTTCCTAGCTTGTTAATGTTAAGTTCAATTTTCATCTTCCCGAAGGATGGGTTCATAGAACCTTTACGACAATTAATTACTGCGTTAGAAGTCGCTAGAAAAGGCCGACCTAGAATCACCGGAATTTGGTTTCGTGGGTTTACCACAGGCTATGTATCTAAAAAAATAAAGTCTACAGGGAATATAAATTCCCCGACTTTGATTAACACATCCTCTAGCTCACCCCTAGATTGGGTGATAGATCGATCTGCCATCTGGAGAGTACAGTGTGCAGGTTTCAACTCTCATATACCTAACTGCTCATAGACAGAATACGAGAGCAAGTTAACACTAGCGCCTAGGTAAAGTAGAGCACGATTGATGCTTTTGCCCCTAATAGTTATAGATATTGTATGACAACCGGGGTCTTTATGTTTCTTAGGCAATTGTTGGGTAAAAGCCGAGCTCATATTGCTAGTTAAGAATACCTTTTTTGGCACTTAAGTTTTCCTTTTCCTAGTGCACAAGTTCTTAAGGATTTTCGCATAAGACGGAACTTGTTGAATAGCATCTGGGAGAGGAATATTTATGTTAACTTGCTTAAACATTTCAACAATCTTCTCCATTTGTGCATTAGCTTTGTTGGCCCTCAACCTGTTTAGAAAAGGAGCTTTATCGATAAGGGTTGGGTCCAACATTGGTAGAGAAGTTTGTGGGGATGGAATCGATCCTAGAATTGTAGATGTGATCGTTTTAGGTTGACTCGATGAAGTGGGTGGAGGGTTCGAGCTAGTGGAAAATGGAGAATAAACTTGGAAGAAGGTGGATTAGACGAAATAGGGTTAGAAGTAGAAGCTGATATTTCAATTGATTCCTCATCATCAACCTGTTCACCGACTTGATTGTTTAACACTCTTTCCAATCTCAACATGGATACGACACTCACATTATGACTTTATGAGTGGCCAGGATTCGGTAGAGGTTGAGATGGAAGTTTCCCTTTCTCTCTCGCACTCATCACGGTATTTAACTGTGCAAGGTGTACTTCTATTGATTTGATGCTTTCACCATGGGAAGCCGTGTTTTGCAATAACGTTTGGATAGAAGATGTTAAATTAACCGTCGTTTGTGAAGAATGTTTAATAAACGTGTACAAGCTTCGTTCGAGCGCGGAGAATTGTTCGGTACTGGCCGTTCGGAAAGAATTATTATAGGGTGCAAAATTGTTCGCCGGATTTTGAAAGGATTGTGGTTGAAAGGGGTGCTAACTTTGTGGTGGTTGCTGTTGCTGTAGAGGAACCCTTTGATAGTTATTTTGGCTTGGGAACGTATTTTGATTTTTAGTTTGGTTTTGGTTCCAAGCAAAATTAAGGTGATTCCTCCATCCCTAATTATATGTGGAAGAATAAGGATCATTTCTAGGTCGTTGTTGAAAAGTAGCATTAGTATATTCTTGACCTTGAAACGGAGGATTCAAAGGACATTCTTCCGTCAGATGCGATGGGTCCGAACAGCAACCACACACGGTTTTGGGGAGCATAACCTGGTTTAGGGAGGCTGATCAAAATTTGTTTTCCATAGCTTCGAGTTTTTTCTGCATTGCTGCCATTTCGGCTTTCATAGCGATGGAAACATCGAGCTGATGGATGCCTGCCCTAAATGCAGATGATGGTGGTCTAACGCTTTCCCACTGTAAACTTTGTTTAGTGAGATCTTCCAGGAATTGCCAACCTTCACCATCGTCTTTGGACATGAAATGGCATTGACAAATGGTCTCAAGCATCTGTTTTGTCGCTGGATTAATACCCTCATATATAATTCGGCAAAGGAATTCCGTGATGAAGGCATTGGATTACCAGATCTTTAAACCGTTCAAAGAATTTCCAAAATGGTTCATTGGGAAGCTGGGTAAACTAGTTAATTTTGCTTTGAACACGGGCGGTTTTAAGATTGGGATATAATTTCTTAAGGAATGCTATAACAAATTCATCCCATTTGGCAATAGAGTATGCGACAGTGTTATAGAGCCATTTTTCTACTAGATTGCACAAGGTAAAAGGTAGACGTAATCTCATAGCATCCACAGAAAGTTGTGTAGTGCCCATCATTGCACATACATTTTCGAATTTTGTAATAAAAACGTATGCGTCTTCGGAGTCAAGCCCGTGAAATTTAGGCAACAGTTTGATGAATTAGGGTTTAATTTCGAAATTATCCCTATCGGCTGGTGGAATAGATAGACAGTAGGAAGGGGACCGCGTATCGGGTTCTTGAAGAGAGACACGCGGTGGATTCTGTGCACCTACGGGTGGTGGTAGGGGTGTGTTGGTAAAATATGATGGAGAACCGTCCATCTCGATCGATGTGGTAGGTGGAGGTGAAAAAGAAGATGAATAAGTACCGACTTCGGAGTCAATAGTAGAAACACGGACAAGACGGGTACTAGAATCCCATGTCCAGCCGATCATGCACTAAGCGGGTTTATCGAACGTAGCAGCCTGTGTGAGAACTAAAAAGGTTTGTTTTGAAAAGTGTCGGACGTGAGACAAATCACACAAAAATGCACAATCAACCCTAGAACTAAAGTCACCTAGGTCAAGTCACTAGACCTCTTCTAGACTTCCAAAGGACAAGCCGCAGGATCAATTCTCTACCACCTCTTTATCGCTCTTGAGGCCAGGTAAGTACCAGGTAACTGGGAGGTATCCGTTATACGAATCGTCGAAAATAGCGGGCCTAATTAAGTAACCACCTGCCTTAGTCACACTTGCCTAGACACCATAAAAGAAATGCGGATAAGCGATAGATTACCCACGACCTTCCTCTGTCCTAATTGAGCGCGACGGTCCTTAAAGTCATGGTCTAGCTATATTTTTTAAATTAATATAGGGTTATGCAGATGCTCGTTTTGTGATTTGTGGGGCTTAGGAAGGGTGATGAAATCCCCACCTAATCTGAATTTTGGTTTTGCCCCTTAAAGTCCGTATTAAAATATGCACAAACAAACCAATTACAAAACATGCAAAAGATTTTTTGAGCGGCGATATTTTGCAAAGAATCCTACAGAAAATCAGATTATTGGAATTCTAGAGGAGAGAGAAAGATATGTACAAGAGACCAAAGGATTTTGGAGACCTAATTCCTCCAAACAGCCACCCTTCTGCCGCCAATTCCAAGCTTAGGTCAAGGTTCCGCCGCAATAGTGAGGGATCTTTGTCCAATTTTTTCTACAATGCCTCCTTTGCTGTTCTGGTCCTCTCTGAAAGTCGCTGAATCTCAATTTCCTCGTTCCAGTGACTCCAGATTCCCTCGCAAAAAGTCGCACAATAATCATTAAATACACAATTTGCTGTTTTGTTCTATTTTTATGATATGGATCGAATAAGAATTCAACCCGAATAGCAAGAAAAAAAATTACGCACGTATCCCCGGTGACGGCGCCATTTGATTGATGTGAAAGAAGTGTTTGCAGTAACCGCAATCAATAACGGTGTTGCATGTAGCTAGCCGAGATGAGTACGGGTCATACTCAGGGAATCGTGGAACTTTTAACCTTGCTTTGGACGAGTTGATTAGAAATAGGGGAGAGTGGTTCTAGATCTACAATATACGGATGTAGAATATATAAGAAGACCACGTGTAGGGTTCGTTAGAATTTAGTAGTAATGGAAGATTAATTAAAGATGACTCCTTTTATCTTTTAATAGATTTAAAACTAGATCGATAGTGATGAATGTGGATTAGGGTTCTTTTTGAAGAAACTAGGGTTTCCCCACTCTTAACCCTTATCCTTCCATTGATCTCTATTCATGTCTAGTCTTTACCAAAATAATTGTTAATCTAATCTCAACGCTGCGGTCGAGACTATCAATAAATTGGTAGTATGCCCGAGAAGGATGTTAACAATTATTTTGCTAAAGTTTATAAATTTTATAAGATGTAAAAGAAGTTAAGAGATTTTTTCATACATTGATCTACCCTAATTTTACGAACCCTAGCAAGTTAGAAATTACTCATGCATGGTTGAGATAGAAGAAGAAGAAGGGATAGAAATTACTCACGCATGGCCGCAATTAGCAAGGTTTGGCCGTGCAACCGCCGCGATTTAGGGGAGTTAGGGTTTTGGTTTTCTGCTGTGGCCTCATGTTGACACTTGGAGATCCTCTAGATATCTGGATTTTGGAAATATTTTCTGAGTCTCTGCCAGTATTGATTCTACGATTTTATTGGCAGATTTTTTATCCTGACATCTTGAAAATCTCGATTTCTTGACCTGAGCTAAATCTGCACAATATCTCCATGAATAATGTTAATAATATTTGTTATATTAGAGATATAATCTTAATCATTTTATATGGTAATAAATCTTTAAGAAATTTGATTAAGAATGTTCGATATGATATGCATATTTAAATTATCAAAATATCTTATAAATATAATATGCATATATTTTCCTTCATAATGTTAATTATAATATATAAATATATGGTAAATAGTAAATTTGCAGATAAACCCACATATGTCCTATATTTACAATAAACACCTTTAAATATTTAAGAAAAGTAAGAAAGAAGTTATATCAAATGTGTAATATTTTCGACTGAACAGCGTTCCCCCACATTTCTGCAGGATGTGGACGCAACTATCAAATGAAATTCGAGCAATGGCATATTCCTAGCTCAAGACTTCAATTGCAATACATACAGCATAGAGGTCCTACAGATGTCTACCCGTTTTCAGCAAAAGAATCAGCTTGACATCGTCAAAGTAAAAAAAAACGAAGTGACAGGCATATTCCTAGTTTTGGGTCTTGACGGCAACTCATATAAAGCCCAAAAGGCCATTAAAGATAATCCTACTCCAAAAGGGTGCGGTTATGACTCATCGGGGCTCTAAATTGAGCCTAACCTCAAGTAAAAAGTATCATGGTAAATTCCTAACGCTTGCTCTTTCGACAGTAATATGACCTAAGAAGATTACTTGAAGACGTCTTATCCAGCACTCGAAGGGATCAGAGATACGACAGTCGCGGGGCTACTCGAACGGCAGCTTAAAGACTGCATATCGAGAAAAACATCAGCCAACGCGGCGGTACCGCGGACTAAAACCCTAGTACCACAAACCTAACGGACTTCTGTCGTAAAAAAAACGGGGGTCATCTGCATACAACGTTAGGGCAAGTTTGCCTGTAAACCTAATGGAGGTAAACTAAAGATACTCCGAAATGAGTGAATATACTATAAACTCCGAAATTAGTATATAAACTAGAGACTCCGAAAGGAGTCAATAAACAAGAGACTCCGAGATGAGTAAATAAACTAATTGGTGCTAAATTAAGACATCAAACACAGAGGGGCGCATGCAAAAAAAATGTATATTCTTTATTCATGAATCAAAGTGTTTGAAAAATATAATTTAAATAAAAGGAGGATACAATTTTAGCCATTAAGAAGGCAGAGCTTTCAACAAATTCGCAACCCGCTCACTCTCTTCTCGCAGCCCCTCCTCACGTGCTACCAGCCATCATCGCTTCAACTCGGGCCCGTTGTTGCAAGCATGATGAAAGCTTCTCGGCAATTTCCTGCTTAGCCACTTCGCAATCTCGCATTTCCCGCTCGGTGGAGTCAAGGTGCTGCCTCAGTGCCATTCCCTTAGAAACGCATTGCTGGAGATACCCAAAAATAATTTGCAGCTGCGCGGTGTTCGTTTTGACCTGGGTGCGCAATTGGCTAGATTCGCAGAAAGCTGTCTCATATTCCTTTTGCTTCAGGGTAAACTTTTGCTCGAAGTATTGAAGGGAAGCGGTGCTTTGCTCGATCCACGCGATCAGTTGAGCCTTCGAGTTTGATGCTTCAGGTGTCAGATGCTTGTGCTCGATCTCATGGAAACAAGCCTCAATTCGCCTATAATAGTCAACCCAAATGCCAACGAAGTCTTCGTTGTGGAAAGTAACAGGTGTCGCCAGCATAGGATTGACCTCGTCCGCAAATTCCACAGAAGAAGTGAGAGCTTCAACGTTGAGGTCTTCGATGAACTCGCTTAGCATCCGCCTGCTATTTTCCGCACCCCTGGAGGACTGACGCTTAGAGAATGGCCCCGCGAGCATAGATATGCTAGACTCAAGAGGACCCAAAGCCGCTGTAGCTACTGTAGAATACAACACGCACAAAGTAGGGTCCGATTTCGACCTAAGAACTAAAAAGGACGATGATGAATGAGATCTAATATACCAGTAGTCGAAAGTGGTAAATCAGGAAGCTTGGGAGGCTCTGCTATTCCTTCGTTCTCTCCCTTGAGCCATAAGACTATCGCCAATATGAGAAAGCTTAGCGATAAAAAGATCACTCGTGAAAAGATGAAATGAGAGATGAAGAGTATACTAACCGACGCTCGAAGCAGGAACGAGTTCTGATCGGAAGGAAAAGTGCGAGCTTAGCATTTGACATTGGCGGTCAAAAAGCACTCCTGCAGTATTGCAACAATATATGGTAAGAAATTAATCCAAGAAATAATATCTATACTGAAACAAGGAGTTGAAAAATCTTTACCTTCCGTCATTAAACCCGAAAAAACTCGGGGGGCACAAAAGAGAGAGTCGGAACTATGACAGTCATGGCAGTGGCTGACAGTAATTCTTCAATCATCACGACGCCAGTGTCTACCGCATCTATATTTGGAATAAAATAAATATCAGCGAATGTATTTGGCAAGATTAAGAGCCCAAAAAAAATAACACAAGAAATACCTGGCGGGGCAGAGACCGTAGTAGTGTCTGGAGCGCCACTAACCATGATGGCTTCGTCGGTTTCCACCATCATCGGGGAGATGGATTCGACGTCGACACCTTCGTCCCCCGAATCTATAAGGGCCATCGTCATGCTCGCATCACCTGCCAATGTCCGGGATCCACGGAGGGAGGAGACGACAGTTGGAGCAGCCCCTGATTCGACAGGAAGGCCTGACGCCCTAGACTTTTCAAACGTGGGTGCTTCGCCCACCACGTTGATACCCAAACTCGGCCCTGTCACATCATTTAGGGGAAAATAGTTATAATTCGAGAAAAATTACTGTAAGAAGAAACCTGGAAAAGTAAACGAGCCATGCTAAGTTTCAATAAGGGATCGTGCACTGTTTTACCTTGAAGTAACCGCTCGGCCTCTTCGCTAGCCGCACGTGCAACCTGCCTATGAGCGGTGGACAAGGCAGGAGGAATGTCCTCCATGGGAACGTCAGACGGTCGGGCATCACTCAAACCCGCGCATGCAGCCAAGTTAGCCTGACGCTCCCTTGTTGCGTGCTTTTTGCGCTTCCTCTCAGCTTTGGTTGTACGAATAGATCTCCTCAGGACCTCCGGCAGGGGGACATCTTTGTCCAAATTAGGCTCGGCTTCTAGATCTGCTGCAACATCCATCATAGGCTGGTTTAGAGAAACCTCCCATGGCGGCCCTGGGGTGACCTCAACCGTAGCCGGTGGCTCTGAAGGCTCCTCCGAATCACTACCTAAGGACGGCCTGGTACTCGGAACAGCATGAGTGGCAGTGGTTCCTGTAACAGAAAGAGGAAGGAAGTCAGGGTATGAACGAAATGAATTAGATATGCAGATGTGTCTCAAAACATACCGAGGCCCATGGAAGTGCAAAGCCTCTCCTCTTCCTCAAATGTCTTGAGGGATGCCAAGAGAGCCTCTTCAGTGGAGATTCCTGTCAAGAAAAAAGAGCATTAATAAAGCATAATAAATTTAAAAAAAATCTATGTGTATGGAAGAATGTAAACGGAATATACCGAACGCCGCAAGAGATGCAAGCGTTGCCGGCTCACGGGCTAATCTTTCAGAAGCCTCGATAGCGGCTTGAAGATCAGTAGCGGCATTCTCATCAACAGAAGCTTTGAACAGACCAACGTTGGTGCCGTATTCGGCTAAGCCTTCGCTATAAGGAGCATGCGGCTTCTGACTAAATACAACATCAACAGAGAATAACGACTTCTTCTTCTTCTGCAAACCAGTGCCCGACGACAAAATTTTGCGCTTAACAGGCTTCTTCGGACGGCGAGTTCCGATCTCTGAGCCGATACCCGACTCAGGGGATGCCATAGCCACCACAGTCATAGGAGCACTTATATACAGTCGTAACTTATCCGGAAAGACTCGCGGAATTACAGTTATGGCACCCTCTCTTAAAGAAGGACGGACAATTGCTCGACGCCTCAGCAGGACTACGGGATTACTGGCCGGGATAGAATCCTTATGGTTGAGAAGCATCCGCCTTTATTCTTTGATGATGGCACCCATGGCATGCTGGTACCAAGCGATAAAAGCATTTGAGGCTTTCGGGATATGGCTCGGCTCACTAATCAGGAAATGAGACCCCGTATGTAGCTGCATGAAGAGATGCGCCACATTGCAAACGCTCTCTTCTGTAGCAACCGGGTCGACAAGGAACACTTCAAAGGGAATGCCTTGGTTGTAACTGGATTTCTGGGCGAAACGATGCGGGTTGTATCTCATAAATAACACCGAGACATCCTGTCTGAATATGAGGAAGCCCAGCCTGATGGAATATAAATGAACGATCTCCCGGGCCCTCAACGCAGAAGCTCCATCCTTGAAGACATCGTGGAGCGGCTGGATTACCTTGGAAGATTCCTTGCCGATGGTCAGGACCCTGTCGACGAAGGTCATGCTATCCCCAACAATACGCGGGTGAACAAGCAATCGCCGAGCCTCTCACTGGGTTGGGTCTGGAGAAGAAGTATCGACCAATTGCATGACCCGAGGAATATTATATCCTTCATAAAATCTGGACCGTTTATGCACACCAAAAGCATCCAGCACGTGCATCTCGATCCACGAGGTGAAGTAGTACAATAGGAGATTTACGGGCTTCAAACCCGGCAGAGTGGTGTCGGCCGCTGTAGTCAGACCGTGATACATGTGAGCCAGTCCTGCGACCCCGATAGCCATACGCGAAGAAGATGAAGTTCATAATATTCTAGGAACTTAGTTTTTTCACAATCAAGAACTTAGTTCTTAAAGAACCTGATCCCAGATGCTCAAAACAGTGGTCTTTGGTGATCGTTAATAGTCAAAATACCATTAACAGAGCTTTAATTTCTCTAAAAATATCAACAAAGATTAAATCTCCAAAAAACTCACCGCCTCATATGAAACACACGTGAGCGTTTAATAAACTCAGCGTCTCAAGTGATATCCATGTGAGTGCTCAAAGGAAGTGAAAGATAGCGCCTCATGTGAAACACAAGTAAGCGTCCAAAAACTCAGCGCCTCGTGAGAAACACATGTGAGTGCCCAAAAACTCAGCGCCTTACGTGAAACACACGTAAGCGCCAAGAAACATAGCGCCTGATTGGTGTGAAAAAGTGAGTCTTTATGTGTTCTAATTACCGTAATTAATAACGGTGTCGCAATGGCTCGCCGATAGTGAGTGCATGTCGTCCACAGGGAAATGGTGAATTACTTATCTTGTTTTAGACGAGTTAACAAAGAAAAGTGAGATTTTTATCGTTTTATACTAAGAAAATTTAAAAAATTTATAAAAGAAGGGCTTGTAGGGTTTATACGATTTAGTAATTAATGGATGAAGTTTTAAAAATAATTTTTTTATCTTTTAATTATTTAATACTAGAGAAATAGCGATGAATAAGGATTACGGTTCTGGGAGGGATTAGGGTTTCCCTTTACTGACCCTTGTCATTCCATTGATCCCTATTTATCTCAAGCTCTTAACAAAGCAAGTATTAACGAATCTTAAATCGTGGTTGTGACTATCATGAATTGATAGCACGTCCGATAAGAAGGTTAAGATTTATTTTGCTAAAATTTATAAAAATTAAAACTTAAAAAAAGTTAATGGATTTTATTCATCCATTATACTACCCTATCCTACAAATCCTAACAAGCGAGAATTTACTCGCTCATTGGGATAAACGAAGTAAAAGAAAGGTGGAAAAATACGGAACCCATAAGAAATAACAAAATTAAAATTACGGAAAGTAAATACAGAAATTAAAATGCAGAAAGTAATGAGACAAGATAAAAAAAATAATCTACCTTTTATTGAATGAACAATTGCATTACAGACTTTGACTGGTGAAAAACTAAACTACAAAACCTAGTATTCTAGAGAGATCTAGATTGCTTGATCGGTAGATCAGTGGATAGATAGATTAACCCTAATTGCTCTCGGTCCTTTTTATAGGCTTTGTAACTTGAAACCCTAGACGTCATCATAAAGTATGTGAAAAGACGATCATGCCTCTGAATTTTCATATCCAACGGCCACCAATGAACCGCGCTTCTTCCGCCTAATGCCCCTTATGGCGTGGATCCGCCGCCTTCTGATGGAGTTTCGTCTCCAGTTTCTCGTGCCTTCTGTTCCCCCAATATTTAAACATATTAAAAGAGCAAAGCTCTGTTGAAATTTATTGGGGCAGCGCCTCACGTGCTTCTCACGAGGGCGCCAGCACCAATGTGCAAAGCACATAACACTGTCTGAATAAGAATTAAATTCTTGTACGGCGCCTCACGTGCTTCTTACAAGGGCGCCAGCACCAATGTACAAAGCACAAAAACGTTGTCTGAATAAGAATTAAATTCTTATATGGCACCGCACGTGCTCATCACGCGGACGCCAATGTGCAAAGCACAGAAACGCTTTCTGAGTAAGAATTAAATTCTTATATGGCGCCGCACGTGCTCAACGCGGACGCCAATGTGCAAAGAACAATAATACCCATCATAATAATTAAATTCTTAAGTGGCGCCCACATGCACAACACGTGAGCGCCGGCGTCTATGTAGAATAAAATTCTACGATAAACAGAGCCGTTGGATCGAAGATCCAACGGAGATGATAAATCATCAAAAAAATATATAATTAAATTATATTAGGAGAAAATATCTCTCAAATCTTTCTAAATAAGAAAGATACTCTCGGTTGGATAAATAATCCAATAATAGAATAAAATTCTATTTTGAGAATATATTCCCTCAATCTTTCCAAATAAAAAGATTGCTTTCTGTAAAACAAAAAACCATTGGATTTAAAAATCACCACTTGACAGAATAAATTCTGTATCTGGAAAAATATTTTCCCAATCTTGTTAAAAACAAGAACAAAATGTTCTGTAAAAACAGAAGTCCTTGGATCAACGATCCAACGGTGGGTAAAATTCCCCAAATCAATTTTAAGACCAATTAAATCAATTGGAATCTCTCAATGAGAGATTTTCTCAAAACCAATTAACAATATGCCTTCACTATATAAAGGACCCGAGACTTCAAGTCTGAGAGAAGAGAGATATACATACAGGGAGATAAAAAATACCCCCTATAAGCTTGTGCGAAAATACAGTGAGCTCTCAAAAAAAAAAGAAAACAGAGAATTCAATTCTCAAAGAAGAAGACCTTCCTTCTCAAAATCCTAGGTAAAGAAAAGAGACCAAAATATCTCTATCACATCTAAAGGTTTAACCCTTTTAAAAGAACTTAGTTCTTTCTCTGGATCTGAGATCCACAAGGCAAGTCTCCTATAAATTGAGAATTTAATTCTCATCGGAAAGATCTTATTCTTGAGAATCAAACATTCGGGGAAGAACAAATTTAAAAAGGAAGAAATGGAGTCCATAATACTCCAAAAACTCAGTTCCTTCAAATCCAGAACTTAGTTCTTTATAAACTCAATCTGAAATCCTCAAAAATAGTGATTATGGTGAGCGTTAATGGTCAAAATACCATTGACAAAGATTTAACCTCTCTGAAAATATCAATAGAGAATAAATCTCCATATAAAAAATAGACTAGTGCCTCACGTGCTTCCCACATGGGTGTCCTTTTAATAGCGTCTAGCGCCTCACGCGAAAACACACGGGCGCCTAAAACAGAAGGCCAGCGCCTCATATGAAACACACGTGGACGCTGAATAAAATTGCTCAGCACTCCATATACAGCCAAGGACGGCTAAGTGCTTAGCATTGATTGGGCAGCGCCCAGCGCCGCACGTGCTCCCCACGTGGGCACCATATTAAAAGTGCTTAGCACTTCATATACAGCCAAAATGGCTGAGTGCTTAGCGCTGATTGGACAGCGCCCAGCGCCTTCACGTGCACTTCATGTGAACGCCATAAAAAGTGCATAGCATTTCATATTTAGCCAAAATGACTAAAGTGTCAACATTTGTTGGGCAGCGCCCATGACTGAGTGCTTCACATGACATATATATGAGCATCAGAGCTCAAATAACTACTTAGCACTTTTATATAAAAAGAAAGGACCGAACAAATAGAGCCCAAATAAGTACTTAATTCTTTTGAATAAAAAAAGACTAAGTAGACTAAGCCCAAATTGGCCGAGTCTCTGAAGTTTCTTGCAGCTGAGCCCAAATGCTCTTTTACTGAATCTCAAGTAAAAATGATCCTAAAATGTTGTTAAGTTGATCTTAGTCTCAAACAAGGCTAACATCTTTTTAGCGAAAACAAACTGAGCCCAAACGCTCACTTATAGATTTAAGTTGATCTTAATCTCAAACTGGATTAACGGTCCTTAAATCAAATAAAAATATTTCTGAACTGTAGGAATATACAACCTAAGTTCAAAACCCCGTCAAGCAAATCTTTGACCCAAACCTAAATATAAAATATACGGATTTGGACTGATCTACGTCCTATGGGCAACGACATAATCTAGTCTCCGTTTACAATCCACGGTCAACTAAAACAAACAAAACATACACACGACACGAAGTGAGCTGCCGGAGCAGGAGAAAATGGTTATCGCAATGCGGTAATGTAATTAACTGCAGGGGCTTGCGCCTGCAGGGAAGAGCGTCCCCACAATCAAAAACTCTTCATAAAATGAGGGAAAATCTGATGAAATCTGTTACAACAGTCGCATCTATCCAAACCTCCGATATATGGTGCTATAAATCAACTTGGGATCTTCGGAGAGGTGGATGGATAAATCCAAATAGCATCTGCCCCCAAACTCATCCAAGACGACCCATTCCGGTTCGTCCCTATTTTTGGCGGTAAAGACCTTCCTCTCTCGATATTTGGAGATCTTTCTAATAAAAATATTCTGAAAATATCTCTTTTTCTCTGCCGTTGCTAGATTCTTCAATTTGCTCCTAACATTTGGCAGATTTGGTAAGCCGATTTGATGTGGATCTTCTACTTATATTTCAGACCTGAACTGATTTATTATAATACCTGTACAATATCTAAATGAAATTGTTGGTATCATTTGTTTTATTTGAAATATTATTCCAACCAATTAAATGATATGATATCTTAATATTATTAGTTAAGAATATTTGCAATGATATAATATGCATATTTTACTAATTAATAATCTCATGGATATTTTATTAAAATATGATATGCATATATTCCCCACTTATATTGATTATAAATTAAGAAATATATGACAATAATATTTTTACAAATAAACCCACATATGTTGTTAATTTACAATTAACACCTTTTAGTAATTAATAATAATAGGGAAAATGACCGTACAAAGGTGCAATAAATATAACTGATCAAATACCCCCAAACTTATCTTTTGATTGCCCCGAGAAAACTATTTTATTTTCAAAAGAAAAAGGAAAAAAACTTGCACACTTTCGTAGGCAACACGATTGCACTTAGCTCATGCAACAAGCCGTTAAACCTCTAGTTGTCACCAATAGGAGGAGTGTTGTTTCGTGAGGGTTTTCAGCAGATTACACCCACAAAATCCCAAAATAAAAGAAAGAAGACCAAAAATTATGTGCAAAGATAAGGAATATATAAAAGAAAAACTTGAAAAGAAAAGTTTCAAACTACACTAGCTTTTTAGTTGTCATGAGCCCTATCCTAATGGTTTTTGAAAAGATGTTAAAAATCAAATTCTCCCACAATAAAATATCATCTTTATTCTTCCTCCGTACCTCTCCTCCAAATATCGATCATATACCCCTACGTGTGTGTAAAAGTCATCCCTACATGGAGAATTCAATTCAAGCTATCATACCCTTTGTCCATAATCCTTAGTACTTTTTAGTTGGTGATATTTTAGATGGATTTGCTCACACATTTTTCATGCGCCCGTTAATATTTCTTGAGGCACTAACCAACCGATTACCGAATGTGCTCACTTATTAAGACGTAATTAGCAATATCCTAATCTTGCAACACTTAAGGATTAGCAGTGATTCTCAAACCAGTTGGTCTAAGACACTAGGTGATAAGGCACTATCGCTATATTTTTTTATTTGCTGCCTTAAGTAATTACAAAACCAGTGTTCATTTTTCTGCACCATTTATATTTTGTTGATATTTTTTATACTAGGGTTTTCAGGCAAGAGTATTTTAAGATATCCTATACTTTCTGTTTCAAGATGTGTGTACGTGTATATAGTAGAGTATCGACATTCAGAATTTTGGACTCAAGAATGGAGACTATTTTTCAGAATTATTTCTATCCGCGGACTAGTGATTTCTTCATCTTACTAGCCCTTGGGACAACAGCTCATGACCACGTATTACTAGCTTCGTTCTAAAACATCTAATTTTCTTGTATTTCTTAAGTCTTTTCTTCTTTTTCATATGTATTCTTCACTTTCTAACTTTTATTTTCAAATTTTTTTATGCAATACAAAATTTAGATATGATGCGTGGATACATACAAACCATCCCCTCAAACTTGTTTACAACAATGTCCTCACTGAAGTTATCCTGTAAGCTTAAAACCTAAAGATTAGGAGGAACAGTTCAAGAAGATGGTATAAAGAAGGAGTCAAAAGTGAATGACAGTGAAATCCTCCCCCAAACTTGTTCTTGGCTCATAATCATGCAAAAATTTCCTTTCTTTCAAGAGACTTTTTAAAAATATTTTTCTTCTTCCTCCTAAACTTGAGTAAAACAGTGTTTTCATTACTAAACATTAAAATTCAACATAAGAAGGGGGGGAGAAGAAATATTATCTGTTTGCACAAAGTTATATAAAGACCAAAAGTTAAAACCAACCATTAAAATATTTTATCAAGGTAATCCCATGGTTGGTGAAAGATAGTATAACGGATAGAAATGAAGAAGACTCGAGGCTGTATAAGAATGGAGATTGTATCATATCTCGAGTAGAAGAAACAGAAATGAGAGTTACGATAAGAGATGATGTGGGGGGAAGATAAGAAGTGTAATTAAAAAGTTTTATGTCACGGTTGGTAGAGACGAAAAAGTGAGTATGAATGAAAACGAGAATGTGAAAAATAAGGAATTGGTGGAATAGTCGTATTCTCATATGTGATTAGAAGAAGGGATGGCTGTTCAACTTCTTTAGCCTCAAAGGGAGGCGCATAAATTTCCGGTGTAGGTTGATTCATCACAGCTTCCAAGTCTTCAAGGAACACGAGTTCTTCGGCGAAAATGTCTTTGAAACTTTCATCGATATTCCAATTGATGATCTCATCGGAAAGAAAAGAATCGATATCCATGTTAGTGGAATAGGCAGATTCACTAGAAATGTTGAAAGTTTCAAGGTCAACTGTTCAACTTCTTTAGCCTCAAAGGGAGGCGCATAAATTTCCGGTGTAGGTTGATTCATCACAGCTTCCAAGTCTTCAAGGAACACGAGTTCTTCGGCGAAAATGTCTTTGAAACTTTCATCGATATTCCAATTGATGATCTCATCGGAAAGAAAAGAATCGATATCCATGTTAGTGGAATAGGCAGATTCACTAGAAATGTTGAAAGTTTCAAGGTCAACGTGTTACGCACCAGGATTCAAAACACTCGATTTATCAGAAATTATGGAGGTAAGAGACTCGAAAGATCGTCTCCCTTATTCTCAAAAAAGTATAAATCAAGCGGTCTTTCAAGAATCATAGAACTCGAAATATCAGAGTGTGGTTTATCAAAACTCGGTGGAATTGAAAAAGGATGAGAAGAACAAAAGAAAGTGTGTAATGAAATGGGTAAACGAACTTGGGTGTCGAGCATTGTTGAACCAGATATGGGAAATGAAGGCTGAATATCGTTTTGCATATCGGATAGGTTGGTGGTAAGAATATGATCGATTAAATTCACAGGAAGATGTTCACATTCAATGGAAGTGATATGATGGGTCTTGGAATCCAACGCATCCAATATAGTGAGTTCATCTTCAAAGATATTCTCATCACCGATCTCACTAGCACCTTCAGTCAAATCAAACGAATAGTTCTTTAAAAATTCATCAATTATATTATCCTCAATCGATGGATCACTAAGTTCATGATTGATGTGAGAAAGAGTGTTTGTAGTAACTGCAATCAATAACGGTGTCGCGTGTAGCTAGCCGAGATGAGTACGGGTTGTCCTCAGGGATGCGTGGAACTTTTAATCTTGCTTTATACAAGTTGAATGAAAGAAGAGGAGATTGGTTGTAGATCTACGATATACGGATGTAGGATTTATAAAGAAGAGGCTTGTAGGGTTCATAGAATTTAGTAGTAATATATGATTAATTAAAGATGACTCCTTTTATCTTTTAATAGATTTAAAATTAGATCGATAGTGATAAATGTGGATTAGGGTTCTTTTGGAAGAAACTAGGGTTTTTCACTCTTAACCATTATCCTTGCATTGATCTCTATTCATATCTGGTCTTTACCAAAACAATTGTTAATCTAATCTCAAATCGCAGTCGAGACTATCAATAAATTTGTAGCACGCCCGATAAGAATGTTAACATTTATTTTGCTAAAATTTATAAACTTTATAAGATGTAAAAAAAGTTATAATATTTTTTTCATCCATTGATCAACCATAATCTTACGAACCCTAGCAAGTTAGGAATTACTCACGCATGGTTGAGATAGAAAAGAAGACAAAGAAAGAGATCATATTGTAAATGCAGACAATAAATGCGAAATAATTAAACTAATGATCTAGCTTTATTAATCAACGTTACAAGTACAAATCCTTCGAATTTATATTACAAGAAGAAGTTGCTTTCGATCTCAGCCTCGTAAGAAGTAATTGCTCCGTCGATATTCACGTTGCTCTATCACGTCGAATCACGGAGCTGTTGTAGATCTCTTGTTTTTTTACGGTGATTTGCTTCGTATTAAAGGTGATGATTTCTAACTTTAGCCCTCAGTCCTTTATATAGCCATCAAATCAGAAACCCTAGATCCCATGTGTTGGGATTTGCTGTTGTGATCATCCACCAAAAATATTAGATCCAATGGCTACAGAAAGGCCGCGGATCCGCCGCGAATATGGCATATTAGCCGCGGTTGGGCGGCTATTTGGTGGAGTTAGGGTTTGAAATTTCTTCTGTGGTCTCATGTTGACACATGGAGATTATTAGAATGTCTTGATTCTTCATATCTTGTCTGAGTCTCTGCCAGTATTGATTTTACGATTTTATTGGCAGATTTTTTATCCTGACATCTCGAATATCTCGATCTCCCGACCTGAGCTAAATCTGTACAATATCTCCATGAATAATGTTAGTAATATTTGTTATATTAGAGATATAATCTTAATCATTTTATATGGTAATAAATTTTTAAGAAATTTGATTAAGATTATTTGATATGATATCCATATTTAAATTATCAAAATATCTTATAAATATAATATGCATATATTTTCCTTCATAATGTTAATTATAATATATAAACATATGGTAAAGAGTAAATTTGCAGATAAACCCACATATGTTCTATATTTATAATAAACACCTTTAAATATTTAAGAAAAATAAGGAAAATGTTATATCAAATGTGCAATATTTTCGACTGAACAAATACCCCCAAACTTAATTTTGATCGTCCCGAGCAAACTAGTTATTCAAGAGAGGGAGAAAAAGAGGAAAAGAAAAACTTAGCACATTTTCGTAGGAAACACGATTGCACTTAGCACGTGCAACAAGCCTTTAAACTTCTAGATGTCCCTTGTATGAGGAGTGTTGTCTCCTAAGGGTTTTCAGCGGATTACACCCAAAAAAATCCCATAATAAATGAAAGACGATAAAAGTTACATACAAAGATAAGAACTATAAAAGAAAGAACTTGAAAAGAAGAGTTTCCAACTATACTAGATTTTCAGTTGCCTTGAGCCCTATCTTAATGGTCATGAAAAAATGTCGAAAATCACATCATCCCTCAATAAAACATCGCCTTTTGTCTTCCTTCCTACATTTTTTCCAAATATCGATCATATACCCCTACATATGTGTAAAAGACATCCCAACACTTAGAGAATTCAATTCAAGCTATCATATGCTTGTCCATCTTCCTTAGTACTTTTTAGTCGGTGAGCATTACCAGATGGAATTGTTCACACATTTTTCATGCGACCGTTAATACTTCTTGAGGTACTAACCGACCGATTACCAAATGTGGGCATAATATCCTCGTATTGCAACACCTACAGCTGAGCAGTGGATCCCAAACCAATTGGTCTAAGACACTAGGTGATAAAACACCCTCGCTATATTTTTTTATGCTGCCTTAAGTAATTACAAAACCAGTGTTCATTTTTCTTAACCATTTTTTAAATATTTTTTTTATATTTTTATTTCTCTATATACCAAGGCTTTTAGATAAGAGTATTTCAAGGTATCCTCTACTATCCCAAGTTTCAAGATGTGTGCAAATGCGCATAGTAGGACATCAACGTTCAAATGTTTGACTTTAAAAATAGGGACTATTTTCAGACTTATTTTTATCCTCAGATTAGTGATTCCCTTCATCTTACTAATCCTTGGGACAATAGCTCATGACTACTTATTACTAGCTTCGTTTAAGAAAACATCTAATTTTCTTGCTTTTCTCAAACTATTCCTATTTTTCATATGTAATTTTTCACTTTCAAAATTTCATTATTGTTCCCCTCCGAAAGAAGCGCAAGACAGGGACGTCTTGCCTGAGATTCGGGGAAGATGCTAATTGGTGCTATCCGTTCACCTCTCCGAAGATGCCAAGTTGATTTATGGCACCGTGTATTGGAGGATTAAACGGATGCGTCCGATGTAGCAGACTTCGTCAGATTCCCCCCTGCAGGGGCTTGTGGGGACGCTCTTCCCTGCAGGCGCAAGCCCCTGCAGTTAATTACGCTACCGCACCGCGGTAACAAACTTCTCCTTCTCCAGATGATCACTTCGTGTCGTAGGTGTTTGTTTTGTGTTTGGTTGCCCGTGGATTGTATACGGAGACTAAGTTATGTTGTCGCCCGTAGGGCGTGGACTAGTCCAAATCCGTATCTTTCTTAGATTTGGATTTGGGGGGGTTTGTGTTTAAGGATACGTTAACCTTATTTGAGGCTAAGATCAACTTAAACGTTTGTTAAGGACACGTTAGTCTAATTTTTAGACTAAGATCAACATAACGGGATCGTTTAGATCCGACAAGAGAGCAATTGGGGAGCTCTATTATTTAGTTTAATGACGTTACGGTCGATAGATAGTTTAAGGACATTGCGGTCCAATGTTAGTTTTAAGACATTGAAGTTAAGGTTAAGGACATTATAGTCCGTAGATTTAAGGACTCCATAGTCCGGCGTTAGTTTTAAGACATCCCGGTCAAGGTTAAGGACATCATAGTCCATGAGTTTAAGGACCCCACAGTCCGTTGTTAGTTTTAAGACGTCCCGGTCAAGGTTAAGGACATTATAGTCCATGAGTTTAAGGACCCCACAGTCCGTAGTTAGTTTTACGACGTCTCGGTCAAGGTTAAGGACATCATAGTCCATGAGTTTAAGGACCCCACAGTCCGTTGTTAGTTTTAAGCAATATGCTCAGCAATGGACATCGGTTTAGGAGTTACAGCAGGACTTGAAAAAGTGGTATCAACATATGAAGGTGGTAAAGGTTGACTTGGTTGACACAAAGTGGGTTGCAAAGTCAAACTGTTTCTCCTAGACGCTTCTATTTGATCTTTCAAAAATATTTTAGGCATGGAGGGATCGTCTTTAAATCGACCGAAGCAATTGACGTCCGACGCAAAGTTAGGTTCGGGATACCAAAGTTCGGCAAGTGATTTATGATGTGGGGTACCCATGTTAGAAGAAAGAGGAAAAGAAAGAAACTTGGGTGGTGCAAGGATCTATTTGCGGCAAAATTTTTTGCAAGTTTTTATAAATATTTTCCTTTTTTCCTTTTTCTCTTTATTTGAGACTGTTTGCAGAAAAAAAAATTCGATAAAGGGCTTAGACACAAATGTAATCAATCAGAAATGCACAATCAGACCTAGATCTAGGGTCACCTAGGTCAGCTAGACAGCTCCTAACTGTTCCAAAGGGCTAGAAATAGGACCTCAAACAGCCTCTTTACCGCCAATTGCGGCCAGGTAAGTGCCAGGTGAGTGGGAGGCTCCCCGCTACAAGTAGCGGTCCTAATTAAGTAACCACTTGCCTTCGACACACTTGCCTAGACACCGCAAAGTCAGGTTAGGATAAACGGCTGATGCCTATAACTTGTCCTCTGTCCTATTGAGCTCGAAGTTCTTAGCGCTGAGTCTAGTATTTTTTAATTAAGAATGGTCAATGCAAATGCTTTAAGTGATTTCTGGGGTCCTGGGAAGGGTGATGAAATCCCCGCCCAATCTGAATTGGTCAAAAAGCCCCTTAAAGTCCAATTAAAGATATGCAAAACAGTAAATCACTTGCAATCAAATATTTTTATTTTATGCGCGGCGCAAAGAATCCTGCACAAGATTTGTTATTGAGAAAAGGGAAGATTTTTTTAAGCGCAAAGAATCCTGCAGGAGATTTAAGAAAAGATATATCGAAAGATTCAGAGGAGAGATCAGAAGACTTACAGAGTTTTTTTTTTACACCGCGTTTCAGCCCCCCCTTTTTTTTTCCTGGTGATGTCACCAGGGCGCGGCGGTTCTGCGGCCGTAATGGGGGTCGCGTGGCGGTTCCGCCGCGTTTTGGTCGCGCGGCATTTTTTTTTTCCTTTCATGTTCTTCAAATCTCCCTCTGTTCTGATTTGTTATTTTCTGTTTCGCTTTCTGTAGATTTTCAGATCCGTCTTTCGATTGTAGATCCTGCAAAATTCAAACAACAAAATACCCTTTCCAAAAATAACAGATGATATATTTTTATATTTTTCAGATTTTTCAGATTTTTGTTTTATTAAGATTAACCCGAAATTGCAAAAAGGAAATAACACGCCATCCCCGGCAACGGCGCCATTTGATTGATCTCAAAAACTATCTAATAACCGCAATCAAGAACGGCGTCGCTTTGCAGCTAGCCGATGAGTATGGGTCGGTCCACAGGGATGTTGTGAATCACCTAATCGCGCTAATGAGTTAATTCCGAAGGGTGTTCGGATTGATTATTAAATCTAAAATCTAAATCTATCTATCTAAGATTATCTAGATCTAGTCTTGCAAGGGTTAGGTTTAGGAATGGTTTGGAAATGTAAATAAATCTCAACGCTTTCTATACCTAAATGAAGATCTATGAGGAGTTATAATAATTATCAATAAAGGGGATTAGATCCATTTAGGAAGGTGTTCCTTCCTCTAGGTTCTTGTCCGTCCTTTAGAGATCCTTACCCTAATCTCCATGGAAAACGCGCGCAACCAGGCCTTTACACTACGGTATCACCGCTACCTCGAGGGATAGGGTGCCGTAGGGCGCGGTGTGTGCGTGTATGCATGGAGTCCTATTGAAAATATTTTATAGGCAAGAAAGGGATGGGAGATCTCATCTCTCAAAAGCCTTCCCCAAAGTTAATTCTAAGCAATTTATCTACGGCAAGGAATTGAATCTACCTAGGGCAAGAATTGAATTTAAACTAGAGCAATTAAATAAAACTAGTTACATATGGCTCTCTCCAAATATCAACGCAGGGTTGTCAGATCTGAATTCATGAATTGAAAAGAGGCACCGATGCTCTCCATAAAGAATTCTGAAATTTATTATTAAAAGGAGGCATAGGGAGGCATAGCTAATACAATGATTTAGAGTTCCTATTTATAGAAGATAAGAAACCCTAGGTTACAATTGATTCGCATGTTTGCATTTACACAAATACCCATAGGAAGACCTAGTCAAAGTAGACTCCAAATTATGGTAAAATTTCCAACTCATAAATTCTTGTGTAGCATCTGGTAATTTTGGGCTTTCTATTTATTTGGTTCTTTTCTTCATTTGGCTTCTAGATATTCTCCAGATCTTCCAGTGAATACTTGTAGTGGACGTTAACCGTTCGCTTTGTAAACTTGGACCTTGCATTGCCTTGTACTGTTCTTTTGTGTAGGCTTGATTAAGATCCTTCTATTTGTTGGTCAAAGTCCCTCTTTTGCATCATTTTCTATCTTTTTCACTATTTTAGATCCAAGAACCTGTAACCTATAATATATAGCAGACATGCGTCAAAAGCACCTGTTTATTTATAAAACGAATAAGAATGGGGAATATAATAATGCAATATTATGGAATGAACAAATACCCCCAAACTTATCTTTTGCTCGTCCTCGAGCAAACTTAGTTTTATTTTCGACAAAAACCTAACCGCACTTTCGCAGGGAAACGCGATTGCACTGAGCTCGTGCAACAAGCCGTTAAACTTCTAGGTGTCCCTAGTAGGAGGAGTGTTGTCTCCTGAGGGTTTTCAGTGGATACTACCCACAAAATCCTATCAATTAGGCTTTTCGACTTTAATTCTCCAATTAGGTTTTCTATCAAGGAATTCTATTATCGTCGACTCGTAAATTCTCCACCCATATTCTTCACACTTCCTCATCATCTAACTTAAGATTATATATGTTCTGTAGACTTACTTAGCTTTCGGCATCTCTTAAGTTTTCCTTCTAGGGTTCCATCTCCACTTAGGAATTTTTATCAACTCTTACTAAAGATACAAGTTCTATTCTTCACTCCTTTCTCTCATCTAAGCTCCAATCACATATCCCTACGCGTGTGTATATCACCCCTACACTTGGAAATTCAAATCAAGCAATCATACTCTTGTCCGTTGTCCAAAGTACTTCTTAATTGGTGAATTTTTAGATGAATTTTGCTTACACATCCTTCATGCGACCGTTAATACTTCTTGAGGTACCAACGACCGATTACAAAATGCGTTTGCACTTTAAAGCGTACTTCCTAGTATTGTAACACCTAAGGCTTTTTAGCAGTGACTCCCAAACCAGTTGGTCTAAGGCACTAGGTGATGAAGCACCCTCGTTAAATATTTTTCTATTTTTGCAGCCTTAAGTAATCACAAAAACCAGTGTTCATTTTTTTTCTTTATTCACACTTGTATTTTTATTTTTATTTTTCATTGTACTAAGGACTTTAGACAAGAGCATTTCAAGGTCTCTTCTACTATTCCAAGTTTCAAGGTGGGTGATTGTGCAAATTGTAGGGTATACATTTTCAGAATCTAGACTTAAGCTAGGAATTATTTTTCAAACTTATACTTTAATAAAGATATCAATACTTTTCCCTTGTTTTAAGTTAGCCCAAGAAGTGGACTCAAAATTTGCCTATTTCTAAATAAACTACAAAGACATATACTTTCTACCGTTAAACTTTAAGGAAGGTTATTTTTAGGGTTTTTAATTTACTACGTCTAAGATCTAGTTATTCCTAACTAGTTAACCTATCTGTCAAACTCAAGTCAAATATGGCCAAAATTGAATACAATAATTTTTATGATTTTTGAAAATTTTCAATTTTTATGGGTTTTCAAATAAATATGCAAATGCAAAAATATACATATGAATGCGAAGGAAGAAGACGTACCGAGCATACTCCCAAACTTAAATTTGACAGTGTCCTCACTGTCATGCTGCACCAAGAGGGTCAAAATTGTCGGCACTCCCCTGTTTATTTATTTACAATTTTTTTTTAAATTTTTATTGTTAAAAGAAAAACAAAATATATATACAACAAGGTTCCCTCCAAACTTAAGCTTGGCCTTACATAAGTCAAAGGTTAGCACCAACCATTCAAAAATCTTATCGTGGTAATGGTAGAGCTGGTGTAAGAATGGAGTGGAAAGAAAAGAAATGAGAAGCACACGAGACCGTGTGGGAAGAAAGGTAGAATATGGTCTCGGTGGGGGAGAAGAATGGCGGAAAAGAGAAAGAAATGGAGTACGATCTTGAGGGTGTAAATCGAGTGAATAAATTAGTGCAATATGTGATGACCGATGTGTTAAAAGCGATTGTGCTAATCTATCAGCCCGTCGAGAAATGGGGTCAAATCCCTCAAGATTCGCAAGAAAACATGAGTACGTCGAACTTGGTATTGGAGATGAAAGCGTAACGGTCTCTTGCACGGTCGGAACGATAGGAAGGACGAAAGGGAGTGATTTAGGGATAGTCGTAATCTCTCCTAAAAAATCTGTCTCGAACTTGAAGGATTCCATCAATGGTTCGAACTGACTGTAAGCAACCGAGTCTGATGGTTCAACTAACTCATCTGAAAATGTAAAGGACTCATACTCGGGCGGTGAGTCATCAACATCGTCCGAAAAAGTGAAACACTCGTAAGTGGTATTGGCTGTGAGAACTGTGTCAGATTCAAAGAAAATTTTTTCAAGCTCACATTCTTCAAGCGTGATATTAGGTGTGGTCGGAACGATGGAAAGGAGGGAGGGTGATTTAGTTAAAGGTTCAAGAGGATGAATTGGAAAATCTGACACATTAAACAAGAATGGTTCAACCTCAATATTATCCTCAATACTCTCCTCAATACTATCCTCATAATTCTCCTCAATATTTAACTCATCCATGCCATTATCATCAAAATCAAGACGCATATGAAGTTCGGGAGAAATATTTAAGGACTCCGGATGATGAATTGGACATAAAAGTTCAATCAAATCGACAGGTTCATCATCCGAAATTTTCCCGGCGTCTATATCCTCAATCAAGTGAAAATCAATTTTTTCTGACACCTCATCAAAAGCATGGATATTTATCAATTTAGGTTCTAGAGTGGAGGTGTAGAGATCGAACGGGTTAGGTGTGGTTTCACTCGAAAGGGGTTCTTCACAATTTGGCAAATCAAGCACTACAAAATCACACAACTCATCATTTTGGACATATGTTTGACAATTGGAGTTGTTAGATTCAATTGGGTATGGGTAGGTTTGATTTGGAAATCCTCTAACATTCTCACTCTGTCCAATCGCCTCCTTATATATTGAAAAATTTGGAGCTAGTTGAAAACTAGCTGCCGGTTCACAAGGTTGCATAAGGGCAGTAATGGATGCTTCCACATTCCTAACCATTTTGTTTGTTGCTAAGATATAAGCCTCCAACGAATCTTCCAAACTAGACTTGGGTGGGAAGGGGGTTTCTTTAAAAGATTCGAAATTGTTTGGATATGTGAAACTCCCTAATGGCTGTGTAGAAACAGTGTCTAGTGAAGGTGGAAAAGTCGGATAGGACTGGTAGGAATTGATGGTTGGACAGGAGTAGGGTCAACATGTGGATAAAAAGGTGAATGGACTTGTGGATCCCTAGAACTAGATGAGTGGAGATGGGTGAAAGATCAGCTACGAGATTGAGCAATATGCTCAGCAATGGACATCGGTTTAGGAGTTACAGCAGGACTTGAAAAAGTGGTATCAACATATGAAGGTGGTAAAGGTTGATTTGGTTGACACAAAGTGGGTTGCAAAGTCAAACTGTTTCTCCTAGACGCTTCTATTTGATCTTTCAAAAATATTTTAGGCATGGAGGGATCGTCTTTAAATCGACCGAAGCAATTGACGTACGACGCAAAGTTAGGTTCGGGATACCAAAGTTCGGCAAGTGATTTATGATGTGGGGTACCCATGTTAGAAGAAAGAGGAAAAGAAAGAAGCTTGGGTGGTGCAAGGATCTATTTGCAGCAAAAATTTTTGCAAGTTTTTATAAAAATTTTCCTTTTTTCCTTTTTCTCTTTATTTGAGACTGTTTGCAGAAAAAAAATTTCGATAAAGAGATTAGACACAAATGTAATCAACCAGAAATGCACAATCAGACCTAGATCTAGGGTCACCTAGGTCATCTAGACAGCTCCTAACTGTTCCAAAGGGCTAGAAATAGGACCTCAAACCGCCTCTTTACCGTCAATTGCGGCCAGGTAAGTGCCAGGTGAGTGGGAAGCTCCCCGCTACAAGTAGCGGTCCTAATTAAGTAACCACTTGCCTTCGACACACTTGCCTAGACACCGCAAAATCAGGTTAGGATAAACGGCTGATGCCTATAACTAGTCCTCTGTCCTATTGAGCTCGAAGTTCTTAGGGCTGAGTCTAGTATTTTTTAATTAAGAATGGCCAATGCAAATGCTTTAAGTGATTTCTGGGGTCCTGGGAAGGGTGATGAAATCCCTACCCAATCTGAATTGGTCAAAAAGTCCCTTAAAGTCCAATTAAAGATATGCAAAACAGTAAATCACTTGCAATCAAATATTTTTATTTTATGCGCGGCGCAAAGAATCCTGCATAAGATTTGTTATTGAGAAAGGGGAAGATTTTTTTAAGCGCAAAGAATCCTGCAGGAGATTTAACAAAAGATATATCGAAAGATTCAGAGGAGAGATCAGAAGACTTACAGAGTTTTTTTTTTTACACCGCGTTTCAGCCTTCTTTTTTTTTCCTGGTGATGTCACCAGGGCGCGGCGGTTCCGCGGCAGTAATGGGGGTCGCGCGGCGTTTTTTTTTTTGCTCTCCTGTTCTTCAAATCTCCCTCTGTTCTGATTTGTTATTTTCTGTTTCGCTTTCTGTAGATTTCCAGATCCGTCTTTCGACTGTAGATTCTGCAAAATTCAAACAACAAAGTACCCTTTCCAAAAATAACAGATGATATATTTTTATATTTTTTGGATTTTTCAGATTTTTATGATTTTTTTTATTAAGATTAACCCGAAATTGCAAAAAGGAAATAACACGCCATCCCCGGCAACGGCGCCATTTGATTGATCTCAAAAACTATCTAATAACCGCAATCAAGAACGGCGTCGCTTTGCAGCTAGCCGGTGAGTACGGGTCGGTCCACAGGGATGTTGTGAATCTCCTAATCGCGCTAACGAGTTAATTCCGAAGGGTGTTCGGATTGATTATTAAATCTAAAATCTAAATCTATCTAAGATTATCTAGATCTAGTCTTGCAAGGGTTAGGTTTAGGAATGGTTTGGAAATGTAAATAAATCTCAACGCTTTCTATACCCAAATGAAGATCTATGAGGAGTTATGATAATTATCAATAAAGGGGATTAGATCCATTCGGAAATGTGTTCCTTCCTCTAGGTTCTTATCCTTCCTTTAGAGATCCTTATCCTAACCTCCATGGAAAACGCGCGCAACCGGGCCTTTACACTACGGCATCACCGCTACCTCGAAGGATAGGGTGCCGTAGGGCGCGGTGTGTGCGTGTATGCATGGAGTCCTATTGAAAATATTTTATGGGCAAGAAAGGGATGAGAGATCTCATCTCTCAAAAGCCTTCCCCAAAGCTAATTCTAAGCAATTTATCTACGGCAAGGAATTGGATCTACCTAGGGCAAGAATTGAATTTAAACTAGAGCAATTAAATAAAACTACTTACAGATTGCTCTCTCTAAATATCAACGCAGGGTTGTCAGATCTGAATTCATGAATTGAAAAGAGGCACCGATGCTCTCCATAAAGAATTCTGAAATTTATTATTAAAAGGAGGCATAGGGAGGCATAGCTAATACAATGATTTAGAGTTCCTATTTATAGAAGATAAGAAACCCTAGGTTACAATTGATTCGCATGTCTGCATTTACACAAATACCCATAGGAAGACCTAGTCAAAGTAGACTCCAAATTATGGTAAAATTTCCAACTCATAAATTCTTGTGTAGCATCTGGTAATTTTGGGCTTTCTATTTATTTGGTTCTTTTCTTCATTTGGCTTCTAGATATTCTCCAGATCTTCCAGTGAATACTTGTAGTGGACGTTAACCGTTCGCTTTGTAAACTTGGACCTTGCGTTGCCTTGTACTGTTCTTTTGTGTAGGCTTGATTAAGATCCTTCTATTTGTTGGTCAAAGTCCCTCTTTTGCATCATTTTCTATCTTTTTCACTGTTTTAGATCCAAGAACCTGCAACCTGTAATATATAGTAGACATGCGTCAAAAGCACCTGTTTATTTATAAAACGAATAAGAATGGGGAATATAATAATGCAATATTATGGTATGAACAACACGTGACCCTGATTCTTTGCCTGTTTGAAGATCTGTTTATCCTTTTTAAGAATTAAATTCTTCATAGTGTTAAACCCTAGTAATAACTTTAGAGGAATTAAATTCCTATTTTCTTTTGAAGAATTATATTCTTAGATAGGGTTAAACCCTAATTTTCCTTCTGTGGGAAATAAACTCCCATATATGTAAGGAGGAATTAAATTCCTGTGAGCTTGAGAGAATCAAATTCTCAATTAGGGTTAAACCCTAGTTCTGTCCATTTTGAAGGAATTAAATTCCTATAATTTTGGAGAATTGAATTCTCATATAGGGTTAAACCCTAATTTTATCTTGGAGGAATTAAATTACTATAATTTTGTGAGAATTAAATTCTCAAAACTCAATTCCTTCTCTATATTTTAGATCTGCATGGCAGGATCTCAACTCGATGAGAATTAAATTCTCAACCTATGGGGAGATGTGCACTTTGCAGATCTTCAACCAGAGAAAGAACTAAGTTCTTTTTTTATAGAAGAGTTAAAATCTTAGATTGAGAATTAAATTCTCTTCTATTGAAGTTTTGATCCCCTTTCTTTTCTTACCAAGGGTTTTTCTTTGCAGAGAATTAAATTCTCCTCTCTTTTCTCTCTGAATTTTCAAGATTCCAAAACTCTATCTACCCTCCCTTCTCTTGGCTCCTATTTATAGGAGAAGGAAAAGAATTAATTTTGTTTAGTAAATCTTTCATTGAAAGATTTAATTTGTTTTCAACATTAATCTGAGCCTTTAGATTATTAGGTGAATTTTATTCACCGTTGGATTTTAAATCCAAAGATATTCCTTTTGTTATTTCGGTGAGATTTAGGGGAAATCTTTCCTTGTCCAAGATTTTTCCATAAATTGGTGATATTTAATCACCCTGGGATTCTTAATCCAGCGGTTCTCCATAATTCTTCTCTATTTTGGAAAGATTTAAATGATTTTAGAATTTAATTCTGTTAAACAGTAAGGCTTTTAAAGCCAGTCACGTGTGGCCACGCGACCCCGGTCATGTGTGAGCACGCGACCCTGGTCACGTGTGAGCACGTGACCCCCTGAATGGACTCCTCTTCTGTTCTCTGTTCTTTGCTGCTGCTTTAACCCTTACGTGCCAACACGTGACCATTGGTCACGTGTGAGCACATGATGCCTCTTCTGAAGCTTTTTCCTGATTTTTAATCAGGGAACAAATGCCCCCACATCGTTGCTCTCACGTGTCTGCACGTCAGTGCAACGCTGTCACTTTTGTGACTGTTGGATCTCTCTTGGGAGTAGGGTAGATAAAACGTTTTCCATCACATCCTATAAATGGAAGGGTCTCTTCAGAAGCGCCTCCACTTTTCATCTTCCTCCTTTGCTAACTTTCTTCCTTTGAGAATTTAATTCTCCTTTTCCAGAGCTTAGTTCTCTACTCCACAATCTTCAGAGTTTAACTCTGTTCAGGGAAGACCCATCTCTTCAGGTAGTGATCTTTGAACGATCGAGACACTTTCATATCTCTCTGGATTTTAAATCCATAGCAAGGGTTCTTACCCTTTCTAACAAGAACCCATTTTTCTTCAAACAGAAAACTATTTAATCTTCAAATAGTAGATCTCTTAGGTTTTCTCTAATCTTTAGGGAGATGGTGGTGGTGGTTGTCTCTTCCATGGAATTTAATTCCATCCCAAAAAAACTTTGAGTCTGGAAATTGTTACTGGGAATTTAATTCCCCTCTTTTAACAAGGAATTTAATTCCTATGAAGAACTCAGTTCTTCTCAGGGGACTTCTTGGGTTTTCCTTGCCCTAAGTTCTCTTTCTCAACCGAGAGGAAAAAGTTTGCCATGTCCCTTCCTGGAATTTAATTCCCTTAATTCTGTTTGATTTGTCACAGAGTCCAAAATAGATCTCTTTCTAGGGGAATGTGTATGGTTACTTGAAATCCACTGCTTATTTAATGAGAATCTTCCTTTAGTCTCATTATAATTGCTTTGCTTCATCATTAGCCAGCCGCCATCTTGATTTTGTGGGACCCATGTGTTTTGTAACCAATGGTCCCATAAAATAAGTCTTCTGTCACTGTCTTTTCCCTTGTACATATATCTATGATCACTGTTGACTTCGCCTTAATAGTTTCCCCTTTATTTTATTACAGGTGTAATGACGTCTGTTCCGTATTTCCCTTTCACCTGCTCGGAAGCCGCTTTTCCCCAATCACCATCTGACAAGGAGGTGATGGCAATGATCGGGGCTCACGACCCGAATCGCACCAATCTACTTCTGTGGGGGACTTGGTATAGTCACATCATCCGGGGTCGCCGGAGTTTTCTTTGCGAAGTACCGACAGAGCCTACCCTTCCATTCCTGCCGATGGATCCTCTAGGGACAGTCTTTGCTGTAAAGATTCCTAATTGGACTCCAATGGGACGACTTGAGCCTTCGACAACGGGCATCCCAAATCACCCTATCCCAGCCATAGATATTCTGGGACGCCGTATTTGCCAGGGCGAGGCCCAACCATGGGGGCAGATCTACAAAATAGGGCTCACCCCTCGACACCCTACAGGTTATCTTCTTTGGGCTCGCTATATCCTGTCCGCCCATCGCGCGCGACTGAAGAAGGTTGGGCTTTATCAGGCAATCTATGTGTCCTTTTTCCACTATCCGTCTCCTCATGTCTGGTGGGTTAAGGCCTTTCTGAACCAGTGGAATCTCCCTACCAACACTTTCTTCCTAGGGGACCGCGAAGTTTTGATTTCTTTGGAAGAATTTCGCGAGATCTCGGGGCTGCCAATCAAAGGGACACTTTATGAGGAATTCCTGCCTTCTGACGAGTACGTCTTCGAGACTGAGCCCGCAATGCTCGACGGCTTGTCCACTGAGAATGCCGTCCGCCACAAACGCCCGAGTTTGATCAAGGCCTTGGCATTTTTGACAAACTGTTCACTAAGTCAGAGGAGCAGGGCGTCACTTTCAAGAGCTTCATCGCTTGCTTCCTTCGGGAGGATGTTCTGTCGAAGACGGCTCCGAAGTTTGCAAACATCAATGACCCCTTTTGGTTTGGTTTGAATAGACGGCCGACTAAGGAAGAGGATTTACCGCAGTACTATATTCGTATCATGTCGGCGGTGTCTTTTGAATCGATTGCAGCTCCCGGCATAGATGAGGAGACCTTTTTTTATGGGTTTTATCAGTTTTTGGCTCAGCTGGTTCGTCATCCCTATGCATCGCCGCTTCATGAGAGTCTCGGTCATCTACCCGGCTCATCGTATTGCTGAGGGAACACGGTTGGTCGTAGGCATCCCGGCGCTAGCGCATCTTTATCACGGATTGGGCGCTGCTGCTAACACCTCAACTCCCGGTGTGGACGTAGTAAACTTCTCCCTTCATTACTTCACCTCCTGGATTGAGATGCACGTGTTGGGGGCTTTTGCTGCGCACCAGAGACCTAGTTTCTATGATGCTTACACTTTTCCGCGACTCATGCGGCTAGTGGATGCTTCTGCCCCTGATCCGACTCAGTTTGGGGCCATTCGCGTGTTGATCAATCCTTAGGCTAGCGCGGGCGGACTGGCATTTATTGATCGGGTTCTATCTGCTCCTTCAGGCCCGATTCAACAACTCCATGACCAGTCGAAAGGTGAGGTGCCTTCTCTGAAGCCCCGGGAGGCCACCCACTTATACGCGATCAAACCGGGCTATCTCGTATTCCGTTAGAACAGTGTGGCTCTGTTTATGCGGTATAATCCACATCGCTTCGCCCGGCAGCTTGGATATGATCAGGGTGTCCCCTTTGAGGCTTTTACGGTTGCGCCGGTCCCTTCACCTGTAGCTGTTCGTGATGCCGCTCATCACTTCATGAGGTTGAACACCGGTTCTTACTTTATGATCCCCGAAGCAGACCATACTCCCCGATGCGTGGGGGCCTTCACAGGCTGGTATCTTCATCGGGTCAACCCAGTTATTGCTGAGGAGAAGAGGTTGCTTCTTGGCTATGGCGCTCTTGCTCCGGCTCAGGCTGCGGGGATTCCGCTGCGGCCGCGCGCACCGGTCTGCTTTCCCTTGAGGGACACCAGTGTTGCGCTCATTCCGAGGGAATCAGAGGTGGACCTGATTGGTTTAATTTTCCGGATTGTGTAATGTAGAAAATTGTAAAGAAATCACAACCAAAGAATTAGATTTGACCGCAATCAATAACGGTGTCGTGTAGATTGTTAGCGAGTGCGGATCGTCCACAGGGAAAGTGTAATCGTTCGTCTTTTGAATTAGGTGAATTGAAACTTTAAAGAAAAGAAAACAAAACAATTCATGATTTATATTTGAAGTTCAAGAATTAGAAAATATAGATCTAATAACAAGAAAAAGATAGAATCAAGAATTGATAGTTTGATGATTTTTCCAAACCAAATATCAAGAATCGAAATGAGGCTCGTAGGAATCGATCGGATCTATAGATGTGATGTAATCTTACAATTACGTATTCTTATCCTTCGATGAATTGATACTAGATCGATGATGATCGATCGAGAATTAGGGATTTCTTATGAAACTAGGGTTTCATCTTATCCCTTGTTCTTTCGTCGATATCATTCACATTCTAGCCTCTAGTAATTTCAAGAAACGATCGTAAATCCCTAATTTCGAGCGATCACAATCAAGAAAGCATCGCTACGAAACTAGGTCATCGATTCTTGAACTTGCTAGGGTTTACAAAACTCGTAGGACTCAAGAATCGTTTAAAGATTTGTTACATCATCATTCTATTGATCGTCTCGAATCCTTAACGAGCGGAGTTTTACTCAAACATCACAACAAGAACAACAATTACAAATTGAGATCTAATCATGATGCAAGAATTTAAAGAAAGCAAGATAAAAGAATTTCACCTTTAATTTATATCAACAATTTCATTACATTCGCTCAAGAACTACAAGAGGAAGAACTCGATCGTCGATTTGGCTTTGCTCGTCTCCGTGAGTCGCGGATCGGCTTGGATCACTTGCCCGATTGAAGATCGGCTCGGCTCCTAAAAGGTTGAAGGCTTCTTGCTTGATTGGTACTCAAGATCTTGAATTTGGAGTGGAATTAGGGTTAGGGTTTCGCACAAGCCTTGTCACTAGACTTGTGGAAGAAGATGAAGAATTAGAATGATGAGAGAAGACTAACTAATGATTGATGAACAACATCAACCCTTAGATCTAGGTTCCTATTTATAGCCATCAAAACCCTAGATCTAGGATTTGAATTTTAAGTTTCCCTCCAAAAGTTTGTTAGGTGAAATTTGAATTTCCCTCCAAAAGTTTGTTAAGGAGAAGCTTCTAGATGTGATTAGTTAGGAGGGAGCTTCTAGAAGAGGTTAGTTAGGAGCTTAATTAGGATTAGCTTTGCTTAATGATCTTTGCTGATCTGGCAGAAGTTTCGAGAGAATTCTGGAATTTGACATATCTTTCTGAGCTGTAGGCCTTGAGATATGAATTTTGCACTAAAAATAATTTGCTGATCTGACCAAACCGCCGCGGAACCGCGGCGCAAGCCGGCTCCCGCCGCGGTTCCGCGGCGCTTTTGAAGAGTTGGGGCTCGGGCTCTCTGTTGCTTGTTGGTATTGAGTTGTGGGCCTTTCTTTGATATGTTGAATTGTATTTCTCCCTTTGGATTGCTACCAGATCTCAAAACTTGGAGTTGGTGTAATGTTTGATCAGCAAAATGACAATTTTGGCTTTTCTTCCGGATTTTCCTGCACAATTTCTCAAGACAAGTGTTGCGCAATATAGAGATGATGCGATGCCATGAAATGCAGTCAATTTCCTTTATAGTGCCGGTTTTAGAGTCTAACACATGCAATCTGATATTTTACGACTGATTTGCTAACATGTGAAATATGAATACCGAACACTTCTAAATGAGTGCAAATGATAGGGAAATTGCCGTGTTAAAAATACATTATTTTCGACTGATCAAGACCTTACCCCAACCGTTGGTATGCCATTGGGTACTCGGTCGCGGGCCAATCGGGCTCCGGTAGCAGCACCACCACCCATAGCGTCGACAATGGCAGTGTCGTCCTCGGTAGCACCGCCAAACGAAGGTGCCAGTAATGAGGGTGTTGAAGGTGAGGTGGGTCGGCGTCGTGCCAAGGCTCCACGGGAAAAGAAGCAAGCATCCTCTGGCATTAGTTCCGGGCCAAAGAGGAGGAAGAAGACAGTCGCCCGTCTACTCGATCTTTCAGAAGGATCCGAATCTGTCGTTCAAGACGAACCGATATCCATGATATCGCCGGATGATGGTCTTCTTTTCCCAGGTTCATCTGCCGAGGAAGCCGCACAATTGGCTGAGGCTATAAGACGCTCGCAGCTTGAAGCTGAGAAGGTAAGGATCCCGAAGAGGCCTTATCCTGCCGTCATCTTCTATGAAGATCCTTCGTGGATACGGCGGCGGTTCATCGGCCCTTTGGAGGAGTGGGGAGAAAGGGCCCTTAAGCAGGATGCTTCGGAGGATGCCGCGGACGCGCTCTCCTTGTGGACGGGCGGCCATGAGTCCACCCTTGAACCCCGGCGAGCACACCTCCTTGAGAAGGAGCATCGGCTTGAAGAAGCCATATCGAAGTCTTCCCTACGCATTGGTATGTTTCTATATTTCTTTACAATACTTCATGTTGCCTGCACTTGTATATGTGTATTCTTATTCTTGTGTGATTTGTGCAGAGACTTCGGCGATGGGGGAGGTTCCTACGGGGTTGTTGAAGATAGAGCCTGTTGACATTCCTAATGAAACATTGCTCGATGTGGAGGGGGTTGACGACGCTGCTCCTCTCACAATAGAGCCTCCGGTGGCGGTTCTTGATCCCGGAGCACTCGTTCCCTTGGGAGAGGCACCCTTGGTGGTCGCCGTCCCAATAACTCTTCCTGAGGGCGGCCTAGAGGCTGGGATGGAGGTAGCCGGGACTACCCTCCCTTTGTTGGAGCCCGGGGTCACGGCGGAGGCCGTTGAAGCTGCTATCCCCCAGCTCATAATGGGAGGAGCGTCGAAGGTAGCCCTTTATACTTTAAACTAGTAATCTTTCTGTTACCTGAACTCATTTGCCTTTTCAGAATTGCATGGGCTGGCGGCCTCTATTGCCGATCTGTTTCCCCGGCAATCCTTCCAGCGTCTGCTGGAGATGGCCGCTCCGCAGGCGATATCTCCTCAACGCATCGTCCTCTTGTCTGGGCAAGGTTAGTGTCGCTCACCATCTTTTTATAGCATCGTTGTTATTTTGCGGAATGAGATTGATGTCCTTTACAGTTCTGGAGGCTGATGACGAGGTTGAGGTCCTTGAAGGGCCAGGGGAGCCTTTAGCCCCTTCTTGCATGACTGTGGGTGAGCGACGCTTCAATATGGTTCCACTTGTTCCTTTGCTTAAGAGTTTCATTGACACATTTTTTTTTGAACATCCCTGCCAGCTCCCACAGCGCTAGAATCGCGTATCGCCATGCCGCCCGGCCCTTATGCTCTGCGAGCTTCAGAACGCTTGGCCCAATTAAGCCTTGTCTTCCTATCATCTTTGATCAAGGAGCTCCATGCTGGCAGCGCAATCACAGCTGAAGCATTTGCTGTTGAAGCTAACGGTTCTCTTCCTTTTCTTGCCACCTACCATAGCGAGGCGGTGGTGCGAGTCTGGGTGGAGTTCTGTCGGCAGGTGGAGGCTTGCTTGCACGCACTTGAGTGTTCCCGCCTTTCTTCGGAGGCTGTGGCTGCAAAGGCGGGCTTGCGGGGCCTGATAGAGCGGTGCGCTGCGAATATGGCGTCATACGAGAAGAGGCTCGGCCGCAAATTCTCGGAGAGGGAGCTGGCCTCTAAGGCGCTGCACGAGCTCCAAGCCAGCCTTACAGCCAAAGCCAACAAAGTGTATGAACTCTGGCAAGTACTTCAGGAGTCTATCAAAGAGGTGGTGGCCCTCGATAAAGCTGCCGTGTTCACTCGCGAAAGGGTTGAGGCCCACAAGGCTACCGAGAAAGAGCTCGAAGGCTAGCTTGCCTCGTATCAGGCTCAGCAGGCTCAGGCGGAAGCCCGTCTTTTGGCGATATTGAACCACGAAGGCGAGGCCCAGCGGAAAAGGGATGACCTAACCACTCTGCTAAATCGCCCGCCGGCCTGAAGACTTGTATATCCCCCTTTTTTTCTTTTTGTACATACTCCTGAATGAGAGTTTATTTTTTTTGTTCTTTCACAAATTGTACTTTGTATCCATTTTGGTTCATGAATAAAAGACATATTTTTCTTCTCAATGGCTTGTCCTTTTTTATTGAATATATTTTGCGGATAGTCTATCTTGATCTCTTTGCAGGACAACGATGGCTTAGGATTCAGGGTTAAGATCTGCCTCCTAAGACTTTTGAGATTTATGAGCCGTGAGGATCTCATAAAGAGTTTTTCTCCCTACAGGCCGAGAGGATCCCATAGGTGTAAATTCTCCTTAAGAATCGTAAGGATTCTTAAGCGGGTTTTCCCTTGGGAGTCGTAAGGATCTCACAAGAGAGTTTTCTTCCCTACAGGTCGTGATGACCCGCAAGTGCTGGGTGCGGTCGCCCTTATCCGTATTTCACGGGGTCCGGGGTTGCTTTAGATATTTTCTAGGGTACCGTAGTTTAAAGACATCGCGGTCGAGGTTAAGGATATCATAGTCCGTGGGTTTAAGGACTCCACAGTCCAGTGTTAGTTTTAAGACATCACGGTCAAGGTTAAGGACATCATAGTCCGTGGATTTAAGGACTCCACAGTCCAACGTTAGTTTTAAGACATCATAGTCAAGGTTTATGACATCATAGTCCGTGGATTTAAGGACTCCACAGTCCGATGTTAGTTTTAAGACATTACGGTCAAGGTTAAGGACATCATAGTCCGTGGACTTAAGGACTCCACAGTCCAATATTAGTTTTAAGACATCACGGTCAAGGTTAAGGACATCATAGTCTGTGGATTTAAGGAATCCACAGTCCGATGTTAGTTTTAAGACATCACTGTCAAGGTTAAGGACATCATAGTCCGTGGATTTAAGGACTACACAGTCCACGAAACGTGTGGTTACTGAGACCCGTCACCTCTTTGAAGACGTTGAGGAATTACAACGACAAATATCAAAGGAGTGAACAGATGTACCCTTAAACCAAGGTAAAATCAGTATAGGATCATCATGGTTGATCGTTAGTTTTAAGACATTACGGTCGAGGTTAAGGACATCATAGTCCGTGGATTTTAAGGACTCCACAGTCTGATGTTTGCTCTGGATGCTTCACACGGGTTCACTGCCGTGCTCTGCGAGGAACAGGCTCCGCTCTGGACGTTTTCCACGGGGTCAAAGAGTGACGTTATCCGCGTTCCACGTGACCAGGAATTTTGCTCTAGATGCTTCACATGGGTTTACTGCCGTGTTCGGCGAGGACTAGGCTCTGCTCTGGATGCTTCACACGGGTTCACTGCCGTGCTCTGCGAGGACCAGGATCCGCTCTGGACGTTTTCCACGGGGTCAAAGAGTGGCGTTATCCGTGTTCCACGTAACCAGGAATTTTGCTCTGGATGCTTCCCATGGGTTCACTGCCGTGTTCGGTGAGGACCAGGCTCCGCTCTGGACGTTTTCCATGGGGTCAATGAGTGACGTTATCCGCGTTCCACGTGACCAGGAATTTTGCTCTGGATGCTTCCCATGGGTTTACTTCCGTGTTCGGCGAGGACCAGGCTCCGCTCTGGATGCTTTCCACGGGGTCAAAGAGTGACGTTATCCATATTCCACGTAACCAGGAATTTTTCTCTGGATGCTTCCCACGGGTTCACTGCCGTGCTCGGCGAGGACCAGGCTCCGCTCTGGACGTTTTCCACGGGGTCAAAGAATGACGTTATCCATGTTCCACGTAACCAGGAATTTTTCTCTGGATGCTTCCCACGGGTTCACTGCCATGTTCGGCGAGGACCAGGCTCTGCTCTGGACGTTTTCCACAGGGTCAAAGAGTGACGTTATCCGTGTTCCACGTAACCAGGAATTTTGCTCTGGATGCTTCCCACGGGTTCACTGCCGTGCTCGGCGAGGACCAGTCTCCGCTCTGGACGTTTTCCACGAGGTCAAAGAGTGACGTTATCCGTGTTCCATGTAACCAGGAATTTTGCTGATTATATCCGCATTTCACGGAGTTGGGATTTGACTCTCGGTCATCTGTATACCGTCGAGTCATGGCACTGGGAGTTACTGCTGTTCCGCTTTGCTTGATATTGTGTCTGTTGGGACAAATGTTGAGATGATTTCCAGGCTCTCTGTGAATCATCGAAATATGGCTTCTTCTCTTGATGAAACCTGGGGAGGAGGAGTGTGATTCCTTCTTTGTTTGCGCCCCTGGATTGTATACAGGGATTGATGTAACATCACCTATAGGGCATAAATTTCATTTTTATTTTATTTCTTTTTCCGCGATGCTCTATCATTTCAGCTTTTATATCGCGAAGGTCGCGATTGCCCCATCATTTCGGCTATTTTTCGCGGTGCCCAATCATTTCGGCTATTTATTTTATTTTTACTCGTTGCTTTTATTGCGAGTTGCCCAATCATTTCGGCTATTTTTCATGCATTTTTAGCTCGCTGATTTTTATCGCGAGTGTAGAACTTGGAATCTGGTGCCAGTCTCAGCATTAGCATCGCTACAACTGGAATATTGCCAGGAGCAAATCATCATTTGCCATGAAAGGACTCGGAATTTGATACCGTTTTAGGCGTCAGCATCGCTACAACTGGGATATTGCCAGGAGCGAATCATCATTTGCCTCTGTCGATGTCGAACAAAGGTGGCTTAGTAAACAGGGTTAGGATTCTGTCGACTAAGGCTTTTGACTTCATGAGCCGTAAGGGTCTCACAAAGGTATTTCTCCCTACAAGTCGTGAGGATCTCGTAGGTGTGTTTTTTCCATGGGAATCGTGAGGATTCCTAAGTGCATGTCCCCCTGTAAGTCGTAAGGATTTTACAAAAGGGTTTTCTCCTTATAAGTCGAGAGGGCTTACAAGGGTTGTTCACCGTGTGAACACATCCCCAGTCACGGGTGGGACTTGGTTAGGGAAATGTTTATTTGCGCCCGCGGATTGTATACAAGGGTCAGTATGAGCCGCTTGTAGGGCAATATCGAAGGTTAGGGGGGGTTTGCTTAAGAACAGGTTCAGGTTTCTATAACTTAAGACTTTCAAATCTTATGAGCCCTGAGGATCCCATAAGAGAGTTCTCCTTACAAGTCGTGAGGATCTCGCAAGTGTAATTTCTCCTTAGGAATCGTGGGGATCCCTAAGTGTGTTGCTCCCTTGTGAGTCGTAAGGATCTCACGCGGGTGGTTTCTCCTTACAAGGTCGAGAGGACCCTGTAAGCGTCTTTTAACGAGGTTGCGCCCTTTCGGGTTTTCACAAACGCTCGCCGGTAGCCCTGCTGTTTTTACTCACGGAGCCCTTTCGGGTTTTCATCCGTGCCTATTTTGCTTATGGACATACCGTCTTTCTTCTTTTTTTTAATTCTTTTTATTCTTTTTTCTAACGAGGTTGCGCCCTTTCAGGTTTTCACAAACACTCGCCGGTAGCCCTGCTGTTTTTACTCACGGAGCCCTTTCGGGTTTTCATCTGTGCCCATTCTGCTTATAAACATACCGTTTTTATTATTCTTATTATTTTTTTGTATCGGCTTTGGGATGCCGCAATCTACCGTAGTTTATCGACATCTCGGTCAACAGCTAGTTTTAGGACATGGTGGTCCATCGTTAGTTTAAGGACGTTTCGGTCCGCCGTTAGTTTAAGAACGTTTCGGTCCGTTATTAGTTTAAGCACGTTTCGGTCCGTTGTTAGTTTAAGGACGTTTCAGTCCGTTGTTAGTTTAAGGATGTTTCGGTCCGTTGTTATGTAAGCCGGTTACTACTTACAGAGTTTGGGCTGAGGAAGATAGCGAGCGGACATAGCCGTCGTCATCTATCATTAACCTAAGCCATGACTCGTCAAGCGTAGTACTTCTTCAGGAAGCGACCGTTTATTGGCCGGAAAGGTCTTTCGCCGTGCATATCCATGAGTAGATAGGCTCCACCCTGGTAGACCTTGTCTATGATGTACGGGCCTTCATAGTTCGGCTCGAATTTTCCCCGCTTGGCGCGATTGGGGATCATAGGTCTTTTGACCACTAGCATGAGTTCGCTTTGGCAGAATGTCCTCAGCTTGGTCAATCTTTCATATGAGCGCGTCATCTTTGCTTTATAAGCCTCTAGATTTTGTTGCACTAGGAGGCGGGGGCATCAAGCTCCTCAAGCCGAAGGTGAGCACTTTCTTCGTCCGTCAGCTCGTAGTGGACTACTACTCGTAGAGAGGGTAATTCTATTTCGAGGGGGAGTACTGCTTCTATACCAAATACCAACGCGTACGGCGTTGTGTTCGTGGCCGTCTTGAATGTAGTTCGATACGCCCAGAGAGCTTCTTGCAGTCTCTCGTGCCAGTCCTTCTTATTTCGGGATACCGTCTTCTTCACGATCTTTGTCAAGGTCTTGTTGAAAGCCTCAGCTAGACCGTTAGCTCGGGGATTATACACTGAGGAGTATCTCCAGTCTATGTTTTGCTGTTGTGCGAAGTGACTGATCTTGTGGCTTCTGTAGGCTGGCCCGTTATCGGAGATGATCCGTCGCGGAACTCCAAACCGATAAATGACGTGCGTCTTGAAGAAATGGAGGATATTCTCCGTTTTCACTTCTCTCAGCGATACTGCTTCTGCCCATTTGGAGAAGTAGTCAGCCGTCGCCAAGATGAATCGATGTCCCCTGGTCGATACTGGTTCGATAGGGCCGATTATGTCAGTCCCCCACATTTCGAACGGCCAGCTGGCCACCGTTGGATGTAGAGGATTTGGGTGCTGATGGATAAAGTCCCCATGAATCTGGCATGAGTGGCATTGCTTCGCATATTCGAGGCAGTCCTGGATCATCGTGGGCCAGTAGTAGCCCATCCGTTTAATTTTCAACTTCATCTTCGGGCCCGCTTGGTGAGAACCGCAGAGTCCATCGTGAACTTCTTGGATGACTCTTTTTGCTTCTTGAGGTCCCAGGCATCTCAACCATAAAGAATCAAACGACCTCTTGTACAGAGTATCATGGACGAAGGCGAAAGACAGAGCTCGTTTCATAAGCTGATGTTTTGAGGACGCATTTTCAGGCGTTCGACGGGATTTGAAGTAGTCTATAGAGACTTCTCTCCAATTTTCAGCCTTTTCCTGGTCTTTTATTTGCATAGCCATTTGCTCAGTCACTCCCTTTTCTTCGGATGATTCCGGAGATATTTCTGCTGGGGCAAGTACCCGACGGCTTTGTACCACGATTCTTACGTTCTCGTCGGCCAATTCTTTAGCGAGCTTAGCTAGTGCATCTGCTTTGCTATTTTCCGTACGCGGTATGCTTTCCAGCATATAGGAGGGAATTTGAGTCAGCAGTTGCTGTAGTCTCTCGCCATATTTCACCAGTTTGGGTTTGCACGTTTGGTAGTCGCCATTTACTTGACTGACGACCAGTTGAGAATCTCCATATATGAGGAGGTTTTCAATTCCCATGTCGATGGTGATCTCGAGGCCTGCTATCAAAGCTTCGTATTCGGCCTCATTGTTCATCCTCGGCTCTGTTAAGGAAAAAGCGAAGCGCATTATCCCTCCTTGTGGAGTTACGAAGATGAGGCCTACCCCCGATTTGATTATAGGGGTGCTTTGCTTGTGCTTCTTCATGGAGGATGCTCCATCAAAATAAAGCTCCCATCGGGTACCACTACCATCGATCGCATCAAACGCATGTCCGTCTGGCAGCTCGCAATTCAGGGGAGAATCGGCAGGTATCGGATGCTCAGCGAGGAAGTCGGCGATGGCCTGGCCTTTCACTGCCTTAAGAGGTTGATAAGTTATCGAAAACTCCATCAAGAGCAGGGCCCATTTAGCGAGCCGACCTGTCAATATGGCCTTTGACATCAAATATTTGAGAGGGTCCACCTTCGATATGAGACGGACTTCATGCGCCAACGCATAGTGCCTGAGCTTTGTTATCGCGAAGATCAACGCCAGACAGTGCTTTTCGATGGGAGAATAATTGCTTTCTGCCCCCAGTAGAACTCGACTCAGATAGTAGAGCGCTCTCTCCTTCCCTTGGTCGTTCTCCTGTGCCCACAATGCGCCTAAGGAACCTTCAAGGGCGGTTGTATACAGAATGAGAGGTTTTCCCTTGACCGGAGCGGCCAGCACTGGCGGGTTCTGTAGATACTGCTTGATCTCATCCAGCGCGCCTTGGCATTTGCGATCCCAGACGAGCGGGGTTCCCTTCTTCATCAGATGACTATAAGGACAACACTTGCCAGAGAGATTGGCTATAAATCGCCGGATATACGCGAGCTTCCTTTGGAGAGACCGCAATTGTTTGAGAGTCCTTGGTGGAGGCATTTCCATGATCGCCTTGATCTTTGATAGATCTATCTCGATACCTCGGTGTCGGACGATGAATCCCAGGAATTTGCCCGAGGAGACCCCGAATGCGCATTTAAGAGGGTTCATCATCAAGTTGTATTGCCGAAGACGTTGAAATACGATCTTCAGATGCTTGAGATGTTCCTCGTATGATTTTCTTTTCACTACGAGGTCGTCGATATAGCATTCGACTATTTCATGTATTAGGTCATCGAAGATCTTCGTCATGGCCCTCTGATAGGTGGCACCGGCGTTCTTTAGACCGAAGGGCATCACCTTGTAGCAGAATATGCCCAAAGGGGTCCGAAAAGCAGTATGCTTCTGGTCCTCAGGGTGCATCTTTATCTGATTGTATCCCGATGAGCCGTCCATGAAGGAGAAAACTTCATGAGTGGACGTGTTATCTATCATCAGCTCGGTGATTGGCACTGGGAAATCGTCCTTCGGGCAGGCTTTATTGAGATCCCGAAAGTCTACACATATGCGCACCGTCCCATTTTTCTTCATCACCGGGACGATATTAGCGATCCAGTCAGGATATTGAACTTCTTGGATGAAGCCAGAGTCAATCAACTTCTTGACCTCGGCGTTAATGCTCATCTCAAGCTCGAGCCGCATCCTTCTCGGTGCTTGTTTGATTGGCTTGACGTCCGGGGATATGGCCAGTTTGTGGACGGCAATCTCTGGGTCTAGTCCCGGTATCTCGGAATAGTTCCATGCGAAGCAGTCTCTATGCTGCATAAGCACGTCTTTTAGCTCAGCCACCTTTTCTTCCAATAATAGCTCACTGACAAATGTCGGTCGCGGGTCACTCGCCATCCCCAAATCAACTTTCCTGAGGTCATCTGCAGTAGTATGTATTCCATCTTCCAGCTCTTTTGGCGCCGGTGGAAACTCTGAGATCACCTCGTCATTGTTGTTTTCAAAGCACCAAGGGGGGTCATCCATATTCTCTGGCTCTCCTTTCGATAGCGTTATCATATGACAGGTACGAGCTCGCTTCCACGACCGATGTAGGTCTGGGTCTATCCTCGCTGTATGCGCGGCTTTTAGTTCGTGCTGCTGTGGCGGACTTATCCTCCAGCTGCTGGATTGAGCAAACCTGCCTTGCTGATATTGGTCTTCGACCCAGTTCTTGAAGGTGAAGCAGTCTTCAAGAGGGTGTCCTATTGCTCGGTGATAAGAGCAATCGCCCGGATGAGAGACCTCGTTAGCTTGCTCAGGGTGTTTGGACTCCGGAAGTGTAATCATTTGATGTTTTAAAGCGAGATTAAGTATCTTCTTTGTCTTGTCTTGAGGGAAAGAGTATGCTCGACTCATCTTCTTCATGAGGGACAAATCCGGACCGCCCAATTCCCGATCACGTGACTTTTTGGTCCCGCTTTGTTGTTGTCGAATGCCTTTTCTGCTCTTTGACTTATTTCTGCCTCTGCGTCGGGCCTTTTGCACAACAGGTTGACAGGGAGGATCATTTTCATCTTTCGCAGCCTGTTGAAGAAGGCGTTGCGTCCTGGCTTTCTCGTAGATGGCCATTTCACGGTTATGGTCGTCTCGAGCTTTTTGACCCGCTTTCCTGATAAGCTTGTCCATTCGTTCTTCAAATGACAGACTCGTCATTTTGATCGCAGGAGCTAGTTTTGGTATGGGGTCGGCGTTTTCTGACAGGGCGTTCTCTTCTTCATCGAAGTTATATATGGCGTAGCTACCATGGACTCGTTCCCGTTTTCCGGATTTCACATATCCAAGCCCAAGCGTTTCCATTCTCCCGTTGGGCAACTTGCGCTGAGTCTCAGGGACATCCCAAATCCTGTTGTAGAACCGAGTTTGTCGAATAATCTGTTTGAAGGGTACCCCTTGGCGCTTCAATAGCCTTTTTAGTCCGTTCGTGTAATATCTGGGCAAACGGATGGGTTGGAGCCTGTCGAGTGTAGAATCCGCGCCGTGCCAGATTTCTTTCTCCACTCTTGTTTCCGTGGACCAGTAGAATAGGATCGCCTTTTCACCTTTTCGCCTGGGAGGGACGTAAAATGTCTGCAGGTCTTGCACATTGTAAGCTTCAAGTGCGTCAAGGTCTTTGTAGTGCTCCCGCGGAATCATGGTAATTTGCAAACTCTGATCATCACCAGGGAATGCTTGTATTGATGGCCAACTGGAGAACACAGCATTAACCTCATCTTCCGAGTCGCTTCCGAAGACCAATATAGGGGCGGACGGTCCCGGATTGTTGCGTCGAGACGGCACAGCGTAAACTATCTCTTCTTCTTCTTCGGTATCACTCCCGAAAACAGGAATGGCAGCGGCGGCTTTGTTCTCCGGTTTGCAACACCTCTCTGTGTCCTCGAAATGTGGCAAAAAGTATTTTGCATCTTCGTACTTGCGGACTTCGTTCACGGAGAATGGGTTCAGCTCTCCTGTTACGGTATACTCGAGACCATCCTTGAAATTCTTCATACACTGATGTTGCGTAGAAGGGATGATGTTGTACTCGTGTAACCAAGGACGACCGAGCAAGGCGTTGTAGCAGGTCTTGGCGTCAATGACGTGAAACTTAATATCCGTGACGAGTAGTTCGAAGCGTAATGTTAGTATTACAGATCCGAGAGTCCGTGATGACTGAGAATCAAAACCGGAGATGGTAATTTTATCACGAGCAAGGTGCTGAACGCTCATGCAGATTTCCTTCAACACCCGAACATTAAGGAGATTGACGGAGGATCTATTATCAACCAGGATTTTGCCTATCTTGATATCGTGGCAGTATCCAGAGACATATAGGGGACAGCTGTGGTCGCACGTCCCAAGGAGAAGGTCTTCATCACCGAACATGACATCGGCTGTGTGCACTTCTTCCAGTTCATCCTTCATCCTTTCTTCGGCGATGAAGGCTTGGAATTGCTCGGGCTCTCGCAACGCCTTGATTAATGAATCTCTCGCTTCTTTTGATAATAAGAGGGCGTCGAGAATGCTGAACTGAGAGGGTAGCTTCCTCAGGTGCGCTAGGATGTTGTAGTCCACCTTACTCTTCTTGGGCGGGTCCTTGGCAGTCAGCTCTTTCATGACTTGGTCATCTAAAGCGATATCCTCAACGACCTTTTCCTTTCCCTTATCTTTTCTAGTTGTGGGTCCGAGATTCTTTTCTGGAAGCGTGCGATTGCGCAGCTGAATGTTTTCGCAGGCCTCTGGTTCTTCCTTTTTCCCTAAGATGGATTCTTTAAAGAGAGGGCCAAGAGCCATTTCTTCGTCAGAGTCGCTCCCAAAGGTGAGAACCTGTGATCCTCCGGCGTTGACCATGCAACAGTTACCGGTAGTTCTTTTGTGCTCCTCGTTCGTATTTCTCTGCTCCCGACGAGTTTTGCGTTTCATTCGTTTAAAATGTTGCCGGTGAGCAACATATCCTTTCCACCATCTTTCAAAAGCGTCGCACTCCTCGGTGGGGTGCGAAATCTTTCGATGATATGAGCAGTAATTAGGATGTATCTCAGCTTCACCTGGAGTGTTTTCTTCAGAAGGTGGTAGCTTCATTCCTATTGATATGGCTTTAGCAAACCTTTTCCTTGTCTTGAATTTATTTTTATCCGCAACGGGTGTCTTTGGCGGGAGTGCCTTGACTCTTTCGTCTAGTCGCCGGCGTTTGGCTCCTTCCAATATGGCCATCTCACGCTCCCGATTGGCATTACTTTTCAGCCGAATCTCATTCAGGAAGGCGTCGATCATTTCTTCTGACGGCCATAAAAGCTCTGGTTCAGGGTCTGCCCCCAGTTTCTCAGTGTAAGGAGTTTTCTCATCGTCTATAAATGAGTGGGAGATCATATGACAACTTGCTATGTATCCCTCAAATTTATCCGACGAGCTTTCCCCATCATCTTCCTCCTGAAAGACGTGGCTGAGGAATTCTTGGAGCGTGATGGGAGTCCGTGCCTTCTGATTATACTCCTCCAGCGCGTCAATCTGTTTCTGCAAGTCCGTGCGCTTGTCGCCAGGCTTCACGGGCTTTTTGGATTTCTTTTTCTTCTTCTTTGAAGATTTTAACTGCTGGGTGTGAGTGGTTGGGCCATCACCACCGATTTTTGGAGTTGGGCGCGACTTCAGCATCCCTTCGATGATCTGGGGTTCCAAAGGGTTCTTCCACCTGATTGCCGGGCATGTATGAAGATCATTCAGCATCCTTTTGGTTTTGGCTGATAGTACGACCTCCCACGGAGCCTCTTTAACAAAAGAACACGTTGCCCCTAGTGTGTCCGTCTTCTTTGGAGTGTGCGGCTGTGGTGGGTTTACCTTCCACTTCTCGGACAGCGCAAACTTGCCTTGTAAGTATTGATCCTCGATCCATCCCTTAAAGACGAAGCAATCCTCGATCAGGTGACTTACTGTTTGATGGTAAGGGCAGTAACTGGGGTTATTCACCTCGCTGGGTTGCGGCGGTCGGCTTGGATTCGGCAAGTTGATAAGCCTGTTGCGCACAGCCAGCTCGAATAGCCTCTTCGTCTTATCCCGCGGAAACGAGTAAGGGCGCTTCATTTTCTCATTATAATACCGCCGTCTTTCTTCCAGTTGATCCGCTAACTTTGGGGCACTGGGTTGCTGTTGAGCGTTCACAACGAAGGTCGCCTTCCCTTTACCCTTATCGTTCCGAGGTTTCGGCTTCGGGGGAGATGGTCTGTGACCCATCTGATCCATCTGGGCTAGCTTGTTGATTAAAGCCTGGAACGTGGTCAGTTTGAAGAACATCATGAACTGTGAAATAGTTGCATGAGGGTCTAGAGTGCCCACGAACATGCCCACCGCTGGCGCTTCTTCGATGCGCTGCTCGCACTTCGACCACAGGTTCCGCCATCGGTTGCATATTGGACCCAAGTCTCACCCGGCTTCACCCTTGCGTTAATCAAAGCTGTTATCGGGGTGCGTTCACTGGCGCTTGCGAAACGCTGGGTAAACAACAACTCCATTTCAGCGAAAGTTTTGACGGAGTCATTCGGAAGTTCGGAATACCACTCGAATACCGTTTTCGATAAACTGCCGACGAATTGGCGAAGCAAGAGCTTATCATCGCCGCCGATGTTGCCACAAAGAGCCCTGAACTGGGCAACATGTTGGTGAGGATTGCCCGTCCCCTTGTAGACATAGAATTTTGGGATCGTGTAACCCGGCGGGTATTCGATCTGATCATACCAGCTCGGATATGGTCGCCCTATTTTGACAACTTGGCCGTCTGCCTCAGTTGCCTGGTGGACTCGTATTTGCTGAGCAATGTAGTCATCCATGGCAGCTTTGGAAATTGTTTCCTCTTTGGCTGCTGAAAGAGCCGGAGGTGGATTTGACGTTTCTCCTCTGTCATCTTCAAGGACAATCGGAGGATCTTCAGCAGGAGGATCTTGCTGGATCATCATACCCACCATATCCTGGAACAGAAGGGCCATTGGTTTTATATTGGCTGCTTGTTCCGCAGCCTCTCTGTCCTTCTTTTCAAGTATCCTGCGAAGGAATTCGGCATCGGTTTCTTGCTCCTGTCGCTGGTCCGAGGATGCTTCTGGGCTTTCTTTTGGCCCGGTGAGTACGGCCATCGCGGTCATCATCTCTTGGAGCTTTTGCTGCTGCTCTTGAGCCTTAGTCACCGATCGCGTAAGCGGTCGATGACCTGTGGATATACGGCTATCCTCTTTCCCGGACGCCATGTAGACGGTATTTACCACCACGCCCCTGGACTTAAGGCGTTTAGGCTCATTGCCTTTGACATTTGCCGCAGGCGTGGAGACTTTCTCCGGCCTTCTTCTCTTGTGGGCCATCGAAGTTGAGGGGGCCGTTGCTGTGGGCACCCAGGTAGTCGTCGTCTTCCGTGGCTTAACAGGATGGTTTTCTTCCTATCGGACCTTCGACTTCTTATGCTGGTGTGAGAAATTCGGATCAATCACCGATTCTCGGACTCATCGCCAAATTTTGTAGACTTTGGAAGATAGCCGTTGAGGGGACTGCTCCTGCTTTGTTTCTACGACGGTCTCTACCGGTGGAGGAGATCTTTTGAGCACCGCAGTTGGCGAATTTCTGCGTACCCTGTTCAGCAGCTCAAAGCTGTTCCCGGTTGGAACAGCAGCATTAATTTCCACCGTTGGAGCTGGTGAAGTTAGCCCAGAGGGGGAGTTGCTCCCAGCCTTCCTTATCCGGCGCCAGTGGCGACGTCGGGCGTGACGAGTTGTTGGGATTGGTTCAGCGACGGCTTTGTCTTACCCCCTGTTCAGGTGAAGGGCTGTTGCCGGTGTCAGCCTCTTGAAGACTGACGTCCGTTGAGAAGCCGTGTCCAACCGGTCAAAGACAAATTTCTGAGCGGGAGTGGGAATAGGAGCAGTCAGTCTTGCGAAGACCGACCCTCTGGCAGGAGAAGCTGCCTCGACGACTTTAGGAACAGGGATGGCAATCTTCTTTAGGATGGCCACTTCAGGTATTATGGGCTTCTTGGTAGGCCCTTTAGAGCTCGAGTTCGTCCTGGTGAAGACCGATGAGTTGGAATTGGACGACCCGTTGAGAGGGGCCGTGGTAGTAGCAAGCCGATCGAAGACCGACTTCTTTGAAGCTTCCGATACGGGTACAGGGGTGGTGAAACTTGCTGGCGGGAGCATGGTCCCAAAAAACAACCCTATGGTGGCTTGAGTAATCTGCTCCACGGGCATCGTGAACAAAGAGGCCGCTTGGGGCCTGTAGGTTATGCCTCCAGTCGAGGCGGAGCGTAGGTTGCAGTTGCATGTGGAACAATTTGAGCAGGTGCCGGCCATTGATCCTTTGCTTTTTGCAGCAAGCAAAACGCCAACTCTTAGTATCTTGAAACCCAAGGGCAACCATTAGCAAACCGCGATTGGTTCACGAACACGACACACGAAGTGTGGAGTGGAAAGAGGAAAAGGTCCCACCAGGCGTGGCAGAATCCGTTCCCCTCCGAAAGACGCGCAAGACAGGGATGTCTTGCCTGAGATTCGGGGCAGATGCTAATTGGTGCTATCCGTTCACCTCTCCGAAGATGCCAAGTTGATTTATGGCACCGTGTATCAGAGGTTTAAACGGATGCGTCCGATGTAGCAGACTTCGTCAGATTCCCCCTCGCTTTAGGGGTTTTTTGATTGTGGGGACGCTCTTCCCTGCAGGCGCAAGCCCCTGCAGTTAATCACGCTACCGCACCACGATAACAACTTTCTCCTTCTCCAGATGATCACTTCATGTCGTGGGTGTTTGTTTTGTGTTTGGTTGTCCGTGGATTGTATACGAAGACTAAGTTATGTTGTCGCCCGTAGGGCGTGGACTAGTCCAAATCCGTATCTTTCTTAGATTTGGGTTTGGGGGGTTTGTGTTTAAGGATACGTTAACCTTATTTGAGGCTAAGATCAACTTAAACGTTTGTTAAGGACACGTTAGTCTAATTTTTAGACTAAGATCAACTTAACGGGATCGTTTAGATCCGACAAGAGAGCAATTGGGGGGGCTCTATTATTTAGTTTAATGACATTACAGTCGATAGGTAGTTTAAGGACATTGCGGTCCAATGTTAGTTTTAAGACATTGCGGTCAAGGTTAAGGACATCATAGTCCGTGGGTTTAAGGACCCCACAGTCCGGCGTTAGTTTTAAGACATCCCGGTCAAGGTTAAGGACATCATAGTCCATGAGTTTAAGGACCCCACAGTCCGTTGTTAGTTTTAAGACGTCCCGGTCAAGGTTAAGGACATCATAGTCCATGAGTTTAAGGACCCCACAGTCCGTTGTTAGTTTTAAGACGTCCCGGTCAAGGTTAAGGACATCATAGTCCATGAGTTTAAGGACCCCACAGTCCGTTGTTAGTTTTAAGACGTCCCGGTCAAGGTAAAGGACATCATAGTCCTTAAGTTTAAAGACCCCACAGTCCGTGAAATGTATGGTTGTTGGGACCCGTCGCCTCTTTGAAGACGTTGAGGAATTACAACGACAAATATCAAAGGAGTGAAGAGATGTACCCTTAAACCAAGGTAGATTAAATGAACTGTAGCCAATTTGGAACCAAGACCAATTAATTATATTGTGAGCCCATTGGCTCAGTTAAGTCTGGATTGAGGACTTATGGCCAACTTGGGCTAAGTCCAACTGAGTTCGACCCTTTATTGGACTATTGACATTTGTCTGTTTTTAGTCCGCATTATTTTCATCTTTAATTTCCTCAATTTTGAGATTCAATTGAAGGAGAGGCTTTGCCTCTGGAAAATTAGCCATATTGGCCTAAAATAGTGTTTAGACAATAAGGAGCAGCAGTGTTAAACACTAGAAATAAAGCTTTCAGATTAGTGTTAAACACTAGAGAATAACAGTGTTAAACACTGGAAAGTAAGATTCTCAAATTAGTGTTAAACACTAAAAGATGATCAGTGTTAAACACTGGGAACATGATTCTTGAATTAGTGTTAAACACTAGAATATAATCAGTGTTACACTGGAAATAAAACTCTCAAATTAGTGTTAAACACTAAAAGGTGATCGGTGTTAAACAGTGGGTACAAAGCTCTTGAATTAGCGCTTGAAATACTAAAAAGAAAAGTCACGTGGGGACACGTGAGGGCGCCCAAAGGTGGGGCCAGATCTCCTTTTCTTCGTTCTCCAAGTAAGCGTTAAACACTTTTTATATCTTCTTTGGAGCATCACGTGCTGACACGTGAGGAGGATTAGTGCGCTGATTGTTAGGGCATCAGCCAAGGGGTCAGGTGGGAACACGTGAGAGCGCCCAAGACCTTTATTTCTTTTATTTTTTCTATCTGTGTTCCGGGAATCACGTGGAGCACGTGAGGCATTGCCTCTGAGCTTTTTACTCCTTATTTCTTTGGATCTTTACAGGGGTCACATGGGGACACGTGACCCTGGTTCTTTGCCTGTTTGAAGATCTGTTTATCCTTTTTAACAATTAAATTCTTCATAGGGTTAAACCCTAGTAATAACTTTAGAGAAATTAAATTCCTATTTTCTTTTGAAGAATTATATTCTTAGATAGGGTTAAACCCTAATTTTCCTTCTGTGGGAATTAAACTCCCATATATGTAAGGAGGAATTAAATTCCTGTGAGCTTGAGAGAATCAAATTCTCAATTAGGGTTAAACCCTAGTTCTGTCCATCTTGAAGGAATTAAATTCCTATAATTTTGGAGAATTGAATTCTCATATAGGGTTTAACCCTAATTTTATCTTGGAGGAATTAAATTCCTATAATTTTGTGAGAATTAAATTCTCAAAACTCAATTCCTCCTCTATGTTTTAGATCTGCATGGCAGGATCTCGACCCGATGAGAATTAAATTCTCAACCTATGGGGAGATGTGCACTTTGCAGATCTTCAACCAGAGAAATAACTAAGTTCTTTTTTTATAGAAGAGTTAAACTCTTAGATTGAGAATTAAATTCTCTTCTTATTGAAGTTTTGATCCCCTTTCTTTTCTTACCTAGGGTTTTTCTTTGCAGAGAATTAAATTCTTCTCTCTTTTCTCTCTGAATTTTCAAGATTCCAAAACTCTATCTGCCCTCCCTTCTCTTGGCTCCTATTTATAGGAGAAGGAAAAGAATCAATTTTGTTTAGTAAATCTTTCATTGAAAGATTTGATTTGTTTTCATCATTAATCTGAGCCTTTAAATTATTAGGTGAATTTTATTCACCGTTGGATTTTAAATCCAAAGATATTCCGTTTGTTATTTCGGTGAGATTTAGGGGAAATCTTTCCTTGTCCAAGATTTTTCCATAAATTGGTGATATTTAATCATCCTGGGATTCTTAATCCAGCGGTTCTCCATAATTCTTCTATATTTTGGAAAGATTTAAATTATTTTAGAATTTAATTCTGTTGAACAGTAAGGCTTTTAAAGCCAGTCACGTGTGGCCACGTGACCTTTGGTCACGTGTGAGCACGTGACCCCCGGTCACGTGTGAGCACGTGACCCCCTGAATGGACTCCTCTTCTGTGCTCTGTTCTGTGCCGCTGCTTTAACCCTCACGTGCCAACACGTGACCATTGGTCACATGTGAGCACGTGATGCCTCTTCTGAAGCTTTTTCCTGATTTTTAATCAGGGAACAATTATCAATAAAAATTTTGTGCTTATAATTATGATAATGCAAAATGATGCGTGAATAAGCACAAACCTCTCCCAAACCTATTTGCAGCAGTGCCCTCACTGATGTGTTCTGTTAAGCTTTAAAAAACTGTAAACTTGGGAGGAAAAGTTAGTAACGGGGACATGAATTAATGACAGTTAAATCCTCCTCCAAACTTATTTTTGGCTCATAATTTTGTAAAAATTTTATTTTCTTTCAAGAGCCAAAATATCCCCCTCCCCCCAAACTTGAGTAAAATAGTATTAAGCATTTAAAATTATAAAGAGGGGGGATAAAGTTATTGGTCAATATATAGCTTTACAAAACCCAAAAGTCAACACCAACTATTCAAAGATTTTATCAATGTAAAAATATAGTTGGTGGAAGATCATATATTTAAAGAAGTGGGGAGATAGGAGGCAGAGTCGATCGGGTTTATGTCTCGGTTGGTAGAGATGGAACAGTGATGGTGAACGAAAACGAGAATGTGAATGGTTTGGAATGGGTAGAATAGTCACATTCTCGTATGAGATAAGAAGAAATGGTGGTAGTTTAACTTCTTCGGGTGGAGGTTGATTTATCACAAATTCCGTGTCGTTTAGGAATGCAAATTCATCGACGAAATTATCTTCGAAACTTTCATTGATAGTCCGAGTGAACGTTTCAATGTCAATCTAGTTCGTGCATGAATTCAACACACATGATTTGTCACAAATTATGGCGGTAGGAGACTCGAAAAACTCATCTACCTTATTATCAAACGTGTCTAAATCAAGTGGTTTTTCAGGAATCATAGGACTTGAAATATCGAAGTGTGATTCATCAAAACTCGGTGGAGTTAAAAGAAGATTAGAAGAAGAACAAAAGAAAATGGGTGATGAAATGGGTACATAAATTTGGGTATCGAGTATTGCTGAACCAGATATGGGAAATGAAGGCTGAATATCGTTCTGCTTTCTTGTCATGCCTTTATCATCAATTTCCAGACGCATATGGGGTTCGGGAAAAACAGTTAATAGTTCGAGATGATGTCCACTCGGAAGTGAAAGGACATGATGAATTGGTGAGAAAAACTCATCCAAAACCGTAGGTTCATCATCCAAAATATTCCCAGCGTCAATATCCTCAATCAAGTGAAAGTTAAAATTCTCAGACACCTTATCAAAAGCATGATTTTCAATCAATTTTGGTTCTAGAGTGGAGGTGTAGAGATCAAAAGGATTGGGTGTGGTTTCACTTGAAATGGACTCTTCACAATCGGGTAAATCAAACACTATAAAGTCGCACAACTCATCAAATATTCTATATACAATTGGTGAATCATTTGGTGTACTCGATAGATTTGTGAACTGAAGTTGTGGATTTCAATTTGGGATGGGGAGGTTTGATTTAGAAGGGTGTACTGCTCTTTCTCACTACTCAAATTCTCAATTCGTCCTATTGCTGTATCATACATTGGAAAATTTTGAGCTAGTTGGAAACTAGTTGCTCGTTCGTTGGGTTGTATGAGTGTGGCCATGAATGCATTTAATTTCTCTATCTGGCGGCACAACGCTATCCGAAATTCTTCTAATAACCGTTCAAGACTATACATGGATTCTAAGAGGGTTTCAGGAGAAGATTGAAATTCTTGTGGATAGGTGAAACTCCCAAATGACTGTTCAGAAAAAATGTCTAGAGAAGGTGTAAATGTCGGGTAGGATTGATAGGAATCGAATGGTTCTGAAAAATGGACAGGAGTAGGATCAACATTGTGATAAGAAGAATATTGAGATTGGTTGGTTGGTTGGCGACTTGCAACAGATGTCATATATGCCGCAAAACGAGTAGCAATACTTTCATCAGGAAATGATGGTGTTTGTTGTCCTAATGGTTTGACGGGATTGAAATTTTGACTTTCAGCCCTCGCAATATACTTAGCGATAGACATGCGTTTAGAAGTCCCCTCACTCGCTTTAAACAGATTATCATCATAAGAAGATGTAGAATTTTGATGCGGTTGATAGGACCTGAAGTGAGGTGTCCAACTGTTTCTTTCCGCTTGCTCTATCCTATCTCTTAAAGACATGGTAGAGTCGTATTTTTGACCGAAGCAATTACGAAAACAAGAAATATCTGGTTCTGGATAGCAAAGCTCGGTAAGAATTCGTCTATTTGGATTACCCATTATAAGAAGGCGAAAAGAAAAGAGAGTGAAATGGTAATGATTTAAGCTCTATTTGGATTGTTTTGTTTTGAAAGAAATACTTGAGGGTTGACTCAACAAATCACAAAATGCACAAACAAACCTAAAACTAAGATCACCTAGGTCAAGCACTAGACCGCTCCTAGACTTCCTAAGGACAAGTCGCAGGATCAATCCTCTAACACCTCTTTATCACTCTTGTAGTCAGGTAAGTGACAGGTAAGTAGGAGGTATCCACTATACAAATCACCGAAATAGAGGGCCTAATTAAGTAACCACTTTCCTTAGTCACACTTTTCTAGATACCACAAGAGAAATGTGGATAAGCGATAGATTACCCACGACCATTTTCTGTCCTAATTGAGCGTGACAGCCCTTAGGGCTTGGTCTAGATATTTTTTATTAATATAGGGTTATGCGGATGCTCGTTTTGTGATTTGTGGGGCTTAGAAAGGGTGATGAAATCACCACCTAATCTGGATTTGAGTTATTGCCCCTTAAAGTCCGGTTAAAAATATGGAAAAACAACCGGAAACCAAAACACGCAAAAAGATTTTTGAGCGGTGATATTTTGCAAAGAATCCTGCAGAAAATCAAATTATTAGATTTCTAGAGGAGAGAGAAATATATGTAGAAGATATCAGAGGATTTTTGAGACCTAATTCCTCCAATCCGCCGCCCTTTCGCCACAAAAAAACCACCTTATTGCCGCGATTCTGCCGCACTATGGAGGGGTCTTCTGTCAATTTATTTTTACAGTGCCTCCTTTGCTCCTCTGGTCCTCTTTGAAAGTCTCTGAATCTTAATTTTCTCGTTCCAGTGACTCCAGATTCCCTCGCAAAAAGTTGCATAATAATCGTTAAATATGCAAGATGCGGTTTTGGTTTTTATTTTATGGATCGGATAAGAATTCAACCCGAATAGCAAGAAAAAAATTACGCACGTATCCCCGGCAACGGCGCCATTTGATTGATGTGAGAAAGAGTGTTTGTAGTAACCGCAATCAATAACGGTGTCGCGTGTAGCTAGCCGAGATGAGTACGGGTCGTCCTCAGGGATGCGTGGAATTTTTAATCTTGCTTTAGAAGAGTTAAATAAAAGAAGGGGAGATTGGTTGTAGATCTACGATATACGAATGTAGGATCCATAAAGAAGAGGCTTGTAGGGTTCATAGAATTTAGTAGTAATCGATGATTTATTAAAGATGACTCCTTTTCTCTTTTAATAGATTTAAAACTAAATTGATAGTGATGAATGTGAATTAGGGTTCTTTTAGAAAAAAACTAGAGTTTCCCCACTCTTAAGCCTTATCCTTGTATTGATCTCTATTCATGTCTAGCCTTTACCAAAACAATTGTTTATCTAATATCAAATCGCGGTCGAGACTATCAATAAATTGGTAGCGAGCCCGATAAGGAAGTTAACATTTATTTTGCTAAAATTTATAAACTTTATAAGATGTAAAAGAAGTTATAATATTTTTTCATCCATTGATCTACCCTAATCCTACGAACCCTAGCAAGCTAGCAATTACTCATGCATGGTTGAGATAGAAGAGAAGATGAAGAAGGAGGTCATATTGTAAATGCAGAAAATAAATGCGAAATAATTAAACTAATGAACTACCTTTATTAATCAACGTTACAAGTATAAATCTTTTGAATTTAGATTAAAAGAAGAAATTGCTCTCGATCTCTGTCTCGTAGGAAGTAATTGCTCCGTCGATATTCACGTCGCTCTATCACGTCGTATCGCGGACTTATCGTGGATTTTTTGTTCTTTGACAGTGATTTGCTTCGTGTTAAAGGTGATGATTTCTAATTGTAGCCCTCGGTCTTTTATATAGCCCTCAAATCAGAAACCCTAGATCCCATGTGTTAGGATTTGCTGTTGTGATCACCCACCAAAAATATTAGATCCAACGGCTACAGGAAGGCCGCGGATCCGCCGCGAATATGGCATATTGGCCGCGGTTGGACGGCTCTTTGGTGGAGTTAGGGTTTGAAATTTCTTCTGTGGCCTCATGTTGACACGTGGAGATTATTAGGATGTCTTGATTCTTCATATCTTCTCTGAGTCTCTGCCAGTATTGATTTTATGATTTTATAGGCATATTTTTTAACCTGACATCTCAAATATCTCGATCTCCCGACCTGAGCTAAATCTGCACAATATCTCCATGAATAATGTTAGTAATATTTGTTATATTAGAGATATATTCTTAATCATTTTATATGGTAATAAATCTTTAAGAAATTTGATTAAGATTATTTGATATGATATGCATATTTAAATTATCAAAATATCTTATAAATATAGTATGCATATATTTTCCTTCATAATGGTAATTATAATATATAAACATATGGAAAAGAGTAAATTTGCAGATAAAACCATATATGTTCTATATTTATAACAAACACCTTTAAATATTTAAGAAAAGTAAGGAAAATATTATATCAAATGTGCAATATTTTCGACTGAATAGTTCACTTGATGGAATTGGAAGGTTTGAAATGTCAAATTTAGTCGGATGAGGATCGGTTTGATTTGTAATGGTGTAATGCTCTCTTTCACACTCACGATTGGGTAAGTTAAACAGGTTATTCTCGGACACCTCATCAATTAGATTATTAAGCTGTTGATCATCAACTACATTCGGTTGGAGTTCACGATGGAAGGTGTTGAGATCAAAAGATTTGGTTTTGATTTGACTTGGAGGGATCCCTGGTTCTTTCTCACTGTTCAATTCCAACTCTACTTCAAGACTAGATATGGTTTGTGAAGAAGTTTCAAAAAAGGATTCTCTTTGAACCGTGGAACTTCCTAATTGATATTCAGAAGAACTGTCTAGATAGGGTGCAAAAGTTGAGTATGGTTGTAATGTGTTTAATTGTTGGCTATGAGCGAATTCAATATGTTCCACAATAGAAATGGGTTTACGAATTGCCACATTAGCCTCAAGAGAACTATCAACATGAGAGGGTGTTAAAGTTTGGTACTGTTGATAAGAGTTATAAGAGTGGATCCTATTTTCATAGATAGGATTAAGATCAACATTGTGATGTGAAGAAGATTGAGATTGGTTGAATTGTTGGCGGCTGGCGTTTGCAATTTGCTCGGCAAAGGTCATAGGTTTAGAAGTTGCCATATTCGCCTCAAAAAGAGTATCGGCATGTTCATATGGAAATGATTGTAATTGTTGTCTTTCGGTTTTTGGAACAGTGAAAGGTATGAAACTTTGGCTACGGGCTTTCGCAATATGCTCAGCAATGGACATGGGTTTAAAAGTTTCCTCACTAGCCTTAAAAAGATTATCAACATAGCAAGGTGTTGAATTTTGACACAGTTGATAGGAATTTGAGTAAGCTGTCCAACTGTTATTTCTAGAGTCCTCTATCCTATCCCTTAAAGAAATTGTAACGACTCTGAAACCTTAGTACGGAAATTCTTCTGTTAAAATACAAAATAGAGTTTCACAGCATGAGTACAAATTATAAGTTAATTTTGTTTAAGAACAGAAACAAACAACTTGTAGCTCACTGGTAACACTGCTATGACGTAGCCCCTGTGTTCGAATCCTATCAGACACATTATTATTTTTCTAATTTTCTTTTTAAACTATTAGAAGCCCAAAAGTTTACACGTGCAATGCACACAAAAATGAAAAGACAGAAAAATCAAACATGTGCACAATGATTTAAATACAGAGAGGAACACGTGGCAAGAATCCACCGCCCCCCTCCACAAATCGACTAGCGGAAACCTTGTTTGGACCGGCACCAATGGTCTCCCGTAGCTAATGAGGCCTATTCTTTGCACACAAAACCCTTCCCATATCCCTAACTCCCCTGCACTGTTTGATTGCTCTGCAATCAAACAGAGACCCTTCAATTCCCCAATTATTCTCATTTTAATTCATCTTTTTAATTCCAAAACCTTAATTCCACACTATAAATACTACCCATGCCCTAGCCCTTCATCATTCTAAAATCACAAGCCAAAATTCTCAAAATTTTCTCAAGTACAAGTGAAGTACAGGTGGAGTTAGCAAGCGGTCAAGTTTCGACGAGGATCGAAACAAATTCCGGATTTCCGCGACACCACGAAGACAACCCTCTCTCCTTCTACCTTCTCTTAACCTAACCAAGTGATAAGTCCCTTCCAATCCTCATTCTTCTTCTCTAAAAATTCTTTTTCAAAATATATGTCGGAAGTGGAGTTAATACCGACATTTTCTTCTATACTATATAAAATCCATTTTTTCTTACATATTTGGCATCCATATCCTTACACAAAGTTTGTAATCATAAAACTAAGGTTTAGAATGAACTTTCACTCAAAAATGTCATGTAACATAACTTTAACTTAACTTTTACATTAAAGTACCATGAACTTTATATATGTCACCTTATATTGTTTTGCTTAAAACACACCTTTAGAAAGATTCACGAGGTAACGACTTACCTCTCATATACACATGGTTTCCATAGCACGATACTCTTTGAACGTATTTTAGTTACGAACACAAGATTACATTAAAATACCATTTAATATAAAAACGGTTTTCTTTGAAATTGTATTTTAGAATTCCTTTGCAAATAAATCTCTACAACCCTTTTTAGGGAACCCACTATTGGATGGTGTGGATTATTGCATATCCTTGCACTAGTAGAGCGAGATGCAGACCTCCTCACGGAGCATTCGGTCTCGAAAGGTTTTTAATACGGCTTTTTAAGGAAAACGCAATTTTTCTACTTAAATAAAATTTTAATTTTTAATAATTATATAAATATTACAAAATCCATATATTTTCAAAATATAATAAACTTATATTTTTTCAAATGAAAGAATTACAAGTTTTATCAAAATACCATCAAGACACCAACAAAAATTGAGCTTTATAGTAAAATACCATGAACTTTCCAAGCTAAGCTATTATCACTAAAATACCTCAAATCTCTAAAATTCACATCCATGGAAACCTTGAATAATATAAATAATTTCTCGAGATTATTTTGAAACTATATTAAAAATATTTTTCATAAAACCCCCTCGAGTTATATAAAATTATATTTAAGGACTTTAGTAAATCTATAGGTTTAAGCGGGATCAAATTCTCTTGAGCCCCAGGGAGCCGAAGAAAGTGAGTGCTTACCTATTTAAAGTAGAAAACTTGACGGTGTTATCAATGGTAATTATTTTGGAAAAAAATACAAATCTTGTCGTTTATGTGCAGCAGTTACCGATAACTCCCGAACCTAATTCAGGATCTAAATCAGTTTATAAGTGTTTGACTCAAGTCTAAGTCTAAATCAAACTTGAATCCAAACTCAAATCTGAATCTAAAACCAAACATGAATACTTGATCATGAATACTTAAACCCAAACATCAAAAGCAAAAAAGTAAACCTGACCATTGATCATGAATCGGAACACTTAAACTTGACTAAAACAAAACATGAATATTTGAACACTATGACTTGACTTGAACCATGAATACAACTTGACATGAATACATGAATACTTGATATAGACATGAACTCAATCTTGCAACTCGATGTATTCATGAATTCGAGCAAGGCTGGTAATTTTAGCTGTAACTTAGCATATACGGGGTGATGGGGTAGTTCATACGTGAATCCAACGAAATCTCAGGAGTCCCACTAGATTATGAATCCATATCTACTAACACAAGCAAGCTATCATGAGGGCCCGTATTTCCTTACTCCTGGATTATACCCTGTTGAGTTTGGAATACTTCAACACTAGGTTTAAATCCTGTTACTAACACTTGATTCGGGCCCGTGGTTCCTTACCCCTAAATTACAACCTGTTGGGTTCGAGAATACTCTTGAGATTGATTGACATTCACCCTTGAACTTACGTTACATTAGTGTACCCAAGTAAAGACTGTTAAGACACTTACATTCACTGCATGTTTACTATATTTACACTACACAGCCAGGTTACATTTGTTTGTCATGCTCATGCTATGCTGTCATGCTTATCTACTTGTTATATATTACCATACTTGTTCACATATATTACGATAGAACTGCATGCTAAATAAAATTGCTGTGTTAACATAATATGACATGCTGAGACACCATAATCGATTGTTCATGATATACACTTCCTTTATCATTACAATTTATACTTCATTTCATTTCTTAGGGACTTACCGAGCGAAAGTTCGCTGGCGGACATTCCACCCACCTTTGTTTTCTTAGAATGTTCGTCAAATATTATGGAGACTGAGGAGGTAGACATCTCAGAGAAGGAGCATGATCAGATCACGACCCAGGCCTAGACCAGTTATCTTCTTCTCAGTTTATATATGCCACTTGTTTAGGCATTTCCATTCTTGTATTTTCCTTCCGGTTGATATCATGTATTGTAAATGAATCAAGTTGAATGTAAATAAAGATGTTAAAGTTTTAATCTCATGTTAATTTTCTTGTCATTTTATATTGCTTATTTTACGCTTAGCGTATTTATTCCGGAAAATGTTCTTCTCTAAATAAATACATCGCGGGCTCGTCACGTACCTGCTTTCGTCTACTGGGAAGCGGGGCGTGACAGAAATGGTGGGGTCAAAAGTTCTCCCAAAGCAATAACGATATAAAGAAATATTTGGTTGTGTATAGCAAAACTCGCCAAGAGTCAGTCGGTTTGGGTTACCCATCATAAGAGAGTGAAAAGAATTGGTGGGTGAAATAGTAATTTTGTTTTTTAAGGTTTTCTTAGACTTTTGAAATTGTTTTGCTTGGAAAGAGGGATTCGACTCAACCAATCACAAACATGCACAAACAATCCCCAGAGCTAAGGTCACCTAGGTCAAATCACTAGACCGCTACTAGACTTCTAAAAGACAAGACGTAGGATAAATTCTCTATCACCTCCTTATCAATCTTGCAGCCAGGTAAGTGGGAGGTATTCGTTATACGAATCACCGAAATAGCGGGCCTAATTAAGTAAACCACTTTCCTTAGTCACAATTGCCTTAGACACCACAAGAAAATGCGGATAAGCAATGGATTACCTACAACCCTCCTTTGTCCTAATTGAGCGCGATTGTCCTTGGAGACTTGGTCTCGATATTTTTTTATTAATTTAGGATGATGCGTATGCTCGTTTGTGATTTGTGGGGCCTAGGAAGGGTGATGAAATCCCCTCCTAATCTGAATTTGGGTTTCTTGCTTCTTAGTATCCGTTTTAAATATGCAAAACAAACCAAAATCTAAAACACGCAAAAAGATTTTTTAGCGGTGCTGTTTGCAAAGAATTCTGTAGGTAAAAACAGCTTATTGGAGATTTAGAGGAGAGAGGAAGACGATAAAATAATACCAGAAAAATTTTGGGGGCCTAACTCCACAAGATGGTCGCGGTTTAGCCGCCAAACACACCTTTTGACCGCGGATCCGCACTCCAATGCTACTTGTTCAGTTGATAAAACTGCACATTTAATAGTCATTTTTCCTACTATTTCTATATAATAAAAGGTGTTTATTATAATATATGACACATATGAAGCTTTATCTGTAAAAATACTATTTTCATGTGTTTATATATTATAATTATATAGGAAAAAGTAAGCATAAATATCCATGTGACATTTGGCCCATTAAAATATGCTTGCCTTATTAAAAGCCTTTGACCAATTCTTAATGGTTAAGTTAATATCTCCATAAAACAAACTAATATTATTTGTTGAGTTATTGTGCAGAATTTTCAGGACTGAAATCAAGGAAATCAAAGTTGGCAAAACAAACCTGCCTAATTAAGAAAGTAAACTAAAGAAATCAAGTCTGGCAGTAACGAAGAGAAGATTTTCAGTTTCCAGAGATGTGAAAAGATCACCACATGTCATTAAGTTAAAGCCCCAGAAAAACTAACAGATGACCTCCGTGTTTGGCTGCGGAACCGCGGCCAAACCCACCTATTGGCCACGGTTCCGCCGCGTTTTAGACAAGTTAAGAGTTGGGATTTTCTCTGTTAGGATCTTAATCACTGGTTTCCAAATAAGGAAACTAGGGTTCTAGCTCTGTGACTATAAATAAGGACCGAGAGTCTCTTGGAAGAATCATCAAACCGACGCGATCACGAAGTCCACGACGGCACAAGAATCCTGGTTGATCATCAACAGTTCATCTACCTCCTTAGAAGAGATCGAGAAGCAAACTAGGGTTTTGTAATCATTTTCTAAAGAAATAAAGTGTACTTGATCTTGTTGATTAATAAAGGTAGTTTTATTCTATTGCATTTTATTTTCTTCATGATTTCTATCTTTTCTTTTCCCAATATGCACGAATAATTCTCCACTTGTTAGGGTTCGTAGGATTAGGGTAGATTAATGGATGATGAAGATCCTTAAACTCTTTTTACGTACTATAAAGTTTATAAACTTTACCAAAATAATCATTAACATTCTAATCGGGCGCGCTACCAATTTATTGCTAGTCTCGACCGCGATTAGAGATTAGATTAACGATTATTTTGGTAAAGGCTAGATATGAACGGAGATCCATGTCAAGATAGGGGTTAAGAGTGGGAACCCTTTTCCCTCCAAAAACCCTAATCTACATGCATCACTGTCGATCTAGTTTTAAATCTATTAAAGGATAAAAAGGGTAATTTTTAATTAATCATCCATAACTACTAAATCTTAACGAACCCTACAAGCCCCCTTCTACCATAAAACCAACATCCGTAATTAATCTAGATCTATATTCTGCATCCGTGTTTGACGTAGATCTAGAACCTATTTCCACTATTCATTATTCTTCCACTTTTCCTAATCAACAAGCCTAAAGTAAGATTAAAAGATTCAACGTTTTTCAGAAGACGACCCATACTCATCTCGGTCTAACTACATACGACACCGTTATTGATTGCGGTTAACTACTACACAAAAAAAAGATCAATCAAAAGGCGCCGTTGCCGGGGAATACGTGCGTAATTTTTTATTCTTACAATTTGTGTTGAATTCTTATTCGATCTATATCATAATTAAAACACAAAATGCAAATTGTATATTTAACGATTTGTGTGTGAATTTTGCAAAGAGATCTGGAGTCACAGACTTGAAAAAACATAGAGACAGAAACATTCATCAAGATCCAGAGGAGTACAGGAGGCCACAGAGCAAAATTTCATCAACCGTTCCTTCTTCCTTGCGGCGGAACCGCGGCACAAGATCCATATACGCGGCGGAAGCGCGGCGGGATTGAGGAGTTAGGAGTCGTAACTTCTCTGGTAAGTTTCTCAACTCTTTCTCTCTCCTCAGAAATTTAATAAAATATTTTTTCTGCAGAATTCTTTGCAAAAATTTTGCCGCTCAAAATTTTTTTTGCAAAGTTTTGTAATTGGTTTGATTATTCATATTTTAATACGGATTATTAAGGGGCAAAGACCAAATTCAGATTAGGTTAGGATTTTATCACCCTTCCTAAGCCCTACAAATCACAAAACGAGCATCTGCATCAACCCTATATTAATTTAAAAAATATCTAGACAAGACTCTAAGGACTGTCGCACTCATTAAGGACAAAGGAATGTCGCTGGTAATTTATCGCTTATCCGCATTACTTTTGTGGTGCCTAGGCAAGTGTGTCTAAGGCAAGTGGTTATTTAATTAAGGCCCGCTATTTTCGGTGATTCGTATAGCGGATACATCCCACTTACCTGGAACTTACCTGGCCGCAAGAGTAGTAAAGAGATGATAGAGGATTGATCCAGCGGCTTGTCCTTTGGAAGTCTAGGAGCAGTCTAGAGACTTGACCTAGGTAACCTTAGTTTTAGGGTTATTTGTGCATTTTTGTGTGATTTGTCTTAAGTCCCACTTTTTCAAAACAAACCAATTTTAAATCACACACACGCTGCCACTTGCGCTAAACCCGCTTAGTGCATGCTCGGCTGGACACGGGATTCTTGTGCCCGTCTTGTCCGCGTTCCAGCTATTGACTCCGAAGTCGGTACTTTTTCATCTTCTTTTTCCCCACCATCCACCACATCGATCGAGATGGACGGTACTCCATCAAATTATAACACCACGCTGCCACCGCCCGTAGGTGAGAAGAATCCACCGCGCATCTCTCTCCAAGAGAGGTGCTATCCTATCCGTGGTCCATTTCCTACCTGCTTATCTATTCCACAAGCCAACGGGGATAATTTTGAAATTAAACCCCACTACATCAATCTGTTGCCCAAATTTCACGGGCTTGAGTCTAAACACGCGTACGTTTTCATCACTAAATTCGAAAACGTGTGCGCAATGATGGGTACTTCACAACTAACTGTGGATGCTATGCGCTTGCGTCTTCTCCCATTCACTTTGTGCGACTTGACAGAAAAATGGCTTTATAATACTGCCGCACACTCTATCACTAATTGGGATGAATTCGTAATAGCATTTCTTAAGACATGAACGGAGATCCATGTCAAGATAGGGGTTAAGAGTGGGAACCCTTTTCCCTCCAAAAACCCTAATCTACATGCATCACTGTCGATCTAGATGTAAATCTATTATAGGATAAAAAGAGTAATCTTTAATTAATCATCCATGAGTACTAAATCTTAACGAACCCTACAAGCCCTCTTCTACTATAAAACCTACATCCGTAGTTAATCTAGATCTATATTCTGCATCCGTGTTTGACGTAGATCTAGAAACCATTTCCACTATTCATTATTCTTCCTCTTTTCCTAATCAACACGCCTAAAGTAATATTAAAAGATTCAACGTTTCCCAGAGGACGACCCGTACTCATCTCGGTCTAGCTACATACGACACCGTTATTGATTGCGGTTAACTACTACACAAAAAAAAAGATCAATCAAATGGCGCCGTTGCCGGGAAATACGTGCGTAATTTTTTATTCTTACTATTTGTGTTGAATTCTTATTCGATCTATATCATAATTAAAACAAAAAATGCAAATTGTATATTTAACGATTTGTGTGTGAATTTTGCAAAGAGATCTGGAGTCACAGACTTGAAAAAACATAGAGACAGAAACATTCATCAAGATCCAAAGGAGTACAGGAGGCCACAGAGCAAAATTTCATCAACCGTTCCTTCTTCCTTGCGGCGGAACCGCGGCACAAGAGCCATATACGCGGCAGAAGCGCGGCGGGATTGAGGAGTTAGGAGTCGTAACTTCTCTGGTAAGTTTCTCAACTCTTTCTCTCTTCTCTGAAATCTAATATATCTTTTCTGCAGGATTCTTTGCAAAAATTTTGTCGCTCAAAAATCTTTTTGCAAAGTTTTGTAATTGGTTTGATTATTCATATTTTAATACGGATTATTAAGGGCCAAAGACCAAATTCAGATTAGGTGGGGATTTTATCACCCTTCCTAAGCCCCACAAATCACAAAACGAGTATCTGCATCAACCCTACATTAATTTAAAAAATATCTAGACAAGACTTTAAGGACTGTCGTGCTCATTAAGGACAAAGGAAGGTCTTTGGTATTTTATCGCTTATCCGCATTACTTTTGTGGTGCCTAGGCAAGTGTGTCTAAGACAAGTGGTTATTTAATTAAGACCCGCTATTTTCGGTGATTCGTATAGCGGATACCTCCCACTTACCTGGAGCTTACCTGTCCGCAAGGGTAGTAAAGAGGTGATAGAGGATTGATCCTGCGGCTTGTCCTTTGGAAGTCTAGGAGCGGTCTAGAGACTTGACCTAGGTAACCTTAGTTTTTGGGCTATTTGTGCATTTTTGTGTGATTTGTCTTAAGTCCCACTTTTTCAAAACAAACCAATTTTAAATCACACACACGCTGCCACTTGCGCTAAACCCGCTTAATGCATGCTCGGCTGGACACGGGATTCTAGTGCCCGTCTTGTCCGCGTTCCAGCTATCGACTCCGAAGTTAGTACTTTTTCATCTTCTTTTTCCCCACCATCCACCACATTGACCGAGATGGACGGTACTCCATCAAATTATAACACCACGCTGCCACCGCCCGTAGGTGAGAAGAATCCAACGCGCATTTCTCTCCAAGAGAGATGCTATCCTATCCGTGGTCCGCTTCCCACATGCTTATCTATTCCACCAGCCAACGGGGATAATTATGAAATTAAACCCCACTACATCAATCTGTTGCCCAAATTTCAAGGGCTTGAGTCTGAAGACGCGTACGTTTTCATCACTAAATTCGAAAACGTGTGCGCAATGATGGGTACTTCACAACTAACTGTGGATGCTATGCGCTTGCGTCTTCTCCCATTCACTTTGTGCGACTTGATAGAAAAATGGCTTTATAATACTGCCGCACACTCTATCACTAATTGGGATGAATTCGTAATAGCATTCCTTAAGACATGAATGGAGATCTATGTCAAGATAGGGGTTAAGAGTGGGAACCCTTTTCCCTCCAAAAACCCTAATCTACATGCATCACTGTCGATCTAGTTTTAAATATATTAAAGGATAAAAAGGGTAATCTTTAATTAATCATCCATGACTACTAAATCTTAACGAACCCTACAAGCCCCATTCTACTATAAAACCTACATCCGTAGTTAATCTAGATCTATATTCTGCATCCGTGTTTGACGTAGATCGAGAAGCTATTTCCACTATTCATTATTCTTCCTCTTTTCCTAATCAACACGCCTAAAGTAAGATTAAAAGATTCAACGTTTCCTAGAGGACGACCCGTACTCATCTCGGTCTAGCTACATGCGACACCGTTATTGATTGCGGTTGACCACTACACAAAAAAGATCAATCAAATGGCGCCGTTGCCGGGGAATACGTGCGTAATTTTTTATTCTTACTATTTGTGTTGAATTCTTATTCGATCTATATCATAATTAAAACAAAAAATGCAAATTGTATATTTAACAATTTGTGTGTGAATTTTGCAAGGAGATCTGGAGTCACAGACTTGAAGAAACAGAGAGACAGAAACATTCATCAAGATCCATAGGAGTACAGGGGGCCACAGAGCAAAATTTTATCAACTGTTCCTTCTTCCTTGCGGCGTAAATGCGGCACAAGAGCCATATCCGCGGTGGAAGCGTGGCGGGATTGAGGAGTTAGGAGTCGTAACTTCTCTGGTAAGTTTCTCACTCTTTCTCTCTCCTATGAAATCTAATAAAATATCTTTTCTTCAGGATTCTTTGCAAAAATTTTGCCGCTCAAAAATCTTTTTGCAATGTTTTGTAATTGGTTTGATTATTCATATTTTAATACAGATTATTAAGGGGCAAAGACCAAATTCAGATTAGGTGGGGATTTTATCATCCTTCCTATGCCCCACAAATCACAAAACGAGTATCTGCATCAACCATAAATTAATTTAAAAAATATCTAGACAAGACTCTAAGGACTGTCGCACTCATTAAGGACAAAGGAAGGTCGTTGGTAATTTATTGCTTATCCGCATTATTTTTGTGGTGCTTAGGAAAGTGTGTCTAAGGCAAGTGGTTATTTAATTAAGGCCCGCTATTTTCGGTGATTCGTATAGCGGATACCTCCCACTTACTTGACCGCAAGGGTAGTAAAGAGGTGATAGAGGATTGATCCTGCGGCTTGTCCTTTGGAAGTCTAGAAGCAGTCTAGAGATTTGACCTAGGTAACCTTAGTTTTAGGGTTGTTTGTGCATTTTTGTGTGATTTGTCTTAAGTCCCACTTTTTCAAAACAAACCAATTTTAAATCACGCACGCTGCCACTTGTGCTAAACCCGCTTAGTGCATGCTCGGCTGGACAGGGGATTCTAGTGTCCGTCTTGTCCGCGTTCCTGCTATCGACTCCGAAGTCGGTACTTCTTCATCTTCTTTTTCCCCACCATCCACCACATCGACCGAGATGGACGGTACTCCATCAAATTATAACACCACGCTGCCACCGCCCGTAGGTGAGTAGAATCCACCGTGCATCTCTCTCCAAGAGAGATGATATCCTATCCGTGGTCCACTTCCCACCTGCTTATCTATTCCACCAGCCAACGGGGATAATTTTGAAATTAAACCCCACTAAATCAATCCGTTGCCTAAATTTCACGGGCTTGAGTCTGAAGACGCGTACATTTTCATCACTAAATTCGAAAACGTGTGCGCAATGATGGGTACTTCACAACTAACTGTGGATGCTATGCGCTTGCGTCTTCTCCCATTCACTTTGTGCGACTTGGCAGAAAAATGGCTTTATAATACTGCCACACACTCTATCACTAATTGGGATGAATTCGTAATAGTATTTCTTAAGAAGTTTTACCCAAACCATAAGACCGTCCGGGTTAGGAGCGAGATCAACCAGTTTACCCAGCTTCCCAATGAACCATTTTGGAAGTGCTTTAAACGTTTCAAGGATCTGCTTGTCCAATGTCCTCATCATGGAATACATAGATGGGATTTGTGCCGAATTATATATGAAGGCATTAATCCAACGACAAAGCAGATGCTTGAAACAAATTGTCAATGCAATTTCGTAACTAAAGATGATGGTGAAGCTTGGAAATATCTGGAAGACCTTGCTGAAAACACTTTGCAGTGGGAAAGCATAAGATCACCTTCATCTAGGGGAGGTATTCATCAGCTCGACGTTTCCATCGCAGTAAAAGACAAAATGGCAGCGATGCAGAAGAAACTCGACGCTATTGAGAACAAATTCTCATCAGTCTCCCAAAATCAGGTCACGCTCCCAAGACTGTGTGTGGTTGCTGTTCAGATTCTTCACACTTGACGGAAGAATGTCCTATGAGTGCATCGTTTCAAGGTTACAAGCAAACTAATGCTGCTTTTCAGCAGCGACCTAGAAACGATCCTTATTCTTCCACGTACAATCAGGGATGGAGGAATCATCCTAACTTTGCTTGGAACCAAAACCAACCCCAAAATCAAAACCAGTTCCAAAGCAATTATCAAAGACCCCCTCCACAGCAACAGCAACCACATCCATAAAGTCAGCACCCCTATCAGTCACAAAATTTTCAAAATCCAGCCTACACTTCTGCACCGTAATTGGCCAGTACTGATAACTCTTCACTCGCACAAACTTTGGATTTGTTTACGAAACATTCCATTCAAATGTCGGCTGATATGAGGTCTTCTATTGATACCATAAAGAAAGACTCCGCCTCCCACGATGAGAGTATTAAATCAATAGAAAATCAAATTGCACAGTTGAACGCCGCAATAAGTGCGAGAGAGAAAGGGAAACTCCTATCTCAACCCCTACCGAATCCTGGCCACTCACAAAATCATAATGTTAGTGCCGTTAATACGTTGAGATTAGGAAAAGTGTTGAATAACCGAGTGGGTGAGCAATTTGATGATGTTAGTGATACCAGTGATACCCCGGCTTCTACTTCTTCCCCTAATTCGTCTAATCTCCCACCTTAATCCGAGCCTATTCTCCGTTTTCCCCAAGGCTCGAACACTTCGCCCAATCTATCTAGGACGATCCCTACTTTAATTTTAGGATTGAATCCGTCCCTACAATCTTCTCCACAAATGTTGGACCCAAAACTTATTGATCAAGCTCCGTTTCCAAACAGATTAAGGGCCAACAGACCTAACCCACAAATGGAGAAGATTGTGGAAATTTTTAAGCAAGTTAACGTAAATATTGCTCTCCTGGATGCTATTCAACAAGTCCCATCTTATGCAAGAATCCTTAAAGACTTGTACACTAGGAAGAGAAAAACTCAAGTGCCGAAAAAGGTTTTCATGACGATGTTAGCACAGCTTTTACCCAGCAAATACCAAAGAAACGTAAGGACCCTGGCTGTCCTACCATCTCTATTTCTATTGGGGGTAAAAATATTAATTGCTCTTTACTCGACCTTGGCGCTAGCCTTAACTTGCTTCCATATTCCGTATATGAGTAGTTAGGGATTGGAGAATTGAAACCCGCTCATTGTACTCTCCAGATGGCAGACCGATCAATCACCAAACCTCGGGGTGAACTAAAGGATGTGTTAATTAAAGTTGGGGAATTCATATTCCCTGTGGACTTTATTGTTTTAGATACACAGCCTGTGGCGAACCCACGCAATCAAATCCCGGTGATACTCGGTCGACCCTTCCTAGCAACTTCTAACGCTGTAATTAATTGTCGTAACGGTTCTATGAACTTATCCTTCAGGAAGATGACAATTGAGCTTAATATTTACAAGCTAGGAAGTCAACCATCTGAACCTTCTGCTCATTTGCTTGATGTTTGTTCCATCCACGAGATAGCTTCCAAAAGCTGCATGGATGAGGAACTTTGCTTTAATGATCTCGACAACACTAGTGAGACATCGTTTGATCTTGCACAACTTCATAGTGAGGATATGTTCAATGAGTCCGTCCCAGAGTTTGAATCCGTTGACTCGTCGCAAAAGTCAATAGCACTTTCCGAGTCAATATCCTATGCAAGTTTTGAACCTCTCAGAGAGTCCGAGTATCATTCCCTTACCCCACCTTCTATTGTCTCTCCGCCAATACTTGATCTCAAACCGCTACCTTCTCATCTTAAATATGCATATTTAGGTGAGAATGAGACTCTGCCCGTAATTATATCCGCTTCTCTATCCTTAGAGCAAGAGAACGTATTTTTGGCAGTGTTGAGATTAAATCGGCAAGCATTTGGTTGTCAATGGCTGACATAAAAGGGATCAGTCCCTTAATTGTTGAACATTATATATATCTGATGGATGAAGCTAAACCAACTCGAGACCCACAAAGACGGTTAAATCCCCTTATGAAGGAGGCGGTAAAGAAAGAAATCGTCAAGTGTCTTGATAGTGGTATAATTTACCCTATATCTGATAGCCAATGGGTAAGTCCTATTCACGTGGTCTCTAAAAAGTCTGGCATCACGGTCATAACTAATGAGGCTAATGAGTTGATCCAAACACGCACCTAAACTGGATGGCGCGTATATATTGATTACAGAAAACTCAATGCCGCGACGAGGAAAGATCACTTCCCTCTACCTTTCATTGACCAGATGTTAGAACGATTAGCTGGACACGAATACTATTGTTTCATGGACAGATACTCTGGTTATAACCAGGTCCCCATCGTCAAAAAGGATCAAGATAAAACCACATTTACTTGTTCTTTCGGTACTTTTGCTTATAGACGCATGCCCTTTGGGTTATGCAACGCTCCCGCTACATTTCAGCGGTGTATGATGGGGATATTCTCAGACATGGTTGAGAATTTTTTGGAGATATTTATGGACGATTTCTCCATATTTAGGGACTCCTTTGAGGACTGCCTTCGTAATCTTGACGCGGTTCTTGCCCGCTGTAAGGATAAGAACTTAACTTTGAATTGGGAAAAATACCATTTTATGGTCCAAGAAGGTATTGTCCTTAGAAATATAATTTCACAAAAAGGCATTGTGATTGACAGAGCTAAAATTGATGTCATTCATAACCTCCCTCGTCCCAAATGCGTCAAAGATATACCATCCTTCATTGGTCATGCGGGATTTTATAGGAGATTCATTAAGAACTTTAGCAAAATTGCTAGACCCTTAACTCTTCTATTGGCCAAGGATACTATATTTCACTTCGATTCGGATTGTGATGCTGCTTTTGAATCGCTTAAAGGATCTTTCACTACAGCCCCCGTTCTATCATCTCCGGATTGAAACCACCCGTTCGAGCTTATGTGTGATGCATCAAATTTTGCTATTGGTGCAGTCTTAGGACAGCACATTGATAAGATGCCACATGTAATTTACTATGCAAGTAGGATCTTGAACGATGCACAACTTAATTACACAACTACCGAGAAAGAACTCTTGGGAGTTGTATTTGCATTGGAAAAATTCAGGCCCTATTTGATTGACTCGCCAATTGTGGTTTACACGGATCACTCCGCCCTATGACACCTTTTATCGAAGAAGGATGCTAAGTCCAGGCTAATACGTTGGATCCTGTTCTTACAAGAATTTGATCTTGTCATCCGAGACAAGAGTGGATGTGAAAACGTTGTAGCCGACCATCTTTCACGCATCACTTCTTCACCAACATTGACCATGCCGATAAATGACTCATTTCGTGAAGAACAACTCTTAACTGTATCCTATGAACCTTGGTTTGTGGATATTGTAAACTATCTTGCGACAGGACTTATTCCTAGCGATTGGTCGAAACAAGACAAACTTCGATTTCTATCCTAAGTAAAATACTTTTACTGAGATGAACCTTATTTTTTTAAGTATTGTTCCGATCAAATCACTCGCTGGTGTGCCCCTAACGAGGAATTCAAGAGCGTGTTATCATTTTGTCATGATCAGGCTTACGGCGGTCATTTTGGTCCTCGAAAAACGGCGGAGAAAGTTTTGCAATGTGGCTTTTATTGGCCAACATTATTGAAAGATGCATATGATCATTGCAAAACTTGTCCGCGGTGTCAGCATTTGGGTCGGATTTCATGAAGAAACGAGATGCCGCTCCAACCTATATTGGTTGTGGAAATATTCGATGTTTGGGGTATTGATTTTATGGGCCATTTTCCCAACTCTTTGGGGAAGTTATATATCTTGTTAGCGGTTGATTACGTCTTGAAATGGGTGGAAGCAATACCGTGTCGCACTAATGACAACAAAGTTTTCATTAAGTTCCTTAAAGAAAATATCTTTTCGCGATTCGGACACCCTCGCGCTATAATTAGCGACAACGGGACACATTTCTGTAATCGGTATTTCAAGGCTTTGATGCGGAAATATTCAATCACTCACAAATTTTCTACGCCCTATCATCCCCAAACAAGCGGGCAAGCTGAGATCTCGAATAGGCAAATCAAACAAATTTTGGAGAAGACGGTTTCTAAAAACCGTAAAGATTGGTCAACCAAATTGACGGATACTCTTTGGGCATTTCGCACCGCTTATAAGGACGATCTTGGTATGTCTCCATACCGCCTTGTGTTTGGGAAGGCATGCCACCTTCCTGTCGAGATCGAACATAAGGCAATGTGGGCTATTAAAGAGCTTAACTTTGATTTTGATCAAGCTTACAGCTATCGGAAGCTGCAATTGAATGAGCTAAGCGAACTCCGTGATGAAGCTTACGATATTGCGATGATAGTAAAGAACCAAACTAAAGTTTTCTACAATAAAAACCTTTTTAGAAAAACTTTCGCATCGGGGCAACAAGTCTTTCTTTACGATTCCCGTCTCCATCTTCATCCAGGTAAGCTTCAATTTCGTTGGAAAGGACCTTTTGTGGTGCGGTATGTACACCAGCACGGGGCAGTAGAATTTGAAAATTTGAACAATGGTTTAATTTTTAAAGTAAATGGGCATAGATTAAAACCTTATTTCTCTCCTGACCCAGTGGAGGAGCTTCTGTTTTTACAGGAGCTGCTTTATCATAACTGAATTCCTCCGCCTCACCTCCATGTTTCGGCAACACTTTCTCGTTTTAATAATGGAGGTGAGTGAAAAGGACTTAACTGAATATCTGTGCGTGCCAAAGAACAAGTTTGGGGGTAGTTTTTATTTCACTATTATTTTACCCCTTTTGTCTCTCCCCAAGTATATAGGTCCATGCTCTCAAAAGACAACATCAGTGAGGACACTGCTGAAAACAGGTTTGGGGAGAGGTTTGTATTCACTGAATTATCTTTGACACTGGGTATTCAAATTTTTTTGTTTATTATATAATAAAAGAGTAGAAAGTGAAAAATTATATTTAAAAGATAGGAATAGTTTAAGAAAAATAAGAAAGTTAGATATTTTCTTAAACGAAACTAGTAATAAGTAGTTAAGAGCTGTTGTCCCAAAGTTAGTAAGATGAAGGAAATTACTAATCTAAGGATAAAAATAAGCCTGAAAAATAGTTCCTATTCTGGAAGCCAAACATTTGAACGTTGATACCCTACTATACGCACTTACACACATCTTGAAACTCGGGATAGTAGAGGATACCTTGAAATGCTCTTGTCTAAAAAACCAAAGTATGAAGGAAATAAAAGTGGAGAATAAAAGATAAAATGGTGAAAAGAAAAATGAACACTGGTTTTGTTATCACCGAGGCAGCAATAAAAAAAATACAGCGAGGGTGCTTTATCACCTAGTGCCTTAGACCAACTGGTTTGGGAGCCACTGCTAAGCTTTAGGTGTTGTAAGACGAGGAAAAGCACCTAATAAGCAAGCACATGAGTAATCGGTCGGTTAGTACCTTAAGAAGTATTAAAGGTCGCATGAAAAATGTGTGAGCATATTCCATCTAAATATCGATTAAAAAGTACTAAGGTAGATGGACAAGAGTATGATTGCTTGAATTGAATTCTTCGAGTGTAGGGATGTCCAGTTCACACACGTAGAGCTATATGATCAATGTTTAGAAGAAAGATAGGGAGGAAAACTAAAGGCGATATTTTATTGAGGGATGATGTGATTTCTAACAATTTTTCTCACGACCATTAAGATAGGGCTCATAGCAACTGAAAAACTTATGTAGTTGAAAACTATTATTTTCAAGTTCTTTCTTATATAGTTCTTATGTTTATATGTAAGTTTCACCATCTCTCTTTTATTATAGGATTGTTTGGGTGTAATTTGCTGAAAACCCTCAGGGGACAACACTCCTCCTACTAGGGACACATAGGGGTTTCACGGCTTGTTGCACGCGCTCAGTGCAATCGTGTTGCCTACGAAAGTGTGCTTAGCTTTATCCTTTCTTTTTTTTATTTAAATAAACTAGTTTGCTCGGGACGGTCAAAGATAAGTTTAGGGGTATTTGTTCAGTTGATAAAACTGCACATTTAATATGACATTTTCCCTACTATTTCTATATAATAAAAGGTGTTTATTATAATATATGACACATATGAAGGTTTATCTGTAAAAATACTATTTTCATGTGTTTATATAATATAATTATGTAGGAAAAAGTAAGCATAAATATCCATGTGACATTTGACCCATTTAAATATGCTTATCTTATTAAAAGCCTTTGACCAATTCTTAATGGTTAAGTTAATATCTCCATAAAACAAACTAATATTATTTGTTGAGTTATTGTGCAGAATTTTCAGGACTGAAATCAAGGAAATCAAAGTTGGCAAAACAAACCTGCCTAATTAAGAAAGTAAACTAAAGAAATCAAGTCTGGCAGTGACGAAGAGAAGATTTTCAGTTTCCAGAGATGTGAAAAGTTCACCACGAGTCATCAAGTTAAAGCCCCAGAAAAACTAACAGATGACATCCTTGTATGGCCGCGGAACCGCGGCCAAACCCACCTATTGGCCACGGTTCCGCCGCGTTTTAGACAAGTTAGGAGTTGGGATTTTCTCTGTTAGGATCTTAACCACTGGTTTCCAAATAAGGAAACTAGGGTTCTGGCTCTGTGACTATAAATAAGGACCGAGAGCCTCTTGGAAGAATCATCAAACCGACGCGATCATGAAGTCCATGACGGCTCAAGAATCCTGGTTGATCATCAACAGTTCATCTACCTCCTTAGAAGAGATCGAGAAGCAAACTAGGGTTTTGTAATTATTTTCTAAAGGAACAAAGTGTACTTGATCTTATTGATTAATAAAGGTAGTTTTATTCTATTGCATTTTATTTTCTTCATGATTTCTATCTTTTCTTTTCCCAACATGCACGAATAATTCTCCGCTTGTTAGGGTTCGTACAATTAGGGTAGATTAATGGATGATGAAGATCCTTAAACTCTTTTTACGTCCTATAAAGTTTATAAACTTTACCTAAAGAATCATTAACATCCTAATCGGGCGCGCTACCAATTTATTACTAGTCTCGACCGCGATTAGAGATTAGATTAACGATTATTTTGGTAAAGGCTAGACATGAACGGAGATCCATGTCAAGATAGGGGTTAAGAGTGGGAACCCTTTTCCCTCCAAAAATCCTAATCTACATGTATCACTGTCGATCTAGTTTTAAATCTATTAAAGGATAAAAAGAGTAATCTTTAATTAATCATCCATGACTACTAAATCTTAACGAACCCTACACGCCCCCTTCTACTATAAAACCAACATCCGTAGTTAATCTAGATCTATATTCTGTATCCGTGTTTGACGTAGATCTAGAAACTATTTCCACTATTCATTATTCTTCCTCTTTTCCTAATCAACACGTCTAAAGTAAGATTAAAAGATTCAACGTTTCCCAGAGGACGACCCGTACTTATCTCGGTCTAGCTACATACGACACCGTTATTGCTTGCGGTTAATTACTACACAAAAAAAAAGATCAATCACTCCTCTGGTCCTATTTTACAGTCTCTGAATTTCTGTTGGTTCACTCCAATTGCTCCAGATTTTTTGCAAAACTCGCTCAAGAATCGTTAAAAACACAAAATGAGGCTTTTATTTCTCTTTTTATTTTTATTATTTTTTTCTGGTTTTTTTAGAAATCAATCTGAATAACAACAAAGATATTACTACCGTTTCCCTGGCAACTACACCATTTGATTGGTGTGAAAAAGTGAGTCTTTATGTGTTCTAGTTACCGCAATCAATAACGGTGCCGCAATAGCTAGCCGATATTGAGTACGATTCATCCACTCAGAAATGGTGAATTACTTATCTTGTTTTAGATGAGTTAATAAAGAAAGGTGGGATTTTTATCGTTTTATACTAAGAAGATTTTTATCGTTTCATACTAAGAAAATTTGAAAATTTTATAAGAGAAGGGCTTGTAGGGTTTATACGATTTAATAGTTAATGGATGAAGTTTTAAAAATATTTTTTTTAACTTTTAATTATTTAATACTAGAGAAATAGCGATGAATGTGGATTGGGGTTCTGGAAGGGATTAGGGTTCTCTCTACTGACCCTTGTCTTTCCATTGATCCATATTTATCTCAAACTCTCAACAAAGCAAGTATTGACGAATCTCAAATCGTGGTCGTGACTATCATGAATTGATAGCACACCCGATAAGGGTTAAGACTTATTTGGCTAAAGTTAACAAAAATTAAAATATAAAAAGAAGTTAATGGATTTTATTCATCCATTATACTACCCTATCCTACAAAGCCTAACAAACGAGAATTTACTCGCTCATTGAGATAAACAAAGTAAAAGAAAGGTGGATGATTACGGAACCCATAAGAAATAACAAAATTAAAATTACGGAAAGTAAATGCAGAAATTAAAATGCGGAAAGTAATGAGACAAGATAAAAAAATAATCTACCTTTTATTGAATGAACAATTGCATTACAGACTTTGACTGCTGAAAAACTAAACTACAAAACCTAGTTTTCTCGAGAGATCTAGATTGCTTGATCGGTAGATCAGTGGATAGATAGATTAACCCTAATTGTTGTCGGTCCTTTATATAGGGTCTGGAATTTGAAACCCTAGACGTCATTTTAAAGTATGTGAAAAGACGATCACGCCCCTGAGTTTTCATATCCAACGGCCACCAATGAACCGCGCTTCCACCGCCCAATGCCCTCTATGGCTACGGATCCGCCGCCTTTTGATGGAGTTTCATCTCCAGATTTCTCGTGCCTTCCTCTCTCGATATTTGGAGATCTTTCTGATAAAAATATTATGAAAATATCACTTTTTCTCCGTCGTTGCGAGATTCTTCAATTTGCTCCTAACATTTGGCAGATTTGATTTGGTAAGTCGATTTGATGTGGATCTCCTACTTATATTTCAGATTTGAACTGATTTATTATAATACCCGTACAATATCTCAAATCAAATTATTAGTAGCATTTGTTTTATTTGAGATAATATTCCTACTAATTAAATGATATGATATCTTAATAATATTGGTTAAGAATATTTGCTTTGACATGATATGCCTATTTTACTAATTAATAATCTCATGGATATTTTATTTAAATATGATATGCATATATTCACCAATTATATTAATTATAAATTAAGAAATATATGACAATAAACTTTTTACAAATAAACCCACATATGTTCTTAATTTACAATTAACACCTTTTAGTAATTAATAATAATAGGGAAAATGATCGTACAAAAGTGCAATAAATATGACTGATCAGCGCCTCACGTAATAACACACGTGAGCATTGTAACTAAATGCTTAGCACTATATATATTCAAAGTGCTTAAGTGCTTAGCACTGATCGGGAAATGCCCAAGTCTGAGCGCCTCACGTGATACACACATGAGCGCCAGAGCAACATTTGAATATCATATCCATAGTCAGAAGACTAAGTGCTTAGCACTGCTGGGTGGTATAGAAACCCAATTTTAGCCCAAATTGGCCAAGTCTGTGAAGTTTAACTTCTTCTTAGATTTTAAATCAATTGAGTCCATATGCTCATAATATCCAAGTTGATCTTAGTCTCATATATGACTAATGATCTGCATCCTATATCTTTTAAGCTGATCTTAGTCTCATATAAGACTAACGATCTTTACATCCATCATGATTTTTTCCCTCATATATGAGATTTGGTTCAAGGGTACATCCTTTCACACCTCTGATATATGGCATTGTAATTCCTCAACTTCTTCAGAAAGGTGGCGGGTCCCAACAACCAACAACTCTTTCGTCCCAAACATGGCGATAATGGACCGAAACGTCTCTAAACTAGCGCGTCGACCCAAACACGGCGATAATGGACTGAAATGTCCTTAAACTAAACATTCATCCCAAACACGGGAATATTTAGACCGAAATGTCCTTAAACTAAACATTCGTCCCAAATACAGAAATGTTGGACCAAAATGTTCTTAAACTAATATGTTTTGCCCTATGGACTGTCTCCATATTGACTACCGTATACTATCCATGGGCTATTCATATATGATCTAATGATCAGTTGAACCTATATGATCATTGTTCGTAAGTCGATCTTAGTCTCATTTATGACTAACGATCTTTAGATCAAACCCAAATATCCCATAAACTGATGGATCTCATTTATATGAGATCTACGTCCTAAGTTCAAAATCCCAAATCCAATATATGAATTTGGACTAATCTGCGCCCTACGGGCGACGACATAAATTAGTTTCGTATACAATCCACGGGCAACCAAAATAAAAAATGTATATAACACGATACGAAGTGACCTACTGGAACAAGAGAAAATGGTTATCGCAACGCGATAACGTAATTAACTACCGGGGCTTGCACCTGCAGAAAAGAGCATCCCTACAATCAAAACCCCTCATAAATGAGGGGGAACATGATAAAATCACGCTATATCGGTCACATCTATCCAAACCTCCGATATACGGAGCCATAAATCAACTTGGTGTTTTCGGAAAGGTGGATGTATATGTCCAAATAGTATCTACTCCCAAATTCAGGCTAGACGTTCTCAGCGTCTCAGTTCAATTTTCGGCGGTAAATAACCCCCCTTACAGAAAATTTCGTCATCGAAATTTTAAAAAAAAAACGAAAACTAAAAAGAATCAAGTGGCGCTATTAGGAAACACTATACAGTAAGTTACGCAAAAGCAACTAAATGGAAATCAAATATTAGTATGTAAGTAATAGGGCAGCAAAAAATAGTCATATATAAGTATAAAGAAATAACAAATAATAGAGAAATTATAGTTGATAAGTCTTACGGGACTAATGCTAATTCAATAAGAATACAAAATGTGTAACTGGAGAAAAATACAGCTTAAGAATACTCATTAGGGTAGAGCATAAAAATAAAAGTATAGAAGAAAAGAAAACAAAAATAAGTGAGTTAGTAGTGAAATCAAAAAAGTGAAACGTAAACTAAAAGCAATGCTATAGAATAAAAGAAAGAAAATTTAGTTCGATAATAATTCACAAAACAAAATATATTCAATATACAGCTATATCAATAGCTCAAAACTAAAAAGAAATGAACATTAAATTTGATAAAAACATTATTAGTATAAAGAGAATAATAAAAATAAAAACAATATATAACTTAAAACATTTGTATAAAGGAGATATTGAAAACAACCGGCAAAACAATAAGAAAAAAATAATAAGTAATAGAAGACTTTGAGCATACAGAGTATAAAAGATAAATAAAAATAATAACCCATAATGTAGAATAGTTAAGTAAAATAAGTAGCCATAAAAATAGTAATACGATAATCATAATACATATACTGGAGCATATTAATAAAAAAATTAAAGTATGGTGGTCACAAATAAGTTTGAGAAGAAAATCGATGAAGTGATATGAAAATCAAATATTGCTAAAAAGAAAAGAAGAAAGGCTTAAAAAATAAATTAATTAAACAAAGAGTAAATGAGAGAATCATATAGTGAAAGATATAAATAAGTTTAGGAGAAAATCAGCATATGAACTGCATGAAAGAACTATTACTGATGTATAGCTAAAAGAAAAGTCAATAGAGTAATATCATCATAAAAAAAATAATGAAAAGAATCAACAACGAGTAAAAGAAAGTGTAAACAATAAAATCAAATAAATTGTAAACTGCCTAAGCATAAAGAAAATGCATATCGCAAAGAATAAGAATTACTAAAATGCATAGATTATAAAAGACCATAACAAGTAATAGAATTAACCTTGCAAGATAAGTATGTTATAGTTAGTCAAAAGCAAAAAGATTGAATCAAATAGTATAGAGTAGAATTAAAGTCATAAAAGATTGAAAAAATTTATAAGAGAAAGGTAAAAAGCGATAAAATCAATGAAACATAGCACCACGAAGATTAATAAGTAAAGTATATATAAGAAGGAACAACGAAATAAAATATTGTAGAAGGAGAAAAAAACATGGATAAATTGAGTATGCATAATATAGCAGAGGAAGAATTACGAGCATAGAAATAAAGTAAGAAAATATTGTGAGAGAGAGTAAGTCATATGGTATAAATGTGACTAGTAGTCAAACAAATAACAGTAAATAAAGTAAAGACAAAGACTGGACTATATATGCAAAAAGTTCGGAGAAAATAAAATAAAAAAGAAATAAAGGTAAAACTGAGATAGAGATGATATAGGTACAAAATAAGTAAATAAGGTACTAGCATGCAGAATAACAATAATTGTATTACAGTAAATATAAAAATACTAAATTGAATGTAGTACATTCATAAGTAAATAAATGAAAATACGAAAATGAAAAATAGTTAGTATAAATAAGAATAAAAGGAAAGATAATACTATGTAGAAAATCAAGATGAAACTCATATTAAAGAAAAACCAAACAGCTAATAAATATAAATTTTGAGAGTTAAACAAAAGAACACCAATAGACTAAGTGAATACGAATGATAATACTATAATGAACAATAAAATGTTAAAGCAAATATACAGTAGTAAATAAATTGAAGTAACATTCTGTATGTTCCCCCAATATTTAAACATAATAAAAGAGCTAAGCTCTGTTAAAATTTTGTTGAGGCAGCGCCTCACGTGCCCCTCACGAGGTTGCCAGCGCCAGTGTCTTAGGATTAAATCCTATGATGGCGCCGCACGTGAAGATCACATGTGCACCAATGTGTAAAACACAGAAGCGCCTAGAATTAAATTCTTAAATGGTGCCCACGTGCATGACATGTAAGCGCCAGCGCCCAAGTTAAAATCAAGTAGAATTAAATTCTACATGGGGATATTTCCCTAAAAACTGGGATACTCTCTTTAAAACAGAGTCGTTGGATCAAAAATCCAATGATAGAATTAAATTCTATTTTGGGAATATATTTTTCCAATCTTTCTAAACAAAAAAGTTTTGCTCTCTGTAAAACAGAGAGCCCTTGAATTAAAAATCCAATGGTGATTAAAAATCACCATTTTACAGAATAAATTCTGTATATGGGAAAATATTTTCCCAATCTTGCTAAAGATAAGAAAATATATTCTGTAAAACAGAAACACTTGGATCAAAGATCCAACGGTGGGTAAAATTCCCCAAATCAATTTTGAGACCAATTAAATCAATTGGAATATTTCAATGAGAGATTTTCTAAAAACTAATTAACAAATTTGCCTCTACTGTATAAAGGACATGAGACTTCAAGTCTCACACACTCTTAGATAGAGGAAGCCCCCCATAAGCTTCTGAAATTTCAGAAAGCTTTAAAACAATAGAGAATAAGAAGTCTTGCCTTCTCAAAACACCCTAGGTAAAAAAATATAGAGATCAAAATATCTCTTTTTACCTATCTAAGGATTTAACCCTTCTCAAAGAACTTAGTTCTTTCTGTGGATAAAAAAATTCCACAAGACAAGTCTTCCACAAGTTGAGAATTTAATTCTCATCGGAAAGATCTTGTTCTTGAGAATTAAAGATTCAAAAAAGAACTGGGTTAAAAAGAAAGAAAGAAAAAAAAAAGAAAAAAAGAACATATGTTCTGGGAATTTAATTCATCCGAAATTAGGGTTTAAACCTACATAAAAAACTTAGTTCTTAGAAAAAAAAAGAACTTAGTTCTCCGATGAAGAAAATATGATCCAAGGTCTTCAAAATGGAGTTCTTGATGATCATTAATGGACAAAAATAACACTAACAAAGATTCAATCTCTAAAAAAAAATTTAGCATCTCGCGTGCATCCCACGTGGGCGACCACCCAATAGCGCCCAGCACCTCACATGAAAAACACGCGGACGCCCAAAGTAGAAGGCCAGCGCTTCACGTGAAATTCACGTGAGCGATGAATAAAAAGTGCTTAGCACTCCATATACAGCCAAAACGGCTGAGTGCTTAGCACTAATTGGGCAGCGCCTCACGTGCTCCTCACGTGGACGCCATATAAAATGTGCTTAGCACTCCATATACAGCCAAAACGGCTGAGTGCTTAGCACTAATTAGACAGTGCCCAGCGCCTTACATGCTCCTCACGTGGACGCCATATAAAAAGTGTTTAGCACTTCATATACAGCCAAAATGGCTGAGTGCTTAGCACTAATTGGGCAGCGTCCAGCGCCTCACGTGCTTCTCATGTGGACGCTATACAAAAAGTGCTTAGCATTCCATATACAACTAAAACGGCTGAGTGCTTAGCACTAATAGGGCAGCGCCTCACATGCTCCTCTTGTGGACGCCATACAAAAAGTGCTTAGCACTCTATATACAGCCAAAACGGCTGAGAACTTAGCGCTAATTGGGCAGTGCCCAATGCCGCACGTGCTCCTCACAAGGATGTTGTATAAAAGTGCTTAGCACTATATACATACATATATTCAGTCAAAATAATTGAGTGCTTAGCACTGATTGGGCGGCGCCCATAACTGAAGGCTTCAAACAAGTGCTTAGCACTTTTGCACAAAAAGGGGGGCTGAACAAGCAGAGCTCAAATAAGTGCTTAGCACTTACGAACACAAAAAAGACTGAGCAAACTAAGCCCAAATTGATTTAGTCTCTCTAAAAAGGTTTTCTTACAACTGAGCCCAAATGCTCTGTTGTTGGATCTGAAATAAAAATGATCCTTAAAATTTTGCTAAGTTGATCTTAGTCTCGAATTAGACTAACGTATCCTTACTGAAAATAAATTGACCCCAAATACTCATATATTTAATCTTAATCTCAAACTAGACTAACGGTCCTTAAATAAAACAAACCTAAATATAAAACATACGGATTTGGACCGATCCGCGCCCTACGGACGGCGACATAAACTAGTCTCCGTATACAATCCGCGGGCAACTAAAATAAACAAAAAATACACACGATACGAAGTGAACTGCTGGAGAAGGAGAAAGTGGTTATCGCAATGCGGTAACGTAATTAACTGTAGGGGCTTACGCCTGCAGAGAAGAGCGTCCCCACAATAAAAAAAACCCTCACAAATGAGGGGAAATCTGATAAAGTCACGCTACAATGGTCACGTCTGTCCAAACCTCCGATATATGATGTCATAAATCAACTTGGTATTTTCGGAGAGGTGGATGGATAAGTCCAAATAGCATCTGCTCCCAAATTCAGGCCAGACGTCCCAACGTCTTGGTCCGGTCTTTCGGTGGTGAACAGATTCTGGCACACCCGGTGGGACTTTTTCCTCTTTCCACTCCATACTCCGTGTATCATGTTTCGCGAACAAAATCGCGGTTTGCTATGATTGCCCTTGAATTCGAGGTACTAAAAATTGGTGTTTTGTTCTTATGCAGAGAAAATTGATGGCTTCATAATGCACTTCAGGCAACAGCAACTCTTACTCCACCCCAACTGGAAGAGTGACCTACAAGTCCAACGCGGCCTCTATTTTCTCAATGCCAGTGGGGGAAGTTATGCAAGTTAATACTAGATTGTTCTTTGGGACTATGCTCCTATTCACCGCCGAAAGACAGGGACCGGGATAGGTCGTCTTGCCTAAATTTAGGGGCAGATACTATTTGGATTTATCCGTCCACCTCTCCGAAGATACCAAATTGATTTATGGCACCATATGTCGGAGGTTTGGACGGATGCGGCCGTTGTAGCAGAGTTCATCAGATTCCCCCTCACTTTATGAGGGGGTTTTGATTATGGGGACACTCTTCCCTGCAGGCTCAAGCCCCTGCAGTTAATTACGTTATCCCGTTGCGATAACCACTTTCTCCTGCTCTGGAAGTTCACTTCGTGTCGTGTTGTGTTTGTTTTATTTTAGATTGCCCGTGGATTGTATACGGAGACTAATTTATGTCGTCGCCCGTAGGGCGCGGATTAGTCCAAATCCGTATATTTTAGATTTAGGTTTGGGTCAAGGATTTGCTTGACGAGGTCCACGTTGGTAGCTTGGTTTGCCAACGGGAATGAACTTAGGACGTATATCTCACATTTATGAGGTCCATCAGTTCATGGGATATTTAGGTTTGATCTAAGGATCATTGGCCATATTTGAGACAAAGATCGACTTATGAGCAATGAGCATATGGGATCAACTGATCATTAGATCATATATGAATAGCCCATGGATAGTATATAGTAGTCATTATGGAGATGGTCCGCAGGGCAAGACATATTAGTTTAAGGACGTCACGATCCAACATTCCCTGTTTAGGACGAATGTTAGTTTAAGGACATTTCGGTCCATTATCTATCTTGCATGCACATATATTTGTTACATGGCGGAGTGAATGCTAGTGACATGGAATGTGCCCAATTTGGGGTGCGATCCGATTTGAGGTGTGCACGTCTATTTGGAAGTACATCAATGTGGGATGTATCATTCCCTGTCTTGATGAAATTTTACATCAAGTTAGGACGAGAAAAGAGTTGTTGGTTGTCGGGACCCGCCACCTCTCTGAAAACGTTGAGGAATTATGATATATATTAAAGGTGTGGAGAATGTTCCCGCCAAAATTTTGGCTCAAAACTTGCTCCCTTAAAAAATAATAACAATAAAATAAAAATAAAAATAAAGGAAACTCCACATGCAAAGCATGTAGGTACTGCCTCGGATAGAATTAAATCCTATGATTGCGCCTCACGTGCTCCTCACGCGGGCGCCAATGTGCAATGCACAAAAATAAATCTATTAAATAAGAGTTAAACTCTTAGGAGGCAGCGCCTCACGTGACTTGCACGAGGGCGCCAGCGCCAGGACTTAAAGACTCTGAGGCAGCGCCTCACGTGCCTTGCACAAGGGCGCCAGCGCCAAGAGTTGAAAACTCTGAGGCAGCGCCTCACGTGTCCCGTACGACAACGCCAGCGCCAGAACTAAAAGTTCTATACCGTTGGATCAAAGATCCAACGGAGATGATAAATCATCAAAACACAGAATTAAATTCTGATTGAGAAAATACTCCTCAAATCTTTCTAAACAAGAAAGATTACGCTCTGTAAAACAGAGCACCGTTGGATTAAAAATCCAATGGTGATTAAAAATCACCAAGCTACAGAATAAGTTTTGTAGGGGAAAATATTTTCCCAATTTTTCTAAACAAGCTCTGTAAAACAGAGCACCATTGGATAAAAGATCCAATGGTGATTAAAAATCACCAATTACAGAATAAGCTCTGTATGGAAAATATTTTCCAATCTTGTTAAAAAATAAGAAAAATATCTTCTGTAAAACAGAAGTCCTTGGATCAAAGATCCAACGGTAGATAAAATACCCAAATCAATTAAGGATCTCTTAATGAGATATTTCTTTAACTGAATCAACAAATCCGCCTCTACTATATAAAGGCCCCAAGACTTCAAGTCTTAAAGAGAGGAAACCCCCCCCCCTAAACTTCAAAGTTCAAAAAGAAGAGTAAGGAAAAAGAGGTTTAAGATAGAAGAAGAAGAAGAACTTCTTCAAAGTAAATAGAGATTATAGTATCTCATCTGTATACCCAAGGGTTTAACCCTTATAAAAGAACAGAGTTCTTTCCCTGGATCTAAGATCCATGAGAAAAATCTTCCATAAATGAGAATTTAATTCTCGCGGGGATGAATTTGTTCTTGGGGATTGAAGATCCAGGAGAGAATAAAGAATTGAACTCTTTATAAAAATGCACAAAGAAAGAAATAACGCCGAGCGCCTCATGTGCCCTTCACGTGGACGCTGCTTAATAAAGAGTGCTTAGCACTCAGTGGTTGGCGCCCAGCGCCAAGCACCCCATGTGCCCCTCACGTGGGCGCTGCTTAATAAAGAGTGCTCTGCACTCAGTGGTTGGCACCCAGCGCTGAGCGCCCCGCGTACCCCTCACGTGGGCGCTGTTTAACATAAAGCGCTCTGTAAATAGAGCCCAGCGCCATAAATAGTGTTTAACACTCCATAAAAAACAAAAAAAATATTGGGTGAGTGTCAGAGTCCATATCAATGCTCAGCATTGTTGCACAGAAAAGGGACTGAGCCCAAACAAGTGTTTAACACTTTATTCAAAAACTAAGTGGGCTGAGTCTAAGTTGACCAAAATTCCCTAATTCAGGTCAACCGAGCCCATGTGCTCACAATTTTTCTAAATTGGTCTTAGTCCCAAACACGACTATTGATCTTCCAACGGACATCGGTTCAAGGGTACATCTCCTTACACCTCTGATAAATGTCGTTGCAATTCTTCAGCGACTTCAGAGAGGTGGTGGGTCCCGATAACCAACAACTCTTTAGTGTACTCTCAAATGGACGGACACATCCTAATACGGACCGTAATGTCATTAAACTAGCTGTAGACCGCAATGTCCTTAAACTAACTCCGGACCGTAATGTCCTTAAGCTAGCTGTGGACCGTAACGTCCCTAAACTAAAACGATAGAGCCCAAGTGCTCTTTCGTTGGATCAAAAATGTCCTGAACCCCCGTTAAGTAGATCTTAGTCCAACATCGGATTAACGTATCCTTAACAATTATTTAAGTCGGTCTTAATCTCAAACAAGGTTAACGATCCTTAAATCAAACCAAACCCAAATCTAAGAAAATATGGATTTGGACTAATCCATGCCCTACGGGCGACAACACAAATTAGTTTCCGTATACAATCCACGGGCAACCAAAAATAAAACAAACACACGACACGAAGTGACCTTCTGGAGCAGGAGAAAGTGGTTACCGCAATGCGGTAATGTAATTAACTGCATGGGCTTGCACCTGCAGGGAAGAGCGTCCCCACAATCAAAAACCCCTCACAACGAGGGGGAATCTGATGAAGTCCGCTACAACGGCCGCATCCGTCCAGACCTCCGATACACGGTGTCATAAATCAGCTTGGCATCTTCAGAGTGGTGAATGGATAAATCCAAATAGCATCCGCCCCCAAATTCAGGCGAGACATTTGTCATCTCTATTTTCGGCGGTAAACAGATTCTGGCACGCCCGGTGGGACCTTTTTCTCTTTCCACTCCACACTTCGTATATCGTGTTCGTGAACGGATCGCGGTTTAATATGGTTGCACCTAAATTCGAGGTACTAAGATTTGGTGTCTTGCCCCATGCAGAAGAAAAGATGACGTCGATTGCTTCTAACTGCACCAATTGCAACAACAACTACCACTCCATCCCTGTTGGAGGAGTGACTTATGGGCCTTAAGCGTCCTCCATCTTTGCGATGCCGGTGGAGCAGGTGACTCAGGCCACCACTGGATTGTTCTTCGGTACCATGCTCCCGCCAATGAGCTTCAATGCTTCAGTGATCACATGAGGCTCCAAAGAAGTCGATCTTCGATCAGCTTGCAGCTATCACGACCCCTCTCAACGGGTCGTCCAATTCTAACGCCTCAATCTTTAACAGACTGGGCCAAGGCTCCAGTGGGCCCGTAAAGAGGCCTGCAATACCTGAAGGAGTTATCCCAAAGCGGATAGCCATTCCAGCTCCGGTAGACGAAGTCGTCAAAGGGGTTTCTCCTGCTAAGGGATCGGTCTTCGCAAGACTGGCCGTTCCAACTCCAACTACGGATGAGGTCGTTACAAGTGCTTCCCCTATTCGAAAGTCAGTCTTCGACAGGCTAGACGTTCCCTCTCAACGAACATCAGTCCTCGACAGGTTGGCACCAACAGTAGCCTCTCATCAAAGTAAGGGGCATGACAAGGTCGCTTCTACAACTGAGGTGATCCCATCACAAGACATGCTCGACGTCGCCACGGGCGCCGTGTGAGGAAAGCTAGGGGAAACTCTCCTTCAGGACTTACCCCACCAGCTCCAACGGTAGAAATTGATGCTGCTGTTCCAACTGGGAACAGCTTCGAGCTACTCAGGGGGTGCGCAAGAACTCTCCAACCGCCATACTGAAGAAGTCTCCTCCGCCTGTCGAAAACACAACACGGGTGAATCTGGAACAGCCTCCTCGGCGGTTGTCCTCCAAGATCCATAGAGTTTGGCAGAAAGTCCAAGACTCTGTAATTGACAAAGATTACTCTCGCCTGCTGAAGAAGACGAAGGCTCGGCAAGAGGAGGACCATCCAACCGCCATACCACGAAAGGTATCATCTGCATGGGTGCCTACCGCAATGGCCCCCTCAACCTCGACCTCCCACAAAAAGAGAAGGCCTGAGAATCTCCCACCACTGGCGGCAAATTTCAAAGGCAATGGACCCAAACGCCCCAAGTCTGGGGGCATGGTTGTGCATACCGTCTACATGGCATCCGAAAAAGAGGATAGTCGTGCTTCCGTGAGTCATCGACCACTCACACGGTCTGTGACGAAAGCTCAGGAGCAACAACAAAAGCTCCAGGAGATGTTGACAAGGATGGCTACACTTACTGGGCAGAAAGAAAGACCGGAAGCATCGTCGGAACAGCGCTAAGAGCAGGAGACCCACACCGAATTCCTACGGAGGGTGCTCGAAAAGAAAGATAAAGAAGCCGCGGAATAAGAAGCTAATATAAAACAGATGGCGCTTCTGTTCCAGGACATGGTTGGGATGATGATCCAGCCGGACCCTCCAGCCGAAGACCCTCCAATAATCATTGAAGACGGCAGAGGGGAGACATCGAACCCTCCTCCGGCCTCATCAGCAGCCAGGGAGGAGACAATCTCCAAAGCTACCCTTGATGACTACATAGCTTACCAAATACGAGCTCATCAAGCGAACAAAGCGGCAGGTCAGGTCGTTAGAACTGGGCGACCTTACCCAGGCTGGTATGACCAAATTAAGTACTCGCCAGGATATACGATCTCCAAATTCCATGTGTATAAAGGGACGGGAAATCCGCACCAACACGTTGCTCAATTCAGAGCTTTGTACGGTAACACCGAGGGCGATGACAAATTATTGCTTCGCCATTTTGTTGGCAGCTTAGTAGAGACATCATTTGAATGGTATCTGGAGCTTCCGAATGATTCCATCAAGACATTTGCAGAAATGGAGCTACTGTTTACACAAAGGTTCGCAAGCGCAAGCGAGCGCACCCCAATCACGGCATTAATCAACGCCAGGGTGCGGGAGAAACCTAGGTTCAGTACGCAATTCGGTGTCGGAACCTATGGTCGAAATGTGAACAACGCATAGAAGAAGCTCCTACTGTGGGCATGTTCATGGGGACCCTCGACCCTCAGGCAACTATATCCCAGTTTATGATGTTCTTCATGCCGACCACCTTCTAGGCCTTGATTGACAAACTGGCCCAAATGGACCAGATGGGCCATAGGCCATCCTCTTCAAAGACAGATCTTCGGAATGAAAAGGGCAAAGGGAAAGCGACCTTCGTCGCCAACGCTCAACAACAACCAAGCGACCCGAAACCGGTTATTCTCCAAAACAGCAGACCGCGAGCCCTCGAAGAGAAGTTGAGACGTCCTTACTCGTTTCCCCGGGATAAAACGAGGAGACTATTCGAACTAACGGTGCACAACAGGCTCATCACTCGGCCGGACCCGAGACGCCCACTGCAATCGGGCGATATCAATAATCTCAATTACTGCCCTTACCACCGAATAGTGGGCCACCCAATCGAAGATTTCCATGTCTTTAAAAACTGGGTTGAAGACCAGTACCAACAGGGCAAGTTCGCGCTGTCCAAAAACTTGAAGGTGAACCCGCCGCAGCAGCACGCTCCTAAGAAGATGGACACGCCGGGGGCATCATACTCATTTATAGAAGAAGCTCCATGGGAAGTGGTCCTTTCAGCTAAAACTAAAAAAATGCTGAAGGATCTTCAAGCATGTCTAATGATTAGGTGGAAAAGCCTGCTGGAGCCTGAAATTATTGACGGAATGCTGAAACCGCACCCAACGTCAAAAGTTGGTAACGATGGACAAAACCTCCAGGCCAAGCCTCCAAAGACTTCAAAGAAAAAGAAAAGGCCAAGAAGCCCGTCCAGCTCGACGAAAATCGTACGGGTCTGCAGAAATACATCGACGCACTGGAGGAATACAACCAAAAAGCGCGGACCGCAGTTCCATTGGAAGAATTCCTCAAGTATATTCTTAAGAATGGAGACAGTGACATTGATGAAGGAGACGACTCGTCAGAAGAACCCGAGGAGTATGTGGCGAGCTGCCACATGACCTCTCACTCGTCAATAAATGGCAAAGAAGCTCCTGACATAGAGAAACTGGGGGCAGATCCAGAACCAAAACCTATGGAACCGTCAGATGACCTCATCGATAAGCTGCTGAACGAAGCTCTTCAAAAGAGCAAAGCTGGTCGAGAACGTGAAGCGGCCATTTACGAAAAGGCCAAGCACCGGTGTCAGGCCAAAAAAAACTCCGGTGATGAGAAACCACAGAATACCTCAACTGGATCAAAGTGCCCTTGCCACCAGCAGGAGCAGAATCAAGATAAGGAAACAGTTCGTCAAAGCTTTGTCAATGGGAATAAAGCTGCCACCTTTCAAAGATGATACTTCCAGGAATACGTGCCCCGACGAACTGGATGTCCATCCTAAATACTACTTGTATCATCGGAGGGTCACACACCCTACCGAAGAGTGCAATGCCTTCAAGAAGTGGTGGCAGGGATACGTTGCCCACCGACAACACTTCAAGCGGGTAAAGCGCAAAGCCTGTCGGGAGCAGAGGAACACGGAAGACGAGCGTGAAGGAACAGCCAGTAACTGTCATATGGTTGATGCCACCTCGACAAGAGCTAAACCTCAAGTTCTTAGCTTTGGGAGCGATTCTGACGAAGAAATAACCCTCGGCCCTCTCTTCAAGGAATCTACCTCTGAAAAAGAAGAGGAAATGAAGAACTGTGAGAACATTCAACTGCGTAACCGTACGTTGCCTGAAAAGAATCTCGGACCTTCAGACAAAGGTTCGGGCAAAAGGGACAAAGGGAAGGAAAAAGTCCCTGAGGAGATTGCCCTCGATGATAGAGTTGTCGAAGAGCTCACAGCTAAGGACCTGCTCAAGAAGAACAAGGTGGATTACAATGTCCTGGGGCATCTGAGAAAGATACCCTCCTAATTGAGTATCTTGGATGCCCTTCTCCTTTCTAAAGTGGCACGAGATTCCCTGATCAAGGCGTTACAAGAGCCCGACCAGTTTCAAGCCTTCCTGGCGGAAGAAAAGATAAAGGACGAGCTGGAAGAAGTCCACGCGGCTGATATCACCTTCAGCGATGAAGACCTCCTTCTCGGAACGTGCGAGCACAACCGTCCGCTGTATGTAACCGGGTATTGCCACGACATTAAGATAAGGAAAATCCTGGTTGACAACGGGTTCTCCGTCAACCTTCTCAATGTAAGAGTGCTGAAGGAGATTTGCATGAACGTTCAGCACTTGGCTCGGGATAAAATTACCATCTTCGGTTTTGACACCCAATCATCACAAACGCTCGGGTCTGTAATACTGACACTACGCTTCGGGCTGCTTGTCACTGACATCAAGTTCCATGTTATTGACGCCAAGACTTGCTACAACGCTTTGCTCGGCAGGCCTTGGTTACATGAGTACAACATCATCCCTTCTACACAACATCAGTGTATGAAGTACTTCAAGGATAGCCTCGAGTACACAGTTACAGGGGAGCTGAACCCATTCTCTGTAAATGAAGTCTACAAGTATGAAGACGCCAAGTACTTCTTACCAGACTTCGAAAACATGGAAAGATGTCACAAACCGGAGAATAAGCAAAAGGCCATTGCCACTATCCCGATATTTGGGAGCGATACCGAAGAGGATGAAGATATGGTCTCCTTGGAACAACCCCAAGGCAACAGGTTAGAACCATCCACTCCTATTTTGGTCTTTGGTGGTGACTCTGAAGACGAGGCCAATGCAGTGTTCTCCGTCCGCCCGTCAATACAGACCTTTGCTGGAGCTGACTAGAGTTTACAGATTACCCTGGTTTCGCGGCGGCATTGCAAAGAACTTGATGCACTTGATACGTACAGCGTGCAAGAGCTGCAGACCTTCTACGTCCCTCCTCGCCAAAGAAGTGAGAAGGCGATCCTTTTCTACCAATCCACGGAGACTAAAATGGAGAAAGAAGTATGGCACGGTGCCAAACCTGCGCTCGACAGGCTTCAACCAATCCGTCTGCCCAGGTATTACGCAGAGGGACTGAAAAGGCTATTGAGATGCTAAGGTGTACCCTTCAAACAGACTGCTCGACAAGCCCAGTTCTATAACAAGATTTGGGACGTTCCCGAGACTCAGCAAAAGATGCCCAATGGGAGAATGGAGACAACTGGCCTTGGATACGTTCGGTCTGATAAACGGGAGCGGTTCCATGGCTGCCGCGTCATAAATAACTCCGGTGGAGAAGAGAATGCATTTCCGGACAGCGTTGATGTCAAACCAGAGCGAGATCCCGCCATGAGAATACCAAGCTCGTCATTCGAAGAATAGATTGATAAGTTAATAAGAGAAGCGGGTCAAAAGGTTCGGGAAGACTATAGCCACGAAATGGCCATTTACGAGAAAGCCAGGACACAACGCATCATTCAGCAGGCTACGGAGGATGACGATCCCCTTCACCCTCAACCCGCTGTGCACTCTTATGGAAAAAAGAAATCCCGACATAAAAGCAACAATAAGGTAAAGATCGGGAATGACGTTCGAAAACACCAAGGCGGATCCAAGAAACCACACGAGCGAGGAAAAGTCAACTGGAACCCATCTTTTATGAAGAAGATGGGTCGGGAGTACTCTTTCCCTCAAGATAAGAGAAGGAAAATATTCAATCTTGTCATAAAGTATCAAATGATGACGCTCCTGGAGTCTCAATACCCAGAACAGATAAACGAGGTCCATCATCCGGATTATTACTCCTACCACCGAGTAGTGGGACATCCACTTGAAAACTGCTTCACTTTCAAAAACTAGGTTGAAGATCAGTATCAGCAAGGCTGGTTTGCTCTATCCGACAGTTGGAGGGTAGCCCCGCTACGAAAGCATGAGACGAGAACAACCTACACTGCGAAGGAAAGTCTAGATCAGCATCGAGTTTGGAAACGAGCTCGTACCTGCCATATGATAACATTTTCAAAGGAGCGAGAGCATGAGAATATGGATGACCTATCCCAATGCTTCGCAAATGAAGATGAGAACGAGCTGATTTCAAAATTTCCACCGGCGCCAAAAAAGCTAGAAGATGGAATACACACTACAGCAGACAACCTGAGAAAAATCGACTTGGGGACGGCAAACGAACCAAGGCCAACGTTCGTCAGTGAGCTGCTGTCTGAGAAACAGGTAGCCACGTTAAAGGACATGCTTATGCAGTTTAAAAACTATTTCGCATGGAACTATTTCGAGATGCCGGGATTAGATCCAGAGATAGCTGTGTATAAACTGGCGATATCGCCGGACGTCAAGCCAGTCAAACAAGCATCAAGAAGAATGCGGCTTGAGCTTGAGATGAGTATCAATGCCGAATTCAAGAAGCTAATTGACACCGGCTTCATCCAAGAAGTTCAATATCCTGACTGGATCGCTAATATCGTTCCGGTAATGAAGAAAAATGGGACGGTACGCATCTGCGTAGAATTTCGGGATCTCAACAAAGCTTGTCCGAAATATGACTTCCCAGTGCCTGTCACCGAGTTGATGATCGATAACACATCCACCCATGAAGTCTTCTCCTTCATGGACGGATCCTCAGGGTACAACCAAATCAAGATGCATCTTGAAGACCAAAAGCACACTGCTTTCCGGACTCCGTTGGGCATATTCTTCTACAAAGTGATGCCATTCGGTCTGAAGAACGCTGGCGCCACCTACCAGAGGGCCATGACAATGATCTTCGATGACCTCGTACATAAGATTGTTGAATGTCATATCGACGACCTCGTGGTGAAAAGCAAACCATACGAGGAACACTGGGAGCATTTGAAAATAGTGTTCCAGTGTCTTCGGAAATATAATCTGAAGATGAACCTTCTGAAATGCGCATTTGGAGTTTCCTCAGGCAAATTCCTAGGATTCATCGTACGACACCGGGGTATCGAAATAGACCCGTCAAAGATCAAAGCGATTATGGAAATGCCTTCGCCAAGAACTATTAAACAATTGCGGTCTCTCCAAGGAAAGCTCGCGTATATCTAGCAGTTCATAGCTAACCTCTCCGGCAAATGCCGCCCTTACAGTCATCTAATGAAGAAAGGGATCCCATTCGTTTGGGATCATAAATGCCAAAGCGCACTGGGAGAAATCAAGCAATATCTGTAGAACCCGCCGGTACTCACCATGCCGGTCAAGGGAAAGCCCCTCATCCTGTACACAACAGCCTTTGAAGGTTCTTTAGGCGCGCTATGGGCACAAGAGAACGACCAGGGGAAGGAGAGAGCTCTCTACTATTTGAGTCGAGTTCTCCTTAGGGCAGAAAATAACTACTCCCCCATCGAAAAGCATTGCCTGGCGCTGATTTTCGCGGTAACGAAGCTTCGACATTATGCATTGGCACATGAGGTCCAACTCATTTCAAAGGTGGATCCTCTCAAGTATTTGATGTCGAAATCCATATTAATAGGAAGGCTAGCCAAATATGCCCTCCTCTTGGTGGAGTTCTCGATAGTGTATCAACCCCTCAAGGCAATAAAAGGCCAGACTATCGCCGATTTTCTCACTGAGCATCCAATACCTGCCGACTCTCCCTTGAACTGCGAGTTGCCGGACGAACACGCGTTTGACGCAATTAACAGGGAGGAAGAAGGGAATGATGCCCGATGGGAACTCTACTTCGATGGAGCGTCCTCCCTGAGGAAGCAAAAGCAAAACACCCCATGATTAAAGCTGGGGTGGGCTTTATCTTCGTGACTCCACAAGGAGGGATTATGCGTTTTGCCCTTTCCTTAACAGAGCCAAGAATAAACAATGAAGCTGAGTATGAATCTTTGATAGCAGGTCTCGAGATTGCTGTCAACATGGGAATCGAAAATCTTCTCATATATGGACACTCCCAGCTGGTCATTAGCCAAGTAAATGGCGACTACCAGACGTGCAAGCCAAAACTGTTCAGGTATGGCGAAAGAGTGCAGCAATTGCTGACGCAAATCCCCTCCTACACCCTGGAAAGCATACCACGTGTGGAAAATAGCAAGGCGGATGCATTAGCCAAGCTTGCTAAAGAACTGGCTGACGAAAACCTCGATGACGTAGAGATCATTATGCAAAATCGCCGGATTCTCGCGCCAACAGAAATATCTCCGGAGTCGTCTAAAGAAAAGGAAGCGACCAAACAAGCGGTTTTCCAAGTAGAGGATGAAGAAAAGGCGAAGGATTGGAGAGAAGTCTTCATAGACTACTTAAAATCCCATCGAACGCCCGAAGACGCGTCGTCAAGACATCAGCTCATGAAACGAGCTCTGTCTTTCGCCTTCGTCAATGATACTCTATATAAGAGATCGTTCGACAGTTTGTGGCTAAGGTGCCTGGGACCAGAAGAAGCAAAAAGGGTCATCCAAGAAACTCATGACGGACTCCGCGGTTCCCATCAAGCTGAGCCAAAGATGAAGCTGAAGATCAAAGAATGGGTTACTATTGGCCCACGATGATTCAGGACTGTCTTGAGTATGTGAAGCAGTGTCACTCGTGCCAAATTCACGGGGACTTCATTCACCAGCATCCGAATCCACTACATCCAACAATGGCTAGCTGGCCATTCGAAATGTGGGGAACCGATATAATCGGGCCCATCGAGCCAGCATCGTCCAAGGGACAACGGTTCATACTAGCAACAACCGATTTCTTCTCTAAATGGGCAGAAGCAATACCGTTAAGAGAGGTGAAGACGGAGAACATCCTCTATTTCTTCAAGACACATGTCATCTACCGATTCAGCACTCCGCGACGGATCATCTCGGATAATGGGTCGGCATACAGAAGCCACACGATCAGTCGCTTCGCACAACAGCATAATATAGATTGGAGATATTCTTCAGTTTATAATTCTCGAGCTAACGGTCTAGCTGAGGCTTTCAACAAGACCTTGACAAAGATCATAAAGAAAACGGTATCCAGAAATAAAAAGGACCGGCACGAGAGATTGCATGAAGCTCTCTGGGCCTATCGGACTACGTTCAAGACGGCCACAAACACAACGCCATTTGCGTTAGTATTCGGCACGGAAGCGGTACTTCCCTTAGAGATAGAGCTACCCTCTTTACGAGTGGAGGTTCGGTACGAACTAACGGATAAAGAAAATGCCCATCTTCAGCTCGAGGAACTTGATACCCTCGATGAAACTCGTCTCATGGCGCAGCAAAACCTAGAACCTTACAAAGCGAGGATGACGCGCTCATACGAAAGACTAACTAGGACGAGAACATTCCGCCAAGGAGAACTCATGCTAGTCGTAAAAAGACCTATGATCCCCAACCGTGCCAAACGGGGGAAATTCGAGCCAAATTATGAAGGTACGTACATCATAGACAAGGTCTACCAAGGTGGGGCCTATTTGCTCATAGATATGCATAGCAAAAGACCCTTCCGGCCAATAAACGGCCGATTCCTGAAAAAATACTACGCCTGACGAGTCACGGCCTAGGTCAATGATAGATGACGACACCTATGTCCTCTTGCTATCTTCTTGAGTTAAAACTCTAAGAGTAGTACCCAACAGTACTCAGTCTCAAACATGGAGAGCTACGGACCGTAACGTCCTTAAACTAGCTATAGACCGTAATGTCCTTAAAACTAACAATGGACCGCAACATCCTTAAACTAGTTACGGACCGTAACATCCTTAAACTAGTTATGGACCGTAACATCCTTAAAACTAACAATGGACCGAGATGTCCTTAAACTAACATTAGATCGAGATGTCTTTAAACTAACAATGTCGCCTCAAACACGGCGATAGTGGAATGCAAGTCCATAAGTCCCAGCGGTGAGGACTGCAACTCAAATACCACCGACAAACGGATGGATCACATTGCGGCAAAACTTTTCTCGAGAGTTTCATCATGCAAAAAAAAGGGTACGTCCACAAGCGAAATGGGCATGGATGAAAACCCGAAAGGGCGCCGTGAGTAAAAACAGCAGGACTACCGGCAAGTTTGTGAAAACCCGAAAAGGCGCAATCTCGTTAAAATAAAGACACCTGCAAAGTCCTCTCGTCCTTGTGAGGAGAAAATACCTGCGTGAGATCCTTATGACTCACAAGGGAGCAACACACTTAGAGATCCCTACGATTCCTAAGGAGAAATTGCACTTACGAGATCCTCACGACTCGTAAGGAGAATTCCCCCTATGAGACCCTCATGGCTCGTAGGATTCAAAAAGCCTTAAGCTACAGGGATCTGAACCTATTCTTAAGCCATCACACTCCCCAAGTTGCCCTACAAACGGTTCAATATCGGCCCTTGTATACAATCCACGGGCACAAATAAACGTTTCCCTCACCAAGTCCCACCAACGACGAGGAATGTCCTCATGTGGTGAACAACACTTGTAGGTCCTCTCGACTTATAAGGAGAAAACACTCTTGTAAGATCCTTACGACTTATAAGAGAACATACACTTAGGAATCCTCACGATTCCTAAGGAGAAAACGCACCTACGAGATCCTCACGACTCATAGAGAGAAATATCTTTATGAGACCCTTGCGGCTCATGAAGTCAAAAGCCTTAGTCGACAGGATCTTAACCATGTTTTCTAAGCCACCTTTGTTCAAACCGACAAAGGCAAATGATGATTCGCTCCTGGCAATATCCCAGTGGTAGCTATGCTGATACCTAAATCGGTATCAAATTCCATGTCCTTTCACGGCAAATAATGATTCGCTCCTGGAAATATTCCAGTCACAGCGATGCTGATGCTTAGATTAGTATCAGGTCTTGAGTTCCATACTCGCAGCAAAAAGTCAGCGAGCCATAAACGCATATGAAATAGCCGAAATGATAGGGCAACTTGCAATAAAAATCAGCAAGTAAAATATATATTTACAAAAATAGCTGAAATGATTGGGCAACTCGCAATAAAAAGAAGCGAGTAAAGAAAAAGATAAATAGCCGAAATGATTGGGCACCGCGAAAAATAGCCGAAATGATTGGGCGATCGCTATTTTCGCGATATAAAAAGTTGAAATGATAGAGCATCGCGGAAAGAAATAAAAAAATGAAATGAAATTTATGCCCTGCATGTGAGATCACATTGACCCATGTATACAATCCATGGGCACAAACAGAAAGGGAACCTCATCGTCCCACCAGGCTTCGTCAAAGGGAAGCCAGATCTCGATGGCTACACCTACGGCCTAGAGATCAACCAATAGCATTCTTCCTCCCTCCAGCAAGATACTTCCTCCCTCCAGCAAGATACAGGCGCGACGTTAGCAAAATGGAGCCACGGCAAAGTCCCCTAGTTCCAAATCTCGACAGTTCACAGACAACCCGGAGACAACCTTAACAGTCATCGCAATATTACAGACACAATGTCAACCAACGAAGCAAAGAAAGATCCCTAGCTTCAGGGTCTTGACGGTAACTCAATTGAGACCTGAAAGACTATCGGAGACCATCCCACTCTAGCGCGGAGTGATCATGACTCATCGGGGCTCCCAAACTGAGCCTAACCTCAAGTAAAAAAGCGACATGGAATATCCCTAACGCTTTCTCTTTCGACGGTAATATTACCTGGAAGATTACTTGAAGACGACTTGTCCATCCCCCGAAGGGATCAGAGACACGACAGTCGTGGGGCTACCCGAATAGTAAGATTGCATATAGGGAAATATATCGGCCAATGCGACGGTGCGATGAGTAAAAAAACCCTAGTACCATAGACCCTAACGAACTTATATTAGCAGGAGTTAACTGTGACGTTAGAAAACTCTTGCGAGAACTTCTCGATTCGTCTCGACTCGTGAGGAAATTAGTGTCCTTGTGAGAACTTCTCGATTCGTCTCGACTCTTAAAGAAAAGCCTTAGGAAATGGGGATAAGGACCTGTTTCCTAAGCACTGGGGCCCTGCAAGTCAGTCCAAGATGGACTATTGCATACTATTCACGGGCCACACTCTCCAAAGTCGAATATCGGCAAGGAGGGAAACAACCACTTACGAGTCCTCTCGACTTGTAAGGGGAAAATTCTCTAGTGAGATACTTACAACTCTTAAGAGAAAACACACACTTAGAAGTCCTCATGACTCCTAAGGAGAAAACGCACCTGCAGGATCCTCACGACTCGTAGGGAGAAAAGTCTTTGTGAGACCCTCACAGCTCATAAAGTTGAAAAGTCTTAGGCGGCAGATCTAAACCTGTTTTCTAAGCCATCGTTGCCCTGCAAGTAGGTCCAAGATGGACTATTGTATACTATCCACTGGCCACACTCTCCAAAGTCAAATATCGACAAGGAGGGAAAAAAAACTACTTACGGGTCCTATCGACTTGTAAGGGGGAACATTCTCTTGTGAGATCCTTACGACTCTCAAGAGAAAACGCACTTAGGAGTACTCACGACTCCTAAGGAGAAAATACACCTACGAGATCCTCTCGACTCGTAGGGAGAAAAACCTTCTTGAGACCCTTATGGTTCATGAAGATGGAAAAAGTCTTAAGCTACAAGGACCCTAAACTTGTCTTATAAGCAATCAATTCTCTAGTCACGCATAACATTGCACTACTTCACCCACGTACATACTTACGTGGGCAAAGTAGTGGGGGCATTTATTCCTGCCAAAATTTTGGCTCAAAACTTGCTCCCTTAAAAAATAATAACAATAAAATAAAAAGAAAAGAAAAACTCCACATGCAAAGCATGTAGGTACTGCCTCGGATACAATTAAATCCTATGATGGCGCCTCACGTGCTCCTCATGCGAGCACCAATGTGCAAAGCATAAAAAGAAATATATTAAATAAGAGTTAAACTCTTAGGAGGCAACGCCTCACGTGCCTTGCATGAGGGCGCCAGCGCCAGGAGTTAAAGATTCTGAGGCAGCGCCTCACATGCCCCGCACGAGAGCGCCGGCGCCAGAACTAAAAGTTTTATGCCGTTGGATCAAACATCCAACGGAGATGATAAATCATCAAAACACAGAATTAAATTCTTGTTGACGAAATACTCCTCAAATATTTCTAAACAAGAAAGATTAAACTCTGTAAAACAGAGCACCGTTGGATTAAAGATCCAATGGTGATTAAAAATCACCAAGTTACAGAATAAGCTCTGTAGAGGAAAATATTTTCCCAATCTTTCTAAATAAAAAAGATTACGCTCTGTAAAACAGAGCACCATTAGATTAAAGATCCAATGGTGATTAAAACTCACTAAGCTACATAATAAGCTCTAAAGGGGAAAATATTTTCCCAATCTTTCTAAACAAGAAAGATTATGCTCTGTAAAACATAGCACCTTTGGATTAAAGATCCAATGGTGATTAAAAATCATCAAATTACAGAATAAGCTCTGTATGGAAAATATTTTACAATCTTGTTAAAAAACAAGAAAAATATATTCTGTAAAACAGAAGTTCTTGGATCAAAAATCCAACAGCGGATAAAATCCCCAAATCAATTAAAGATCTCTCAATGAGAGAATTCTTTAACTGAATCAACAAATCTGCCTCTACTATATAAAGGCCACAAGATTTCAAGTCTTAAAGAGAGGAACCCCCCCCCCTAAACTTCAAAGTTCAAAAAGAAGAGCTTTAAGAGAGAAGAAAGAAGAAGAACTTCTTCAAGATAAATAGAGATCATAGTATCTCATCTGTATACCCAAGGGTTTCACCCTTATAAAAGAACATAGTTCTTTCCCTGGATCTGAGATCCATAAGAGAAGTCTCCCACAAATGAGAATTTAATTCTCGTGGGGATGAATTTATTCTTGGGGATTGAAGATCCAGGGGAGAACAAAAGATTGACCTCTTCAGAAAAATGCACAAAGAAAGAAACAGCGTCGTGCGCCTCATGTGCCCCTCATGTGGGCGCTGCTTAATAAAGAGTGCTTAGCACTCAGTGGTTTGCGCCCAGCGCCCAGCGCCCAACGCCCCACGTGCCCCTCACATGGGCGCTGCATAATAAAGAGTGCTCTACACTTAGTGGTTGGCGCCCAGCTCCGAACACCCCGCGTGCCCCTTACGTAGGCGCTGTTTAACATAAAGCGCTCTGTAAATAGAGCCCAGCGCCATAAAGAGTGTTTAACATTCCATAAAAAACAAAAATAGGGTGAGTGTCAGAGCCCATATCAATACTCAGCATTGTTGCACAGAAAAGGGACCGAGCCCAAACAAGCGTTTAACACTTTATTCGAAAACTGAGTGGGTTGAGTCTAAGTTGACCAAAAGTCCCTACTTCAGATCAACCGAGCATATGTGCTCACAATTTTTCCAAATTGGTCTTAGTCCCAAACACGACTATTGATCTTCCAACGGACATCGGTTCAAGGGTACATCTCCTCACACCTCTGATAAATGTCGTTGTAATTCTTCAGCGTCTTTAGAGAGGTGGTGGGTCCCGATAACGAACAACTCTTTAGTGTACTCTCAAATGGACGGACACATCCCAATACGGACTGTAATGTTCTTAAACTAGCTGTGGACCAGAATGTCCTTAAACTAATTCCGGACCGTAATGTCCTTAAACTAGCTGTGGACCGTAACGTTCCTAAACTAAAATGATAGAGCCCACGTACTCTTTCGTTGGATCAAAAATGATCTTGAACCCCCGTTTAGTAGATTTTAGTCCAATATCGGATTAACGTATCCTTAATAAATATTTAAGTCGATCTTAATCTCAAACAAGGTTAACGATCCTTAAATCAAACCAAACCCAAATCTAAGAAAATACGGATTTGGACTAATCCACGCCCTACAGGCGACAACACAAATTAGTCTCCGTATACAATCCACGGGCAACCAAAAATAAAACAAAAACACACGACACGAAGTGACCTTCTAGAGCAGGAGAAAGTGGTTGCCACGATGCGGTAATGTAATTAACTGCAGAGCCTTACGCCTGCAGGGAAGAGCGTCCCCACAATCAAAAACCCCTCAAAACGAGGGGAATCTGATGAGGTCCGCTACAACGGCCGGATCCGTCCAGACCTCCGATACACGGTGCAATAAATTAGCTTGGCATTTTTGGAGAGGTGGACGGATAAATCCAAATTGCTGCCCCCAAATTCAGGTGAGACGTTTGTCGTCTCTGTTTTCGGCGATAAACAGAGAGATGTACCCTTAAACCAAATCCCGTATTTGAAGGAAAGGGGGTGATGGACCTATGATTCGTTAGTCATATTTAAGACTGAGATTACCATAGGAGATATGGGATGAATATCATTTTGGATATCATCCATGAGAGATCATTAGTCATGTTTGAGACTAAGATCAGTTTGAAAATCATGAGCATATGGGCTCGGTTAATTTAAAATCAAAGAGGTTTAACCTCGGGAAACTTAGCCAATTTGGGATGAGATTGGGTTTCTGTAATACCCAGTAGTACTAAGCACTCAATTGCATATAGCGCTCACGTGTATATCACGTGAGGCGCTATAATAGTGCTAAGCACTAATTTTTCTCTAGCGCTCACGTGTGTTTCACGTGAGGCACTGAGCGTCTGGCGCTCTCGTGTGTTTCATATGAGGTGCCCAGCTTTGCCTTCTTTTGAGCGATCATGTGTGTTTCACATGTGGCGCTAAGCGTTTGGCGCTCACGTGTGTTTCACATGAGACGCTGAGCTTTTGTCCTTGGGTGCTCACGTTCTTTTCACGTAAGGCGCTGAGCTTTTTGGATATTTAATCTCTGTTGTTGTTTCTAGAGAACTTAAATCTCTGTTAATGGTATTTTGACCATTAATGATCACCAAGATCATTATTTTGAGGATCTCGAATCGGGTTCATTAAAGAACTAAGTTCTTGATTTGAAAAAACTAAGGTCCTGGAGTATTATGAACTCCATCTTCTCCCAGAGGTTAAACTTCTTTTAATGGTGTTTTGACCATTAAGGATCGCCAAGATCACTATTTTGAGGATCTTGGATTGTGTTCTTTAAAGAATTAAGTTCTTAATTTGAAGAAACTAAGTTCCTGGAGTATTACGAACTCCCTCTTCTCCGAGAGTTAAAACCTCTTTTAATGGTGTTTTGACCATTAAGGATCACCAAGATCACTATTTTGAGGATCTTGGATTGGGTTCTCTAAAGAACTAAGTTCTTGATTTGAAGAAACTAAGTTCCTGGAGTATTATGAACTCTATCTTCTCCGAGAGGTTAAATCTCTTTTAATGGTGTTTTGACTATTAAGAATAACCAAGATCACTATTTTAAGGATCTTGGATTGTGTTCTTTAAAGAACTAAGTTCTTAATTTGAAGAAACTAAGATCCTTGATTATTATGAACTCCATCTTCTCCGAGAGGTTAAACCTCTTTTAATGGTGTTTTGACCATTAAGGATCACCAAGATCACTATTTTGAGGATCTTGGATTGAGTTCTTTAAAGAACTAAGTTCTTAATTTGAAGAAACTAAGTTCCTAGAGTATTATGAACTCCATCTTCTTTCTTTTCAAATTTGTTCTTCTCTGAATTTTTGATTCTCAAGAACAAGATCTTCCCGATGTGAATTAAATTCTCAATTTGTGGGAGATTTGTCTTGCGGATCTCAGATCCATAGAAAAAACTAAATTCTTTGAGAAGGGTTAAACTCTTATATATGATATGATAAGTAAAGGAGATATTTTGATCTTGATATTTTCTTTACCTAGGGTTTTGAGGAAGAAGCTCTTGTTTAAGAATTAAAATCTCTTTTGTTTTGTGAGAGCTTTTGGGAGCCTTCTGTATATTTTTTTTACAGAAGCTTATGAGGTGATCTCCTCTTCTTAGATTTAATCTCCTTATTTCTATTTATAGGATAAGAGAAAAAACAATTTGTTGAGAATATCTCTCATTGAGAGATCATGATTGATTTCATGATCTTTTAGATCAATCGGTGAATTTTATTCACCGTTGGATTTTTAATCCAAAGACTCTCTGTTTAACAGAGAAGATTTTTTGTTTGTTTAACAAGATTAGGAAATGTTTTCTTAAGATAGAATTTTATTTTATCATATGAATATCTTATTAGTTTAACAAGATTAGAATTTTATTCTATCATATAAATATCTTGTTAGTTTAACAAGATTAGAATTTTATTCTATCATATGAATATCTTGTTGGTTTAACAAGATTAGGAAATATTTTCCTAACCATAAAATTTAGTTCTGTTTAAAAGAGAAGATCTCTCTTATTTTAGGAAGATCGGGGAAATATTTGCCACATAGAATTTAATTCTATCATTGGATCTTTGATCCAACAGAGAATATCTTCTTTATTTATAAAGATCAGAGGAATATTTTCCCCTAATAGAATTTAATTCTATTATTTGATGATTTATTGTTCCCATTGGATATTTGATCCAACAGCTCTGTTTAACAAAGAATATCCCAGATTTTAAGAAAATATCCCCCAATGTTGAATTTAATTCTAACCTCTTTAATTTGAGCGCTGACGCTCACGTGCTATGCCAGTGGACGCCGCCTAAGAATTTAATTTTTTTATAAATAGTCATTCTCATGCTTTGCATGCCGGCACTCACGTGTATTCCACGTGAGGCGCCACTATAGGATTTAATCCTAACAGAAACTGAAGCTGGCGCTGGCGCTCACGTGGGAAACACGTGAGGCACTCAAGAATTTAATCCTATTTGAAGCGGTACCTATATGCTTTCCATGTCTGTGCAAGTTTTTAACACGTGGAGGTTTCCCTTTATTTTTATAATGGAACAGCAAGTTTTGAGCCAAATTTTTTTTGGCGGGAACAAATGCCCCCCACTACTTTGCCCACGTAAGTATGTACGTGGGTGAAGTTGTGCAATATTATGTGTCGCCATAGAATTGATGGCTTAGGATACATGTTTAGGATTCTTGTAGCCTAAGGCCTTTTTCATCTTCATGAGCCGTAAGGGTCTCAAGAAGGTTTTTCTATTTATGAGTCATGAGGATCTCATAGGTGCATATTCTCCCTAAAAATCATGAGGATTCCTAAGTGTTCATCACCTCCGTGAGTCGTAAGGATCTCACTCGAGTATTTTTTCCTTACGAGTCGTGAGGACCCGTAAGTAGCTTCTTCGTTTCAGTGGCATGTAACTTTGGCGAATGTGGCCCATGGATAGTATACAAGAGTCAGTTTGGACCTACTTGTAGGGCAACGATGGCTTAGAAAATAGGTTTTAGATCTGTCGTCTAAGACTTTTCAACTTTATGAGCCATGAGGGTCTCATTAAGACTTTTTTCCTTACGAGTCGAGAGGATATCGTAGGTGCCTTTTCTTCTTAGAAGTCGTGAGGACTCCTAAGTGTATTTTCTCTCGAGAGTCGTAAAGATCTCACAAGAGAATTTTCCCCTTACAAGTCGAGAGGACTTGTAAGTGGTTCTCCTCCTTGTCAGTATGCGACTTTTGAGAATGTGGCCCGTGGATAGTATACAAGAGTCAATTTGGACCTACTTGTAGGACCACGTTGCTTAGGAAACAGGTTGATATCCCCGTCGCCTAAGGCTTTTCACCTTCATGAGCCGTGAAAGTTTCATAAAGATGTTTTTCCCTACGAGTCGAGAGGATCTCGTAGGTGTATCCTAGCGTGAAATATAGATGACCCCCTTTCTTTTATGATAGAGCTCCATTAGGTTTGTGTTACTAGGGTTTTAGTCCGTGGTACCGTCGCGTTGGCTGATATATTCCTCGATATGCAGTGTTTAAGCTGTTGTTCGAGTAGCCCCGCGACTGTCGTGTCTCTGATCCCTTCGGGGGCTGGACAAGACGTCTTCAGGTAATCTCCTTAGGTCATATTACCGTCGGAAGAGTAAACGTTATGAATTTGCCATGACACTTTTTACTTGAGGTTAGGCTCAGTTTGGAGCCCCGATGAGTCATAACCGCTCCGCACTGGTGTGGGATAATCTCCGATAGTCTTTTAGGCTTTATATAAGTTGACATCGAGACCCGAAGCTGGGAATATGCCGTCACTTTATTTTTTTTTGACGATGCCGTGCCATTTCTTTGCTGAAATAGGATAGACATCTGTAGGACCTCTATGTTGTATGTATTGCAATTGAAGTCCGGAGCTAGGAATATGACATTGCTCCAATTTCATTTGATAGTTGCGTCTGCATCCTGCTGAAATGAGGGGGGAACACGGAGATAGTCTCTAGGTTGTATATGTGCCGTCGAGACTTGGAGCTAGGATTTTTCCATTACTCCATTTTTGTTTCGACCCTTATGTCTTTTGTGGACGTTGCGTCTGCATCCTGCTAGAATAAGAAGGAACGTTGAGTCGATCTCTAGACTGTAGATATCGCCATCAAGATCTGGAGCTAGGAATATGCCATCGCTCTATTTTGATTTGACCTTTGGGTCCTTGTTGAGGTTGCATCTGCATTCTGCTGGCATGAGAAGCATGTCGAGCTGGAGTTAGGATTTTACCGTCACTCCTTTTTTTATTTGGCTCCTTGGAGCCTTTTTTGACGTCGCATCTACACCAAGAAGGAACATCGAGCTGGAGCTGGGATTTTTTCATTACTCCTTTTTTGTTTGACCCATGGGTCTTTAATGACGTTGCATCAACATCCTGTTGGCATGAGAAACGCGTCGAGATGGAGTTATGATTTTGCCGTCACTCCTTTTTTATTCGACCCTTGGGTCTTTGTTGACGTCGCGTCTGCACCCTGCTGGCATGAGAAGCACGTCGAGTCGATCTCTAGGCTGTAGATGTTTCCATTAAGATCTGGATCTAGGAATATGCCATCGCTCCACTTTGATTTGACCTTTGGGCCCTTGTTGACTTTGCGTCTACATCCTGCTGGCATGAGAAAAACGTCAAGTTGGAGTTAGGATAATGCCGTCACTCCTTTTTTATTTGGCTCCTTAGAGCCTTTGTTGACGTCGCATCTGCACCGAGAATGAACATCGAGCTGGAGCTGGGATTTTGCCATTACTCCTTTTTTGTTTGACCCTTGGATTTTTCGTTGACGTTGCGTCTGCATCCTGCTGGAATGAGAAGGAACACCGAGTTGGAGTTAGGCTTTTCCATTACTCCGTTTTGATTTGGCTTCTTGGAGTTTTGTTGACATCACGTCTGCACCCTGTTAGAATGAGAAGAACGTCGAGCTGATCTCTAGGCTGTAGATGTTGTCGTCGAGATCTGGCTCTTCCTTTGACAGAGCCTGGTGGGAAAATATGGTTCCCTTTTCATTTGTGCACATGGATTGTATACAAGGGTCGGTGTGAACTCACCTGCAGGGCAGAAAAGTTTCATTTTCATTTTTTTTTATTTCTTTCCGCGATGCTCTATCTTTTCAGTTTTTATGTCGCGAAAGTCGTGATTGCCCAATTATTTTGGCTATTTATCGCGGTGCCCAATCATTTCGACTATATCGTTTTTTTACTCGCTATTTTTTATTGCGAGTTGCCAAACATTTCGGCTGTTTCATATGCATATATTATTTTGCTCGCTGAGTTTTATTACGAGTCAGGGACTTAAGATCTGATTCCAATCTTGGCATCAGCATCGCTGCAACTGGAATATTGCCAGAAGCGAATCATCATTTGCCCTTATCGATTTGAACAAAGGTGGCTTAGTAAACAGGGTTAGGATCCTGTCGACTAAGACTTTTGACTTTATGAGCCATAAGGGTCTCATAAAGGTTTTTCTCCTTACGAGTCATGAGGATATCATAGGTGTATTTTCTCCTTAAGAATCGTGAGGACTCCCAAGTGCGTTCTCTATTATAAGTCGTAACGATCTTACAAGAGTATTTTCTCCTTATAAGTCGAGAGAACTTACAAGTGTCGCTCACCATATGAGGACATTTCTCGTGATTGGTGGAATTTGGTGGGAGAATATTTATTTATGCCCGTGGATTGTATACAAGGGTCAATATTGGACCGTCTGTAAGGCAATATTAGGGGAATATGACAGCTTAAGAACAGACTTAGATCCCTGTAGCTTAAGACTTTTGAATCCTATGAGCCATAAGGGTCTAATAGGGGGGAAATTCTCCTTACAAGTCATAAAGATCTCGCAAGTGTAATTTCTCGTTATGCCCATGGATTATATACAAGGGTCAATATTGGACCGTCTGTAAGGCAATATTAGGGGAATATGACGGCTTAAGAACAGACGTAGATCCCTGTAGCTTAAGACTTTTGAATCCTATGTACCATAAGGGTCTAATAGGGGGGAAATTCTCCTTACAAGTCATAAAGATCTCGCAAGTGTAATTTCTCGTAAGGAATCGTAGGGATTCCTAAGTGTGTTGCTCCCTTGTGAGTCATAAAGATCTCACGCAGGTATTTACTCCTCACAAGGTCGAGAGGATCTTGCAAGTGCATATGAGTTTTTTATTTTACGAGTTTGCGCCCTTTTTAGGTCTTCACAAACTCGCCGGCAGTCCTGCTGTTTTTACTCATTGAGCCCTTTCGGTTTTTCATCTGTGTCTATTTTTCTTGTGAAAATACCGTTTTTCTCTTCTTCTTTATTTCATTTTTTTCCTTTTTTAATTTTTTTAATTTTTTTTAAACGAGATTGCGCCCTTTCGGGTTTTCACAAACTCGCCGGCAATCCTGCTATTTTTACTCACGGCGCCCTTTCGGGTTTTCATCCGTGCCCATTTCGCTCGTGGATATACCGTTTTGTGCGAACGATGGAACTCTCGAAAGTAGTTTCGCCGCAGGTGACCCATCTGTTTGTCGGTGGGACTTAGGGGTGGCTTCATTGCTGGAGTGGTTGCATAACCGGCAGGACTTGAGTTGCAACTCTCGCCGTTGAGACTTCGATTGCAATGTAGATCTCAAGGAAGGGCATTGCCGTATTTAGGGCGATGCGCCATGTTTAAGCTGACACACTAGTTTGTGGACGTTTCGGTCCATTATCGCCATGTTTGAGGCGAATTTCTAGTTTATGGACGTTTCAATCCATTATCGCCATGTTTGAGGCGCATTTCTAGTTTAAGGACTTTTCGGTCCAACATTCCCATTTTGAGGACGAATATTAGTTTAAGGACGTTTTGGTCCGTTGTTCCCAATTTTTGGGGGAACACGCTAGTTTAGGGACGTTTCGGTCTATTTTATCATTCGGTCGGAGAGTTGCATAACCCATTCCTTCCAACTCTTGTTTGCTGAGGCGCTGCTGCATGTCCTTTGTTTACATGGACACTTCACACCTTAGACTATCTTCACCTTCTTGGACTGCTTCATCTATCATCGTTCCTATCGGGTTGTCTTACGGGAAGTACCGGGTATTTTACACGGCACCTGCCCCCTGCTTATCAATGTCGCTTTCTGATACTGATGGAGCATCTTCTTCATATACAAAAGAACGAGATATCACGTCATTCCTTCTGCCGATTCTTACTCTTCGTTAGAAGAATGAATTTGACTTGGAGGGGTTTTCCCCTCGTTGTCTGATTCGGAGTGTGACATGGATTTAACATCCCTCCCATGGTTTTTTGGTTCAAGTGGGATATCCCACTTGATTGCAGGACCCGCTTGTAGGTCCCTTGATATCCTTTTTGTTTTTTGAGAAGAAAGGACCATCCCACGTAGAGATTCTTCCCCCAGTAAGAAATATGCCCCTTGTGTATAGCTCGGGGGGAGCGAGTACCCACGCCGTCACTATTTTGGCGACAGGTTTCTTCAAAGCCGCTCGTTTTTTGTTTAGCGTTGGCGATAAATGCCACCTTACCTCCGCTTTTCATTCATCATCATCAGATGATGAAGGGTCTTAACCCATCTGATCCAATCGAGTCTTTTTATCCATGAGCTCTTGGAAGGTCGTTGACTTGAAAAGGGCCATATATAGGAACACCTTTGAATTTGGGTCAAGGGTGGCTATGAACATTCCCACAGCTGCAGTTTCGTCAATTCGTTGCTCACATTTTGACCAGAGATTTCTCCATCAGGTAACATATTGAACCCAGGTCTCATTAGGTCTAACCCTTTTGTTGGGGTAAAAATTTACACCCCGGTTGACCAAGTCAAAATCAAAGTCAACCCCAAGTCAAGTGGGCCCAAGCCCAGATCCAGTGGGCCCATGCCCGGGTCGAGCCCGAACATGAAGCGGCCGGCCTCCCCCCATGCCAAGATAAAAAAATTTGTAATAAATAATTTTTGTTGCATTTCTTTTATTTTATTTTATGGATAAATGTAAGAAAAATAGGCATAAAGCCAAATTTTTGTAAAGCCCATGGCTTATGTGCAAAAAAAAATGGCACATGAGCCATGGGATAGGCAAAATGCCATTTTGTGAAGCCCAAGGGGCTATGTGTAAAGTGTATGGCCTATAAAGGCAAAGATAATGAAATATCTCAACAACTTTTTCTCTCTCCAAAAAAGTTTCAGAGCTGAGCTCTTTCCTCCTTCTTCAAGGTTCCAAAACCTTCTTCTTTCTTTTGAATTAAATCAAGAGTTTTACTCTTCCTTTTTCAAAACTAAATAGTTTTCCACCACAAAACCCACAAAGGGGAACTTGGATCTGTCGTCAGATCTTAAAAAGGAGAGATTTTGAGATTTCACATCTCTTGATCTTCAAGATCCAGCAAGCGACAGGAGGAAGAAGAAGAACCACTTCCATTAAACCCAAAACACACTCAGGAGCCCGACACCTCTCTGATTTCTCCTTTGAGAAATCCTTTTTTTCAGGCTAAAAGCCTCTTGTGCCTCTCCGGCGCTTGCGCAAGTGCGCAAGGCGCCAGCGTGCCGACACGTGGCGCGCGCGCTTGCGCACCTGCGCGCTTGCGCAAGGGCGCAAGGCGCCCGCGTGCCGACACGTGGCGCGCGCGCTTGCGCACCTGCGCGCTTGCTCAAGGGCGCAAGGCGCCCGCGTGCCGACACGTGGCGCGCGCGCTTGCGCACCTGCGCAAGTGCGCAAGGCGCCCGTGTGCCGACACGTGGCGCGCGCGCTTGCGCACCTGCGCACAGCACCTAAGCGCACAGCGCCCAAGGTGCTGCCCCACGCATCCCTTGGATACCTTTTCCCCCTCTTTTTATGTATATACATATACATATACATATGTATACAAATTCACAAATATACATACTCCGCCACATTCTCCCCCTCCAAAAAATTTTTCGGGCCGGGGCGCTGCCCCGAACCCCGCAAGGGGGCTGCTAGCCCCCTTGACCCCCAGCCCGCTATCCGGGTAGCGGGACCCCCGTAAAAACTCTGTGTGGCTCCCGATATATCCAAAACCCCCTTTCAAAACAAAACACACGCACACTGCACATTGAGTTCGCATGACCAATTTAACCCGTTAATCGGAGGTTCCCTCGCCCCAAAGGCGGGGGGGTAATTAACGGCAGCTTAGTCCACGGCTACCGGAGATTCGGATCCCCACAATCATTAAACCCCGGCCTACCCTAGGCAGGGGGAATCTGTAGTACGCCTGACAAGCGCTCGCGTATTCCCATCTCACTGGGGTGACGAAAAACACCCTACAGATTCTGGCACGCCCGGTGGGACGAATCTCTCCTCCCATATTTCGGGTTAAACGTTCATACGAACTCAATCAATATACATATCGATTGCCTATACTGAAATGATGTTTTTTTTTCCGTGCAGCAATCAACCTTCAACGACAATGTCTTCCCAGACGAATTCAACTTCCAAAGCAACCCCGATTCCGTACGTGGTCAAGATCAACGCTCGTGTGGTTCTCCCCGCAAGCCTCAGTCGACAATGGGAGGAACCGCCCCGCCAGTTTGGCTCTGTCATCATCTACCCTGCCGGAAGCGCTCATCTGGCAGAGATCCCAGCGGAACAGGTGGCCAAGCCGGTCTCAAGGGGTAAGAGGCCGAATGTCGTGATCGCCAAGGCACCACAACCGAAACTTAAGATGGTGTCTGAACGAGTCCCTGGCGCTCTAGCTGGGGGCAAGACTTCCGATGTGAAGGGCAACATTAAAAGTTGCGGACGAGCTCAGGCGATGACTCCAACAAATGCACAATCGGGCGTATCTCCAAGGCCCTCCATCAACCGGTATGCGGCGTCTTCCCAAAAAGCCGAAGTCTGCAAGGTGCTTAGAACAGAAAAGTTAAGGCAGAAGCGGCTCAGGTATCGAGCCAACAAAAGGGCCAAGGCTTTGGCCAAATGGAATCGTGTGAAGTTCCAAGTGCAGGGTTGCCCCGCGACGACGGCTGAGTCGGACGTAAGAATCAGCAATTCCTTCGAGCCTCTAAAGTGGGTTCAGAACAATGCCATGACCGCCAGAATCAAGAAGACAGCGGTCCGAACAGTGCCGCAAAGAGACGTGTCCCGGCCCCAACAGAAAAAGTATGACACTGTCTCATCAAGAGTCTATGAAGCACTCTGTGCCGCACGAAAGCAGCGGGGAAAACCCAGAAAAGAAGCGCCAGCACCATTCAAGAAACTGGTTAAGCCAGACGCCTTCAATCGACTACCAGCTACCGAAACAAGGGGTTCAAGACAGCGATCCACGAAATCAACTGCCAATGATAGAAAGACGGCCGGATATATCATCCATACGGTCTATATGGCGGGCGGGCGCCCCAGCGACAACCTTCGCAGCAAAAGCAAGGACGGGGCCACCACATCCCAAGCCCAATCTAGCCTGAATGTGGTTGCCGCCGCCCAAGAACAGCCGCCCCTGCTGGATGAAGAAAACCCTCTCGATGAGGATGATAGGCAGAAAGACCCCTCGGTCCATGCAGAGTCAAGCTCGGACAGCGAGGAAGAGCCGACTTTCCGCCCCAGGACTGCGGAGCAAGAGCTGCTTCAAGAGCTTCGAAAACAGCTCAGGAGCAAAGATAAAGAGATGGCCAAGCTCTATTCGAAGATTGACGACTTAACGAATGTGGTGATGCAGCTTACGGCTCAAATTGCTCGAGCGCCTCCTAATCAAGCGCAAGCCGCTACTAATCAGCCGGGTGAGGACAATCCGAGGCAGCCAATGCCTGTTCCTTTGGGACCAAGACTGGTCGAGCCAAATGAAAGCCGGCTACATTCCGCTTCTGGGGACGCCTCGGCCCCAGATAGCACCATCCCGCTAACACAGGATCGGATAATGGATTTGGTCACCAGCAAGGTTAAAACATTGGAGGCCGAAGCTGAAGCTCAGAAAGAAATCGGCAGTAGTGGGCGGCCATATCCCGCGCAGTACGATCTGATTGAGTTCCCAAGCGGCTACGTCATTCCTAAGTTCGGAAGATTTGATGGAACGGGGAATGCAAACCAGCACGTCGCCCACTTCAAAGCATCGTGCGGAAATACAGGGGGCAATGACGCGCTCCTTCTTCGTCAGTTTGTCAACAGCCTGACCGGCGTCGCCTTCGACTGGTACGAGTATACCGGACGGGTCCGTCATTACCTTTGCCCAAATGGAGTCCCTGTTTCGGCAAAGGTTCATGAGTGTCAGTGATAAAATCTCCATTGCCGACCTTGTGAGGACTAAGCCGGGGAAGAATGAAAGCAACACCGACTTTATCGCCCGATGGCGTAATCTCACAGTCAAATGCGAACCGCCGCTGGAGCAGGACCAGTCCGTCAGCCTTCTCATTGGGAACCTCAGCAATTGGATGGTCCCATTCTTGTGTACAGCGGGCCTCAAGACATTTCAGGAGCTAACCAAGAATGTTCAAATGCTAGAACGCTCGAAGCAAGAGTCCCCGCCGGACTCTCAGAGAGACAAAACCTGGAAAAGCAAGCGGGACGACAACCGTAGAAGCGGGAGTTCCAGCAGTACCAATGTCTTCAATGCGTCCGACAATGAAGAAAAGCGAAGGGCGGGCGAATCCAAAACCAACCGGTCGCGAAAGCCATTGCTGGGAGGAGATGGGCCTTCCCTAGAGGAGAAAAAGAACAAGGTTTACTCTTTCAGAAGGGACAAGGTCCGCAAGATATTTAAAGATGCCTTGAACAACGGCCTCCAATTGCCGGAGTCGAAAAGACCCCAAGAAGCAAAAATGACCGACAATCCTCTGTATTGCCCGTACCACCGAGTAGTGAGCCATGCGATCGAGGATTGCTATATCTTCAAAGACTGGGTCGAGAAGCAGTACAAGGCTGGAGAGATCGAGCTGTCCAAAAGCGTGTTGGTGAACAATCAAGTTGCGATCGCCAACTTTATACAGACAGAAGTTGAAGCCTTCTGGGAGCAGACAGCTGAACCCGCTGCCCCGACAAACGAAACCGACTCATCGCAGCCTCCGTGGAGTACGCACATATCTAATAAGACAAAGAAGATGCTAAAGCTGATTCAGAAAGAGCCCAGGATGGAATGGGAAGGACAGAAGAAGCCTACCAGTCCAGCTGCCAATGCGGCTCCTTCAGGCTCAAAATCCAAGAAGCTCAAGAAGAAGAAAAGTGCAGCTCGGCGCGAAAAAGAGTCTGTAGGGAGATCAACCATTCAAAAATATATCGATTCCCTCGAAGAATATGAACAAAAGGAAAGAACATTGATTCAATTGAAGGAGTTCTTCCCTATACAAGCGGCTGAAATTCTGGAGGAGTTAGAAGAAGACATCAATGAAGAGATCCCAGTAGTGACTTGCTACGCCATCCATCTTGGCAGCGACTCCGAGGAGGAGCTCTGTTTTCCCGAAGAGGATGAGGAGCTCGCCACAACGGCCAATCAAATCCAGCTTAGAAGCGGCAGGGCTCTACCGCCAAATCAGGGCAACGCCCCAAAAGGGAAGGAAAAACAAGTCGCTAATGAAGAAGATGGCAGAGAACCGGCTGATGAAAACATAAGTCCTTCCTCGGTGGATTATAATGTCCTGGCGCATCTCCGGAAGCTTCCGTCTCTCCTGAGCATCTACGACGTCTTGGTCCTATCTAAGGAGCTTAGAGATGTTCTCATTCACGCTCTACAAAACCCCGAGCGGTACCAGGCTCACATTGCGGAAATTAATATGAAAGAAGCCCAACACGCTCTGTATGCCGCCGCGGTCACATTTAAGGATGAAGACTTGCTACTGGGAACGGCTGAGCATAATCGGCCGCTTTACGTGACCGGGTATAGTGACGGAGATCAAATTAATCGCATATTGATTGATCCGGGGTCCTCAGTGAACATCATGAACTTGCGAACTCTGAAGAGTTTGTCAATGGACGTCCGACACCTGTCAAGGGAAAGGATTGTCATTCAAGGCTTCAACCAAAATTGCCAGCAAGTTCTGGGGTCTATAGCTTTGCCAATCAAATTCGGGGATCTGCAAACTGAAGCTAAGATATACGTGATCGACGCCGACACGTCTTATAAGATTCTCCTGGGGCGGCCGTGGCTCCACGATTACGGCATCATTCCGTCAACTCTCCATCAATGCATGAAGTATACTAAAAATGGCGAAGAAAGACGCATTGACGGAGACATCCAACCGTTCGGTGTGCATGAAGTCCGATATGAAGATTCTCGGTACTTTATGAACCACCAAAATGCTAAGCCACAACTGACTGAGGATAGACCAGCCCCAAGGCTCAAAAGCAAATCTGCGCCGGCTGTCACTTTCAAAAGCAAAAATGCCCAAGTGCGCCCGCATTTCGGTAGCGACACTGATGAGTCCGACGCTGGAAGCCCGTCCTTCCATAAAACTCGCCCTCGTTTCGGCAGCGATACGGATGAATTCGTCACTGAAGCCCCATCTAGCAGTAAAGTCCGCCCTCATCTTGGCAGCGACACTGAAGAGTCAGAGGAGGAGGACCTGTCGTGCAATAGCGGTGCAGATTGGACCCCCACGCAACAAGCGAAACTGCGAAAGACCTTCGAAGTTGCAGAAGGATCCCTAGCCGTTACAAGGGTACCAGAGCAAATGTGCAAAGAGCTCGATGCATTATCAATCTCCACCGTGGACCAGCTGAAAACTTTCTACGTTCCCGGGAGGAAAAGTGGACAGAAGGGCATCTTGTTTTATGGGTCAAACCCTGTTGCGCACCCGGACGATTTGTCTGTCGCGTGCCTTCCATATGAGAGAGGCATAAGAGCCGTCCTCAATCCCAGATACTATGCGCCCGAGATGCAGGAATACTTTAAGAAGTGCGGATGCCGGTTATATCAAACGGAGTCCGAAGCAAAGTTTTATGAAGGGCTATGGCATCCGCCCCAGGTCCGAGCACTCATCGATGGACGAATTCCAGATAGACGGGGCATAGGATACATTCAACCTGATTCCAAAGCGTGCTACATGATCCATGTTGGTGAGACCAGCGAAAGATCAAATGATGATGACGAGATAGCCGAGCCAGAAGAAGCTCCTCAAGAGCTCGAAGATGGAGGACAAGCAACCTTTGACGAGCTAACCGAGATTGACTTAGGAACGCCCGATAATCCAAGGCCGACCTACATCAGCTCGCTCTTGTCAGAGGAAATGAAAGCGCAGATAATTGCCCTGCTGCGCGAGTTCGTCGACTGCTTCGTGTGGACATACAAAGAAATGCCTAGCCTTTCCCCTGAAGTGGCCGTACATAAGTTGGCTATATCTCCTGATGCTAAGCCAGTCAAACAAGCTCCTCGAAGAATGAGAAGGGAGTTAGAAGAAAAGGTCATCGAGGAAACTAAGAAGCTCATCGATGCCGGCTTCATCAGGGAAGAGAAATACGCGGACTGGATCGCATGCATAGTCCCAGTGAAGAAGAAAAATGGGCAGATCCGAGTTTGTGTCGATTTCAAGGATCTCAACAAGGCATGTCCTAAAGACGACTTTCCGCTGCCGGTCATGGAAATGATGGTCGATGACACCTCAAATTACGAACTGTTCACCTTTATGGACGGCTCGTCTGGATATAATCAGATCAAGATGTCGCCTGAGGATGAGAAGCACACAGCATTTCGAACCCCGATCGGAATATATTGCTACAAGGTAATGCCATTCGGACTAAAGAACGCAGGTGCTACATATCAAAGGGCGATGACTAACATCTTTGATGACCTAATCCATAAAGTCGTCGAATGTTATGTTGATGATCTGGTCGTCAAGACTAAAGCCAAGGCCGATCATATCCAAGATCTCAGGACCGTTCTCACCAGACTGAGGGAATACGATCTGAAGATGAACCCTCTGAAGTGCGCTTTTGGCGTGTCATCGGGAAAATTCCTGGGCTTCATAGTCCGACATCGAGGGATCGAAGTTGACCCATCAAAGATAAAGGCCATCATGGAGATGCCCCCTCCGAAGAGTCTGACGCAGCTAAGATCTTTTCAAGGCAAGCTTGCTTATATACGGAGGTTTATCTCAAATTTATCGGGGAGATGTAGGCCCTTCTCAAAGCTCATGAAGAAAGGAGCTCCTTTTATCTGGGATGCCGAATGTCAAGCAGTGTTCGAAAGCATCAAAGAATACTTGTTGCACCCTCCAGTGCTGGCCGCTCCCATTCCAAATAAACCGCTGATTCTCTACACTGCCGCGCTGGACGAGTCACTCGGTGCGCTCCTTGCCCAGAATAACGAGGAGGGAAAGGAAAATGCCCTCTACTACCTCAGTCGAACTCTAGTCGGGGCGGAACACAACTATTCCCCAATCGAAAAGCAATGCCTGGCTCTGATATTTGCTGTGAAGAAGCTGAGGCACTATCTGCTGGCTCATCGGGTTATGCTGATCTCCAAGGTCGACCCGCTCAAACACTTGATGACCAAAGCAAGCCTAGCCGGCAGGATGGCAAGATGGGCTGTCATGCTACTTGAGTTTGACATAGTTTATACCCCTCAGAAAGCAGTAAAAGGGCAAGCTATTGCAGACTTTCTCGCCGCTCATCCCATACCAGAAGGGTCGCCGCTAAATTGTGAGTTACCCGATGAACAAGTGCTGCACCTCGAGGAAGATGAGCCATGTTGGGAGCTCTACTTCGATGGAGCCTCGTCAATAAGGACCTCCAGTAAATCAAGAGTCCCGGAGATAAAAGCAGGGATAGGATTGGTGTTCATCACACCATCAATGGGAACCCTACGACGTTCTTTTGCTCTCACCGAGCCTCGAACGAACAATGAAGCTGAGTATGAAGCTCTGATAGCTGGTTTGGAACTCGCCATAGAAATGGAAATCCTTCGGCTACGAGTTTACGGTGACTCCCAGCTTGTCGTCAACCAAGTAAGCGGCGACTATAAGATATACAAACCCGAGTTAGCTCGGTACAGAGGTAGGGTGGTGGAACTCATGAAACGGTTCACTCATATCGAACTAACGAAACCTAGAGCGTTGAACGGAAAGGCTGATGTACTCGCTCGCTTGGCCAAGGAGCTGGCTGATCCTGACATGGATGAAATTCTGATCACAGTCAGGAGCCGGCAAATTCTACCCCCAGTCTCTCTACGAGAAGAGGAAAGCGCGGAACAGAAGAGCAGTCCTGCGGAAGAAGCTTCGATCATCCAAGACGAGCCCGATTGGAGAGAACCCTTCATAGAGTACCTCCGATACGACAAGCTGCCCGAAGAAAAATCTGCGAGGATTCAGCTGAAGAAAAGAGCTCTCCGATACGTGTTTGTAAATGACACGTTATACCGCAGGTCATACGACCAACTATGGCTCAGGTGTCTGTCATTGGCCGAAGCCCAAAAGGTCATGAAAGATGTCCACTCGGGCGTTTGCGGTGCTCACCAATCTGGCCCCAAGATGCGACTTCAAATCAAACGGCTTGGGTATTACTGGCCCACCATGATACGGGATTGCGGAGAGCATGCAAAGAAATGTTATATCTGCCAAATTCACGGTGATTCTATTCACAAGCATCCCAATCCATTGCATCCTACAGTGGCGTCGTGGCCCTTCGAAGTCTGGGGCACCGACATTGTTGGCCCAATTGATCCTCCGTCATCCAAAGGCCATCGGTTTATACTGGCCGCGACAGACTACTTCTCCAGATGGGCTGAAGCTGTCCCGCTAAAAGAAGTTAAGACAAAGGATATTCTGACATTCTTCCAGCATAATATTCTATACCGCTTCGGTACACCAAGAAGAATCATTTCTGACAACGGGCCTTCTTTCAAGAGCTTCAATGTCTCAAGGTTCGCTACTCAGCACAAGATAGACTGGAGATATTCCTCCATCTATAATCCAAGAGCCAACGGGCTAGCCGAAGCCTTCAATAAGACTCTATGCAAGCTCCTGAGGAAAAATGCTTCAGCCAACAAGAGAGACTGGAATCTCAAACTTCACGAGGCGTTGTGGGCATATCGTACCACACACCGTACTCCAACTCAGTCCACTCCATACTCATTGCTCTTCGGAGTGGAGGCGGTCCTTCCCCTCGAAGTTGAAGTTCCAAGTTTAAGAATGGCCGTCCAACATGAGTTGACGGAGGAAGAAAACGTGCTCCTTCGACTTGAAGAACTCGATGCCCTCGAAGAAAAGAGGCTCGCGGTGCAGCAAAATCTGGAGCTATACCGAGCCCAAATGTCACGGGCCTATGACAAGATAACCCGTCTCCGCGCTTTCAAGAAAGGTGAATTGGTGTTGGTCCTCAAAGGACCGATCATCCCCAATCGACATGCCAAGGGAAAATTCGAGCCGAACTGGGAAGGACCATACGTCATCGAGAAAGTGTTCGACGGAGGATCCTACCAACTAATAAGTGCCGAGGGAGAAAGGCCCATGCCAACCATCAATGGCCGATATCTCAAGAAATACTACACATGAATGCTCCAAGTCGCAGGCGAATTGAGCACATCAGCCCTACGGTCTGGATCAGACATCCTGCAAAACCGTATACAATCCACGGGCGTAAATGACCCCTATTTCTCCCAAATCCTGCCAGTGAGACTACTTTTAAAGTCCCACCAGCGGCAAGAAAAAAAAGAAGAAGAAAGAAAAAAGAAAAAAAAAAGAAGAAGAAATAAACGGCATATCCACAAGCAAAACGGGCACGGATGAAAACCCGAAAGGGCTCCGTGAGTAAAAACAGCAGGACTACCGGCGAGTCTGTGAAAACCCGAAAGGGCGCAAACTCGTGAAAAGAGATGAAATACACTCGCAAAGTCCTCTCGACCTTGCGAGGAGAAAACCCCTGCGTGAGATCCTTACGACTCACAAAGGAGCAACACACTTAGGAATCCTCACGATTCCTAAGGAGAAAATACACCTGCGGGATCCTTACGACTCGTAGGGAGAAAATGCTTTTATGGGACCCTCACGGCCCATAAAATTGAAAAGCCTTGGGTGGTAGGGACCCAAACCTATCTCCTAAGCCATCGTTCCCCAACGGGCAACGGCGAATGATGAGTCGCTCCTGGTACCACATTCCAGTGCAGCGATGCAGACGCCAACAAATCCCTGAAATCTTTCTGGCCCTACGGTCTGGATCATACATCCTGCAAAACCGTATACAATCCAAGGGCGTAAAACAATCCCAATCTCTCCTAAGTCCTACCGGTGAGACCACATTCAAAGTCCCACTAAAAAATTAAAAAAAAAAAGGGTATGTCCACAAGCAAAATGGGCACGGAGGAAAACCCGAAAGGGCTCCGTGAGTAAAAACAGCAGGACTGCCGACGAGTTTGTGAAAACCTGAAAGGGCGCAAACTCGTGAAAAGAAGATGAAATGCACTCTCAAAGTCTTCTCGACTTTGAGAGGAGGAAATTCCCGCGTGAGATCCTTACGACTCACAAAGGAGCAACACACTTAGGAGTCCCCACGACTCCTATGGAGAAAATACGCCTACGAGATCCTTTCGACTCGTAGGGAGAAAATGCTTTTATGGGACCCTCACGGCCCATAAAATTGAAAAGTCTTAGGTGATAGGGATCTAAACCTGCCTCCTAAGCCATCAATTCTCAAATTCTCTCGGGGCAAATGATGAGTTGCTCCTGGCATTATTCCAGTGCAGCAATGCAGATGCCAAACAAAAACCAAAATCCCAAAATCCTCTCCGTAACAGATGATGGTTCGCTCCTGGTACCATATTCCAGTATAGCGATGCTAATGTCAACCCAATCAAAATCAACAAGTCAACTTCCACCCGACACCGCAAGAAGCGGAGCAAGTCAAGTCTACCCCTGACACTGCAAGAAGCAGAGCAAGTCAAATCAACCACCGACCGTCCAAGTCGCAAAAAGGGCAGCATCGACCGTCCAAGTCGCTAAAAGGGCAGCAACGACCGTCCACGTTGCAAAAAGGGCAGCACCGACCGTCCACGTCGCTAAAAGGGCAGCATCGACCGTCCAAGTCGCTAAAAGGGCAGCAACGACCGTCCACGTCGCAAAAAGGGCAGCACCGACCGTCCACGTCGCTAAAAGGGCAGCATCGACCGTCCAAGTCGCAAAAAGGGCAGAACCGACCGTCCACGTCGCTAAAATGGCAGCACCGACCGTCCACGTCGTAAAAAGGGCAGCATCGACCGTCCAAGTCGCAAAAAGGGCAGAATCGACCGTCCAAGTCGTTAAAATGACAGCATCGACCGTCCACGTCGTAAAAAGGGCAGCATCGACCGTCCACGTCGCTAAAATGGCAGAACCGACCGTCCAAGTCAAAAAAAGGACAGCATCGACCCTCCAAGTCGCAAAAAGGGCAGCGCAGGATTCCTACAAAGCGGGAATCAGATCACTCCGGGCCAGGGAAACGTCTATCACGGGCACTCCGTCTCGGAGACATGTCAAGCAACGACCGTCCATGTCGTAAAAAGGGCAGTGCTAGCTTCCCAAAAAGCGGGAACCAAATCAGGTCGCCTCTAAGTAAAAGAGGATCCATCAATTTCATGTACACGACCCACATATGTGGTGTGCATTTATTGATGGGGGGCAATTTGTTAGGGTAAAAATTTACACCCCGGTTGACCAAGTCAAAATCAAAGTCAACCCCAAGTCAAGTGGGCCCAAGCCCAGATCCAGTGGGCCCATGCCCGGGTCGAGCCCGAACATGAAGCGGCCGGCCTCCCCCCATGCCAAGATAAAAAAATTTGTAATAAATAATTTTTGTTGCATTTCTTTTATTTTATTTTATGGATAAATGTAAGAAAAATAGGCATAAAGCCAAATTTTTGTAAAGCCCATGGCTTATGTGCAAAAAAAAATGGCACATGAGCCATGGGATAGGCAAAATGCCATTTTGTGAAGCCCAAGGGGCTATGTGTAAAGTGTATGGCCTATAAAGGCAAAGATAATGAAATATCTCAACAACTTTTTCTCTCTCCAAAAAAGTTTCAGAGCTGAGCTCTTTCCTCCTTCTTCAAGGTTCCAAAACCTTCTTCTTTCTTTTGAATTAAATCAAGAGTTTTACTCTTCCTTTTTCAAAACTAAATAGTTTTCCACCACAAAACCCACAAAGGGGAACTTGGATCTGTCGTCAGATCTTAAAAAGGAGAGATTTTGAGATTTCACATCTCTTGATCTTCAAGATCCAGCAAGCGACAGGAGGAAGAAGAAGAACCACTTCCATTAAACCCAAAACACACTCAGGAGCCCGACTCCTCTCTGATTTCTCCTTTGAGAAATCATTTTTTTCAGGCTAAAAGCCTCTTGTGCCTCTCCGGCGCTTGCGCAAGTGTGCAAGGCGCCCGCGTGCCGACACGTGGCGCGCGCGCTTGCGCACCTGCGCGCTTGCTCAAGGGCGCAAGGCGCCCGCGTGCCGACACGTGGCGCGCGCGCTTGCGCACCTGCGCAAGTGCGCAAGGCGCCCGCGTGCCGACACGTGGCGCGCGCGCTTGCGCACCTGCGCACAGCACCTAAGCGCACAGCGCCCAAGGTGCTGCCCCACGCATCCCTTGGATACCTTTTCCCCCTCTTTTTATGTATATACATATATATATACATATGTATACAAATTCACACATATACATACTCCGCCACATTCTCCCCCTCCAAAAAATTTTTCGGGCCGGAGCGCTGCCCCGAACCCCGCAAGGGGGCTGCTAGCCCCCTTGACCCCCAGCCCGCTATCCGGGTAGCGGGACCCCCGTAAAAACTCTGTGTGGCTCCCGATATATCCAAAACCCCCTTTCAAAACAAAACACACGCACACTGCACATTGAGTTCGCATGACCAATTTAACCCGTTAATCGGAGGTTCCCTCGCCCCAAAGGCGGGGGGGTAATTAACGGCAGCTTAGTCCGCGGCTGCCGGAGATTCGGATCCCCACAATCATTAAACCCCGGCCTACCCTAGGCAGGGGGAATCTGTAGTACGCCTGACAAGCGCTCGCGTATTCCCATCTCACTGGGGTGATGAAAAACACCCTACACCTTTCATTGACCAACATCGTTACGGTAGTGCATTTATTCACACTAGTGAATCTCTGACATAAGATCATCTCCATCTCATCGAAGGTATTCATGGAGTCATTTGAGAGTTCCGCATACCATTCAAACGCGGTGCCTGCCAGACTGCTGACGAGCTGTCAAAGGAGCAGTATATCATTTCCTCCAATATTTCCGCACATGGATTTAAATCGTGCGATGTGCTGGCGAAGATTCCCGGTTCCTTTGTATATGTGGAACGTCGGATGTGTATATTCTAGTAGGTACTGTATTTGATCGTAGTACGTCGGATACAGTCGACCAGTCTTGATTGACCTATTTGCGGCTTCACTGGCATAATGAGCTTTGATTTGCTGAGCGATATATTCGTCCAGTTTTGCTTTTGGAATCATTTCTTCTTCGGCCGTTGATGAGACTCACAGAGGATTTGAAATGTCATCCGTGTCTTTAAGAGCGACTACAGGCGGTTCATCTTCCAGTGATTCTGATTGAACCATCATTCCAGCCATATTCTAGATCAGAAGAGCATCTAGGTCATTTTAACGGACATTTCTACCACTTCTTCATCTCTCTTTTTGAGAGCACGCTTTAGGAAGTCGATATCCGACTCCTGCTCTGTTCTTTCTCAAGCAGAGTTTATGAGCCGTGTAATAGGTGACCATTTAGTGCAGTTCGAGGGGTAGGTGTGTCTTCAGGGTTTGCCTTAGATGATGGATTAGCGAGGCTGCCGCCTGAGCAAGCATTTATTACAGCTTTTCACGTTACAGTTGAGTCTTTGTCAGGGACCGAATATGCGGTCTGTGGCTAGTAGAAGCTTGAACTTCGTCTTTGGACTTCACCATGTGGACTGTATGAACTACCAGGCCCCCAGGCTTGGGGTGTTTGGAGTTTTGGCCTTTGGAGTTTGCCTCGGGCACTTGAGCTTTATTAAGCCTCTCTTTTTTTGAGAGAATCCGCTTTGGTTTTGGGAGGAACCGTTGTAGCAGGAACCGCCTTAGGATGAGTCCACTTGTATTTAAAAGGGGATATGTCAGAATTTGGCTGATGTTTAGGGGAAGAGCTGCAGACGACGACTGAGTCTTTCACCTGCTTCCACGCCGTACATATAGATGAGGAAATTTCTTTTAGGGAGCGAACTAGTTTCTGCTCTCGTAGGATTTCTACGGGCTGCGGAGATTTCTTCAATATTGCAGTGGAAGAATTTTTTCTGACCCTTCGCAGTAGTTTGAAGCTGTTCCTGGTTGGAATAGCAGCATTCATCATCAGAGTTGAAGCAGGTGGAGTCAACGCTGATGGAGAACTGCCCCCAGCTTGTTTTGTACAACGCCGATATCGACGTCGACCGTTTCTTATAGCCAGAATTTGATAAGCCTCAGGATTTTGCTGAGCCTGCCCCCTGTTTTCTTCAAGAGCTTGAGTATTTTGCCTCCTGCGTCGACCATGGCCTTTGGAAGGTACCAGTTGTATGGAGACTGATTCCATCGGCAAAGCAGAAGCTTGAGGAGCCAGCCTATGGAAGACAAACTTCTTCTGGGATTCCTCCTTCGGCGTTGAGGTACCGAGGGTGGAAGGTGGGAGCATAGACCCAAAATGAAGCTCATTGATTTCTTGAAGAGCCATATTACAGAGATTTGAGGCTGCAAGTGGCCCATACTTAACTCTACTAGATGTGACAGAGCCTGAGTTGCGATGAGTGGGAGCAAATGCCATTCTACATGGAGACGAAATGCGAGCTTCAGTATCCCATCACCATAAGGCAACTACAAACATCTATACCACGATAATTTGATCTAAAAAAGACACGACATACGAAGTGTGGAGTGGAAAGAGGAAGAGGTCCTACCGGGCGCGCCAGAATCTGTTCACCGCCGAAATACAGGGACCGAAATAGGTCGTTTTTTCCTGAATTTAGGGGTAGATACTATTTGGATTTATCCGTCCACATCTCCAAAGATACTAAGTTGATTTATGGCACCATATATCGGAGGTTTGGATGGATGCAGCCATTGTAGCAGACTTCATTAGATTCCCCCTCACTTTATGAGGGGTTTTTGATTGTGGAGATGCTCTTCCCTGCAGGCGCAAGCCCCTGCAATTAATTACGTTACCGCGTTTCGATAACCACTTTCTTCTGCTCCGGATGTTCACTTCGTGTCGTGTTGTGTTTGTTTTATTTTAGGTTGACCGTAGATTGTATACGAAGACTAATTTATGTCGCCGCCCGTAGGGCGCAGATTAGTCTAAATCCGTATATTTTAGATTTGGATTTGGGTCAAGAATTTGCTTGATGGAGTCCATGTAGCTTGGTTTGCCAGCAGGAATGAACTTCGCGTATATCTCATATTTGTGAGGTCCATCGGTTCATGGGATATTCGGGTTTGATCTAAGGATCATTAGCCATATTTAAGACTAAGATCGACTTATGAGCAGTGAGCATATGGGCTCAACTGATTATTAAATCATATATGAATAGCACATGGATAGCATACGGTAGTCATTATGGAGACAGTCCGCAGGGTAAGACATATTAGTTTAAGGACGTCACGGTCCAACATTCTTTGTTTGGGACGAATATTAGTTTAAGGACATTTCAGTCCATTATCCATCTTGCACACACCTGTATTTTTTACGTGGCGGAGTGAACGATAGTGACAAGGAATGCACCCAATTTAGGGTGCGATCTGATTTGAGGTGTGCAGGTCTATTTAGAAGTGCATCAATGCAGGATGTATCATTCCCTGTCTTGATGAAATTTTACATCAAGTTGGGACGAGAAAAGAGTTGTTAGTTGTCGAGGCCCGCCATCTCTCTAAAGACGTTGAGGAATTACAACATATATCAGAAGTGTGGAGAGAAAGGGGTGATGGACCTAAGAATCGTTAGTCATATTTAAGACTGCGATTACCATAGGAGATATGGGATGAATATCATTTTGGATATCATCCATGAGAGATCATTAGTCATGTTTGAGACTAAGATTAGTTTGGAAATCAAGAGCATATGGGCGCGATTGATTTAAAATCAAAAAGGTTTAACCTTAGGAAACTTAGCCAATTTGGGCTGAGATTGGGTTTCTGTAACACCCAGCAGTGCTAAGCACTCAGTTGAATATAGCGCTCATGTGTATATCACGTGAGGCGCTATAATAGTTCTAAACACTAATTTTTCTCTAGCGCTCATGTGTGTTTCACGTGAGGCGCTGAGAGTCTGGCGCTCATGTGTGTTTCACGTGAGGCACTCAGCTTTGCCTTCTTTTGAGCGCTCACGTATGTTTCACATGAGGCGCTGAGTGTCTGGCGCTCACGTGTGTTTCACATGAGACGCTGAGCTTTTGGCCTTGGGTGCTCGCGTGCTTTTCACATGAGGCGCTAAGATTTTTGGAGATTTAATCTCTATTGATATTTTTAGAGAACTTAAATCTCTGTTAATGGTATTTTGACTATTAACGATCACCAAGATCATTATTTTGAAGATCTTGAATCGGGTTCTTTAAAGAACTAAGTTTTTGATTTGAATAAACTAAGTTCCTGGAGTATTATGAACTCCATCTTCTCCGAGAGGTTAAACCTCTTTTAATTATGTTTTGACCATTAAGGATCGCCATAATCACTATTTTGAGGATCTTGGATTAGGTTCTTTAAAGAACTAAGTTCTTGATTTGAAGAAACTAAGTTTCTGGAGTATTATGAACTCCATCTTCTCCGAGAGGTTAAACCACTTTTAATGGTGTTTTGACCATTAAGGATCACCAAGATCGCTATTTTGAGGATCTTGGATTGGGGTCTTTAAAGAACTAAGTTCTTAATTTGAAGAAACTAAGTTCTTGGAGTATTATGAACTCTATCTTCTCAGAGAGGTTAAATCTATTTTAATAGTGTTTTGACCATTAAGGATCACCAAGATCACTATTTTGAGAATATTGGATTGTGTTCTTTAAAGAACTATGTTTCTTGATTTGAAGAAACTAAGTTTCTGGAGTATTATGAACTCCATCTTCTCCGAGAGGTTAAATCTCTTTTAATGGTGTTTTGACCATTAAGGATCACCAAGATCACTATTTTGAGGATCTAGGATTGGGTTATTTAAATAACTAAGTTCTTGATATGAAGAAACTAAGTTCCTGGAGTATTATGAACTCCATCTTCTTTTTTATCAAATTTGGTCTTCCCTGAATGTTTGATTCTCAAGAACAAGATTTTTCCGATGAGAATTAAATTCTCAACTTATAGCAGATTTGTCTTGCGGATCTCAGATCCATAAAAAGAACTAAATTCTTTAAGAATAGTTAGACCCTTATATATGATATAATAGGTAAAGGAGATGTTTTGATCTCGATATTTTCTTTACCTAGGGTTTTGAGGAAGAAATTCTTGTTTGAGAATTAAATTCTCTTTTGTTTTGTGGGAGCTTTTGGGAGACTTCTGTTTACTTTTATTTTTTTACAGAAGCTTATGGGTGGTCTCCTCTTCTTAGATTTAATCTCCTTACTCCTATTTATAGGAGAAGAGAAAAAAATCAATTTATTGAGAAAATCTCTCATTGAGAGATCATGATTGATTTCATGATCTTTTAGATCAATCGGTGAATTTTATTCACCGTTGGATTTTTAATCTAAAGGCACTCTGTTTAACAGAGAAAATTTCTTATTTATTTAACAAGATTAAGAAATATTTTCCTAAGATATAATTTTATTCTATCATATGAATATCTTGTTAGTTTAACTATATTAGAATTTTATTCTATTATATGAATATCTTGTTGGTTTAACAAGATTAGGAAATATTTTCCTAACCATATAATTTAATTCTGTTTAACAGAGAAGATCTCTCTTATTTTAGGAAGACTAGGAAAATATTTCCCACATAGAATTTCTATCATTGGATTTTTGATCCAACAGAGATTATCTTCTTTATTTATAAAAATCAGAGGAATATTTTCCTCTAATAGAATTTAATTCTATCATTTGATGATTTATTGTCACCATTGGATATTTGATCCAACGGTTCTGTTTAACAAAGAATATCCCAGATTTTAAGGAAATATCCCCCAATGTAGAATTTAATTCTACTCTCTTTAATTTGGGCGTTGACGCTCACGTCTATGCATGTGGGTGCCGCATAAGAATTTAATTCTTTTATAAATTGTCACTCTCGTGCTTTGCACGTCGAGGCTCACGTGTGTTCCTGTGATGCGCCACTATAGCATTTAATCCTAACAGAAGCTGGCACTGGCGCTCATGTGGGAAACACGTGAGGCGTTCAAGGATTTAATCCTATTTGAAACAGTACCTACATGCTTTGTATGACGGTGCACGGGTTTAACACCTAGAGGTTTCCCTTTATTTTTATAAGGAACAACAAGTTTTGAGCCAAATTTTTTTTGGCGGGAACAGCTCTTACCGGTGAGTTTCGGTACCTCAGCACCACAAGAAGAAGCTCCCAAAAATTCGGTCTTCGATCAACTAACAACTATAACGGACCCTCTCAACGGGCCATCCAAATCTGGCATTTCAGTTTTCACCAGGCTGAGCAAAAACCCAAACGGGGCCGCAAAGAGGCTCATGATACCTAAAGACACTAACCAAAAATGGATAGCCCTCCCAACTCCTGCTACAAGCGAAGCCGTCAAAAGTGCTTCCCCCATCAGAAAGTCGGTCTTCGAAAGATTGGTCAGCCCTTCTCAAACATTAACAAGGACGTCGGTCTTCAACAGGATGACGCCTATTGCATCTCCTCAGCAAAAATAGGGGCATGATGAAGCAACTTCCAAAAATGAGACGGTCCCTTCAACAAGGCACGCTCGACGTCGCCATTAACGCCGAGTGAGAGAAGCTGGGGGCAACTCCCCCTCTGGACTCACTCCTCTAGCTTCAATGGTGGAAGTCAACGCTGCTGTTCCAACTGGAAACAGTTTTGAACCGCTTAAGAGGGTGCCCAAAAACCCTCCAACAGCGGTGCTAAAGAAATCACCCCCGCCTGCAGAAGTTACAGTGCAAGAAAAGCCGGAGCAGCATCATCGGCCGCTCTCCTCGCAAATTCATAGGGTCTGGCAAAAAGTCCAGGACTCTGCGATTGACCAGAACTACTCTCATCGACCTGAGAAATCTAAAGGCCTACAAGAAAAAGATCATTCCTCCGCCATATAGCGGAGGACTTCTCCTAAGTAGGTGCCTGTCATAACGGCTCCTTCAACTCCAATCTCCCATAATAGAACGAGGTTGGAAAAAACTCTACCGCCCGCAGCAAATTCCAAAGGCGATGGATCCAAACGCCCCAAGGTCGGGGGCATAACAATACATACGGTCTACATTGCTTCGGAAAAAGAAGAAAGCCATGCTTCGATGAGTCATCGACCACAAATTCGTTTGCTGACCAAGGCTCAGGAGCAACAACAGAATCTCCATGAAATGATGACCAAAATGGTAGCACTTACTGGATAGAAAGAAAGTCCGGAAAAAGAGGCTGAACAGCGCCAAGAGCAGGAGACCGATACAGAGTTCCTGCGAAGGGTGCTCGAGAGAAAGGACAAGGAAGCCGCTGAGCAAGCTGCTAACATAAAGCAGATGGCTCTCTTGTTCCAAGACATGGTTGGAATGATGATCCAGCCAGAACCCCCAACCGAAGATCCGCCGATAATCGTCGAGGATGACAGGGGGGAAACATCAAACCCTCCTCCGGCCTTATCAGTAGCCAAGGAGGAAACGATCTCCAAGACTGCCCTTGATGATTATATTGCTCAACAAATAAGAGCTCATCAAGCTAATGAAATGGCTGGCCAAATCGTCAGAACTGGACGACCATATCCAGGCTGGTATGATCAAATCAAGTACCCGTCGGGGTATACGATCCCCAAATTCCACGTATATAAAGGGACAGGAAACCCTCATCAGCATGTCACGCAATTCAGAGCTCTGTGCGGCAACACTGAAGGTGACGACAAACTATTGCTTCGCCAGTTCGTTGGTAGCCTGTCATAAACGGCCTTTGAATGGTACTCGGAGCTCCCAAATGACTCTGTAAAAATATTCACAGGGATGGAACTGCTGTTTACACAGCGTTTCGCCAGCGCGAGCGAGCGCACTCCAATTACGGCATTAATTAATGCTAGCGTAAAGCCAGGAGAAACCTGCGTCCAGTATGCGATCCGGTGGCGGAACCTATGGTCTAAGTGCGAATAGCGCATTGAATAATCTCCTGCTATGGGCATGTTCATCGGGACCCTAGATCCTTAAACGATTGTGTCCCAGTTTATAACATTCTTCAAACTAAGCACCTTCCAGGCTCTGATAGATAAACTGGCCCAAATGGACCAGATGGGCCATGGGCCTTCCTCCTCAAATAAGGACCCTCGAAGTAATAAGGGTAAAAGGAAAGCGGTCTTCGTTGCTAATACGCATCAACAACTGAGTGGCCCAAAACTGGCTGTTCGCCAAAACAACACGCGTCCGTGCCCATCCTTGGAGGAAAGACTAGGACGCGCTTACTCGTTTCCCCGCAACAAGACGAGGAGACTATTCGAATTGGTAGTGCGTAATAAACTCATCACATTGTCAGACCCGTGGAGTCCACCGCAACTCGGCGACGTCAACAACCCTAATTACTGCTCCTATCACAGAATGGTGAGCCACCCAATTGAAGATTACTATGTCTTCAAAAATGAGGTCGAAGACCAGTATCAACAGGGAAAATTCACGTTGTCTGATAACTGGAGGGTAAACCCACCCCAGAAGCATACTCCCAAAAAGGTGGACGCGCAGGGGGCATCATGCTCACTCGTGGAAGAAACTCCGTTGGAAGTCATTATTTCAGCAAAAAATAAAAGAATACTGAAGGATCTACAATCATGTCCGGCAGTCAGGTGGAAAAGCCCACTCGAACCCAAAATCATCGAAAGGATGCTGAAACCACGTCTTGACAAGGGGAGAAACCCTCAAGTCAAGCCTTCGAAGTCTTCAAAGAAAAAGAATAAGAACAAGAAGCCTCTGCAGCCTGCCAAGTATGAAAAAAAGCACACAGACCAACAAAAATACATTGACGCGCTATAGGAGTACAACCAGAAGGTGCGGACACCGGTCACGCTTGAAGAGTTCCTCAAGTATATTCTTGAGGACGAAGACAGTGACAACGATGAGGAAAATGACTCATCAAAAGACCCCGAAGACCGTGTAGCAAGTTGCCACATGGTCTCTCATTCGTCGTTATATGACGAAGAAACTCCCTCAGCGTCAGTAAACAACGCAGAGGAACTGGGGGCAGAATCGGCGCTAAAATCCCCGGAACTGCCAGAAGACCCGATCGATAGGTTGCTAAACGAAGCCTTTCAAAAAAGCAAAGTTGACTAAGAATGCGAGACGGCCATATACGAAAAGGCTAAGTATTAGCGTCAGGACAAAGAAGTTGTAGCAAGGATGAGTCGTAAAGTACTCCAACCCAACCAAAGCACACCTGCTACAAATAAGAGCAGGATCAAAACAGAGAAGCGGTTCACCAAAGCCCTGTCAATGGGGATGAAGCTGCCACCTCTCGTAAGGAACACTCCCGGGGTCATATGCCTTGATGGGGAAGATGCATGCTTAAACTACTGCTTATATCATCGGAGGGTCACCCACCCCACCGAGGAATGTAGTGTCTTCAAGAAGTGTTGGCACGAATACGTTGCCCATCAAAAACACTTCAAGAGGATGAAGCGCGAAACTCGTGCTCGTCGACGGAAAAATAGTGCGATAAACGCGTATGAAGAAATGACTGGCCACTGTCATATGGTTGGTACCAGTTCGAAAGGGGGAAATCCCAAGTTCTTACCTTCGGAAGCGATTCTGAGGATGAAACGTCTCTCAGCCCTCTCTTCAGAGACTCCCCCTCCAAAAAAGAAGAGGAGAAGAAGAACTGCGAGAATATTCAGCGGCATAACCGCACGCTGCCTAAGAAGAACCTCGGACCTACAAACAAAGGTTCGAGCAAAAAATACAAAGGGAAAGAAAAAATCTCTGAGAAAATTGCCCTCGACGATGGAGTTGTCAAAGAACTCGCAGCAAGGGACCCGCCTAAGAAAAATAAGGTGGATTACAACGTCCTAACACTTCTGAAGAAAATACCTTCACAACTGAGCATATTGGATGATCTTCTCCTGTCCAAAGAGGTACGAAATTCTCTGATCAAGGCATTATAAGAGCCCGATCAGTTCCAAACTTTCTTCGCAGAAGAGAAGATGAAAGATGAACTGGCAGAGGTCCACACGGCTGACATTACATTCAGCGATTAAGATCTCCTCCTCGGTACATGCGAGCATAATCGCCCGTTATACGTCACTGGGTATTGCCATGACACCAAGATAGGAAAAATCCTTGTCGATAACAGATATTCCGTTAACCTTCTTAATGTAAGAGTGCTGAAGGAGATTTGCATGAACGTTCAGCATCTCGCCTGAAACAAAATTACCTTCTCCGGGTTTGACTCACAGTCGTCACGGACGCTTGGGTCTGTAATACTAACACTGCGCTTCGGGCTGCTCGTCACTGACATCAAATTTCATGTCATTGACACCAAGACTTGCTATAACGTTTTGCTCGGCAGGTCTTGGTTACATGAGTACAATGTCATCCTTTCTACACAACATCAGTGTATGAAGTATTTCAAGGACGGCTCGGAGTACACCGTCATGGGAGAGCTAAATCCGTTCTCCGTAAACGAATTCCAGAAATATGAAGACGCAAAGTACTTCCTACCAGACTTCGAGGATACTGAAAAGTGTCACAAGCCTGAGAATAAACAGAAATCCATCGCCGCTATCCCAATCTTTGGGAGTGATACTGAGGAAGATGAAGAAATAGTCTACTTGGGGAAACCCCCAAAAGAAAAAAATAAGCCTGGACCATCTACTCCTATTTTGGTCTTTAGCAGCGACTCAGAGGACGAGGCCAACACTGCATTCTTCGTCCGCCCGTCAATGCAAAATTTTGCCGAAGCAGATCAGAGTCTACAAATTACAATGGCTCTGCCTCGGCATTATAAGGAACTTGATGTGCTCGATACATACGGCGTATAAGAACTGCAAACTTTCTACGTCCCTCCCAGGCGAAGAGGTGACAAGGCGATCTTCTTCTACCAATCTATGGAGACCAAAGTAGAAAAAAAGTCTGGCGTGGTGCCGATTTTGCACTCGACAAGTTTCAACCAACCTGACTACCCAGATATTACGTAGAGGGATTGAAAAGGCTGTTAAGATTCCAAGGTGTACCCCTTGAACAAACTGCTCGACAAGCCTAATTCTACAAAAAGATTTGGGATATTCCTGAGACTCAACAAAAGATGCCCAGCGGAAAGATGGAGACAACTGGGCTCGGATACATTTGGTCTAAGAAATGGGAGCAGATCCACAGTTGCCGCGTCGTAAACAGCTCAAGTGAAGGGGAAAACGCTCTTCTAAATATCCGTGACGTCAAATCGGAGGAGGATCCCGCTCTAAAAATGTTAAGTCCGTCGCTGAAAGAGCAAATTGACAGGTTAATAAAAGAAGCTTGTCAAAAAAACCGGGACAATCACAGCCGCGAAATGGCCATTTATGAAAAGGTCAGGACGCAGCATCTCAGCAACAATCTGCGGTGAAGGAAGACTATAACGCTCTTCATCCCCGGCCCACTGTATGTTCTCGAGAAAAGGGAAAATCGAGTAATAGAGGCAGAAACAGGGCAAAGAACGCAAACAACATTCGAAAACAACAAATTAGATCCAAGATGCCATGCAATCGAGAAAAACTCGGTTGGAGCCCGTCCTTTATAAAGAAGATGGGTCAGGAATACTCTTTCCCTCAAGACAAGACAAGGAAAATATTTAACAATGTCATGAAGCACAAAATGATGACACTTCTGGAGTCTTGGCATCCCGAACAAATAAATGTGGTCTATCATCCGGATTATTGCTCATATCACCGAGTAAAAAGTTATCCCTTTAAAGACTGCTTCACCTTCAAAGACTGGGTAGAAGACCAGTATCAATAAGACAGGTTCGCTTTATCCGACGGCTGGAGGGTAACCTCGCCGCAAAATCATGAGCCAAAAAGGACCTATACCATCAGGATAGGACCAGCTCAACATCAAGAATGGAAGCGAACTTGCACTTGCCATATGATAACACTCTCAAAAGAAAGAGGGTACGAGACTATGAATGACCTCTTCAGGTGCTTTGCAAATGAAGATGAGGAAGAGATGATCTCAGAGTTTCCACTAGCACCAAAAGAGCTGGAAGATGGGATACACACTACGGCGGACATCCTAAGAAAAATTGACTTAGGGACGGAAAATGATCCGAGGCCAACGTTCGTCAATGAACTACTATCTTAAAATCAGGTGGCCATGTTAAAAGGCATGCTCATCCAGTATAAAGATTGCTTTGCCAGGAACTACTCTAAAATGCCGGGTCTAGATCCAAAGGTGGCAGTACATAAACTGGTTATCTCGCCAGGTATAAAGCTAATCAAACAGGTGCCAAGAACGATGCGACTCAAACTTGAGATGAACATCAACGCTGAAGTCAAGAAACTAATCGACTCCGGTTTCATCCAAGAAGTTCAATATCCTGACTGGATCGCCAACATCATTCCAGTGATGATGAAAAATGGGACGGTACGCATCTGCGTGGACTTTCGAGACCTCAACAAGGCTTGCCCGAAGGACGACTTCCCAATAGCTGTTACTGAGCTATTGATCGATAACACGTCTACCCATGAGGTCTTCTCCTTCATGGATGGATTTGTAGGATACAACCAAATAAAAATGCATCCAGAAGACCAAAAGCATACCGCCTTCCGGACCGCACTGGGCATATTCTTTTATAAGGTGATGCCCTTCGGTTTGAAGAATGCTGGTGCTACCTACCAGAGGGCCATGACAAAGATCTTTGATGGCCTCATATATGAGATCATCGAATGCTACATCGACTACCTTGTGGTAAAGAGCAAATCTCACAAGGAACATTGGGAACATCTAAAAATAGTGTTCCAACGTTTTCGGAAGTATAAGATGAATCCTCTAAAATGCGCGTTTGGAGTTTCCTCAAGCAAATTCCTAGGATTTATCATACGTCGCCAAGGTATCGAAATCGACCCCTCAAAGATCAAGGCGATTATGGAAATGCCCATGCCAAGGACCTTCAAACAACTATGGTCTCTCCAAGAAAAGCTCGCATATATCCGGCGATTTATAGCTAATCTCTCTGGAAAATATTGTCCCTACAGTCATTTGATGAAAAAGGGGACCCCATTCGTCTGGGATCAAAAGTGTCAAAACGCACTGGAAGAAATCAAGCAATACCTGCAAAATTTGCCGGTATTAACCGCTCCGGTTAAGGGAAAACCCCTTACCCTATTGTAACAACCCCAAATTTCCTATACAAATCTTTTCAAAATATTTTTTCAAAAATCCATAAAGGAGTATTTTAACCTGAGCACAAGAGATAAGTAATTATTTTGCTTTTTAATTACAAGTTAAAAGAATGTAACAACTCCATTTTTAGTGTACAAAAATTTGCTTTAAAATTAATGTATACTTAGGGTATTTACACTTACTGTTATTATTTTAAGTAATTAATTAGCTCCATAATTACAAGAAGGAGCTTGTAGCTCATTGGTAATACCTTGCACTGCTGAACCAAGCAACTAGAGTTCAAATCACATACCCCACATTATTTTTAATATTGTTTTTATTTTGAACCTTTAGAATACCAAGAGTTTATACGGGCATATCTCACAAAAACCCCACTACACCCAAAAATGTAACATTGCCAGAGGGTAGATGAACCGTCGGGGGGGATCCCGGGCGCCTGACTCGGCCGGGAATCTGCCAAATCGTCCCCGACTCGGCCGACTCGGTCCTCCGACCGAGTCACGGCCGATTCACGGCCGAGTCGGCCGATTCCGGCGACGACCCCAACATGAAAGTTGTGTCTTTTCACATTCCCTATGCACCTGCAAAATTTTAGCCTCAGACCATTTCCAGAGCTCTTTTAAAACCCCAATTACTCCACTTTTAATATATTTTTAATACATTTTATCATATTTTTCATTTTAACCTTTCACCTACCCTAACCCTAGCCTAACCCTATAAATACCATCCCTACCCTCTACCTTCTTACCCCAAACTCTGAGCCAACTCTTTAGAATTTTCAAGAAACCTTTGTATGCAATCGAAATGAGCGAAAAGCAAAGCTCCGGTGAAATCTACGGCGAATTTCCGACGATCGTTTTAGGAACTACCGGCGACGATGCAACACATCGGCGTTTCCCCTACTTCCATTTCACTCTCTTGTGTGACCTAAAACCCGTAAGTCCCTACCTATCTCTTCTATCGAAAAAAATACGGATTTACAAAACCCGACGGAATCGGAACAAATCCGATTTCCGATTCGGTTTCTTATAAAAATCCACTTCTCATTAACACAATTATGCTTAAACTCTCTCATGATGACTATTAAACACTAATCAACCAAATTGATCAAGTTTCATCACATGAAATGATGGCCATTTCAATTTATCGTATTTTTCACTTAAATACCACATCGTTTCAATTCTACATTTAACTCCATTAAACTTGTTATACCTTTAAAGTAGAGCACGAGGTAACGACCTACCTCCTCACACACTCATATACAACCTAACACGATACCATCGAAAACTTAGAATACGAGAAAACAAATATTTTCATTTAAATACCCTTTACTTAATAAAACCATTTCTAAAAGATTTAGTATTGATACACTTTTTAAATAAATACCACTTATTATGAAAATAGGATAAGTTGTAGACATCAGTCGTTTATCTAAACGTGACTTTTTGGTGTCTAGGTTAGGCAAGTGAGAAAGGTAATTTTAAAAGGCCCGTCTCACGGTGATTCGTCAGCGGATCCCTCCTTTCTTCACTTGTACATACATGGCCACAACTGGCGGTGAAGAGGCGATTTGAGATATCTCACAACTTGTCGTTTTGGACCAGTTAGGAATAGTCTAGTTGACTTAGGAGACCCTAGAACATAGAATACTGGAAATTTGGCAACTTTACAAATAAATACCATTTACTTCATAAAACCGTTTTCTAAACGATTTAGTATTTATACAATCTTTGCAAAGCGCCGCTACAACCCATTTTGGGGAACCCGTTCAGGATGGTGCAGATTATCGCACATCCTCGGGCTTAGTAGTGCGAGATTCAGACCTCCGCAAGGAGCATTCGGTCTCGAAAGATTTAAAATACGACACCTTAAGAAAATGAGATTTTTAGAATATAAAATATATATTAAAATTATTTTTATATTAATATATGTATATTTATCATTAAAATACCTATTTTGTTATGATATAAATATTCCACCTTTTTTCTAAAAATCACAAGAATCAATTTTACACTAAAATACCATGAATTCCATACAATACCATTATTACAAATAAACACCTTTTATTATGGAAATAGGATATTTTCACTAGAAATATCACAATATAAAATCTACAATCATTACAACTCTAAAGACGAATAATAAATACTTGGGGTGTATTTTGAAAAGTATATAAAAGTATTTTACATAAAAACCCCTCAAGTTCTATAAATTACTCTAAGGACCCTAGTAAACATAGGTTTAAGCAGGACCAATCTCTTCAGCCTCAGAGAGCCGGAGAAGTGGATGCTTGCCTATCTAAGGTAGACAAATTAATAAAAACATTCAAGATTTCAAGTTACTTTGCTAATTGTCGGACTCAGTTTGAGTCTCATTATAATCTGACTTGAATATGATTCAAGTACATTCTACAATCTACAGTCTACAATCTATAATCTACAATCTTCAAAATTATAATTCAACATGAATCCAAATATCAATCTATACAACTTGACTGAACCGAACCATGGATATACATTCCATTTACATGATCTCCAGTTTACATCCAGTTTACATGATTCTACAGTTACATCCGTTTACTGATATCATGGTTTCGGCAAGTCATCCAATTATACAATTCAATTTACAAGACATTACAATGCAATACAATACTATCAATACAATAACTACACGGGGTATTAGGGTAGTTCATTCGTGAATCCAATATAATCTCAAGAGTCCCCCTAGATCATGAATCCATGTCTATTAACACAAGCAAGCAATCATGAGGGCCCGTGTTTCCATGCCCCTGGACTGTGGCCTGTTGATTTTGGAATACTTTGACGACGGTCGAAGTCCCGCTACTAACATATCATTTGGGCCCGTGGTTCCCTACCCCTGGACTGTGGCATGTTGGGTTTTAGAACACTCTTGAGATTAGTTGGCATTCACCCTTGAACTTATGATAATAACAGCATTAACATTTTAACAATATAATACAACTTTAAAAGTTACACTCTCTCTTTTCTTCTCTTCTACATCTCCTTTATCTTTGGGACTTACCGAGCGATTTGTTCGCTGACGACATTCTCCTTCTTTCTTCTTTGAATGTCGTCAGGTGTTTCGGACCTTCTGGAGACAGAGCCTAGCGCTGAAGACTTGGACCAGTTCAGTGAAGACCTCGAGCTCTAGTTCATTGTACACTTTTCCATTTCAGTATTTTTTTGCATTTCTGTTATGCCATTGTTTAGGCATCGCTTTATTCCATGTATTTACTTTTTCATACATTGTACAAAAGAATATTAATAAATAAAGTTGCTGTTCAGTTTATATATTTTGTCTCTTGTGTAATTACTTTTATATTACTTAAATACGCTTAGCGTATTTAGTTCAGAGTAAATACGTAGCGGCCTCGTCGCGTCCTCTGCCCGTATACTGGGAAGCGGGGCGTGACACCTATATACAACATCCCTTGAGGGTTCTCAAGGCGCATTGTGGGCATAAGAAAACGATCATGAAAAGGAGAGAGCTCTGTACTATTTGAGTCGAGTTCTCCGGGGGCAGAAAACAACTATTCCCCCATCGAAAAGCATTGCCTGGCTCTGATCTTCGCAATAATGAAGCTCAGATATTACGCCTTGGCATATGAAGTTCATCTCATATCGAAGGTGGATCCTTTCATATATCTGATGTCAAGGGCCATACTAGCAGGAAGGCTTGCTAAATAGGCCCTCCTTCTGATGGAGTTCTCGGTAAAGTATCGACCCCTTAAAGTGGTAAAAGGTCATGCCATTACCGAATTTCTCGCGGAACATCTGATACCAGCCGACTCCCCCTTAAATTATGAGTTGCCAGACGAGCGATTGAAAAAGAAAATAATTCCCAATAGGAGCTCTACTTCGATGGAGTATCTTCCATGAAGAAGCGAAAGCAGAACACCTCTATAATTAAAGCCAGAGTAGGCCTTATTTTCGTGACTCCGCAAGGAGAGATATTGCGTTACGCCCTCTCCTTAACAGAGCTAAAGACTAATAACGAGGCTGAATACGAAGCTTTGATAGCAGGTCTAGAGATCGCTATCGACATGGAAATCAAAGACTTTCTCATATGAAGACTCCCAGCTGATCGTTAGCCAGGTAAATGGCGACTATCAGACATGCAAGTGAGAGATGATAAAGTATGGTGAAAGAGTGTAGCAACTGCTGACACAAATCCTTTCCTACACCCTGGAAAATATACCGCGTGCGGAAAACAGCAAGGCAGATGCATTGGCCAAATTGGCTAAGGAATTGGCCGATAAATACCTCGATGACCTAACGATCATTGTACAAAGCCGGAGGATTCTCGCACCAACGGATATATATTCAGAAGACCTAATAGAGCCATCCGAAGGAAAAGAAGCGACCGAACAAGTAGCCCTTCAAATAGAGGACGAAGAAAAGGTCAAAGATTGGAAGGAAGTCTTTACAGACTACTTCAAATCCCAACGAACGCCCAAAAATGCGTCGTCTAGATATCAGCTCATAAAACGAGCTTTGTCTTTCGCCTTCGTCAATGATACTCTATATAAGAGATCGTTCGACTGTCTGTTGCTAAGATGCCTGAGGCCAGAGAAAGCAAAGAAAATCGTCCAAGAAACTCATGACGGACTCTACGGTTCTCATCAAGCCGGGCCAAAAATGAAGCTGAAGATAAAAAGAATGGGTTACTATTGGCCTACAATGATTCAGGATTGCCTCGAATATGCGAAGCAGTGTCACTCGTGCCAAATTCACAGGGACTTCATCCACCAACATCCAAATCCGCTACTCCTAACAGTGGCTAGCTGGCCATTCAAAATGTGGGGAACTGATATAATTGACCCCATTAAACCGGCATCGTCCAAAGATCATCGGTTTATATTGGTAACGACTGACTACTTCTCTAAGTGGGCAGAAGTTGTACCACTAAGGGAGGTGAAGACGGAGAATATCCTCCATTTCTTCAGAACCCATGTCATCTATCGGTTCAACACTCCGCGACGAATCATCTCGAATAATGGGCGAGCTTATAGAAGTCATAAAATAAGCCGCTTCGTTCAACAGCATAAAATAGATTGGAGATACTCTTCAGTCTATAATTCTCGGGCTAACGATCTAGCTGAAACTTTCAACAAGATCTTGATAAAAATTATAAAAAAGACGGTGTCCAAAAGTAAAAAAATAGCATGAAAGGCTGCACGAAGCTCTCTGGGCGTACCGAACAACGTTCAAGACGGCCACGAATACAACACTATACGCGCTGGTGTTCGGCACGGAAGAAGTGCTCCCCTAGATATAGAACTCCTTTCTCTACTAGTAGCGGTTCGATACGAGCTGACAGATGAAGAAAATGCTTATCTTCAGCTTGAGGAGCTCGATACCCTCGAAGAAACTCACCTTATAGAACAGCAAAATCTGGTGGCTTATAAAGTAAGGAGGACACGGTCATACGAAAAACTGACCAGGACGAGAACATTCCGCCAAGGTGAACTCATGCTAGTCGTCAAAAGACTAGTGATCCCCGATCGTGCAAAATGGAAGAAGTTCGAGCCGAACTATGAAGGCCCTTACATTATAGACAAAGTCTACCAAGATGGAGCCTACCTGCTCATGGATATGCATGGCGAAAGACCCTTCCGTCCAATAAACGGTTGATTCCTCAAAAAAATACTACGCTTGAAGAGTCATGACTTAGGTCAATGATAGATGACGACGCATGTGTTCACTCGCTATCTTCCTGAGTCAAAACTCCGAGAGTAGTATCCAAAAAGCACCGTCGCCTAAAAACGGCGACAACGGACTGAGATGTCCCTAAACTAACAACGGACCGAAATGTCGATATCCCTAAACTAACAACGGACGGAGATGTCCATAAACTAACAATGGACCGAAATGTCGCTAGACTAATATTCGTCCCCAAAATGGGAATACTGGACCAAAAAAGTCCTTAAACTAAAACTTTGCCTCAAACATGGCGATAATGGACCGAAACGTCTCAAAACTATAGCGTCAAATAGGGTGCACCGCCCTAAATACGGCGATGTCCTCCCTTGAGATCTATATTGCAATCGAAGTCTCAACATCGAGGGTTGCAACTCAAGTCCTACCGGCTACACAGTTACTCCGGTAATGAAGCTACCCCTAAATCCCACCGGCAAACGGAAGGGCACCTGCGGCAAAACTAATTTCGGGGGTTCTATAAAAAAAAGAAAAAAACGGTATTTCCATAAGCAAAATGGGCATAAATGAAAGCCCGAAAGGGCGTCGTGAGTAAAAACAGCAGGACTACCAGCGAGTTTGTGAAAACCCGAAAAGGCGCAATCTCGCTATAAAAAAATAAAAATAAAATAAAAAAACCTGCATCAGATCCTCATGTCTCACAAAGGAATAACACACTTAGGAATCCCCATTATCCCTAAGGAGAAATCACACTTGTGAGATCCTCACGACTCGTAAGGAGCATTCCCCATATGAGACCCTCATAGCTCATAGAATTCAAAAGCCTTAGACAACGTATCTAAACCTATTTCCTACGTCATCGTTGCCTTACAGGAGGTCCCATATTGACTCTTGTATACAATCCACAGGTATAAATAAATATATTCGCCACCGAGTTCTATCTGTGGTAAGAAATATCCCAATATGGTGAACAACACTTGTGAGTCCTTACAACTTATAAGGAGAAAATGCTCTTGGAAGATTCTTACAATTTACAAGAGAAAATATCACTTAGGAATCCCCACGATTCCTAAGGAGAAAATACATCTACAAGATCCTCACGACTTGTAGGGAGAAATACTTTTATGAGGCCCTTACGGCTCATAAAGTCAAAAAACCGAATGCATCCTAACCCTATTTGCTAAGCCACATTTGTCCAAATTAATAAAGGCAAATGATGATTAGTTCCTGACAACATTCTAGTTGCAGCGATGCTGATGCCACAATGGGTATCAGGACCAAGTCCCCAACTCGCGACAAAAATCAGCGAGCAAAAATATGCATATAAAAAAAAGCCGAAATGTTTGGGCAACTCGTAATAAAAAGCAACGAGTAAAAATAAAAAATATATAGCCGAAATGATTGGGCACCGTGATAAATAGCCGAAATAATTAGGCAATCATGACTTTTGCGATATGAAAAGCTGAACAGATAGAGCATCGCGAAAATTTTTTTAAAAATGAAATTTCCTCTGCCATGAAAGTATGTCTATATTGACTCTTGTATACGATTCATGGGCACAAATGAAAGAAATGGACCATATCTTCCACCACGCTTCGTCAAAGGAGAACCAAGTCTTGATGGTTCAGATACAACCTAGAGACTATCCAGGCGTTCCTTCTCATTCCAGAAGAATGCAGACGCAACATCACCATCAAACAAGAAGGACCCAAGGGTCGAAACAAAAATGAAGTAATGGAAAAATCCTAACTCTAAGTCTTGACGGTTCATATACAACCTAGAGAGTATCCTTGTGTCCCCTCCTCATTCCAACAGGAGCAGACACAATATTCAAATAAAAATGATGTGACGGCAAAATCTTAGCTTCAGGTCTCAGTGGAAACATCTAAATCCTAGATATCACCCTGACGCTCTTCTCGTTACAGCAGGGTGCGGACACAACAATCAGATAAAAGTAGAGTAATGGAAAAATCCTTGCTCCGGCTCGACGTGTGATTGGTCTGCTGAAAAGTGTGTTGTAAATAACCGCAATAAAGACGGTGTCGCTAGTAGCTATCCGCGATGAGTATAGGTCGTCCGCAGAGAAACGTGAACCTTTTTCTTGCTTTAGACGAGTTGATAGAAGATGCGTGATTGTTTGTACATCTATTTTAGTACGGATGCAGAATTTATAAAGAAGAGGCTTGTGGGATTCATAAGACTTAGTAGTAATAGATGAATAATTAAAAATTACTCTTTTATCTTTTAATAGTTTAAAACTAGATCGATAGTGATGAATGTAGATTAGGGTTTCTTGAAAAAACTAGTTGATGATCACTCGGATGGGTGGATCGCTTTGGACCTCTTGATCTCTTCGGTAATGATCTTTAATGCAAGCTCTCGGTCCTATATATAGTCCTAAAACCAGAAACCCTAGATGTCGTAAGTGAATATATGCCGTTACAATAAAATCACCAAAATCTCTCATCAGATGGCCCTAGAACCGTCGCGGAACCGCTGCATATAGGCTTGTTTGGCCCCGGTTCCGCCGCGGTTTGGTAGCTTCAGTTTCTGGGATTTTTTTGTGCTATTTATCTTGATTTTTGGAGATCCTCTCGATGTCTAGATTCTAAAAATAATGCTCTGAGTCTCTGCCGTTGCTAGATCTCTCGATTTGCTTCCATATTCTGACAGATATGATTTCGACATCCCGATTTAATTCGGATCTCATAGATTCCAGACCTGAGCTAATATCTACACAATATCTCAAATCATAGTGTTAGTAATATTTGTTATTTTTGAGATATAATCCTAACCATTTTATATGATATTAGATCTTAGGCATATTGATTATAAATATTTGATATGATATGCATATTTACTAATATTTCATATAAATATTATATGCATATATTTTCCCTCATTATGTTAAATATAATGTAGAAACATATGATAATAAAATTTATACAAAAAAATCCTCATATGTTTTATAATTACAATAAACATCTTTTAGTACTTAACAATGGTGGGGAAAATACTCATTCAAATGTGCAATATTTTAGACTAATCAACGTGCTTCTCATGTCAACAAGATGCAGATGCAACGTCAACAAAGACCCAAGGGTCAAATAGAAATGGAGTAACGGTAAAATCCTAGCTCCAAGTCTTGACTCTTCATATACAACCTAGAGACTATCTCGACGTTCCCCCTCATTTCAGCAGGATGTGGACGCGACTATCAAATGAAATTGGAACAATGGCATATTCCTAGCTCCGAACTTCAATTGCAATAATTACAGCATAGATGTTCTACAGATGTTTACCCTATTTCAGTAAAGAATCGGCGCGACATCGTCAAAGCAAAAAACAAAGTGACGGCATATTTCTAGTTTCGGGTCTTGACGACAACTCATATAAAGCCTAAAGACCGTTGGAGATCATCCCACCACAGAAGGGTGCGTTTATGACTCATCGGGGCTCCAAATTGAACCTAACCTCAAGTAAAAAGCGTCATGGCAAATTCCTAACGCTTGCTCTTCCAACAGTAATATGACCTAAGGAGATTACTTGAAGACGTCTTGTCCAGTCTCAGAAGGGATCAGAGAAACGACAGTCATGGGGTTACTCGAACAACGGCTTAAAGACTGCATATCGAGAAATATATCAGCCAACGCGACGGTACCGCGGACTAAAACCCTAGTACCACAAACCTAACGGATCCCTGTCGTAAAGAATGGGGTTATCTACATACATCGTTAGGACAAGTTTGGCTGTAAACCCAAGGGAGGTAAACTAAAAATACTCCAAAATGAGTACATAAACTAGAGACTCTGAAATGAGTGAATAAACTACACACTCCGAAATGAGTACATAAACTACAAACTCCGAAATTGGTGAATAAACTACAAACTCCGAAATGAGTAAATAAACTAGAGACTCCGAAATGAGTGAATAAACTACAAACTCCAAAATGAGTACATAAACTACTTCGTGCCAGAGCAAGACAATCAAGAAAAGGAAGGTGCAGATACGAAAAGGAAAGATGCTTTTCATTCATACTTCAAAATAAAAGGGGAAACGCATGATCCCAGATTTACAGTGGCAAGACACTAAACTCCAGACATGGATTTTCGAACTCAAGAGAGAGCTTGAGCAATGCGCGTTCAGCCTCATCAACCATCTTTTTGTGCATCTTCTCTCGGATGCAAGCGTCAGGGTCACCACTGATGTCCTCCACCCTCTGGTATGCTAATATTATCGCCTTTTGCTGGAAGACGCGGTGCCGGATGGTAACTAGATTATCTCTCCATTTCTTTGAGATCAACCCAATCATATACACAGAATGCACCTTGTCCTCAGCGTCATCAAGCGCTTGGAGCGGAATAACCTCAAGATGTCCGGGAAAAGCCTCCTAAATCGACCCAACGATGATCTTTAAAAGGGCATAACGGCGAGGGAGCAATCGACCGTTGTAATCGTCGAAACGACCCATCACCGCGTCACATTAGGCATCAGTGAACTCCTGGCCTTAGCAGTGGCCTTAGATACGAAACTCCTCTTAAGAGACAATCTCTTCAAGATCGTACAAACGACCAGCCATGGTACCTAAAAGGAAAAAAAAGGGTGAAGAGTTAGCGATTAACATATTAAAGTCACTACAGTGGGCCCCACAAAATTAAGGTGATGGCTCATCAATGATGAGACATGTGCCTATTGTGAGAATCCGAATGGATTCTCATTAAATAAATAGTGCCCATTAAACAGTGGAGTTAAAAACTCCTAATATTCCCCAAAAGGCGGTCTCTTTAAAACAAACAAATTAAAATCTATGAAGAAAAAAAAGGATCAAAACCCCAAAAATAATAATAATAAAATACATACGAGAATGGTAAAGGGAATAAAATTCTCAAAGTTCTTAAGATCCAAATCAGAGCCAAGCTCTGCAAAAAATGGAATTAAATTCCTCTAAACAGTGGGATCAAATCCCAGAACTCTCCATGCTAAAAGAATTCATGGGTTAATTAACGGAATCAAATTAAAGATTCTCAAGTCTTAGATGAGAAAATTAAGGTCCATGATCTGTAACAAGAAAGTATATTTTTAGATCTCCAAGAGATTGATTCAAGAAAAAAAGAGCTAAGCTCTGTCGAAACTGATAATGGACTTAAAATCCAAAACTAAGAAAACATGTATGCTCAAAAGAGTTGAGCTAAGCTCTGTTCATAGTTCTTACCAAGAAATCTGGCAGAGTTCTGGAAGATAGAGATCTAAGCTCTGGGAAACGAGAATTAAATTCTCAAAAGAAAAGAAGGTTCAAGAAAGAAGATGAAGAGATGGCAGTCCTCTCAAGGGCCAAAGGCCCTATTTATAGGATGTAAAGAGACAGTTCAACTCCCTAGAAGATCAAACAGTGGAAAAAGTGACACCGTTGCACTCACGTGTGAGCCACGTGAGAACAACGGTGGGGGCATTTGTTCCCCCAATATTTAAACATAATAAAAAAGCTAAGCTCTGTTAAAATTTTGTTGAGGCAGCACCTCACGTGCCCCTCACGAGGGCGCCAACGCCAGCGCCAGTGCCTTAGGATTAAATTCTATAGTGGCGCCGCCTGTGAAGCTCACGTGGTCGTCAATGTGCAAAGCACAGGAGCGTCTAGAATTAAATTCTTAAATGGCACCGACATGCATGACGCGTGAGCGCCAGCGCCCAAGTTAAAGTTAGGTAGAATTAAATTCTATATGTGAATATTTCCCAAAAACTGGGATACTCTCTGTAAAACAGAGCCGTTGGATCAAACAGCCAATGGTGATGATTAGGAAAAAATATCTCCCAAATCTTCCTAAATAAGAAAATACTCTCGGTTGGATCAAAAATCTAATGATAGAATTAAATTCTATTTTGGAAATAAATTTTTCAAAATTTTCTAAACAAAAAAAGATTTCCTCTCTGTAAAACAAAGAGCTCTTGGATTAAAAATCCAATGGTGATTAAAAATCACCGTTTTACAAAATAAATTTTGTATATGGGAAAATATTTCCCTAATTTTGCTAAAAACAAAAAAACATATTCTGTAAAACAAAAACATTTGGATCAAAGATCCAACGGTGGGTAAAATTCCCCAAATCAATTTTGAGACTGACTAAATCAATTGGAATCTCTCAATGAGAGATTTTCTAAAAACTAATTAACAAATTTCCCTCTACTATATAAAGGACCCAAGACTTCAAGTCTCACACACTTTCAGATAGAGAACCCCCACCCCACCCCTCATAAGCTTATGAAAAATACAGAAAGCTTTAAAAACAACAGAGAAGAAGAAGACTTGCTTCCTCAAAAAAACCCTAAGTAAAAAAAACACAGAGACCAAAATATCTTTTTTTACCTATCTAAGGGTTTAACCTTTCTCAAAAAATTTAGTTCTTTCTCTGGATCAAAAATCCACAAGACAAGTCTCCCAAAAGTTGAGAATTTAATTCTCATCAGGAAGATCTTGTTCTTGAGAATCAAAAATTCAGAAAAGAACTGACACGCCCCGCTTCCCAATAGACGGAAATGGTGACGTGGTAAGCCCGCAACGTATTTACTATGAAATAAATACGTTAAGCGTAATTAAGTAATATATAAATGAACAAGAATAACAAGAGTAATAAAATAAAACAGAAACTTTATTTATATTCAACTTTACATTCAATTGTCTGAAAATAAAAGATACAATAAACAACGCAATGCCTAAACAATGGCATACAGAAAGTAAGTGCAGGAAGAACTAGTAGTCAGGCAGAGCTGTAAGCTGGTCCAAATCCTTCTGGCTCGGCTTTATCTTCTCAGAGTCCGGTCCTCCTGACGAACATTCCAAAGAAAGAAAACAGAGAGGACTGTCATCAGTGAACTAGTGCTCGATAAGTCCCAAAAGAAACAAGAGAGAATAGTATATCATGTGAATAGGAACTAAAAGAACAAATGACGGGTGAAATTGTATATGATCATCTACGGGTATATGATAGTTATTCTAACGTGGTTATTTGTAGTTTGATAAAAAAGATATTCATATATACGAGAGGAGCCCATCTTACCCCATAGACTATGTTAACATGTAGTACAAGGCCCCGTCATAACCCGCAGGATAACGGCACGTGAATTCAAGTAGGTGTCTTTTAAAGTGACCTCTCGTGCCACGATATACGTTCCATACCAATCTACATCTTTATCCCCGCGTATTGTATTGAATGGATTAAGATATAGGTCTTGGCGGAAACCATGGATATAAAATGTTCAGGTTCATGTTTATGATGTAATCATGTGTTCAAATAATCATGTTGAGTTCATGTCAAGTTATAATCATGGTTCGATCAAGTCGAGTCAAGTATACAACTTTGAATTTGATATTGATTTTGAGTATTCATGTTCATGATCAAGTATTCAAGTTCGTGTTTAATTTTGGATTCAAGTTTGAGTTTGGACTCAGATTGAGTCAGACACTTGTGAACAGATTTAACTCTTGAATTCTTAGGTTCGGAAGTAATCGGCAACTGCTGCACATGGACGGCAGGATTTGTGTTTTTTTCGAAGACAATTGTCATTAATAACTCCGTTAACTTGTCTAACATAAATAGGCAAGTATTCACTTTCTCCGGCTCCCTGGGGCTCAAGAGAATTGATCTCGTTTAAACCTATATTAACTAGAGTCCTTAAAATATTGTTTTGTATATCTCGAGAGGGTTTTATGAAAAATATTTTAATATATTTTAAAAATAAAGCTTGAGGGTGATTTGTATTATTTAGGGTTTTCATGAGCATGTATTTTACGTATTGGGGTATTGTAATGATAAATACTTAGCTTTTAAAAGTTTTTGGTATTTTATTGAAAACCAATCCTTTTTGGTAACTTGATGGTATTTTATTAACATTTTTTTAATCTTTCATTTTTAGAAAAATATAGTTTCATAACGAAAATATAAATTTATAATTTTATATAATTTTAAAAATTAGTTTTATTTAGAAAAGTCATATTTTTTTTAAAACGTATTTTATTTCCTTTCGAGATCGAATACTTCGTGAGGAGCTCTGCATCTCGCTCTATTATTCAAAAAATGTATAATAATCCGCATTATCCATTAGCAGGTCCCCTAACGAGAGTTGTAGAGGCATATTTACCAAGAATTTACAAGATACCGTTTTAAAAGAAATCTGGTTTTTAAAAGATGTGGTATTTCTTTGTAAAGGCTATTCTTTGAACCAAACATACATATATAGATATCATGCTATGAAACCAAAGTGTGCGTGGAGGGTAGATCGTTACCCTGTGAAGTTTTCCTAAAGGTATTGTTTTAACAATATCGAAAAGAGGGGATAATAAAGTTCAAGATATTTTAATGAAAAAATTCGTTTATGTTCGTTTAACATGAAAACTTTGGTTAAATTTGAATCTAAACATTTGTAATTAAAGTTACAAGTAGAGTGGTAAAATTAGATTGACCAAGATATAAAGGAAAAGGGAGTTTTTGGTTTTAAAAAGAAAGGTATCGGGAATAACTCCACTTTACTGATATATGATAAGGAGATGAATTTCGATCAAAAGAAAGTGAGTTGGGAGGGACTTACTGTTTGGAAATCTCAAAAAAAGGATAAAGAAGAAGGGAAAGGCTTCGTGGCATCGCGGGAGCTCCGAAAATGGCTTCGATCTTCGACGGAAAGCTTGGTCGCTAACTCCACTTGACTCCACTTGCACATAGGAACATTTTGAGAGAATTTTTGCTAGAATTTCATAATGGTGAAGAGCTAAAGTATGGGGTGGTATTTTTAGTGAAGAATTAGGGTCTGGGAATTAAAATTTTGGATTAAAAAGATATTAAATGGTGAAATGAAAGGTCTATGTTTGATTGCAGGGAAATCAAATAGTGCAGAGGAGTTAAGGGGAGTCGAAGGGATGTGTGTGCAAAGCATAGAGCCATTTAGGCTCATCCCAACCATCGGTGCCGACCTATATGGCATTTTGGCCAGTCGGATTTGAGGCAAACGCCTCGAGATTCGTGCCACGTAAGTTTTTGGGTGTGTTCACCTCATTGCGCCTGTTTGATTTTTCTGAAACTTTTCATTTTCCCGTGTATTGCACGTGCAACTCTTGGGTTTCCAAAAATTGAAAAGAAAATTAAAAAAAATAATTGTGTCTGATGGGAATCGAACACACAGGCTACGTCACAGTAATGCAGAGGCTTTACCAGTGAGTTATAAGTTGCTTGTTTCTTTTATCTAACAAAAGTAACTTTTAACTCTTACACATGCTGTAATGCTCTTTTCTGTACAATAATAAGAAAATTTCTGTACAGTAATTTCAGAGTCGTTACATTCTACCTTCCTTATAAAAATTTCATTCTCAAAATTTACAATTACCTAGGGACTAATTTTCAAAGAGATAAGGGTATCGTGCACGCATATCCTCTTCTCGTCCCCATGTTGATTCTCCTGGTGAATCCTTTCTCTACATCACTCGGACCAAGTTTTTTTTCTTGTTCCGCAATGTTTTCACCACTCGGTCCAGGATCTCGACCGGTTGTTGCTCGTAGGTTATGTCAGTCTGTACTGTGAGCTCTGAGTGGTCAAGTATGTGGCTAGGGTCGCTCACATATTGTCGTAGTTAGGATATGTAGAACACATTGTGCACTCCTTCCAATGAAGGTGGTAGTGCTAAACAGTATGCCACTTCTCCAACTCGTTCGAGTATGTCGAACGGTCATATGTATCTTGGACTGAGTTTACCCCTCGTGCCAAAACGGATCACTTCTCTGTTTAGAGAGATCTTCAGGAATACATGGTCTCCAGGTTGGACTCCAGATGTCGACGCTTTGCATTTGCCCAACGCTTCTGTCAATCTTGGGCTATGTGCATTTTTTCCCTGATCGTGCGAACTACGTCCACAGTTGCCACGGCCGTCTCTAGTCCAAGGAGTTCATGATCTCCAATGTCGTCCCAACTTAGCGGTGAATGACACTTCCGTCCGTAGAGTGCTGCGAATGGTGTCATTCCAATACTTTCCTGATACATGTTGTTGTATGAAAACTCCACAAGGTGTAGGTGATCTTCCCACGAACCTCAGAAGTCTAACATACAAGCTCTTAGCATATCTTCTAGGATTTGAATTGTTCGCTCGAACTGTCCGTTCGTTTGTGGATGATACGCCGTGCTGAAATTCAGACTCATTCCCAGGCTAGCTTGCAGACTCTTCTAAAATTGTGATCGGAATCTTGTATCACGATCGGAGACGATGCAAACAGGTACTCCATGGAATCTTATGATCTCCTGCATGAGTTTATGGGTATCAAATATGGTACATCTTGAAGGTTTAAATCTTACTTTAGATTTATGCTTACCTCCATGTACTTCTTTACTAACGTCTCGGTTGACTGGCCAACTCGAAATGGAATAAAGTGAGCCGACTTGGTGAGTCAATCCACAATAATCCAAATTGCGTCATTACCCTTCGTACTGCGAGGGAGGGAAGTCACAAAGTCCATGGTAATGTGCCGCTATTTCCATTCTGGGATTGGTAACGGCTGAAGTAGACCGGCAGTTCTGTGATGTTCAGTCTTCACCTGCTGACACACCAAACACTTTGCTACACTTCTAGCTACTACGTGCTTCATTCCATACCACCAGTAGTGTTGACGTAGATCCTTGTACATTTTTGTACCACCGGGGTGTACCGAATACGGAGTGCTGTGAGCTTCTTTCATCAACTCTTCTCGAATAAGTCCGACTGGCACGTATAAATGACTTCCATATCGCAAGGATCCATCTTCGTGGATGATGAAGTCAGTTCGAAATCCACTTTCTACTTGTTCTCGGATCTTTTGTAGCTTGGTATCATCGCTTGAGCTGCCTTGATCTAATTTACAAGAGTGGACTGGACTTGTAAGTTCATCAAAGATGAAGCATTACCTGGCACAACTACTTCGATCTCCAATCCATGCAGTTCTTGCTATAGCTTCCACTGAGTGGTGAGGTTCATTGCTAATGGCTGGCGACTAAGTGCATCAGGAACTACGTTCACCTTCCTAGGATGATACTGTAGGTTGATGTCAAAATCCGCCATGAGTTCTAGCCATCTTCTCTGCCGCATGTTTAGTTCCTTCTGAGTAAATACATACTTCAGATTTTTGTGGTCCATGTATATATCCACTCGTTCTCCCAAAAGATAGTGACGCCAAATCTTGAGTGCAAAGATGACGGCTGCCAATTCCAGATCATGTGTTGGATAGTTGCGCTCATGAACCTTTAGTTGTCTTGATGCAAAAGCCAAAACTTTTCCATGCTGGTGTAGAACACATCCTAATCCTTTACCGGACGCATCACAATGCATAATGAATCTTCCAGATTGATCCGGTATTACAAGGATTGGTGCAGAGGTTAACCTCAACTTGAGTTCTACAAAAGCCTTTTCATATGCTTCTGACCACACGAATGCTTCGTCTTTACGTGTGAGCTTGGTCAGGGGTGCTGTGGTATTTGAAAATCCTTCAATGAATCGTCGGTAGTATCCTGCTAATCCTAAGAAACTTCATATATCTTTCACCGTCTTTGGTGTCGGCCACTCACTGGAAGCTGACACCTTAGCTGGATTTACAGAGATTCCTTCGCCTGAAACAATATATCCGACAAATCCGACTTGATCTAGCCAAAATTCACACTTTTTGTACTTGGCGTAGAGCTGTTGTTGTCGTAATGTCTCCAGGACAATGCGTAGGTGCTCAGCATGTTCTTTCCGATTCTTTGAATATACCAGGATGTCGTCGATGAAGATGAAAATGAACCTGTCTAGGTACTCTCGGAAAAATTGGTTCATCGTGTTCATAAAGATGGCAGGTGCATTGGTCACTCCAAATGGCATTACGAGATATTCATAATGACCATAACGAGTCCTAAACGCCGTCTTCGGAATCGGACTCTTTAACCTTTACCTGATGATAACCCGAACGAAGATCTAGTTTTGAAAAGACACAAGACCCACTTAACTGATCGAAAAGGTCATCGATGCACGGTAGTGGATACTTGTTCTTAATAGTCACTTCGTTCAGAGCTAGATAATCTACACACATCCTGTAAGAACCTTCTTTTTTCTTCACCAGTAGTACCGGAGATCCCCAACTTGAAGTACTGGGTCGGATCCAACCTTTCTTCAGTAGTTCATCCAATTGAATACGGATCTCCTTCAATACTTCCGGACTTAACCGGTATGGAGTTTTGATTACAGGTTGTGTATGAGAATGTAAATCAATACTAAACTCAAGAGATCGGGAGGGAGGCAAACCTGATATGTCTTCAGGAACACATCCTCGAACTTTCGAACTACTTCAGGTTTTTCTTCTTCCGCCGGTAGAGAGAACACTTCTGCATTTTTTGGTTTAGCACGGTAGATTCTTAGCTCTAAGCTTCTATCTCCACTTTTGAAATAGAAGACTGGGTAATCTGGTATCTCAAATACTACCCTCCTTTGACGGCAATCAATAATAGCATAGAATACTCCCAGCCAATCCATTCCCAGCACAACATCGAAATTTGGTATGTCCAGTACTTTGAAATTTGCGTAGAATTCTCGACTGCAAACTACAACCGGGCACTGATCATACCCCAAAATTTCTTTCAAGACTCCATTCCCGGAACTGATATTCCAGCTTGAAATGAGTGGCTTCACAGGAATCGCATGCGTTCTCACGAATCGTTGTGACATGAAGCAGTGTGAAGCTCCAGTGTCGAAAAGTGCAAGTCCAGGAAGGGTGGCTACAAGTATAGTACCTAAGTTGTGTGAGGTTAGATTTAGATATCGGAAAAGTATAGTGATACACAAGAATTGAAGGTTGAAAAGATTAGGGAGTTACCGGTGATGACTTGTCATGTGGCTTCGGCCTCCTCGACCGTCATTGTAAAAACATGTCGTCTTGGTACATTCCTCCTTGCCGGAGGCACATTCCTCTGTCCTTGGAGCACATTTCTCTGCCCTAGAGGCACATTTTTCTGTGCCTGATGGAATTGACGATGAGGCTGTGCAGGTGGTCCACATGGAGCTGGTGCAGGAAGAGCTAGGCGAGGTGCAGGAGCCTGAATGGCTGGCCTCTGCGGGGCTGTGATAGCCGGTCTGGGTGCTGGTGCTGTGTTAAAACGATATGGGCATGCTCCTAAAGCGTGAGTAGATGCGCCATAAATCAAACACAGGCCATTTTCACGCCTACAGTCCTTCGCCAAGTGCCCAGTTCTCTTGCAGTAGAAACAGAAATCTGGACTGGACCGGTTAAACGATCCTCCTGGCCTCCTGGGTGCAAAAGTCAGCCTAGAAGAGGCTCCTCCTGTCATCTGCGTAGCAGGGCGTTTGATTCTAGCTATTTGAGGCTTACCCTTCTTCTTGACCATAGCTTCGTAACGACGTGCTGCCTTCAGGGGGAGTTCATGAGTTGGGTAGTCGCCTGTGGATAATGCCGCCTGAATCTCCAGGTCTAAGCCCTGTTGGAATCGTCTAACCCGAATCTCATCGATTAGGATCAAATGTTCCGCGAACCTGATAAGATGTTGATGTCATGGTAGAGATGTGTTTTACGGAACAGAATTTGATACGAATTCTTTACCTGCTAAGCATGATGAATTCGGCATTATATCCATCCACTGATTTTACCCACATAGAACCTTGTTGTAGGTGGATGAACTTTTGTTCCATCTCGAAATGGGCAGTCTCGGGAAAGAACTTCGCATCGAACAGATCGCGGAACGTCTTCCACTCTATGAGTTGTGTGAGACGGCTTTTCTCAGCTTTCCACCAGACTCTTGCATTGTCGGTGAGCTGGAGCTTGGCCACAAGAACCCAAGCTATGTTTGGTACCTGTGTTGTGGTAAGGTCATCCTCTATACTCTGGGGCTATTCTTCAGCCTCAAGAGGACCCTCTTTTCCTGAAAAGTTCCTGGGATGCAATGCACGGAATTGTTTTACTCCAGGTGGTGGTTCATGAGAATAGCAGTCTGCTGCTGCTGGCCCTCCAGAAGACTTTTGATAGCTTCTAGATGCACCGTCTGTTCATTGATTAGAGCAGCAACGGTAGGAGGAGGTGGTAAAGCAGCTGGTGGTGTGTTGCCATTGACATTGGTGCTGGTGTTGTTGGGAGAATCCATACCTTGATAGAAAAGGAATGGTTACGATGGATTCAAGAAATTTGAAATGTAAGAAATGTATAGTTGCTGATTTTTATAATTCTTGTGATAGATTACTTAAGACTTCAAGCAGAACTGACCTGCATGGGCCGCCAACAAAACCTGTCATGCTCCGCTTCCCAATAGACAGAAATGGTGGCAAGCCCGCATCGTATTTACTATGAAATAAATACGTTAAGCGTAATTAAGTAATATATAAATGAACAAGAATGACAAGAGTAATAAAATAAAACAGAAACTTTATTTACATTCAACTTTACATACAACTGTCTGAAAATAAAAGATACAATAAACAAAGCAATGCCTAAACAATAGCATACAGAAATTAAGTGCAGGAAGAACTAATAGTCATGCTGAGCTATAAGCTGGTCCAAGTCCTCCTGGTTCAGCTCTATCTCCTCAGAGTCCGGTCCTCCTAACGAACATTCCAAAGAAAGAAAACAAAAGGAATGTCGTTAGTGAACTAGAACTCGGTAAGTCCCATTAGAAACAAGAGAGAATAGTATATCATGTGAATAGGAAATAAAAGAACAAAGGACAGGTGAAATTGTATATGATCATCTACAGGTATATGATAGTTATTCTAATGTGGTTATTTGTAGTTTGATAAAGAAGATATTCATGAATTCAAGAGGAGTCCATCTTACCCCATGGACTATGGTAACATGTAGTACAAGGCCCCGTCATAACCCATGGGAAAACGGCACGTGAATTCATGTAGGTGTCTTTTAAAGTGACTTCTCGTGCTACGATATACGTTCCATACAAAGCTACCCCTTTATCCGCGTATTGTATTGTATGGATTAAGATATAGGTCTTGGCCGAAACTATAGATATAAAATGTTCAGGTTCATGTTCAGAATGTAATCATATGTTCAAGTAGCCATGTTGAGTTCATGTCAAGTTATAACCATGGTTCGGTCAAGTCGAGTCAAATATACAAGTTTGAATTTGATGTTGATTTCGAGTAATCATGTTCATGATCAAGTATTCAAGTTCGTGTTTGATTTTGGATTCAATTTTGAGTTTGGACTTAGATTGAGTCAGACACTTATGAACGGATTTAACTCTTGAATTCTTAGGTTCGGGAGTAATCGGCAACTGCTACACATGGATGGCAGGATTTGTGTCTTTTTTCAAGACAATTGCCATTGATAACTCCGTTAACTTGTCTAACCTAAATAGGCAAGCACTCACTTTCTCCGGCTCCCTGGGGCTCAAGAGAATTGATCCCGCTTAAACCTATATTAACTCGAGTCCTTAAAATATTGTTTTGTATATCTCGAGGGGGTTTTATGAAAAATATTTTAATATAGTTTAAAAATAAAGCTTGAGGGTGATTTGTATTATTTAGGGTTTTCATGAGCATGTATTTTACGTATTGGGGTATTTTAATGATAAATACTTAGCTTTTAAAATTTTATGATATTTTATTGAAAACCGGTCCTTTTTGGTAATTTGATGGTATTTTATTAACATTTTTTTTAATCTTTCATTTCTAGAAAAATATAGTTTCATAATGAAAATATGGATTTATAATTTTATATAATTTTAAAAATTAGTTTTATTTAGAAAAATCGCATTTCTTAAAAACGTATTTTATTTCCTTTCGAGATCGAATACTCCGTGAGGAGTTCTGCATCTCGCTCTACTATCCCAAGGATGCGCAATAATCTCCACCATCCATTAGCGGGGCCCTTAACGAGGGTTGTAGAGGCGTATTTGCCAAGGATTTACAAAATACTGTTTTAAAAGAAACCCGGTTTTCAAAAGATGTGGTATTTTATTGTAAAGGCTATTCTTTGAACCAAACATACATATATAGGTATCGTACTATGAAACCAAAGTGTGCGTGTAGGGTAGGTCGTTACCCCGTGAAGTTTTCCTAAAAGTATTGTTTTAACAATATTGAAAAGAGCTGATAATAAAGTTCAAGATATTTTAATGAAGAAATTCGTTTATGTTCATTTCACATGAAAATTTTGGTTAAATTTGAATCTAAACATTTGTAATTAAAGTTACAAGTAGGGTGGTAAAATTAGATTGACCAAGATATAAAGAAAAAGGGAATTTTAGATTTTAAAAAGAAAGGTGTCGGGAATAACTCCACTTTACCTATATATGATTAGGAGATGAATTTCATGAAAAGAAAGTGAGTTGGGAGGGAGTTACTGTTTGGAAATCTCAAGAAAAGGATAAGGAAGAAGGGCGAGGCGTCGTGGGAGCTCCGGAAATGGTTTCGATTTTCGACGGAACAAGCTTGGTCGCTAACTCCACTTGACTCCACTTGCACTTAGGAACTTTTTGAGAGAATTTTTTCTAGAATTTCAGAAAGGTGAAGAGCTAAAGCATGGGGTGATATTTGTAGTGAATAATTAGGCTTTGGGAATTAAAATTTTGGATTAAAAAGATGTTAAATGATGAAATGAAGGGTCTCTGTTTGATTTCAGGGAAATCAAACAGTGCAGAGGAGTTAAGGGGAGTCAAAGGGGTGTGTGTGCAAAGCACAGAGCCATTTGGGCTCATCCCGACCGTCGGCACCGGCCTTTGTGGAATTTTGGCCGGTCGGATTTGAGGCAAATGCCTTGAGATTCGTGCCACGTTGGTTTTTGGGTGTGTACACCTCATTGCACCTGTTTGGTTTTTCTGAAACTTTTCATTTTCCCGTGTATTGCACATGCAACTCTTGGGTTTCCAAAAATTAAAAAGAAAATCAGAAAAAAAATAATTGTGTCTGATGGGAATCGAACACACATGCTACATCACAGCAGTGCAGAGGCTTTACCAGTGGGCTACAACTTGCTTCTTGCTTTTATCTAACGAATGTAACTTTTAACTCTTAGATAGGCTGTAATACTATTTTTTGTACAATAACAAGAAATTTTCTGTACAATAACAAGAAATTTTCTGTACAGTGATTTCAGAGTCGTTACAAGAACTAGGTTAAAAAGAAAGAAAGAAGACAAAAAAGAAAAAAGAACATATGTACTGGGAATTTAATTCCTCCGAAATTACGGTTTAACCCTACATAAAAACTTAGTTCTTATAAAAAGAAAAAGAAGAACTTAGTTCTCCAATAAAGAAAAAACGATCCAAGGTCTTCAAAATGGAGATATTGATGATCATTAATGGCCAAAAATGGCACTAAGAGAGATTCAATCTCTAAAAAAGAAAAAAACTTAGTGCCTCACGTGCTTTCCACGTGGGTGCCCTCCCAACGGCGCCCAGTGCTTCACGTGAAAAACACGCGGGCGCCTAAAGCAGAAGGCCAGCGCCTCACGTGAAAAACATACGGGCGCCCAAAGCAGAAGTCCAGCGCCACACGTGAAATACACATGAGCTCTGAATAAAAAGTGCTTAGCACTCCTTATACAGCCAAAACGGCTGAGTGCTTAGCACTAATTGGGCAGTGCCCAGTGCCTCACGTGCTCCTCACATGGACGCCATATAAAAGTGATTAGCACTCCATTTACAGCCAAAACGGATGGGTGCTTAGCACTAATTGGACAGCGCCCAGTGCTTCACGTGCTCCTCACGTATACGCCATACAAAAAGTGATTAGCACTCCATATACAGCCAAAACGGCTGAGTGCTTAGCACTAATTCAGCAACGCCCAGCGCCTCACGTGCTCCTCACGATGACGCCATACAAAAAGTACTTGGCGCTCCATATACAGCCAAAACGGCTAAGTGCTTAGAACTACTTGGGCAGCGCCCAGCGCCTCACATGGACGCCATACAAAAAGTGCTTAGCACTCTATATACGGCCAAAAAGGCTGAATGCTTAGCACTAATTGGGCAGCGCCGCACGTGCTCTTCACGTGGACGCCATATAAAAGTGCTCAGCACTATATACATACATATATTCAGACAAAATAACTGAGTGCTTAGCACTGATTGGGCGGTACCCATAACTGAAGGCTTCACATGGTACCCATGTGAGCGCCAGAGCGTCAAACAAGTGCTTAGCACTTTTGCATAAAAAGGGGGACTGAACAAGCAGAGCCTAAATAAGTGCTTAGTACTTTCGAACACAAAAAAGACTGAGCAGACTAAGCCCAAATTGGTTTGGTTTCTCTAAAAAGGTTTTCTTATAACTGAGCCCAAATGCTTTATTGTTATATCTGAAATAAAAATGGTTCTTAAAATTTTGCTAAGTTGATCTTAGTCTCAAATTAGACTAACGTATCCTTAGTAAAAATAAACTGAGCCCAAATACTCATATATTTAAGTTGATTTTAATCTCAAACTAGATTTACGGTCCTTAAATAAAACAAACCTAAATCTAAAATATACGGATTTGGACTGATCCGGGCCCTACGGGCGACGACATAAACTAGTCTCCGTATACAATCCACGGGCAACCAAAATAAATAAAAAATACACACGACACGAAATGAACTGGTGGAGAAGGAGAAAATGGTTATTGCAATGTAGTAACGTAATTAACTGCAGGGGCTTGCGCCTGCAGGGAAGAGCGTCCCCCACAATAAAAAAAAACCCTCACAAATGAGGGGAAATTTGATGAAGTCATGCTACAACGGTCGCGTCTGTCCAAACTATTAGGAATATGTATACCCTAAAAGCTATTATTGTATGATATAGTGGATACTTGGACATATATAGAGAGGACTTTCTTGTTCGACATGACGGTATGCTATCTGGTTGCTCTTTATCTTAACATGTACACTTGTATTATTATACTGTCTCTCTGATACATGTTGATAAAACCCTTAGGATGTGGAATTGACTTCCAGGACTATAATGCAGATCATAATTGTGGGGCCTGGATAGTCCACAAGCACATCCTTTAATTGTTCCTGGTCAAGGGGATATCGAGACAGGGCATCGATATTCCAGAGTAGACTAGTATGTACGTTTCTTGACCTTGTATGGGGCGATAGTTGATCCCATAACCATTGGTGTTTGACATCAAAGATTGTGCACAGGTGCTCATTAGAGAATGGGTATACCGAACTGGACTCGCCGAGAACTCCTAGATGGTACCATACCTATCGTGAGATAGCAGTTCTCTGGTGACACTGGTACAGGTTAGTCTGTAGACCCGAGATCGCCATAGTGTCTTGTGTAGTTCCTACTATGCTTTGATTTCCTCCCTACCATGGCTCAAAAGAGTCATGCAAATAGGTGGATTTTGGGTACAGTCCAAAGTAACATGGAAGCAGTGAGCGATAGGAGGGGTTTCATCTCTTCCGGTATTGGGAGTTGATGTTGCGTTATACTCAATTAGCTATAACAGTAAGTCCCTGGCCAGGGCTGATGAGATTTACTAGTAAGTCTTATCAGTAGTTTCTCGAACCGTTATGATCCATACATCGGCATGACTTATCAAGTTACTGGGGTCTGATGATTCCACCCCTAGACTTGATATGCGACATATTAGACGAAGAGACTGGACTGTACGGTAAGTGTTACTTATATGCTTCATAGGAGTTTGGATAAGCTTGCTTGTTGATCTTCTATTCGCTCAATACCTGGATAGCCGTTACGTCCAGTTAGTACCGCTGACAATTTGTAGATAACTGATGCGATCATTACCTATTGTTGGCGTATTGACGAGTCTTTAGAGTCTCACACAGAGGTTTCCTAGTTCAAGCGAAACGAAGTAGGACACATATGTTGATATGTGTGGGGGCCTGATTAAATACGAGTATGTGATACTATATTCTAATCTGGCAGTAATTTGATATCGGTTAGGTTATATCTGATATAACCGGATTATTGAATCAAGTGTTGATTTGATAATATAATATACAGATAAATGATATTAGTCGGTTATATGTGATATAACCGGATTATTGAATCAAGTGTTGATTTAATAATATGATATATATTTATATTTGATATAATTATATATTAACTAATATTATGCTCACTAATTATTTTCTTTTCTTAATATATATATATATATATATATATATATATATATATGTACGTATGTATGTATGTATGTATATGTATGTATGTATGTATGTATGTATGTATGTTATGAAGCATGGCTTGGATTTTCTATTTTTGGATATATATATTATGAAGCATGGATGGGCATAGCATTTTCATTAGTTTATTGGTCTTGACTCGCTATTGAAGTATGATTCTAATTATTTATTTGATAAATAATGGATGCTTCAATACGTAAAGGGAATAAAGAGCCATTATGTACTTGCTCATTTTTCCCTTAGCTCATTTTGCTCGCTCTTCTTCTTCCTCCTCTCCATCTTACTTCTAGCCATAACTCTCACATGTGCTGTGAACCCTAAGGCTTTAGAAGATACTAAGTGAGCTTAACACCCCTACTTCATCTTCCTACATTTGATTAGCACTTGAGTTTAGGTTGTTTCCTTCACTAATAGGAGATTAGTGAAGAGATGGCTTGAATTAGAGCAACTTCGGGTGGATCATCTTCGACACAAAGATCGCCAAGGAAGCTCATTCATTCTTCAAGTGGAGCCTAGAGGAGTCGTAGGGACTACTATCCGAAGTTTGAGAAGAGAAGGACTTGGTCTACAAAGGTTGTAGCATTCTTCACTTAGTGTAAATCTTTTTATATCATACTATAAACCCTAATAATCTAGTTAGATCTTTGGATAGTGTAGCTTAGCGCCCCGAAATTTTGAAAATTGCATGCTTAATGCCGGTATAAACCCTTTGGTGGTGCTAGAAAACACTTTCATGGTATCAGAGCTAAGCTAGAACTTTAGAGTAAGTCTTTACGATGTTAAAGTGTTCGATCGAAGTTTCGAAACCCGTATTTCCATAGTTTCTGTCCAGATTTTCAAATGTTGGAATTTTTCAGATTAAAAATAGTCAGAAAATTATGCAGGGTATTTAATGGAGCCCCAAGAAATTCAAAGCCATAATCCCTTCAAAGCGCCGCGGAACCGCGGGCTAACCCCCATTTTGGCCGCGGTTCCGCCGCATGTTTGTGGGATTATGGGGTCGTTCTTCTTGTGCTGCTCCATTGTCTTATTTGGCACTTTCTGGATGCTTTTAGTGAGGCTCAAGTTGTTGAGGTCTTTGTGATTTGTGGGTGTTTGATAATTCGATCGAAATGTTTAACGTCGTCTAGATTATGATGATATGTGATACAATTTTTTGAATCCGCAATAATTTGTTTTGTGAAAACTAGTTAGTGTTTTATAAATCTAGCGTTTTAGTCTCGGTTCATCGATTACCATGGAGTTTCGATTCGGATCAAAACTCCATCGCAATCGCGTATAGTACGCGAACGACAGTCGGGAATCTTGTTGAATTATTTGACTGCTTATTAAAAAAGAGTTTTCAGTTTGAGACTAAAATGCAAGCTTTATAGGGTTAGGCATGAAATTCAAAATTTGAGATATTCTGGGATTATGATGTCTAAGGAATTTGCTAATTCTAAATATTGTAGTTTTTCATTTCTTTTCTACGACCGTAAGTGTAATATGTGGGGTATCCCCGATCTCGTTGCTATATGTCAACGACATTTAGGATACGCATATTTACTTATGTTGATGACATGTGATGTTATGTGTTGCTGTGATATTTTATATTGGATCGTCGTGATTAAATAGCCGGGGGGGTTTACGAGATGATAGTTTTTTAATTTTCATTCATGTAAAAATTGTATGTAATATTACTTTATTGGGACACTTTCGGGTTGAGGATGATGCCACCATTAATGTATATTATTTACTTTTCCGCATTAGGATAGACCCAAGACGGGGATCACAAGTAACCGGGTTCTAGAGTCCAGAGGAAGATCGTCTCGAGGAGTCGAGACCGGGTCTCCTAACTCTAGAATTGGCAAGGTTGCTTGCCGCTCTCGTAGGGGGTCTAGGGATGTGGGTTTGGCTATTCATCACGATCGTGGAATCTGTGTTTTTCATTACTGGCTAAATTTAAAACATGGACCTCCTAGTATATCCAATATTTCATATGTTGACTTTTGCTGCTTGAGTTCTGTAATGTGATCATATAACTGCGTAAGACGAATGCTATATAATATATATATATATAATAAACGTTGCTTATGTTTTGCACTCGCACTAGTCCAGCCCCCGCTCTGCCGTTATAATAAACGTTGCTTATGTTTTGCACTCGCACTAGTCCAGCCCCCGCTCTGCCGTTAGTTAAGTAAGCTAACGGTGCATGACAGGGCCCCATGGCGAATATGGATAGCAAAAGTGTGCATTCTATTTTCATTTCTTTTCTGTGATATTTAGGGAAACATAAATGATGGGACTTCATTAATGAGATTAATGGAAAGAAAATAAACCTAAAGAAATTGTAGGATCAAAAAAAATTTTAAAAAAGGTAGCTCTAGTTCTTACTTTGCATAGTGGTATTCCTTGATGAATATCCAGCACCTCATTCGATGAGGAAAGAGCCGAGATCCCTTCACCGGGAGTGACCTCTTTAGCAAAGCTATCAAATGCTATAACCCACTCGGTTTTGTTTTGATAGCTTCTCTAGTTCTTGCTTTGCATAGTGGTATTCCTTGATGAATATCCAGCACCTCATTCGCTAAGGAAGGAGCCGAGATCCCTTCACTGGGAGTGAACTCTTTAGCGAAACTAGAAAAAGCTACAAAAAACACTCCTTTTCAAATCACAAGTTCTACAACGATATCAATTTCATTACGTTAAAGGTTTTCATCAAAACCAGGCGTAGCCCTCCGTCATTTCAGATAAGTGTTATTTAGTATTCGTGCTGCGTTTGTTGACCTTGTCAAGGCATAGTGTGATGTAGCTGATTAGTGCTTATCTGTAGCATGTGATGTAATTGGATTAAGGTAATCGTACGGCTTTGTTGACCTTGTTAAGAGTCGTACGGGTGGGTTTAATTTAATCATGAAATGATGGGTTGAACTTGACTAGCGCTTATAATTTGTTGACCTTGTTAAGGTCATAAGTTGCTAGAGGTAAAAACAAATATTGGGAATTTCAAGTATTGAAATTTGCAATGAGATTGCATACCTTCTATGAGATAGTTGGATCCCGATACTCACTACGAGTAAGTATTACTCCTGGGAGAGTTTTCCACTTTACAATTAGTTGATCCAGTAGGTGTCTAAGAAAGGTGTTAACGGGGTTATGCCCCTGCGGAAACGAGGTTATTTAATTAGTTCCATGCGAAAGCATGGGGAGACTCCCTCAGAGTACCAATACCTGCCTGGCTGACCGATTGGTGAACTTGTAGGATGTAATTAATCCCGGCTAATCTTACCTTTTATGGTTTGCAGGAAGATTTGATAAAAACAGTGGGATCCATCCTGATTAGATAAGATAATAACCAATCTAATCTTATAAAGAGCACACGCTAAAACGTTTCCTTCTCTCTCTCTCCAGGCAGGGACCAATGACACGCCTTAATCAAGATAATAAAATGGATGTATTGACCGAACCCGCTTATTATACTGAGCTGGGGAATGTTGGTTTCGCTTTTTCTTATGATTGTCATAAGTCTGAGCAAGGAATAGGGGAATATCAAGATTTCTACGCAACCCGAACGAAGAAAGAGCATGCTGATGCATCTTCTTTGGGTGTGTTCGTAACCGAGAATTGTTTCTCAGTTTGCTCAACGTCATGGGTATTGGATACCGGATCAGGATCCCACGTATGTAATTTGTTACATGAGCTAAGGAGAGGTAGAGAACTGGAAAAGGGTGATATATCTCTAAAAGTAGGGAATGGAGCAATTGTTGCAGCCAAAGCAGTTGGCGAATATCACCTAGTATTACCAGATGGTAATACATTGATTCTGAATGACTGGTATTACGTACCAAATATGATGTGCAATATTATATCAGTTTCTTTATTACATAAAGAAGGATATAATTTTGCATTAGAGGATAATATTATGAATATTTTCCTAAATCAAGTGTTGATTGGGCTTGGTACGTTGTGTAACGGTATATACATTCTTAATCAAACCACAGTTCTAAACATACAGAACACAGAGGAAAAGTTCAGAAATGATCGAAGCCTTCTTGTGGCTTTGTAGACTAGGTCATATCAATGCGACAAGACTAGCTAAATTACATAAAAATAGATATTTAAATCAGTTTGAATTTACATCTTATGAAACTTTCCAGTCATGTCTCAAAGAGAAGATGACCAAAACTCTGTTTACTGGACACGGAGAAAGAGCTACTGAACTCTTGGGACTGATACATGGTGATGTATGCGGTCCTATGTCTACGCATGCCAAGAATGGATCTTTGTACTTCATTACATTCACCAATGATCTCTCAAGATAAGAACATGTGTTCCTGATGAAACACAAATCTGAATCTTTTGAGAAATTCAAGGAATATAAGTACGAAGTTGAGAACCAGACGGGTAAAAATATTAAAGTCCTACGATCTAATTAGGGAGGAGAATACTTGAGCACGGAATTCCGAGACTACTTAAAACTCTCTCATCTTACTCCTCCGTATACACCACAGCACAAAAGTGTATCGGAGCGGAGGAATCGTACCCTATTAGATATTGTGCGCTCTATGATGAGTAATGCTGAGTTACCTATTTCTTTTTGGGTTATACGCTTGAGACAGCCACATACCTATTGAATCAAATTCCATCAAAATCTATTTCTGAAACACCATATGAAATATGGAGTGGAAAGAGACCATATCTTAAACGAGTTAAGATATGGGGTTGTCCGGCCTATGTCAAAAAGCAAAATCCGGACAAGCTCGAGGTAAGGTCAGTTCTTTGCAAGTTTGTGGGATATCCTAAAAATTCACATAGATATATCTTCTACCGCACTGAGGAACAAAAGATGTTTGTTTCTCAATATGCCACCTTTTTAGAAAAAGAATTTCATGTGAAAGAAATTAGTGGTAATGAGGTAGAACTGGAAGAAGTTCCAGCCGTACAAACTACAGCTGATGATTTGGTGGAACCGGAAGATTCGATAGTCCCCGACGAACCTCAGCCACTCCGTAGATCTAGTAGGGTTCCTCATCCACCTGAGAGATACTACGGTTTTCTCATAGACGGTGGGAGCGAGGATTGCATCATGGAAGATGATGACCCAACTAGTTTCAAGCAAGCCATCAAAGTGGAGACTCTGTGAAATGGCTGGATGTTATGCGATCTGGGATGGAATCCATGTACACCAACAAAGTATGGACTTTGGAAGTTGCTCCTGAAGGGGTAAAACCCATCATGAGCAAGTGAATCTTTAAGAAGAAACTTGGTGTAGATGGAAAAGTTGAGACTTTCAAAGCTAGACTTATAGCAAAAGGTTTTCGTCAACGACCTGATGTCGACTATGATGAAACATTTTCTCCTGTCGCTATGCTTAAGTCCATCAGGATCCTACTTGCCATTGCTTCATACCATGAGATGGACGTCAAGACCGCTTTTCTAAATGGTGATTTAGAAGAGAGTGTATATATAACACAGCCAGAGGGCTTCGTAGACGGTGGGAGCAGCGGAAGCGTGTGCAAGCTGCTTAAATCAATCTACAGATTAAAGCAGGTATCGCGGAGCTGGAACATCTGTTTTGATGAAACTATCAAAGAGTTTTACTTCATCAAAAATGTAGATGAACCATGTATATACAAGAAGGTTGTAGAGAGTAAGGTTGTCTTCCTCGTATTGTACGTGGATGACGTACTCTTGATAGGAAACGATGTTCCTATGCTACACTCGGTTAAGCTCTTCTTATCACATAAATTCTCCATGAAAGATCTGGGTGATGCCTTCTACATCCTGGAGATTAAGATCTACAGAGATAGATCTAAGCGGATGTTGGGATTGTCTCAATCCAGGTACATTGACACCATACTAAAGAGATTTAGTGTGGAAGATTCTAAGCGGGGTAATTTACCCGCTTGTTCAGGAATCACTCTCTCCAAAGAGATGTCTCCCAAGACCGATTTGGAGAGGGCTCGCATGCAAGGGATACCCTATGCTTCGGCAGTCGGGTCTATCATGTATGCGATGTTATGTACCAGACCAGATATAGCTTACTCACTAGGTGTAATGAGTAGGTATCAATAAGATCCTGGGGAAAAGCACTGGACAGCTGTTAAGAACATACTTAAGTGATTGAGATGGACTAAAGAAATATTCTTGGTGTATGGTAACGGAGAACTCCAGGTGGAGTCCTTTACTGATTCGAGCTTCTAGAGTGATAAGGATGACAGTAAGTCGGTCTCGGGTTTTGTCTTTACCCTCAACGGAGGGGCGGTATGTTGGAAAGTTCCAAGCAAGATACTATAGCAGACTCGACGTTGGAGGCTGAATACATCGCTACCAACGATGCTGCCAAAGAGGCTGTCCGGATGAAGAAGTTCATTGCTGAACTTGGTGTGGTTCCATCCATTGAGCATCCAATACATGTGTCTTGTGATGACAATGGAGCTGTGGCTTTGGCCAAGGAACCCCGGTCCCATCAGCGATCCAGACATATTCTTAGGCGGTATCACCTGATCCGGAAGATAGTAGATCGACGGAAGATCGAGATCAGGAGAGTTGACACGAAGGACAACGTAGCGGATTACTCACGAAGGCCCTTCCCCAGACGCGGTATAAAAGACTTTTTAGGATGTTGGGTATGAGATACTACAACAACTGGCCTTAGTGCAAGTGGGAGATTGTTAGGAATATGTATGCCCTAAAGGCCATTATTGTATGGTATAGTGGATGCTTGGACATATATAGAGAGGACTTTCTTACTCGACATGATAGTATTCTATCTGGTTGCTCTTTATCTTAACATGTACACTTGTATTATTATACTGTCTCTATGATACATGTTGATAATGCTATTAGGATGTGGACTTGACTTCCAGTACTATAATGCAGATCATATTAGTGGGGCCTGGATAGTCCACAAGCACATCCTTTAACTGTTCCTAGTCGAAGGGATATCGAGACAGGGCATCGATATTGTTGGGTTACGCCGGCGTTCTAGCCATCTAGCATGACCATTTACGGAACAAAAATTTAATAAACTGGCGTTAGAACAACCCTATAATCCGGATTTACCATAAACCTAAAGCTAGCAAACTAGAGAGGAGTTTAGAATGGTTATACCGAATGATCCGAGTCCTTCGGTTTTATACCATCTTCCTAAGCTCCTAGAGGCCACCATGATCAAGCTTGATCACCGGTCTCCCTCCATCGAAGATAATCCACCTAAGGATTTGTATTTCAAGCTCCAACCTCATAGCCGAGGTAATTAGGATGCATAGTTCGCTAAACTAGATAGCCTAGAGCATGTAGAATCTATTGATGGATTAATTTGTCTCCAAACACCCTAGGTTTCTCAACACATGAGACTTGAAGGGTGGAAGTAGAAGAAGAAGCTTGAGAATGAGAGTGTGAAGCAGCCATGGAAAAAAATGGCTAAGTGTTGTGAACTAGAAAAATGAATCATCCTCACAAAAATATCTCACAACACTAATAAATCAAGCATGCCCAAATAGTGAGCCATGAGTCATCCCATGAGTCACCACAAAGTCATGCTTCGTTTAAAGCCAATCAACACCTCATCCTCCACCTCATTTAACTATTTAACAAAAATGATTAAAACTAAAATGAGGTGTACTCTTCTAGAACCAACTTGTAATAAATTACAAGAATACCCCTCATCCGTATATACATACCAGCATCCGTATTCTGAAAAATAAGAATACAAATAGATGAAAATAATCCAACAATATAATACTAGAATCCGGCTTAAACCAAAGCCCACTAGTATTATCCGTCCGAATCATGATACGTGCACAAGTGCACGTATATGATCGAACCCTGCCGTAAAACCATACGGCCTCTACATCGTTTTGCCCAAAGCAGGAAAATCCTCTGTGTGGGACTCTAAAGACTCGTTAATACGCTGGCAGTGGGTTTAACCCCAAGCACGTCAGCGGCACTAGCTGTACGTAACGGCTACCAGGTATTGAGCGAAAAGAAGGCCGACGAGCAAACTCATCCGAACCCTTACTGAGCCTGACTGTGACAATATCCGTATAGTCCGGTCTATTCGTCTAAGAGTATCGCATATCGAGTCTAGGGGGTGGATAAAGTCAGACCCCTAAAAACGTGACATTTCGTGTCGGTATGAAGCCCATCACCAACTGAGAAACTGTTGATCCAAATCAGTAATTCCTGTCCATCTTGGCCAAGGATTTCTGGTGATGGCCATCCGTGCACAACATGACATCAACCCCCAATACCGGGAGAGACGAATCCCCGACGATCTGCTCACTGCTTCCATGTGGCTCGAGACTGTACCCAACTAAAACCTGTTTGTATGACTCCTTTGAGCCGTGGTAGGATAGTAATCAAAGCACAGTGGGAACTCATACGAGACAAATGATGATCTTAGGTCGACAGACTAACCTGTACACATGTCACCTGAGAACTGCTATCTGACAATAGGTATAATACCAACTAGTATGTTCCCGGCAAGTCCGTCCAGTGTTCTCATAACCTATTAAGCACCTGTATACTATCTTAGGTGACTAACTGACACCAATAGCTTGTGAGACCGGCCACCGCCCCTCGTCAGGGTCTCGATAAGTACACACTAGTCTACTCTGGAGTATCAATGCCCAGTCTCGATACTCCCTCGACCAGGGACATTTAAGAATGTGCTTATAGACCACCCAGCTCTGACGTATATGATCGCTATCATAATGCTGGTAGTCAAGCAAGAATCCTATAGGCTCTATCAACATGTAATAGTGATCTGTAATACCACATAATGCATGTACATGATGATAAAGACAAACTAGATATCATACTATCATTTTGAGTAAGACTGTTCTATCCGTATAGGTCCTCCCTTAATCATCATAATCACGTGCCTGTGATTACAACAATTGCCTTGAGGGCACTATAGCCAACAATCTCCCACTTGCACTTAAGGCTAATAATTGCGGTGTCGCATACTCACGGCCCGTATGATACCGAACACCCAACTTCTCTACTAATCAGTCTCACAAAGCTCATTTGTGAAACTATTGTGTTCGAGAAATAGCCTCAGTGAGTGGATCCGCTCCACTGTTTCTATCTTTATCTCTCTATATCTCAATTTCGCGGAGAAGGACTATCACCCGAAATAAGCAATACTGTTTTAGAATTTATCTGGATATCTGATGGGTCCCAGTTCACAAATGAACTCCAAATCCAACAAACTTCTTAGACTGTATCATCCATTGAATTTAATCAGTATCATGCGCCATACCTTCCAAATTATCCGCTTAGACTACCTGTCCAACATATTGCCCCTCAAAAGAGGGAAAACTATAACTCTGACAGCCTCTATGTCATCCAGGTCACCTTGGAAGCCCGAAATGATAACCGCCTATTGAAGGAGGCTGTCGTTACCATATACCAAGAACATCCACTTATGTTCATAACTGCTTCCCAACGTTTCTTCAAGATTGGATTAATATATACTTATTGCAGCTCGTGCAAAATCAATATCTGGTGTTGTACTCGACATCTTATGATTGACTCAATGGCCTAAGCAAGTGATATGCCAATCATGCAAATCCCTTTCCTCATCAGTCTAGAAGACATCTCTTTAGAGAGGGTGACTCCATCACCTGCAGGTACACCGCCACGCCAGGAGTCGTCCATTCTAAAACACTTTAGAATAATGTCAAAGTACCTGAATTGGGACACTTCCCAAATCTAGATCTAAAACCATAGATCTAGACACCAGAATCCCTGATATTTTATCCATATCCAATGTGGAGAAACCAACTTATGACAATCATAGTATAACCGATCGTAGTATAGGAAGATCTCTTTCTATCAAGTGCATGCCATCCAAATACCAGGACGTCACTCCCTACTGCCTTCTTATCAGATCCATCTCTTATTCTGATGATGCCAAACTCTATGACTGTCACATAAAAAATAGATGATCTATCTCCTCTATACCTACTTTAGTCTATAAATAGACATAAGTAACTTGCCCACTATGCTTCCGCTGCTCCCCCTAACTACAACAATCCTCTGGCAGAGTCATATACACGTGCACTTCTAAAACTAGTTTAGAACAACGTTATACTCATCCTCCTGCCAGACCCCATAGTCTAGAACAGCAATAGTGGCAAGTTTGGGTAATTAAAAACCTCCCTGTCATCATTTTTTAGGAGACCGAAGTACCTCTCGGATGCCTGAGGTTACCCACCAAATCTGTGGAGTGGCTAATGGATCGTCGAAACCATTTGAATCTTCAGGTTCTATTAAACTTTCAGTAATCGTTTGTGGTTCTGGAATCACTTCCACTTCTACCATACTCCCACTAATGTTTTCTGAAAAGAATCCATTTTTCTAAAACTGTGGTGAGTTAAGAACAATATAACTATTGATCTTCCAGATGGTAGAATGTTAACTCTCGTCAAAGCCCGGGATAACCCACAAACTGCCATTACTGAAACGTGCCTTGAGGTTGTCCAGATTCTGGTTTTAAGCATCAGCCAGACAACTCCATATACCTTAATATCGTTAAAATATGAATCCATTCTATATATCCAATATAGAAACAAAGGCACTAATTTAATTGGAAACAAATTCAAAAAATCATGCAGCTGTTTCCAGTGCATATCAACCAAATGGAAAGAGGCCATACAGCATTACGCATCCAGGAATACATCCACGTATGAGTAACCTGAAAGAGAAACAAGTTCTCAAAACTATTACTTACAATGGAATACCAAACACAAGTATCTACATCTTCGATGGCCTTGAAGAATCCTAATACTTACAACATATGGTTCTCTACCTTATTCTTATACCTATAACTTCTCAAAATTTGGACCATGTATTTCAACTAAATACTTGTCTAAAAGTATAAAAGTCATGAGTAAACAGAATATAGTACGAGTACCAACCCCTTTTTCCTAACGGATATCGGACAACATGCAATACTTTGTATAAGTCATCTGAGTTCAACAACTCAAAATCCTGTGCGTATTAGGTTGAAAAACTGTACTATGGTTAAGAAGAATTACACCATTATTGAATGCTCCTTACCTAACCATCAACTGATATAGGTAAATGTAATAGACATAATTTCAAAAAGTTATATATCACTTTATAAAATAAACGTACAGATATATCAGTTTGAAATTGGTGCATAACAACGGATATTCAAAACCAAATATTTGTCGTCAGGCAAAACCCAGGTGATTTCCTCAAATATCACCAATTACAAAGAATTCCGATATAATGAGGATCTAATCATCCAATTCCCAATATCTTACTTCTACTCACAATCTGTAACGCCATACAGATGTGAGAATCAAATCTGGTAAATACATACCCTTGAGTTAGAATCTAACTGGGAAAACAGTTTTTAATTAACACAGCACAGTAAAACTGAAACATGAAAATGTTTCGAAGGGGTAAGCGAGTATTCCTAGTAATACCCCTTCCACTATCTAGATTCATGACTGTAACCGTATATTTTCTTGCCCTCACTCCAATCCCTTTATATGTCTTTACTTATTACCTTATTTACACCACACTTAGGCTAATTGATTTTCTTCCTTCCCTACCCTTCGGCACCAACCTAAGGTTTGGAAGAAGACTGTCCAATATGCGCAATAGGTGTACTCTCCTAATATTAGGAGCTCTCACAACCTGAGAGAAGGTAAAGGGAAAAGACAACCGAATAATTCTTATTCTATTTCTCCCGAACCGGAAACCATCCTCGAACTGGAACAAATTCCTTCGAGTTCGTATGTAACTATTGTAAGTGCACGGCGGCGCCCCGGCCGTCAATCCGACGGCCAAATGCGGAAGCGAAAAACTTTGATTTTGCAAACTAGCAAACCGGCACCACCGCGCACTAAAACCCGGATCGAACCATTAACTAGTCCTAGCTAACTACAAGATGGGGAAGAGAGATATACCGACTGATCCGAGTCCTCCGGTCTTCTCGTCGTCGTCCCGATCTCCCGCGGAAACTCCGGTCGTCGCCTCCTTGCCGGAAGGGCACCACATCGTCTGCATCTTTTACGGGCTCCCACCTCAATACCGAGGCAACTCGGGCACGAAGCTGGCTAGTCGACGTGCCCAAGATTTGCTGTAGAATGTGTAGAACTTGTGTCTCATTTTGGGATAGTGGAGGTTGCCATTGGTGGAGGAAATGATACATGAACTTTTTCTAGGTGAACTTGGGGATTTTTCTTGCATCTAGAGAACAAAAATCCCCACTACAAGAATTTGGACAGCCCCCCCTCACTTGGCCGGCCATGGTCATGTGGAATGGAGAGAATGAGAGTGTGAGCAATGAGGGAGTGAGTGAGAGGTGTATGGATGATAGAACCACTATCATAATCCAAGAGAGAAAATAATGGCCAAAAGAAACAATCATCACAAACAAATCCATACTCCACCAATCAATCATCAACAACCATGATAGCACCAAAACCAACACTCCAACAAGCTAATCATCACTTCCAAAAGTCATGCCATCATGAAGATAGAAGTCAAGAAAGTTCAATGGATGGTGCACCATCATGATACAATAATATGCAAAGACCCCCTCCACAAAAGCTTATTTGCACAATGCAAATAAGCCCTCCTCCACCAATCTTCGGCCATTGAAAGATACAAATGAAAATGGCCGAAACGGAAAGCAAACTGGCAACTCCAGAAAACTGGTCCCGTAATAAATTACAGGAAAAACCCCGCTACTGTGCATACACACCCGCATTTGTATTCCGACCGAAATACAAATGCAATGAGACAAAATCTACACTGTACTATACTAGGATCCGGCTTAAACCAAAGCCGGCTAGTAATATCCGTTCGATCCTGATCCGTGCAATACCGCACGTATCTGATCGAACCCTGCCATATATCCATACGGCCTGTAGTACAAACTCTCCGATCCTGATCCGTGCAATACCGCACGTATCTGATCGGACCTTGCCATATCTCCATACGGCCTCTACAGCTTTTCGCCCGAAAGCTGAGTAACAGAATGTGGGGGACTCTAAAGACTCGTCAACACCTTGGTTGTGGATTTAACCACTAGCACGTCAGAGGTATAAGCCAATACGTAACGGGCTACCAGGTATTGACCAAAAGGGACGTCGATGAGCGAACTCATCCTGACACCCTACTGAGCCTGTCAGTGACAATATCCGTACAGTCCGGTCCGTTCGTCTATGAGCATCGCATGGCGGGCCTAGGGGGTTGGTAAAAGTCAGACCCCCAAAGCGGTACAAGTCGTGTCGGAGTGTAGCCCAGAACACCCTGAGATACTACTGGAATACCTACCAGTAAATCTCCTGCCTCGGCCGAGGGCTTCGTGTAATGGCTCTCCTAGACACAGCGCGACCTCACCCCCAATACCGGGAGAGACGAACCCCTGAAGATACGCTCACTGCCTCCATGTGGCTCGGGACTGTACCCAACTAAAACCTGTTTGCACGTCTCCTTTGAGCGTGGTAGGGTAGTAATCAAAGTACAGTGGGAACTCACACGAGACAAATGACGATCCCCAGGTCAATGAACTAACCTGTACACATGTCACCAGGGAACTGCCATCTGACGTCTGGTATAGGACCAACTAGCATGTTCCCGGCGAGTCCTGTCCGGTGTACTCATAACCCAATGAGCACCTGTATACATCTTAGGTGATCCAACTGACACCAATGGCTTGTGAGACCGGCCACCGCCCCTCGTCGGGGTCTCGACTGTATACACTAGTCTACTCTGGAGTATCGATGCCCTGTCTCGAAACTCGCACGACTAGGGACCTTTTAAGGATATGCTTATAGACTCCCAGCTCCCACTTATATGATCGCCCTCATACTGCTGGTGGTCAAGCAAGAATCCTAGGGGCTCTATCAACGTGTAATAGCGACCTGTCAGGTCACCTAAAGCAGTACACGATGATAAAGGTAAACCAGATAGCATACTATCATCTCGAGTAAGACTGTCCTACTGGGACAGGTCCTCCTTCAATCATTGTAATCACGTACCTGTGATCCAATAATTGACTCTGAGGGCACTATCTCCAACAATCTCCCACTTGTACTCAAGGCTAATTATTGCGATGTCGCATACTCACAGCCCGTGTGATACCGAACACCCAACTCCTCTACTTGCCAGTCTCACAAAGCTCGTTTGCGAAACTATTGCGTTCGAGGAATAGCCTCAGTGAGTGGATCCGCCTTGATGTTTCTTTCTATGTCTCTCTATATCTCAAGTTCACGGAGAAAGCCATCTCCCGAAATGAGCATTACCTGTCTTAGAATGTGTCTGGATGTCTGATGGGACATAGCTCATAAATGAACTCCAAATCCAAACCTCTTAGACTGTATCGTCAACTGAACTCAATCAGTATCCTGCGCCAAGCTTCCCTCAGTATTGCCTTGGACCACCTGTCCAAAATACTGCCCCTCGTCAGAAGGAAAAATATAACTCTGACAACCTCCTTGTCGTCCATGTCACCTTGGAAGCCTGGAATGATAACTGTCTCCCGAATGAGGCTGTCGTTATCATATCCCTAGAACATCCACTTATGTTCTAAAACTGCTTCCGACTGTTTCTCCAGGATTGGATTAATGTCAACTTATTGCATCTAGTGCAAGAACAACATCTGGTGTGGTACTTGACATCTCATGATTGACTCAATTGCCTAAGCAAGTGATCTGCCAATCATGCACATCCCTCTCCCCTTTAGTCTGTAAGACACCTTTAGAGAGGGTGACTCCATTACCTGCAGGTACACTACCGTGCCAGGAGTCGTCCATTCTAAATACTCTTAGAATGCTGTCTGAGTACCCTGATTGGGAAACCACCCAAATCTAGATCTAGTAACCAGTATGTCTGATATAATGTCCAAGTCCCATGTGGAGAAACCACTGTGTGACGACCAAAGTATAACCGATTGTAGTATAGGAATATCACTTCCTACTCTGTGTATGTCATCCAAATACCAGGACATTACACCCTACTACCTTCTCAACAGATCCATCCCCTATTCTGATGAAGTCAAACCTATGACTGTCACATCAGAAATAGCTGATCTATCTCCGCTACATCTGCTTTAGTCTATAAATAGACATAAGCTACTTGTCCACCAATGCTTCCGCTGCTCCCACTGACTACGACAACCCTCTGGCAGAGTCATATAGACGTACACTTCTAAAGCTAGTTTAGAACGACGCTATACTCATCCTCCCGCCGGGTCTCGCAACCTGGAACAACAGCAATGGCAAGTGTGGGTACACAAGAACTTCGCTGTCACCGTCCTTGAGGCTACCGGAGTACCTCTCGGGTGCCTGAAGTTACCCACCGTATCTGCGGAGTGGCCAATGGAATGTCAATCCAGATTGAATCTTTAGGTTCCATATCAAATCTTCAGTGATCGTTTGCGGTTCTGGAATCACTTCCAGATCTACCATACTCCCACTTCTGTTTTTCTGAAAAAATCCATTTTTAATTTAAAACTGTGGCGAGTCAAGAACGATATCACTATTGATCTTTCTTATGGTAGAAAGTCAACCCTCGTCATAGCCTGGGTCAACCCACAAACAGCCATTACAGAAACGTGCCTTGAGTTGTCCAGTGTCTGGTTTTAATCATAAGCCGGACAACTCCCCGTACCTTAACATCGTTAAGATATGAACTGTTCTATATCCATCATAGAACCAGAGGCACTGATTTAATTGAACCGGATTCAAATCATGCAGCTGTCTCCAGTGCATGTCAACTAGATGGAAGGAGGCCGATCAGCGTTACTCAACTTAGGAATGCTTCCAATTATGAGTAACCTGAAAGAGAAGCAAGATCTCTTAATCACTACTATCAACTGAATACCATTGACAAGTATCTACATCTTCGATCACCTTGAAGAATCCCGATACTTGCAATACCTGGTTCTCTACTTTATTCAAATACCAATAACTTCTCAAAATTCGGACCCTGTGTTTCCACGAAACACCTGTCTAAAAACTAGAGAAGTCATAAGTAAACCGAATATAGTACGAGGACCAACCCCTCTGTCCTGATGGACCCTGGACAACATACAATACTCTGTATAAGTCCCTTGAGTCAGATAACTCATTCACTGTGTGTCGTAGGTTGAAAACTGTACTATGGTTGTGAAGAATTACACCGCTGTTTAATGCTCCTTACCTAACCATCCACTGATATAGGTAAATGTCATAGACATAATTTCAAAAGGTATATCTCACTCTATGAAAATAGACGTACAGATATATCAATTTGAAATTGGTGCACAACAGCGGATATTCAAAACCAAATATTTGCCGTCCGGCAAACAGCCCAGGTGATCTCCTCAAATATCACCGATTACAACGAATCCCGATATAATGAGGATGATCACCCAATTCCCAATAACCTACTCCCACTCATCATCTGTAAGACCCTACAGATGTGAGAATCATACCTGGTAAATACATACCCTGGAGCAAGTGTCTAATTGGAAAATCAATTTTCTTTTAACAGTACACAGTGAAACTGAAATATTGAAATGTTTCGATGGGGTATCCCGGTATTCCTAGTAATGCCTCTTCCATTATCCAGATTCACAACTGTAACCGTATAAATCTCTACCACCTCTCCAAATCCCTTCTATGTCTTTAGTCATTACCTTCTGCACACCCCTTTAGGCCAAATGGTTTTCTTCCTTCCCTACCGTTCGGCACCAGCCTATGGTTTGGAAGAAGACTATCCAATAAGCATAATGGGTGTACTGTCCTAATCCTAGGAGCACTCACAATGCGAGAGAAGGTGAAGATAAAAGACACCTGAATAAACCTTATTCCTATTTCTCCTGAACCAGAATCCATCCCCGAACTGGAACAAGTTCCTTTCGAGTTCGTATATAACCATACGATGGAGTATCCAATAAACTGTGGATCTTCGTAGTGATACGGAGTGCCCTGGAGAAATACAAAGGTGAAGTGGGAGTGGTAATGAAATACTTGGTTTGGTCGTGAATATCAGTCGCAATTTACTTTGCCCTCTTACTAATCCCTTTCTTTGTCTTTACATAATACCTTCTGTACACCATCGTTATGCTAATTGGTTTTCTTCATTCCCCACCGGTCGGCACCTGCCTATGGTTTGGAAGAAGACTATCCAATTTGCATAATAGATGTACTATCTCCTAAACCAAGGAGTACTCACAACTTGAGAGAAGGTGAAAGGAAAAGACAACTGAATAATCCTATCCGTTTTCTACAGAACCTGAAACCATCCTCGAATAAATTCTTTCGAGTTCGTATCTAACCATACGATGGTTTTGTCCAATGGAAGTGGACGTTCGTAGTAATACGGGGTGTCCTGAAGAAAAGGGTAAAAGTAGGAGTGGCAATGAGGTTTGCAACTCTGACAATCCAAAAGCCAGTGTTTAAGAAGGTTCGGTCAACTTGGTTACTGAGTCATAGTCTTAGGGTCGGGTCAATGGTCGCTGCCAAAGAGAGAGAGAAAAGAAACACTCAGCGTGCACTCTAACCTAGATCAGAATGGTTACCAATTTATCTAATCTGGAAACCTCCCACTGTACCGTCAAATTCTCCTCCAAACCTGAAAGAAAAATTAGTCGGGATCACCCGAGGAGTAAACCAACTCATCAGTGGGAATCGGGATCCAACTATCATCGCATGATAACGTGACGGAATCCGCTCACGGTATCACACTCCAGAATGTATGCGCATATCTGGCAAGTTTTAGTTTCTTTAGAAACTCCCGATGTGGATTTTTGCCCCATGCTCTTATGACCTTGACTTTGGCCAACATATCATAAGTCACATGTCAAGTTCTGCCCGTCATTCTCCAGGTTAATTTGAATCCACCCGTACCTACCCTTGACTTTGGCCAAAATGGCAGTACGACTGTCCCAAACCAACGCATCTATCTATGCTGCATATGAATACCCCAATAGCTACCAATCACTGTGCCTTGACTTTGGCCAACATACACAGCTTGAATACTATTGACCATCCATATGAAACGACGGAGGGCTATGAATGGTTTCTGGCGAAAACCTTTAACGTAGTGAACTTGATATCGTTGAAGGAACGGATAGCTTTTTAAAAATATAGTGACGAAAACCGTTGCTAAAAAGGTCACTCCCGGTGAAGGGATCTCGGCTCTTTCCCCGTAGAATGAGGTGCAGGATATTCCAACTGAATATCACGGTGCAAAGCAAAAGTAATCGGCTATAGTGAAGTTAATGCCCTGACGCAAACTTTTTGTCCAAGGGGTCACTCCCGGTGAAGGGATCTCGGCCCTTGCCTCGTCGACTGAGGAGCAGGATATTCCAACTGAATACCACGATGCAAAACAAAAGTGAACGTCCTTGCAATAACAGCTTTTTGAAAAGTGTTCCAACAACATCAGAATAGGTTTGTTTTTAACTTGCATTGATCCGAATCAATGCAGTCCCATCAATTGATCACACCATAAAGAACGAAAATATATTGATGTACGTATATGCCATCCGCATTCGCCACTGGGTCCCGTCATTACCCGTTAGGTTAGCTAACTAACGACAGAGCGGGGACTGAACTAGCGCGGATGTAAAACATATACAACATCTACTAATATATATACCAATATATTAAATTTCGCTCAAGGCGTGATAAAATGCAACATCACAGAAATGTACAGCATCACAGAACAATACAGATATCTGGGATCCCCGGGTTTCACAGAGCCACTACTGAAACCCGACGTTCCCCTGGTCGTGTGGATAGCCTGTGCAATGAAATCCTAGACCCTTACGGGCGCGGCAAGTTACCCGCCAAAACCTGAAGCGAGGCAGCCCCCTTCAGCGACGTGAATGGACCACCCGGCACTTCACGGAATCCGGCAACTTGGGCACCCCTCCTGGGTCAACCTGTACCCCCTACGAGTGCGGCGAATAGCCTGCCAATTCCAGAGTGAAGCCCCCTCCGTCTCAATGCCATGAGATGCGGTCTCGTTGCCCTCTAGAACCCGGCTACCCGTGCACCCCTTCGCGGGGCAATCCTAGTACAGAAAGTAAAATATACATACAATGGGTACATCGACCGCAACCTGGCCGTGCCCCAAAAATAATAATACAAACAGGCAGTGACGGCAGTCCATATGTCGGACGCTCGCCCCGCAATATCAAATGTACATAATACAACAAAACTGTACTAGCATTGCATCCAGGCTATCCCCCACGACTGATCCGCAACATCACAGCAAATACACAGAACATCAACGTGAAAGTCACGTTCGCAAATCCGTCTAACCGGGCTATAGCAGTTAGACAGGATTTACCGATCGAGTGACATTCACGGTCGCAGATATAATGTAAATACTGTGAAATAATGTGTTTAAAATATCCGATCGATCAAATTTTAACAAGTGGGCCCCAAGTACTACTGTAGCACATCAAGAAATTCTGGGCCCAAAATTAATATTCCAGAAACCCTAAAATCAACCCAGAGAGCAACTGCAGAAATTTCATGCAGTGATCTCAACATAGTGCGGCGGAACCGCGGCCCAAAGGGGGGTTTGACCGCGGTTCCGCGCTCCCACTATCGAGTCACTGTATCGAATTTCTACAGTGTTCTTACAATTTCCAGTACATCACTTTTCTGCAACCTGAAAAAATTTTCGAGCAAGAAAAAATTCAACAGAAAACTGATGTGAAGAAAACGAGGATTTTGGAATTTTGGTCGATCGGAAATGTAAACACATTAAACAAAGCTAGACTAAGTTAATGGCGAGACTCTGATACCACTGTAAGTGCACGGCGGCGCCCCGGCCGTCAATCCGACGGCCAAATGCGGAAGCGAAAAACTTTGATTTTGCAAACTAGCAAACCGGCACCACCGTGCACTAAAACCCGGATCGAACCATTAACTAGTCCTAGCTAACTACAAGATGGGGAAGAGAGATATACCGACTGATCCGAGTCCTCCGGTCTTCTCGTCGTCGTCCCGATCTCCCGCGGAAACTCCGGTCGTCGCCTCCTTGCCGGAAGGGCACCACATCGTCTGCATCTTTTACGGGCTCCCACCTCAATACCGAGGCAACTCGGACACGAAGCTGGCTAGTCGACGTGCCCAAGATTTGCTGTAGAATGTGTAGAACTTGTGTCTCATTTTGGGGTAGTGAAGGTTGCCATTGGTGGAGGAAATGATACATGAACTTTTTCTAGGTGAACTTGGGGATTTTTCTTGCATCTAGAGAACAAAAATCCCCACTACAAGAATTTGGACAGCCCCCCCTCACTTGGCCGGCCATGGTCATGTGGAATGGAGAGAATGAGAGTGTGAGCAATGAGGGAGTGAGTGAGAGGTGTATGGATGATAGAACCACTATCATAATCCAAGAGAGAAAATAATGGCCAAAAGAAACAATCATCACAAACAAATCCATACTCCACCAATCAATCATCAACAACCATGATAGCACCAAAACCAACACTCCAACAAGCTAATCATCACTTCCAAAAGTCATGCCATCATGAAGATAGAAGTCAAGCAAGGTCAATGGATGGTGCACCATCATGATACAATAATATGCAAAGACCCCCTCCACAAAAGCTTATTTGCACAATGCAAATAAGCCCTCCTCCACCAATCTTCGGCCATTGAAAGATACAAATGAAAATGGCCGAAACGGAAAGCAAACTGGCAACTCCAGAAAACTGGTCCCGTAATAAATTACAGGAAAAACCCCGCTACTGTGCATACACACCCGCATTTGTATTCCGACCGAAATACAAATGCAATGAGACAAAATCTACACTGTACTATACTAGGATCCGGCTTAAACCAAAGCCGGCTAGTAATATCCGTTCGATCCTGATCCGTGCAATACCGCACGTATCTGATCGAACCCTGCCATATATCCATACGGCCTGTAGTACAAACTCTCCGATCCTGATCCGTGCAATACCGCACGTATCTGATCGGACCTTGCCATATCTCCATACGGCCTCTACAGCTTTTCGCCCGAAAGCTGAGTAACTGAATGTGGGGGACTCTAAAGACTCGTCAACACCTTGGTTGTGGATTTAACCACTAGCACGTCAGAGATATAAGCCAATACGTAACGGGCTACCAGGTATTGACCAAAAGGGACGTCGATGAGCGAACTCATCCTGACACCCTACTGAGCCTGTCAGTGACAATATCCATACAGTCCGGTCCGTTCGTCTATGAGCATCGCATGGCGGGCCTAGGGAGTTGGTAAAAGTCAGACCCCCAAAAGCGGTACAAGTCGTGTCGGAGTGTAGCCCAGAACACCCTGAGCTACTACTGGAATACCTACCAGTAAATCTCCTGCCTCGGCCGAGGGCTTCGTGTAATGGCTCTCCTAGACACAGCGCGACCTCACCCCCAATACCGGGAGAGACGAACCCCTGAAGATACGCTCACTGCCTCCATGTGGCTCGGGACTGTACCCAACTAAAACCTGTTTGCACGTCTCCTTTGAGCGTGGTAGGGTAGTAATCAAAGTACAGTGGGAACTCACACGAGACAAATGACGATCCCCAGGTCAATGAACTAACCTGTACATATGTCACCAGGGAACTGCCATCTGACGTCTGGTATAGGACTAACTAGCATGTTCCCGGCGAGTCCTGTCCGGTGTACTCATAACCCAATGAGCACTTGTATACATCTTAGGTGATCCAACTGACACCAATGGCTTGTGAGACCGGCCACCGCCCCTCGTCGGGGTCTCGACTGTATACACTAGTCTACTCTGGAGTATCGATGCCCTGTCTCGAAACTCGCACGACTAGGGACCTTTTAAAGATATGCTTATAGACTCCCAGCTCCCACTTATATGATCGCCCTCATACTGCTGGTGGTCAAGCAAGAATCCTAGGGGCTCTATCAACGTGTAATAGCGACCTGTCAGGTCACCTAAAGCAGTACACGATGATAAAGGTAAACCAGATAGCATACTATCATCTCGAGTAAGACTGTCCTACTGGGACAGGTCCTCCTTCAATCATTGTAATCACGTACCTGTGATCCAATAATTGACTCTGAGGGCACTATCTCCAACAATCTCCCACTTGCACTCAAGGCTAATTATTGAGATGTCGCATACTCACAGCCCGTGTGATACCGAACACCCAACTCCTCTACTTGCCAGTCTCACAAAGCTCGTTTGCGAAACTATTGCGTTCGAGGAATAGCCTCAGTGAGTGGATCCGCCTTGATGTTTCTTTCTATGTCTCTCTATATCTCAAGTTCGCGGAGAAAGCCATCTCCCGAAATGAGCAATACCTGTCTTAGAATGTGTCTGGATGTCTGATGGGACATAGCTCATAAATGAACTCCAAATCCAAACCTCTTAGACTGTATCGTCAACTGAACTCAATCAGTATCCTGCGCCAAGCTTCCCTCAGTATTGCCTTGGACCACCTGTCCAAAATACTGCCCCTCGTCGGAAGGAAAAATATAACTCTGACAACCTCCTTGTCGTCCATGTCACCTTGGAAGCCTGGAATGATAACTGTCTCCCGAATGAGGCTGTCGTTATCATATCCCTAGAACATCCACTTATGTTCTAAAACTGCTTCCGACTGTTTCTCCAGGATTGGATTAATGTCAACTTATTGCATCTAGTGCAAGAACAACATCTGGTGTGGTACTTGACATCTCATGATTGACTCAATTGCCTAAGCAAGTGATCTGCCAATCATGCACATCCCTCTCCCCTTTAGTCTGTAAGACACCTTTAGAGAGGGTGACTCCATTACCTGCAGGTACACTACCGTGCCAGGAGTCGTCCATTCTAAATACTCTTAGAATGCTGTCTGAGTACCCTGATTGGGAAACCACCCAAATCTAGATCTAGTAACCAGTATGTCTGATATAATGTCCAAGTCCCATGTGGAGAAACCACTGTGTGACGACCAAAGTATAACCGATTGTAGTATAGGAATATCACTTCCTACTCTGTGTATGTCATCCAAATACCAGGACATTACACCCTACTACCTTCTCAACAGATCCATCCCCTATTCTGATGAAGTCAAACCTATGACTGTCACATCAGAAATAGCTGATCTATCTCCGCTACATCTGCTTTAGTCTATAAATAGACATAAGCTACTTGTCCACCAATGCTTCCGCTGCTCCCACTGACTACGACAACCCTCTGGCAGAGTCATATAGACGTACACTTCTAAAGCTAGTTTAGAACGACGCTATACTCATCCTCCCGCCGGGTCTCGCAACCTGGAACAACAGCAATGGCAAGTGTGGGTACACAAGAACTTCGCTGTCACCGTCCTTGAGGCTACCGGAGTACCTCTCGGGTGCCTGAAGTTACCCACCGTATCTGCGGAGTGGCCAATGGAATGTCAATCCAGATTGAATCTTTAGGTTCCATATCAAATCTTCAGTGATCGTTTGCGGTTCTGGAATCACTTCCAGATCTACCATACTCCCACTTCTGTTTTTCTGAAAAAATCCATTTTTAATTTAAAACTGTGGCGAGTCAAGAACAATATCACTATTGATCTTTCTTATGGTAGAAAGTCAACCCTCGTCATAGCCTGGGTCAACCCACAAACAGCCATTACAGAAACGTGCCTTGAGTTGTCCAGTGTCTGGTTTTAATCATAAGCCGGACAACTCCCCGTACCTTAACATCGTTAAGATATGAACTGTTCTATATCCATCATAGAACCAGAGGCACTGATTTAATTGAACCGGATTCAAATCATGCAGCTGTCTCCAGTGCATGTCAACTAGATGGAAGGAGGCCGATCAGCGTTACTCAACTTAGGAATGCTTCCAATTATGAGTAACCTGAAAGAGAAGCAAGATCTCTTAATCACTACTATCAACTGAATACCATTGACAAGTATCTACATCTTCGATCACCTTGAAGAATCCCGATACTTGCAATACCTGGTTCTCTACTTTATTCAAATACCAATAACTTCTCAAAATTCGGACCCTGTGTTTCCACGAAACACCTGTCTAAAAACTAGAGAAGTCATAAGTAAACCGAATATAGTACGAGGACCAACCCCTCTGTCCTGATGGACCCTGGACAACATACAATACTCTGTATAAGTCCCTTGAGTCAGATAACTCATTCACTGTGTGTCGTAGGTTGAAAACTGTACTATGGTTGTGAAGAATTACACCGCTGTTTAATGCTCCTTACCTAACCATCCACTGATATAGGTAAATGTCATAGACATAATTTCAAAAGGTATATCTCACTCTATGAAAATAGACGTACAGATATATCAATTTGAAATTGGTGCACAACAGCGGATATTCAAAACCAAATATTTGCCGTCCGGCAAACAGCCCAGGTGATCTCCTCAAATATCACCGATTACAACGAATCCCGATATAATGAGGATGATCACCCAATTCCCAATAACCTACTCCCACTCATCATCTGTAAGACCCTACAGATGTGAGAATCATACCTGGTAAATACATACCCTGGAGCAAGTGTCTAATTGGAAAATCAGTTTTCTTTTAACAGTACACAGTGAAACTGAAACATTGAAATGTTTCGATGGGGTATCCCGGTATTCCTAGTAATGCCTCTTCCATTATCCAGATTCACAACTGTAACCGTATAAATCTCTACCACCTCTCCAAATCCCTTCTATGTCTTTAGTCATTACCTTCTGCACACCCCTTTAGGCCAAATGGTTTTCTTCCTTCCCTACCGTTCGGCACCAGCCTATGGTTTGGAAGAAGACTATCCAATAAGCATAATGGGTGTACTGTCCTAATCCTAGGAGCACTCACAATGCGAGAGAAGGTGAAGATAAAAGACACCTGAATAAACCTTATTCCTATTTCTCCTGAACCAGAATCCATCCCCGAACTGGAACAAGTTCCTTTCGAGTTCGTATATAACCATACGATGGAGTATCCAATAAACTGTGGATCTTCGTAGTGATACGGAGTGCCCTGGAGAAATACAAAGGTGAAGTGGGAGTGGTAATGAAATACTTGGTTTGGTCGTGAATATCAGTCGCAATTTACTTTGCCCTCTTACTAATCCCTTTCTTTGTCTTTACATAATACCTTCTGTACACCATCGTTAGGCTAATTGGTTTTCTTCATTCCCCACCGGTCGGCACCTGCCTATGGTTTGGAAGAAGACTATCCAATTTGCATAATAGATGTACTATCTCCTAAACCAAGGAGTACTCACAACTTGAGAGAAGGTGAAAGGAAAAGACAACTGAATAATCCTATCCGTTTTCTACAGAACCTGAAACCATCCTCGAATAAATTCTTTCGAGTTCGTATCTAACCATACGATGGTTTTGTCCAATAGAAGTGGACGTTCGTAGTAATACGGGGTGTCCTGGAGAAAAGGGTAAAAGTAGGAGTGGCAATGAGGTTTGCAACTCTGACAATCCAAAAGCCAGTGTTTAAGAAGGTTCGGTCAACTTGGTTACTGAGTCATAGTCTTAGGGTCGGGTCAATGGTCGCTGCCAAAGAGAGAGAGAAAAGAAACACTCAGCGTGCACTCTAACCTAGATCAGAATGGTTACCAATTTATCTAATCTGGAAACCTCCCACTGTACCGTCAAATTCTCCTCCAAACCTGAAAGAAGAATTAGTCGGGATCACCCGAGGAGTAAACCAACTCATCAGTGGGAATCGGGATCCAACTATCATCGCATGATAACGTGACGGAATCCGCTCACGGTATCACACTCCAGAATGTATGCGCATATCTGGCAAGTTTTAGTTTCTTTAGAAACTCCCGATGTGGATTTTTGCCCCATGCTCTTATGACCTTGACTTTGGCCAACATATCATAAGTCACATGTCAAGTTCTGCCCGTCATTCTCCAGGTTAATTTGAATCCACCCGTACCTACCCTTGACTTTGGCCAAAATGGCAGTACGACTGTCCCAAACCAACGCATCTATCTATGCTGCATATGAATACCCCAATAGCTACCAATCACTGTGCCTTGACTTTGGCCAACATACACAGCTTGAATACTATTGACCATCCATATGAAACGACGGAGGGCTATGAATGGTTTCTGGCGAAAACCTTTAACGTAGTGAACTTGATATCGTTGAAGGAACGGATAGCTTTTTAAAAATATAGTGACGAAAACCGTTGCTAAAAAGGTCACTCCCGGTGAAGGGATCTCGGCTCTTTCCCCGTAGAATGAGGTGCAGGATATTCCAACTGAATATCACGGTGCAAAGCAAAAGTAATCGGCTATAGTGAAGTTAATGCCCTGACGCAAACTTTTTGTCCAAGGGGTCACTCCCGGTGAAGGGATCTCGGCCCTTGCCTCGTCGACTGAGGAGCAGGATATTCCAACTGAATACCACGATGCAAAACAAAAGTGAACGTCCTTGCAATAACAGCTTTTTGAAAAGTGTTCCAACAACATCAGAATAGGTTTGTTTTTAACTTGCATTGATCCGAATCAATGCAGTCCCATCAATTGATCACACCACAAAGAACGAAAATATACTGATGTACGTATATGCCATCCGCATTCGCCACCGGGTCCCGTCATTACCCGTTAGGTTAGCTAACTAACGACAGAGCGGGGACTGAACTAGCGCGGATGTAAAACATATACAACATCTACTAATATATATACCAATATATTAAATTTCGCTCAAGGCGTGATAAAATGCAACATCACAGAAATGTACAGCATCACAGAACAATACAGATATCTGGGATCCCCGGGTTTCACAGAGCCACTACTGAAACCCGACGTTCCCCTGGTCGTGTGGATAGCCTGTGCAATGAAATCCTAGACCCCTACGGGCGCGGCAAGTTACCCGCCAAAACCTGAAGCGAGGCAGCCCCCTTCAGCGACGTGAATGGACCACCCGGCACTTCACGGAATCCGGCAACTTGGGCATCCCTCCTGGGTCAACCTGTACCCCCTACGAGTGCGGCGAATAGCCTGCCAATTCCAGAGTGAAGCCCCCTCCGTCTCAATGCCATGAGATGCGGTCTCGTTGCCCTCTAGAACCCGGCTACCCGTGCACCCCTTCGCGGGGCAATCCTAGTACAGAAAGTAAAATATACATACAATGGGTACATCGACCGCAACCTGGCCGTGCCCCAAAAATAATAATACAAACAGGCAGTGACGGCAGTCCACATGTCGGACGCTCGCCCCGCAATATCAAATGTACATAATACAACAAAACTGTACTAGCATTGCATCCAGGCTATCCCCCACGACCGATCCGCAACATCACAGCAAATACACAGAACATCAACGTGAAAGTCACGTTCGCAAATCCGTCTAACCGGGCTATAGCAGTTAGACAGGATTTACCGATCGAGTGACATTCACGGTCGCAGATATAATGTAAATACTGTGAAATAATGTGTTTAAAATATCCAATCGATCAAATTTTAACAAGTGGGCCCCAAGTACTACTGTAGCACATCAAGAAATTCTGGGCCCAAAATTAATATTCCAGAAACCCTAAAATCAACCCAGAGAGCAACTGCAGAAATTTCATGCAGTGATCTCAACATAGTGCGGCGGAACCGCGGCCCAAAGGGGGGTTTGACCGCGGTTCCGTGCTCCCACTATCGAGTCACTGTATCGAATTTCTACAGTGTTCTTACAATTTCCAGTACATCACTTTTCTGCAACCTGAAAAAATTTTCGAGCAAGAAAAAATTCAACAGAAAACTGATGTGAAGAAAACGCGGATTTTGGAATTTTGGTCGATCGGAAATGTAAACACATTAAACAAAGCTAGACTAAGTTAATGGCAAGGCTCTGATACCACTGTAAGTGCACGGCGGCGCCCCGGCCGTCAATCCGACGGCCAAATGCGGAAGCGAAAAACTTTGATTTTGCAAACTAGCAAACCGGCACCACCGCGCACTAAAACCCGGATCGAACCATTAACTAGTCCTAGCTAACTACAAGATGGGGAAGAGAGATATACCGACTGATCCGAGTCCTCCGGTCTTCTCGTCGTCGTCCCGATCTCCCGCGGAAACTCCGGTCGTCGCCTCCTTGCCGGAAGGGCACCACATCGTCTGCATCTTTTACGGGCTCCCACCTCAATACCGAGGCAACTCGGGCACGAAGCTGGCTAGTCGACGTGCCCAAGATTTGCTGTAGAATGTGTAGAACTTGTGTCTCATTTTGGGGTAGTGGAGGTTGCCATTGGTGGAGGAAATGATACATGAACTTTTTCTAGGTGAACTTGGGGATTTTTCTTGCATCTAGAGAACAAAAATCCCCACTACAAGAATTTGGACAGCCCCCCCTCACTTGGCCGGCCATGGTCATGTGGAATGGAGAGAATGAGAGTGTGAGCAATGAGGGAGTGAGTGAGAGGTGTATGGATGATAGAACCACTATCATAATCCAAGAGAGAAAATAATGGCCAAAAGAAACAATCATCACAAACAAATCCATACTCCACCAATCAATCATCAACAACCATGATAGCACCAAAACCAACACTCCAACAAGCTAATCATCACTTCCAAAAGTCATGCCATCATGAAGATAGAAGTCAAGCAAGGTCAATGGATGGTGCACCATCATGATACAATAATATGCAAAGACCCCCTCCACAAAAGCTTATTTGCACAATGCAAATAAGCCCTCCTCCACCAATCTTCGGCCATTGAAAGATACAAATGAAAATGGCCGAAACGGAAAGCAAACTGGAAACTCCAGAAAACTGGTCCCGTAATAAATTACAGGAAAAACCCCGCTACTGTGCATACACACCCGCATTTGTATTCCGACCGAAATACAAATGCAATGAGACAAAATCTACACTGTACTATACTAGGATCCGGCTTAAACCAAAGCCGGCTAGTAATATCCGTTCGATCCTGATCCGTGCAATACCGCACGTATCTGATCGAACCCTGCCATATATCCATACGGCCTGTAGTACAAACTCTCCGATCCTGATCCGTGCAATACCGCACGTATCTGATCGGACCTTGCCATATCTCCATACGGCCTCTACAGCTTTTCGCCCGAAAGCTGAGTAACTGAATGTGGGGGACTCTAAAGACTCGTCAACACCTTGGTTGTGGATTTAACCACTAGCACGTCAGAGATATAAGCCAATACGTAACGGGCTACCAGGTATTGACCAAAAGGGACGTCGATGAGCGAACTCATCCTGACACCCTACTGAGCCTGTCAGTGACAATATCCGTACAGTCCGGTCCGTTCGTCTATGAGCATCGCATGGCGGGCCTAGGGGGTTGGTAAAAGTCAGACCCCCAAAAGCGGTACAAGTCGTGTCGGAGTGTAGCCCAGAACACCCTGAGATACTACTGGAATACCTACCAGTAAATCTCCTGCCTCGGCCGAGGGCTTCGTGTAATGGCTCTCCTAGACACAGCGCGACCTCACCCCCAATACCGGGAGAGACGAACCCCTGAAGATACGCTCACTGCCTCCATGTGGCTCGGGACTGTACCCAACTAAAACCTGTTTGCACGTCTCCTTTGAGCGTGGTAGGGTAGTAATCAAAGTACAGTGGGAACTCACACGAGACAAATGACGATCCCCAGGTCAATGAACTAACCTGTACACATGTCACCAGGGAACTGCCATCTGACGTCTGGTATAGGACCAACTAGCATGTTCCCGGTGAGTCCTGTCCGGTGTACTCATAACCCAATGAGCACCTGTATACATCTTAGGTGATCCAACTGTCTCCAATGGCTTGTGAGACCGGCCACCGCCCCTCGTCGGGGTCTCGACTGTATACACTAGTCTACTCTGGAGTATCGATGCCCTGTCTCGAAACTCGCACGACTAGGGACCTTTTAAGGATATGCTTATAGACTCCCAGCTCCCACTTATATGATCGCCCTCATACTGCTGGTGGTCAAGCAAGAATCCTAGGGGCTCTATCAACGTGTAATAGCGACCTGTCAGGTCACCTAAAGCAGTACACGATGATAAAGGTAAACCAGATAGCATACTATCATCTCGAGTAAGACTGTCCTACTGGGACAGGTCCTCCTTCAATCATTGTAATCACATACCTGTGATCCAATAATTGACTCTGAGGGCACTATCTCCAACAACTATACAATGGCATACCCAAAAAATATGGATCTTCGTAGTGATACGGAGTGTTCCGGAGAAATACAAAGGTGATATAGGAGTGGCAGGGGTATACGTTGTTTCGTCGTGAATGATAGCAGTCGCAATTTCCTTTGCTCTTAATCTAATCCCTTTATATGTCTTTACTTATTACCTTTTGTACACCACACTTAGGCTATTTGGTTTTCTTCCTTCCCTACCTTTCATCACCTGCCTATAGTTTGGAAGAAGACTATCCAATAAGCGCAATAGGTGTACTTTCCTAATACCAGGAGCCCTCGCAACCTGAGAGAAGGTAAAGATAAAAGACAGCCGAATAATCCTATTCAATTTCTCCAAAACTGGAAACCATCCTCGAACTGGAACAAGTTCCTTCGAGTTCGTATGTAACTATACGATGGAATATCCAAGAAATAAGGATATTCATAGTGATACGGGGTGTTCTGGAGAAATTCAAAGGGGATCTAGGAGCAGCAACGATATATGCGACTAAATGACAATCCAAAAGCCAAAGTGTTTTTAAGAAGGTTCGGTTAACTTGGTTCATGAATTTTTAAGGTCAGGCCATGGTCGCTGCTAAAGAGAGAGAGAAAAGAAACACTCGGCATGCACTCTAACCTAGATCAGATTGGTTAATCACTTTATCTAATCAGAATGGCTCTTACTGTTTCCTCGAATTCTTCTTCAAACCCAAAAAGGAGAATTAGTTGCGATCATCTAAAATCACCCGAGGAGTGACACCTACTCAACAGTAGGAATCGGGATCCAACTATCATCGCATGATAACTTGATGGAATCCACTCAAGTCACCACACTCCAAAAGGTATGCGCATGCCTGGCAAGTTTCATGTATGTTTGAAACTCCCGATGTGGTTTTTACCCCTAGGACCCAAGTGACCTTGACTGAGCCAACATATCAAAGGGTCCTAGTCAAGTTCAACCCATCATTATCTTGATTGCATTAGACCCATCCGCACGAGTCCTTGACTGAGCCAAAATGACCGTACGACTGTCCTAACCAATCGCATTACCATGCAACAGAAAAGCACTACATAGCTACCAAACACTACGCCTCGGCTAAGCACGACATACGTAGCATGAATACTAAGCAATACTAATTTGAAATGACGGAGGGCTACAGCTAGTACTTAGAGAAAAACCTTCAACGTAATGAACTTGATATCGTTGAAGGAACCGAGTGGTTTTACAAATATATAGTGACGCAAACTTTTTCTAAAGATGTCACTCCCTGTGAAGGGATCTCGGCTCTTTCCTCGTCGAATGAGGTGCAGGATATTCCAAACTGAATATGTAACAACTCAAATTTTAATGTACAGAAATTTATTTAAAAGTTAATATACAAATGGAGTATTTGCAATCCTGTGTACACTATAAGTATTTGATTTTCTTTTGAACAGCAAGAAAACACTTGTAGCTAATTGGTAAAGCCTTGCACTGCTGTGACGTAGCACCTGTGATCGAATCATCCCAGCTACATCATCATATTGTTAACTTTTTCTTTTAATCTTTTAGAAGCCCAAGATTTTACACGTGCACTACACATAAAATGAAGAGTTACAGAATAAACAAACACATGCACTGGGGTATATGAGACGACGGGAACACGTGGCACAAATCTCACCCTCCACCGCCGGATTTGGGCCGGCGACTTATGCCCTACGGCCGGCACTACCGGGCCCCCCATAGGGGATGCTCCCCAAAACTTTACTCCACACCCATTGGCCTCCCCCCTTAACCCTTGTACTATTTGTTTTTATTTAAAATAAACAGTGAATTAAAGAGTAGCATTAAACCAAAATTTTAATGCATTTTTAATTCATTCTTCATTACCCCAAAACCCTAATTTTCCCTATAAATACCACACCCCATTTTACACCTCCTCACTCAGAAATTCCCTGCCAAAACTCTATAAAATTTCCAAGTCCCAAGTTATGCAAGTGGAGTTAACAAAGGGCACGATTCCGACGACGTTTCGAGGAGTTTCCGGCGACGAAACGACCCCCCGACGCTTTCTTAAGCTTCCCCCTTCTTCCCTCTATCTTAATATCCAGTAAGTTCCTTCTCCCCTCCTCTTCTACTATTCTAAAACTTTTATCTTTCAAAACTCGTCGGAAGAGGAGTTAATCCGACTTCCGATTCGTTTTTCTCTAAAAATTATATTTTTCTTAAACCATAAAATATTATACTCTTATATAATATTTAACAAACATAAATAAACATATTAGAATAGGTTTCATCTCAAAATGATTCATGTTACAATCTTTATTTTATTTTTACGTTAAAATACCATCATGTTTACAAACGATATTGTTATCCACTTTTAACCGTATTACCTTTAGATAACTAACGAGGTAAGGACCTACCTCATCACAACACACATATTGGACATAGCACGATAAATTTTGGAATTCTAAGTTATGGGAAAATACGACATTACAAATAAATACCTTGAACTTTCAAAACCGCTTTCTTTAAAAAGTGTGTTAATTAAATTCCTTGCAATTGAGCATCTACAACCCACTTTCGGGGACCCAGATCGGGATGGTGCAGATTATCGCACATTCTCGGGCCTAGTAGAGCGAGATGCAGACCTCCGAATGGAGCATTCGATCTCGATGGAATTTTTAATGCATTTTTTTAAGAAAATGAGATTTCTACAAAAATAAATAAAATTTATTTTTATTATATATATATATATATTATCAAAACATCTATTTTAATTATATTATACAAATATTCCAAGTTTTCTAAACCAAAGGAATCACCATTACAGGAAAATACCATTACAATTCAATGCAAAATTCCAATATTTCATTAAATTACCATATATAATGAAAACTAGGTTCTACTCACTAGAAATTTCACTTTTATAAAATACACATCTATGAAAATCCTAAAGACGATAATTAAATACTTGAGCTGTATTTTGAAAATATATCAAACTACAAAACCCCTCAAGTTATACTAATTTACAATAAGGACCCTAGTAAACATAGGTTTAAGCGGGGCCAAATTCTCTTGAGCCTCGGGGAGCTGGAGAAAGTGGGTGCTTGCCTATTTAAGGTACACAATCTAACAAATGGTGTTATCAACACGGTAATTGTCTTGGAAAAAGACACAAATCCTGTCGTTCATGTGCAGCAGTTACCAATAACATCAAAACTAATTCAGGACTTCAATTTCTTTTTAAGTGTCCGACTCAGACTGAGTCTTAAAATGATCAATCTGACTTGAATATGATTCGAGTATAAACTACAATACAGCATGAATCCATGAATCCGTCTATTCAATCTATATCAATTTATATTGACTGAACCGAACTATGGATATACTCCGTTTACATGACTATCCATTTATATCCATTCCGTTTACTGATATCATGGTTTCGGCAAGGCATCCATCTATATAACAAAATGATACAATCAGTACAAAAGACATTACGGGGTTTTTAATGGGGTATATTGGTACGGAATGTGTTAGAAGTGGCACGAGACTGTAACCATAATACACCTAACCTGAATATCCATTGCCGTTGTACCGTGGCTGAACAGTTCCGTATGCTCCTTATACCTTAGTCTCCGGATAGTGGGACTCCTCTCGTATACACTGGAATATTCTGTACCAAGCTACAAACAACTGCGTTAACATTAATCAAACATTACTAGTTACACTCTCTTTATGTCTATTATATCTCTACTCATATTTGAGACTTACTGAGCGATTGTTCGCTAACGACATTCCTTTTCTTCTTTCTTTGGAATGTTGTCAGGTGATTCGGACTCGCTGGAGATCGAGCCCAGTATTGAAGATGGAGTAGTTAGCCTTTGACCCGGAGCTTTAGATACTTGTACATACTTTTCATTTCGGTTATGCCATTGTTTAGACATTGCTTTCTATTCATGTATTTACGTTTCCAGTTATACTTGTAAAGAATTGTTAATAAATAAAAGTTGATGTTCAATTACATCTATTGTCATTTTTCTTGTGTACATTTACCTTATATTGCTTTGATACGCTTAGAGTGTTTACTTCGGAGTAAATACGTAGCGGGCCTCGCAGCGTCCCCTTATCATACACCGGGAAGCGGAGCATGACAGGTTTTACTAGTGGCCCATGCAGGTCAGCTCTATATGGACATGCAGGTCAGTTCTTCATGGACATGCGGGTCAATTATGCATGAAGTACTAAACAATATAACACAAGAATCAGCAACTAAAAACATTCTTTACATTTGATATTCCTTAAATCTTACAATTTCATATACATTGAATTTGTCCTAACCCAAAATTTTTCTTTCAAGGTTATGGATTCTCCAAACAACACCAGCACCAACTTCAACAACACACCACCATCTCTACCGCTTATGCCTATCGTTGCTGCTCCGATCAATGAGCAGACGGTACTGCTTGAGACAATCCGCGGCCTCCTGGAAGGACAACAGCAGCAGACTGCTATTCTGATGAACCGTCCAGAAGCGGAAGCGCCCAGAGTAAAGCAATTCCGGGTATTGCACCCAAAAAAATTTTCAGGAAAAGAGATCCTCTGGAAGCTGAAGAATGGGCTCAGCGTATTGAGGATGACCTGGCAGCGGCACAAGTGCCAGAGATCGCTTGGGTTCGAGTTGCGAAGCTGCAATTCACTGACAATTCACGAGTTTGATGGAAGGCGGAAGAAAGCCGTCTTGACCAACATATCGAATGAAGGATTTTTCGCGACATGTTCGATGCAAAATACTTCCCAAAGACCGCCCGATTTGATATGGAGCAGCAGTTCATCCACCTACAATAGGTTTTTATGTGGACCAAGTTCGTGGATGAATATGACGCTGAGTTTACCATGCTCAGTAGGTAAGATATGTCTCAATATTCAATTTTCAAATATCACATATTACACAGCTAACACAAGACCTTAACAGGTTCGCGGCATACTTAATACCAACTGCTGAGATCAGATCCAGAAGATTTCAGCAAGGGTTAGATCCGGAAATCCAAGCTGCCAACCCACGAGTTGGCCCTGAAAGCTGCTCGCCGATATGAGGCGGTGGTAAAGATGAAGGGCAGACCCCAATATGCCGGGATGAAACACTCTGCCACTCAGATGGCAGGAGGAGCCTCTTCAAGGCCATAATTTGTATCTAGGAGACCGGGAGTACCGAACAACCGGCCCTACCTAGCCTTTTGTATCTACTGCAGGAGAGGTGGATATTTGGCGAAAGACTGCCGGCGTGAAAATCGCCTTTGCTTAGTCTGTGGCTCAGCCACTCATAATATTGGGTCTTGTCCTCGTAGACACAACCTAAATGCTGCACCCAGACTAGCAATTACTTATCAGCAGCACCCAGCCATCCAGGCACCTGCTCCAAGACTAGCTCTCCCTGCTCCACCTCCTCATGGACCGACTGCACCTCCTCCTCATCAGTTCCATCAAGCTCAAAGGAACGTACCTCAAGTACAAAAGAACGGGCAGAGGAATGCTCTTCCCGTAAAAAGGAATTTACTGAGGCGATAGGCTTTCACAATGACTGTGGAAGAAGCTAAAGCCACCGGCCAAGTCATTACTGGTAACACTTTCCTTTCAAACTTTCTTTCAGTCCATATACATACCTATATATCTTTTCACTTATACCTAAAACCTATCCCACATAACTTAAGTACAATCTTAGTAGCCTCACTTCCTACACTAGCACTTTTCGATACTGAAGCATCTCATTGCTTTATGTCGCAAAGGTTCGTCCGAACTCATGAGATTCCAGTCAAACCCCTCGTATCCAGCTGTAATGTCAGTTTAGGGAACATCATTCTAAAGGAAATAATAGGATACGACCTGTGTCCAGTGGTCGTTTGCAGCAGAGAATTCTATGCTGACTTTAAGGTGCTGGACATACCGAATTTTGATGTCGTTTTGGGTATGGATTGGCTCGGAACTTTTTACGCTACCATCGACTGTCGTCAAAGGAGGGTAGTGTTCGAGATTCTAGACTATCTGGTCTTTCATTTCAAAAGTGGAGACTGTACCCTGGAGCCAAGCACATACAAGGAAAAACCGAAGAAGGCGGTGATTGCAACACTTCAAGCGGAGGAAGGATCGAAACCAGAGATAGTTCGAGAATTCGATGATTTATTTTCTTAAGACATATCAGGTTTGCCTCCTGATCGAGCTCTTGAATTCAGCATTGATTTAGTACCTAGAGCACAATCGGTGATTAAAGCACCGTATCGATTAAGCCCTAAAGGTTTGAAGGAAGTCCGTACTCAGTTGGAAGAATTATTGACGAAAGGATGGATTCGTCCCAGCACTTCAAGTTGGGGATCGCCGGTTCTACTTGTGAAGAAGAGGGAAGGTTCATATCGAATGTGCATTGATTATAGAGCTCTGAACGATGTAACTATAAATAACAAGTATCCACTCCCGCGCATCGACGATCTGTTCAATCAGCTAAGTGGATCTTGCGTTTTCTCCAAATTAGATTTTCGTTCGGGTTATCATCAGATGAAAGTCAAAGAATCTGATATCTATAAAACGGCATTCAGAACTCACTATGGACATTATGAATTTTTTGTGATGCTATTTGGAGTGACCAACGCACCAGCTATATTCATGAACCTAATGAATCAAGTTTTCCGAGAGTACCTAGACAGGTTTGTTGTCATCTTCATCGACGACATCTTGGTGTATTCTAAGAGTCGGAAAGAACACGCCGAGCACCTACGAATTGTCCTGGAAACTCTACGACAACATCAACTCTATGGCAAGTACAGCAAGTGCGAGTTTTGGCTAGATCAAGTCGGTTTTCTCGGACATATTGTATCAAGCGATAGAATCACGGTAGATCCAGCTAAGGTATCAGCAGTAAGCGAATGGCTGACACCAAAGCCAGCGAAGGACAATCGAAGTTTCTTGGGTTTAGCAGGATATTACAGAAGGTTCATTGAAAGATTTTCGAAAATTGCAACACCCTTGACCAAGCTCACACGTAAAGATGAAGAATTCGTGTGGTCAGAAGTATGCGAACGAGCTTTCATAGAACTCAGGTCAAGATTGACCTCAGCACCTATCCTTGTCATACCGGACCAATCTGGAGGTTTTGAAGTGCATTGCGATACATCCGATAAGGGATTAGGATGTGTTCTACATTAGCACGGTAAAGTTGTAGCTTATGCTTCAAGACAGCTGAAAATTCATGAGCATAACTATCCGACGCATGATTTAGAGTTAGCGGCCGTAATCTTTGCTCTCAAGATTTAGAGCCATTATCTTCTTGGTGAACGAGTGGACATATACACGGACCATAAAAGTCTAAAATAAAAAGAATTGAATATGCGGCAGAGAAGATGGTTAGAACTCATGGCAGACTTCGACATCAACCTACAATAACATCCAGCAAAGGTGAATGTAGTTCCTAATGCCCTTAGTCGCCAACCATTAATATTGAATCTCACTGCACAGTGAAAGCTTCAACAAGACTTGCATCAGCTGGAGATTGAAGTAGTCATGCCAGGTAACGCTTCAAGTTTGATGAACTTACAAGTTCAATCTACCATTGTCAATCAGATCAAAGCAACTCAAGCAAGTGATGCCAAGTTGCAAAAGATCAGAGAACAAGTAGAAAATGGGCTTCGAACAGACTTCATCATTCATGAAGACAGATCTTTGAGATACGGCAACAGACTGTGTGTACAAAAAGGTTCTGTGCGAGAAGAGTTGATGAAAGAAACTCACAGCTCTCCTTAGTCAGTACACCCTGGAGGTACAAAAATATACAAAGATCTGCGTCAAAATTACTGGTGGCGTGTAATGAAGCATGAAGTAGACAGAAGCATCGCTAAATGCTTGGTGTGTCAGCAAGTAAAAGCTGAACATCACAGGACAGCTGGTTTACTTCAACTGTTACCTATCCCAGAATGGAAGTGGCAACACATCACAATGGATTTCGTGACTGCACTTCCTCGCAGCATGAAGGGTAACGATGCGGTATGGGTTATTGTGGATCGACTCACAAAGTCGGCTCACTTCATCCCATTTCGAGTTGGCCAATCTACCGAGACATTAGCAAAGAAGTAAATGGAGGTAAGTTTGAATCTAAGTAAGATTTAACTCTTCATTATGTACTATCTTTGATACCCATGAACTCATAAAGGAAATCGTAAGATTACATGGAGTACCGGTTTGCATTGTCTCCGATCGAGACACCAGATTTCGATCGCAATTTTGGCAAAGTATGCAAGCTAGCTTGGGAACAAGTATGAACTTCAGCACAGCTTATCATCCACAAACAGATGGTCAGTCTGAGTGAACTATTCAGATCTTAGAAGATATGCTAAGAGCATGTATGCCAGACTTCGGAGGATCGTGGGAAGATCACCTACATCTTGTGGAGTTTTCATACAACAACAGCTACCAAGAAAGGATAGGAATGGCACCATTTGCAGCTTTATATGGAAGGAAGTGTCGATCGCCATTAAGTTGGGATGACATCGCAGATAAAGAACTCCTTAGACCCGAGATGATAGTAGCAACTGTCGATGTGGTTCGTACTATCAGAGAAAGAATGCGCATAGCCCAAGATCGACAGAAGCACTGGGCTGATGCAAAGCACCATCACTTGGAGTTCCAACCGGGAGAATAAGTAGTTTTAAAGATATCTCCGAATCATGGAGTGATTCGTTTTGGAATACGGGGTAAGCTTAGTCCGAGGTATATTAGACCGTTCGACATACTCGAACGAGTCGGTGAAGTGGCTTATCGCTTGGCACTTCCACTTTCATTGGAAGGAGTGCACAATGTGTTCCACATATCCCAACTCAGAAGGTATGTGAGTAGACCCAGCCCTATTCTTGATCACTCCGAGCTCACTGTACAGCCAGATTTATCCTGTGAGCAACAACCTGTTGAAATCCTGGATAGAAAGGTGAAGTCACTTCGGAACAAGGAAGTCAAGTTGGTTCGAGTGATGTGGAGAAAAAATTCACCAGAAGAATCAACATAAGAATGTGAGGATGACATGCGTTCAAGATACCCTCATTTGTTTGTAAACTAGTCCTTAAAATAATTGTAAATTTTGAGAACGAATTTTTTGTAAGGAGGGTAGAATGTAACAACTCAAATTTTAATGTACAAAAATTTATTTAAAAGTAATGTACAAATGGAGTATTTGCAATCTTGTATACACTATAAGTATTTGATTTGCTTTTGAACAGCAAGAAAACACTTGTATCTCATTGGTAAAGCCTTGCACTGCTATGACGTAGCACCTGTGATCGAATCCCCCCAGCCACATTATCTTTTTGTTAATTTTTTCTTTTAATATTTTAGAATCCCAAGGGTTTACACGTGCACTACACGTAAAATGAAGAGTTACAGAATAAACAAACACGTGCACTGGGGTATATGAGACGACGGGAACACATGGCACAAATCTCACCCTCCACCGCCGGATTTGGGCCGGCGACTTATGCCCTACGGCCGGCACAGCCGGCCCCCTTGTAGGGGATGCTCCCCAAAACTTTACTCCGCGCCCCTTGGCCTCCCTCCTTAACCCCTTAACTGTTTGTTTTTATTAAAAATAAACAATGAATTTAAAAATGGCATTATACCAAAATTTTAATGCATTTTTAATTCATTCTTCATTACTCCAAAACCCTAATTTTCCCTATAAACACCACACACCATTTTACACCTCCTCACTTAGAAATTCCCTGTCAAAACTTTATAAAATTTCCAAGTCCCGAGTTGTGCAAGTGGAGTTAGCAAAGGGCAAGATTCCGACGACGTTTCGAGGAGTTTCCGGCGACGAAACGACACCCTGACGCTTTCCTAAGCTTCCCCCTTCTTCCCTCTATCTTAATATCCAGTAAGTTCCTTTTTCCCTCCTCTTCTACTATTCTAAGACTTTCATCTTTCAAAACTCGTCGGAAGCGGAATTAATCCGACTTCCGATTTGTTTTTCTCTAAAAATTCTATTTTTCTTAAAACATAAAATACCATACTCTTATATAATGTTTAACAAATATAAATAAACATATTAAAACAGGTTTCATCTCAAAATGATTCATGTTACAATCTTTATTTCATTTTTACGTTAAAATACCATCATGTTTACAAACGATATTGTTATCCACTTTTAATCGGATTACCTTTAGATAACTCACGAGTTAAGGACCTACCTCATCACAACACACATATTGGACATAGCATGATGAACTTTGGAATTCTAGGTTATGGGAAAATACGACATTACAAATAAATACCTTGAACTTTCAAAACCGCATTCTTTAAAATGTATGTTAATTAAATTCCTTGCAATTGCGCATCTACAACCCACTTTTGGGGACCCCGATCGGGATGGTGTGGATTATCGCACATCCTCGGGCCTAGTAGAGCGAGATGCAGACCTCCGAATAGAGCATTCGATCTCGATGGAATTTTTAATGCATTTTTTTAAGAAAATGAGATTTCTACAAAAATAAATAAAATTTATTTTTATTAAATATATATATATAACACTATTATCAAAACATCTATTTTAATTATATTATATAAATATTCCAAGTTTTCTAAACCAAAGGAATCACCATTACAGGAAAATACCATTACAATTCAATGCAAAATTCCAATATTTCATTAAAATACCATATATAATGAAAACTAGGTTCTACTCACTAGAAATTTTACTTTTATAAAATACACATCTATGAAAACCTTAAAGACGATAATTAAATACTTGAGGTGTATTTTGAAAATATATCAAACTATAAAAACCCCTCAAGTTATACTAATTTACAATAAGGACCCTAGTAAACATAAGTTTAAGCGGGACCAAATTCTCTTGAGTCTCGAGGAGCCGGAGAAAGTGGGTGCTTGCCTATTTAAAGTAGACAATCTAACAGCTGGTGTTATCAACACGGCAATTGTCTTGGAAAAAAACACAAATTCTGCCGTCCATGTGCAGCAGTTACCGATAATATCAAAACTAATTCAGGACTTCAATTTCTTTTTAAGTGTCCGACTCAGACTGAGACTTAAACTGATCAATCTGACTTGAATATAATTCAAGTATAAACTACAATACAGTATGAATCCATAAATCCGTCTATTCAATCATATCAATTTATATTGACTGAATTGAACTATGGATATACTCCGTTTACATGACTATCCATTTATATCCATTCCGTTTACTGATATCATGGTTTCGGCAAGTCATCCATCTATATAACAAAATAATACAATCAATACAAAATACATACAGGATTTTTAATGGGGTAGATTGGTACGGAATATGTTAGAAGTGGCACGAGACTGTAACTATAATAAACCTAACTTGAATATCCATTGTCGTTGTACCATGGCTGAACGGTTCCTTGTGCTCCGTATACCTTAGTCTCCGGATAGTGGGACTCCTCTCGTATACATTGGCAGATTCTGTACCAAGCTACAAACAACTGCGTTAACATTAATCAAACATTACTAGTTACACTCTCTTTCTGTCTATTCTATCTCTACTCATCTTTGGGACTTACCGAGCGATTGTTCGCTGACGACATTCCTTTTCTTCTTTCTTTGGAATGTTATCAGGTGATTCGGACTCACTGGAGATTGAGCCCAGTACTGAAGATTTGGAGCAGTTAGCCTTTGACCCGGAGCTTTAGATACTTGTACATACTTTTCATTTCAGTTATGACATTGGTTAGGCATTACTTTCTATTCAAGTATTTACATTTCCAGTTGTACTTGTAAAGAATTGTTATTAAATAAAAATTGCTGTTCAATTACTTCTATTGTCATTTTTCTTGTGTACATTTACCTTATATTGCTTAGATACGCTTAGCGTGTTTACTTCGGAGTAAATACGTAGCGGGCATTGCCGCATCCCCTTACCGTACACCGGGAAGCGGGGCGTGACAGAATACCATAATGCAAAGCAAAAGAATCGACTATAGTGTAGTTATTACACGGGCGCAAACTTTTGCCCAAGAGATCACTCCCTATGATGGGATCTCGGCTCTTGCCTCATCGAATGAGGTGCTGGATATTGATAACCGAATACCACTGTGCAAAGCAAAAGGAAACGTCTATAATGTCAGATTTTAAAAACTTGGTTCCAACATCATATAGGTTTGTTTTTTTTTGCATTAATCAGAATTAATGCGGTCTCATCAATTAATCTATATCACACCAAAAAAGAACGAAATTACAAAGTATGTATATGCCATCCGCATTAGCCACGGGGTCCCGTCATGCACCGTTAGGTTACTTAACTAACGGCAAAGCGGGGGATGGACTAGCGCGGATACAAAACATATACAACATCTACTAGTGTGTGTGTGTGTGTGTATAACATTCGTCCCAGGCATGATATAAGCAACATCACAGAATCTTAGCAAGCAACACAGAATGGTGGATAATCTTGGAGCCTTGGGTTTCATTTGAGCCGCAAATGAGACCCGACGTTCCCTGTCGTGTGGATAGCCTGTGCAATGAAAACCTGGACCCCTATGAGCGCGGCAAGTTACCCGCCAATCGCAGAAGTGAGGAAACCACAATCAACAAAGTGAATGAGCCACCCAACACTTCACAGAATCCGATAACTTGAGCACCCCTCCGTGAGTCAACCTCTACCCCCTATGAATGCGTCGAATAGCCCACCAATTCTAGAGTGAGGCCCCCTCCGTCTCAACGCCATGAGATGTGGGCCCGTTGCCCTCTAGAATCTGGCTATTCGAGCACTCTACCGCGGGGTAATCATAGTACAGAAAATGAAAAAATATGTACAAGGGTGACATCGACCTTAACCCGGTCGTGCCCCAAACAAATAATATACAAACTGGAAAAGATGGCAGTCCACATGTCAGACGCTTGCCCTGCAATATCAAATGTACAAATGAATCTGAACTGTACAACTATTATTGTACCACTGGCTATCGACTACGACAATCCAACCACAATCACAGCACAACACAGAACATCAGCGTGAATGTCATGTTCGCAAACCCGTCTAAAAGAACATATAGCAATTAGACAAGTTATACTGCTCTAATAACATTCACGGTCATAGATAGTAATGTATGTACTGAAAAATTTTAAACAGTGTTAAAAATAGCGACATTGAAATACTCCGTATTGCCCCCAAACCAAAGATAACATAATATGCAATCTGGGCAAAAACAAGCAACACCTGAAAACTAATATTCAAGAGACCAGAACACCCAAAAAATTTCAAGTCCCAAATCCATAATAGGACCGGATAGGCCGGGTATTTCATCAATCTCGCCAGCCAAATTTTGGCATTTGGGGCTCGTGTTTTGAGGGTGTTCTAGTTATCACATAAATAGCCTTCTGTAATTGCTTAAAAAATTAGAAGACTCTGAAAATTTGACAGCAACTTGAATATTTTCTGTATTGTTTCAGAGTAGTTTCAGTTTCGTTATTTAAACATCGTCTAAAACTGGTAGCTATAGCCAACAGATATTCCAGAATAGACTAATGTGTACGTTTCTTGACCCTGTATGGGACGATGATTGATCTCTTAACCATTGGTGTTTGACATCAAAGATTGTGCACAGGTGCTCATCAGAGAATGGGTACACCGAACAGGACTCGCCGAGAACTCCTAAATGGTACCATAGCTATCGTAAGATAGCAATTCTCTGGTGACTCTGGTACATATTAGTCTGTAGACCCGAGATCGTCATAGTGTCTTTTGTGGTTCCCATTGTGCTTTGATTTCCTCCCTACCGCGGCTCAAAGGAGTCATGCAAACAGGTGAATTTTAGATATAGTCACATGGAAGCAGTGAACGATAGGAGGGGTTTCGTTTCTCCCAGTATTGGGAGTTGATGTTGCGCTATACTCGATTGGCTATAACAGTAAGTCCCTGACCAGGACTGATGAGATTTACCGGTAAGTGTTATTAGTAGTTTCTCGAACCGTTATGAGCCATACATCGGCATGACTTATCAAGTTACTGGGGTCTGATGATTCCACCCCTAGACTTGATATGCAACATATCAGATGAAGAGACCGGACTATACGGTAAGTGTTATAGGTTTCATGGGAGTTTGGACAAGCTTGCTTGTTGAGCTTCTATTCGCTCAATACCTGGGTAGCCGTTACGTCCAGCTGGTACTACTGGCGGCTTGTAGGTAATTGATGTGATCATTACCTACTGCTGGCGTATTGACGATTCTTTAGAGTCCCACACAAAGATTTCCTATTTCAAGCGAAACGAAGTAGGGCACATATGTTAATATGTGCGGGCCTGATTAAATACGAGTATGTGATACCGTATTCTAATCTGGCGGTAATTTGATATCGGTTAGCTTATATGTGATATAACCGGATTATTAAATCAAGTGTTGATTTGATAATGTGATATACAGATAAATGATATTAGTCGGTTATATGTGATATAACCTGATTATTGAATCAAGTGTTGATTTAATAATATGATATATATTTATATTTGATATAATTATATATTAACTAATATTATGCTCACTAATTATTTTCTTTTCTTAATATATATATATATATATATATATATATATATTATAAAGCATGGCTTGGATTTTCTATTTTTAGAAAATAGAAAAAGAGGTGGAAAATAGGGAGATATTTTGGGTATGGGTGAAGCATGGTATTTTCATTAGTTTATTGGTCTTAACTCACTGTTGAAGCATGGTTCTAATAAATTATTTGATAAATAATGGATGCTTCAATAACTGAGGGGAATGAAGAGCCATTTGTACTTGCTCATTTTTCCCTTAGCTCATTTTGCTTGCTCTCCTTCTTCCTCCTCTCCATCTTACTTCTGTCCCTAACCCTCACATGTGTTGTGAACCCTAGGGCTTTAGAGGATACTAAGTGAGATTAACACCCCTACTTCATCATCCTACACTTGATTAGCACTTGAGTTAGGTTGTTTCCTTCACTAATAGGAGATTAGTGAAGAGGTAGCTTGAATTAGAGGAGTTTCGGATGGATCATCTTCGACATGAAGATCACGAAGAAAGCTCGTTCATTTTTCAAGTGGAGCCTAGAGAAGTCGTAGGGACTACTACTCGGAGCTTGAGAAGAGAAGGACTTGGTCTACAACGATTTTAGCATTCTTCACTTAGTGTAAATCTTTTTATATCATACTATAAACCCTAATAATCTAGTTAGATCTTTGGATAGTGTAGCTTAGCACCCCGAAATTTTGAAAATTGCATGCTTGATGCCGGTATAAACCCTTTGGTGGTGCTAGGAAACACTTTCACAAAGCTCCGATATATAGTGTCATAAATCAACTTGGTATCTTCGGAGAGATGGATGGATAAGTCCAAATAGTATCTGCCCCTAAATTCAGACCAGACGTCCCAACGTCTCGGTCCGGTCTTTCGGTGGTGAACACTGTAGTTAAAAGTATATATAGAAAAATCAATACAAGAAGCATGAAGAATAGATCTACTTATTTAAAAAGAATGATAATATGAAAAATATTAGTAGGAGAAATTCATTAGAAAATAAAATATACAATGTAAATTAAATTCATTGAAAATTTTGAAAATGATAGAGTACTTAAAATAAGTAAGTAAAACAAAAGTACTTAATAACACACAAATGAGAAAACCTAACTTAATACAAATAGAGAGAAAGCTAAATTTAGGATAACAAACGTTACTAAATATAATTACGTTAATAGAAAAACAGTACTAGTAATGTACAGTGGATTAGCCAGAGTATGGATTTCGGTATACAACTTCGAAGATTGACGCTGCGAGCAAGCACTCGAATATAGGAAACATAAATAGAAATTGGATTGTCAAGAATGGTTCAAAGTTAAAGATTGAAAATCGAATTTAAAATCAAGGAATGATATAAATTAACAAAGAAGGTAGGATTTAATAATCAAGGATAAAGATATGCGGTAGAACACAGCAAAATCGAGAGAAAAAGAATCAAAGGCGGAATTTCAAGTTACTCGGCAGAGTACCACATTGTAACTATGTTGTGAGACACATTACAGAAATCCCAGTCAAGGAGGAATTCCTAATTGGGAAACATGGTCACAATCTAAATCGATTTAACGCCCTAAAGCCTTAAGTCCTAAGCATCACTTTGAATTATATATAAGGAAGGAATAAGGTAAGGATAATACGAAATTGAACGGCAATGAAACAGGATATAATGTAAGGGAAACCCTAGTCAAGATAACAAGTTTACAATCTAGACCTAATTGGAGACTTAAATTGTTAAATCCTAGTTAGAAACTGTAATATTAATCTAAACCTGGTTCTAATACCAACAAAACCATGTCACACCCCGCATCCCAAAACTACGGAATACGAGGGTGACTAGGCCAGTCATGCTCCTACGGTCAAGGAAAAATCTCGTCGTGGTCACACTTCGGCTTCTAGCGTTACATGGCATGAGTAATCAAACACAGATAAAGAGAAATACAGTCACTAAATTTATTAAATTTAAACGAATCAGAGTTCAAGGGATACAGGTCTTTAAACATTAAAAGGAACAACTAACAAATGATAACAAAATATTCTTTTATTTGAAAGCAAATGAAACGATAAGCAGATGTCGCTGGTCTATTCTCCTCAAGCTCATATGGCACATCTTTTTATGGTACTATACTCATTTCTTCCTCTGAGTATGCATACTCAGGTCGTCATGGCGACACAATATAAGTGATATAATAATATATAATATATGGTAATAACAATAAGCATGAAATAACAGATATAAAGCAATAACATGAGAGTGTGGAATAATATGTACAGGTAAGCAGTATAGCATGTGAATTATGACGGCAATCAAGATAATATGTCACTAAACCTATCAGTCTCTATGTCAATTGAAATCGATCGGTGAAAAAAGTTATCGTGTTTAATAATGGTCCCGTGCATGCCCGAGACTACGGTCCGCTATTGCCCGGGACATAACCCTGCAGCCGTGCCGCTAAGCCCCCGACATTATATATATATATATATATATATCATCCTCTAAACGTTGTAAATCTCGCTAAATACGAGTTCGATTCTACCCCCAATTTCCAAATTCTCCCCGAGGTAAAATATTTGTTCATGTATCAGGTTGGTTGTATACAAGTATGTGTCACTTCCTTTATTCAATCACACTTCCATGCATATCATTCTCGCTTCCAATCACCTATACACTAATGTACTTACCACAATCCAATCAATACACTTATCACTCGACAATACAATACATTCATTAGGGTGTCAATATAAATAGGTATTAAACATGAGTGTAAAGCAATCATACAGCATGATAGAAATGCATAAAATAAATTTCAACTAATAAGGGACAGCCAGTATTATTCAAATTGTGAAATTCATTAAAAATCATACTTTCAGAATTAGGCGGGATAATATAAAAGTAGCAGAAAGTAGACTCATTCAGCTAATCAACAAAATTGGTTTTGCCTCGATATCTATCCGGATAGGGAGATGTGCTCATTTTAAATCATATAAACACTGCTGGAATTCCAGTTTCAGAACTGAAGATCCAACTTCAAGTGGAATTTACTATAGGTTATGTTCTGAATTTAGGATCTCCACAGTTTGATTAATTCTAGATATTTTAGTTAAATTTCCAACGCAATAGACGGAACATTAATATCATGTGTGTACAGAGAATTATGGTCATTGCAAGGTCGATAGGTATAATCATCACAGCAAAACACATTAGTAGTATAAAATGCATTGGAAATATCAAACAGTAATGAAAATTAATGAAACCAGTGCCAAATAATAGCTATCTTATTTATCCATGCATCAATATAGGTCTCGACATATCAGCATATTTATACATGAGTATATCCGGGTTTCAAAACAGACGATAATGAAGAAAACTGCTCTGGGCAGCGGTCCAGAGTCGTGTTTCTCCCAAGTTTACGGTATCGTAACCATACAATTTTCAGTAAAAAGATATAATAGAGTTCGGGTTATCAAGTTAGCTTCATTATGAGTCTAAGAACGTCACAGGATGATTTTTATTTGATTCATTATGAATTTTCATAAGGAAACACATACAGAAATTTTCAGGTTTGACGTCGCCTCTTGGGGGCATCATTTCATGTTCGAAACTACGATATTTTGAACTCAAATTTCTACACAGCACTAATTAACAGTAAATAAATCTATTAAACATAAATTTAGGGATTTTAAACAAGGTTTTAGTTCAGGACAATTAAACGAACACCTAGTATATAAAACGGTAACTTTAGGAATTAAGGTTTGATCTAATCAAATTGAACGGGATTTGATCCCTATAAGTTCTATATGATTAACATAGGGTATTAGACCCGTTTAACATTCAGCTCATCACGCTTACGCACAATCACAATTCATAATAAAGTTTTGATTTCATTATAAATATGATGAAACTAAAATTTACCGTTTAATTAAAATATATATATGGTCTAATAATATAGCATGACAGCAAGTGGAAGGGATCACTTACCTTAGGTTGCTGAATTAGAAGCGACACGAACACAGGTGATCGTCTCGACACACGAGATGGTGACAAAGCGGCACGGTGCTGGATACTGTGCGCGGTGCGTGCACGGCCTGGGCATGGTGCGTGCACGGCCTGGGCATGGTGCGTGCGTGGATGCGCGCTGCGATGGATGTGTGCTGGAGCACCAGCGGCTGCGATGACGATGACGACAGCGACGGTGATGACAACGGCGATGATGACTTGGACTGCAGCGAAGGGTTTCTCAGTTGGAGAAGAGGAGAGTGGTGGTTTGGGGTGCTCGGGTCTGGGTCCACAAGGAGATAAGACCGTGGCGAAGGTCGGCGATGCGATGGCGATGCCGGTGATGGTAAGAGGTAGCCACTGCAAATCAAGAGCTTTGGTGAAGGAGTTGGGTTGTGAGAGAGGAAGTGGAGGAGGAGCTCGATTGGAAGGTGTGGTGAGCTAGTTGCTGTTGGTGGAGGAAAAGAAAACTCGACGAAGGTGATGTGGGTGTTCGGCGGTGGTTCAGAGGGTGCCGGCGGTGGTTGCAGTGGAGAGAGTGGCAGATATGAGAGTGTTATGAGAGAAGGGAAGTTGAGATTTAAAGCACAATATCCAGTGATGGATGCACAAATCACGGCTACAGTTGGAAGCGAAGGCTGGGTCGTAGCTTGTGAGGGGAAGAAGAACAGAAAAAGGAGAAAGAGCAGGGAAGTGGAAGGGAGAGTTTGGGTTGGGTTTTAGGCCTAGGAAATAAGAAAAGAAAGAAAAGAAAAGAAGTGGGTAAAGGAGAATGGGTTCCGGGCTTGGGACTGAGTTAGGAAAAATAAAGAAAGAAGTAAAATAGAAAGGAAAAATTATTGAGGAAAGTTTAGGAATTTTTTTTATTAAAATACGGAATATTACGTACAAAAGAGACCGGTTATTACAAATGTCAACCAATTTCAAAAGTATTCTCAAACCCGAGGACAGGGCCCCAGCGGTAAGGAATCACGGGTCCGAATCAAGAGTGTTAGTAATGGAACTTCAATCGTCATTGAAGTATTCCACGCCCAAGGATAGGGCCCAGGGTCATGAAAACATCGGCCATCATGTATGTATATTATGTTAGTATTTATGGATTCATATGCTAGAGAGACTCCTGAAATTTCGTTGGATTCACTTAAACTGTCCAAACACCCCGCGTATCTAATTTATATTTCATGTCACAAGTCTTGCCCGAAACCATGAATGCATAAGATAAAGTTTAAGTCCAAGTATTCAAGTCAAGTTTCAAGTATTCATGTCAAGTGTTCAAGTCATGTCATTACGTATTCATGGTTCGGGTCAAGTCGAGTCAAGCGTGCAATATGTTTAATCAAGCGAGTCATGTTGATGCAATAACAAACGGTACATAGCATGTGATAGTATAAAACATAATTGATTCATGTTACATGTCAACTTTTATGTCCATTTTCTTAACATTTTAAGACGATATAAATTTACTTTGTTTAAATAGAGAGATAAGCAAGTGACAACACTCATTGTCTCCGACTCCCCGAAGCTCAAGAGAGAATAGGCCATTTAAACCTGTCTGCTACCTAAATAATTTAAAGATTAGTTATTCTATAGAACCTAGGTATTTATGTGAAAATATGGCATTTTAGAAGCTTCATGGTATTTATGTAAAATAGGCTGCTAAATTCTCGAGAGGGTTTTATGTAAAATCCTATATTTTGAAATCTCGAGAATGTTTTGATAAAAATATTATTTAAAATTACGAGGGTGTTTTGATAAAAATATACTTTTGGAAATTTATGGTATTTTAATGAAAATCCCAACTTTAGGGTATTTTAGTAAAAGACCTAACCTTATAAAAGTTAAGAGTATTTTCTTGAAAAATCTAATCTGAAACCTTATTTCTTTTAAACTAAATATAAATTATAAATAATGGATACTAACCTAATTAATTTAATTTATCGTCTTTTCTTTTCTTTTAATAGTAAAGTAATTGTTTTAAGGTTCGATTTTTCTTTCCTTTTAAGACCGTGCTCCGTGAAGAGCTTTGCGTCTTACTTTACTAAACCCCAAGATGTTCTATAACTAGCACCTTCATAATTGGGTTCCTCTAAAGAGGGTTGTAAAGGCAAATTATGCAAGGGAAAGATAATATTAATTCTAGGCAAATTATGCAAGGGAAAGATAATATTAATTCTATTTTTAAAACATTGAGGGTATTTAAGCGTAACTTCATTTCTTTTCGTTATTATATATATATATATAGAGAGAGAGAGAGAGAGAGAGAGAGAGAGACAGAGTTTGATATTAGTGAAGTGAGTGCTCCATGTAATTGTCCTTTAAAAGAAGTTTGAATAAAGGCAAAACCAAAGAACTGTGTATTAGCCAATTAGAAGTCATTTGATAGAATGCATATACATACTAATATGAAACACAGGCTCAAATCACAAACATTCTGTCACGTCCTACGTTCCAGTACAGATGGTATTGTCCGCTCTGGTCGAAACCGCACGATTTGTCCTCTGGAACGAACCGGACTCGAGAACCGGACTCGTTATTATATATATATATATATATATATATATATATATATACACACACACACTCACAGAGAGAGAGAGAGAGTTTTATATTAGTGAAATGTGAGTGCTCTATGTAATTGTCCTTTAAAAGAAGTTTGAATAAGGCAAAACCAAAGAACTGTGTATTAGCCAATTAGAAGTCATTTGATAGCTTGCATATACATACTAATATGAAACACAGGCTCAAATCCCAAACATTTTGTCACATCCCACGTTCCAGTACATATGGTATTGTCCGCTCTGATCGAAACCACACGGTTTTGTCCTTTGGAGCGAACCGGACTCGACACGGGGCCACTTCCCAGGAGGTCACCCATCCGAGGATTTCCCTAGCCTGAGCATACTTAACTAAGGAGTTCTTCAAACTCCGATATGCTGGTTCATCTAAAAGGCGCCTCCATAATTGAGGGTGGTATCATTACATTTATAATGTTCGGAATGTGTTTTAGAGACCCGATCTCATTGTTCTGAAGCGGCTCCATACTTAAATCACCATGTGTCCGCAACAGACCGCACAGAGTGTGGACAGAGCAGATCACCATGATATCCGAAGACCGCACTGCTATGGGGTATTACATTCCCCCCACCTAAGAACAATGGTTCGTCCTCGAACCACAAAGCTACTACTGAGGAACCTGTATGGGCCACCATAAATTTCACGCCCCATACCCCAGTACGGATAGTATTGTCCACTCTAGTTGAAACTGCATGGTTTTGTATTTTGGAGCGAACCGGACTCGAAAAGGGGCAACTTCCCAAGAGGTCACCTGTCCTAGGATTTCCCTAACCCAAGCACGCTTAACTACGGAGTTCTTCAAATTCCGGAGTGCCGGTTTATCCAAAAGACGCCTCCGTAATTGAGAGTGGTATCATTACATTTATAATGCAGTTCGGTCCTCTTTCGAAATGTACTTCATGGATCCAATCACATTGTTCTGAAGCGGCTTCACACTCAGATCACCATGTGTCCGCAACAGACCATACTAAGTGTGGACAGAGCAGATTACCATGATATCCGAAGACCGCACTGCTCTAGAGTATTACACACTCATTGATTATATGCGTCCAATACTTATACAAAATTACTTTCATAAGCAATTAGCTAAATAATATGCCGGCAACTCATTATGATATGTGGTGGAAATTCAACCGCGCGCGCAAACGCGTATGTTACGGAAACGGATATGAAAATGAAGGAAACGGAATGCGCACGCGAGATCGTTCTCGTTTTACTATTTATAAACTGCAAGTGCACGGCGCGTTGTAGTGAGCCGGCAAGCACGGGTCGATCTACAGAGAATTGTGTATTAAGTCTTGTCTTTTAAGGTTCAACAAATTAATGAATGGTTTGTTTTGTCACAAAAATATAAAAAGAATACGAAAATACGGAAAACAAAGAAAGAAGGAAAACAAATAAGAAAGAATGGTTGCGGCTTTGGCTCGGAAGATTGAATCGCGACGATTCCCTCGACGTTCCCTTGTTCATGAGTTGTTCGTTCTCACGTTGATCCCGGCATGACGTATGACTTGTCGAAGAGGTTGCGAGGCACAAGTCGTCAAATTCTGATATTCTCCGCAATCACGAAACTAGTCCGTTTAGTTCACTTACCGTTGTATGTCCAAGTTTGGGGTATCAACACTAAACACAAGGGTTAGCAAGCATACCACAACATCAAAAACACAACTAGTGAGTGAGAACAAATGGTTTTAGTGTTGAGTTAGCTAGGTGTTTGTGATGGTATATCGTATATGAAACCAAGAGATTGTCAAATACTTGATCACAAAATATGATATCCAAATCTAGCAACCTTAACACTAAATTGATTTTAACTTAAACATTGAAATGGGGAAAGGAAATGAATATGGTATATGAGGAGGTTACAAAGTAACCATGTGTCAAAATAGCATATCACATCAAAACATAAGCAATATTTAAGTTAGAATCATATGTATAAGCACATTTAAACATAAACAAGAGGTGGGGGAGGAAAAAGCCTTTCATCTCACTTCCTCACCATAACCACAACCGAGAGAGATTAGTTAAGCATTATAAAGAAAAGCAAGTAAAGAAAAGAAGCAATTAAACAAAGCAACACAAATATTATTAACACTTGAGAAAGAGATACAAGATTTTGGTTACTTGTTCAACCTCCTTAATAAAGCTCTCCAAAGAAAGCTTCAAGAGGGAAGAAGAAGAAGAAGAAACCAATTGAAGCTCACTCAACTCTCAAGCTAAACCAAAAACAAACTAAAACTATAAGATAGAATATGTGCATGTGAGACCCCATCCCTTGCTCACCGGTTCTGCTTTTATAGGCTCAAAAGAAAAATAAACTAGTAGTAAAATTAAGATGACTTGGCGGCAAGGGAGGGCCCACAGAAATTTGGTGCATATTGGGGACAGGGGGCCGCCCTACTCAGTAATAATGGGGATGTGGCCGGCCACTTTCCAAGCATAGGGGCTTGGGTTTCCATGGTGGGTTTGTGTGCTTCCATATATCATTCTGGTGCTGCTAGATTTCTCTAATTTAACCTGGCCTGCACTCTTGGATTTGGAGGGAAACTGTCACGCCCCGCTTTCCAAAATACGGAATACGAGGGGTTGACAAGGCCAGCCATGCTCCTACGGTCAAGGAAACATCCTGCCGTAGTCACACTTCGGCTTCTAGCTTTACATGGTAATCAGTAAATAATGCGCAGGCAATGAGAAATGCAGTAACTGAAACGAACAATATAAAGAACTGACCTGATGGAAACAAAAGGTATAACTCTGGATAGCAAATCGAGGTGTCTGTGATATACGTCTAGTCCTGATCCAGGCTAAATCTTCTCCTCACACTGAGCATGCATACTCAGGTCGTCAGAGCGACACAATAGCAATATAATATATATAATCATGTGACAATTCTAACAGTGATAATAGATATATATAACAGTAAATCAATGATGGTATAGGTATGAACATGCAGTAATCAATGCAGCGGAACAGTAAAAGCAGTAGAATGATATGCCACGTATGTCAACACAGTAAGTATGTATATCGATGCTATCATCCCTATCAGTCTCTAAGTCTCACTATACAGGTCACTAAGCCTATCGTCAGTCCAAGTGTGAGAGTCAACCACTCGCGAGTGTCCTCCACCCAAGGGTAGAACCCAAGGGCAAGGGACCACGGGCCCAACATGTATATCACGGTAATAATCATGTACCCTGTAAATCTCCATATATCTCCCTAAATATATAAGCCGGCATGGGACTCCCGAGATTCTGTTGAACTCACACTCAAACTACCCCACACCCCGTGGTCTACATCAAACGCTAACCATCACCCTAAATACCAATCGGTCTGTGACAAGTCTGCGCGAGAACTGGAGGCAGGACCTCCATCAAGCACGTCCCGACTAATACCTAAGATAAATGGTAGTGTCTGGTGCCTTATCTGTGACACCCGTGCAAGAGCTTCCATAAGTGTCCCATACCACTTATAGTCACACGTACACGTGTCCCACAGACGTCGACAATGCAATAGAATAATAAGATTCACTGATTGTGTACAAGTACGTGTCACTTCCACTTATTCACTGATACACGAACACTAACGTACTTGCCACAATCATCACTAATACCTAACACTGGGTAATGCACGTTATCACTAGGTTATCAATGCAGTGACATGTGTATGATATGATGCGTGAACAGTATGTAAAGCATGATTAGGGTGTCATGAATCAATAATCTACCACTTGCATAAGTTATCATAAATCAAACATGAACAGTTTAGCGAAATGATAAATGGGGAATAAATAGTATGTTCAGTTGTATATCCAGCGAATTTAGTTTCATGTCAGTCGGGTTCCAGGATCACTAATTATAGCCATTTCATTTTAAGCGTTCACGGCTGGAAATCCGGTTTCAGAATCGGAAGTCCGTTTCGCAACGCATTTTAATCCCAGTTGGGATTAGATTTTAGCGACGCTACAGTTGGATAAAATCTAGGGTTTTCAGTAAGGTTTTCAATGCAATAGACGGATCTTCAATCGCGTTTGTACGACAGGAGATATACACTGTTTAACGCTAGTGTGTCAATTCTGATTCTGTTGGGACTGTTATACGTCCCCATCTTTTAAATTACAGATTAAATAACAAACGATAATGAAACAGGATGGGACCACTTGTGTTGTCTAGCTAACAGATTCACATTTACTAAACAGTGGAGTTCCGCAACCTACGAGTTAAGGAAACAGTGTGGTACCCACTACGGGACAGCACCCAGTAAATAGAGTCGCTCTGGACTGCAGTCCATAGTCGCACTCCGATCCAAATATTGTCACAGTTTAAGTACAGAAACAGTTATAAATTTACATAGGGTTATAGTTCGTCGAGTCGTCTTCGATTTAAGCCCTCGAACGCATCATTCCAGTGTGTATATAATTTATGGTGATTTTAACGGTTTGCAGGTACAAGAAAATTCCAGTTTTACAGGTAAATTTGGGGGTAGTCGTTCTAGTCGTTAATAGTCGTATTTTCCAGCGAGATTTGTACACGGTATCCATCACTACAAGGGCCAATATAAATCATCCAGTTCCGTCAAATTTGATAAGTATTCTCATTGGGAACACACATCGAACAGGTATGACACCTAATTGATCTAAAATTGTAACTTTATAATCTAAGATTGTAACTTGAGTATATAGCATGTAAGCAAGTAAAATACTTGCCTGGAAATGCACGGAAGTGGTATCGATTTGGGGTTTAACAGTAGCGGAGCTCAACGGCGGTGAGTAGAGGGGATCTAGGCGACTGCGAGAAGGCTGGTGGTGACGTGGTCGGCGCTGGTGAACATAGCTTGGGCACGGACGATAGCAGCGACAGGGGCACGGCTTGGCCACGACGATGGGCAAGATGGAGGCACCACGGAAACGGTGATGCTGCGATGGCATGGGGGCGGTGCAGTGGGCAGAGGCCTCGGCCAGAAAGGGTAGTTTAGAGGGAAGAGAGAGAGAGGTTTAGAGAGGAGAGAGAGAGGTTTAGAGAGAAGAGAGAGAGCAGAGTGAGGGAGAGAGACAAGCAGAGGGGATAGAGAGAGAGCAGAGAGAGAATAAGAAAGAGAGAGAGAGAGAGATAAGTGAGAGAGAGAGAGAGATGCAGGGAGATGGTGATGGTGCTGATGAGGATGATCGCCAACGAGAGGGCGCAGGGTGGCCGGTGATGGGTGCAGGGGAGGCTCGCCGGTGTCGTGGGTGCCGGTGAAAGGCGCGGGAGTTCGAGCTTGGGTGTGCAGGGGGTCGTCTCGAGCTCGAGCTCCGGTGATGGAGGGTGTGTCGGCAAGTGAGGAGGTGGATAGAGGGATGAGGTGGTCGGTGATAGTGGTTGCCGCCGACGACGATGGTGGCTGAGCTTGGTTGCGGGGATGGGTTGCAGGTGAGTTTCGAGGAGGAAGGAGAACGAGGGAGAGAGAGCGAGATGAGGAAGAGGGTGTGAGGAAGGTAAGGAGGAGTGAACGTTGGGGGAGCGGGTCGCAGGGAAACGTGCGCGTCGTGGGCAAGGGCGCGGGCGTGGGCGGAGGAGGCAGGTCGAGGAAACGGTGGCGTGGGCGGGGAAAACGGGGGTAGCCGTTGGGAAGAAGGAAATGAGGTATGGGCCGGGTCGGGTTTAAGTGAGTGGGTGAGAGTGAGTAGGGTGTTGGGCTGAGAAGGAGTGGGCCGGCTAAAAAATTTAGTAAAACAAATAAGGGGAAAAAGAAAATGGAGCGGGCTGCAGGGATTGGACCAGAGTTTGGGCCGGGGAGAAATTGAGAAAGAAATAGGGTTTAAAGGGAAAAGGGAATTTGGTTATAAAAAGGGAATGGGCTTGGAGAAGCTGGGCCGCAGGAAATCAATAAATAAATTCCATTTCAGTTAGTTTGGGCTGAGGAGTTAGTTAGAAGAAATAGGATATGGGCTGAGGGAAATAGGTTTTGGGTTTAAATAAAATAAAATAAAATAATGAGAAAATTACAAAGGGCTGGGATTTTATAAAAAAAAGGAACTGATATATTTGGTTTGGGTTTTGGTCTAATAAAAGGGAAACGGGCTTTAGGAAATTATCAAAAATGAAATGGAGTTCTGGGCCGGAATAGAGGTTTATATAAATGGGAAAAGAAAATGGGGAATTGGGATTAGGGTTTAGAAGAAATAAAATTAAATAAATTAAATAAAATTCAAGAATAACAAATATACAGATATTGGTATAAAAAGGGGCTGGGTGTTACATCATACCACCCTTATAAAAATTTCGTCCTCGAAATTTAAAATAAACGATAAGTTATACAAACATAGGTGAAAGGTACTATATTGCAAACTAACACATAAAGCCTTATTTGATATACGCAGATAAAGAAATTTGAAAGTTTACATATGTAAGAACAACATACAAAAGATAGGTCTAAATAGGTATAAGGCAGGAATAACTATAGGGGCAACTACATGTATACGAGAATAGTAATAACGACAATAACAAACAATGATATTCGTGGCATACTCGATAAAATCGAAACTCAAATATGTGCACGTATAAGTATGGCAGAAATAATGAGTATAAGGCATAATCATTTATAATAGTAAACATAGGCACAACACCCGAAAATAAAGTAACGATAATAAAGTAGTGAAAGATTTGTCGGTAGGTTAAGACTTTTTAGGATATCGTATCAATCAGATAACTAAAAAAACTCACATAGCGAAAATAAGGAACATGGAACGAAAATATGCGCGATGTAAGGTTGCGCTACTGAAAATGAGGATAATAGTAATGTACTTGAAATACATAAAACTAAGTAGTCAATAACACGCACTCTTCGACAAATACAAGATAGTGAAAACCAAATTTCGAATAATAAAGTCCCTAAATATATAGAGAGAAAAAGGAAAACACAAAAGAAAAATATATAGGGCTAGCTAGGGTGGGATTACAAGGAAGTGTGGCTCATTCAGAAGGTCGGAGTGCGGCGGTTTTAGGCTGAAGATCAAGGAGATTGGGATCGGGTCAGCACAGGAAGTAAGGGTGAGCAACAAAGGACTACAAGGGAAAAAGTATGGGGAGGATAACGTTCGGTACATCATATGAATCAAGAATTTGAAGGGTTAGTGAACTCGGAAGTTTCACAAGAAATGTTCTCCTCCCAGAAGGATCTCAAATGGGGCACAGACGAAGGATGAAGGTGGACCTCTAAAAGATCGGGTGCGGTACTGGTTAATTTTAGTAAGGGTTAAGACAATGTAAGGAGTAAGGGTGGACAGATCTCGGTAGGAAAAATAATTGTATAAGAGAAATAATCAAGTAGCAAGTGAGCTAAGAAGATTGAAAGATTAGCGAACTCAGCAATTTTTTTTTTCATCCCAGAAAGTTTTAAACAAAGCATTCTCAAAGGCGAAAGGTGGCCCTAAACTATACACAGATTTATTTGGCCAGATAAGACAACATCTAAAAGGAATCCCGTCAGTCGCGGTTGTGGAGATTCAGCAGGTTGTGGTAGGCTCGCGCACTCAGGTAGGGACGTCCATTTCCATAGCGCCTCGCGGGGATCGCCATTGGGAGTTCTTCCACAGCAGGGTCTTGATCTTCCGGTCCTTCTTCCTCGGCTGGAACTTCTTCATCGAGGTCTGATTCCATGTGATTTTCCTCCACCGGATTTTCTTCTATCGGGTCTTCATCGGGATCTTCCTCTATCGGGATCTCTTCAGCTCCTTTCTTTTCGTCGGAATCGTCTATCATGTCAAACTCTGGGGCGGCTGCTCCTTCGTCCTCTAAATCGCTGTTCCCGAAAATGGCCTCGGGATCGTTGATCTCATCATCAGAACTCATCAGCGTGCGGTCTAAGGAAACGCATGACTGTGCATCCTCATCTAACTGCAGCGCTGCTCCAGGGTGGGCCATGGCCGGAAAGGAAAGAGTCGTGATTAGATAGTGGAACACATAAAAAAAATAGTTAAGTGTACGAAGTATAGAAAGATAAGCGGTGGCAGGAATTGAAAAAATCAAGATTAAAATGTTGTGCTAAAAAATAGTATGAACAAGGGAAAGGACAAGAGAATGATACATATATTACGATTCAAATTTTATTGCATTTAACTAAAAGTTAAACGGATACAAGATTTCAAACGGAAAGAAATATTCATAAGAGGATGACAACATTATTACTGAAAGTAGAAAACATGAAAATTCTTCTTTGACTACTAGAACGTTGCATTCTCGTCGCGTGAGTTGAATCCTGCGCTGGGTCCGCCTTATCCTCGATGTTTGAACTACGCAATAATCGTCACTTGGCAGAAGTGGAGAGTGTGGATGAGTCTCCTCCTTGTAGCTCCTTCCTTTTCGGGCAACCGTTGTTAAGATGTCCGCTGGATCCGCAAATCAGACATTTCCCTTGGGCGCGGCGACAATCCCTCTGAAGGTGTCCTGGTCTCTTACAGTACCCACAACATGGGGTCTTCTGCTGCTTCTGTCACGGGGAAACAAATTGGCGCTTCATCTTCTTCTCTTTTCCTCGTCTAACGGGGATCCCTTTACAATTTGAGACTCCCGCTGGTGCCTGATTCACCTGCATTCTCAATCCTTCAGTTAGCAAGTCGTTCGTCCGCTCCTGGGCTTCCTTTAAACCTTGCAGTACACTCAGGATCTCAACGGTCTGATTCTGGGAAGTGGAGATAGAGGAAGAGTCGTTGGAAGACATGATCCTGAAACAATAATTTTGAAGATGATATGAGGCACAAGCTATAAGAATCAAATATAATATGGATTGGACAAAGATTCAAGAATATCAGATGTGATTAAATTCTTTACAAATGGGAAAATCAACTGTATGACTCCAAGTCACTTAAACAGAGTATGGTAGTGTAATCGTGATGTATTTTTCAATTACAACCATGAAACTTTGCCAAGTCACCCGAAACCCTAGCGAATGGATAGCATAATATTTGATGTGAATATGGATCAAGAATGACTAGTTTACAACCTAGACCAAGGGATGTCCTAGATTGCCAAGCTATACACGGAAAACTGCAATCCCGATCGAAGCAAAACCTGGGCTCTGATACCAACTAAACCATGTCACGCCCCGCTTCCCAAAATACGGAATACGATGGGTTGACAAGGCCAGCCATGCTCCTACGGTCAAGGAAATATCCTGCCGTAGTCACACTTCGGCTTCTAGCTTTACATGGTAATCAGTAAATAATGCGCAGGCAATGAGAAATGCAGTAACTGAAACGAACAATATAAAGAACTGACCTGATGGAAACAAAAGGTATAACTCTGGATAGCAAATCGAGGTGTCTGTGATATACGTCTAGTCCTGATCCAGGCTAAATCTTCTCCTCACACTGAGCATGCATACTCAGGTCGTCAGAGCGACACAATAGCAATATAATATATATAATCATGTGACAATTCTAACAGTGATAATAGATATATATAACAGTAAATCAATGATGGTATAGGTATGAACATGCAGTAATCAATGCAGCGGAACAGTAAAAGCAGTAGAATGATATGCTACGTATGTCAACACAGTAAGTATGTATATCGATGCTATCATCCCTATCAGTCTCACTGTACAGGTCACTAAGCCTATCGTCAGTCTAAGTGTGAGAGTCAACCACTCATGAGTGTCCTCCACCCAAGGGTAGAACCCAAGGGCAAGGGACCACGGGCCCAACATGTATATCACGGTAATAATCATGTACCCTGTAAATCTCCATATATCTCCCTAAATATATAAGCCGGCATGGGACTCCCGAGATTCTGTTGAACTCACACTCAAACTACCCCACACCCCGTGGTCTACATCAAACGCTAACCATCACCCTAAATACCAATCGGTCTGTGACAAGTCTGCGCGAGAACTGGAGGCAGGACCTCCATCAAGCACGTCCCGACTAATACCTAAGATAAATGGTAGTGTCTGGTGCCTTATTTGTGACACCCGTGCAAGAGCTTCCATAAGTGTCCCATACCACTTATAGTCACACGTACACGTGTCCCACAGGCGTCGACAATGCAATAGAATAATAAGGTTCACTGATTGTGTACAAGTACGTGTCACTTCCATTTATTCATTGATACACGAACACTAACGTACTTGCCACAATCATCACTAATACCTAACACTGGGTAATGCACGTTATCACTAGGTTATCAATGCAGTGATATGTGTATGATATGATGCGTGAACAGTATGTAAAGCATGATTAGGGTGTCATGAATCAATAATCTACCACTTGCATAATTTATCATAAATCAAACGTGAACAGTTTAGCGAAACGATAAATGGGGAATAAATAGTATGTTCAGTTGTCTATCCAGCGAATTTAGTTTCATGTCAGTCGGGTTCCAGGATCACTAATTATAGCCATTTCATTTTAAGCGTTCACGGCTGGAAATCCGGTTTCAGAATCGGAAGTCCGTTTCGCAATGCATTTTAATCCTAGTTGGGATTAGATTTTAGCGACGCTACAGTTGGATAAAATCTAGGGTTTTCAGTAAGGTTTTCAACGAAGCAAACGGATCTTCAATCGCGTCTGTACGACAGGAGATATACACTGTTTAACGCTAGTGTGTCAATTCTGATTCTGTTGGGACTGTTATACGTCCCAATCTTTTAAATTGCAAATTAAATAACAAACGATAACGAAACAGGATGGGACCACTTGTGTTGTCTAGCTAACAGATTCACCTTTACTAAACAGCAGAGTTCCGCAACCTACGAGTTAAGGAAACAGTGTGGTACCCACTACGGGACAGCACCCAGTAAATAGAGTCGCTCTGGACTGCAGTCCAGAGTCGCACTCCGATCCAAATATTGTCACTTTTTAAGTACAGAAACAGTTAGAAATTTACATAGGGTTATAGTTCGTCGAGTCGGCTTCGATTTAAGCCCTCGAACGCATCATTCCAGTGTGTATATAATTTATGGTGATTTTAACGGTTTGCAGGTACAAGAAAATTCCAGTTTTACAGGTAAACTTGGGGGTAGTCGTTCTAGTCGTTAATAGTCGTATTTTCCAGCGAGATTTGTACACGGTATCCATCACTACAAGGGCCAATATAAATCATCCAGTTCCGTCAAATTTGATAAGTATTCTCATTGGGAACACACATCGAACAGGTATGACACTTAATTGATCTAAAATTGTAACTTTATAATCTAAGTAATCTAAGATTGTAACTTGAGTATATAGCATGTAAGCAAGTAAAATACTTGCCTGGAAATGCACGGAAGTGGTATCGATTTGGGGTTTAACAGTAGCGGAGCTCAACGGCGGTGAGTAGAGGGGATCTAGGCGACTGCGAGAAGGCTGGTGGTGACGTGGTCAGCGCTGGTGAACATAGCTTGGGCACGGACGATAGCAGCGACAGGGGCACGGCTTGGCCACGACGATGGGCAAGGTGGAGGCACCACGGCAACGGTGATGCTGCGATGGCGTGGGGGCGGTGCAGTAGGCAGAGGCCTCGGCCAGAGAGGGTAGTTTAGAGGGAAGAGAAAGAGAGGTTTAGAGAGGAGAGAGAGAGGTTTAGAGAGAAGAGAGAGAGAGCAGAGTGAGGGAGAGAGACAAGCAGAGGGGATAGAGAGAGAACAGAGGGAGAATAAGAAAGAGAGAGAGAGATAAGTGAGAGTGATAGAGAGATGCAGGGAGATGGTGATGGTGCTGATGAGGATGATCGCCAACGAGAGGGCGCAGGGTGGCCGGTGATGGGTGCAGGGGAGGCTCGCCGGCGTCGTGGGTGCCGGTGAAAGGCGCGGGAGTTCGAGCTTGGGTGTGCAGGGGGTCGTCTCGAGCTCGAGCTCCGGTGATGGAGGGTGTGTCGGAGAGTGAGGAGGTGGATAGAGGGATGAGGTGGTCGGTGATGGTGGTTGCCGCCGACGACGATGGTGGCTGAGCTTGGTTGCGAGGATGGGTTGCAGGTGAGTTTCGAGGAGGATGGAGAACGAGGGGGGGAGAGCGAGATGAGGAAGAGGGTGTGATGGAGGTAAGGAGGAGTGAACGTTGGGGGGGCGGGTCGCAGGGAAACGTGCGCGTCGTGGGCAAGGGCGCGGGCGTGGGCGGAGGAGGCGGGTCGAGGAAACGGTGGCGTGGGCGGGAAAAACGGGGGTAGCCGTTGGGAAGAAGGAAATGAGGTGTGGGCCGGGTCGGGTTTAAGTGAGCGGGTGAGAGTGAGTGGGGTGTTGGGCTGAGAAGAAGTGGGCCGGCTAAAAAATTTAGTAAAACAAATAAGGGGAAAAAGAAAATGGAGCGGGCTGCAGGGATTGGGCCAGAGTTTGGGCCGGGGAGAAATTGAGAAAGAAATAGGGTTTAAAGGGAAAAGGGAATTTGGTTATAAAAAGGGAATGGGCTTGGAGAAGCTGGGCCGCAGGAAATCAATAAATAAATTCCATTTCAATTAGTTTGGGCTGAGGAGTTAGTTAGAAGAAATAGGATATGGGCTGAGGGAAATAGGTTTTGGGTTTAAATAAAATAAAATAAAATAATGAGAAAATTACAAAGGGCTGGGATTTTATAAAAAAAAAGGAACTGATATATTTGGTTTGGGTTTTGGTCTAATAAAAGGGAAACGGGCTTTAGGAAATTATCAAAAATGAAATGGAGTTCTGGGCCGGAATAGAGGTTTATATAAATGGGAAAAGAAAATGGGGAATTGGGCTTAGGGTTTAGAAGAAATAAAATTAAATAAATTAAATAAAATTCAAGAATAACAAATATACAGATATTGGTATAAAAAGGGGCTGGGTGTTACAGAAACTTGATGCTATATCACATCACTACTTTATGCATTAACTCCACATCACTTCTCATGCCCATTTGTGCCATGATTCATGGCAGCCCCATCATGGTCCTAATGCTAAAGAGCATGTGTGCACTTGCATTGTGTTGGACCAAAATATTGTGCACACATATTATTTGCAAAAACTCTTTGGATATCGGTCGGTTTCCAGTTCCGGTTGCAGTGTCGGCTCACAGACGATATATCCGTGATTTTGAATGTGTTACCGGTATTTTATCATGAATACCTGTAAACTGTAATTACAGAGCAGACACTGATTAATAGCACCGATATATCACAAAATAGATAATGAATGAGCGGTATTAAAGTGCAGTTTTCTGTGATGAACAAATATCCCCAAACTTATCTTTTGCTCGTCCCGAGCAAAAGAGCCTCACTTTCGCAGGGAATGCGATTGTACTGAACATGTGCAACAAGCCGTTAAACCTCTTGGTGTCCCTAGTAGGAGGAGTGTTGTCTCCTGAAGGTTTTCAGCGGATTACACCCACAAAATCCCGTCAAGCTAGTTTTATAAGTTAACGTCGATTCTTATCCTACAGTTTAGTATCTAAGTTAGAAATTCTATCATCCTAAGTTGGAAATATTCAATCCTTATGTTTCACACCTCCTATTTATTTAACCTCATATCCTATACGTTTTACAGTTTAGAAAGATATCGGTATCTCCTGAGTTTTTCTTCTAAAGTGCGGTCTCCAATCAGGGATTTTTATCATCATTACAGAAAACATAAGTCTTATTCTTCATCCTTATCTTTCCTCCAAATATCGATTGTATACCCCTATGTGTGTGCAAATTTTCACCCCTACACTTAAGAATTCAATTCAAGCTATAGTACCATTGCCTTAATACCTAATACTACTTATTTTCATTAATGGATGGACGGTTTTGCTCACACATCTTTCATGCGATTACTAATGCTTCTTGAGGCACTAACAGCCATTACTGAATGTCTGAGTTTAAAGCGTAAATAGCAGTTTTCAGGTCTTGACTTTATTTATTTTTTTTCTTTCTTTTATTTTTCTTTTTCTTTTCAAGACTGGATATATTTTTTAATGATGCTCTTATGGTGGTTAGCTTTAAATACCGTTTTTTTTCTTTCATACTAGGCTTTCAGGCAAGAGTATTTCTAGATATCCTCTACTATCCCAAGTTTCAAGATGCGTGTATGTGCAGTTTGTAGGGTATATATTTTCTAAATATGGACTTAAGAATAGAAACTATTTTTCAGACTTATCTTTCAGTAAAGCTTCAATACTCTCCCTTCATCTCGACTTAACTAAAGAACTGAACTCAAGATTACCTATTTCTCAAAAAAAAACTGTAAGGACGTATAATTACCAAGGTTAAACAGAATGAGGGTTATTTTTAGGGTTTTCAATTCCTAAGCCTAGGATTTAGTTACTTCTAATATATCAACTAAATTTTCGGAATAACAATCTAAGTCACCCTACTAGCTAATTTGACGACAAAGTTTTTATGATTTTAGGAAAAAATTTCAATTTTTTTATGGATTTTTCAATATGTATGCAATGCAGAATACACAATTTACACATGCAATACAGCAAAAATAAACGCAGTGCTCACCCCAAACCTGAGTTTTTCGATGTCCTCATCGTTGCCCCCGTCTCTGGTAGCTAGACTTAGACATCAGGGTGAGAATTTTATTCAAAGAAAAAGAAAAAACTAAGACCAATTACAATATTCACAAGTTAAACGACTGGGTTGGTCCAGAAATTAATACCAGCCATTGAAAGATTTTGTCTATATAGTGTCATGGCTGGCAAAAGAATATGTATATATAAAAGAAAAAGAAAAAGAAAAGGTATATATTAGATGTTAGTGAAGGGCATGGGCGTGTAAAAGTAGGGATCAGAAGACGCTGAAGATGAAGATGAAGTTTTGAAGAGGTCAAAAAATTATTTTCTGGATGATTGAATGTTCAAAAGGCACATGTTGAGTTCCAAAGTCAAGTTCGTGTAAAAACTGGAGTTCATCCTCAAAAAGTTCAGCAAAAGAAAGGTTCCTAGCATGTTCCCAAATTGATCCTGACTCAAACTCACCTAAAATATCAAGTTCATCCGCAAAAATTTCTTCAAAACTCGACATGAAAGAATATTTTTCAATGTCGTTTTCCTCCCTATGATTTTTCTCAATCCTATTCTTATCACTATGGTTTTCTAACTCTCCCAATACCATTTTTTCCTCATCACATTCACAAGTGGGTAGGTATATGTCATCCAAAAAGGTAGGTTCCCACACTAATATTTCTTCCGAAACAATATCACAAGGTTGATACAAAAATTGTAGGTTCCTGATCATTGATCTCTGCTGACAATCTATCCAAACCATACCCATAAAAATCACAGATTCCTCCTCTAAAATTGGAATGTACAAATCATTCAAAGGTTTTTCTTGTGTGTCCTGATAACATTCAGTCAATTCATTTGCATCATCATCTATGAAATCATCAAAATCCAATTGATCGTTTATCTCACTTGGATGACTTCCTAGATGACAGACATTAACATTATTGGGTTCTGATTGACTGTGTTCACTCCCTAAAATCTTCTCAGCTAAATGTTTCGTGTGTTCTTCTATTCTAGCCAATGATTTAGCCTGAGCGTGAAATAATTGCTCAGACTGCTGTATACACAGTGCTAGCGTAGCAACTGTTTGATTCTCGACCTTAATCATCACTTCAATACTCTTTTCTAAAGTGGTCAACCTAGCATCCATCTCACTATCATTCCCTAATGATGGTTCAATCGTTTCAGGTTGAAGGGGTTGTGATGGTGGTGATGCTAAAACAGTCAATCTGTCGACCTCTTTCTCTAAATTTTCAATCATTAGGTCTCTAATTGAAATGGGACTGGGTTAAAGACTGTTAGATGGGTGACTATTATCAAAAATTTGGGACGGTTGGTCACCCCCTAGAAAAGGACAATTTTCATGAATGTGGGAAGATTTGTGGCGATTTGAACAAATTGACTGGGATTGAGTATAAACAAAAGAATAAAAATCGTGAAAATTGAATTAAATCGTGTATCGCCCATATTAACATGAATTCATAAATATCGCAAAAATAAAGAATATCACACCCCTAGCAGTTTATGTTATGCTATGTCGACTAGACCTGCTCAAGAACCTGATTGTTGAAGTAAAATTGTGTCGAGCAACGGGCTCAAGATATACGGATCACGAAGTCAGGTAAGTGCAAAAGAGAAGAGGGGGTTTTCCAACGCTTTCGCGAAATTCCTTAATTAGATAACCCTTTCTCTTAAACACTTGTCTAGACACCTCGTGAACGATATACCGTTAAGCAGTGTTCTAAACACAGTCAACTTCTCCTAATGAGCTCGATATCCTTAAAGTCAAAATCTAGTTGATTTTAAATTACTGTGGGTATGCAAGAATGCAGTTTTGTGATTTGTGGGCTACGGAAAAAAGTGATAAAATCCTTTACCATATCTTGTTTGGTTTTTTTGCCTTTAAAATCCGTATTAAGATGCAAATGCGCAATCAATAAAAGAATTCAAAAAATCAAGCAATTTAAGCAATTCTTTTTCATTTTAAATTTAAGCGCTGCAAAAAAATACGGTTAGTTCTCTATGCAATTAGCGGCAAGCTTGTGCGAAAAATCCTGCAGAAGATAGGAATAGTAGAATGCGTCGGATTCAAGAGGAATGTGTTAGGAAATACGTACCGATGTGATTTGGTTTGAGAAAACCCTTTTGAAAGTGATCCGAGTCTTTAATTGTTTGCTTGCGCGGGTTAAACTACCTAGATCTTTGGCACTGCACTTTTCTAACGTCTTGAAATTGAATTTGAGCCTCACTCCGCACGATCGCTGGTCGTAATTCCGTAAAAAAACTGAAATGTCGGAAAATACGATATTTAGTGTCAAAAGCGATATATCTGCCCCAATTCCTGCACACTCAAAATTATAAAAATCAAACAATACTACTAGAATACTGACAACACACTGGAGATCGGAAAAAAAGAAAAAATCAAAAACACCCCCACTGGGCCGAGCTCGCCGAATTTTGCCTTGGTGTCGCCGGCCAAATGAGGTCTGTTTGTGCTCGAATTTTGTGTGGCTCTTCCAGGATATATTAGTATTCTAATAGCATAATTTGATTTTTTATTTGAATTACAGAGTACTAGCAGGATGTAACAACAGAGAGCAAAGTGTTAGAATTTCGTATTGTTGGTTTTGAAAAAATTTAGTTAAAAGTTAGTGAGTCAGTAAGAACCAGAAATAACAATACTTAATACTACCAACTCCCCGGCAACGACGCCAAAAACTTGGTAGGAATTCACCCGCGCGCGTAAACGCGTATGTTATGGAAACGGATATGAAAATGAAGGAAACGGAATACACACGCGAGATCGTTCTCGTTTTACTATTTATAAACCGCAAGTGCACAGCGCGTTGTAGCGAGCCGGTAAGTACGGGTCGATCCACAGAGAATTGTGTATTAAGTCTTGTCTTTTAAGGTTCAACAAATTAATGAATGGTTGGTTTTGTCACAAAAATATAAAAAGAATACGAAAATACGGAAAATAAAGAAAGAAGGAAAACAAGTAAGAAAGAATGGTTGCGGCTTTGGCTCGGAAGATTGAATCGCGACGATTTCCTCGACATTCCCTTGTTCATGAGTTGTTCGTTCTCACGTTGATCCCGGCATGAAGTACGACTTGTCGAAGAGGTTGCGAGGCACAAATCGTCAAATTCCGATATTCTCCGCAATCACGAAACTAGTCTGTTTTGTTCACTTACCGTTGTATGTCCAAGGTTGGGGTATCAACACTAAACACAAGAGTTAGCAAGTATACCACAATATCAAAAACACAATTAGTAAGTGAGAGCAAATGGTTTTAGTGTTGAGTTTGCTAGGTGTTTGTGATGGTATATCGTATATGAAACCAAAAGATTGTCAAACGCTTGATTACAAAATACGATATCCAAACCTAGCAACTTTAATACTAAATTGATTTTAATTTAAACATTGAAATGGGGAAAGGGAGTGAATATGGTATATGAGGAGGTACAAAGTAACCATGTGTCAAAATACCATATCACATCAAAACATAAGCAATATTTAAGTTAGAATCATATGTATAAGCACATTTAAACATAAACAAGAGGTAGAGGAGGCAAAAACCTTTCATCTCACTTCCTCATCATAACCACAACCAAGAGAGATTAGTTAAGCATTATAAAGAAAAGCAAGTAAAGAAAAGAAGCAATTAAACAAAGCAACACAAATATTATTAACACTTGAGAAAGAGATACAAGATTTTGGTTACTTGTTCAACCTCCTTAATGAAACTCTCCAGAAAAAGCTTCAAGAGGGAAGAAGAAGAAGAAGAAACCAATTGAAGCCCACTCAACTCTCAAGCTAAACCAAAAACAAACTAAAACTATAAGATAGAATATGTGCATGTAAGACCCCCATCCCTTGCTCACTGGTTCTGCTTTTATAAGCTCAAAAGAAAAATAAACTAGCAGTAAAATTAAGATGACTTGGCAGCAAGGGAGGGCCCACTGAAATTTGGTGCATATTGGGGACAGGGGGGACGGCCTGCTCGGTAATAATGGGGATGTGGCCTGCCGCTTTCCAAGCATAGGGGCTCGGGTTTGCATGGTGGGTTTGTGTGCTCCCATATATCACTCTGGTGCTGCTAGATTTCTCTAATTTAACCTGGTCTGCACTCTTGGATTTGGAGGTAAACTTGATGTTATATATCACATCACTACTTTATGCATTAATTCCACATCACTTCTCATGCCCACTTGTGTCATGATTCATGGCAGTCCCATCATGGTCCTAGTGCCAAAGAGCATGTGTGCACTTGCATTGTGTTGGACCAAAATATTGTGCACACATATTATTTGCAAAAACTCTTTGGATATCGGTCGGTTTCCAGTTCCGGTTGCAGTGTCGACTCACGGACGATATATCCGTGATTTTGAATGTGTTTCCGGTATTGTATCACGAATACCTGTAAACTGTAATTACAGAGCAAACACTGATTAATAGCACCGATATATCATAAAATAGATAATAAATGAGCGGTATTAAAGTGCAGTTTTCTGTGATGAACAATATGTCATATGAACTTCATTATAAATAACAACAATTTGGTTTGATGTAGTTGGAAGATATATATTGCATAGTAAGTCAGGTTTCCAATTACAATATTTTGAACAAGAAGCCAATCATAAACTTCCCGATAAGAGATCGTATTATGCCAGTACCACATATGGATTTGTTTAGCACTAAAGTCTACATATATAAATATATATCATTTAGGGATTGAGACAAGATAAGGAGAAGAATTTATGAAAGAGCACGACAAGAAGAAGAGAAGGACAAAAAGATTAAGAAGGAGAAAAGGAGGAAGGAGACTTACAGTTTCCGCTCGTACGAATACGTGTGAGAGATGATGAATAAGAAGCCTTGGTTTGAAGAACCGGGACCGTTAACGCGAAGAGGAAGACGAGTTGATCTACCGACGTCCATTTGGCGATTCGTGGAACAACGGAGAGGGAGGAAGAGCTTAGGAAGGATTCGATCGACGTCTCTACACCTATGAGCTGGGAAGACCTTCAAATGGTTTGGGAGGATTTTTAGAGGAGAATTTTAGAGAGGAAATTGTTTGGATAGCCAAGTATTTACGGAGAAAAGGAAAATGAAAAAATGGTGTAGAAAAATGACTTTAAAGGGTATTAAAAAGGGGTTTAATGAGGAAAATGAAGAGATGGGAGTTCTCGGGTTGGAAGGGGCTGTTTGGATAGTCGAAACGAACAGAGGGCAGCCAAAGCGACGCGTGAGCACGGGCGGGACACGTTTGGCCCCGCTCTGGCCGCCCAAATCGACTTTGTGGCCGCCCTAGTCGAGTCGAGCTCGAGCATTGTGCTCGAGTCTCGGTCCTAGGCTCGGGTTAACTAGATCGGTCCAAAAACACGTCTCGTTTCTCATTTAACTTTCCGGAACTCCGTGCAATGCCCGTAAAACTTTTGGAATGCGATAAAGGACAAAAAGAGATTAAAATATTGGTGCTGCAAGAATTCGAACACGCGGGGTATGTGACAACAGTGTAAAGACTTAACCAATGGACTACAAACTGTTCTTGTACATTATAGTTCTCAATATTTTATTAGAACTTGCTGCATGAACAGAAAATGGCGTTTTATTAAATACAAGGGTACACGAAATTTAGGATGGTTACACTTTCAAACTCTAATCCAAGATACAGCGTAATTCCCACACGAAAGGTGGTTGTTTTAACTCTGTCTAAAATTCCACAAGAGACCCTACGCCTTACCGGATATATATATATACACACACACTTGCGCCTCAAGTAAAGACCCGAACCCATCCTTGGGTTCGACTAGTTAAAGGGCTCGAATAAATTCATAGCTCGGCCATAGAGCTTAGCAAGAGCTTGACAGTGGACTTATAATAAGTAAATACTCTGCAAGTTAGGTAAGTGATTCCGGAGTAAATTCAACCCTTTATCAACTCGATTTTCACCATCCGTTCCAAAGCTCATGGAAATCTTAATCAATACTCGAAATCTTAATCAATACCCAACTTTGAAATCCCTAGACTCCATCATATATAGATTGTATAAAAAAAAATTGCATTAACTCAACCAAAAAACCACATTAAGCTACAAAGTTGGAAGGGTTGGCCATCTTGATCTTGGTCAAACCCAAAATACAAAGTCTCAACTGCCGCCCAAACTGTCCAAAACCATAAACCAAAGCGTGAGTTGTGAGTTTTTTTTTTTTATTTTTTGTAGGGAACCGTGTGGGTGAGAGTTGTGAGCCAGTCCAAGGACACCACAGGCATTTCCCCAATTGTTAAGGGCACCCAATGTCCCACCAAAAAGTTCTGCCTTCCTAGTTCCTTTATTTAAACCAAACCAAGAGAGAGAAACAGGGAAGAATAAGAGATACAGAGAGAAAGACAGAGTGAAAATAGCATCTCAAATAGCCCAAAAAGAAAAGAAAAATTGAATGATGGCATTATCAAAAAATGAAGATGATATTAGATTGGTTGTTGGTGTTGTTGATGATGGCTTAGATTATTCTTCTTCTTCTTCTTCTTCTTCTTCATTTGTGCTATGTAGAATTTGCCATGAAGAGGAGGAAGAGAGCTCAACAAGCATGGAATCACCCTGTGCTTGCTCTGGGACTCTCAAGGTAAGAAAATCATCGAATTTTGAAGAAAACTCATACTTTTTTTTAATCTTATATGAGAATTTGATTGGATTGATGATTTGGGTTTTGTTTGTAATTTGAATTTGATGCAGTTTGCTCATAGGGGATGCATACAGAGGTGGTGTGATGAGAAAGGGAGCACTGTTTGTGAGATTTGCCTCCAGGTTAGAACCCAATTTTTACATGATTATTTATATTTATATTTTTCTTTTTAAATTAAAAAAAAAGTAAGGAGAAAGTTGGGTTTGTGAGCTATTTGGATATGCTATTGGCAATAGGATAGTTTTTCTTATTTTTTAAAGTTTTATTTTATAAGTTTCATATCTTCATGGATAAATCAAGGCTCCATCTGCTAGAATAATAATTCGGTATGCCGGATTTTGGACAGCTTGGTGGGGTCTGTATTCTTATTTTTCTCTCTCTCATGACCGAGTATATATGTGTTATGAAAACCGACCTGTAATCAACAGCAGAGAGACGTCAGACGTCTGAGCCATAGTGCTTCGGACATCTGAAGAAGAAGTGTTCAGAAGAACTGCTCGTAGACAGATGTCTAAGCACTTATGCTTCAGACGTCTGTCAACAATTTTGGCGTGTTATGGAAAGATTTATTTCAAGATTTATTTGAAAATTTGTGAAGAGATACTTGAAAATTTGTTTTGAAGAATTGATGAGATCCTAATTGGAGTAGGAATTCTATTTTTTTTCGTGTGCTATAAATAGAGAAAGATCTCATCAGAGAAAAGTGGTCAAACATGAAGAATAAGAAAAGAAAAAAAAACGACGAAGGCGAAGGATGGTCATCCACTGATGAAGGTGGAGCATCAGAAAAGTAGTCTTTGTGTTTGTATGAAGAGGCATTTGCAGAGGCGAAGGGTAGTCATCTACAGGTGAAGGTGGAGCATCAGAAGAGTGGTTTTTATGTTTGTATGAAGAAGGCAAAAATGAAGGGTAATTATCCATAGATGAAGGTGGAGAGATTTATCAAGAGTGGTCTTTGTGTTTGTATGAATGATGAGTTATTAGCGAGATAAAAGAGAATATAAAATGTACCGGTATTCTTGATCATCAATAAAGGGGTTCTCATGTTTGCCCCGTGGATGTAGGCCTTTGGTCGAACCATGTTAAATATTAGTATTGCGTGTTCTTATTCTTGGCTGTCTTCCTTGCATGCCTAGAAAAAACCCACAACAATTGGTATCAGAGCGTAGGAACCGAAGGGTCCTCGATTTTATGGTCTAAATTTACGGTGGATGACGATACTTGTGTCCGCACCCCATCTTCTTATATTGTAATTTCAAAGGTGTTGGCGTAAAATCCTAGAAAGAAAGTTAAGTTTATTCCGGCAGTAAATAGAAGATGTCATGAAGAAAGTTCGGATCAAGGTGGAGCGTTGAAGAAAAGAAGCAGCTATAAGATGTTGAAGAGAGAAAATAGAAGATGACTTGTTGAATATAGGTTAAAATAGATATTGTTATGAAAACTGACATGTATTCAACAGTAGTGAGATGTTAGACGTCTGAGCCATAATACTTCAGATGTCTGAAGAAGAAGTATTTAGAAGAACATTTCATCGACAGACGTCGGAGCACTTGTGTTTCAAACGTCTGTCGACGATTTTGGCTTGTTATAAAAAATTCGTTTGGAAAGATTTGTTTGAAGATTTATTTGACGATTTGTGAAGAGATATTTGAAGACTTGTTTTGAAGATTTGATGAGATCCTAATTGGAGTAAGAATTCTATTATTTTGTGGTATAAATAGAGAAGGGTCTCATCAGAGAAAAGTGACCAAACATGATGAAGAAGAAGAAAAAAAAGAGAAGACGAAAGCAAAGGCGAAGGGTGGTCATGTACAGATGAAGGTGAAGTACCAGAATAGTAGTTTTTGTATTTGTATGAAGAGACGAATGCAGAGGTGAAGGGTAGTTATCCACAAATGAAGGTGGAGTACTAGAAGAATAGTCTTTATGTTTGTATGAAGAAACGAATGTAAAGACGAAGAGTAATCATCCATAGATGAAGGTGGAGGGATTTACCAAGAGCAGTCTTTGTGTTTATATGAGATTTGAGATATGAGCGAGATGAGAGAATATAAAATGTACCGGTATTTTTTATCATTAATAAAGAGATTCTCATATTTGTCCCGTGAATATAAGTTGTTGGTCGAACCACGTTAAATATTGGTGTTGCGTGTTCTTATTTTTGTCCGTCTTCCTTGCATGTCTAGAAAAAACCTCAATAATATGGCCCGCACACTGTAGAATTTTCCCTATCTACTATACCTAACTCTATTTCTTTTCCTTTAAATTTTGAATAGAGGTAGATTTGTGTTAGTTTTCCTAAACCAATAAATTATATAATTTTTGGATAATTTTTTACTTCGAGGTATCAGAGTTATTACATTAAAATGACTGCATTTATCTCAGCTATGAGAAAAATAAGTTGAGAGTTAAGGTTGGTGTGATATCTTAATCAATTGATAGATACAAAATATGTGTCTGTTTTTGTTTCAACCATTCTTATCCTCTCCAATAGGTCCACAGGGGTGTGCTTGTAGGGTCTCTTATATTGAAATGTAACCATCTTCTCCTCTTTCTTATGTTTTTCTCTCTTGAGTTTACGAGAAATTATTCGGTATGCCAGATATAATACATTCGGGTAGAAGAAAGAAAGAGATAAAAAAAATTCAGGCACTTTTTGCGCAACTTGGTGGGGTCCGTGCTCATATCTCTTTCTCTCTCATGACCAGCCACATATGGCCGGCATACAGTCGAATTTTTCCTTAGTTCATCCCAAAAATTAAATTATCTATGGCAACTAAGGTTTAAAATTTTGAAGAATATTCTTTTAATTTAATTATTTCTCCTATTTTTTTGCAGAAATTTGAACCAGGTTACACTGTCCCCCCCAAGTTAGCACTGCTTGATATTGCCGTAACAATCAGGTGAAGATACCAACCATTATTCAAATGGATAAAAAAAAATGTGTAGCCTTTTGAAACTTTATGAAATAAATTAATTATATATATTAGTAGGGCAGTATAGTAATTAGTAAGTGTAGGGCAGTTAAGCTCTGTAGTGAGTAAAGATTCAGTACATGTACATGCCCTTTAATTTGAATCTCTTATACATAAATGGACTGATCAAAGTACTGTCAGTAAAAATCCCAGCAATCAATCACCTGGTGATTCTGAATAAATTAGTGCAGTATTGGACCCTTTTTCTGAGTATGTTTTATCATACATCGTTTCGATATTTATGTCATACATAACAATTTAATTTTCTTAGTTTTGGATAGAGAAACAGACATGATATGTTATGACATTAAAGCCGACATTGATCGGTTTAACAAATATTAAAGAAAATATTGCAATTTTTTTGCCTGCAGAGGAAGTTTGGAAGTTCCGAGGCTGTACAATGAGTCTCAAAATGCAGGACTCGACGACGATGAGTCTGGTCACGATTACCCTGAATGTTCCACTCAATCTGATAGGGCGACAACTTGCTTCCGATCCATTGCTCTAATTGTAGGTTAACTCCCTTAAAAAATTTCAGAACCAGAAACAAACGATCTCTTCTTTTTTTTTAATCTATACATGCAAGTTATCACCATCCAATTTATAATCGAAATTTCGATTGATTTGCAGTTCATGATGCTACTACTGGCAAGACATCTCATCGTAGTAGTTACTACTAGAGAGGGCCATTATCCATTTGCGCTCGCCACTGTAAGTACATATATAGCCTTATTTATTTGTTAATTTTAGGCTGCATTAAATATATATATCATGTCCTTTTTAATTTTGTAGTGTTAAGGAATTCATTTATATGCAGATTCTTTTGCTTAGAGCAAGTGGTATTCTATTGCCATTCTTTTTGATATTGAGAATAGTAACAGCCATCCAAAATGGGCAAAGGCAGCATCAACGGCGTCTTCAAGTTCATGTGAGTTCTTGATTATACATTGAGTCGTTTTCTATAGGAAAGAAATTGGTTTAATGACGGTTAGAAAGTTCATTTTTCACTCTTTTAATCGGACGGACGGTCAATGCATACCTCTATGACCATTCTATTTGAATTTTCGACAATCATGGCAAATTAAGAATTTTCACATACCTGTTATTCTCATTTTTCATAATCTGAACTCAAATTTCTACACGAATCTCGGCATAGAAATAAAAAGAGCGAAATCGAACTTTTTCACTGTCGTAGAAAGAGAATTTCTGTTTATATATTTTGTTTCCTTTTAATATAAATTTCTTAGTTTCTTTTCGTTTTAATGGAAATTTTCTGATTATCTTTGAATAGAGAAGAGAAGTTGCACCAATGCAAACGTCCGAGGAAGATGAACTGCAACAACACACAATCCAGATTCACTCATGACCAGCCAAAATGTTCATATTAAATATAGCGCAAATGGAAGGACTTGGTCTCTTATACACACGAAAAAGAAAAAAGGAAGTTCGAAATTATTATTATTTTTTTAATTTCTTTCTCAATATTTTTTTTTAATTTTTTTTATTCAATGTATCTTCTTAACCCATAAGGAGAAGCCACATTACAAAAGGGGGAAGAGAAAAAGAATGTGTAGCTTTCCCTCAATTTAAATCAATTTAATTTATATATACACTTTGTATCTTGTCTATGCTTTTGTTTTTGTGATGACTTTGATCAACAAACTATTCTTGCTTTGAGGTGAAGTCCTAGGAATCTACATCAACAAACAAAGGAAAAGGAAAGAACCTTTGTAGAGCTAAAGCACAAGCCAAGAAAGACATTGATTATTTTTTCTAGTTTCCCTTCAACTAAAGTTAGGCTTTTGTTGTGTATGTGGCTGCACGCACTGAAAAGATAGAATCCTCCTTTCTAGTTCCTTGACTCAATCATGCTCACATCTTGAAATATTATTGTACAAGGGGAAAATAATAGAATCCGGAGCATTACAGCCCCATGCAATTCTGATATTTGTAGACTGACAGCTTGCTTTTTGGGCAGAAAGAACATTTGAGAGAAAATTTGTCGAATACCTTAGGAGATCAATTGGGTGCGTTGAACAAGACTATAGAAAGGTAGATCCGTCATTTTAGACCGAAGACGGTTATTTAGGAATTAATGACCGTGTTCCATGACTGTTAGATAACGGTGGTACTAAACGCCATATCCTTCGGTTGATTCTTGCAGCTCGTCGTTTTGGGCTTACTATCAGAGAGGTTGGCCTCTATCTTATATGTCGACCTAAACTGACCCCTATGAAATTCTAGTCACAATCATTACAATCATAATCTCCATGATCAAGACAATAGTGGGCATGCCTTCTAAGATTGTACCATTCCATTTATGCCAAGCGTTCGGCATCAAATATAACAGAGAATAGTGGGGCTAAATCATGGGGAAGTTATCTATCAGCTTGACATAGACAGGCAAAATAAATTTTCCATATAATTCACAACTTTTCTAAGCAAAAATAAAGATAATTGGTGGGAACATACTGCTTTTATTCGGCTAGCCAGAAAACAATCTCAACAACTATGTAAATTTTGGCTTAAATCAAACAAACTTCCTTGTAGTTTCAGCCCATTAGCTTACCTGCTACGTCACCACAAAATTATAATTATTCCCAAAATATCATCATCTTCATTTCCTAGCCCCCTTCCCCTCCGTCCTAGACCTCCCCTCGAGCTCCGCCTACTTCATTTTAGAAATTTTGTCCTAGGTAACGGTTTTAGATTGGATCCATTAGATAGGGTGTTTTTTTGCCAAAAAATACAATAGGGTAGTTTGCTCCCATATGCCGAAACTACAAGAGAATTTGTTGGGTTTGAGCCGTAAGATTTTTCCTTTTCTCACATATCCATTGCACATCAAAAGCAAAAATTCATCGGTGAAGAAGCTTAGATGTTCACAATCATTCTCAGGCATTTCATACAAATATATAAAATATAAATTGATACAGAAGTTTAATGGCACATAATTTATATAGGAGGCATAAACTCCATTCTTGGATACTTATTCATATTAACTTTAACATCCTAAGTTCACTGAACACTTCGTAACGATTATGCTTCCGAAAATGATGTGTTATCATAGTTCAACATAAAATTTAGAGAACTTACAAGTCATGGAAGCTCCTCATCTTTGAGCTCTGTTTTACCATCCGAGTAGTAAATTACACTCTTTATATTCTCGGCGAGGGCCTCAAGCAGCTTCGGTATAGGAGGCACGCTGACTTCAGTGATTCCCATGAGAATTTGAACCACCTTGCTCATTGTCGACCTACAAAACTCATTATCTTGAATGCACCAACAAGCAACCTTACAAGCTCTATCAAGTTCTTCAAACTCCGCGTTGCAGCTTCGGCATAGGAGGCACGCTGACTTCAGTGATTCCCACGAGAATTTGAACCACCTCGCTCATTGTCGGCCTACAAAACTCATTATCTTGAATGCACCAACAAGCAACCTTACAAGCTCTATCAAGTTCTTCAAAGTCCGCACTGCCCTCTAGCTTTGGATCCAGCAGACTGATGGCATCCCCTTCCGCAACTTTGTTCACTGCCAGTACAGGAAAATAAGGATCCGTATCTGATAGCTCGGTGTTTCTCCTGCAGGATATGATTTCAAGAAGCATCATCCCGTAACTATACACATCAACTTTGTCTGTTATAGACTCCCCCGATATCCATTCTGGCACAAGATAGCCTATAGTCCCTGTTCAAGATAATTATATAGATTAGAAAGGAAAAACATGAAAATAATTCATTAAGTAAGGTGCGGCACTCACGGTGTTTAAGACGGCGATTCCCCCCACCGTGTTACAGATGGTATCAATGGAAACTTGATCCATACGATACAATGCCCGGCTCTTTTTAGATCTCTGTAACACACACACTTTTATGATTCCGGAAACCAAGTATACTTACCCGATAAAACAAAAAAGAAAGAAAATAAGTTTCTTAGCTATTTTGCTATCGTCATTGAGTCTTGTATAGACATATAGAGATATCCCTTATTTTGGTACGAATGAGGCATCCAAGAGTATGTTCTCGGGCTTAATGTCGCAATGAATGATGCAATCCCTGCATTTATCATGGAGATAATTGAGCCCTCTAGCAATTCCAAGCAAAATGCCGTACCTCATCTTCCAGTCCAGAACCACTGATGTTTTGTTACGGAACAAGTGGAAGTCTAAAGAACCGTTTGGCATGTACTCGTAAACCAGCAACTTATTACGACCATCTGAGCAAAACCCAAGAAGACGGACTAAGTCAACATGTTGTATCATTCCAAGCGTGCTCACCTCACTTCGGAACTGCTTCTCTCCTTGGACAATGCCTTCGAGTTTCTTGACAGCTACGGCAGTGGAATCGGGTAAACTCCCACTAAACACAGATCCAAAACCACCGCCCCCCAACCTCTTAGAGAAGTCATTAGTAATTTGTTTCGACTCACCATACTGAAATGACACTAGAAAACCATCGGCCATTTTCATCCTGTGTGTCATATTACGCCTTCTGCATCTCAGAATCATGAATAAAATAGCGGCCAAATAAGCTAGGGAACAAAGAATTCCACCCAAAACGATCCAAGAAACGTCTCTGGTGAACACCCAATCAGAGATAAAAGGGACGACTTCTTTTGACTGATGATATTAGCAGCTCATGCAAATCTCCATACCATAGAGCGCACGTACTGCATAAGAATATGCGGTACACGAGCAGTTACTAAGACAAGCTAACCTGCAGTCTCTGGCACTATCAGCCTCGATAAGACGGGGAGCATCATTGACTCTCGTGTAAAGCATCGCCAAAAACAAATCACCAGTCCCACATTGTAGCGGCACGTCCCTCACACACCCTCCACTGTGATCACCCAATTGCCAATAATTCGGAGATGCTATACTAAAACCCTGAGGGCAGAAGCAGTTGCTTCTATCAATTTTATAGGCGACGCCAAAGGACCACAGTATTTACTGAATATGGGTCCGTCTAGTATAGAGTGTTTTTCTTCACCCTATTGAGATATGAATGCGCGCTCTTATCAGGCGAGTACAAATTCCCCCGGTCTAGGATAAGCTGGGATTTATTGGTTGTGGGGATCCAAATCTCCGACAGCCGCGGACAAAACTGTCGTTAATTACATCTCTCTTATAGAGTGAGAGAACGTTCAATCAATGGATCAAAGAGATCATGTGAACTCAATGTGCAGTATGTGATGTGTGTGTTGTATTTTGAAAACATTGCAAAAAGGCGTGTTCATTTTATTTTTTGTTTATTCTGTAAATATTTACAAAAAAGACTTTAAAAATAAAATTTTAGTAAACATTTTTCTGTTTTTTCCTTTTCTTTATTTTTTTTTAAAAAGTGTGGAAAAGAAACGCAAGCGCGCGGCTACAATAGCATGCACGTTGTAGCATGCGCAGCAACAGCGTCGCGGCTACAGTAACATGTGCGCTACATTATGTAGCATACGCCGCTACAATATGTGCACTGCGGTAGCATGCATCGCTACAGTAGCGTGCGCATCTGCTGCAGCGTGCGCATCTGCAGCAGCGTGCGCGCTACAGTGGCATGCGCAGCTACAGTACATGTGCGCTTCAGTAGTGCAGCAGTAGCACACGATGCGTGCGGAGGGAGCCAAAAGGTTCTTTATGGGCCAAAAGGTCCGATTTGGGGGTCGAAACCTGGGTTTGGAGCTCCAAGGGGGTGTTCTTCTCCTCTTTAGCCTAGGGAGGCTCTCTTGATTCTTCAAAACTTAGTTTTTAGATCTTGAATGGATTAAAGGGGTCTCTTTTCACTCTCACAGGCCTTGGATCTTACAAAAAATGGAATTTTGGAGGTGGGTTCTCCTTCTTTCTTTCTTAAATTGAATCTTGAGGAGGAAGAAAACGATGGGTAAAAATCTTCTCCTTTGGGGATTTGATGGATTAATCGCTCTTTTCAATGGGTTTATGATTAAAATCTAATTTGTTTTGAAAAAAGAGAGCTAAAGCACTTGATTTAATTTAAAATAAAAGAAAATTAAGAAGTTGAAGAGAGAGAGAAGATGGAGGTACAAACCCTATATTTTGTAAGGGATTAAACTATTCTTATATCTTTATAATATTTGCCTTATATAGACTACACTTTTTTACACATAGCCCATAGGGATTTACAAAATGGCTCATTTGTCCATCCCATGCCCATGTGCTCATTTATTTTTGCACATGAGTCATGGGTTTTACATAATTTTGGCTTTCTGCCCATTTAATTTACAATTTAACATTTATTTGCATATAAAAGCTATTTATTATATATTTCTCCTTTTTTTTTCTTTCTTCTTCAACGGCCGGCCGGCTTCACTTGAGCTTGAAACGGTTTGGGCGTGGGCCCAATTTCTAAGGGTCGAACCCAGGTCCACTCAGGCGTTGACTTTGACTTTTGTTTACTTTCCGAGTTTTAATTCGGATTTTTGATTTTAGCAATGGGGTGTAATTTTTTATCCCGACGAAGTGCCCCTATCAATGAGTGCACGCTGCATGTGTGCATCAGTGCATGAAATTGATAGATCTTGTTTTGTGAAGAGGTTGATTGCTCCATTTTTGTGACGTGGAGGTCGCCGGTAGACCTGATTCCGGTGTGGAGAGTTGTTGTCTGACGTTTCCCCAAGATAGAGTGTTTTGTTTGACGTGTCTCCGAGACAGAGTGTCGCTGATTGGCGTATCACAAAACGGAGTGTCGCTGTCTGACGTTTCCACGAGACGGAGTGTCGTTGTCAGACGTTTCCCCGAGACGGAGTGTCGCTGTATGACGTATCCCCGAGACGGAGTGTCTGTTTGACTTATCCTCGAGACGGGATATTTGTTTGACGTATCCTCAGGACGGGATATCTGTCTGACGTATCCTCAGGACGGGATGTCTGTCTGACGTATCCCGGAGACGAAGTGTCTGTTTGACGTTTTCCCAAGACGGGGTTGTTAGTTATATGTATGCCCTAGAGACCATTACTGTACATACGATGTATATTGTAATGGATGCTTGGACATATATAGGGATGACTTTCTTGCTCGACATGATAGTATGCTATCCGGTTACTCTTTATCTTAACATGTACACTTATTGTCTCTCTATTACATGTTTATAAAACCCTTAGGATTAGTACTTGACTACCAGGATTATGATGCAGATCATACTTGTGGGGACAGAGTAGTCGGTAAGTACATCCTTCAAATGTTCCTAGTCGTGGGTGTATCGAGACAGAGCATCGATATACCAGAGTAGACAAGCGTATAGCTTCTCGACCCATGTAGATAGGTGATGGATGATCCCGTATCCATTGGTATTTGACATCGGAGATAGTATAAGGGTGCTCAGTGGAGACTGGGTATACTGGACGAACTCGCCGAGAACTCCCAGATGGTATTATACCTCGCGTCAGATGGCAGTTCTCTGGTGACACTGGTATAGGTTAGTCTGTAGACCCGAGATCGTCATAGAGTCTTGTGTGATTCCCACTGTGCTTTGATTTCCACCTTACCACGTTCAAGAGAACGTGCAAAACGGTGGCTTTTGGATACAGTCCCGAATCACATGGAGGCAATGAGCGATAGGAGGGGTTTCGTCTCTCCCGGTATTGGGGGTTGATGTTGCGCTGTGCTCGATTGGCTATAAAAGGAAGTCCCTGGCCAGAGCAGATTCAGAGATATACTGGTAAGTATTATCAGTAATTTCTCGACCCGTTATGAGCCTCACATCGACACAACTTATCGAGTTACTGGGGTCTGACGTTTACCGCCCCTAGACGAGATATGTGACATATCAGACGAAGAGACCGGACTGTACAGTAGTGTTACTGATTGGATTCGCAGGAGTATGAGCAGGCTTGCTTGTTGATCTTCTGATCGCGCAATACCCGGGTGGGCGTTACGTTTAGCAGACCGCTTACGGCTTTGTGGGTGTTTGATGTGATCACCACCTACTGCCGACGTATTGACAAGTCTTTAGAGTCCTACACAGAGGTTTCCTGACTCAAGCGAAACGGAGTAGGAGCACATATGTGATATGTGCGGGACCGAGATTAATACAATATGTGGTACCGTATTCTATTCTCGCGATATGTGACATCGGTCGGTTATTTGTGATATAGTCGGGTTATCGAATCAAGTATTGATTCGATAAGTTGATACACATGGTATTAGTCGGTTATATGTGATATAGCCGGATTATTAAGTCAAGTCTTGATTTGATAATTTAATGTATAATTATATATTTGATATATTAACATACATTAACTAATACATGCTCACTTATGATTTGTTTTCTCATTTGATTTGTGCACATTGTATATATGTGATATATATATATATATATATTTGTGTATATGAAATGTGTCATGCTTGATGATACATGCAACAAGGGCGTGTGTATGACTTACACCATGCTATGTATAATGAAGGTTTTTTTTTATTTATTTTGGTAAATAAAAATGGTGCCATTTTTGTCATGGCAAGAAGCTTGGAGAAGCTTGGATTGCCATTGACCTAGTCCACAACTTTTGTTTTGCCTAAGATATTTATTAACCCAACCATTAGACTTAGCCATGGTTAACTCTCTACAAAGGTTAAGTATATGATACTTAACTCATCCATGTTTGCCATTATCTAATTGATTTTTATCATGAGAGTTTTCTTCTTCTTCTTCCTCAAAAGCATTCTAGCTTCAATGGAGATGATGGAAAATGAGTGAGAAATTCATTTCTAAAGTGAGCAAAATTCCTACTTCATCATACTACTTGCCATTTAGTATAGGGTGTTTGCGTCACTAATTTCACAATTAGTGAAGGGGTAGCTTTGGTTAGTGTCTTCTCGACGTAGATCATTTTCGGCCTCGAAGACTTCGATGCAAGTTTGTTCATTTCTTCATGGGAGCCTCTATAGTCCGGGAGTTCATGATCGCGGCGAAGAGACTACTACACGGAGCTATTGAAGTGAAGGACCGGTCTTCAAAAGTTGTATTCCTTGTTCACTTCTTATGCAAAGCTGTTTGCTTTTTGATTCGTCGGATTTTCTAGTATACGATTCTAGGTTAGGGTTAGCTAGTACGGCTAAAATTTTAAATTGGTATGGACGATACCTCCTGTAACCTTGCTGCCGTGCTAGGCAACCCTGCAGTGGTATCAGAGCCATGGTAGAAAATTAGATGGATTTTGTTAGATTACGAAACCGAAACGACTCCGAAACTTGAAACACGATAACCTAGTTTCTGTCAATTTTAAAAAGTCTTCAAAATTTTTTTTAAACAACAGCAGAATGTTGTATGAGATATAACATGAACACCATGAAAATTTCAAGGGGGTTGCTCGGATTTTAGCCGAGCAGAATGCACAAAAATCCGAGGAGGCCGGCCACAAAAATCCGAGGAGGCCGGCCACTTTTTGGAGTTTTGGCTTGAAATTTTCAGAGTGTTCCAGTGACTGGGTTTTGGTGTTTCAGGTGTTGTTTGTTTTTTGCTAATTTTGCATGTGATGTAATCTTACACTATAAGCAATTCGGAGTGTTTCGTATTCATAGTTTTAACATTGTTTCGGGTATTCATATATTATCTAGGCAAAGTCAAAAAGTTCGATCGAATGTTAAAAACTCATTTTTCCAAGTTTAATATATTCGGAAAAACATGCAAGTAATTCTGTGAACCATCTAGAAGAATGAAACACTAACTCGACATAATGACCATCGAACCGCTTTCGAACCTTAGGGATTGCGGTAGTTCCGCGGTGCTATTAATGAGGCCTGGGTCTGCCCTTCTATGGTTGGTGCATAGGTATCGAGGCATGTTCTGGGTATTATTAAACTGTGCTCATGTGTTGAACTTTCGAGGAATTGTGGGACTTTGATGAATCGATCGAAAAGTTTAATTTCGTCCGGATATTATGTGATGGGATACAATACTTGGAATCCACAAATGTAGTTATGAGATAACTAGTTTGAATTTTATAAATCTAGCAGTTTAGTCTCATTTGATCGGTTGCCACAGGATTTTGATGTGATCAAAAGTCTGTCGCAATCACGTAGCGTACGCGGATACTCGCCGGGTAACGTTACTAGATAGCCACGCCCCATAGCCCTGACAAAGTGACTGTAGGAGAACCCCGTCGCCAAAAGCATCCGTTCGAGTACTCGCGGCCGCGGTGTTCCGTCTTAGTGCACTTCGTCGACAGCATCGGGGGGTGCGGCCGTCTACTAAAGTTTCCGACGAGCATTCGATCAGTTTATCGGGAATCTTATTGAATTACCCGACAGGTTATTGGAAAGTGTTTTCAATATCGAGACTAAAATACGGGGTTTATAATTGTCATGCATGCGATGTCTAAGGAATTCATTTGGTTAGGCATGAAATTCAATATATGTGATGTCTAAGGAATTCATTGGGTTTATGATGTCAAGGTGGTTGCGGATTCCAACTGTTATAGTTTTTCACTTTCTTTTCTGCGACCGTAAGTGTAATATGTGATATATCGCCGGTTTCGGTACTATATGTCAACGACAATTGGGATACGCATATTTACTTACGTTGATGACATGTGATGTTATGTGTTGCTGGGATGTGTTATATTGGATCGTCGTGTTTGAATAGCCGGGGTTTTTTTATGTGAGATGAGAGTTTTTCATTTTCATTCATATAAAAGCTTGTATGTAATATTCTTTTATTGGGGCACTTCCGGGTTGAGAAAGATGTCACTGTTGATGTATATTATTTACTTTTCCGTATTAGGATAGACCCAAGGCGGGGAGCACAAGTAACCGGGTTTTAGGGTCCAGTGGGAGACCATCTCGAGGAGTCGAGACCGGGTCTCCTAACTCTAGAATTGGTAGGGTTGCTTGCCGCTCTCGTAAGAGTCTAGGGATGTGGGTTTGGCTATTCATCGCGACCGTAGAATCCGTGTTTATTACTGGTTTGATATTAAACACGGAAATCCTAGTATATCCAATATTTTATATATGTTCTTCTGCTGCTCTATGATGTGATCACTGTGAAATATTCTGAGACGAATGCTTATATTATATATATATATGAGATATAATAAATAATGCTGCTTTCGTTTCTTATGTGTTGCTTAGGAAGCATAACAGATGGGACTTCATTAATGAGATTAATGAAATAAAAGAAACCTAAAAGATGTTGTAAAAACTTATTTTAAAAACTAATAGCTCTAGTTCTTGCTTTGCATAGCGGTATTCCTTGTAGAATATCCAGCATCTTCATCGATAAGGAAAGAGCCGAGATCCCTTCACCGGGAGTGACCTCTTTAGCGGAACTAGCAGATACTACAATCCACTCGGTTTGTCTTTTGATTGCTTTTATAGTTTTTGCTTTGCATAGTGATATTTGTGAAATATCCTGCAGCTTATTCGATAAGGAAAAAGCCGAGATCCCTTCACCGGGAATGACCTCTTTAGCAAAACTAGTAAAAGCCTAAAAAACACTCCTTTACAAAATCACTCGATTCTACGACGATATCAAGTTCATTACTCAAAGGGTTTTCTTAAAAAACTGTCGTAGCCCTCCGTCATTTCAGATAAGTGCTACTTAGTATTCGTGCTACGTTTGTTGACCTCCGTCAAGACGTAGTGTGTGGTAGCTAAGTAGTGCTTATCTGCTAAAGCATGAGATGCGATTGGATTAGGGTAGTCGTGTGGCCTTGTTGACCTCCGTCAATGGTCATGCGGGTGGGTTTAATTCAATCATGAAATGTACGGGTAGAACTTGACTAGCAGACTATGGTTTTTTTACCTCCGTCAAGGTCATAGGACGCTAGGGGCAAAATATTATCGGGGATTTCAAGTGTTGAAATTTACAATTAGATTGCATACCTTCTATGAGATATGGATCCCGACACCCACTGCGAGTAAGAATTACTCCTAAAAAAGTTTTACACATTACAATTAACCGATCAAGTAGGTGTCTAGAAAGGTGTTAACGGGGTTATGCCCCTAGGAAAACGAAGTTTATTTTAATTAGGTCCGTGTGAAAGTACGAGGAACCTCCCTCAAAATATCGACACTGGCATGGCCGAAAGATTGGCGAACTTGTAGGATGTAATTAATCCCGGCTAGTATTTCCTTTTAGGGTTTGAAAGAAGATTTGACTAAAACAGTGGGAGCCATCCTGATTAGATAAAATAATAACCGATCTAATCTTATAAGAGCATACGCATAGTGTTTTCTTCTCTCTCTCCAGGTAGCGACCATATCACGCTTTAATCAAGATAATAATATGGATGTATTGACCGAACCCGCTTTTTATACTGAGCTGGGGAACGTTGGTCCCGCTCCAACTTATAATTGTTATAAGACCGAGCAGGAAATAGGGGAATACCAGGATTCCCGTGCCGTCCAAACGAAGAAAATGCACGCCGATGCATCTTCTTCGGGTATGTTCATTACCGAGAACTGTTTCTCAGTATTCTCTACGTCCTGGGTATGAGATACCGGATCAGGATCCCATATATGTAATCTGTTACATGGGCTACAGATAAGTAGAGAACTGGGAATGGGTGATAAGTTTCAAGAGTTGGAAACGGTGCAAGTGTTGCAGCCAAACTTGTTGGCAGTTATCACCCAGTATTACCAAATACATTGATTCTGAACGAATGTTATTAGATACCGAACCTGATATACAACATCATATCAGTCTCTTTATTAAATAAAGAAGGATATAATTTTGTATTGTTGGATAATGTTTTGAACATTTCCTATATCAAGTGTTGATCGGTTCAGGCACGTTATCTAATGACATAGACGTTCTAAATCAAACTACAGTTCTTAACGTACAGAACACACACAAGAGGAAGAGTTCAGAAATAAACGAATCCTTCTTAAGGTATTGTAGACTAGGTCTTATCAATGCGACACAACTAGCTAAGTTACATTTATATGCATATTTAAATCAGTTTGGATTTACATCTTGTGAAACTTGCCAGTCATGTCACAAAGATAAGATGACCATAGCTCCGTTTATTGGAAACAGAGAAAGAGTTAGTGAACTCTTGAGATTGATACATGATGATGTATTTAAGTCCCCTGTCTACACATGCTAGGACCGGTTCTTTGTACTTCATTACATTCACTGATGATCTCTCAAGATTCGGACATATGTTCCTGTTGAAACACAAGTCTGAAGCTTTTGAGAAATTCAAAAAATATAAGTTAGAAGTAAAGAACCAAAACGGGTATAAATATTATGTCCTTTGATGTGATCAGGGAGGAGAATACTTGAGCACGGAATTCCTGGACTATTCTAAAGGAGAATGAGATTCTCTCAGCATTACTCTTCTGTATACACCACAGCAAAACGGTGTATTGGGACGGAGCAATCGCACCTTACTAGATATGGTGCGCTCTATGATGAGTACTACTGAGTTGAATATTTCCTTTTAGGGAGTTATGCACTTGAGAAGCTGCATATCTATTGAATAAGGTTCCAACCAAATCAGGAGCCTATCACTCCATATGAGATATGGAATGGGAAGAGCCCATGTCTTAAGCAAGTTAAGATTTGGGGTTGTCCGGGCTATGTCTAAAAGCAAAATCCGGACAAGCTCGAGGCAAGCTCAGTTCTGTGGAAGTTTGTTGGATATCCCAAGCATTTGCGATGGAATATCTTCTACCACACTGAGGAGCAAAATGTGTTTTGTTTCTCAGCATGCCACCTTTTTAGAAAAGGAATTTCTTGTGAAGAAATTAGCGGTCATGAAGTAGAACTAGAAGGAGTTCCAGCTATACAAACTATAGCTGATGATTTGGTAGAACCGAAGGATTCAATAGTTCCCGACGAACTTCAGCCGAGGTTCGTAGTTCTGTTGATAGTAGTTCGTAAGAATCCGAGGGAAAGGTTTTTCTTTGGAATTAAGGATGACGGATAACAAGGTAAGCACAAAGTTTGAAGTGGAGAAATTTAATGGAAAACAAAACTTCTCGATGTAGCAGAGAAGGGTAAAAGCACTTCTGGTGAAGGAATGACGGTTTAAGGCATTTGGATGTAGTAAACCTACTATCATAACAGATGATGCATGGGGAGAGATAGATCCGAAAATACAATGCACGATAGAACTTTGTTTGGCAGATAATGTGATGTATAATGTTATGAAGGAGACTTCTGCGGCAAGTTTGTGCTTGAAGCTAGAGAGCTTATATATGACAAAATCGTTGTCAAACAAGTTGTACCTAAAGAAACAACTTTACAGATTACACATGAAGAAAGGGACTCTTATTCACGGCTATATAAACAGCTTCAACAAGATGGTGAGCGATTTTCTATATCTTGAAGTCAAGTTAGACGAGGAGGACCAAGCGCTATTACTCTTATCTTCACTTCCGAATTCGTATGAACACTTGGTGGCAACGATCCTTTATGCGAAAGAGACTCTCGAGATAGAGGAAGTTACAGTGACACTTCTAAATAATGAGATCATGAAGAAATCAAATCCATCAAAAGAGTCATCGGGATTGTTCGCAGGTGAAAGGGGAAGATCGAAAAATAGAGACGGAAGTAAGAGCATTTTAGGAAATCCAAATCATCTGAGCAAGAGAGCGGACTGTGCTTCTTTTGCAAACAGTCAGGGCATCTGAAGAAGCAATTTCAAAAATATAAACAGTGGTTGGAGAAGAAGAGTAAAGGTGCCAGCACAAAGGGTTCGGATCAAGCCAATGTTGAGACCAAAGCAGAAGAAGATCCGTGTGATGCACTTGCCGTACACACTAGGAAGGAAGATTCTGATGCTTGAATTCTTGATTCCGAATGTTCATACCATTTGTGCCCGAAAGAGCTGTTCGACACCTATAAAGAGTACAATGGCAACAATATTCTCATGGGAAACAATATAGCGTGCAAGACCATTGGCATAGGAAACATCAAAGTCTGCATCTTTAACGGGGTGGTGTGAATGCTTGTGAACGTGCATCACTTTCCGAAACTAAAGAAGAACCTAATTTCTCTTGGAGCATTGGATGCGACAGGATGCAAGTCCGTTGGTCAAGATGAAGTACTAAAGGTTGTCGAGAATGCCCTAGAGGTCATGAAGGGACAACGGCTAAAGAGCTTGTATCGTTTGGACGGCAGCACGATAACTGATGGTGCGGCCGTAGCTACGGAGAAACAGATGGAGGATACCACAAAACTGAGGCATATGCGTCTAGGCCACATGAATGAGAGGGGGTTTCGTGAGTTGCACAAAAGAGAGTTACTGAAATGTATTACCTCGTGCAAATTAGATTTCGCAAATTTTGTACGATGAGGAAGCAACATAAGGTCGGTTTCAAACAAGTCGTGCATAAGACCGAAGGACGTCTCGATTACATTCATTCATACGTATGAGGGTCATCGCCGGTTACATCAAAAGGGGTAGCATGTATTATGTCACATTCATTGACGATTTCTCATGGAAGATATAGGTTTACTTTCTCAAACACAAATCGGATGTATTTGCCAGTTTTAAGAAGTGGAAAGCAGCCGTGGAGAAGCAAAAGGGACGACCGATGAAGTATTTCTGGACAGATAATGGAGGTGAATACACCTCGAAAGAATTTCAGGATTTCTGTAAAGAACAGGGCATATATTGGTAATGGACTATTCCAGAACAGCCAGAGCAGAATGGGATAGCGGAGTGCATGAATAGGACACTATTAGAGAGAGCCAGAAGTATGCGGTTGCAATCCGGACTTTCGGAGGACTTCTGGGCAGAGATGATAAGTCATGCGTGCTCCATCAACGGCCATAAATCTGCAGATCTCAGAAGAAGTATAGGGTGGAGAGCCAGTCGGTTATGATTCTCTATGAGTGTTTGGGTGCCCTACCTACTCGCTCGTGAATTAGAAGGATAGGACCAAGCTAGAATCAAAATCAAAGAAGTGTGTTTTCTTGGGATTCAAACTTGGTGTTAAAGGCTACAAGTTATAAGATCTAGAAAGCAAAAGGGCGTTCACCAGCTGAGATGTAATCTGCAATGAAGATTCCATGTTGAAAGACGTGGCCGGAGATAATAAAGAAGCATGTGGAGCATCAAAGGACAATGATTCGGTGGAGGTGGACGCTCGTAAGGTTACAAACACTGAAGCATAATTACAGCCTATTGATGCAGAGGTGGATGAACATATTACGGAGACAGAAGATGAGGACCAACCCCAACAAGATCCATAGACATTAGCAGTAAAGAGATCAACACGTACTCATAAGGCACCGGTTATGTACGATTTCAAAGACATGCTCGCATATGCTTTAGTCATTGAAAGCGGAGATCCCGGCTCTTTTCAGAAGGCCGTTAGGTAAGAGGATAGGGATCGATAGATCGTAGTGATGACAGAGAAGATAGAGTCACTTCAAAAGAATAGTACGTGAAGATTGACAGAGCTACCGAAAAACAAAAGGCTATTGGTTGCAAGTGGATATTCAGGAAAAAGGAAAACGAGCAATACAAGGTACGTATAGTTGCAAAGTGTTTTACTTAAAAGAGGGGTTTCACTACAACGAGATTTTCTCGTATGTAGTCAAGCATACGTCTATTCGAGTATTGTTAGCGAATGTAGCTACTCAAAATTTAAAGTTGGAGCAAATGGACGTGAAAACGATATTTCTGCATAGGAAGTTAGAAGAGAAGATCTTCATGAAGCAGCCTGAAAATTTTATAGAGCCTGGTGTGAGCTCAAGCGGTCTTAATATGGGTTGAAGCAGTCTCCTAAGCAGTGGTACAAGCGCTTTGATTCTTTCATGAGGAAGACCAACTACTCGAGATGTGAGTATGACAGTTGCGTGTACTCGAAACGGCTTGAGAATGGATTGTCGATATATCTACTCCTATGTATCGATGATATATTGATCGTGGCTAAGAGTATGGCGGAAATAAAGGCGCTTAAAACTTCATTGAGCACAGAATTTGACATGAAAGATTTGGGTGAAGCGAAGAAGATTCTTGAGATGGAAATTATTCGAGACAGGAATGCTGGAAAGTTGTGGCTATCCTAAGTCAGATATATTGAGAAGGTGTTGGAGAGATTCAACATGAAGGACTCGTGACAAGTGAGCACCCCTATCGCCGGTCATTTTAAGCTATCCTCCAAGGAGTGTTCAAAATCAACGGAGAAGAAGGAAAAGATATCTCGAGTACCATATGCAAGTGCAGTGGGATCGTTGATATACGCTATGGTATGCATACGTCCAGACATATCATATGCAGCAAGTGTAGTTAGCCGGTACATGTCAAATCCAGGGAAGCTTCATTGGGAAGTTGTAAAGTGGATACTTAGGTATCTAAAAGGATTTAGAAACTTCAGTTTATTCTTTCACAAGTTAGAAAATAAATCGAGCCAGTTTCAAAGATACTTAGATGCGGATTACGCTGGGGACTTGGACAAGAGAAGATCTTTTACGGCTATGTATATACAGTTACAAAATCTCCTATCAGTTGGAAATCGACACTTCAAGATATTGTGGCACTCTCAACGACGGAGGCAGAATACATGGCGACAGTGAAAGTATCTAAGGAGGCTTTGTGGTTAAAGGGCTAGTTGGCGAGTTTGGGTTTGATAAGGAACTAGTTCTTTTGTTTTGTGACAGTCAAAACGCCATTCACTTGGCGAAAAATCAAGTATACCATAGTCGAACTAAGCATATCGACGTGCAGTATCACAAGATAAGGGAGTGGGCCAAGAAGGAGATCAATTTGATAAAGATCGAAATTAAAATGAATCCGGCGGACATGCTGACGAAGGTCTTTCCTACGGAGAAATTCAAGACAACCTTGGTTTCTATTCAGGTGCTCAAATGTGAGGAGGGGCGACCTCGGTAGGAGGGTCACAACAGTTTCTCAGTTCTGGTTAAAAACTGTGACAGCACCCGTTTCGCAATTCTGGAGAAAGATTGTGCCATCAGGGGAAAACGGGGAGAACAACTAAAGATACAAGATGAAAGCAATAAATTTTCAAGGTTCTATTTAGATTTAAATTAAGGTGGAGATTGTTGAGATTAGTTTAAATTTAAATAGTTAGTTTTTATAGATAAAATTAAGATAAATCTCTTATTTAAATTTAAATTTAGATAGGAGAAAATATTCGTATAGATAAATCTCTTATTTAAGTATAGATTTAGATTTAAATTTAAATAAGAGATAATATTCCATTAGATAAGGATAAAAAAAATTTGTTAATACTAATCTAAATAGGAGAAAGTTTATTCTATGCTATAAATAGAAAAGTTCTCTCATCAAGGAAAATATTGACTTGATCATAAGGTTCAAGGGAGACGAGAGACCACTCCATAAGAGATCAAGGCGGTCATTAAGAGATAGTTTTGATTATAAAGTTTAAGAGAGACGAAACGGCGGCTCCATAAGAGATCAAAATGATCATAAGGAGAATTTGTAGAAGAATGAGATCTCGTTGGAGATCATAAGGAGAAGTTTTATTACAACTTTCTGTAAAGTATTCTTTTTCTCAAATTCTAATAAAGTTCTCCCATTGTCCCTCAATCTATTGTGTTATTTATTTCTGCAGTTTGCATCTGGTGTTTTTTGTTATTCGTCTATAAAGGGATCTAGGTTTATAGATCCGTAAGATTTCCGTTGCGCCGATTGATCTTGTGGTAACAACAAGAGAGAGAGAGAGTGTGTGCGCGCGCGCATCCAAAATTGTTCCAACATGAATCTTACATCCTCTTGATCCAGTTGCATTGAGTCTAAATCTTGTAACATTGCAATTATTATCTCTAGTTGATCAATCAGAGAGTTCTGCGAACTAGACTATAATAGAACTGATCATAGATAGTGAATGCAAAGCTAATCAGTATTTTTAAAAAAAAAATTTGTGGAACTGACTTGAAGCCTCACCCAAGCACACACCACACACGCATCGAGGGGATCCACAAATTTGGCCCAAAACCGTTAATTTGTGGCCATGATCCTGGGGTGGGTTCGAACCCCGCACTCTCCGGGACTCTTCCCAGGAGGGGAAGCGCCATACCAGCTGGCTATTGCCCATTGGTAAATCTTATGAATATTACATTAGCCATAAACATATACATTGCAGATATCAAAGCTGCAGGCTTTCGGAATCTTGGGTCTCTCAAGTTACTTCTTTTTTATCACAAATAGAAGTAACACGACACATTAAAGCTCATGCAATGCTGTGATGACAAAATAAAAGATGAGCAAAGTTAAAGAAACTTACAGAGATCGTTGGGGAGTTTTTTCGAGCAGTTGGTGGGCGTTGCAGACCTTGGGGGATGTACTATGCCTGAGGATGAAACATGTATAAATCTCTTTTGAAGCTAGGGACTAATTTGGAATATTGAAGAAGTTGTAGAGAAGGAAATTGCTGAGAACGTGGTTAACATTTAACACCGCGTTGGACATGCATATAGGTATAAAATATAAGTTGGGATAAGCTTACACAAGGCTTGAGTCTTTCGAATGGAGTGCCGATGTATTGAAAGCCCATGTGCATCCATATGTGGGTCCAAACCGGATTTTACAAAAATAATTTGCCTTCAGTCTCTGAGGAAAATGTAGCTAAAGCCTTGGACACTCTTTATCTCTAAACACCAGCAACCTATTTACTTTGGCCAAAAAAAAACAACCTGTTCACATTTATCTTTTTGTCAAGCATCTAACAAACCTCTACCATATTAAAACCAGAAGAAGAGGAGTAGGGGGGCATATACGGGGCTTTTACAATTAATTAGAGTTAAATATTAAAAAAAGAAAGAAGAAAAATTCTTCATTCTAAGACGGTTCACATCATCAACTGTTTTAATGAGAGAAAAATTTTTAGAATCAATAACTGTAAAACAAAAACAAAAACGCTATTTATGGAAAGAGATGAGATTTTTTATTGAGATAGATCTATTGCCTATACTCTCTTAATAAAGTTTTATCCCGAAAAATGTTGTTAGATATAGAATGATAATTGAATAATTGTATAAAGATTTAAATTAGCAAACAGTAGGTCTTTACCGATGTGGGTATGCCCCATAATTAATTTTTATGAAAGATCCGTGACCAGTATCAATTTAGGTGGTGACGTCTCATAGAAAGGGCTTGAAGTGTTAAATATTATGCTTTATTGATATACATTGTTGTCCCACAATCCAATAGCTTAAGCTTTTTTTTTTGGAAGAAAGGTCATAACCTTTATTAAATCATGCAACTAAAATTTTGCGAAATACACAAAACATTGCGAAAGGAAACAGGGATGTTAGGAACTTCCCAATGACCAAACTCGTTGTTTGTTAAAGCCATCGCCACAAGAGAGTGAGCTGCCTGATTCTCGATTCTGGGAAATATAAGGTAGGTCTCGAAGAATTGCTTTGTCCTCGTCATATATATGAGCCAATTTCCAAGAAGAATTATTTGAATGCTTGAACAACCGGTATTGCATCGCAACGAATTTTGGCATCTGAAATATGTTTGTTGCGGCACCGCCTAAGAGCTTCCAACACTCCTTCTGCTTCTGTAGCTTCCGTATCCTGTGCATTACAACGAACAGCCCCAGTAAAGAGTAAAACTCCATTCTTGTCTCTACCAAGAAAGCTCCAAGCCCCGATACCTAGGTCATATCTGAAACTTCCATCAACATTGATCGTGAGAAGCGATATCGAGCTAGGAAACCAACAAGCCGAAAGATTGCCTAGACAACAGCTTAAGCTTTTGGGTCCGGTGGTTCTTGACATGGTATCAGAGCCACCAAGTTCAAGAGGTGCATGGTTCAAACCTCGTCATTGTCAATTATATTGTCCCCGTTTATTCCGCTGGCCCAAAATTCAAAAGGCCCAGGGGGGAGTGTTAAATATTATGTTGTCTTGATGTACATTGTTATCTCGCAACATAATAGCTTAAGCTATTAGGTCAAGTGGTCCTCGACAGGAAGCCTTAGGTGGTACAGAGTAGATTAATTCAAAATTAGATCATAGAGTTTGCATTATAAGTGTGGAGATGTGAAAGTCTATAAAAGGGCATGTTAGTCAATTGGGAGTTTTCAATAAAAATAGAACTTTTGAAAGTAGAACATTATCAGAGAACTTTTATAGAACTAGGACTTTTTCGTATAGGATTAAAGAACTATTAGAACTAAACTAGAACTGAAAATTGAAACTATATTAGATTATTTTATTTTATTGGTGCAATCCAAATTATATATAATCAGAAAATATTTAATTGTTTCTAAATGATTTATAAGTTCAAAATTTTTTTTACTGTTTTCATTGTAGAAAATGAGATTTTTGTATACTGATAAAACATAATTAAACCTATATTTCTTTTAGTGTGGTCAAATTAAGGTTACATGCATGTTTAAATGATTTTTATATTTTCCAATTAATTTTGGAGGTCTTTAAATTAGATGGATTTAAAATAGATCGAGAAGGTTAGTGTTGAATCAACATGATTTGGTCGATAAAAAAGAGGGACAAAAAATATTTGAAAGATTACGGAAAGAAAATGGAGGAGGAGGAAGGGGGAAGGTGGAGAGGGAGAGAGAGGGGAAGGGGAGAGAGAATGGAGACTAGGGTTTGGTAATTCTGATTTTTAATTTTTGTTCCATCCAAATAGATGGGAAAAGAGAATGGAGACTAGGGTTGGAAGCCCTGATTTTTAATTTTTGTTTCATCCAAATAGATGGGATAATTTGCAAGGGTAGAACATTCATTTTATATATAAAAAAGTTCTAGATTGAACATTTTTTCTTTTAGTTCAAGTTCAATTCATGACTAACACCAAATTTAGAAATTTAAGTTCCAGCTCTAATTGACTAACACCAACTAATATATTGTGCCCGTATTTTCCATTTCGAACTCTTTGTTCCAATTGACTAAACTCTGAAACAAATGCTAGAGACTTCAGGGACTAATACGTAAAAGACCCTCAAATTTTAAGGACAAAAGCATAAAAAGATCACGAACCCAAAAAAACAAACAAACCTGATCCTCAAACCAAGCAAGAAGCAGCAGCAGCCATGAGTACTATGAAGTTTTGCCGTGAATGGTTATCCTATTTCAAAATAAAAATCCCAACTTTTTTTCAATTTGTGCATCATTTCATGGGTTTTAATCAAATTTTCTATTTTCTTATTTTTTGATTGATTGTTTGTGGGCAGCAACAATATACTGTACCCAAAGGATGACAGAGAGCAGAAGATCCTCCTCTATGCTTGCCGCAACTGTGATCATCAGGTCTCAACTTTTGCCCATTTCCTCTTAATTTTCATCATGTATTTTAATTTTTTGGGGGATTGAGATCTCTTTGGATGCTTCTGAGTCAAAATTGGATCTTGGGTATTTCAACAGATTAACCCTTTTGTTTGATTCAAGTTAGAATGGAATGAAGTTTGTGTAATATACAAACCCTAATTTCTAAAATCGGGTTTTAGGCAACTTTATATTAGTTTCTGGAAAATCCAATCAAAACCCGATAAGTTAGGGAAGTCCAATTTTTTGGATGCGACCCCCTTCGGGAATCGAACAGGCGACCTCTCATTCTCGAGAGCAAAGTTAAACCAATTAAGCTAGGCCCAGTTGATCAGAGACTCCATTTTTGTTTAGAAACAAAACCTGTATCTTGATTTGAAATTTGGCTCTAAAACAACGATTTTTTTATAAAATATATCTTTTTTTAATGAATGGTTTGTAAAATGACTTGCCTATATACCTGATTTTTTTTTTTCTTTTGGGCTAAAAGACATTTGGATGAGAAATGATATGTGACTCCTATTTCTTTGTGTATTGAAAGGTGTAGAAATGTCCTGTTGCTAATAATCTAAATGCAAGAATTTCTCGTTTATACAGTTTAAGATATAGAACTAGGATTTGTCATTTTTTTAAAGAACACTAGAACTAGGAGAAAGTTGATCCTTCTTTTCTCTTTTTCAATAGATTACATTATGTTAAGGTTTGCAAACAGAAGGATGAAATAGGGTTATCATGATATGTTACGTGGTACTGGTTCATTGCAGCATTAGAAGTGTAGTGGCTCATTGATTGAGTCTTATAACCAAGGTTGCATGGACACGGATTCAGGGATACGGATACGACAAGATGTGATACGGCGATACGGAAAAATCCTATAATATAGGATACGGGGACACGGCTATATATATAATCTTATAAGATAAATAAGGTATCAAACTATTATGTCGATATCAAATAAGGAAAAATTAACAAGTCTAAAATGTTACACGCTAATAACATACTAAAAATATGTTTATACACATACGCCACACATAGAACACATTATATATATATAACGCTTCCGATACGTGTCGTGTAGGTATCGGTGTCCGATACGTGTCGGACATGGATACGGCAACCCATTGGAAGTATCCGTACAACCTAGCTTATAACTAAAGTACACTAAAGAGGGATTTGGGGTATCTTCACTGAATAATTTATTGGTGGGGAGAGAGAGAGAGCGCATTGATGAGGATCCAACTATTCACAGGTTGTAAAGAGTGTCAAGGCAGCTATGACGCATGGACACAACAAATTTGTTAAAAAGACATAGGGACACGACTATATTATTTATTATATTAACCAACAATATGTAATAAACTACGAGAAGCAACATTTAGTAGTATATCTTTAAGAGCATAATAAAAATAAAATCAATTTATAACTTTCATCCATAACTATAAGTTTTCTTGAGCATAAACAAATACATATACAAACTAAGGTTTATTTCACCAAAAAAACCTTGTAGTTTAGGGTAATGTTCAAAAACCCTCATGTATTTCTGCCGCTACCCAAAAAACCCCATGTATTTCTATCGCTACCCAGAAACCCCTTGAACTTCCAAATCGTTACCCTATTTCCTCATGGCCGTTAAATTTGAATTCTAAGTGATCATGTGACCTATCACATGACTACTTCTAGGTTTTTTTCTTCCCATTCCCATATTACCCATCATCCTTATGTTCCCCTTCAACAACCCTGACCCCAAATTCCTCAAACCATAATATGCCGTCTCAACTCCCTCCCGCGTTCCTCCTCGCAGCCGTCGACTTTCTCTTTCAAACCCTAGTGTCCTTCTCCGCTCTCTTATCAGACCCAAATAGCGGCAGCGGAGTCATGGATGTCGATGAGGACGATGAGAGCTCCGCAAACGAGGAGATTGCAACCGCGAATGAATAGAGAAGCATTTCCGTATTGCGTCGGGTAGGGAGCAATAAGGATGTTGAAGATGATAAGGGTGAGGATGAGGAGGATGATAAGGATGATTCTGATGGGGATAAGGATAAGGATAAGATGGGGGAAGAGATCGATGCGGATGACAGAGAGGATGAGGATGTGGTGGAGGTGCATGATGTCAAGGATTGTAAGGATGATGGGGTGGAGGATGAAGATGATGAGGTGGATGTGGAGGACAAGGAGGATGCCAATGAGGAACTCGAGGTCTACTGTATTGTCCCCCTCTTCCTAAACCCTAACCCTAGAAACCCAAACTTTAGCATCTTCGAGATCACCTTCTACATCTAGGATTGGGCCAAGGACATCCTCATCGTCTTCGGTCCACTCTTCGACCTTGTTGTGAAAATTACCTTAATCGGTGTGAATAAGATAACTATGTGTCCTATGGCAAATTTAAATTCCTAATTACAATATATTATTTGATCACAAAGTTTCTGTGGAAATAATTTAGACAAGTTTAAATAATAAAACTTAGTAAGGTAATCAACACAATCAAAAAAAAGTAAATAGAGTCGGCGACGCAAACACAAAGATTTATTGACTAAGGTTCACCACTGTCATGTGGCTAGTCCCCACCTAAGACCTCAGGATTTCTGCACTATTGTTGTGAAGAACACAAATCCCTTTTCAGAGGGTTGTGAAGACACCAATCCCACTTCACAAGGATCAAACTCTTAAACTTGTGATTCCTTAGGAAACAAGTATCCTTCCTCTCTATTCCGTGATTTTCTAGGGAAGCCGCACTTTCCTCTTTATTCTACGACTCTTTAGGAAGATCTCTTTTTCCACTCTGAATTCACACAATTAAAGCAATAAGGGACACCCTCTCTTATAGGTTGAGAAACATTCTTTCTCATGGGTTGAGAGACACCCTCTTTCGTGGGTTTACAATTGTTTTACAAACGACAAATTTACGCACTCTCAATCATATGATCTCAATAGATTATAACCGCCGTGGCATAAGAATTGATTTGAGAGATTATATCAGGTTTTGGCTCTGGCTCTGTGGAAAAGAAAAAGATTTGGGCAAGTGTAACCACAAGAAGAATAAAAGGATTTCTGCAATGAATAGTTTTTCCAAAGTGTGAGATCTCATGGGTTTATATAGGGATCGAATGGAAAGTTATTCTAACTGCCCATAACTGTCAAAAACTGTTATAAAACAATTAATGACCGTTGGAGACTGTTAAGAAAAAAATCAGCGTAAATATCCATTTGATTCAAAATTCAAATCAAAATTAATTGCTAAAAACTGCCCGTGGAGACGTCTGCCATTAGAGAAATTTCTTCACTAGACGTTTGTGAGAGACGTCCGGAGCTCAAAAATTATTCAGAAGACGTCTGTTTGATCCGTCTCTAAAATATATTCAGGATATAGAATTTTGGACGGCTGTGCCAGACGTCTGGTATTCAAAAAATTCTGATGCAGACGTCTGGTTTAAACGTCTGCTTTATGATATTGTTGAATATCTGTTTTGAAAACTTGGCAGTTTGAATTTCAACGGATATGCTAGACGTCTTTCAATGAGAGGGGAGACGTCTAGAGTATAGAGAACATGTTGGAATGAGGTTTCTAACCTCATGAGATCAATACGAGACATGTATAACACTTATATCTCTTTTCTTGATCTTGGTTCTTTAATCTTCATTTTCTTGAATCGTTACGTCGAGACGTCATTGTATCTTGATTAGGTTTGCATCACGTTATTGCTTGCGTCAAGTCTTCATGCCATATCACCGTTTTGAGTTCGTATCATATTGTAGGCAATCTTGCTTGATATTTGATATGCATGTTGTACTCAAGAATAAACACTTGGAAACGTTGTCAGTAACTTATGAATTCTTTTAAATAAAGTTTTGAACTAAATAATCAAAACTGAGGATCGTGTGACACAAGTGTCAACATGTTGAAGTTCATGGGCGGCGACGGCGGAATCTTTCATTTTAATTTGGGAGGGGGTGTAAAAAGATCATTCAATGCAGGATTTAACGGGAAGGGGCTATGGAGTAATGATTTAAAAGTTTAGGGGATTTTGGACTAACGACAATACTAAGGGGGTATCTTGACATTACCCAAACCACAAGGAGGTTTTGGTGAAATAAGCCTAAAACTAAAGATAAAAGTAAAACTCATAGGAATACAATCTATGAGGGTTAAAATAAACAATATTTAACCCTTTTTAATTGGAGCCAATTTTCATATATTTGACTCATGTATTTGCATGAAATTTGACTTTTACTCGTTTTAGTTCTAGTCATCATGAGAAATTTGGAAGATGTAAACATTCTTGTATATATCCGAAGGTATCAAAGTTAATTACACATTCCACGTTCTTATTTTCCAAACGCCTATGCTATGTAGAAGTGTCGAACGTGTTCAATTTGGGCTTACTCAGCCCAAATGTATCGGACACGGTGTCGAACAGAGGAGTCGAGTGCTCAATTGTTTCATACGTGTCGAATACGGACACAACAAGCAAATAAAAATGTTTGTGCTTCCTAGACATGCATTGTTAGGCGTTACAGAAACAACCTAACACCTAAGTGTATAAGTAGTGTAAACGCTGTCTAGACAACTTTATCTTCTTCATAAACATATGATGAAATCGCAAAGAAAAGCATGAGTAATCCATTAATATTTCAATAAAATATGAAAAAGCTAATAAAAAATGTTATTAGAAAATTTAAAGAATATTTGCATGAAATGATTTAATATAAAAAATACTTGGATGATGGTTAACATCATTAAATTGACAAATAACAATGTATAAAATGTCTAAACCCCTCTTAACTCAACCTAAACAACGTGATCCACATAAAAAAAAATGGGCTTAATGTTTACCGCTTAATTCCATCGTTTAGCCCAAAAGCAGAGGCGTATGTCTAGATCACTTTAGCTCTATGACTATTCATCAACTTGATATAATAAGAGAGTTTCTCAACAAGTGATGGTGGTTGGATCCTAACAGTAGACCTCTCCATTGATTTTCCCCCAAGAGAAGGGAATCTAAATTCGCTGAAGATTCAACTTTAAATATAATGAGGAACTACAACTGGATCTTGTTATAAAATAATTTATGTAGCCAATTGAAAGGAAGTGGCGCACACTTATGATGATCCTATATACGAGTGAAAACGATAAAGCAATGAGAATGGATATATTTTAGATGCGGCCTCTCTAAAAATTAAACCGATGACCTTTCACTCTAAAGAGGAAAGCTGTACTATGAGAGCTATTCTCCTTTGATCATTATCATCATCTAATCCTTTTTCATCCAACTAGGGTCAGTTATGAAGCAAAACTTCAGTAAAGATCTAATAAAGTTAGCGACATTTTGTCGACTCGATGTCAACCCTCTCTAGATAAGTGCCTAATTCCTGGTGCAAAAAACTATAAAAAGAGGCTTACGTAAAGCAAGAGATTTTTGTAAATTTCGCGATTGTTAGCATGCAAAATACTAAAAAACCGGAGAAAACAAAAAAAAATTAGGGTTTTTGAAAATTTCATGCTTTTCGTGTGCTATAGCATGCATAATATTGAAAAAGAAGAAAACAATTTTTTTGAGAATTTTGAAAATTTTGTGATTTTCGTTTGCTATATATCATTAATAATATTGAAAATCGAAAATAACAAAAATTATTTTATTTTTAGAAATTTCATAATTTTCTTGTGCTATAGCTAGCAAAATATTAGAAAACTAAAGAAAACAAAAATTTTAAGATTTTTAAAATTTCCCCATATTCATATGTTATAGCATGCAAAATGTTGAAAATTTAAAGAAAACATTTTTTTGGGATTTTTGTATATTTCATTATTCTCGTGTGCTATATCAAATAAAATATTGAAAAACTGAAGAAAAAATGAAATTTTGAGTTTTTTGAAATTTCCGGATTTATGTATACTGTAGCAAGGAAAATATTGAAAAGCTTAAAAAATGCCGAAGTATTTGCAAGTCAATCCTTCATATATTTTACATATGAATTTCTAAAATATGATATATTACAACTTACAAATCATATAACAATAATCTTTTAAAGGGAAATTTCACCAAAACCACCCTGAGTTTTAGCATATGTTTCCACTGCCATCCTAAGCTTTTTTCCCACCACAGCTCCTCCAACGTTACATTCTGTTACTCCTGACCCCCTGTGACCTCCCTACCGTTAGTTTTAGCAATTTTTAATATAAATTATTCCCTCACATGATTTTTTTTAATCCCAAAACTATCCTTTTCTCTTTTTACGGTCCACTTCCTTCACCCTTCCTCTCTCTTGTGTTTCTCTCTCATCAAAGAAATCCCTAAAGAAGAAAAACACTTATAATACAAGCTCTAATGGCTGCTGAAGCACAATATCTTCTCCTCTCCGCTCTGCTCTACAGAACAGTTAGTCTCGGCCCCATCTTTCTACACATCAATCTTTCCATACTTGTATCTTTACTTGTTTTTTTTTCTTTTTAATTATCAGAGAAATCATGAACACCATAGAGAATCAAACATGTATCTATGGTGTCAACAACCAATTAATGGGTTTGTTGACGCCGGTTGAAAACCGGTTCGTCAAGGATCAATCCCTTCTCGTTCCTCGGCGAAGACATCTCCCTCTCAAGTCTCGAACCATGCTTGACATCAACCGCCTCCTCGTCCAACATGTAATTAATCATCAACCCTGATTGATGCCTTTTTGTTCTAACTGCGCATTTGAAGCTTCTTCTATCAAAGAGCTTGGGCATCTTTCGATGAGTAGGTCCGGAAAGAGACTTAAGGCATCCCTATGTGGTTAACATTTCCCTGAGGGCATCAGTCACAGGATCAGAACCCTTTCCTTCAGTCGAGCGTATACTAACCTTTCAGTCTTAGGAAAGCTGTAAGCCAACTCCCTTCTAGGGGCCGGTAAGCCAACTCTTTTTTACGATTCTTTCAAAATGGATCGATCGGAATGAATTTTACAAATATTGAATAATCAATATGTCTAATATATTTATTTCAGATAATGAACGCGACAACGGAGTTGTAGAAGAGGAGTTCTCGAGCTATATGGCGCCAGCGGTGCATGAGTCCTTGACGAGATAGCTGAGTGGAGTTTATAGGATATGGTTAGGATGCGCTGAAAGTGTTTGTAAAAATGTTTGTGTAGGATCTAAGATTGTTTGTGGTGGTGAGTATGGATGTGTTGGATTTGAAGAAGGTGGTTGGTGTTTGAAAATGTGGTGCATGCCTGTGGCGTGGTAGGATTGGAGTTAAGATTGGAATAGATGGGAATGGTTATAAAGTGTTTGTTCATGTCTTAGTGAGGATTAGTAAATTAGTTTTAAAATGTACTATGTATTGAATAAATGTTTCTATTTATGTGAAAGTAATTATGTTTTTTTTTTTGCAAATTTATGTTGATTAATGCTGGTGATTAGAATGTGTGTAAATGTTTGTATGATAGTGTGCAATATCTTTGATCAATTAAGTAAATGATGATGTTTGGAAGGTGTTTGTGTAAATACCCGAATGATCGTGTTTAGAATATTAGTGAAATTGTTTAAATATTTATATTTGCAAAGTGTTTGTATAAATGTCTAATTGACAGTGTTTGGAATATTTGTGCAATTGCTTAGATGATGGTGTTTTGAAGTTGTTCGCGTAAATGCTCAAAGGATCAATTATGCACATCATTAGTACTTTATTAGAATAAGGTATTTGCGTAAAATGCTAAAGTAAAAAATTTGTCGTGAACATCGATTTTACATAAAATAGAATCGGACATATAAGTATAACTCGACATGCATAAAGACGAAATTTAGATTTTCCTTAATGCAATGTTTGAATTAACGCTTAACCAAATTAAAGCAAAATAAAAACATAAATCGAAGCTTAACACACATCTCTTTAATATAGCAGTTTGCATTGAAACACATTATTAAAATACTGCATGTTTAGCACTTGACTCGAGCAATTGCCAAAATTTATACCAATACATTCCAAACATTATACACATACATTCCAAGCATCATTATCTCCAAAATTTATACAAGCACATTCCAAGCATTTATACAAACACATTCAAACAACAAACAATTCAAAAAATCTCTCTCAATCTCTCTCTATCAAGCATTTACACAAACACGTTTCAAGTAAGGATTATCATCATCCACGCTTCTTCAATCACAAGCTCTAGTGACCAATTGAATGCAATTGCTCCCATCATCGATTCTGACACAAGAACTCGGTAATAAATCAACAATCTATGCATTAATTAGGTTTGAATTAGAGTCAAGGTTCTTACTTTTCTCAATCATTTCATCAAACAGCTTGAGGGCATTCACATTGAGGCAGGACTGAAAAAGTAGTGCGGCGACGTGGAGGTAGGCAGCGGGAAGAGCACCGTGGAGCTTGCTGGAGAATAACTTGATGAGATTGAGGGTGGTGCTAGGTCAGAGAAGCAGTGCATCGAGGAGAGAGCGATGGAGAAGGTGATGACGTGGCGGAGGGGTGTAAGATGGTGAGGAGAGAGGAGGAAGACGATGGAGATGAGCTTAGCATCGATAGCGCATTGAAGCACGTGAAAAAATAGCGACGAAGTGGAGGCGGAGGAAAAGGAGATGGAGGTGAAGAGGAGAGAGGGGATGGGATTGAGAGAGAGGGAGAGAGACGAACGTGTTTGAGGAAATGAAGGAAGAGAAGAGGAAATGGAGGCAAAGAAGAGAAGGGGTATTTTGGTCATTTGATAACAGATTTAACGGTAGGGAGTCGCAGGAGGGTCGGGAGTAACGGAATGTAACGTTGGGGGAGCTGTGATGGGAACAGAGCTTAGGGTGGCAGTGGGAACAAATGCTAAAGCCCAGGATGGATTTGGGGAAATTTGCCTCTTTTAAATTAAAATGATTTTTCTTGACTTTGGTCTTTATACCCGCACATTGCGTGATGCCCTTGCTAGTATATAATAAGTAAAGTTGTATCTAACTTGGATTTTAGTGGAAAAATTATTATCTGGCCCTTATTTAATCCTCTTACTACATTTAGGTCATGAAATTTTTTTATCGTTTCCCAACTCAATATTTATCACTTTTATCCTATACCGCTCAGCTTATATAATGGAAAAAATTGGGACTTTGAAAATTTCACGATTTCGTGTGCTAAAACAAAAAATATTAAAAAAATCGAAGAAACAAAAAATTGAGAATTTGAAGATTTTGCGATTTTCGTATGCTATAATAAGCAAAATATTGAATAACCAAAGAAAGATAAAAATTTTGAAAATAAAAATTGCGCGATTTTCGTGTGCACAGCGTGCAAAATGTTGGAAATTTAAAGAAAACAAATTTTGGGGATTTTTTAAAATTTCAAGATTTTCATGTGTTGCCGGGGGTTCCTAGTCACTCGGACTACCGGATTTTTTTGTCCAATTAGGTTCGTAGTAGCAATCGATGACTATTTCTTCTTTTACTTCATATAGTTTTTCGCCTCTTTGGTACCCGGAAGTTCTCTAAAAGTACGAGCAAGTAAAATATTGGAAAATCAAATAAAATATAAAATTATGAGATTTTAGAAATTTCATGATTTTAGTGTTATCTAGCATGCAAAATAATGGGAAAAAGGAAGAATGTCTTTTTTTGAGATTTTTTGAAAATTTTACGATTTTCATGTGTATATCAAAATATTGAAAAACTGAAGAAAACATAATTTTTTTGAGATTTCTGAAAATTTCGCGATTTTCGTGTAGGCTATAGCAAACAAAATATTGAAAAACCGAAGAAAACAGAAAAGTTTGATATTTTTACTATTACGCAATTTTCATGTGGTAGAATGTAAAATATTATAAAAATGAAGAAAACAAATGATTTTGGAATTTTTGTAAATTTCGTGATTGTCGTATGCTACAATAGCATGCAAAAAAAAATTGATCTTATCATAGGCCTGGCTGACGATGGCATCTTCCTAATTCTTGTAGACTATTCTTCTTTGATAGAGTGGATATATAGTAGCTAGTCATTTAAAGGATGTGAACTTGGTCAAGGCGAATTTTGGCTTCTTAGTTTCTTGTATTTGAATTCCTTGGGCATAAATAGTAGTTCTCAAAAGATATGCGAGTGGAAGCTCTCATGAAGAATTGAGAAGGTCAGTGTCATACTAAGCCTCACAAAGTATTTCATATGATGGTATAATAATAAGAAATAGGGAGAGATTGATACGGCAATAATCTCGATCAATCATAGATAATCTTGTCATATATTTAGCATCGAAAGATTCTGAATCATTGCAGTTGCCTAAAAGCATTAGACAATGAGTATAATTTGGATCAAGGTTTAAAATTCGGTATTAGTATGGTAGCATATGGCCATTTTAAGGATATCGGAATCTACCATCTTGACCGAATCGGATCGAAATATCTGAATTTTAAAGTAAATATTTAAAATATGTTAAATTATTTGACTTACTTATCAGTATCTAATTAAGCCTGGAATGATATTTTAATTACATCGTAAAAATAACTATAAATATTTCTATATTTTTTCAGAATTTAATGATAAGTAAATCAATAACTCAACAATAAACTCGTAAACCCATTAATAAGTGCACTACCCATTAATAAACTTAAGGCCTAAACCCTAGTAATTAATTAGTAAACCAAGTACCAAGGTTTAAATTCTTAGATTCGATCACGATATCATTACTTGGACGGTCATTTTTTGGATCAGAATTAGATGAACTTTAAAAACTATGGTTTGAATATTCCAGCTCGTAAGCTTTCACTCCAAACCCTTGTTCACTTCAAAGCTATGTTTAGCTTCCAACATCATGGCTTAAGTTCACCATATGGATTTATGAGATTGGCTTAAGAATCATAAGCTAATTTGTGCAGTAATCACTTCAAATTGAGATTTGTGTATTAAAGGTGCTTTCCTTTGTTTTCCACAGGAGGTTGCTGAAAACAATTGCGTGTATAGAAATGTGATAACACATGATCCAGGCGAGCGAACTCAGGTCTTACAAGATGTTGCGGCGGATCCAACTCTTCCTCGAACTAAGACAGTTCGATGTGCTGTGTGTAGTCACCCTGAAGCTGTATTTTTCCAGGTCTGTGTTTCTAAACCTATAACTGATATTTTACTGTGGAAACATCCATCATTTTTCATGAAATTTTCTGGAGGAAATAAGAATTTAGTTGCAAATGTCTGCACATCCAATTTAGATGTTTGGGGTAAATTTTTGATAATTGTAAAATCAAGATTATGGTATCAAGAAGGAAGGATAAGCTAGCAGAAAAAAAATATAGAAGTAAAATTGCATATGTTGTGTCAGACTGCCAGTATGTGTTTTATATCTAAACTGTATTTAGCTCAGGACCATTTTTTTCATGGAACAATTTTAGTGTCTCGTGGCTTATAAAGGCAAAACAAAGTGATTAAGAGATAATTAGCAGTATTCATGTTACTTTTTTATCAAATTATTTTGGAGAAAAAGGATTTCAAATTATTGTATAGCCAGAGGAAGATGGAAGTTATAAAGTGAAGATGATGGTGACCGTAAATTGCTGAGAAATGTTGTGTTGAGGTGGCATTTCTGAATACCGACTTCCATGCCCAAATTCGGTTTGCAAAAGAATATACAAATAAATAAACAAATATGTCGATATATACAGTGTTTCCACTTTCAGATTATCTAAAATCCTATACTTCCCCCCCACGCCGCGCAGAGAAATTGTCGAATATTTTTTTTTTTGAAACAATCGGGCGATATTTATGCTTCTTTCATTTTTAACTTGTGAGCTTAAGCTGATGGTATGTTTCCTTTCGAGATTTCTTGCAGGCTACTGCTAGGGGAGAAGAAGGGATGGCGCTGTTCTTCGTCTGCTGCAATCCAAGCTGTGGCCATAGATGGAGAGATTAAGGACTATTCATCTTTGAATGTTTCTTTCGTTATTTCAATATAAAACAGACTGAATTCAAACCAGAGTCAGGTTTCTTTTGTGTTCGGCTGATGAGATTTCTTTACAATGATTATGTTTAAGAGCTGCATTTGATTTATTTGCTAGTTTTTTCTGTCAAATTGAGGGGCACTGATGTTCCGTTGGCTGAAACATGAATTGAAAAGGCTTGGTTGTTATATAACAAAAATTCATCCTGCAATGATGAAAAAGAATTACTCCTACTAATTTCTAAGAGAATTATTTACGATTTTGTTATTTGCGAAATATTAATATCATGATACTTTTGGTCATTCAGAAAGAATGCAAGAATTTGAGGCAAGAATTTGAGGGGGCAAATATCATAAGAAAAAAAATTCTTGCTACCAACAATCTCAAGTCCTTGGGTTAAAAACATACACCACTCTTTCGTGCTCTCAGTTGTATATTTGCCCACACAGTTATAACCCAAAGAAATTTTTTTGAAAGAGAAGGAGGGAAAACAAATGAATGGTTTGCAGTCGAATACAATGAATACAAATTTTATACACACATCGTTGGAACACTAGGAATGACACAAACAACATCAAGAAACTAGGAATGACACAAATCAAGAACATTCCATACTTGAATAACGTATTTTACGATGCTTCCACGATCTTAATCAAATCGCTTCAAATTTCTAGAGAAACAATATATGTTTGGCTTCATTTGTAGATAAATTTGATGGAGGCTATCCTTCCATGATGTTATGATTTGTGGTGGATGCAGCCATGGTCATTTCTTTAGACAGTGTGCGCACAAGAGTTGTATATACATTGCTTCCATAGCCCAAAACCTGAAAAATGAAATTTGATTAGTCAGGTCACATAGCATCAGAACACTTCAAATACCGCAATAAAATTTATCTACATAATATATATAAAGCTATATAACTCATCGCGATTATACTTTAGTGGAAAATTTGTTATCTAGTCTAACTCTCTTACTACACTTAGGTCCTGGAAATTTTTTTACTGGTTTCCTACTCAATTTTTATCACTTTTTTATCCCATACAATATTCTTTCATTTAACTTGGCCATTGGTGGAAAAATTGTTATCTAGTCCCTATTTAATTAGCTGACTGCATTTGGGTCATGGAAAACTTTCTATTGGCTACCTACTCAATATTTATCACTATTTATCCCATTTAATTAGGCTGGTATGGTGGAGAAATTCTAATCACCCATTTCTTCAAAACGTCTTTCTATTTTTTCTCACTACTTGTGTTGTATTGGCAAAATATCGAAAAATTACATGAATTTTAAGTATATAGCATGCAAAATATAAAATCGAAAAACAAAAATAATTTTAAAGTTGAAAATTTCGTGATTTTCGAATAGTACTACAAAAAAATATAGAAAACCCAAATAAAACGGAAAATTTTGGCATTTTTGAAAAATTCGCTATTGTCATGTACCATGTCATGTAAAATATTGAAATTTTGAGAAAAAAAATTGAAAATTGATGATTTTTTTTGAAATTTAGTGATTTTTGTGTGCAATAGCATTCATAATTTTGGAAAGACGGAAGAAGCAGCAAGTTATGAGATTTTTGAAAATTTTGCGGTCATCATGTGCTATATAGCATGCATAACATTGAAAAAAAAATATAAAACCGAAATAAAATAAATAATATTAAGACTTTCGAAAATTTCGCGATTTTTGTATGCCAACAAACAAAAAATAGTAAAAAATTGAAAAAAAATTCTCGAAAAATATTTAAATTTTGAAGGGAACAAAAAATTTCAGATTTTCTGAAATTTTCGTGATTTTATTGTGTTATATAGCATGCATAACATTGAAAAAAAGAAAGAAAATAGAAATTTTGAGATTTTTATGATTTTCTTGTGCTATATTGCATGTAAATATAGAAAACGGAAAATATCAAGAATTTTGAAATTTTTGTGATATTCGTGTTATAATATTGAAAAAACGAAAAGATTTAAGAAGATTGTACAATTTCCATATGTAATAACTCCCAAGATACTGAAAAATCAAAGAAAACGAAAAATTTGGAGAGACGATTCCTATGTGCTATAGCGTGCACAAATATTGGAAATTTTGAAGAACACAAAAAAGGGATCTTTTAAAAGGCTAAATTTCAAATTCCTACCATGAACTTTGGATATTTTCCACGAATGGTACCCTGATCTTTTAAATATTGGAAATTTTGAAGAAAACAAAAAAATTGGGATTTTTTTAAAATTCCATGATTTTCATGTACTACGGGATTTTCCAATCACTTGAGGTCTTACACTTGGAATAGATTTCATTGAACTGTTAAGTTCTCTGAACCCATCGACGACCTTTTCTTCGTTTTACTTCACATAACTTTCTTTCCTTGATACCCAGAATTTCTTCAAGAGTATGAGCAAGCCCAAAATTGGAAACCGAAGAAAACAAAAAATTCTGATATTTTTGAAATTTTATGATTTCATGTGCTGTATAGCGTGCAAAATAATGAGAAAAAGAAAAAACGTTTTGAAAATTTCACATGGTATCATCATGTTCTATATCAAGAAAAATATTGAAAAAAGAGCAAAATAGAAAGAAAACAATAGATTTCAGAAAATATTGCGATTTTCGTTTGTTATATTAGCATACAAAATGTTGAGAAACCGAAGAAAATAAAAAATTTAAAGATTTTTTGTATAGCAATTTCTTGCTTTGTATGGCAAGCAAAATAATTAAAAAATCGAAGAAAAAAGAAAATTTTGAACTTCGTTTTCGAACATATAAAAAATTGTAAAACCAAAGAAGACAAATGATTTTTGCGATTTTTAAAATTTTAGCGATTTTTGTGTTAAAAAAGCAAAATATTAAAAAACGGAAGAAAACAAAAAAATTTAATATTTTTCAAACGTTCGCGATCTTTGGGTGCTATAGGAAGCAAAATATTGAAAACCCGAATAAAACAAAAGATATTAAGAAAATAGTAAAATTTTGGGATTTAAAATATTAAGAAAATATTTCGGAATTTTCCTGTGCTAAAATTTGAAGAAAATGGTAAGATTTTGAATTTTAAAAAATCACGATTTTCTTATGCCATGCTATGCAAAATATTGAAAATTGAAGGAAATGGAAAATTTTGTGATTTTTGAAGATATTGAAAAACCGAAGAGCATAGAAATTTGAAATTGTTGAAAATTTCGCGATTTTCATATGATATTATTGTATGCAAAATATTGAAAAATTAAAGAAAACTGAATGTTTAAGATCTCTAAAAGCATCGTAATTTTCGTATAGTATAGCAACCAAGATATTTAAAAACCGAAGAAAATAAACAAGTATGGGATTTACAAAAGTTAAGCAATTTTTAATTAGTGTGCACAATATCGCAAATTCAAAAAAAAATATTTTTAGGATTTTTGAGATTTTCAATATTTTCTATGCAAAGAATTCAAAAACCAAAGAAAACAAAAAAAATTGAAAATTTTCATGAGTTTGGTGTGCTATAGCATGCATAATATTGAAAAAAGGGAAAGAAAAAAAGAGAAATTTTGAAAGTATTAAAACTTTTGCGATTTTCATATGGTCATATCATGGAAAATATTGAAATACCGAAAAAACAAAAACAAATTATTTTTGAAAATTTTATGTTTTTATTTTGTTATAACAAGCAAAATATTAGATAACCGAAGAAATCAGACAATTTGAGATTTTTTAAATTTTGCCATATTCATATGTAATAGCGTTCAAAATGATGAAAATTTAAAGAAAACAAAAAAATTTAGATTTTTTGTATATTTCGTTAAGCTCGTGTGCTATACAAGCAAAATATTGAAAATCCGGAGAAAAAAAATGCCGCAAAATTTGCAAGTTAATCCTCTATATATTTTACATTCGAATTCTTAAATATGAGATATTAAAGCATATGAATCATATAATAATAAACTGTTAAGTTTAAATGATTTTTCTTGGCTTAGTGCTTCATATCCGCGCAGGGGGTTCCTAGTAAAATATATACAAAGCGAGTACAACCATGCTCCTATCAATAGCATTTGGAAACAAATTCTACCAGCTTTTTAACCATTGGATGTGCTTTAAGATGAGTGCAAACAATTATCAAGAAAAATTCTCATTTATTCAAACATTCCCATAATTGTTTAAACACATCCCGATATGGATCCAAAATTAAAAAGTTGATAGGATTTGTTTCTAAATCCTACCGAAAGTATACTAGTCACTCTCATATAAAGCTATACGACAGAATATTCCGTAGAATATTCCCTCACCTAGCTTAAACTTTAGTGGAAAAATTATTATCCAGTCCTTATTTAATTCTTCCTATATTTGGGTCATGGAATTTTTGTCTTCCTACTCATTATTTATCTCTTTAAAAATTGAACATCCCATACTTGATTATTTTCTTCGGTTTTTAAATATATTTCTTGCTTGCTATGCCATACGAAAATCACGAATTTTTCAGAGATCTCAAAATTTTAATTTTCTTCAAATTTTCAATATTTTGCATACTATATACCATTTAATAATCGTGAATTTTTCAAAAATCTCAAATTTCTGCGCTCTTCGGTTTTTTAATATTTTGGTTGCCATAAGAATATCGCGATAGCTTAAAAAATCCCAAAATTTTCTTCTTTTTTTCAATTTTCAATTTTCAATATTTTGCATAAAATGGCACAAGAAAATATGATCATTTAAAATACTCAAAAAAATTCTATTTTCTTCAAATTTTCAAAGAAAACATAGGAAAAAACCGATGTTAACAAGAAATTCTGATTTTCTTGAAAATTATGCTATTTTCATGTACTTATATAGCATGTAAAATATTAAAATTTTGAACGAACCATAAAATTTAAGATTTTCAAAAATTTCACGATTTTCATGTGCATATAACAACAGAAAACGGAAGAAACAGAAAATTGAGATTTTAAAAAAAATTGCGATTGTCTTAATGCTATAGAATGTAAAATATAGAAAAACGGAAAGTATCGAGACTTCGAAAATTTCGCGATTTTTATGCGCTAAATCAAAAAATATTGAAAAACTGAAGAAAACGAAAGATTCTTGAGGTTTTTGAAGATGTGATTTTCGTATACTATAACAAATAAACTTTTGAATAACCAAAGACAATAGAGATTTTTTCAAAATCAAAATTATGTGATTTTCATATGCTACAGTGTGTAAGAACAATGGAACTTTAAAGAACACAAAAAAATTGGGATTTTTAAAAATTTAATGATTTCCGTATGTTGCCAAGGCATTTCCCAATCACTCGAATCTTATTATTTTGTCCCATTAGGTTCTCAGTAGACTTTTCCTTTTACTTCATATAGCTTTTCATCTCCTTCCTTGATACCCGAAAGTTCTCCAAAAGTATAAGCAAGTCCAATATTTGAAAATCGAAGAAAATAGGAAATTCTGAGATTTTTGAAATTTCATGATTTTCGTGTGGCATGCAAAACAATGGGGGCAAAGGAAAAACATAGAATTTTTTTGAGATTTTTGAAAGTTTTACGATTTTCATGTGCTATATATAGTGCAAAATATTGAAAAAGTGTAGAAAACGAAAAAATTATAAGATTACTGAAATTTCGTGAATTTCGTGTACTACAAATAAAATATTGAAAAACCGAAGGAAACAAAAAAGTTGGAGATTTTTGAATATTACGCAATTTTCGTGTGGTAGCGTGCAAAATATTGTAAATTTGAAGAAAACAATTTTGAGATTTTTGTAAATTTCGCGATTGTCAGCATGCAAAATAAAAAACCAAAGAAAACAAAAAATATTGAGATTTCTGAAATTTTCATGATTTTCGTGTGTTATAACATGCATAATATTTGAAAAGGCAAGAACACAAAATTTTTTGAGATTTTTAAAATTTCTACGATTTTCGCGTGCTATATATTATTGAAAATATTTTAAACCGAAGAAAATAAAAATTATTTCTTTTTTTTTTTTTAAATCATGATTTTCTTGTGTAGCATGCAGAATATTGGAAAACGAAGAAAACAATAATTTTGAGGTTTTTAAAATTTCGCCATATTCATGTTCTATAATATACAAAATGTTGAAAACTTGAAAATAACAAAAAAAAAGGGATTTTTGTACAATTCATGATTCTCTCGTGTGCTATACCCGGAAAAATATTGGAAAAAGAAATTGAGGTTCATAAAAATTTCGCGATTTTCATATACTATATAGCAAAGAAAATATTGTAAAGCTGAAGAAAAATACTTAAGTATTTATAAGTTAAACCTTCATATATTTTACATATGAAGTCATAAATATGAGATATTACAACCTACAAATCATATTCCTCAACTTTTAAATTAATATGATTTTTCTACGAAGCAGGGATCTCATGTATGGCTCAAATCCATGGATGCAAAAATAACATCATCATGCATATACACTACAAAGAATTCCATAATGCTTGCATATAATACACAACAAATGAAACGTCAAATCACTATACTGATTACTAAATTATCTTTAAGGAGACATGTAACCTGGAAATACACAACAAATGAAAAACACCGCACACGACATTGACATGCCTAACATAATATTTGAAATGTTTTTGACATAAATTGCCTGTGCATCGAATCATTTACAAGCAGGCAATCGTTGAGCTTGAAAACAATATGTAAGACTGAAAGCACTCCAGCTATATATACATGTTTCTTTTTCTTTTTCTTTCCCTTTTTTGACTTTATTTTGCATAGAATTTAACACAACAGCCTATAACAGATCTATCATGCTTCGACTTTTTCTAGACTTTCTTCCCCACTATTAAAAGAATTTAGAGGACGATAGGTGATTTAGGCCAATGGTTGAGCCCTCTCTAATCAATAGTTTCTAATTAAAAATTTGACATTGTATGGTTGATGTCATGTTGACAGTAAATTGTAAAGCTTAGCAAATCTATTCAAGAGCCGTACTAGTTGATCCCATTTTGTCCTGTTTTATCCAACAGTATCCTATATAGCTGCAAATATTTCTAATACTGTTTTGAATGATTTGAGAAAGAGAATAAAATTTGCAAGATCGTTAAATGAATCTGGAATTACTTAATAAAAAGAACTCTACACCATACCTTAATTGCCGATACATCTGCAACATCCTGTCTTTAAGGATGCAACAAGAGATCCAAACAAGCAACCAGCACACCATGATGCCAACCACACAAGATGCAATTAATTGCACAGATTGGCCGCACCCATCAATTATAGAGAATCTATCTCAGGACAAAATAAATGTTCAATCACAAAGCTCTATCTGTCTGCATTATGGAAGACGCAGCGGATGCCTCTGCTATCAATGATATGGGTTGACGGGCCTGCAAGCAAGCACTTATATCAAACGGAAGCAACAGAGATCCATCGAATAGCAGATTGACACCCGGCAGAACTACTTCTTTACTGTCTATATCATCTGATTCAGGTCTGGGTGTTGATGAAGGCAAATCTTCAAAAGGTCTTGTCGCGGCCTCATACACAGGTGTGAGAGCATACGACCTGTAGAAAGTCAATTCCAAAATGACAAATCGGTCATCATATAATTACCAAAAACTTCTCAAAATTACAAGTAATTACCAAAAACTTTAATATTAAGACTTGCCTTTTTTCACTAAACAGCCATAATAGCTTTTGCCAAATTCTGTTGATGCTATTAAGTTTTTAGTTAGTTATGAAAGTTTTCGGTAGGTTCCTGTACTTTCAAATTTTTTCCGTAGTTTAATGAAGCAACATCATTGTTTTTGGTAGTTTAGTTAAACTAAGCCTAATTCAAATGTGTCACCAACTCACCCCATATCGAAAGTAGGATGTTACACGCTCAAAATACTGGGACAACTAATAATAAAAATTTTAAGGGTCAGTTACAAAAAATGTACCTGAGAATATTTCCATCAAAACTTAGAACTTCAGTTCGACATCGCTGTCGATTTGCAAGCTTGAGCCTCTGATGTTCAGTTGAAACTCCAGATATCGGTGTTGAAGGTTCAAGAAAGGGACTCCATCTTCCACTGGCATAATTAATAAGATGACGAGGAGACTCCTTTGCTTGTTCTCTTTGGTACAAAAGCTTTGCAGTAGGCCCGGTTGCTTGGTATTCAGAACAAATCTCTCGCAACTTCCTTCTTAGACTTTGCATGGCATCATGATGCTCAGCAAACAAATCTGTTTGAAGTAAATGCGACACGACCACCCTTTCACAGATCATGCTACATAACTTTGGACTGAAGAGGGGGATCCCAAATTCCAAGCTTAATGGAACCCATTCATACCCTTCCTTATAGTTGAGAAACAGAACTGACTCTTTAACTTTCTGGAGTCTTAAAAGGCGGATATAACCTAATGTGCAAAATTCACTTCTATTCGAAAGATCATTTAATAATGATTCTAAGTTTGCACATTTTTCTGCTCCTATATCAACAGTTGAACCATCAAAATTCTTAAGAGGTAATGCAATATCCATTGTGACAATCTTTCCAGACTCATCAAGATCACATCCACTCAAGGGCTGTACCAGAACAGCTGAGTACTTGAGAATTGAATTTAAACAATGCAAAAGCACATTTCCATTAACTAAATTTCCTTCAAATTTTCCACCTAGTCCTCCTACTGTAGCTCCATCCCAAGACCAAATCAGCGCCTTTTCGCAACCCATTAATGGTGCAGGAAGCAATCGCAAGCATTGACCTTTCATTAAAACAACCGACAATGGTCCAATACCCATTGATGTATATAACACAAGTTTCATCCATGGAGTCATTGAAGAATAGGAGGGTGGACCAAAATGGATGGGACCAGTGGGTCCGGGTAAAACGGATGAAGGAGGGAGGGGAACCATAGAACAAATAATATCATAGTCCCTTAGAAATAATCGCTCTAGTATGGCTGGCGCAAGTGCAGCCAAGCTTTCACAACGAAGAATATCAACTCGGTAATTTCTTTTTCTCTTTAAAGGGCCTTTTTCAGCAGTTGGACCATCTGGTGATACTTTATTCCGATCAATTGATGAATCACCATTTGCACCAACAATACTGTTTTCAAAAGCAGAAGTTGAATCTGGATCGTCAGCAGTGCTTGCACCACCATCAGGTTCGTTGATTCCATCATTGCAAGAAGTCTCTGCTTTATTTGTTTCTGAACCGCCTAATTCCTCAGCTATACTAATACCAGCTAAGACGGTAGTAACAGCATCAGAAGAATCTTGTTTTTCTATTTGATAGCTAACTTTATCGTTTAATTCATCCGTAGCAACCCCACCTGACTGCAAACACTCCAGGATACAACGCAGACTATATGCATGGTTCGCAAAATACTGCAATTCTCCCTCAAACTTCTTCCCTTCTAAGGTACTCAGATCCTTGCAAAGTTCTGCAATACTTGAATCACCAAGTTTTCCTGCCTCGTATAGTGTTACAGCATGCGATTTTAAACCTGCTCAAGATTCGTTTGAAATTAGAAACACAAGAGAATAATTACAATTGTAGGATTAGACGAGGTTTTTAAGATGACCAAGCATATAGAAAGCTGAGAATTACTAAATAATAGAATCTATCTGTTGTCAATGGAGACGAAGGAAAATATATCCTAGAACTCTTCTAACAGAAATGCAATTTTATTTCGCTCAAGGGTTTATCATGTAACCCAGAGATAAATGTGATTCCTGACCCCTTAGCTAGGTCAAGAATTTGTAGGCTCTCTCTTTAGCTTTATGAGTTCTAAATTGCGCCCCAGGATAAGCTAAATCTCTTGGCTAGAAATCTGACATATTTTTAGTATACATATGACAACCGATCGCAAAATCTTGCTCATTTATTTTTTGTGTATCTTTAGTTGGCTAGAACTGCCACATATTTAGTATATTCAGTATCAACATCCCATCCAAAACGAAATGGGGTCAAGTACGTAGAATAACTGAAGTTGTACCATTGCTAAACTGAACATAGCATTCAAAACAAAGATAGTCATATACATGGTGAAAGGGGGCACGTCATCCAAATCATGTTGATCAGCGCTGTTCCAGCCAACTAGAGAATGCTTATACGATCATTTCGGCCGTAAGTAATTTACAGATTACTTTCGAAAATTTACGGATCTAGATCTAGAGTGCTAAAGTTTTCTGTGATCTAGATCTCAAACTGAATTACTTTTTGAATTTTTTCCCATCATAATCTTAGATGCATAAATTATTTAGACTCAAAATTTAGAAGAGGTTTATTTTATGATATGATCTATAAGAATATATCAAGCTTTTAGATTGTTTTGTTATTTTTTTCATATTCATAAAATATTTAGAACTGAGATGATTTTCCAAATATTTTCATCTAGTAGATGGGCAATCATAGAACTGATTAGCATGGTATAGATAACTCGCTGCCTATTCGGCGAGAATATGACACTATTTTTTATGCTAGTGTCAGTTTAACAAAGGCTACTACTACAATCAAGACTCAGGACCTTCAACATTTTCCAGTTGCTATTTGTTTAATTTTATCAGTTTCAGATTATCAGAAAAGTAGGTAATATTTTGTAATCTGTATTGTAAACCAAAGTCGGTTTTCCTCACATAACTACTGATACGATAAACAATTTCTTAGTTTTCCTAACTCTTTTTACAGGAAACTTTTTAAGAAGTAGACAGTACATTGACTACCTGTCGGTAAATTATGACCTCTACAAGAAAATGAAACATTTCGAAACAAACCATGTGTCAAACAAGAAGAAAATAAACAAAGCATTCTACACAGAAATAATCAAACCTGGCGATAGGGAACCCATCATTAGATAAGATGTTATATTAGCATCCACCACAAGAGCAACATGAGCAGTGCCAGATAATAATCTGTTGTTAACTCTTTTTTGAGAAGTATTTCCTGAGCCGACGCTAACATTGGACTCATCTTCATCATCACTGAGTATATTATTAGGAGAGTCAGGAGCAATAAGATCCTGAAGAATAGATTCTGGGTCAATAACCTTATTGGCCCAGCCCAATCGGCAAGAAAATGATGCGGCTGCTTGCAGCTGAGAAAGGTCTGCCTGTAATGTGGCAGCCAATTCAGCAACAGTGGCATTTTCACTTGAGACGACAAAGACGGCATACAATAACCTGGAGAGAGATCCATAACATCACATAACTAATGGGAAAGACCAATCCAAATGGGCATAGATTAAATTTTTCATATCTAACAATAATGTCAACAAATATTTGTTTTAGATTCCAAGATACTTACTCTTCAATAGGGTCTTCATAAGACTGTTCCCTGTTAGACACAAATCCTTCAAGCCTGGAAACTGAATAAGAACATAGCAGTAACATAAGCATGGCATGCTGAATGAAGAATACCTATATATGTCATATACACGTATATGGATTACCCTCAATGTCATTAAGCGCCTAAGCCCATGAAAAAACCCAAGAAGATGATAACACGGATTAGAATCAATTACAAACTTATTTAAGTTGATTGCCTACCTTTGAAACGGTCTTCGGGATAGACAGGAACATCAAAATACACTAATCCCCTGCGGTGAAGGCCCCTTATAACATTGGGATCAAAGAGAACAAAGGAATTTGCTTCCTCCTTGCAAATTTTGTCAATGGTCGCCATTTCTTCTTCCGTTAGTTTCTACAGTAGGGAGAAAGGTTCACGTCAGAAGAATGGTGTGTGTACATGATTCAAATTGGCACATAAAATGCAGAAATTCAATCCTTGGACTCAACCCAGAAAATTGTCCAAAGTTTTAGTTTAGGTTTAAAGAGCCTAGCAGCCATATTAGTTATTTAAATGACCAGACTATGGGTCCAATTAAAGTATCTCTAGGTTTACCCATTACGTAGATCGAATTTATTGAGTTTATATAACTAATTTTCCATAATTATAATTGATAATTAAAAAAGATCCATTAAATTGTAAGTGTATATTTAGTAACCTGTGCTAAGCATAAAAAGTCAAAATTTTAGCCAAATTTGACAAAATTTGCATCCATTTCGAGGGACATTTCTGGAAAGAACAGTCCCATTCGGAATCTTAATATTCGGTCATACAGTACTATTAGTCCACACATCGTCCTATGGAGCAAGCGGTTACCCACAAGTTAAATCAAATTTCAGTGAGGCTACATTATTTATAAGGTAAATTGTCAAAAAAAAACATGCACTTTTTTTGCTGTCAAAAAACTCCTGGCCTCGAAACAGTAGTCAAAAAACCCTGGAAATTTTTCTAACAGTATCTACATTGTAGCCTGTTAATATCTAACCAATTCATATAATCTATTTAGCTATCGCAGGTAACAGTTTAGATATCACAGGCAACCACTTAGATATCGCTGGCTGCTGTTTAGATATCGCAGGAAACTAGATGTATCAGGCAACTATTAGATATCTCAAAGTAGGAGGTTTCTTGACAACTAAAAACTTTGCTGGGGGTTTTGACTAACATTTCGAGGCCATGGGGTTTTTGACAACAGAAAAAAGTGCTTGGTTTTTTTTTTTGACAATTTACCCTTATTTATATTTTTCCAGATTTGAAATGATAATTAAAAAATCTATTCATTGTAATTGTATAGTTATTTCATGTGCTAAACATAAAAAAACAAAATTTAATCTAAATATGACAATTAATCGCACCCATTTTGACCAAAATTTCTGGAACTTTGAAGGGGTCCCATTTCCATTCAAAATTTTAACTTCAGAACATCAAATGATTTTTATCCCACACATCACCTACGAGGCAATACATATGAACCTTGTGTACTACAGTGCAAATGTTCCTGAATGAAACTCAATGAAAATGTATTTGACTATATACCAGGCACTTCTCTCAATAACATAAATTTAATTAATTGGAATGTTCTTCCTATGCTATGAATGAAAAATATAGAAAACTGTACCTTAAATTCTTCCAACGTGAAGTTAACCAGGCATACTCCCCACCATGGCTCAATTGTAAAGTCCACAGGTTGAGTGGGCAATAATTCCTTTGCAATTGACTTGTTCAGCTTCCACATTATTTTCTGAATCTCCAAACCAGTAACAGTAAGAAAGGATTAAGGCAATAAAGAACTCCAGCGTGAATATCAAGCTTTAATGCATAACACTACGTTTACAGAAGTATGCTTTATAAAGAGCAAAGATATAACACCAGGTTTAAAGCAGTGAAGTAGTTCTACTTCAGAGTTGGTTTCCATACTAAGCATAGGGGTAACACTACTGCAGCGGTAACCAAGCTGAAGTATCAGGCGAAACAAAAAATGATGATATCACCGTAGTACTTTTTCAAAACATAAAGTCACATATATTTTCCAAAAGAAACTTTACAGGACCATGAGATATGCATATATCTGGTTCAGAAAGCATCAAACATAAGGCACAAGTTATTTAATATTTCTAAGTAACCTTTTAAATTTGTGTGAAATAAGAAAAAACAATCACCTATGTTCATATACAATATTTCATACATATATACATGCAACAGAGTATCTTGTTGGTACTACATATTCTAAGCTTTAGAAAACTATTCAAGCAAGGCAGAAAGATAGGCAAAATGTATGCATTGAAATTCAAAGAAATATAATTGCTCACAAACAAATCACATGTGTACATCAACTTCAGAATATTGGTATATTAAATGAAGTTTGAGTAGGAAACAGAAACTGATGGGATCAATATAATGAACCCCTATAGCCCAGCTACATGAAGAGCTCAAAGGGCTCGATCATAGCCAGCTCGGGGTCAAAGTCAAACCCTCCCGCACAGAAGTCTTGATTCATGAAAGTCTTCTTATGGCGATAGATCTATAACTCCGTTAAACAGGCAAATCTCAATAATTTTTGAGGTACACGAGATTAACTAACTAAATCTTCTTATGACAGATTTACCCCTCCCATGCACAGAGCTATATAAGCCAATGCCAAACCCAAAGAACGGTATGTTCTAAGCCCTAGAAACTTCATTGATCTTGAGGGGTAACTTCAGAAACGGAGACCCCAACAAAATCTCCGGACTCCCTTTGTCTTGCAGGTACTTTGAAGTCAAGGATCAATTGCCTTGTTCTATCCCACATCAACCAAATCTTAATGACACACCAAGGTAACCACAAATACCTTGTAGCATCAAAAACCATCCTAGGAGAGGAGGGATGCATTAATTTTATGATTTTTCTAGTCAGTTTGGGTTACTTTATCTGTTATTCTCTTTTCGTGTTTAGTTGCAACTTACGCAGTTACAGTATAAGGGATGTTTGAGGGAAGATCCATCCTATTCAAATCCTTGCAGTTCAGCTAATGCGCTCGAGGTTTGTATGCCTAAAAATATGGCGAAACGTCAAGGAAAATTCAGATCTTTGACTATTGAATCTTAAATATGGAGTTGATAAACACTCACTTGATAAAACTACAAGTTCAGGTATAAGCTCTCAACACATTCAGATTGTCATTTAATCTTTGGGATCAAGTGTCGATATGATTTAACACTGATAAGCATATACGGAAACTGAATCTCCCTTGTGCTTGAACATCAAGATTAAAAATATTTGCACCATAGTTATTTGTTGCGTCTCTTTCATGTTAGGATCCTATCCCATTTAAGATTATTAGTTTAATAATCATCAGCTTGTGGTTGCATCATCTAATCTTATAGACTGTACTAACCTCATAGCCTGGAAGCCCATAGTTCATCATAACAAATCAGTCCATAAAATGGTGGAACAACAATCATCATTAGGATTTTTAGAGCATATACTCGTTCAGATCTCTTTTTAGATTTATTAATTTATTTATATATTTTTGTACCGGCCCGTAAGCCTAACCCATGCACACAACACACTCACACACACAGACACAGCACACACAAGCACACAAGTACCAAGGGGACCCATAAATTTGCCCCGAAAGTGTTAAATTGTGGCCACTTCCACTACGGGAGATCGAACCCCGCACTCTCTCCAGGAGGAGAAGTGCCATACCAACTGAGCTAATGCTCATTGGTCTTTTTAAATTTATTACTCTTTCTCTGGATTGTTCTTGATCTTTAGGTGTGACCAAAATTTTGATGTAATTTTGATCAAACTAACTTTTAGCCTAAAGGAAGCTTGGAGAACATTGACCATTGCAATCATTCTCCTGCTCATAAAATAAAACAAAAAACCGATTCATTAGTAAATTGGAAACAAGTAATCGACCAACTGATACAATATGATGGTATTATATATATGAATATCAGGAATGGTGTCAGCATCAGCATGCATATGCATGCCTATAAGTGAGGCGACATGTCTATTGTACAAAGAAATTGTCAGTTTGGCATGTCTCCATATCCATATAAATAAAGTCGCTGAACTGAGAATCATGTCAAGTATAACAAAAGTTGCTTCAAAATAAAGATATGCTAAAAGATGTACCAAACATGAAGATCACAATATAGTGCCTCCTGCTTTCAGAAATATACTGGTAATAACCCTGATAAAATATTACCTTTGATCTACACTTGTTCATTATGTCAATAAATTCATTCCGTCCAATTCCTGTAAGCCTTAGGGCATCTGCAGCACTGAAATTAGGGATGCTGTCATATGGTTGCTCTGCAAGGAACCTTGAAAATCAGGATGCATGTGGGAAAATTAATGTGTGCTAGTGAAGCAATAAAGAATTCTCTAAGCAAGAGCAATGTCCACGATTAGAAAAGTCGACAGGAAAGAGACAAGATAGAATGAGCGAAAGATAGTTGTCAAGAACATATTTCAATTTAATTTAGTCTAAAATTTTGAAATTTATTTCAACTTATTCCAGCAGTTTATTACCCTAGATCCCTTTCAGCTCTTTTAAAAGCATACCTGAAAACTCAGTGCTAATTTCCAGATATAGATTCTCTAGTAGCTAATTTTACTGTTTCAACAACATATTAGCTACAAGAGAAATTATGTATTATATTGGATAATATGGCAAAAAGAAAACTTATTGACTAAACTAGCAGAGTATAAGCTCTGGTAAATTGGTTTAAGATTGAACTGCTTATGCAAGCGCAATGGGAAATAAGCACCCGAATGCAACATCTTCCACATCAAATCAGCTATATTTAAAATTGCCACAATTTTTAGGCAGAATATTATCACTTTTGGGCTTGTTTGTTTGGCTAGAGTTTGCAAAATGAGGAGTTCCAACTTCCAACTCCTGATTTTAGCCCAGAGTTAAAACTTTTTATGTTGTCAGTAAACTCCATGACTTCGAAGTGTCCTAATTTCCTACATGGGGTGGAGCTAGGCTGGAGTTTGTCTCAATCAAGTACTTTTAAATCTTTTTTAATACTTCTTCTCTCTTAACTACCCTATTTCCCTATGCATTTTCATTTATGAACTCCTAATTCTTTTAAATGCCCGACCAAACACAAATTTCAAATTCATAATTTTAAGTACAAGTAACTCCTTCGAAACAAACACTAAAATTCCAACTCCACTCATTTTTATGCAAAGAAACTCCTTAAAAATTACTCCAACGAAACAAACATGCCCTTTGTGTAAGCATATGACCAACCCCCATGCCACGCCACGCCACCGCCAACCCTCCCCCCCCCACAAAAAGAAATAAGGATTAAGAAAAATAAAAAATGAAACTCGCACACACATACACACAAAAATACATGGAAAGGCTTAATTATACAGTAGCACTTCTAATATGCCACATGGATGGTAATCAATGTTCTTTTAGTTTGGATTCTACAGGAAACTGCAGGATTCTACAGTACGAGTGAGAAAAATTAGAAGCAAGAAATTCTTCTTTTCTTCTTTTTCCCCCTAATTCTTTTAATCACTAAGAACTTCAAATCGTCGTTTCCTTTGATACTCATAAGGATAACAGCACAGTGGAAGGTCATCGAACTGAAACACCAAAACAGAAGGTGGATTACTGCGCGTGAGCACACAGACACGTGCATGCATACGCACAGACACGTGCATGCATACGCACAGACACGTACCGGAAAAAAGAATAGCAGTAAAGAGAACGATTATCAAAATAAAAGAACAAAGACGGGGCGACAGAAAGAGATAGGAATTACCTAGCTGTAGTACAAGTCAAAGAGGTTATCAAATAGGGAAAAAAGATATAAAGTGGTAAAAATTATACTGACCGCAACAAAAATAAAAGAGGATTAAGCAACAAAAATAAAAGAGGATTAAGTAAATACCATTTTTCATAACTTCAAAGATCATATCACAGTAATATCTGAATGGAGACAATCTCATTACTCGGCAAACATATTCGGCGAGCTGATACGGGAACAACTGCAAGCATGTCACATCAAATCATTGGTTCTAAAATATACGAAGGAAAATAGTAATAAAATTAATGGTATAATGCAACTAACAGGTTCAAGAAATTGATTTAGCAAGAAAGTCACATGACTCCCATCTTGAAAACAATAAAAATAATAAATATAACAGTATGAACATACAAGCCCATCAAAGAGCAAAAGAGAGAGGTGGGTTTCAATACATACTGCAAGAGCCTTACGATAATAGCGCATCATCTCTTCATAATATTCTCCTTCTTTGCAAACTTTACGTGCGAACGAAGTTTTCCAGTGCAATCGTTTTCTGATGCAGTATTCTATGACCCTGCGGTCAAATCAAACAACAAATGAGTGCAAGCATTAAAAAAATTATCGGGCAGATTTAATAAAGTGCCATCAAATTTTCAAGGTTTTTGAGATAGCACCATCAGATTTTAAAAATGCCATGAACCCCCCTTGAACTAGTAATGTTGTATGAAAATGTTGGTTTTGTTAACTCGTTTATGGCATGAGTGAATTGAATAACTCCATAATGACCTTCTGCGTGGACTAAATATCCCAAAATGAACTGAATATGACATTGTTTTGTTTTGTTTTGATGAAAATACCATTAAAAAATAACCTCCAAGGGGGACTCATGGAATCATTAAACTGCAATGATGTCTTGAAAAGCCTGAAAATTCGATAGTGCTTTAGTATTTACCCAAAATTATCCAAATAGATGAGTCAAGATTATCAAATAAGTTTTTGACAAAACAGAGATTGGCGTTTAAATAAGATAATTCTAAAAGTCTTTCAAATAAGATAGTTCTAAAAGTCTTTCAATTAAGCGCTGAGATTTCATTAGTAGAAAAGAAAATAAAGACAATGCAAATGGTCATGCAGAGAACATGCAATAATTACATCAAATGATTATGACCACTGACCAAAAGAAGGGCGGGGGGGGGGGGAAGAAACAAGTGGTGCACTTGAATCAATATCTGCGCCGAAAAATTATACACTGATGAACCTGAAGAGTATGCAGTAGTACATGAACAGGAGGTTATGCATAGTGTCTTAACACGTTGATGCATACTTAATGCTTTGCAATCACCACATATGGATAGACAGATCAATGATATCATCCTTCAGTCAAACTTACAATACTAAACATGATTAAATTGACATGAATACCAACCCTTGAATTCGAGCTCAATTAATGGCCAAGCAAAGTAAGAATAAGACAAGAGGTCTGTAGATCCTAGACAGCTAGTTGGTGATCGAGAAAGATTGAATTATTTATGGAGTGTTGGCGCATGCGACCAAGGAGCGACCCTCCAGGTTCCAATAAGCCAAAGAATCTACAAGACATGACAACATGGTAGACATGGTCTATTGAATAGCATTTAATTATCTAAGCAATCTATCATCTCTTCCATTCTTCTAAATCTTCTTTCCAGCCTAAATGAATTTGATGGATGCCAACCAGTCGTCTAGGATTATGGAAAACCCTCTTTTGTTGCCAATTTCTATGGGCCAGCATTGGTTAGCGATCAAGAGAGGGTTGACGTCTTGTCGACATGAAGGCAAAGATTGTCAAATCTTCAATAGATGTTTACTTCATACTACCCCAACCCATTTTAACAGGAAAAGACTTAAGACGATAACAAAGACAAGTTATAGTTAACCCTAACACAAACATTTTAGCCACCAAGCCAAGAAAGCTATTAATCAAAATTCACAAATCTCCATCATCCTTGCTTCAAGATGCTATATAATTTAACATATATTCACAAAAACAGTGACTTTATCGATTCTAGTAAATCGAATGTGCAGCTTCAAGGTCTAAATGAGTCATGTTCTTCAAAAATTCCTAGAACTCGCAAAATTTATGGACTTTGATGCAACACATATAGCAATCTGAGCAAAACTTTCACAAACTGCACGAATCGAATCGCAAGAGACGAATTTTAGCAAAAAATTATACCTCCGATGCCACTCGTCTTTGTTCGAGAGCGTAGCTTGAAGTCGCTTGGGGAGATTCTCCCATGGGCATTCCTCTTTGATCGACTTCAAGATCAGCTGCTGCTCCATCGTCCCGGGGGCCCGCTGCATCTTCGCGAATCGCTTTCAAGAAATCACTGCATTCGAGTTGAATCAGACGACAATCGAGTGATTACAAACATCGATTGCGCATCTAGTTTGAATTCGATGAAACCCTATAAGAAAAGAAAAGATTTAAAAAAGGTCGTCGGCTTTGAATCTCGCAATCGAGATCTAAGAATCAGAGATCGAAGACGAAGAGAGAAGCGGGGGCTTACATGGACCGAACCTGACCCGCCTCGACCGGGTTCGGTTGGGGGTTCATACAACTTTTTTTTGGGTGAATTGTCAAAACCGCTCAGGTACTTTTTCCCGATGTCAAAAACTCGGTGGCCTCAACACAGCAGTCAAAAACCCAGAAAAAATTTCCTACAGTATTTACATAGCAGCCTGTTGTATCTGATTAATTCATACGAACTATCTAAATATCGCAGAAAACAGTTTAAATATCACATGTAACTACTTAGATATCGCTGTCTGCTGCTTAGATATCGCTGTCTGCTGCTTAGATATCACAGAAAACTAGATATAAAGAGCAACTGCTAGATATCACACGCAATGGATTTTTTGAGAACCAAAAACTTTTTTAAGGAGGTTTTGACTATCTTTTCGAGTCCCGGGATTTTTTAACAATGGGAAAAAATGCTTGGGGTTTCGACAATTTACCCAAATAAATATGCAAGGCTTCTTGAGATAAATTTCAATAAGAGAAATATCTTTCCTACCCATGTGGGGGAATTCACCGTCATCTACAATCACTCCTATTAGCTACAAACTAGGTACAAGATGTGATTCCCTATGTAGTGCATATCATATCCACATTTTATCTAATAAGAATCCATGTAGCCTATGCAACGACCCCAAAATTTCCATAGCTTCGTAATATCTTTCCTTAATAAAATACTGTATTTATTTATTTTTGTATTTTCCGTATATTTTTGTTTTTTATTAAATATATTTTTCTATTCCCTCATCATTTTCTCTAATTCTTTTTCAAATATTTCGCTTAACCCAATTTCCCACAATAAAACAAAATCACTTCTTCTATTTATTCGCTGTGCTCTAAATCTTTTTTTTCTTCCTCAAATAAAACTAACCTGAGACCAACACAAGCCCAAATTTCATTCTCCGTGGCCCATGAGCTCAAAAGCCTTTCCATTGCTTTCTTTGTTATTTCTTTTCATTTCTTCTTTCTTCCCCTCTCAAAATAAACCAAGAAATGATCCATGTTCTTCCACATACAATCCCGGTTGGAGGAACCATTCCAATTTTGCTGGGAATCAGAACCAGCATCAATTCCAAGGCCACAACTTCCAAAGGCCTCCTCCTCAACAACATGCTCAACAGTAAACTTAACAACAATTTCAGTAGCCTTTCCAACCCCAACCTTTTCAGAATCCGACGAACAACCTTGCACCCTGCAATAATTCTTTTCCTCAAAACAATTTTTTCCGTGAAACAACGATAAGGTTTCCTCGCTAGAACGGAGTCTATAGGCTTTTGTAAAGCAATCGACTCAATCAACCGCAAACATCCAGTCTTCTATTCAGTCTCTGGCACAACACACTACTGCACACGGGCAAAGCATCAAGACCATCGAAGCCCAGATTGCACAGCTAAACGCGGCTTTAAGCTAGCAAGAGAAAGGAAAGCTTCCATCTCAACCACTCTCAAATCGTAATCACCCACATAATATACATGTTGCTCTTGAGCAACAGAACCATAATACGGCTGCCGTGACTACATTGAGATTTGGAAGAATGCTGAACAACAATATCGGCACACAAATTGACGATGATGATGACACCCCGTCCGTTTCTTCCTCTACTCCTTCTACTCCTTCTTCTTGTAAGCCTATTCTCCATTCTTCAAAAGTCACTTCTTCTTCACACGCTGCTCCGAATGGATCCACATCTCACTCCATTCAAGCTTCAGTTTTGGGTTCCATTCCAACTTCACAATCTCCTCCATAAGTATTAGGCTCAACCGGGATTGTACGTGGAAGAGTATTGATCATTCCTTGGCCCAAGAGCTCAAAAGCCATGCATCCCATTTCTTTTCATTTCTTCTTTCCTTAAACCCTCCACGTGTGACCCTTTCACTGCCCATGCAACCCCCCTGTTCATCTCCCATTTGAGAAACGCTCTCCCTCCATTTTTGTAACCACTTTCAAATTCTTATACCTTCGTATTTTTCTTTTATTAATAAAATACCATATTTGTATTTCTGTATATATTTCCGTTACACAATTTAGTGACTATCCGTGAGTATCGCGTTGTATCCGAGTTTAACTCAGTGGCGGTTGCAATTCGTGCTAGGTCTGCCTGCCATCACAGCGCCTCAGCCACACTCCCTTGTTTATTGATTTAAACTCACCCTCTTTTATTTTAATCCATTACAAATTAATACCCAAATCACCGTTAGCCTCCCCCTTTGAGCTGTAGCCTCTTCATTTCTTCACCTCGTCCCCTCTCTCCTGAGTGCCACTGTCGTTTCCATGCCTCCGGAACTTAATTCCATCGACGTTTCAAATTTGCTCCGGAAGTGTTGGACGAAATGCCCAAATGAATTTCCGTTGCTTTCTTGCGTTCTAACCTCGCAGCTGTCTTCTTTATTTCCCATCAACTAGGTAAGTCCCTTCTCTCCTCCGTCTCTCCCTCCCTCCTTGTCTCTCGTTAAAATTCATTATGCTTTATTTTTATGTGTAATTTTCTTCTTTTCCTATTCCTGTTCTTCTTCTTTTTGTTTATTCGTTTCTTTGATCATGAATAAACTGTTAGTTGTTGCTTTCATTATTTTATAAATGTTTATTTGTTGGGAGTTGATTTAGAATTAGGATATGATAAATTTTACTAGGTTGTTCTTTTGGCTATTACTTATATGAGTCGGTAGCTTTTTCAATATTTGAAATTGTGGTGATATTGGGTGATATTTGAGATTAATTTGTATGATCAACAGGTATAGTCTGATATATGAATTTCAATGTGATGGAGAAAGGGAACTTAGAATGAAAATCAGTTACATGCATGATATATAGCTAAGATCAGTGAACGTGTGTGTGTGTATAGGATGTCAAATATAATGTGTTAACATGTCATACTGAAAAGACTTTGTGCCTAATTTTATTTGATCATATATATATATATATATATATATAGACGCGCGTGCAAGTGTGAAGTGAAATAGAAATACGGTGAGGTAGTGAAGAACTTCAACAAATTTAATATGAACAAATGGAAATGCATTTTATTTTGTATAACCGTTTAATATTTTCTCTGTGTAGCAACATCACTCATAATACCTTACACTCAATGTAGTTTAGTGTGAATTTTAAAAAAAATCCATTAGAAATCCTGAAAGAGTTTCTCACGGGACAATGAATTCAATAAAATATAATTATCTAAATTTTTTTATCCTTTGCAAATACATCTCTACAACCTTCATTAGGAGAACCCGTTTATGGATAGTGCGGATTATCGTACATCCTGAGATAATAGAGTGAGATGCAAAACTCCTAATGGAGAATTCGGTCTCCAAATAAATAAAATACGGTTTTTAAAGAAAATACGAATTTTAAAACAAAATTAAACGAATTGAAAACAACATAAATCATATATTCGTAATTTCAAGAAAAACAAATTTGAAAAATTAGATTTTATAAAAATAGTCTAAATTAAAAGATTAAGTTTTTAGGAAAATACCCTCAAATTTCCAAAAGATAGATTTTTTCATTAAAATAACATAAACTTTTAAAAGCTAGGTTTTAACACTAAAATACCACAAAATAAAGAATACTTTTTATAAAACTCTTGACATATATATATATTACCAAGACATCCTCGAGGTTATTTTCAACTAGACTATTTTACATAAAAACCCCTCGAGAAATTCAAAACATGTAATTGTAAGTCCACGTTACCCATTCCGGTGCTTACGGGGAGGCGGAATAGAAAAAAACCGGATTTTTATCATAAGGTAACATGGACTAAAAATGGAGGATCTTTGCTAAACAAAAACTAACATACTAACTACAAGTTCTAACTACTATGTTAGATGGTTATACCTAGATCTTGAACTCCTTCTCTTATTGCTTGCTTCTTGGAGTGGCGTAGACGGCTCCTCCTCCCCGTCTTCTCTTTGCCGAAGATAGATCTACCCGAAGGCCTCTACCTTGAGCTCCTACCTCAACCAAGAGGTAACTAGAGTGTTTGGCTTGCTAAACTAAGAACCCTAGAATGAGTAGAGTGATGTCTTGATGGTTTTATCTCACAAAGCTCATGGTTTTCAACACATGAAAGATGAAAGCTTTGAGAGAGGAAGAGGGAGAGCTTTGCATGAAAGAGAAAGAGCAAGTGAGAATGAACTAGAAAATCTACAACCATGCTCTCAAAATGAGAATAATAATAATAACTAAGGAAAATGTGATGGTTAGTTTGGAATGACCATTATCATTTCAACATTAAATGCATTTTGCAAGAAACAAGAAGTATCTTGCAAATGAAATGATGATGGTCAAAAGGTCAACAAAAGTCAACCGGTCAACCAAAGTCAAAAGGTCAACAAAAGTCAAATGGTCAACCTAACCATGGCACAATTATCCTTAATTAATATCATTAATCATATTTCTCATTCTCATCAGGGTTAAGAAAAAGTCAACGGTCAATAACCCTAATGAGATTGCTCTGCCTCTGTCAATTGTGCATACACACTCGCATCCGTGTTCCGAGGAACACGAATACAATGAGACAAAACCAATCCCAAAACAAATACTAGGATCTGGCTTAAACCAAAGCCCGCTAGTAATAACTGCCCGGACACCAAACGTGCACAAGTGTGCGGATGTGAACGAACCCCGTCGCAAAACCATGCGAGCTCTACTCTATTTTGCCCAAAGGTGAACAACCCTCTGTGTGGGACTCTAAAGACTCGACACTACGCTGGCAGTGGGTTTAACCACAGACCGCAAGCGGTACTAGCTGTACGTAACAGTCCCCAGGTAGATACCGATAAGAAGACCGATGAGGTGAACCCATCCGAACTCCTACTGAGCCTGAATGTGACAATCTCCGTACAGTCCAGTCTGTTCGTCTATGAGTATCGCATGTCGGGCCTAGAGGGCGGTAAACGTCAGACCCCTAATAGCGGTACAAGTCATGCCGGAGTGTAGCCCAGAACACCCTGAGAAACTACTGGAAACACTACCAATAATTCGCTTGCCCTGGTCAGGGACTTTGTGTAATGGCTCTCCTAGACACAGCGCGATATCAACCCCCAATACCGGGAGAGACGAATCATGTCTAACCGTCACTGCTTCCAAGTGCTTCGGGACTGCACCCAATTACTACCTGTTTGCACGACTCATTTGAGCCGTGGTAGGATAGTAATCTAAGAACAGTTGGAACACACTCGAGGCGAAGTGACAGTGTCAAGTCAACGGACTAAGCCGTACTCCTGTCACCTAGGAACTGTTATCTGACGATAGATATAGTACCAACCAACAGTTCCCAGCGAGTCATGTCCAGTGTACTCGTAACCTAACGAGCACCCGCATACTATCTTCAGTACGACGTACTGATGGCTGTGGGACAGACCATCTCCCCTGCTGGGATGAGAAGCGCGCACGCTAGTCTACTCCGGAGTATCGATGTCCCGTCTCGATAATCCTACGACTAGGGACCTGTATAAGGATGTGCTTGTAGATTATCCAGCCCCACTAGTGTGGCTGCCATCACAACGCTGGTAATCAAGCAAAAATCTTAAGGGCTCCACTAATATGTATAAGCGATATGCTAAAAGAAACACATGCACATATTAAAGTAGAAACAAACCAAGTAGCATACTACCATTTTGAGCAAGATTGTCTATACAACCGTGAATATCCCAAGCTTCCATTAAGTAATATACAAACTAGTATGATACAGTAATGGCCTCTAGGGCATATGCACTAACAATCTCCCACTTGCACTAGGGCCATGTACTGGCGTATCGAAGACCTATCATCTCGATCAGCCGCTCGAACTGAGTCTGGGGTATGGCCTTCATGAATGGATCTGCAGTGTTATCTTCTGTAGCAACCCTCCGAACCTCGATCTCCTGGCGATCCACGATCTCCTTGATCAGGTGATACCGCCTCAAGATGTGTCTGGACTTCTGATGGGACCTGGGTTCCTTTGCTAAAGCTATAGCCCCGTTGTTATCACAATACAAAGGTATTGGATCAACAATGGATGGAACCACCTGAAGTTTTGTCAAGAACTTTCTCATCCAGACGGCTTCTTTTGCGGCATCAGATGCTGCGATATATTCCGCTTCCATCGTCGAGTCAGCAACGGTTTCTTGTTTAGAACTCTTCCAACATACCGTCCCTCCATTGAGGGTAAAGACATAACCCGACATGGATTTGGAGTCATCCTTATCACTCTGGAAACTGGAGTCAGCAAAGGCTTTGATCTGGAGGTCTTTTCCGCCCTAAACCAAAAACACATCCTTGGTCCTTCTTAGGTACTTCAGAATGTTCTTTACCGCTATCCAGTGCTTCTCCCTAGGGTTTGACTGATACCGGCTTACTACACTCAGTGCATAAGCTACATCTGGTCTGGTACACAACATCGCATACATTATAGAGCCTACCGCAGAGGCGTAGGGTATAATAGACATGCGATCCCTTTCTAAATCAGTCTTGGGAGACATCTCTTTGGAGAGGGTGATCCTGTGACAAGCCGGTAAATTACCGCGTTTGGAATCTTCCATACTGAATCTTTTCAGTATGGTGTCGATGTACCTGGACTGTGAAAGTCCTAATATTCTCTTGGACCTATCACGATAGATCCGGATCCGCAGAATGTAAGAGGCATCACCCAGGTCTTTCATGGAGAACCTGTGTGACAAGAACCCTTTGACAGATTGTAGCATAGGAATGTCATTTCCTATCAAGAGAATGTCATCCACATATAAAACGAGGAATACGACAGTTCGTGCTACAATTTTACTATAAATACATGGTTCATCTGGAATTTTGATAAAGCCAAATTCTTTGACCGTCTCATCAAAACAGATGTTCCAACTCCGCGATGCCTGCTTCAGTCCATAAATGGACTTAAGCAACTTGCACACCTCCCGATGCTCCCACTCTGAATGAAACCCTCTGGCTGGTCCATATAGTCACACTCCTCTAAATTTCCATTTAGAAAAGCGGTTTTTACGTCCATTTGCCAAATCTCATAATCGTGGAAGGCAGCAATGGCAAGAAGGATCCGAATGGATTTAAGCATAGCCACTGGAGAAAAGGTTTCGTCATAGTCCAAAACAGGTCTTTGACGAAAACCCTTTGCAACAAGTCTAGCCTTATAGGTTTCAACCTGTCCATCTACACCAATCTTTCTTTTGAAGATCCATTTGCAGCCTACGGGTTTTACCCCTTCTGGTGCAACGTCCAACGTCCCTACTTTGTTGGTGTACATGGACTCCATCTCGGTCCGCATTGCATCCATCCATTTTACCGAGTCTATGCTCTGAATGGCCTGTTGGAAGCTAGTCGGCTCATCATTATCAATGATGCAATCTTTTCTATCCCCGTCTATGAGAAAACCGTAGTATCTCTCGGGCGGATGAGACTGCCTACTACTCTTGCGGAGTGGCGCAGGAATGTCCTGTTCTTTCGAACCTTCTGGTTCTACTAAGCTTTCAGTAATAACTTGTGGTTCTGGAATTTCTTCCAGTTCTATTGCGCCCCCACTTATCTGATTTTCTAAAAATTCAGTTTCCAAGAAGTAGGCATGACGAGAAACAAATACCTTTTGTTCCTCTGCGTAATAGAAGAAATATCCCTTGGAGTTCTTTGGATATCCCACAAACTTGCACTGTACTGAGCGTGCCTCGAGTTTGTCCGCATGCTGCTTTTTTACAAAAGCTGGACATCCCCATGTCTTAATGTGTTTAAGATAGGGTTTCTTCCCACTCCACATCTGATATGGTGTGGTAGGCACTGACTTAGTTGGAACCCGGTTCAAAAGATATGCAGCTGATTCTAGTGCATATCCCCAGAAAGATCGTGGTAACTCAGCGTTACTCATCATGGAACGTACCATATCCAATAGGGTTCGGTTCCGTCTCTCCGATACACCGTTATGTTGTGGAGTGTATGGAAGAGTAAGCTGAGAGAGAATTCCATTCTCTTTTAAGTAATCCAGGAACTCGGCACTTAAGTATTCACCACCTCGATCCGATCTCAGTATCTTTATAGTTTTGCCTGTTTGTTTTTCTACTTCATTCTTGTATTCCTGAAACTTTTCAAAGGCTTTAGATTTATGCTTCATTAAGAGGACATATTCATACCTTGAAAAATCTTCCGTAAAAGTAATGAAGTAAGAATAACCACTTCGCGCATGTGTAGACATTGGATCACATACATCGCTGTGTACGAGTCCCAAGAGCTCGCTTGCTCTTACTCCGTGTCCAGTGAACGGAGTCTTTGTCATCTTTCCTTTGAGATATGATTGACAAGTTGCATATGATTGATATTCGAACGGATCCAAATATCCTTCTTTATGCAACTTAGTTAACCTTGTCTTATTTATGTGACCCAGTCTACAATGCCATAAGAAAGCATGATTTATTTCTGGAGACTTTCTTTTGTGTGTATTCTGGACATTGAAAATCTGTGGTTGGTTCAATACGTATATACCGTTGCTTAATGTACCCGACCCAATCAGAACACGATTAAGGTGAATGTTTACAACATTGCTTACAAATGCAAAATCATAACCTTCTTTAGACATTAAAGATACAGATATGATATTACAAGTCGAACTGGGTACAAAATAACAGTCACGCAAAACCAAAACATGTCCATCTGACAATCTCAAGTGATAGTCCCCCACGGACTCAGCATCCATGCTAGCTCCGTTTGTAACTCTGAGGGTCATATCACCTGCCTTCAAAACCCTACGCTTTCTCAGTGCCTGCAAAGAGTTACAGATATGAGATCCTGATCCGGTATCCAATACCCAGGAAGTAGAGTTTATTGATAGACAGTTTTCAATAACATACACGCCTGAAGCCGAAGCCACAACTTGCTTCGGGTCCTGGTTCTTGGCCTTCCAAACCCTGCAATCTTTCTTCCAATGTCCTTTCTTATGACAATAAAAGCACTCTTCTTTTCCCACAAGCCGTCCCGCAACCTTTGCTACCTTTGCCTTTCCTTTGGCTTCCACTTTACTAACACCGCCCCTTGGTTTGGTGGGGGCCTTCTTCTTCTTTCCTTTGGTTTTCGTCTTGGACCTAGAAGAGGAAGTTCCTCCAACAAACAAAGCGGGTGTTTTCCTGACTTTCTGTAGGGTGCCCTCTGTACTCCTCAACATGTTGAGAAGTTCCGGAAGTTCAACTTCTTTTCCTTGCATGTTGAAGTTCAGGATAAACTGGGCGTAAGTGGAAGGAAGGGATTGGAGAATCAAGTCAGTGTAGAGCTCGTTCTCTAACGTGGTCCCGAGATCCGCGAGCTTTTCAATGTAGCCAATCATCTTAAGCACGTGTTCCGCTACAGATGATCCGACGGCCAATCTTGCCGAAAACAACTTTTTCGAGACTTCGTATCTGGCGATACGGGATTGCTCTCCATATAGTTCCTTAGTATGGAGAAATATGGATTCAAGGTCAATATTCTCGTCCCTCCTCTGATGTTCATTGTCCATAGAGGCAAGCACGAGGCACTTGGCCTTCGCGCAGTCAATCTCCCAGGTCTTACGGATTTCCTTATCCGCGAACTGGATTTTAGACCTGGGACAGCGAGGGCTTTGGTGGTAAGGAGATACCCCAACTTGTCATAAGTGATTGCCATTTTGACATTCCTGAGCTAATCTTTGTAGTTTGGCCCTGTCAGTATATTCTTATCTAGTAGTAACTTAAGGCCGGTCATGATGTTTGGTCGCTGCAATTAGGAGAGAGAGAAGAAACACTTTAGCATGATACTCTTGCAAGTTTAGAGTGGTTTTTAGTTTTTCTAAACAGGATGGCTCCCATTGTTTCTCGAATTCTTCCTCAAACCATAAAAGAAGAATCAGTCGGGATCAATCTCACCGTACAATACTTGCTTAACCGTTCAGCCAGGCCAGTGTCGGTACTTCGAGGGAGGTTTTACGACGCTTTCGCGAAGTTCCTTAATTAAATAACCTCTTTTCCCTGTGGGCGTAACCCCGCTAACACCTTTCTAGACACCTACTTCTACTTGGTTTATAGCATTGATCGTTAAGTGAGAAAGTTTCCCGAGGAGTAGCATATACTCACAGTAGGATCGGGATCCAAATATCATTATGTGATAAAGCTGAAAGAATCCTACCAAAATCATCACACTCCAAATGGTATGCAACACCAGCAAGTTTCAGTTTCTTTTGAAACTCCCGATGTGGATTTTTGCCTCATGCTCTTATGACCTTGATTTTGGCCAACAAATCATAAGTCACATGTCAAGTTCTACCCGTCATTTTCCAGGTTAATTTGAACCCACCCGTACCTACCCTTGACTTTGGCCAACAAGGCAGTACGACTGCCACAAACCAACGCATCTATCTATACTACATATGAATATCCAATAGCTACCAATCACCATGCCTTGACTTTAGCCAACAAATATAGTTTGAATACTATTGACTATCCATACAAAATGACGGAGTGCTACGAATGGTTTTGGCGAAACCGTGAACGTAGTGAACTTGATATAATCGAAGGAACCTGATAGCTTTTAAAAGGAGTGGTTTAAGCTCCGCGTTTTAAAAAGTTTTCTGTTTTGGAAAAAACCGAGTGGTTTTGAAATTGTTCCAACGATTTAACTTTGATTTGTTTTCTTCGCATTAATTTAATGCGTCCCATCAATTAATCCTACCATTGCAGAAAACCACGAAAATATGACGTACGTTTATGCCACCCGCATTCGCCACTGGGCCCCGTCATCACCCGTTAGGTTACTTAACTAACGACAGAGCGGGGGCTGGACTAGCGCGGATGCAAAACATAAGCAACGCCTACTACATATGATATATAGATATATACATTCGCTAGATGCAATGATAGCCATTCCAGAACACAGATGAACACATTAGATATGCTAGGAATCGGCGTTTCGTTCGAGCCTGCAACGAAAGACGGATTACACGGTCGCGATGAATAGCCAAACCCCACCCTGGACCCCTACGGGTGCGGCAAACTACCCGCCAAGTACCCGAAGTGAAGCAACCTCCCTCAACAACGTGAGTAGGCCACTCGGACTTCAAAGTACCCGGTAGTTTGTGCATCCCTCCTTAGGTCTATCCTAGGAGCAAAAACAGTAAAAGAAATAATATACAATGGCGGCTACAACCTCAACCCGGATGTGCGGCCATAAAAATAATATTAGATCAATTTACAATTTACATCAAATAAAAGATAAATAAACTCTCATCTCACAACCCCGGCTATTCATCCGCGATAATTCAACAAGTTCATATACACAACCCAACATTACAGATCACAGATATGCACAACCCCGGCTATTCATCCGCGACAATCCAACAAGTTCATATACACAATCCAACATTACAGATCACAGATATGCACAACCCCCACTAATCGACGTATAGCGATTAGTCGACGTTCAATACATATATCACATTACAGATATAACCATTTAGCTAAAGTTTATAGAATTTCGATCAAAATACCAATTTGTAACTACCCCAAACACAACACTATTCTCTAGAGAATCTGGGCAGAAACAAAGTATCTTAAAAATCACAAAACATCAGTCTGAACACACACAGGAAAAACGAGTCGTGACCGAGTCGACTCGGCCGCGGATCCGCGGCGAAACGCTTGGTTTCGCCGCGCTTCCGCGGCGGTCTGATCGAGTCAGGGACTAGTTTTTCTTGGTTGTTCCTAGAAAACCCTGCACGTATTTTTCAGGTGTGTGGAAATATTTTTAGACCTGTTTTTAAAAACGGCAGAAAGTACAAGATTTTGATGTATTTTGTGATTTTTTTTCGGATCGAAGTTCTAAACACTTTGCTAACATGTTAGTTGTTGTTTAGCTAGGCTCTAATATCACTGTAAGTCCACGTTACCCACCCCGGTGCTTACGGAGAGGCGGAATAGAAAAAAACGGATTTTTATCACAAGGTAACATGGACTAAAAATGGAGGATCTTTGCTAAACAAAAACTAACATACTAACTACAAGTTCTAACTACTATGTTAGATGGTTATACATAGATCTTGAACTCCTTCTCTTCTTGCTTGCTCCTTGGAGTGGCGTAGACGGCTCCTCCTCCTCGTCTTCTCTTTGCCGAAGATAGATCCACCCGAAGGCCTCTACCTTGAGCTCCTATCTCAACCAAGAGGTAAGTAGAGTGCTTGGCTTACTAAACTAAGAACCCTAGAATGAGTAGAGTGATGTCTTGATGGTTTTATCTCACAAAGCTCATGGTTTTCAACACATGAAAGATGAGAGCTTTGAGAGAGGAAGAGGGAGAGCTTTGCATGAAAGAGAAAGAGCAAGTGAGAATGAACTAGAAAATCTACAACCATACTCTCAAAATGAGAATGAGAATAATAATAATAACTAAGGAAAATGTGATGGTTAGTTTGGAATGACCATTATCATTTCAACATTAAATACATTTTGCAAGAAACAAGAAGCATCTTGCAAATGAAATGATGATGCTCAAAAGGTCAACAAAAGTCAACCGGTCAACCAAAATCAAAAGGTCAACAAATGTCAAATGGTCAACCTAACCATGGCACAATTATCCTTAATTAATATCATTAATCATATTTCTCATTCTCATTAGGGTTAAGAAAAAGTCAACGGTCAATAACCCTAATGAGAATCCTCTGCCTCTGTTAACCGTGCATACACACCCGCATCCGTGTTCCGAGGAACACGAATACAATGAGACAAAACCAATCCCAAAACAAATACTAGGATCTGGTTTAAACCAAAGCCCGCTAGTATTAACTGCCCGGACACCAAACGTGCACAATTGCGCGGATGTGAACGAACCCCGTCGTAAAACCATGCGACCTCTAGTCTATTTTGCCCAAAAGCGAACAACCCTCTGTGTAGAACTCTAAAGACTCGACACTATGCTGGCAGTGAATTTAATCACAGGCCGCAAGCGGTACTAGCTGTATGTAACGGTCCCCAGGTAGATGCCGATAAGAAGACCGATGATGTGAACCCATCCTAACTCCTACTGAGCCTGAATGTGACAATCTCCATACAGTCCGGTCTGTTCGTCTATGAGTATCGCATGTCGGGCCTAGGGGGCGGTAAACGTCAGACCCCTAATAGCGGTACAAGTCGTGTCGGAGTTAGCCCAGAACACCCTGAGAAATTACTGGAAACACTACCAATAATTCTCGCTTGCCCTGGCCAGGGACTTTATGTAATGGCTCTCCTAGACACAGCGCGATATCAACCCCCAATACCGGGAGAGACGAATCCTGTCTAACCGTCACTGCCTCCAAGTGCTTCGGGACTGCACCCAACTACTACCTGTTTGCATGACTCATTTGAGCCGTGATAGGGTAGTAATCTAAGAACAGTGGGATCACACTCGAGGCGAAGTGACAGTGTCAAGTCAACGGACTAAGCTACTCCTGTCACCTGGGAACTGTTATCTGACGATAGGTATAGTACCAACCAACAGTTCCCAGCGAGTCCTGTCCAGTGTACTCGTAACCTAACGAGCACCCGCATACTATCTCCAGTACGACGTACTGATGGCTGTGGGACAGACCATCTCCCCTGCTGGGATGAGAAGCGCACACGCTAGTCTACTCCGGAGTATCGATGTCCCGTCTCGATAATCCTACGACTAGGGACCTTTATAAGGATGTGCTTGTAGATTACCCAGCCCCACTAGTGTGACTGCCATCACAACGCTGGTAATCAAGCAAAAATCCTAAGGGCACCACTAATATGTATAGGCGATATGCTAAAAGAAACACATGCACATATTAAAGTAGAAACAAACCAAGTAGCATACTACCATTTTGAGTAAGATTGTCTATACAACCGTGAATATCCCAAGCTTCCATTAAGTAATATACAAACTAGTATGATACAGTAATGGCCTCTAGGGCATATACACTAACAGCAATTATCTATGATAAACAACTTGATCAATCCTTAACGACTTTAGATTAATAATGGGTTTAAACGGTATCATTTATCTTGAGCCTCGAGGAGCCGGAGAAGGTGGGTGCTGGCCTATCTAGTTTCGATAACAATGCAAATAACAGAATTTTCGTTGGCAATCGTTTTTGAAAAAGTCATAAATCATGCCGCCCATTTACAGTGGTTGCACGAGTATTCCCAAACTTAAAAAGTTTTCAAAAGATACAATTCTTCTTAAATATAAAATGTAACATCACTTGAATCAAATCATATAGATACATGAACTCAAACTCAAAACTTAAACTTGAAATTGAACCCGCACTTGAATTTGAAAACTTGCCACGAATACTTGAACTTGACATGAACACTGACATGACTTGTACTAAACATTCATGTTTGATCCAACTTGACTCGAACCATGAATACAATTGACATGACTTGCACTTAACATGACCACATGATTCTTGACATGAACTCAATCTTGAAAACTTGATATTATACATTATCTTTTGTATTCATGGATTCGGTCAAGACTCGTAATATTAATCGTAGACTAATATATACGGGGTGCTGGGGTAGTTTAAGTATAAATCCGATAGAATCTCACGAGTCCCATTATTATAAATAATGTTGATGTGGGACCGGGCTGAAACGGTACTTCATGAATGAAGGCCTATGTTTCCAAGCCCCTGGATGATAGCATGTTGGGTTTGGAATAGTTCAATAACAATTGAAATCCCGCTATTTTGGGCGTGTGATTCCTTGTCCCTGGACGATAGCATTGGGTTCAAGAATACTCTTGAGATTTAGTTGATATTCACACTTGAACTTACGTTAGTTAAATTTACCATTTTAGAGACCCCTTAGAACACTGACATTCATTTCATGTTCACTGTACCTAGACTACAGGACCATGCTATACTTGTCTGCTATGCTCATGTTAAATTGACATGCTTACATAGTTGCTATTAACATTACCATGATATACTTATTCATGTTTCGTTTCCATTCATACTTTATCACATGTTACCTAACATATTCATTTATATAAATTCACACCCCATCTTTCTTGGAGACTTACCGAGCGCTAGTTTGCTGACGAGCATTCCATCTATCATTCTTTCTTTCTTTGAATGTTCGTCAGATAATCTAGAGACTAAGGAGGTGGAACTGATTTCAGATGACTGCTCGTGGTTTGAAACCCAGGCCGACTACTAGTCCTTCGGCAGTTATTTCTTTTCACTCCAGTGCCACTGTTTAGGCACTTTCATTGCACTTTTCTTTTCAGTTATTTTGTATCAGTGTAAACTTTATAAAGTTGAGAATATAAATATATGTAAAGTTTGATTTTCATTTTCATGCTCATTCTTGTCAATTTTATATTGCTTATATACGATTAGCATATTTGTTTCGAGAAATGAGTTTCTCAGAATAAATACGACGCAGGTCTCGTCTCGTACTTGCTCCCGTCTTTTGGGAAGCGAGACGCAACGGTTTCCCTTCTCTTCTCCTATATATAACAAGGGCACCCTCTCCTTCATCTCTCTCCACTCTCTTCTCCATCAAACCCAAAGTCGATCAAACCTTCTTCTCTCTCACCACACCTTCATCATCATCATATTCTTCTCTTCTCAAGCCTAACCTATCTCCATGGCCGACCATCCTGACCTCGGCCGAACACTGCAACTTTGTCGTCTTTGAACCCTCATTCTCTCCATCAACAACACCACAAACTCGACCCCATCGCCGTCGTTAACGACAACAGCAGCAGCAACCCACAACATTCAAACCCTCGACCTTCGATCGCCTTTTAGTAGCTTTCCGGGCCAAAGGTCGTAGCTCCAAGGCTGGGTTCGAGTCCGTGTGAGCGCCACAATTATTTTCATGCTTTTGGATCTCCGTTCCGTCAACGTTTCAATTTTGCGCGCGTAAGGGTTCGACGAAATGCCTCAAAAAGAAATTTCGTCATTTCCCACATGTGTAAGTCTTCGTCCGCCTCTCTCCCATTTTCTTCTTTCTGTCTCTTCCTCTTGTCATGTTGCTCCTTCACAAAACCTCTGTCCATCGTAGTCGTTCCCAATATGAAATAAGTTTATGTTTGACAAATATTAATATACTGTTATGATTTTCAGTCCATATATATTTAAGTTTTATTATTATGATCATTGTATAGTAAATGTTTATATGTGAAATAAATACATGAACTAGATCTATATTTTTGGTAATAGTAATACCCTGTTTCTGTTGATACAAACCAGAACAACTAATATATCTTAACTTGTCTACTAATATGTAATCACTTAATCTTAATTACTTTATTATTGTTTATAATTTGTTGTAACCTTACAGCGATGAACAAATTACTGAAATATTACTAATCTGTTTAAATGTATGAAGATATTATATATTATCCTTTCCCTTTGCATATTCTGTCTCTACAACCCTCTTTAGGGGAACCCGGTTGTGAATGGTGCTGGTTAAAGCTCATCTTGAGATCTAGTAGAGTAAGACGCAGAGTTCTTCATAGAGCGTGGTCTTGAAAGGGAAAAATAGATCTATCAAACTAGTATCTTTAAAGTATTTAGATTGCTGACGGGCTTACGTGCATCTTCTCTCTTGAGCCTCGGTGAGCCGGAGATAATGAGTGCTTTCACTTACCTATCCCTCTATCTAAATACAGTTAGTTCATACCATCTCAAACTATTAAGAAAACAGACATTGTATTTAACTTGAATCATTTCTCATATTATACATGTATCCTCTCATACTATGCGACTACTTAAATCATTGTATCTACATGACTTACTTGACTAAACTATTTTATGCTTGACTTAACTTGACTCGAACCATGAATATCATTTGACATGAATACACCTGTCATGATTACTTGCACTTGACATGACTACTTGATCTTGAACTCAATCTTGAAATATTGACATTGAACTGGTGCTATCTTGTGTATTTATGAATTCGAGTAAGACTTATAATTTTAACTATAAATTAAAATACGCGGGGATAAGGGATAATTAGGTAAATAATATATGTCGTGATACGAGAGTCCACTAAAAATCACCTAACATGAATCTTGTGTGCCGTTGTCTCGTGGGTTTGACAGGGCCTCGAACGAAACGTACTGTTGGTCTGTGGGTTTGACGGACCACTCTGGTATACATGCATACCTTCATTATCAAACTACAAACAAATACGTTAGAATAGAATAGCCATACTTATGATACATTGCCATACTCATGTTTAATTGACACCGTTACCTGCCCGCTACTACATTAGATTTCATGTTCTACTTACATACATGTTTCTATCACATTTAAATTCATATACTTTTTGGGTGCTTATAGAGGCCAAGTTCGCCGATGGACATTCCACCATATTTTCTTTCTATCCTTAAAATATTCGTCAGATGACTTAGAGACAGAGGAAATCGAGCCAAGTCAAGAAAATTACTCTCAACTTTCACTGTATGGCCGACTACTAGTTTCCTTTCAGCATTTTACTTTTCCAGTGCACCTCTTGTTTAAGGCATCTTTGTTATTGTACTTTTGTGTCATGACATATTTTATTCGTTTAAAACTCTGTGGAAAATTTGAAGTGCAAATATATCGTAATTGGATTTTTCATTATCAGGTTCATTCTTGTTCTATTTTATATTGCTTATAAAACGTTTAGCATATTTGTTTCGAGAAAGTATCTTCTCGGAATAAATACGTTGCGGGTCTCGTCACGTGCCGTTACCGCTCTTTTGGAAAGCTGGACGTGATAACTTTACATGAACAATCTTCTTTAAAACCTGTGAAAGATGATAAACAAATCCAAAGCCAGCAGCCCACATTAAAATAAAAATCTTTGACAGAAATATTTATTTTTCTTCATTTCAAGCAACAAAGATTAATCAAAGTTTCAATAACTGTAACTCTAATTAACCCATAAAACAAAATGGAGAATAAGATTCAACCAAATATATATACTATCAAATTAAGCCAAACAAACTAGTTCATTATGTAATGCCATGTAATCAGAGGTTCAAACAACAACATAATATGTAAACTTCAAAGACGAGAAAGATATCGTCGTATAGTCTAAATGAAAAATTAAACAAATAAATAAGGTTACACTAAAAACCCCTTAATTATCGCGCTTTCTCACTAAAATACCTTAAAGCTTTCTCATTGTAGCAAAATTCCTTAAGTTCCATTTTTGAGGGTAGTTTAGTGAAAAAACCTCTTAAAAACCATAGTTTAAAAGTATTTTATTGCTATATGAAAACTTCAAGGGTTTTAGTGGGAATGCGATAATTACGGATAGTGTAATGTAATTTACCTAATAAATAAATATGTAAAGATAATCATGGAGACGACGCGACGACAACAACACAAACAACAACACAAGGAGATAATGCACCCAAAGTTCTTGCTCATGATTCCCGTGAGCTCTTTCTTGATCTCTCCGGCCGGATCACTCATCACCCGGACTTATCCTGAAAACAAGAAATTTCAAGGTTGTTAAATCTAATAGAAAATTGTTGAATGCCGTCATTCGATCGCAATCTATTAGCATTGTACATGCCATTTTCAATCAAAATGCTTGAGCTTTACTTCGTTTCTCTGCATGCTGCCTTCGGGATGTTGAATGCCGTCATCCGGAATGTAAGCACTCTCATAGTACCTTTCCCCTTGCGAATAAATACTATCACATCGGATATTTCCTTCATTTCTCAATCCGTGAGGTTCGAGTTGACGGATGTTCTCATTCATTCCACCATAGATCATTACAGAATTGATATAATTAGGTTGCATATGGTTTCCTGCATCCAAAGTTCAAAAGAGATGGGGGAAAAAGCCAGTTAGTTCTCTGTAAAAATGACCAAATCGACGAAAGGGAGAAGACGCTGTTTCATTACCCGAAAACGAAGAAGTCGAAGGCATTTCATTCATGGTTCCATGAATTCCGCCATAGATCATTTCAGGATTGATATAATAAGGTTGCATATGGTTTCCTGCATTCAAAGTTCAAAAGAGATGGAGAAAAAAAGCTAGTTAGTTATCTGTAAAAATGACCAAATCGATGCAATGGAGAAGACGCCATTTCATCACCTGAATACGAAGAAGACGAAGTCATTTCATTCATGGTTCCATGATTCAGCATCAAAGCTTCATGTAAAAGGTATCAGTTAGATTTTTCTTCAACAATTTCATGATGCCAAGTTTCCATATGTAAATTGCTACATTCTAAAATAAATTTTACCTTGGTTGGTAGAGCCCATGGTTCCGATCATGGGTGAGTCGTGCTCGTCGTCATTTAGAAATAAGGAGTTATCGCGAACGATGGAATATCCATATTGTGTCATTTGTTGACAACCAATATCGGAATGTCGAGGATATGATTGTGAATAATCATAAGCTAAGTGGCCTCTCATAATATTGCTCTCATCCCTGTCAAATTCGGGATCAGGATAAAACGGTCCCGGTCTCTGGCTGCAAGAAAGCAGATGCGGGCTGCAGAGTAAAATCCTAGCGTTGTATTTCTCTAAGATTTCTTTGTTAACCGTAATGTAATGCCGCCTATAATCATACATAGGGGGGAAAATAAGTGGCGAAAAAAATTATCATGAGAAAATTAAAATCTGATAGATTGAAGAGTACAAATGTGTACCTGATTTTTGAAGCTGAGGCACCCCTTGTAAAATCATTACATGGCTTAAAATCTAGACGTCTTGGCCGGGGGTGTTTCTCTTTGATGGAGATATCCAGCACCGGCGGTTTGTCTCCGATGAAGAAAATCGGCGGTTTCTCCAACTGCCAAATACACACTTCAGTTATATTTTAGAAATTTCACTAAAATACCTTAAACTGTTGTCGTTCTTCGGATACCATGAGCTTTCAGCATATTTCAATATAATACATGTTTCTTTTATTTATTTGGAGCCAAGTAAGTTTCACTATTTATCTAGCCTAATTTTTTAGTCATGAGTTATTAGTTGCAAATAAATACCGTGAACTCTTGCAGTGTTCAAAATGAAATCGTAAATATTCACAAGACCATCGTTAACTCTACGAGTATTCCAAATGGTTGTACCTCGACGAATAGAGTGCTGGGTTCTTCTCCTTCGCCAGTTTTAACTTTAAATGTTCTAACGTTAGACCATTCGATCATTATTCTGAATTTGGTCCCTCCTTCGATTATTTCCCACACGAGCTTCTCCATTTTATGGTAGCACTTGCACAGTATGTCAACACTGTTGTTTGTCGCCGTTTTCTTCACATGAAAGAATAATACAATTTTTTCCGGAATATGTTCTTTTTGGCTAAAGTACTAACAATTGTTGAATTATATAAGATCATGGTATGTAATTACCCCGTATTCGCCGATAATGATTCCACTTGCAGGAAAATTACAGGGCTGGGAGAGCAATTTCTTCAGCTCGGGATCGGTTTCTTGGCGTTTCTTGTACTTCTTCTCTGGTGGATGTATAGTGCGGCACGCTGGATGGGGATTTCCGTTCTAAAAGTAAATTGGATCAATATGCAAGCAGAATTAGAAAAATGACAGTGACGATGTTTGCAAAAGTTTATGTTCCATGTATATTTCAGAGTTGCTAATACTGATAGCAATATTTTTAAATGGATTAAAAGCATATTTGATATGATAAATTTATCATTTTTCATTTCAGATTCCAAAGTATAGACTTGGAATCAAAGACCAAGAAATTGGTATTCATTGGATAGATTTTTTCCGTATTGTTTAATCAAGAGACGCAAAACTCTATATATATTCATTTGATAATAAAAAAGAGAACAGAAAATAACATTAAAAAAAAAATCTCATCAAGAATCTTAGATAGCATACTCACAAAAATACCTAAGATTAACATATCAACATTCATCGCATGGTAAATGATTCTTAATTTCTAGAGTAGAATATAGAAAAATTCCTAATTTATTTCAAAATCATCAACAAACAGATATGTAAAAATATTATATATCAAGAATCTTATATAATTCCGTTGTCGTCTGGTCCGTGAGAAATTATTCAGCGTGTCGGCAGGAGAGAAAGATGGAAAATTTCGGACACCATTGGCCCGTATTCTTGTTTCTTTCTCTCATGACCGGCACAATGTAGAATTTGCCCGGTCTGGTTAGGATATCTTGATTTTGCCGAGACGATGTGGGTTCAAATCCCGACAACGGAATTCAGATTCTTTTTTCATAAAGAAAAACAAATATGTAGAAATATCACGAACCTTTAAGGGTGCCCCAAAAGCTTGCTCCATAACAAAATTTAAGCAGTTATGATAGTAATTTTAGAGAGAGAGAGAGAGGAGAAGAACCTTCAAAAAATAGAGAGAAGAGAGAGGGAGAGGGTTATATATATATATATATATATATATATATATATATATATATATGCAATTGCTTGTAATTTAAGATTAATCTAAACACCAATAAAATCTTAACCGCTTTTTTGCGTTTTTTTTCGCACATTAATTAGGGTTATTTTTCCCCCCATATCACACCCCAAAATTTTATATTATTGCAAAGTTTTGTAAATAAAATTTTTAAAAATTAAAACGAAGATGCATAATATTAGATAAATTATAACCCATAAAATCTATATTTCGAAGAAAAGATTCAGATAACAATAAAATAACACTTGAAATCAATCCTGTGAATTCTATGATAAGATTAAATACCCTGTTTTGACTTTTCCATGATATAAATCTGATCTAAATTCTACGCAATAAAAATAACATATAATTAAATTTCAAAGAGAGAGAGAGTTAGGGGTTATTGAGAGAAGCACTTATACATTATAAATGTTTTTTGGAGGAGATTAATTTAAACTAAAATAAAATCTTAACAAATTGAGAAGTGCTTTTGCATTGTAACAGTAATTTATCTAAAAATTTAACACTGAATTTTTATAGATAAAAGATGAATCTTAATTCAATAAATTATTTTTTCAACGAAATTTGTGAAAAGAGACAAATGTACATGAAGTCACAAATTTGGAGGAATAAAACATGAAATCACTGAGAAGTATATGACAAATTAAAATACGAATACAAATAATTTTCTGTGCGTTACAACAATCTTTGACAACCATATTAACTGCTCCCATGATTTTTCTGCACAATATGACAATTTTTTTTTCAATTGAAAACTAGACTATTTGCTTTCAGAGTTTAGTTAAGTAAAATCTGGCAATTGAATTGCTGAAGTTATATACTTCAACTTCTTTTTGTTAATTTTTTTTAAAAAGAATTCTTCAAAACTTCTGCTTGTGTTCGTTCATTGTTATTAAATATATTTCCAAATTTTTGGGTTGTTCTCTTCATTGAATCTCAAAAATTGTATCAGATATTTGTTGATCACCACATTCTGGCAACAATACTACCAGTACTACCTTACGGACTATCGTCATACAAAATAGTTGCTAAAGAACGCCGGAAAAAACAAAAGAAAAAAGAAAAAAAATTGCAACGTAAAACAGCATGTTCTCGTCCTCGTCCTCCATCGTTAACTCCTGCAATGACTTCATGTCGTCGTGTCTGTGTCTGCAAGTCTGGAATGCATTCCAGAAGAACTTAATTTACAGATCGTACTCGTCCTTCATTGTTAACTCCTGCGACTTCATTATGTTTTGCTATCATCATATGAGGTTCAACAATAAATTAACAACATATATAATGAATAAAGCATGAAGACGACAAAGATACCATCGTAACATCTCAAACAAACAAACAAATTATTGAATGAACAAGTAAAATTTTCAATCAAAGGTTTGTAATCATAGAAAATTCTATTTTGCATTGAGGAATTCATCGAGCGAATACTTTATTCCCCAAACATTCTTTCTTCCTATACAATTTTTGTAGACACATGCATAGCAAGTGAAATATATATACGAGTAAACATAATAGCGCAGACGACAACAACAACACGAAGAGATAAAGCACCGCAAGTTCACGCTCACGTCTCCCTTGACCTCTTTCTTGATCTTGCTTGATTTTGACTCATTTGGGGAAATCATCGAAGGACGGACCGATGGAAATTTGCTCATGATTATAGACTTGCGGCGGAGGATCGATCTTTCTTGATCTTGCTTGATTTTGACTCATTTGGGGAAAACCGTTGAAGGACGGACCATTGAAAATTTGCTCATGATTATAGACTCTTGTGGCGTAGTATATATCGACTATATGCCTCTCATACATGGTGCACTATGATCCTGAGTTGTATGAAACCACATGGCGTAGTATATATCGACTATAAGCAGCAAAGCGTTCTCATTCATGCCGCCATAGTTCATTGCAAGATAGGTATAATCAAGCTGTCCATCGTTCGCTGCATCCAAAAATTCAAGATACAAAGAAAGAAAAATTATGTTTAGTTTTATGACATATTTGGAATATTAAAGGTTTCAGCTAACAATTTCTTGACGCAAAACCTCCTTAATTTAATGCATTCTATAATAAAATCATACCTGCTTTTGATAAGTTAGTTCTTGGTCAGGAATGAGTCACGTAGATACAGGGGTTGTCGCGAATGAAGAATCTCATTCTGGTCGAATTCCAGATTTGCACATAAAGGTCTGGGAATCTCGCTGCATAAACTCAATTCCGGGCCCCAGTTTAAAATTATGTCGTAGCATCGCTCTAGAATTCCATTGTCAAATAATTCCACCTATAAGCATATCCAAGAAAAAATAAATCTAAATAAAAAGAAAAAGAAATTACCATGATATGATTTAAAAAATAACTAAACTATACCTGAATCTTGAAGCCTCGGCATAATCTGTAAAATCACTGCAATCTTTCCACTCTATAGGCTTTCCCGACGGTAGTTTCGCTTCGAAGAAGAAACTCAGTGGATATTTCAACTGTCAAATAAACATTCGATTCTAGGTTTGCTAAGTTTAATGATCCGTGATTATTTTTCTTTTTCTTTTTTTTATATATAGACTAAATTTCATTAGCATATCTTAGGTCATTGTCGATCTTCAGATTGATACTTAAATAGCAAGTAAATACCATGAACTTTTAGCAATATTTCAATAACATACCATGAAAGTTCATGGTACTTTTTTGCATAGGACTAAGTTTAATGTGTGTGTGCGCGCGATCCTATAGATCTGGGCCTAAACTAAACAATTCACGCATCATGTATAACACAAAATTTTTGATGATATGAGCCGTTCATCTTGAACTATGCATTTAGTTGTTGATGAACGGTTCAGATCTAAAACTGAACGGTTTCTCTAAAATTTGGTTTCTAAAATGTGGCTGCTTTTAACGAAGCTGTTGATAGTTGATAGTTTATATATATATATATATATATATATATATATATATATATATATATTTGTTGATAGTTGATAGTTAAAAGCTGCTGTTAATATCTTGACCTAAAATGATCTATTATTGATAAACCATTAATTTTGTAATCGTCATCGCTAAAACAAACGATTTCGAAATTGCACGAATTTTTTGGTGTGATGTTGTATTACACCTATTAGATCAAGTTCATCGGACCTGGTCGGGCTTTCCGTTGCTAAGTTTAGACCCGTGCCTATTGTTGGAGATTTTGACAGAGCAATAATGAAAAATTGGAAGCAAAAGTGATTCTGCAGATGATCTTTTATTAGATTAAAAAAACAAAGCCTTTAAATAGGCATTACAAGCTAAACGTGACTTGAAAGCAGAGCAAATTCTTAGCCTAGAAAATCTCAACTATTTAACTACTTCCATCGGCACATAATCTGTCTAGGAGATTTATTCAACTTGACTACTAACAAACTACTAACAAATCTATCTAGGAGATTTATTCAACTTGACTACTAACAAACTACTAACAGAAACATTCGAATTACTCTAACTTCAACACTCCTCCTTTATTCGAAAGTTGAAACTCCCAATTGTGTACTGAACTCTTCATGTTTTGCTTGTGGCAAACTCTTGATTAATAAGTCTGCAATGTGTTCATTGGTTCCACAGTTATCCAACTGAATTTCTTCTTTAGCAATCAGCTCCCATATAAAATGATGCTTGATTTCGATGTGTTTCGTCCTGCTGTGGTGTACCGGATTCTTTGCTAACATCACTGCTGACTTGTTATCACATTTCATACTAGTAGGTTTGATCTGTTCTTGCCTCAAGTCGCTTAGAATCCTTCTTAACCAGACTGCTTGACAACTTGCTGCAGCAGCTGCCACATTCTCAGCCTCTGTCGAAGATTAAGCCACTGAGGCCTGTTTCTTTGAACTCCAGGATATGGCTGCAGTACCTAGGACGAAACAATTGCCGGATGTGCTTCTCCTATCTTCCACAGAACCGGCCCAGTCGCTGTCGGTGAAACCTTTTAGGCTGAAGTCATTAGTCTTGCAAAACCAAATATCATAACCTTTAGTTCCTGCCAAGTAGCGGAGAACTCTCTTGGCCGCTCCAAAATGATGGCTTGTTGGACTGTGCATAAAACGAGATAAGACACCAACAGAATAAGCTACATCAGGTCGAGAATGAGTAAGATAAATTAGTCTTCCAACCAAACTTCTGTAGAGTCTTGCATCTGTCAATCTCGTACTGTCATCCGAACTCAATTTCTCATTTATATTCATTGGTGTCGCAACAGGCTTGCATCCTTGCATATTAAATTTCTTCAATGTGTCATCCACATATTTCCTCTGTGACATGAATATCCCTTTCTGAGTTTGAACGATCTCCAGCCCCAAAAAATATTGTAACTCTCCTAAATTAGTCATCTCAAAAATATTTTTCATTGATGCTTGAAATTCAGGTATAAGCTGCAAGGACGAGCTAGTATAGATCATATCATATACGTAAAGATTTACTATGAGTAAGTCATTCGTACCTTGATTCTTTACATAGAGAGCTGGTTCGTGAAGGCTCCTTTCAAACCCATTCTTGAGGAAGAAATCGTCGATCTTACTGTACCAGGCACGTGGTGCTTGCTTGAGCCCGTAGAGAGCTTTCCGCAACTGAAGTACCTTTTCTTCCTCTGTCTTGCTTTCGAAACCTGGTAGCTGACTTACATAGACCTCCTCCTTTAAATCGCCATTTAGAAATGCGGATTTAATATCGAACTGAAAAATTTTCCATTGCTTTTGGGCTGCTACCGCCAAGATTATCCGCACGGTTTCTGTCACGCCCCGCTTCCCAAAATACGGAATACGAGGGGTAGACAAGGCCAGCCATGCTCCTACGGTCAAGGAAATGTCCTGCCGTAGTCACACTTCGGCTTCTAGTTTTTCATGGTAAACAGTAAATAATGCGCAGGTAAGGAGAGATGCAGTAACTGAAAGAAACAATGTAAAGAACTGACCTGAGGGGGAACAAATATGGATATAACTCTGGATATCAAATCGAGGTGTCTGTGATATACGTCTAGTCCTGGTCCAGGCTAAATCTTCTTCTCACACTGAGCATGCATACTCAGGTCGTCAGAGCGACACAATAGCAATATAATATATATATAATCAAGTGACAGTTCTAACAGTGGTAATAGATATGAATAACAGTAAATCAATGATAGCATGAATATGAATGTGCAGTAATCAATGCAGCGGAGCAGTAAAGCAGTAGAACGATATGTCACGTATGTCAGCACAGTATATGAGGTATATAAATGCCAGTATCCCTATCAGTCTCTAAGTCTCACTGTACAGGTCACTAAGCCTATCGTCAGTCCAAGTGTGAGAGTCAACCACTCGCGAGTGTCCTCCATCCAAGGGTAGAACCCAAGGGCAAGGGACCACGGGCCCAACATATAACATGTATATCACGGTGAATATCATATATCCTGTAAATCTCCATATATCTCCCTAAATATATAAGCCGGCATGGGACTCCCGAGATTCTGTTGAACTCACACTTAAACTACCCCACACCCCGTGGTTCATATCAAACGCTAACCATAACCCTAAATACTAATCGATCCGTGACAAGTCTGCGCGAGAACTGGAGGCAGGACCTCCATCAAGCACGTCCCGACTAATACCTAAGATAAATGGCAGAGTCTGGTGTCTTATCTGTGACACCCGTGCAAGAGCTTCTATAAGTGTCCCATACCACTTATAGTCACACGTACACGCATCCCACAGACGTCGACAATGCGATAGAATAATAGGGTCACTGATTGTGCACAAGTACGTATCACTTTCACTTATTCACGGATACACGAACACTGACGTACTTGCCACAATCATCACTAAAATCTAACACTGGGTAAATGCACGATGTCACTAGGTTATCCCTACAATGATATGAGTATGATATGATACGTAAACAGTATATGAAGCACGATTAAGGTGTCATAAAAACAGTATTCTATCCCTTGCACGATTTATCATGAAACGTACGTGTATAGTTTAGCGAAACGATAAACAGGTAAAATTTAATATGTTCAGTTGTTCATCCATCGAATTTAGTTTCATGCCCATCGGGTTCCAGGATCATTAATTATAACCATTTCATTTTAAGCGCTCGCGGCTGGAAATCCGATTTCAGAATCAGAAGTCTGTTTCGCAACGCATTTTAATCCCAGTTGGGATCAGATTTTAGCGATGCTACAGTTGGATGAAATCTAGGGTTTTCAGTAAGGTTTTCAACGTAATAGACGGATCTTCAATCGCATCTGTACGTCAGGAGATATACACTATTTAACACTAATATGTCAGTTCTGATTCTGCTGGGACTGTTATGTGTCCCGATCTATTAAATTACAGATTAAATATCAAACGGTAACGAAACAGAATGAAACCAATTGTGTTGTCTAGCTAACAGATTTACCTATAATAATCAGTGGAGTTCCGCCATCTACGAGTTAATGAGATCTTGTGATACCCATTACGGAACAGCAAGCAACAACTGGAGTAGCTCTGGACTGCAGTCCAGAGTCGTACTCCGATCCGAATATCATCACAATTTAAGTACAGGAATGTCTAGAAACTGGTATAGGGTTAAAGTTCGTCGAGTCATCTTCGAATTGAGCCTTCGAACTCACCATTCTAGTATGTATATGATTTATGGTGAATTTAACGGTTTTCAGGTACAATAAAATTCAGTCTTACGGTTAAACTTGGCGGTAGTTGTTTTAGTCATTAACGGTCATATTTTCTAGCGAAACTTGCACAGGGTATCCATCACAGCAAGGGCCAAAGTAAGTAATCCAGTTCCGCCAATTTAGAAAAATATTTCCTTTGGGAACACGCGTCGAGCAGGTTATGGCACATAATTAGTTTAAACCCGTAACTTATAATCTATGTATTTAGCGATTTTAACTTAAGTAAAATAGCATGTAAGCAAGTAAAATACTTGCCTGGGAACGCCTCGGGGTCGCACGGTAGCAGCGGCGTCACGAGCGCGTGATGTACGCCGTGAAACGGATTTGCACGAGCTTGAATCGAGATGCGGATTTTGTGTCGGAGTTGTCCGGAGTCGTTGCACGGTTACTGGAGGTTGAGGAGTGCTTGATGATTCTCTGCGAGTGTACTGGGGTCAACGACGGTCGACGGCGTCGCTCCGGCAATGGCCGCAGTGAGGGTTTGTAAAGAGAAATGGGTTTTGTGTGGTTTTGAAGAGTGAGGGAATTAACAGAGGAGAAGGAGTTAGAGAGAGAAATTGGAGAGAGAGAGGGAGCACAGAGGGAGAGTGGGAGAGAGCTGAGAGAGAGAGAGAGATCTGAGATGAGAGACGAGAGAGAGAAGGCACAGAAGGAGGGGGAGAGAGCTGAGAGAAAAAACAGGGGAAGGTGAGAGAGTGCAGGGAGATTGAGAGAGCTTGGGAGAGGGGTGTAAGTGGTGAAGGTGATACTGCTGGCGACGAGGAGGTCGTAGGGTGGTCGGCAAAGGGGTGGAGAGATCGCTGTCGTCGGGGTGCAAGGTGGTGGTCGGCTCGGACGAAATGGGTTGGTGTGCAGGGGTGCTCGGCAGGGGCTCGGGTTAACGAAGGTGGAGTCGTAGAGGAGTCGTGTTGGTAGGGGAGGAGTTGTCGAGGGTTGTCGACGTCGGAATCGAATGAGGGAAAATGGGGTGCCGGGGTCAGTTGATGGGTGCAGGGGAGATCGGTCGGTGGGAGAGAGGAGGAAAGAAAGAGAGGTGAACGTTGAGGGAGCGGGTCGCAGGGAAACGTGCGCGTCGTGGGGAGTAACGCTCGCGAGCGTGAGCATCGGCGGAGGCGAGGAGCGCGGAGGAGGAAATGGATCGCGCGCGTGAATGGAGGAAAGAGCCGTTGGGGAGATATACAGTAGAAGGCGGGTCGGGTCGGGGAGCGCAAGCTGGGTCGAAGGGAAATGGGCCGGGCTAGTGTGGAAATTAGGGAAATTATATGGAAAAGAAACAGGCCGAGAGCGGGCTGGGCTAGGGAAAGGTCGAGTTGTGTTGGGTGTGTAGAATTTTAGAAAAAAGGAAAAGTAGTGGGCTTAGGGGAGAAGGGTTTTAAAAAAATTTAGAGTTGGCTGGAAGAAAAAGGGTAAAAGAAAAGTGAATTTATTTAAATTGGATTTTTGTGTTGTTGGGCTGGGGATGTAGCTGAGTGAGAAGTGATTTAGTTTTGGGTTTTAAATTTTCAAATAGAATAAATGGGACTTTAAAAATAAATATATAATTATATAAAAATAGATAAAATTATATATAAGAATAAATAGGAATCTAGAGTAATAAAATACGGATTTTGGTATTACAGGGGCTGGGTATTACATCATACCACCTTTACAAAAATTCCGTCCTCGAAATTTAAAATAGACGATAAATTATACAAATATAAGCGAAAGCTATTAGATTGCACACTAACACAAAATATTTGTTAACAGTACGTGGACGAAGAAACTTGAAATATAAATAAGTAAGGACCACATACGGAAAGGTAGATCTATATAGGTATAAGGCAAGAATAACTATAAGGGCAACTACGAGTATACGAGAACATATGTATCAATAACGAACAATAATAATCAGAATGTATTCGATAAAAGTCAAAACTCACGTATGTGCACAACTAAGTCTATCAAAAGTAAGCAGAAAATAAGTATAAGGCTCAACCCTCTAACATAGTAATTATAGGCACAAAACCCGAAAATAAGATACTGACAATAAAGTAGTGAAACATTTTGTTGGTAGGTTATAGCATTTTAGGATAACGTATCGAAAAATATGTTTAAAATGATTTAGAAGACTTGTATAGTGAATCTAAGAAACATGGAATAAAATTTGCGCGGTGTAAGGTTGCGCTACTGAAAATAAAAATAATAGTAGTGTGCTTTGAAATACATAAAGCTAATTAGTCAATAATACGCACTCTTCGACAAATACAAGATAATGAAACCAATTTTTCAAATAATAAAGTCTTTAAATGTACATAGGGTAAAAAGAAAACACACAAAAATGTATAGGACTAGATAGGGTAAGGATCAAAGGTCGAGGTGTGTCGGCTTTAGGCTGAAAATCAAGGAGATTGGGATCGGGTCAACACAGGGAGTAAGGGCGAGCCACAAAGGACTATAAGGTGAAGGTATGAGGAGGACAACGGTCGGAATATCCTACGACTCAAGATTTGAAGGGTTAGCGAACTCGGAATTTAATAAGATATGTTCTCCTTCCAGAAGGATCTCACAGGGCACAGACGAATGATGAAGGGTGGACCTCTAAAAGATCGGGTGTGATACTGGTTAAACTGAGTGAGAGTTAAGGCAAAGGAAGGAGTAGAGGGTGACAGATCTAGTTAGAGGGAATAATCGTGCAGAAGAAATATCAAACATCAAGGGAACAAAAAGATCGATGGATTAACGAACTCAACAATTTAATTCATTTCAAAAGATTCCAAACCAAGCATTCTCAAAGAAGAAAGGTGGCCCTAAACTATACAAAGATTTAACTAGGCCAAAGAAGACAACATCAAAAAGAAATTCTGTCAGTCGCGGTTGTGGAGATTCAACAGGTTGCGGTAAGCTCGCACACTCAGGTAGGGGCGTCCGTCTCCATATCGCCTCGCGGGCATCGCCATTGGAAGTTCTCCCACAGCAGGGTCTTGATCTTCCGGTCTTTCTCCCTCGGGTGGGGCTTCTTCATCGAGGTCCGATTCCATGTGATTCTCTTCTCCTGGATTCTCTTCCATAGGATTTTCCTCCTCTGGATTTTCTTCTATTGGTTCTTCCTCGGGATCTTCCTCTATCGGGTTCTCTTCCGAGTCTTCTTCCTCTTCGTCGGAATCGCTTATCATGTCAAACTCTGGGGTGGCTGCTCCTTCGTCCTCTGACTCGCTGTTTCCGAAAATGACCTGGGGACCGTTGATCTCATCGTCAGACTCATCAGCGTGTGGTCTAAGGAAACACATGACTGCGCATCCTCATCTGGATGCGGCGCTGCTCCACGGTGGGCCATGGCCTGAAAAGAAAGAGTCATGATTAGACAGTAGAATACATCAAGAAAATAGCTCAGGGTACGAAGTATAGGAAAATATGCGGTGGCAGGAACCGAAAAATCAGGATAATAATGCTGTGATAATGAATAGTATAAATAAGGGAAATGACAAGAGAAAGATACATATATTACGATTCAAGTTTTATTGCATTCAACTAAAAGTTCAACGGATACAAGATTTCAAACGGAAAGAAATATTCATAAGGGGATGACAACATAATGCTGAAATTAGAAAACAGGAAAATTCTTCTTTGATTGCTAGGCCGCTGCATTCTCGTCACGCGAGTTGAAACCTGTGTTGGGTCCGCCTTATCCTCGAAATTCGAACTACTCAGTAGTCCTCACTTGGCAGAAGTAGGGAGTGTGAACGAGTCTCCTCCCTGTAGTTCTTTCCTTTCTGGGCAACCGTTGATGAGATTTTTGTTGGACCCGCATATCAAACATTTCCCTTGGGCGCGACGACAATCCCTCTGAAGATGTCCTGGCCTCTTACAGTACCCACAACATGGGGTCTTCTGCTGCTTCAGTCGCGGGGAAACAAATTGGCGCTTCATTTTCTTCTCTTTTCCTCGTCTAACGGGGATCCCTTTATGATTGGAGACAGCCGCTGGTGCCTGATTCACCTGTCTTCTCAGTCCTTCAGCCAACAAGTCGTTTGTTCGCTCCTGGGCTTCCTTTAGACCTTGCAGTACACTCAGAATCTCAATGGTCTGATTCTGGGGAGCGGATATAGATGAAGAGTCGTTGGAAGACATGATCCTGAAACAACAATTTTTGAGGATGATAATAAGTCACAAGCTATACAAATCAAAATATAATATGGATAGGACAAAGATTCAAGAATATCAGAGGTGATGAATTTATTATAAGTGGAGAATCAACTGTATGACTTTAAATCACTTGAATAGAGTACGGTAGTGCAATTTCAAACCACGTAACCTTGTCAAATTGCCCGAAACCATAGCGAATGGATAGCTGAACACACGATGTGAATATAGATCAAGGATACCAAGTTTACAATCTAGACTGAAGGATGTCTTAGATTGTCAAGCTATACACGGAAAACTGCAATCCCAATCGAAGCAAAACCTAGGCTCTGATACCAACTAAACCATGTCACGCCCCGCTTCCCAAAATACAGAATACGAGGGGTAGACAAGGCCAGCCATGCTCCTACGGTCAAGGAAATGTCCTGCCGTAGTCACACTTCGGATTCTAGTTTTTCATGGTAAACAGTAAATAATGCGCAGGTAAAGAGAGATGCAGTAACTGAAAGAAACAATGTAAAGAACTGACCTGAGGGGGAACAAATATGGATATAACTCTGGATATCAAATCGAGGTGTCTGTGATATACGTCTAGTCCTGGTCCAGGCTAAATCTTCTCCTCACACTGAGCATGCATACTCAGGTCGTCAGAGCGACACAATAACAATATAATATATATAAAATCAAGTGACAGTTCTAACAGTGGTAATAGATATGAATAACAGTAAATCAATGACAGCATGAATATGAATGTGCAGTAATCAATGCAGCGGAGCAGTAAAGCAGTAGAACGATATGTCACGTATGTCAGCACAGTATATGAGGTATATAAATGCCAGTATCCCTATCAGTCTCTAAGTCTCACTGTACAGGTCACTAAGCCTATCGTCAGTCCAAGTGTGAGAGTCAACCACTCGCGAGTGTCCTCCACCCAAGGGTAGAACCTAAGGGCAAGGGACCATGGGCCCAACATGTAACATGTATATCACGGTGAATATCACATACCCTGTAAATCTCCATATATCTCCCTAAATATATAAGCCGGCATGGAACTCCCGAGATTCTGTTGAACTCACACTTAAACTACCCCACACCCCGTGGTCCACATCAAACGCTAACCATAACCCTAAATACTAATCGATCCGTGACAAGTCTGCGCGAGAACTGGAGGCAGGACCTCCATCAAGCACGTCCCGACTAATACCTAAGATAAATGGCAGAGTTTGGTGCCTTTTCTGTGACACCCGTGCAAGAGCTTCCATAAGTGTCCCATACTACTTATAGTCACACGTACACGCATCCCACAGACGTCGACAATGCGATAGAATAATAGGGTCACTGATTGTGCACAAGTACGTATCACTTTCACTTATTCACGGATACACGAACACTGACGTACTTGCCACAATCATCACTAAAATCTAACACTGGGTAAATGCACGATATCACTAGGTTATCCCTACAATGATATGAGTATGATATGATACGTAAACAATATATGAAGCACGATTAAGGTGTCATAAAACAGTATTCTATCCCTTGCACGATTTATCATGAAACGTACGTGTATAGTTTAGCGAAACGATAAACAGGTAAAACTTAATATGTTCAGTTGTCCATCCATCGAATTTAGTTTCATACCCATCGGGTTCCAGGATCATTAATTATAACCATTTCATTTTAAGCGCTCGCGGCTGGAAATCCGATTTCAGAATCAGAAGTCTGTTTCGCAACGCATTTTAATCCAAGTTGGGATCAGATTTTAGCGACGTTACAGTTGGATGAAATCTATGGTTTTCAGTAAGGTTTTCAACGTAATATATGGATCTTCAATCGCATCTGCACGTCAGGAGATATACACTATTTAACACTAATATGTCAGTTCTGATTCTGCTGGGACTGTTATGTGTCCCGATCTATTAAATTACAGATTAAATATCAAACGGTAACGAAACAGAATGAAACCAATTGTGTTGTCTAGATAACAAATTTACCTATAATAAGCAGCAGAGTTCCGCCATCTACGAGTTAAGGAGATCTTGTGGTACCCATTACGGAACAGCAAGCAACAACTGGAGTAGCTCTGGACTGCAGTCCAGAGTCGCACTCCGATCCGAATATCATCACAATTTAAGTACAGGAATGTCTGGAAACTGGTATAGGGTTAAAGTTTGTCGAGTCGGCTTCGAATTGAGCCCTCGAACGCACCATTCTAGTATGTATATGATTTATGGTGAATTTAACGGTTTTCAGGTACAATAAAATTCAGTCTTACGGTTAAACTTGGGGGTAGTTGTTTTAGTCATTAACGGTCATATTTTCTAGCGAAACTTGCACAGGGTATCCATCCCAGCAAGGGCCAAAGTAAGTAATCCAGTTCTGCCAATTTAGAAAAATATTTCCTTTGGGAACACGCGTCGAGCAGGTTATGGCACATAATTAGTTTAAACCCGTAACTTATAATCTACGTATTTAGCGATTTTAACTTAAGTAAAATAGCATGTAAGCAAGTAAAATACTTGCCTAGGAACGTCTCGGGGTCGCACGGTAGCAGCGGCATCACGAGCGCGTGATGTACGCCGTGAAACGGATTTGCACGAGCTTGGATCGAGATGCGGATTTTGCGTCGGAGTTGTCCAGAGTCGTTGCACGGTTACTGGAGGTTGAGGAGTGCTTGATGATCCTCTGCGAGTGTATTGGGGTCGACGGCGTCGCTGCGGCAATGGCCGCAGTGAGGGTTTGTAAAGAGAAATGGGTTTTGTGTGGTTTTGAAGAGTGAGGGAATTAACAGAGGAGAAGGAGTTAGAGAGAGAAATTGGAGAGAGAGAGGGAGCACAGAGGGAGAGTGGGAGAGAGCTGAGAGAGAGAGAGAGATCTGAGATGAGAGACGAGAGAGAGAAGGCACAGAGGGAGTGGGAGAGAGCTGAGAGAAAAAACAGGGGAAGGTGAGAGAGTGCAGGGAGATTGAGAGAGCTTGGGAGAGGGGTGTAAGTGGTGAAGGTGATGCTGCTGGCGACGAGGAGGTCGTAGGGTGGTCGGCAAAGGGGTGGAGAGGTCGCCGTCGTCGGGGTGCAAGGTGGTGGTCGGCTCGGACGAAATGGGTTGGTGTGCAGGGGTGCTCGGCAGGGGCTCGGGTTAACGAAGGTGGAGTCGTAGAGGAGTCGTGTTGGTAGGGGAGGAGTTGTCGAGGGTTGTCGACGTCGGAATCGAATGAGGGAAAATGGGGTGCCGGGGTCAGTTGATGGGTGCAGGGGAGATCGGTCGGTGGGAGAGAGGAGGAAAGAAAGAGAGGTGAACGTTGAGGGAGCGGGTCACAGCGAAACGTGCGCGTCGTGGGGAGTAACGCTCGCGAGCGTGAGTGTCGGCGGAGGCGAGGAGCGCGGAGGAGGAAATGGATCGCGCGCGTGAATGGAGGAAAGGGCCGTTGGGGAGATATACAGTAGAAGGCGGGTCGGGTCGGGGAGCGCAGGCTGGGTCGAAGGGAAATGGGCCGGGCTAGTGTGGAAATTAGGGAAATTATATGGAAAAGAAACGGGCCGAGAGCGGGCTGGGCTAGGGAAAGGTCGAGTTGTGTTGGGTGTGTAGAATTTTAGAGAAAAGGAAAAGTAGTGGGCTTAGGGGAGAAGGGTTTTAAAAAAATTTAGAGTTGGCTGGAAGAAAAAGGGTAAAAGAAAAGTGAATTTATTTAAATTGGATTTTTGTGTTGTTGGGCTGGGGATGTGGCTGAGTGAGAAGAGATTTAGTTTTGGGTTTTAAATTTTCAAATAGAATAAATGGGACTTTAAAAATAAATAAATAATTATATAAAAATAGATAAAATTATAAATAAGAATAAATAGGAATCTAGAGTAATAAAATACGGATTTTGGTATAACAGGGGCTGGGTATTACAGTTTCAAAACGATCCACCGGAGAGAATGTTTCTTCGTAGTCGATTCCCTGTTGCTGCGTGAAACCTCTAACCACCAGCCTAGCTTTGTATTTCTGAACACTTCCATCTGCCAAATACTTTGTCTTGAAGATCCATTTTAAACTAATAACATTTTTACCTTCTGGAAGATCGACCAACTCCCACGTTTGATTTCTTTGGATTGCTGACAGTTCTTCTCTCATTGCAAGTCTCCATTATTTTCTTTCCATGGCTTCTTCCATAGTGATTGGGTCCCCAGCAAATAGAACCAGTGCTGAAGTTGTGTTCCCCTCAATCTCAAACCGACGTCGAGGAACTCTCCCCCGCTCACGTCTACGTAGCTGAGCTGACTCTTTCGGAGAAGATTCTTCAGATGTTGAGACTGAGCTTGATTTCTCCGGAGTTGAAGACTGTGAACCTTCTGAACCATCATTTTCGGGCTCGACTTGTTCAAGGGCACTTTGTTCTTCTTCAGTCTGAACGTAAGGGATTTGGCTGTTGTCTTTGGCTTCCCAATCCCAACTGGCCTGTTCGTCAAATACAACATTGCGACTAACGGTAATCTTTTTACTCAAGAGATCATATACTCGGTAAGCCTTTGATTTAGTGCAATAACCAATAAACACATGCTTTTGTGATTTCCCATCTAGTTTATGTCGTCCTGTTGTAAGCAAGACATAACATATGCACCCGAACACTCGAAGATGACTTACGGAGGGTTTACTTCTGCTCCATGCTTCATACGGAGTTTGGTTCCATACTGCTTTGGTCGGTGAGATATTGAGAATATGAACAGCTGCTGCAACTCCTTCAGCCCAAAAAGAATTTGGTATTCCATTCTGTTTCAACATCGATCGAACCATTTCCACAACCGTCCGATTCTTGCGTTCAACCACGCCGTTCTGTTCGGGAGTATACGGTGCTGTGAGCTGCCTTCTTATTCCTTGTTCATCGCAGAAGGCATCGAAATCTTTTGAGGTAAACTCACCTCCACGATCGGTACGGAGTATTTTTACAACTTTCCCACTTTGTTTTTCCACAAGTGTCTTGAACTTCTTGAAGCACTCGAAGCTTTCTGATTTGTGCTTCAAGAAATATACCCAGCTCATCCTACTAAAATCATCAATAAATAGGAGAAAGTACTTACTGCCAGCTAATGATTCTGTTCTCATGGGACCACACAGATCGGCATGGATGAGCTCGAGAATATCTTCAGCTCTCTTTGATTTTCCTATCGGAAAAGATTGTTTTGCTTGCTTTCCAATCATGCACCCTTCACAGACTTTCTCTAATGACTTGATGACAGGAAGATCATTCACCATTTGCTTGTTCTTTAGCAGCTGCAGTCCTTTAATGCTAAGATGGCCATATCGCTGATGCCATAGCTTGTTTTCCGCAAGAGTCTTGCTCACCATGGCTTTTTCTGTTATTTCAGCAAAATCAAGAGCATACATACGATTTGTTGACATACGAGCACAAGCAAGAATTTTACCAGTGATTTTGTGTTTTACCGTGCATCTAAAATCATCAAATACCACCATGTAACCAGATTCATTCAATTGTCCAACGCTCAGCAAGTTGTGTGCTAAAGATGGAGCAAATTGAACATCCTTAATAAATTTTTTCTGGTTACCTACTGAGATCTCAGCTATGCCCTTACCTTTAATCTGTAATTGTTTATCATCTCCAAGCCGTACTTGTGATTTGACAGTCTCATCGAGCACTTTGAATTTGGAGCGATCTCCGGTCATATGATGAGAGCAGCCGCTATCAATGTACCAGATGTCATTTTTCTTTGTTGTTGTTGCTACTGTTATAAACATGAAGTTATCTTCCTTTTCTTCAGCATAATTTGCCTCTTCTGGTTTGGACTAACAATACCTATCAGAGTGCCCAAATTTATTACAGTATGAGCACTTGACAGTATTGTTTCTGCCTCGGCCCCTGCCTCTATGGCCTCCTCGACCTCTTCCTCTTCCATATTGATTTGAGGATTCAGACTCCCCCTTGGTCTGAAAGGCTATTTCTTCTTCCTTCCCATTAGATCGGTTGATTCGCGCCTCATGAGCTTGAAGTGATCCCATCAGTTCATCAAACGAGAAGGTGGACAGGTCCTTAGATTCTTCGATTGCAGTCACCACATGATCGAACTTGGATGTCAGACTCCTTAGAACCTTGGCAACGATTGTTTCGTCTGATATCTGATCTCCGTAGGATCTCATTTGCCCTACAACCGACGAAACTCTTGCCAGAAAATCTTGTACAAACTCGTTATTTTTCATGGAAGAAGTTTCAAAATCACGCCTTAGGGATTGCAATTTTACCCTTATTACCTTGGAGGAACCCTGATATTCAGTCTTGAGCGTGGTCCACGCTTGCTTGGCCGTGGTAGCTGCGGCTATCCTGGAAAAAATCGACTCATCCACTGCCTGCTGGATGAAGAAGAGAGCTTTGGCATCCCGTTTTAGATGCTCTTTGTTGCGAGTCTCGTCTTCTTTATTTTCTTCATATCCTGTTTCGACATAATCGCATAGATCTTGAGATCGAAACAGTGTCTTCATTTTGATGCTCCAAAATTCATATGAATCTCCTTTGAACAGCGGAATTTGTGGCTGTGAAGTACCGACACCGGCGTTGGCAGCCATGTTTGCGAGTGAAGCAGTCAAAGAAAATTCCCAGTTCTGAAAGAACCTGGCTCTGATACCACTTTTGTTGGAGATTTTGATAGAGCAATAATGAAAAATTGGAAGCAAAAGTGATTCTGCGGATGATCTTTTATTAGAGTAAAAAACAAAGCCTTTAAATAGGCATTACAAGCTAAACGTGACTTGAAAGCAGAGCAAATTCTTAGCCTAGAAAATCTCAACTGTTTAACTACTTCCATCGGCACATAATCTGTCTAGGAGATTTATTCAACTTGACCACTAACAAACTACTAACAAATCTGTCTAGGAGATTTATTCAACTTGACCACTAACAAACTACTAACAGAAACATTCAAATTACTCTAACTTCAACACCTATAGCATCAAAACTCTCTCTATATATATCAAAGACATCGTAGAACTTCACATAATTAACCATTATAATTCCAAGTGTTATTCCGAAATAATCGTACCTCGACTATGAGAACATCAGGTTTTCCTTCTTCTCCCCAGACAGCTTTAAACGTTGCGACCTTCGGCCATTCAATCTCTATTTTAAATTTTGTAACAGCGCGAAGTATCTCCCACACAAGTTTCTTCCATTTGAAGTAGCACTTTAAAGCTACATCATTTTTGGTCCTTGACTCTCTCTAAAAATAAGAGATACGATTTTCAGGAAAAATAATAGTGAAAATGTGCGACATTTTGAACATATAAAGATCATGATTATAATTACCACATATTTATCGATCCTGATTTTACTTGCGACAAGATGGAAGGTCTTATAACCACATTTCTCCGCTTCATCTTTCGCGTTTATAATATCTCTGAACTTTTTTATTTCATTCGGTGCTTGTTTTTCTGCCAAGAGCTCTCATATGCGTGGATCACTTTCGTCAGATTCCAGTACAAGTCTTCTTAAAGAAGAATTTTTGTTCTGTAAAAGAAAAAATATTAACTACGATAGTTTATAAAAAAATATTAAGTGCAATAATGTGGCTGCTTTTATCAAAGTTCTTTTGAAAAATTGTATCCAAGTTTAAACAAGAAATTTGGAAGCATGAAATTAATAAATAAGACCAACTATTTATGTTCCATTGAACTTCCAGAGTTCTAAAACTTAAATTTGTCATACATATGCTAATAATTAATATAGATTTTTTTTTTAAAAAACCAATTTTTCATTATAAAACTATTGTTAAAAAATTTCAAACAAAATATTCCATTAAACGGTAAATAATATATCAATTAAATATTCAAGGAATATAAAACTCTAGGAAGAGATTTATCAAGAAAATTAAATAAAACTAAACAAACTAATAAAGAAATAATGCTGCATCTTCAGTACATCAAATCTAACATTCCAATATTCCAAGAAAGGAAAAACAAAAAAGAATAATAGGCCAAAACTATCCTTTTTTATAAGTCATCAAATCTAAGGTTACTTGATCTCAATAATGAATTATATGTTGGGTTGTAACTCACATCTTTAGTTTCATATCGAAATTGATAAGAAGGTGATGTGATATATAATACAACTTAGACCTCTACCTATGAGTTGGAGTCATAAATTACACCCCACGGTCGAGGTCAACAAATCAAAGTCAAAGCCTGAAAAGTGGGCCCGGGCTCAAGCCCGAATCCAAGTCAAGTGGGCCCAAGTCCGAACCCAAGTCCCCTTTAAAACACAACACGCACACACTGCACATTGAGTTGGCATGACCAGTTTTATCCGTCAATCGATATTTCAGGTTGAACGTTCATGCGAACTTAATCAACATATACATCAATTGCATGTACTGAAATCAAGCTTCTTTTTGCAGGTTAACAGTTTTCAATTGCAATCTCGAACTCAGCAACCATGTCTCTCAAGAGGAGTTTCGTTTCTGACGCAACTCCGGTTACCTACGTGGTCAAGACAAACGCACACGTGATCCTCCCGGCGAGTCTCATAAGGCAGTGGGAGGAGTCTCCACGCCAATTTGGTTCCGTCATCATCTAACCCGTCGGAAGCGCTCATCTGGTGGAGACCCCGGCAAACCAAGTGGTCAAACCGATTTCAAAAGGCAAGAGGCCGAATGTGGTGATCGCAAGGGCACCACAACCCAAGCGCAAGTCAGTGTTTGAACGGCTTTCCGTGGCTCCAGCTGGGGGCAAAACTTTCGGAACAAAATAAGCTGCTAGACGTCGCGGGCAAGCTCAGGCGATGCCTTCGACGGACGCGCGAACGGATGTCTTCTTAAGGCTCCCCATCACTCGGCCTACGGCGGCTTCCCGAAGAGCAGAAGCCTGCCAGGCACTCAAAACAGAGAAGCTGAGACAGAAGCGGCTCAGATATAAAGCCAACAAAAAGGCCAGGGCCCCAGCCAAGTTAAATTTTGTGAAGTTCCAAAGCCCGGATTGCCCCGCGACCATAGCCATGTCAACCGTGAAAACTAGCATTCCTTTCGAACCCTTAAAGTTGGTTCAGGAGAATACGATGTCTGCCAAGATTAAGAAGGCCGCAATTCAAAATATGCTACGAAGAGATGTGTCCACGCTCCAGCACAAAAGGTGTGACACCCTCTCTTCAGGAGTCTACCAAGCACTTCTTGCAGCGTGAAAGCAGCAAGGCAAAGTTAGAAAAGGAGCCCCAGCGCCACCCAAGGACCTATCCAGACCAACCGTCTTCAGTCGCTTGTCTTTTCCCGAAGAGGAAGGGCCATGACGACGGTCCGAGAAATTAGCGACCAAAGATAAAGAGATGGCTGGACATGTGATCCACATTGTCTATATGGCCGGCACGTGCAGCAAGAGAAAGGACGAGGCCACCACATCTCAAGCCCAATCTGGCTTGAATGTGGCCGCCACTTCCCAAGATCAGCCTCCTCCGCAGGATAATGAAAACCCCCTCGATGCGGCCGATAAGCAGAAGCACCCTGTCACACACCGCTTCCCAAAATACGGAATACGAGGGGTGACTAGGCCAGCCATACTCCTACGGTCAGGGAATAATCCCGTCGTAGTCACACTTCGGCTTCTAGCATTACATGGTAGTCAGTAAACAGTACTTGAGTAACGAAAAATCACAGCTCACAACTTTATTACTTTGCAAATAAAAGAGTCCGAGATACATTTATTTTGCATAATAAAATAAACTAACCAACAAAACAAGTGCTGAAAGCAAAGGAAATAGAGCTGGTAATGCAGTCTAGACCTCCATGATCTCGAATGGTAGGTCCTGCTCCTGGGTGGGTCCGCTTCGTTCTCTGAGCATGCACACTCAGGTCGTCAGGGCGACACATATAGCAATAATTATACAATGGGTGTGCAATGTTATTAAACATGAAAAGTGCAACAGAATGCAGAACATGAGTATGCTAAATATCAATTGAATATGAATAGTGCAATATAGGTATCATGTTAGTAAACCAGGCAATGCGTATGTCACTATTTATCGGTCACTAAGTCAATGGAATCAATTAGTGGAAAAGATATTCGTGTTTAACAAGGATCTCATGCATGCCCGAGACTACGGTCCGCTGTGTCCGGGACATAACCCTGTCAGCCGTGCCGCTAGGCCCACGACCTAATGTATGTATATATATATCACTAGTAGCGAATGATCATCCTCTAAATTACTGTACCTCGCTAAATAAGAGTTCAATTCCACCTTGATTTCCCCATTCCCCAGGTTATAGTATGCATTCAGGTATTAGATAGGTTGTGAACAAATACGTATCGCTGTCACTTTCAATCACTTTTCCACTTATCAATATCATTGTCGTATTTGCCACAACAAAATCACTAACACTAATATATATCGACAATGCAAAACAGTCGCTAGGTATCAATGTGAACGATTACTATGCAGCAGGTATAAATCAAGCACGAAAATATGCAGAAATGCACTGAACAGGTATTCATTATTTTATGACGACCAATGCCATATAACTTGCAAAATTTACGATAAATCACACGTATAGAATCGAACAAAATAATATAAAGGGCTTATGAAGCACACTTGATTGTATAAACAGTAAAATTTATTTCATGTTAAACGGGATTCAGGTTAGGGAATTATCATCATTTTAAGGTAGCGACCGATTGCTGGAATTCCAGTTTCAGAACTGGAAGCCCAACTTCACGCGCGTTTTATCAGTGATTGTATTTAGATTCATGTGTTTCCCCAGTTGAATGAAATATAGTTCTATCTGTTAAGTTTCCAATGCATCAAATGGATTATCATTAACATTTCTGTATTAGAAGTTATGTTCTGTTTAATGTGACGTTGTAAGGAACATTACTGCAGAAACCGCAGAACACAGCGACACTCTAAAATATAAATTTAATATCAAACGACGGTGAAACGGAACGGGATCAGATTCATGTGTTAGATAACTAAATTATCTACGCGACCATATGAGGGTCCGTGCATTTTCAGTTTAAAACATGGGCGTACATGTGTTCAAAGTCAGGCATCCAAGCGAAATGCTGCCCGGACTGCAGTCCAGTGCTGCATTCACAGCTAATTATCGTTACAGAAATCTATAAATGTCGAGAATTAAACTATAGAGGGTTTTAGGTTGTCAAGTCTTCTTCGATATGAGCCATAGAACGTTACGTTCCAACCTATATTGAATTTACAATGATTTTATTGAGGTAACCTGTGCGGTAAAATTCAGTTTTAGTGTCGCCTTTAGAGGCGACCTTTATAGGTATAACCTAGATATTTTCTTTTTCTTCCTCAAATTCCTATACGACCTCCACTAACAGAAAAAGGGGTTTGACGATCATAAATTTAGGCAATTTAAGATAGGGTTTTCATTCATGTATCGTGTCCAACACATAAGATATATACGGGTACCAATCGGAACATCGGTTTGTAGTAATCGATCCAACTAGATGTTATTCGGTTAAACTACAAATGGTGTTGACACGGGATGATAAAGCCTAGTCAGGCTCCCTTCAATATAATCGAACCATGAGGGTTCGTTACAGAACTAATTGAATTACACACACACACACACACACACACACTCACCGTCACCACCCGACGGACTAATCTCTGACAGGAAGGAGAAGTGTGGATGCAGCACCTGATACAAGTGGTCAAAAAGGACTCCTGCAAACAGTAATGCAATGTCAGTACACGAGTCATACAGCCTAAAAATAATAATAAGACTGATGGATCACAAATCCGTACCTTCCAACATCTGAGACGGTGCGAGAGAAGGTAAAGAAGGAGTCACCGTCAAAACGGTAGCTGATGGCGTTGCCTCGGGTAGTGCGACCTCAGCGCTCGCCACACCTGCATTAGAAACAAGATAAATACTGTCAGGAAAGATTGAAAAGGATTGCAGAATAAAAAGAAAAGCAATGACCCAAAATCTACCTGATGAGTCGCCAGTCGGAACCGCGACGAGGGCGCCACCTGGTACAGCGACGGCTTCTTCCTCCTCCATTGGGATGGTCTCACCTCCCGTCGCCTCATCCCCTGAATCTACGAGAGCCGTCATAACGCTTGCAACGCCAGGAGATGGCAAAGAACCATAGGCGGGAAGAGCGATGATTAGGGCGGTGCCCGACTCTTGAGAGAGAGCGGCCACCTTGGGCTCAGCAATTATAGTCGTCTCACCCGTCGCCACCTCGAGCTCGACAATGGTAGCCGTCTCACCCATCGCTACCTCTGGCTTGGCAAGGGTGGTCATCTCGCCTACCACTGACTCGGGTTCGGCAATCACGGCTACCTCCTCTACCGCTACCACAGGCTCAGTGGCCGCCGCCGCTTCTTCGGTAGGACACGGCCCTGCAAGATAAGACATGTGAGAACTGATAATTTAAAACTTTGACAACGGAACCCTATGTCACATTATCTTGAGTTGATCTTCCATTTGCCTCTCAAGCCGCACGTGCTGCCCGTTTGTAGGAAGTAGACAAGGCAGCCGGAGATTCCTCTGAGGGAGTAAGGGCAGGGGTAGCGGTGCTCGAACCCGTACCCACGGCTAAGGCAGCACTACGCTCCCTTGCCGTGCGCATTCGGCTCTTCCTTTCTGCCCGGGCCGTCAAGGCGGACCTTCTAGACGCCTCCATCAATAGGACGTCACCGCCCGCACCAAGGGTTACCTCTGGAGCCGTCATAGCTTCCGTCATCGGTCGTTTGAGTAAGGTCTCTTTCGGCAGTGCCGAAGAGGCCGGGACTTCGGTGGCTGGCCTGGGAAGAATTTCCGCATCACTTTGTGGGATCGGCATTGTGGTCCCTGCGATAAGATAAAGAAACGGTCAGACTGTCTATAAGAAAAGAGAATGAAGATGCAATAAGCCGAGACATACCAATGCCCAACAAAGCACGATTCCTCTCCTCCTCCTCGAAGGTCTTAAGGGAAGCCGCCAGAGCCTCTTCAGTGGTAAAGCCTGTTACAAAAAGAAAAGTGTCAGTCAAGACATAGTAATAAAAAATAAAGATATAATGTAATAACAGAAGGTGCTATTGATGTTTACTTAATTGCGCAAGGGTGGCCATTTCCACTTGGTGGCTTGCGGATCGCACAGAAGCTGTAATGGCGGCATCGAGATCAGTGTCTTCTGGCACTATGAAGAGACCCTCATTTGTCCTATATTCGCTCAAGCTCTCGTTATAAGGAGCCTGAGGCTTCAGGCCGAGTACGGCATCTAGGGAGAGGACCGACTTCTTCTTCCTCTTCTGCATGCGAGCTCCAGTCGTAGCAAGTACAAGCTTACGCTTGGTGGGCACATGTTAGGTCCACGTTACCTCTCCCGGTTCTTTCGGGGTTGCGGAAACGATGAAAAATATTTTTTTTGGGTTTTGGTAACATGTACTAGAAAACCCGGATCTTTGCTAAACAACACACTAACAACAACTACGAGCTTTACCTACTCGGTTAGGGGGTTATACCTAGTCTTGAACTCCTTCTCTTCTTGTTGTTCTTCTCCTTGCTAGCTCCTTTTAGTAGCTTGAATGGCTCCTCCTCGTCGTCTCCTCTTTGCCGACGATAGATCCACCCGAGGGCCTCGAACTTGAGCTCCTACCTCAACCTTGAGGTAACTAAAGTATTAGGCTTGCTAGACCTTCAACCTTAGGATGAGTAGAGATGAGTTTTGGTGTTTTATCTTGAAGGCAAATGGTTCTCAACTCATGAGAGGGATTTTGCCTTGAGAGAGAGGAAGAGGATGAGAGCTATGGATGAGAGAGAAGATGCAAGTAAGAATGATCTATTTTTTTACAACCATGCTCTCATATTTTAGAAAATGATAACAATAATAATAATTAACAATTTGTGATGGTGAGTTGATGAATGACCATTATCATTTCATTCATTAAATACTTTGTGTAAAAAATAAGAAGCATCTTTGAAAACAAATGATGATGGTCAACAAGTCTACTTTGGTCAACCGGTCAACTAAAGTCAACAAGTCAACAAAAGTCAAGAATTCAACTCAACCATGGCACAATAATTGTTAACTAATATTATTAATCATATTTTCTATTCTCATTAGGGTTTGGAAAAGGACAACAGTCAACTGTGCATACACACCCGTACCATAACCCTAATGAGAATCCTCTGTCTCTGTCTCAGTCAACTGTGCATACACACCCGCATCCGCGTTCCGAGGAACACGAATACAAAGAGATAAAACTAACCCCAAAACATATACTAGGATCTGGCTTAAACCAAAGCCCGCTAGTAATAACTGTCCGGACACCAAACGTGCACAAGTGTGCGGATGTGAACGAACCCTGTCGCAAAACCATGCGACCTCTACTCTATTTTGCCCAAAGGCGAGTAACCTCTGTATGGGACTTTAAAGACTCGACACTACGCTGGCAGTGGGGTTAACCATAGACCGCAAGCGGCACTAGCTGTACGTAACGGTCCCCAGGTGGATGCCGATAAGAAGACTGATGAGGTGAACCCATCCGAACTCCTACTGAGCCTGTATGTGACAATCTCCGTACAGTCCGGTCTGTTCGTCTGAGAATATCGCATGGCGGGCCTAGGGGGGGTGGTAAACGTCAGTCCCCTAATAGCGGTACAAGTCGTGTCGGAGTGTAGCCCAGAACACCCTGAGATAACACTGGAAACCTACCAGTATATCCCGCTTGCCCTGGCCAGGGACGACTATGTGCAATGGCTCTCCTAGACACAGCGCGATATCAACCCCCAATACCGGAAGAGACGAATCCTGTCTAACCGTCACTGCCTCCAAGTGCTTCGGGACTGCACCTAACTACTACCTGTTTGCACGACTCAGTAGAGCCGTGGTAGGGTAGTAATCAAAGAACAGTGGGAACACACTCGAGGCGAAGTGACAGTGTCAAGTCAGCAGACTAAGCTGTACTCATGTCACCTGGGAACTGTTAACTGACGATAGGTATAATACCAACCAACAGTTCCCGACGAGTCCTGTCCAGTGTACTCGTAACCTAACGAGTACCCGCTTACAATCTCAAGTACGACGTACTGATGGCTGTGGGACAGACCGTCTCCCCTGCTGGGATGAGAAGCGCATACGCTAGTCTACTCCGGAGTATCGATGCCCTGTCTTGATAGTCCTACGACTAGGGACATGCATAAGGATATGCTTGTGGATTACCCAGCCCCCACGAGTGTGATCTCCATCACAACGCCGGTAATCAAGCGAAGATCCTATGGGCTCTACTAATGTGTATAGGCGATATGTTGAAAGAAACACATGTACACACATTGAAGTAGAAACAAACCAAGTAGCGTACTACTATTTTGAGCAAGATTGTGTAAACAATGGTGAATATCCCAAGCTTCCATTAAGTAATATACAAACTAGTATGATACAGTAATGGCCTCTAGGGCATATACATTAACAATCTCCCACTTGCACTAAGGCAATGTACTGGCGTATCGAAGACCTATCATCTCGATCAGCCGCTCGAACTGAGTCTGGGGCAAGGCCTTCGTGAATGGATCCGCCGTGTTGTCTTTTGTGTCCACTCTCCGTACCTCGATCTCCTAGCGATCAATGATCTCCCTGATCAGGTGATACTGCCTTAAGATGTGTCTGGATTTCTGATGGGACCTTGGTTCCTTCGCTAAAACTATAGCCCCATTGTTATCGCAATACAAAGGTATCGGGTCAACAATAGACGGAACCACCTTAAGTTCACTAATGAACTTCTTCATCCAGACCGCCTCTTTTGCGGCATCGCTTGCAGCAATGTATTCAGCCTCCATCGTCGAGTCTGCGACGGTATCTTGTTTGGAACTCCTCCAACATACCGCCCCTCCGTTGAGGGTAAACACAAAACCTGAGACAGACTTGCTGTCATCTTTGTCACTCTGGAAGCTTGAATCGGTAAAGGACTCGACCCTGAGGTCTCCATTACCGTAAACCAGGAACATCTCCTTAGTCCTTCTCAGGTACTTGAGAATGTTCTTCACTGCCGTCCAGTGGTCCTCACCTGGGTCTGACTGATACCGGCTCACCATGCTCAGCGCGTAAGCTACATCTGGTCTTGTACATAGCATCGCATACATTATAGATCCTACCGCCAAAGCGTAGGGTATAGTGCTCATGCGAACCCTCTCCTCGTCAGTCTTAGGAGACATCTTCTTGGAGAGGGTAATTTCGTGCAATGCGGGTATGTTACCACGCTTGGAATCCTCCATACTAAATCTCTTTAGTACAGTCTCTATGTACCTGGACTGCGAAAGTCCCAGTAGTCTCTTGGATCTATCTCTGTAGATCTTGATCCCCAGAATGTACGAGGCATCACCCAGGTCCTTCATGGAGAACCGTTGTGACAAAAATAACTTGACCGATTGTAGCATAGGAATGTCATTTCCTATCAAAAGAATTTCATCCACGTACAAGACTAGGAACACGACAGTTCGTCCTACAATCTTCTTATAGACACAAGGTTCATCTTCGTTCTTGATGAAATCAAATTCCTTGATTGCCTTATCAAAACAGATGTTCCAGCTCCGCGATGCTTGCTTTAATCCATAAATGGATTTAAGCAACTTGCACACCTTCTCGCTGCTCCCACTGTTTCCGAAACCTTTTGGCTGATCCATGTAAACACACTCTTCCAAACAGCCGTTTAGAAAAGCCGTTTTAACGTCCATCTGTCAGATTTCATAGTCATGGAAGGCAGCAATGGCAAGTAGTATCCGAATGGATTTGAACATAGCCACCGGAGAAAAAGTTTCATCATAGTCCACACCAGGTCTTTGACGAAAACCTTTTGCAACGAGTCTAGCCTTATAGGTTTCCACCTGCCCATCTACACCGAGTTTCCTTTTGTAGATCCATTTGCATCCAACGGGTTTTACCCCAGGTGGAGCAATATCCAAGGTCCACACTTTATTGGTATACATGGACTCCATTTCGGATTGCATTGCTTCCTGCCACTTATCAGAGTCCCTACTGATAATGGCCTGCCTGAAACTGGTATGGTCATCTTCTTCCAAGATGCAATCCTCTCGATCCCCGTCTAAGAGAAAACCGTAGTATCTCTCGGGCGGATGAGAAATCCTACCAGATCTGCGGAGTGGCTGAGGTTCGTCTGGGGTTATTGAATTCTGAGGTTCTGTCAAATCTTCAGTTTCATTTTGTGGTCGCTGAATTTCTTCCAGTTCTACCGAACTCCCACTTGTTTCTTTTGCAAGAAATTGCCACTCTAAAAAAGTGGCGTGGTGAGATACAAACACCTTCTGTTTCTCGGTGTGGTAGAACAGATATCCTGTGGAGTTTTTAGGATATCCCACAAATTTACATAGAACTGAACGTGCCTGAAGTTTGTCCAGATTTTGTACTTTTACATAGGCCGGACAACCCCATATCTTAATACGTTTAAGATAAGGCCTTTTACCATTCCATATCTCGAGTGGTGTCTTAGGCACAGATTTAGACGGAACATCGTTCAATAGATATGCCGCTGTCAATAGCGCATGTCCCCAAAATGAAAGAGGCAACTCGGTATTACTCATCATGGAGAGAACCATATCCAGTAGGGTACGATTCCTCCGCTCCGATACACCGTTGTGCTGTGGTGTATAAGGGAGAGTAAGCTGAGAGAGAATACCATTCTCTTTTAAGTAATCTAGGAATTCCGTGCTTAAGTACTCCCCTCCTCTATCAGACCGGAGGATCTTGATACTTTTGCCAGTCTAGTTCTCTACTTCGTTTCTGAATTCCTTGAATTTCTCAAAAGCTTCAGATTTGTGTTTCATAAGATACACATATCAGAATCTAGAGAGATCGTCAGTGAATGTGATGAAGTATGAGAACCCACCCCTTGCATGTATAGACATCGGCCCACATACATCACTGTGTATGAGTCCCAAGATCTCTGTTGCTCTTTCTCCATGTCCGGCGAACGGAGATTTGGTCATCTTCCCTTTGAGACAAGACTGACAAGTTTCATAAGATGAAAACTCGAACGCATTCAAGAGTCCATCTTTATGCAACTTAGTCTTTTCTCTCCGATATGACCAAGTCTACAATCCCACAAGTAGGATTCATTCGTATCTGAATTCTTCCTCTTGCGTGTGTTTTGTATATTGAGAACTGTATTCTGATTTAGAACGTAGATACCATTACACAATATACCTTCTGCAACCAGTACCTTATGAAGGTAAATGTTCATGATATTTCTATCAAGAACAAAATTATATCCATCTTTATCGAGTAAAGAAACTGATATGATGTTGCAAACCATGGAAGGTACATAGTAGCAATCGTTCAAAATCATAGTATTGCCATTTGGCAACACAAGGTGATATTCACCGACGGCTGCAGCATTAACTTATGCTCCCTTCGCTACTCTGAGCGACATATCACCAGGTGCAACTTTCCTACTTTTTCTCAGTCCCTGCAATAAATTACAGATATAAGATCCTGATCCGGTATCAAGTACCCAGGAGGTAGGGCTGACCGTAAAGCAGTTCTCAATTACAAGAACACCTGAAGTAGATGCAAAACCATGCTTCTTCTTCAACTGGGTATCCTTGGAATCCATACAATCCTCTTTCCCTTACTCAAACTTATGACTGCTGTCACAAGTTAGAGCCGAACCAACGTTCCCCAGCCCCGAATAAGAATTCAGATCGGTCAAGACATACATTTTATTATCTTGATTAGGGCGTGAAATGGTTGCTACTTGGAGAGAGAGAAAAGAAACACTCAGCGTGCGCTCTTGCAAGATTAGATTGATTTATTAGTTTATCTAACCAGGATGGCTCCCACTGTTTCCTCAAATTCTTCTTAAAACCTTTTAAAAGAAGAACTAGTCGGGATTAATTGCACGTCACAATACTTGCTTAACCTTTCAGCCAGGCTAGTGTTGTTACTTCGAGGGAGGTTTTCCAACGCTTTCGCGAAGTTCCTTAATTAAGTAACCTCTTTTCCCTGGAGGCGTAGCCCCGCTAACACCGTTCTAGACACCTACTTGGTTTATAGCATTGATTGTTAAGTGAAATAATCTCCCGAGAGTAATCTAACTCATCAGTGGGATCGGGATCCAACTATCATTGTGTGATGACCTAGATGGAATCCACTATAGTCACCATACTCCAGAAGGTATGCTAAATCTGCAAGTTTCAGTTTCTTTAGAAACTCCCGATGTGGTTTTTGCCCTTAGGACCCAAGTGACCTTGACTGAGCCAACATATCAAAGGATTCTAGTCAAGTTCAACCTGTCATTATCTTGATTGCATTAGATCCACCCGTACGAGTCCTTGACTGAGCCAAAATGACCGCACGACTGTCCCAACCAATCACATTGTATCCTACGGAAAAATATTACATAACTACCGTACACTACGCCTCGGCTGAGCACGAAATACGTAGCACGAATACTAAGCAATACCAATCCGAAACGACGGAGGGCTACGGCTTGGTTTTGGCGAAAACCCGTTAACGTAATGAACTTGATATCGTTGAAGGAACATGATACTCTTTTGAAAATATAATGGCGAAAACTTTTGCTAAAGAGGTCACTCCCTGTGAAGGGATCTCGGCTCTTTCCTCGTCGAATGAGGTGCAGGATATTCTAAGCTGAATACCTCGATGCAAAGCAAGAACAATCGATTATAGTGAAGTTATTACCCTGACGCAAACTTTTGTCCAAGGGGTCACTCCCGATGAAGGGATCTCGGCCCTTGCCTCGTCGAATGAGGTGCTGGGCATTCATAACCGAATACCTCTGTGCAAAACAAAAGTGAACGTCCTTGCAATAACTGCTTTTTGAAAATTGTTCCAACAACGTCTTTTAGGTTTGTTTTCTTGCATTAACTTAATGCGTCCCATCAATTAATCCTACCATTGCAGAAAACAACGAAAATATGACGTACGCTTATGCCATCCGCATTCGCCACGGGGTCCCGTCATCACCCGTTAGGTTACTTAACTAATGACAGAGCGGGGGCTGGACTAGCGCGGATGCAAAATATAAGCAACGCCTAAATAGATATCATATATAGATATATGTACATTTGTCAGATGTAATGATAGCTATTCCAGATCACAGATGAACACTTTGGATATACTAGGAATCTGCATTTCGTTCGAGCCTGCAACGAAAGACAGATTACACGGTCGCGATGAATAGCCAAATACCCCACCCTAGACCCCTACGGGTGCGGCAAACTACCCGCCAAATATCCGAAGTGAAGCAACCTCCCTCAACAATGTGAGTAGGCCACTCGGCACTTCGAGGTACCCGGTAGTTTGTGCACCCCTCCTTGGGTCTATCCTAGGAGCAGAAATAGTAAAAAGAAATTATACAATGGCGGCTACAACCTCATCCCGGATGTGCGGCCATACAAATAATATTACATCAATTTACATATTACATGAATTGAAAGATAAAGAAAACTCTCATCTCACAACCCCCCGGCTATTCATCCGCGACAATCCAACGAATTCATATACACAAACCATCAACATTACAGATCACAGATACGTATAACCCCCACTAATCGACATATAGCGATTAGCAGACGTTCAATACATATATCACATCACAGATATAACCCATTAGCCAAAGTCTACAGAAATTCGATCAAAATACGGATTTGTAACTACCCCAAAAACAAATTTTGTTCTCTGGAAATTCTGGGCAGAAACAAATCATCCTAAAAATCCCAAAACACAATTATAAGAACACTGCAAGAAATTTGACCCACGGCCGAGTCAACTCGGCCGCGGATCCGCGGCAAGAGCTTGCTCTTACCACGGTTCCGCGGCGCGTTAACCGACTCACTGGACCAAATTTCTTGCTTGTTCTTTAAAAACCCTGAGCCGATTTTTAGTACATGATTTATTATTTTTAGAGCAGAAATAAAAATCGGCAGAAAGTTGATATTTTTGACGTGTTTTGCGGTTTTTTGTCCGATCGAAATTCTAGATACTTTGCTAACATGCTAGTGTGTGTTTAGCTAGGCTCTGATACCACTGTTAGGTCCACATTACCTCTCCCGGTTCTTTCGGGGTTGCGGAAACGGTGAAAAACAATTTTTTAGGGTTTTGGTAACATGGAATAGAAAACCCGGATCTTTGCTAAACAACACACTAGCAACAACTACGAGCTTTACCTACTCGGTTAGGGGGTTATACCTAGTCTTGAACTCCTTCTCTTCTTGTTGTTCTTCTCCTTGCTAGCTCCTTTTAGTAGCTTGAATGGCTCCTCCTCGTCGTCTCCTCTTTGCCGAAGATAGATCCATCCGAGGGCCTCGAACTTGAGCTCCTACCTCAATCTTGAGGTAACTAAAGTATTAGGCTTGCTAGACCTTCAACTTTAGGATGAGTAGAGATGAGTTTTGGTGTTTTATCTTGAAGGCAAATGGTTCTCAACTCATGAGAGGGATTTTGCCTTAAGAGAGAGGAAGAGGATGAGAGCTATGGATGAGAGAGAAAATGCAAGTAAGAATGATCTATTTTTTTACAACCATGCTCTCATATTTTAGAAAATGATAACAACAATAATAATTAACAATTTGTGATGGTGAGTTGATGAATGACCATTATCATTTCATTCATTAAATGCTTTGTGTAAAAAATAAGAAGCATCTTTGAAAACAAATGATGATGGTCAACAAGTCTACTTTGGTCAACCGGTCAACTAAAGTCAACAAGTCAACAAAAGTCAAGAATTCAACTCAACCATGGCACAATAATTGTTAACTAATATTATTAATCATATTTCCTATTCTCATTAGGGTTTGGAAAAGGACAACAGTCAACTGTGCATACACACCCGTACCATAACCCTAATGAGAATCCTCTGTCTCTGTCTCAGTCAACTGTGCATACACACCCGCATCCGCGTTCCGAGGAACACGAATACAAAGAGATAAAACTAACCCCAAAACATATACTAGGATCTGGCTTAAACCAAAGCCCGCTAGTAATAACTGTCCGGACACCAAACGTGCACAAGTGCGCGGATGTGAACGAACCCTGTCGCAAAACTATGCGACCTCTACTCTATTTTGCCCAAAGGCGAGTAACCCTCTGTGTGAGACTCTAAAGACTCGACACTACGCTGGCAGTGGGGTTAACCACAGACCGCAAGCGGCACTAGCTGTACGTAACGGTCTCCAGGTAGATGCCGATAAGAAAACCGATGAGGTGAACCCATCCGAACTCTTACCGAGCCTGTATGTGACAATCTCCATACAGTCCGGTCTGTTCTTCTGAGAATATCGCATGGCGGGCCTAGGGGGTGGTAAACGTCAGTCCCCTAATAGCGGTACAAGTTGTGTCGGAGTGTAGCCCAGAACACCCTGAGATAACACTGGAAACCTACCAGTATATCTCGCTTGCCCTGGCCAGGGACGACTATGTGTAATGGCTCTCCTAGACACAACGCGATATCAACCCCCAATACCGGGAGAGACGAATCCTGTCTAACCGTCACTGCCTCCAAGTGCTTCGGGACTGCACCCAACTACTACCTGTTTGCACGACTCAGTAGAGCCGTGGTAGGGTAGTAATCAAAGAACAGTGGGAACACACTCGAGGCGAAGTGACAGTGTCAAGTCAGCGGACTAAGCTGTACTCATGTCACCTGGGAACTGTTAACTGACGATAGGTATAATACCAACCAGCAGTTCCCGACGAGTCCTGTCCAGTGTACTCGTAACCTAACGAGCACCCGCATACTATCTCAAGTACGACGTACTGACGGCTGTGGGACAGATCGTCTCCCCTGCTGGGCTGAGAAACGCATACGCTAGTCTACTCCGGAGTATCGATGCCCTGTCTCGATAGTCCTACGACTAGGGACCTGCATAAGGATGTGCTTGTGGATTACCCAGCCCCCACGAGTGTGATCGCTATCACAATGCCGGTAATCAAGCGAAGATCCTAAGGGCTCTACTAATGTGTATAGGCGATATATTAAAAGAAACACATGTACACACATTGAAGTAGAAACAAACCAAGTAGCATACTACTATTTTGAGCAAGATTGTGTATACAATAGTGAATATCCCAAGCTTCCATTAAGTAATATACAAACTACTATGATACAGTAATGGCCTCTAGGGCATATACACTAACAGCACTTTGGGGCGACGAGTCCCAATATCTGAGCCCAGACCAGATTTGGGGGAAGCTACATTTACCGTCTCCGCGGGAGAACGAGGCACTGATGGTACATCCACCGTCTCTACAGGAGCACGGGACAACCTGCGCGTAGGGTTTAGCACACGTGGAGGCTTGACTGCAGCGACTTCTCTTAGCAGAGAGGGGACAGCGGTCCATCGCTTCAAAGGGACGTTGCGATCACTAGCAGGAGGTGCACTTTTGCGATCGAGCAGCAACCGCCTTTCTTCCTTAATGACAGTGCCCATCGAATGCTGGTACCACACCGTGTACACATTAAGGATCCTCGGGATGCAACTCGGCTCGCTGATAAAGAAGTGAGAGCCCGTATTCAAGCGCATGAAGTGATGCAGCGCGTTTCGCATCCCCTCTTCAGTGGCAGTGGGTTCTAGCAAGAAAGCCTCCAGCGGCACTCCTTGATTATAGCTCAATTGTTGGGCAAAACGATGCAGATTGTATCTCATGAAAAGCGTCGCATCATTTTTCCTAAACACTAGGAAGCCCAGTCTGATAGAATATAAATGGAGGATCTCCCGAGCTTTCAAAACTGAGGCTCCATCTTTAAAAATGTCCTGCAATGGCCGCACCGTTGTGGCGGACTCTTTTCCGATGGTTAAAACCTTGTTGGTGAAGGTCATGCCATCTCTAACCGTGCAGGGACGAAGGAGCAAACCTCTAGCATCCCGTGGTGACGGATTTACAATTGATGTGTAGACTAATTGCATAATCCGGGGGAAGCTGCGCCGGTCATAAAATGAAGGCCTTTTGTGAATGCCAAAAACGCAAAGTGCATGTTGCTCGAGCCATGACATGAAATAGTGCATCGAGAAGTTCACACGCTGCACTCCAGGCTCAGTGGTATCCGCCGCTTGACCAAGGCCGTAATACAAATGGGCTAAACCGGCGACCCCGACAACCACTTTCACCCCAATAGTCATTCGGTGAGCCGGATAAAAAGACAGATGGCCTCATACGGCGAAGGTGCATCGGGAACGCGAACCAGCTCAACCATAGCCCAAGAAATCCCAAGAAGAATGTTTCCTCATCGATCCCAGGGACTGTAATCTCCGCAAAAGGAACAACTGGAGAGTTGGGAAGGAAGAAACTCTTCTGATCTACCTCCGTCGTTGGCAGGTTGTCCAAACCTAAACCGAAAGGGTCGTCAAGCATGGCGAATTTAACGGCCTCCTTCGAGAGGACTTTTGGGTGAAGGAAGCGAGCGATGAAATCCTCGAAACTAACCCCGCGACTCCCAGATTCGAGAAAAAGGCCCTTGTAGATATTCAACACTTTGATCAAACTAGGAAACTGGTGTTGAACAACATTCAGCGGAGTAAGGCCCATCATCACTGGCTTGGCACCGAAAACATATTCGTCCGTGGGAAGCAGCTCCTTATAATGCTCCCCTATGACCGGTAAACCAGAAACTTCTGCAAATTCCTCTAAGAAGATTGATACTTCTCGGTCCAGCGAAAGAAAGGTGTGGGTAGGAATGTTCCACTGCTCCAGAAATGCCTTAACCCACCAGGTGGGAAGCGTGGGATACTGGAAGAGAGAAGCATAAACGGCGGGATACAACCCAAACCTCAACAACTGCGACTTCTTCACTGACAAAATGTAGCGGGCCCATTGCAGATAACCGGTCGGGTGGCGAGGAATCAGACCTATATTATATGGTTGCCCCCACGGCCTCGCCTCGCCTTGCCTAATACGGCGTCCCAAGGTATCTAAGTCCATGGGAGGCTGAACGAGAATCGAAGCTATAGCGGGCTGAAGAAGGCCTTCTGAAGTCCAATTAACCATCTCCACGGCGTAGTTCACCGGGGGTGAGTTGGCGTAGTGGATCACCATGATGGGCTCCGAGGGTACCGCGCACGAAAATCTTTGTCGACCCTTAATAATTTGATTGTACCATGTTCCCCAGAGGTGAAGTTTCTTATGTTCTGGGTCATGATCTTTGATCAAAGCTGGGACTTCCCGGTCAACAGGCGCTCCAGGGAATCCTCCCTCTGAACGGACGAACGGAAACGAAACATTGAAAGACATGTCGCCTGCAAGGAGGGACATAAGTCATACTATAATTTAATTCTAAATTTTGACGGTACTTTGAAATTTGTACTACACTGCAATGCAGTGGAAAGGGGACTAAAGGGGGACCCACAAAATCTAGATGACAATGCATCAATTAAATAAAACAGCCTCATCATTGGATGAGACTATTAATTAATGAGGAAATCCTCAGGGAAATTCTCATTGAATGAGAAATCCCTTGGGAAAAAGAGAAAATCTCTCTTTGAGAGCAAAGCTCTATGACAGAGTGACACTTGTCAAACTCTGATCATGAAGGAATAAGATTCCTTAAGAGCCTGGCTCTGTAATGATGATGGAAAAATCCGTCAAGAATTAATTAAAATTAATTTTTATGAATTAAAAATTCTGGGATTTTCAAGATCCATGAAAAAACTCTTAAGAGTTCTTCATCAAAGATTAAGAAATCTACACATGATTCAAAAGAGCAAGACTCTGTTTATGGGCTGAGAAACCCCAAAAGATCTCTTTAGATCTATGGGTTCATGAGAGTAAAGCTCTACTAATGAAACCCTAAATGGGTTTTCTGTAAATCAAAGATCTATAAAGAGCAAGACTCTGTTAATGGGTAAAACCTTAATTTAGTGAAAGTTTTAAACTTTACCTAAATTTTAAAAGAGTTTTTGCTCTTGAGAAGTTCTTAAACAGAAGAGCTGTGCTCTGAACAAAATTCTCAAAGAAGATGATACTCATCTAGAGGACCAAAGGTCCTATTTATAGGCGTAAAGTCGCCTCTTCAACTTCTGAGTTGATCTAAGGGCTCAGATGTTGCCACCGCTGCGCTCACGTGTGGGCCACGTAAGCGCAACAGTGGGGGGGGCATTTGTTTCCCCCAATCAGAGCAAAGCTCTATTTTGAAATTCAAAATTCAAAAATTGAAGCAACGCTTCAGATCCAGCACTAGGTGCGCTGCGCGCCACGTGTCAAACACGGATGCGCTAGCGCCAGGTGTGCTGCGCCCTAGGCAGCGCACCCCTAATCAGAGTAAAGCTCTATTTTAAAATTTCAAAAACTCAAAAATTGAAGCAACGCTTCAGATCCAGCGCTCTGCGCTGCGCGCCACGTGTCAGACACGGGTGCACTAGCGCAGTTACGCTGCGCTCTGCGCTGCGCGCCACGTGTCGAACGTAGGTGCGCTCGCGCAAGGTGCGCCAGCGCTGGAATTAAAAATTCCCCACCGATAAATCAAAAGATCTAATAATAAGTTATTAATTAACCAGAATTAAAATTCTTTTATGGAAAGATTTTTCCAATCTTATTAAAATAAAAAGATTATCTTCTGCAAAACAGAAGCCTTAGGATCAAAGATCCAACGGTGGGGAAATATTCCCAAATCAATCAGAGAAAGATCTCTTTAACTGATTTATCAAATCAATTTGCCCTATATAAAAGCCCTAAGACTTCAAGTCTGATATAGAGAAACCCCCCTAGAAACTTTGAGAAAACTCAAAGAAAGAAAAGCAAGCTGTTAGCAAAAGAAGATCATTTCTTCAAAGTAAAGAACATGATTCTTGAACACTGAGATGAAATCATCTCATGAAAAGAAGAACTATTTTCTAAAAAAATTCATAGATCTACAAAAGACCAAGGTCTTTGATAAAAAAGAGATCAAAAGATTTCATCATAAAAACAAAAAAAGTATTTACTTTATTCACAGATCATTGATCTACAAAGGCAAAGCCCTTTCCAAGATAAGAACTTTTGTTCTTGAATCTTGAGGCAAAGCCTCCTTTAAAAAGAGCATAAACTTGTTCTCTGATCATAAGTTTGATTAAATGCGCTTTGCGCTACTGAAAAGTGCCTTGCACTCATGAACTGCGCTTTTGCGCTCCTTGGACCGGCGCTCGGCGCCAAAACATGCCACGTGTCAATCACAGACACAGCTTGCGCTTTACGCTTCTGAGACAGCGCACTGCGCCCATGGACTGGCGCTCAGCGCCAAGCACGCCACGTGTTACTCACTGGTGCGCCATTAAATCAGCGCAAAGCGTACATAAATTGAAAGCGCAATGCGCTAATAAACTAGCGCTTAGCGCTAAGCGCGACACGTGTCATCTTCGTGTGCGCTACCCGATAGAAGCGCAATGCGCTATTTGATTGGCGCAAAGCGCCTGGCGCGCCACGTGGCGCATTGTCAGAACACATATTGTTATGATGAATGCTATGCATTCTATACAAGACAAAAGATGTCAGAACCCAATGCTTAGCATTATTAAAAGGGCCAAACCCAAATAAATGCTCAATAGACAGAGCAATAAAATGTTAAACATTTTAATTGGGCTTAGCCCAACATTGGCCGTAAGTCCTCAACTTATATTGAACTGAGCCCATCTGCTCACGAATATTCAACAAATCTTAGTCCCAAACTGGGCTACGGATTTTCCAATCAATCTACACCCGGTTCGAGGGTATATCTCTTTACTCCTCTGATATCTGTCATTGTAATCCTTCAACGTCTTCAGAGAGGTGACGGGTTTCAACAACCACACATTTCTACGGACTGTGGGGTCCTTAAACTCATGGACTACGATGTCCTTAAACCTTATAGACTACGATGTCTCTAAATCGGACTGTGGGGTCCTTAAACTCATGGACTACGATGTCCTTAAACCTTATAGACTACGATGTCTCTAAACCGGACTGTGGGGTACTTAAACTCATGGACTACAATGTCCTTAAACCTTATAGACTACGATGTCTCTAAACCGGACTGTGGGTCCTTAAACTCATGGACTACGATGTCCTTAAACCTTATAGACTACGATGTCTCTAAACCGGACCGTGGGGTCCTTAAACTCATGGACTACGATGTCCTTAAATCTTATAGACTACGATGTCTTTAAACCAGAATGCGGGGTCCCTTTAAACCCATGGACTATGATGTCCTTAATCTTGGACCACCATGTCCCTAAACTGGCAATTGACCGCAAAGTCCCTAAACTAGAACAATAGAGCCCAAATGCTCTCTTGTTGGATCTAAATGATCTTGTTAAGTTGATCTTAGTCTAAAATTAGACTAACGTGTCCTTAACAAACGTTTAAGTTGATCTTAGTCTCCGTATACAATCCACGGGCAACCACAAACAAAACAAACACCCACGACATGAAGTGACCATCTGGAGAAGGAGAAAGTTGTTACCGCGATGCGGTAGCGTAATTAACTGCAGGGGCTTACGCCTGCAGGGAAGAGTATCCCCACAATCAAAAACCCCTCGGCATGAGGGGGAATCTGATGAAGTCTGCTACATCGGTCGCATCCGTTTAAACCTTTGATACATGGTGCCATAAATCAACTTGGCATTTTCGGAGAGGTAGAAGGATAGCACCTATTAGCATTTGCCCCGACTTTCAGGCAAGACGGACCTGCGCGGTCGCGTCTCTGTGTTCGGCGGGGAACAATGAGCTCATCAATATAGCTAGTCATCGTAAGGACGTTGTCCCCTGCAGATGACCCGACAGCCAACTTTGCTTGAAGCAATTCCTTCGAGCTCTCATATCTTGCGATATAAGATTGCTCTCCATATAAAACTTAGTTATGGAGGAAGATAGAAACTAAGTCCATCTTCTCGTGCTGCCTCTGGTATACACCATCCACTGAGGCCAACACGAAGCACTTGGCATTCACACTGTCTTTTTCCTTTGTCTTACGGATATTCTTATCCGTGACGGTGGAAACTGGATCTGGGACGGCGGGGGCTTGAGTAGTAATGAAGTGATCCAGCTTGTCATAGGTAGTGGACATCTGGACAAATCTTTGCCAGTTAATATAGTATAACTCAGTCATTTTATTATCTATTTGTAACCTAATCTGGTCACCTGGTTGCTGCAATTAGGAGAGAGAGAAGAATACACTCAGCATGATGCTCTTGCAAGTTTAGATTGGTTTTTAATTTATCTAAATATGATGGCTCCCACTGTTTCTCGAAGCTTTCTTCAAACCATAAAAGAAGAATTAGTCAGGATTGATCTTACCGTACAATACTTGCTTAACCGTTCAGCCATGTCAGGGTCGGTACTTCGAGGGAGGTTTTATGACGCTTTCGCGAAGTTCCTTAATTAAATAACCTCTTTTCCCTGGGGGCGAAGCCCCGCTAACACCTTTCTAGACACCTACTTGGTTTATAGCATTGATCGTCAAGTGAAAGAATCTCCTAAGGAGTAGCATATACTCACATTAGGATCGGGATCCAAATATCATCATGTGATAAAGTTGAAGGAATCCTACCAAAATTATCAGACTTCAAATGGTATGCATCACTAGCAAGTTTCAGTTTCTTTAGAAACTCCCGATGTGGATTTTTGCCCCATGCTCTTATGATCTCGACGAAAGCCAACATATCATAAGTCACATGTCAAGTTCTACCTGTCATTATCTAGGTTAATTTGAACCCACCCGCACATACCATTGACGAAGGCCAAAATAGCAGTACGACTGTCCCAAACCAACGCATCTATTTATGCTACAGATGAATATCCAGCAGCTACCAATCACTATGCCTTGACGAAGGCCAACATACATAGTTTGAATACTACTGACTATTCATATGAAAAGACGGAGGCTACGAATGGTTTTGGAGAAACCGTGAACGTAGTGAACTTGATATAATCGAAGGAATCTGATAGCTTTTAAAAGGAGTGGTTTAAGTTCCGCATTTTAAAAGTTTTACTGTTTTGAAAAACCAAGTGGTTTTAAAATAGTTCCAACGAGTTTGTTTGCTTTGCATTAATGTAATGCAGTCCCATCATTTAACCTACCATTGCATAAAATAACGAAAATACAACGTCCGCTTATGCCATCCGCATTCGCCTCTGGGCCCCGTCATCACCCGTTAGGTTACTTAACTAACGACATAGTAGGGGCTGGACTAGCGCGGATGCAAAACATAAGCAACGCCTATTAGATATCATATATAGATATGTACATTCGTCAGCCGCAATAATAGGCATTCCAGATCACAGATGAACATATTAGATATACTAAGAATACCGCATTTCGTTTAAGCCTGTAACGAAAGACGGATTCCACGATCGTGATGAATAGCCAACCCCACCCCAGACCCCTACGGGTGCGGCAAACTGCCCGCCAAATACCCGAAGTGAAGCAGTCTCCTTCAACAACGTGAGTAGGCCACTTGTCACTTCAAAGTACTCGGTAGTTTGTGCACCCCACCTTGGGTCTATCTTAGGAGCAATAAACAGTAAATGAAATAATACAACGGTGGCTACAAGCTCAACCCGGATGTGCCCCGCAAAAATAATATTACAACAATTTACAATTTACATTTGAATGAAAGAAACTCTCGTCTCACATCCCCGGCTATTCATTCACGACAATCCAACAAGTTCATATACACAATCTAATATCACAGATCACAGAAATGTGCAACCCCCACTACTCGACGTATAGCGATTAGCAGACGTTCAGCACATATAACAACACAGATAAAACCCGATTAGAAAATAACTTAGAATTTCGATCGAAAACTATTTTCCGTGTCTACCACAAATGCAAACCAACACTCAAAATATCCTGGATAGAAACCAAATATCCAAGAAGACAGAACACCAAAAATAAGACAAACTGTGGAAAAATGAGCCAACTCGGCGTCGACTCGGCCGCGGATCCGCGGTAAATCGCATAGATTCGTCTCGGTTCCGCGGTGGTCTAGACGAGTTAGGGACTCGTTTTTCTCCAGTGTTCTTATAATTCCCTGCAGTGAATTTTCATGCCTCTGAAATAATTTTTTCAACAGTTTTAAAAACGACAGAAAATGAAGGGATTCAGAGTTTTGTTTTCGTGTTATCCGAAGATCAAAGTTCTAATAAGTTGCTAACAAGCTAGTAATGGTTTAGTAGGCTCTGATACCACTGTAAGTCCGTGTCACGCACCCCACGGTTCGCGGGGAGGCGGAATATGTGAAAAACGACCATCAAAGCATCGCAACACGGACTCGAGCACACGGATCGTGACTAAACCTTAACTAGCAAACTACAAGAGATTTAACTACTCGGATTCGAAGTTATACCTCACGATACAAGTCCTTCGGGTCTTCATCGTTGTCCTCCACTCATCGTCGACTCCAAGGATCGTAACGGATCGCGACTACCTCGACGGCCTCTTTGAGTCAAAGACGATCCACCCGAGAGTCTATAGTCTGAGCTCTTATCTCGAATCTGAGATAACTACGGCTTCTAGTTTGCCAAACTAGAAGTCTTAGAGGGTGTAGAGTATGAAGATGGAGTGTTTTGTCTCTTTAAACCCTAGGATTCTCAACACATGAGAGCTTTTAGTGTTTTGAGGAAGAAGAAGAAGACTTGAGGAGAGAGAAGGTGTTTGTGATAATTATATGAATAATTACTCATGTTTGAATAATATGAAGCATACAAATATCTAACTAAAATATCTAGTAAATATCAAGCATGCTTCATTTAATTCAAATGGTGAATCACCTCCATGAGTCATGGTTCAATTAATGAAAACCTCCACCTCATCTCCTCCACCTCATTTAAGTTTTAATCAAAAGATAAAAACCTTAATGAGTTATCTCCTTTTAGAAGCTTTCCCGACAAATTACGAGAATGCCCCTCAACCGTATATACATACCCGTATCCGTATTCCGTAGAATACGAATACAAAGAGACAAAATAAATCCATCAGTATAATACTAGGATCCAGCTTAAACCAAAGCCCACTAGTATTATCCGTTCGATCATCATACGTGCACAAGTGCACGTAAGTGATCGAAGCCCTGCCGTAAAACCATACGACCTCTACACCTTTTGCCCGGTGTAGGGAAACTCTCTGTGTGAGACTCTAAAGAATCAACACTACACTGGCAGTGGGTTTAACCACAGGCCGCAAGCGGTACTAGCTGTACGTAACGGTCCCCAGGTAGATGTCGATAAGAAGACTGATGAGCTAACTCATCCGAGCTCCTACTGAGCCAGAATGTGACAATCTTCGTACAGTCCAGTCTGTTCGTCTAAGAGTATCGTATATCGGGCATAGGGGGCGGTAAACGTCAGACCCCTAATAGCGGTATAAGTCATGTTGGAGTGTAGTCCAAAACACCCTGAGAAACTACTGGAGTACCTACCAGTAAATCTCGCTTGCCCTGCCCAGGGACTTTGTGTAATGGCTCTCCAAACACAGCGCAATAACTACCCCAATACCGGGAGAGATGAATCTTATCTAACCGCCACTGTCTCCAATTGCTTCGGGACTGCACCCAACTACTACCTGTTTGCACGACTTCTTTGAGCCGTGGTAGGGTAGTAATCAAAGTACAGTAGGAATACACTCAAGGCGAAGCAGTAGTGTCAAGTCGACGAACTAAGCTATACTCATGTCACCTGGGAACTACTATCTGACGATAGGTATAATACCAACCAACAGTTCCTAACGGGTCATGTCCAGTGTACTCGTAACCTAACGAGTACCTACATACTATCTCCAGTAGGACGTACTAATGGCTGTGGGACAGACTATCTCCCCTCCTGGGATGAGAAGCGTATACACTAGTCTACTCCGGAGTATCGATGCCCCGTCTCGATAATCCTACGACTAGGGACCTGTATAAGGATGTGCTTGTAGATTAGCTATCTCCTACTAGTGTGACTGCCATCACAACGCTGGTAATCAAGTAAAGATCCTAAGGGCTCTACCGATATGTATAAATGATATGCTAAAAGAGACACATGCATATATTGAGGTAAAAACAAACCATGTAGCATACTACTGTTTCCCCCAATCAGAGCAAGGCTCTACTTAAATTTTGAAAATTCAAAATTCGAAGCAAAGCTTCGGTTTCCGTGCGCAGCGCGCAATTTGCCACATGGCAGAAGCTGATTCGGCGGCGTAACGCCCGAGACAGTGCGTCCCATCAGAGCAAGGCTCTTCAGAAAACATAATTAAGACTTAACTGCGCAAATGCATGGCAGCGCGACACGTGTCTGCGCAAGCGCACAGATGCGTGACACGTGTCTGCGCAGTTGCGCAATCGCAACTGCGCAAGCGCACAGATGCGTGACACGTGTTTGCGTAAGCGCACAGATGCGTGACACGTGTCTGCGCAGTTGCGCAATCGCAACTGCGCAAGCGCACGGATGCGCGACACGTGTCTGCGCAAGCGCACAAATGCGTGACACGTGTCTGCGCAGTTGCGCAATCGCAACTGCGCAAGCGCCCGGATGCGCGACACGTGTCTGCGCAGTTGCGCAACCGCAACTGCGCAAGCGCCCGGATGCGCGACACGTGTCTGCGCAGTTGCGCAACCGCAACTGCGCAAGCGCCCGGATGCGCGACACGTGTCACGCGCTGGTGAGTTGCGCAGCAACTGAATGAAAATTTAGATAAATCTTTTCTGTTCTCCTGTAAAACAGGAACCCTTGGATCAGAGATCCAATGGTGGGAAAATTCCCAAAATTATTCAGTAAAGATTTTGTTAACAAATCCAACAAATTTGTGGGCACTATAAATAAGACCCCAAGCCTCATTCAAAAGATAGGATCAATCATCATCAAGAGAAGGATAAACTTCTGGAAAAAAAAAGCTCTTGAAGATTAATCAAGAACAAAAGAGAAGGTAAAATTTCTGAAGAACAGAAAATTAAAAGGGAATAATAAAAGAAAAAGAAAAATAGTGCCTTGCACTTGATATGAACCCCTGGTTCTAAAAAATCAAAGAATAATAAATAGTGCCTTGCACTTGATATGAATCCCTGGTTCTAAAAAATCAAAGAATAATAAATAGTGCCTTGCACTTGATATGAACCCTTGGTTCTGTAAAATCAAGGAAAACAAGAAGAACTTGTTTTCCTTTGATCTAAATTTAGATCAAGAGTGCTATGCACATTTTGTTCTCAAATCAAGAAAATTCTTGAATTTCTGCACAAGTGCAACTCATCATTCAAAAGGGCCTGGCCCAACTCAAAAAATTATTGAGTTTCTGCAACTCATTATTTAAAGGGGCCTGGCCCAATTGCAGAATAATAAAAGGGCAAAGCCCTGTTCAGAAAATTCCTGAGTTTTTTGTAACTCATTATTTAAAAGGGCCTGGCCCAAATCAGATTGCAAAATAATGAAGGGGCAGAGCCCTGTTTAGGTTGATTCTTTTAATCGGGCAGAGCCTAAAATAAAAATTGGACTTAACCCAATCCTAGCTGTAAGTCCTTAAATTAAATGCCTCTCATAAACCAAGTCACGACCGGTCCGAGGGTACATCTCCGAACTCCTTTGACACCTGTCGTTGTAATTCCTCAACGACGTCAAAGAGGCGACGGGTCCCAACGACCACTTATCTAAAATCGGACCGAAACGTCCCTAAACTAATGACGGACCACTACGTCCCTAAACTGGCGACGGACCGAAACGTTCCTAAACTAAAATCGGACCGAAACGTCCCTAATCTAATGACGGACCGAAACGTCCCTAAACTAATATCGGACCGAGACGTCCTTAAACTAATGACGGACCACTACGTCCCTAAACTGGCGACGGACCGAAACGTCCCTAAACTAAAATCGGACCGAAACGTCCCTAAACTAATGACGGACCACTACGTCCCTAAACTGGCGACGGACCGAAACGTCCCTAAACTAATAATGGACCACCACGTCCCTAAATTGGAATATGGACCGCTACGTCCCTAAACTGACACAATAGGGCCCAAACGCTCTTTTGTCGGATCTAAACGGTCCCGTCTAAGTTGATCTTAACCCCAAATACGGTTAACGTGTCCTTAGACATCTAAATAAACAATAAAATCCCAAACCAACTTTGGTTCAAGGGTACATCTCGGAACTCCTCAGACGTATGTCGTTGTAATCTCTCAACGACGTCAGAGAGGTGACGAGTCCCGACAGCCAGACAATTAAATCAATCACTACGTCGAGTCGATCTTAGTCCAAAACAGGACTAACGTATCCTTGACGAACGTTTAAGTTGATCTTAGCCGCAACGCGACTAATGTATCCTTAAACCAAAAAACACCAAACCCAAATCTAAGTAAATACGGATTTGGACTAATCCACGTCCTACGGGCGACGGCATTACTCAGTCTCCGTATACAATCCACGGGCAACCACAAATAAAACAAACACACACGACACGAAGTGAAATTCTGGAGAAGGAGAAAGTTGTTACCGCGATGCGGTAGCGTAATTAACTGCAGGGGCTTGCGCCTGCAGGGAAGAGCGTCCCCACAATCAAAAACCCCTCACCCTGAGGGGGAATCTGACGAAGTCTGCTACATCGGCCGCATCCGTCTAAACCTCCGATACACGGTGCCATAAATCAACTTGGCATCTTCGGAGAGATAAACGGATAAAACCAAATAGCATCTGCCCCGAACCTCAGGCGCGGACGTCCTAACGTCTACGGCCGCCGTTCGGAGGGGAACAGATTCTGGCACGCCCGGTGGGACCTTTTCCTCTTTCCACTCCACACTTCGTGTGTCGTCTTCGCGAACCAATCGCGGTTTGTTAAATGGTTGTCCTCGGATTTCAAGTTGCTAAGATTTGGTCTTTTGTCTGGCGCAGAACTCAAGACCCAATGGCCACCAACTGCACCAACTGCTCGAAATGCCATTGCATCGGATGTTCCACCTCACCGAGAGGTGTAGCATATGGGCCCCAAGCGGCTTCCTTCCTGACTCTGCCGGTAGACCAGGTGACTCAGGCCACCACCGGCTTGTTTTTCGGGACCATGGTCCCACCTACAAGCTTCTCCATGCCGATATCCGCGCCAGAAGCGAACAAGAAGTCGGTGTTCGACCGGCTCACTGCTACCACGACCCCTGTCAACGGGTCGCCTGCTACTAAGCTGACAGCCTCTGTTTTCACCAGGCTAGGTCGGGATCATAAAGTGGTTGTCCCAAAGAGGGCAACGACCACTGCTTCGGAAGTCGTTGAAGCGGCTTCTCCTATCAGAAAGTCGGTCTTCACAAGATTGACGGTTCCTACTCCTCCTCCAGCTGGTCAAAAAGCATCAGTCTTTGATAGGCTGACATCGGCAGTTACCCCACACTCAAACAGGGGGCAACAAGAAATTATATCGATTTCCGAGCCAGTCCCAACGGCCCGTCGTGCACGACGTCGCCATTGGCAGCGAGTAAGGAAAGCAGGGGGCAACTCCCCCTCAGGGCTAGCCCCACCGGCTCCAGTGGTGGAGGTCAATGCTGCTGTTCCAACTGGGAACAGCTTTGAATTGCTGAGGAAGGTGAGAAAGAACTCCCCGGTTGCTACATTGAAAAGGTCTCCTCCACCCATAGAAAAAGCTCCGGAGACGAAACAGGAACAGCCCCCTCAACGGCTGTCATCAAAAGTTTATAAAGTATGGCGCAGGGTTCAAGACTCTGTGATCGATCCAGACCACTTGCGTCACCAGAAAAGAGCGAAGGTGGAAAATAACAAAAACTGCCCCATTAAACAGCAGGGGGCAACAAATGCTAGAATGCCCGCTTCAACGGCTCCTTCAACCTCAAAGGTCCATAAAAGGAAGAGGCCAGAAAAAGCTCCCATGACACTGACAAAGTTTAAAAGCGATGAACCTAAACGCCCCAAGTCAGGGGGCATAACAGTTCATACGGTCTATATGGCTTCAGGAAAGGAAGAAAGTCGTACTTCTACAGGTCACCGACCGCTTACCCGGTCAGTGACCAGGTCTCAGGAGCAGCAACAAAAGCTCCAGGAGATGATGACTACAATGGCTGCACTCACGGGGCCAAAAGAGAATCCTGAGACGTCCTTAGATGAACGCCAAGAGGAAGAGACCGACGCTGAGTTCCTCCGCCGAATACTGGAAAAGAGAGACAAAGAGGCTGCGGAACAGGCAGCCAACATAAAGAAAATGGCCCTCCTGTTCCAGGATGTGGTGGGTATGATGATTCAACCAGATCCACCTGCTGGAGATCCCCCGATCATTCTTGAAGATGATAGGGGAGAGACATCGAATCCTCCACCGGCTCTATCCGCAGCTAAAGAGGATACCATATCAAAAGCTGATTTGGATGAATATATTGCTCAACAAATACGGGCGCATCAGGCGGTTGAAGCAGCCGGTCAGATCGTGAAAACAGGGCGGCCATATCCGGGCTGGTACGACCAAATCAAGTACCCGCCAGGTTACACAATTCCTAAGTTTCATGTCTACAAGGGGACCGGCAATCCCCATCAACATGTTGCCCAGTTCAGGGCGCTTTGTGGTAACACTGGAGGCGACGACAAACTCTTGCTGCGCCAATTCGTTGGAAGCTTATCAGACACGGCTTTCGAGTGGTATTCCGAGCTCCCCAACGACTCTATTAAAACCTTTGCGGAGATAGAGCTGCTCTTCACCCAACGTTTTGCAAGTGCCAGCGAGCGTACCCCAATGACGGCACTGATTAACGCCAGGGTAAAACCCGGCGAGACGTGGGTTCAGTACGCTATACGGTGGCGTAATCTATGGTCTAAATGTGAACAGCGCATAGAAGAAGCCCCTGCGGTGGGAATGTTTGTTGGAACCCTTGATCCACAAGCAACTATTTCACAATTTATGATGTTCTTCAAGCCGACTTCCTTCCAGGCTTTGATCGACAAATTGGCGCAGATGGACCAGATGGGCCATAAACCCCCTCTCCCGAAGCCGGACCCCCGAAACGATAAAGGAAAAGGAAAAGCGATCATCGTCGCTAATGCCCAACAACAACCGAACGACTCGAAGCCGGTTGCTCGTCCAAACAATACGCGCCCATACGTACCCCTTGAGGACAGAATGGGACGTGCTTACTCCTTCCCTCGCGATAAAACAAGGAGGCTATTCGAGCTGGCATTGCGCAACAGGCTCATAAATCTGCCAGATCCAAAACGTCCGTCACAACCGAGTGACGTCAACGATCCTAATTACTGCCCTTATCATAGAGTGTTGGGACATCCAATCGAAGACTGTTACGTTTTTAAAAATTGGCTTGAGAATCAATACCGTCAGGGCAAATTTGCGCTGTCTGACAAATGGAAGGTGAACCCTCCGCAGCCCCACACCTATAAGGGGACGAATACGCCGGGGGCAACATGCTCCGTTATTGAAGAGGCTCCCTGGGAGGTTGTATTATCGGCCAAAACGAGGAGAATGCTAAATGATCTTCAAACCTGCCCAGCGGTCAAGTGGAAGAACCCCTTGGAACCGCAGGTTATTGAGGGGATGTTGAAGCCACGACCGATTCCGAAGACCGATGGTGGCAGTTCAAGCACTCATGGTCAGCCGTCAAAATCTTCTAAAAAGAAGAAGAAGAAATCTAAGAAGCCCGTGAAGCCTGGTGACAAGCGCACGGACTTACAAAAGCAAATCGATGCGCTAGATGAGTACAACCAAAAGGCACGGACTCCCATTACGCTCCAAGATTTCCTTGATCACGTCTTCCAAAAAGAAGATGAGGAGGAAAGTTCATCGGATGAATCCAAGGAGTGCGTAGCGAGCTGTCATATGATCTCTCATTCGGTCACGAATGATGAAGGGACTTCTGGCACTGAAACGCTGGGGGCAAATACCGAATCAGGAACCCCAGGGTTACCAGTTGAAACGATCAGCGCGTTTCTTAATGAAGCTCGGTTGAAAAGCAAGGCTGATCGAGAACGCGAGACGGCTATATTCGAAAGGGCCAAGCGTCAGCGACTTGAGGAAGGAGCTGAAATGATCCCGTTGGAGCAAAATGCCTCCACCGCTGACAAAAGCCAATTCAAGATAAAAAAGAAGTTCGCTAAGGCCATATCGATGGGCATGAAACTACCACCCTCTGAAGAAAAAGTTACTGGCGTGGTAGAGATGCACCCCTCTTATTGCTTATACCATCAGAAGGTCTCGCATTCCACCCAAGATTACAAAGCTTTCAATGGATGGTGGCAAGGATACGTCGCAAATCGACAACGATTTAAACGGGAAAAACGTAAAATTCGTCGAGAACAAAGAAATACGACTAAAGAACTTGAAAGAACTGCCGGCAATTGTCACATGGTTAACACTACTGGGTCACAAGTGCCTACATTTGGGAGCGACTCCGATGAAGAGCTAGAGCTTGGTCCCCTCTTCGAAGAATCCACTTCGGGAAAAGAAAAAGAACTGAAGGCCTGCGAGAATATACAGCTGCGCAATCGAACATTACCCGAAAAGAACCTCGGACCCTTGAATAAGAAAAACAAAGGGAAAGAGAAGGTCTCTGAAGACATCGCTTTGGATGACCAAGTTGCGGAAGAATTAACCGCCAAGAATCCCCCAAAAAGGAATAAAGTAGATTACAATGTCTTGGCGCATCTGAGAAAGCTACCCTCACAACTCAGCATTCTCGATGCCCTATTGCTATCAAAGAGGCGAGGGATTCTTTGATTAAGGCCCTACAAGATCCGGACCAGTTCCAAGCCTTCCTAGCCGAACAAAAGATGAAGGATGAATTGGAAGAGGTGCACACAGCCGACGTTGCTTTTGGTGATGAAGACCTTCTCCTCGGAACGTGTGAACACAATCGCCCACTTTATATCTCAGGATACTGCCATGACATAAAGATAGGAAAAATCTTAGTCGATAACGGATCGTCTGTCAATTTACTCAATGTGCGAGTGTTAAAAGAGATTTGCATGAGTGTCCAACACCTCGCCCGAGATAAAATCACTATCTCCGGTTTTGACTCTCAATCCTCAAAGACTCTTGGATCTGTGATATTGACGCTACGCTTCGGGGTGCTCGTCACAGACATCAAATTCCATGTTATAGACGCCAAGACGTGCTACAATGCTCTGCTCGGCCGACCATGGCTACACGAGTACAATATCATCCCTTCTACACAGCATCAGTGCATGAAGTATTCTAGGGACGGCCTCGAGTACACAGTGGCAGGAGAGTTGAATCCGTTTTTCGTGAACGAAGTTCGCAAGTATGAAGATGCCAAATACTTCTTACCGAATTTCGAAGACACGGAAAGGTGTCACAAACCGGAGAACAAAACTAACGCAACCATCCCTGTCTTCGGCAGTGACACCGAGGAGGAGGAGGATATAATCTATTCAGGTCCGTCCCAATCCACCAGACTAGGACCATCCGTTCCTTCATTGATCTTCGGTAATGATTCAGAGGATGAAGTTCATGCTGTATTCCCTGCTCGGCCTTCAATACAGATTTCCGCTGATGAAGAGCGAAGTCTGCAGGTAACCATGGTGCCGCTTGAACATTACAAAGAACTGGATGCACTCGACACCAACAGCATAGAGGAATTGCAGACATTCTATATCCCTCCCGGACGAAAAGGCGAGAAGGCAATCCTATTCTACCGTTCTGAAGAAAACAAAGTGGAAAGAGAAATTTGGCATGGCGCAGATCCCACGCTCGACGGGCTTCAGCCTATCCGTCTTCCCAGATATTATACCGAAGGTTTGAAGAAACTACTGAAGCGCCAGGGGATGTCCTTCACACAGACCGTTAGAAAAGCCAAATTCTATGACAAGGTCTGGAACGTTCCCGGGACTCAATACAAACTTCCTAACGGGAGAACGGAAACAAAAGGGCTTGGGTACATCCGGCCAAAGAAACGGGAGCTAGTAAACAGCTGTTATGCCATGTATGACTTCGATGAAGAGGCTGGCGCTCAATGGGAGGACGCTAATCCTGAATCAGCAAAAGTTCCTGACACAAAACCGCCCAGTCCATCGTCTGAAGACCAGATGAGCAAACTTATAAAGGATGCGAGTCAAAAAGCCCGAGATGATCATGATCGTGAAATGGCAATCTATGAGAAAGCCAAGACACAGCGCCTCCTTCGACAGGCAGTAAAGAACGAAGATGTTGCCCCAAGTCAGCCTGCTACAAAAAGGGTTCGACGCGAAAGCAAAAACAAGTCGAGGGGCCGAAAAGGTGCTCGACAACCACAAGACAGAGCTAAGAAGCCACGCATCCGAGAGTCGAGCGTTATTGACCTAGCCCTTATGAAGAAAATGGGTCGAGCATATTCATTTCCTCGGAACAAAACAGGAAAAATACTTGATCTTGCTCTAAAACATCAAATGCTTACTCTGCCAGAGTCTAAACACCCTAAGCAAGCAGGCGAAGTCTCCAACCCAAATTATTGCTCTTACCATCGAGTAGTAGGGCACCCGCTTGAAGATTGTTTCACCTTTAAGAATTGGGTTGAGGACCAATATCAGCTTGGCAAATTTGCGTTGTCGGACAGTTGGAGGGTAGCGCCGCCGCAAAAGCACGAACCCGAAAACACAAGGATAAAACCAGCTTCGCATTGGGATTGGCAGAAAATTCGCACCTGCCATGTGATAACAATGTTAAAAGAAGGGTCCGAAGACATGAGCAACCTCCCTTGGTGCTTTGAAAGCGGCAGCGATGAGGTAATCTCAGAATTTCCCCCAGCTCCAAGAGAACTGGAGGACGGAATCCATACCACTGCAGATAACCTCAAGAAAATCGAGTTGGGGACGGAAAATGACCCGCGACCGACATTCATCAGCGAGCTGCTATCTGAAGAAAGGGTGGCTGCGTTAAAGGATGTACTTCTACAGCACAAAGATTGCTTCGCGTGGAACTATTCCGAAATGCCGGGGCTAGATCCAGAAATCGCTGTACACAAACTGGCAATATCCCCGAACATCAAGCCAGTCAAACAAGCGCCGAGAAGAATGCGACTCGAGCTTGAGATGAGCATCAACGCCGAAGTCAAAAAGCTGATAGACTCAGGCTTCATCCAGGAAGTTCAATACCCTGAATGGATTGCCAACATCGTCCCAGTAATGAAGAAAAATGGGACAGTGCGCATATGCGTAGACTTTCGGGATCTTAATAGAGCCTGCCCAAAAGATGATTTCCCAGTGCCGGTCACCGAACTGATGATAGACAACACATCCACCCATGAGGTTTTCTCCTTCATGGACGGCTCATCGGGGTATAACCAAATAAAAATGCATCCTGAAGATCAGAAACACACAGCTTTCAGGACTCCTCTAGGGATATTTTGTTATAAAGTGATGCCCTTCGGTTTGAAGAACGCCGGTGCTACTTATCAGAGAGCCATGACAAAGATCTTCGACGACCTCATACATGAAATCGTTGAATGCTATATCGACGATCTCGTGGTTAAAAGCAAATCATACGAGGAACATCTCGAGCATTTGAAGATCGCGTTTCAACGCCTTCGGCAATACAACTTGAAGATGAATCCTCTTAAATGTGCGTTCGGGGTTTCCTCGGGCAAATTCTTAGGATTCGTCGTTCGACACCGAGGTATTGAAATAGATCCGTCAAAGATCAAAGCGATCATGGAAATGCCTCCGCCGAGGACTCTCAAACAGTTGCGGTCTCTCCAAGGGAAACTCGCATACATACGGCGATTTATAGCCAACCTTTCAGGAAAGTGCCGTCCTTACAGCCACCTGATGAAGAAGGGAACCCCATTCGTTTGGGATCAAAAATGCCAAGGCGCACTAGATGAGATCAAGCAATACCTGCAGAACCCGCCGGTGTTGGCTGCTCCGGTTAAGGGGAAGCCTCTTATTCTTTATACGACCGCCCTCGAAGGTTCCTTAGGCGTCTTATGGGCGCAAGAGAACGATCAGGGGAAAGAAAGAGCGCTCTACTACTTAAGTCGAGTTCTGCTAGGGGCAGAAAGCAATTACTCTCCCATTGAAAAACACTGCCTGGCGTTGATCTTCGCAATAACAAAGCTTAGGCACTATGCGTTGGCGTACGAGGTCCGTCTGATTTCAAAGGTGGACCCTCTCAAATATCTAATGTCAAAAGCCATATTGACAGGACGACTCGCTAAATGGGCCCTGCTCTTGATGGAATTTTCGATAACATATCAACCTCTCAAGGCGGTAAAAGGTCAGGCCATCGCCGATTTCCTTGCTGAGCATCCCATACCTGCCGATTCTCCGTTAAATTATGATTTGCCAGACAGACATGCGTTTGACGCAATCGACAGTGGTGATACCCGTTGGGAGCTTTATTTCGATGGAGCATCTTCCATGAAAAAGCACAAACAAAGTACGCCAATGATCAAATCGGGGGTATGACTCATCTTCGTGACTCCACAAGGAGGAATAATGCGCTACGCGTTCTCCCTGACGGAGCCGAGAACAAACAATGAAGCCGAATACGAAGCTTTGATAGCAGGCCTCGAGATCGCCATTGATATGGGAATTGAGAGCCTCCTCATATACGGGGACTCCCAACTGGTCGTCAGTCAAGTAAACGGCGATTACCAAACATGTAAACCGGAATTGGTAAAATACGGTGAAAAAGTGCAACAACTGCTAACCCAAATTCCCTCTTACACGTTGGAAAGCATACCGCGCGCGGAAAACAGCAAAGCAGACGCACTAGCCAAACTTGCTAAAGAACTGGCTGACGAGAACCTCGACGACGTTAGAATCGTGGTGCAAAGCCGTCGAGTGCTCGCCTCAACAGAAATATCTCCGAAATCGTCTGAAGAAAAAGGAGCGAAAGAGGAGACAACCCTGCAAGTAAAAGACTGGGAAAATACCGGGGACTGGAGAGAAGTCTTCATAGATTACTTCAAGTTCCACCGAATACCTGAAGAAGCGTCCACAAGACATCAGCTCACGAAACGAGCTCTGTCTTTCGCCTTCGTCAATGATACTCTGTACAAGAGGTCATTCGATTCTCTGTGGTTGAGATGCTTAGGACCTGACGAAGCGAGAAGGGTCGTCCAAGAAGTTCACGACGGACTCTGCGGTTCCCACCAAGCAGGCCCTAAGATGAAGTTAAAGATAAAGCGGATGGGCTACTACTGGCCCACGATGATGCAGGATTGCCTAGAATACGCGAGGCAATGTCATTCATGCCAAATTCATGGAGACTTCATCCATCAGCATCCCAATCCACTGCATCCAACAGTGGCTAGTTGGCCATTTGAAATGTGGGGAACTGATATAGTCGGTCCCATCGAACCAGCATCGTCAAAGGGACATCGTTTCATCTTGGCGACGACTGATTACTTCTCCAAATGGGCAGAAGCGGTACCGTTGAGGGAAGTGAAAACGGAAAACATCCTCCATTTCTTCAAAACGCATGTCATATACCGGTTTGGAACCCCAAGAAGGATCATCTCTGACAATGGGCCAGCCTACCGAAGTCATAAGATTAGCCGCTTCGCACAGCAGCACAATATAGACTGGAGATATTCCTCAGTTTATAACCCGCGAGCTAACGGTCTAGCTGAGGCCTTCAACAAGACCTTGACGAAGATCATGAAGAAAACAGTGTCACGAAATAAGAGAGATTGGCACGAAAGATTGCAAGAGGCTCTTTGGGCGTATCGAACTACATTTAAAACGACCACAAACACAACGCCATACGCGTTGGTATTTGGGACGGAAGCAGTACTCCCCCTCGAGATAGAATTACCCTCTCTACGAGTGGCAGTCCATTACGAGTTGACGGACGAAGAAAATGCTCACCTTCGGTTTGAAGAACTTGACGCCCTTGACGAAACCCGGCTTCTGGCACAGCAAAATCTGGAAGCTTATAAAGCGAAGATGACGCGCTCATACGAAAGATTGACCCGACCGAGGACATTCCACCAAGGCGAACTCGTGCTAGTCGTCAAAAGGCCCATGATCCCCAATTGCGCCAAGCGGGGAAAGTTTGAGCCAAACTATGAGGGACCGTACATCATTGATAAGGTCTACCAGGGCGGGGCCTATCTACTCATGGACATGCACGGTGAAAGGCCTTTCAGGCCAATAAACGGTCGCTTCCTAAAGAAATACTACGCTTAACGAGCCTTAGCTTAGGTCAATGATAGATGACGACGACTATGTCCGCTCGCTATCTTCCTAAGCTCAGGCTTTATAAGCAGTAGCCAGCCCTCTCAACGGCGGACCGAAATGTCCTTAAAACTAATAGCAGACCGAAACGTCTTTAAACTAATACTGCAGCATCCTTGGGCTGACGAGATGAATAAAAGTAAAAAAAAAATATAAAAAAAAAAAATAAATAAAAACGGCATGTCCATAAGCAGAAAGGGCACGGATGAAAACCCGAAAGGGTTCCGTGAGTAAAAAACAGCAGGGCTGCCGGCGAGTGTTCGTGAAAACCCAAAAGGGCGCGACCTCGTAAAAAAAAAAAAAAAAAAAAAAGGTATGTCCATAAGCAAAATGAGCACGGATGAAAACCCGAAAGGGCTCCGTGAGTAAAAACAGCAGGACTACCGGCGAATGTTTGTGAAAACCCGAAAGGGCGCAACTTCGTTAAAAGACGCTTATAGGGTCCTCTCGACCTTGTAAGAAGAGACCACCTTCGTGAGATCCTTACGACTCACAAAGGAGCAACACACTTAGGGATCCCCACGATGCCTAAGGAGAAAATACACTTGCGAGATCCTCACGACTCGTAAGGAGAACTCTCTTATGGGACCCTTACGGCTCATAGGATTTGAAAGTCTTAAGTTACAGAAACCTAAACCTGTGCTTAAGCAAACCCTCACAAACTTCCAATACTGCCCTACAGGTGGTTCAATATTGACCCTTGTATACAATCCACGGGCGCGAATAAACGTTTCCATAACTAAGGTCCTTCCGTGACTGGGAATATGTTTGCATAACCCTTGTAAGTCCTCTCGATTTATGAGAAGAAAACCCTCCTGTAGGATCCTTACGACTTACAGAAGAACAAAACACTTAGGAACCCTCACGGTTCCTAAGGAGAAAATACACCTACAAGATCCTCACGACTTGTAGGGAGAAATGCCTTCACGAGACCCTTACGGCTCATGGAGACCAAAGCCTTAGCCGACAAGATCCTAACCCTAGTCGCCATGCCTCCTTTGTTCGACAACGACAGAGGCAAATGATGATTCGCTCCTGGTAGTATCCCAGTTGCAGCGGTGCTGATGCCGAAATCGGTGTCCAAGCTTAGGTCTACGGAGAAAGCCAATAGACCGCACATGCATACAAATGATAGGGCAACTTGCAATAAAAAATAGCAAGTATAAAAAATGTACGCATGGAAAATAGCCGAAACGATTGGGCAACTCGCAATAAAAAGCAGCGAGTAAAAATAAAATAAATAGCCGAAATGATTGGGCACCGCGAAAAATAGCCGAAATGTTTGGGCAATCGCGACCTTCGCGATATAAAAGCTGAAATGATAGAGCATCGCGGAAATACAATAAAATAAAAAGAAGAAATGATAAAACTTTGGCCCTACAGTTAGGATCACATCGATCCCTGTATACAATCCAAGGGCGTAAACAAAGAAGGAACTATACTTCCCCAACGGATTCCGTCAAACGACGAAGCTAAACCCCAACGGTTCATTTCAACCGAATAAACCAACGACTTCAGCAAAACTTCTCAACTCACGGATACAAACACTCCTTGACGAGAGCCTTCTGATCCGCGTCGACTCGCAGAGCCACCAGCGCCTCCGTGGGAACCATCGACTCGTTTCAAACCCCAAGGACACAAATAATCCTTGGCGCTTGGGAAACAAATAATCCCTCGCAAAACTTCTCAACTCACGGATACAAACACTCCTTGACGAGAGCCTTCTGATCCGCGTCGACTCGCAGAGCCACCAGCGCCTCCGTGGGAACCATCGACTCGTTTCAAACCCCAAGGACACAAATAATCCTTGGCGCTTGGGAAACAAATAATCCCTCGCAAAACTTCTCAACTCACGGATACAAACACTCCTTGACGAGAGCCTTCTGATCCGCGTCGACTCGCAGAGCCACCAGCGCCTCCGTGGGAACCATCGACTCGTTTCAAACCCCAAGGACACAAATAATCCTTGGCGCTTGGGAAACAAATAATCCCTCGCAAAACTTCTCAACTCACGGATACAAACACTCCTTGACGAGAGCCTTCTGATCCGCGTCGACTCGCAGAGCCACCAGCGCCTCCGTGGGAACCATCGACTCGTTTCAAACCCCAAGGACACAAATAATCCTTGGCGCTTGGGAAACAAATAATCCCTCGCAAAACTTCTCAACTCACGGATACAAACACTCCTTGACGAGAGCCTTCTGATCCGCGTCGACTCGCAGAGCCACCAGCGCCTTCGTGGGAACCATCGACTCATTTCAAACCCCAAGGACACAAATAATCCTTGGCGCTTGGGAAACAAATAATCCCTCGCAAAACTTCTCAACTCACGGATACAAACACTCCTTGACGAGAGCCTTCTGATCCGCGTCGACTCGCAGAGCCACCAGCGCCTCCGTGGGAACCATCGACTCGTTTCAAACCCCAAGGACACAAATAATCCTTGGCGCTTGGGAAACAAATAATCCCTCGCAAAACTTCTCAACTCACGGATACAAACACTCCTTGACGAGAGCCTTCTGATCCGCGTCGACTCGCAGAGCCACCAGCGCCTCCGTGGGAACCATCGACTCGTTTCAAACCCCAAGGACACAAATAATCCTTGGCGCTTGGGAAACAAATAATCCCTCGCAAAACTTCTCAACTCACGGATACAAACACTCCTTGACGAGAGCCTTCTGATCCGCGTCGACTCGCAGAGCCACCAGCGCCTCCGTGGGAACCATCGACTCGTTTCAAACCCCAAGGACACAAATAATCCTTGGCGCTTGGGAAACAAATAATCCCTCGCAAAACTTCTCAACTCACGGATACAAACACTCCGTGACGAGAGCTTTTCTGACTCACATCTCGGGCAATAAGGATTCAAAAACTTGCTTCCTGAACAATGGGACCCTGCAAGTCAATCCTAAATGGTCTCTTGCATACTATTCACGGGTCTCACTCTCTGAAGTCGATTCTCGACAAAGAGGGAAACAACCGCTTACGAGCCCTCTCGACTCGTAAGAAGGGCAATGGGACCCTGCAAGTCAATCCTAAATGGTCCCTTGCATACTATTCACGGGTCTCACTCTCTGAAGTCGATTCTCGACAAAGAGGGAAACAACCGCTTACGAGCCCTCTCGACTCGTAAGAAGGGCAATGGGATCCTGCAAGTCAATCCTAAATGGTCTCTTGCATACTATTCACGGGTCTCACTCTCTGAAGTCGATTCTCGACAAAGAGGGAAACAACCGCTCACGAGCCCTCTCGACTCGTAAGAGGGAGAAATTCTCTCATAAGATCCTTTCGACCTATGAGAGAAAACTACACTTGGGAATCCTCACGATTCCTAAGGAGAAAATCCACTTACGAGATCCTCTTGATCCGTAGGGAGAAAAGTCTCTATGAGACCCTCACGGCTCATAGAGTTGAAAAGTCTTAGGCAGCAGATCTGAACCTGCGGCCTAAGCCATCGTTATATCTTGAAGAAACCAAAATGCTTACTCTGTTACCTGTCAATCATGTTTATCAAGACAGCATGCTGATAATAAGAGAAGGGAGAAAGCAAAGAAATGATACAAGACATTGCAAAAAAAAATGTGTATCTTTATTTATTAACTCAATCAAGTACATGGCGAATCGTATAAAAGAATAAAGAATGCATACATCTTATTCAAAAAAGAAAATTACAAGTATATTGATACAATGGCAGCTACTGGGAAGGGAGCGTCTTGCACAGATGTAGCAATCGCTCGCATATCTCCTTCCACGCCTTCTCCTGCTCGGCTACCGCCGTCAACTCTGCCTCCACTTGGGCTCGTTGCCGCAAGACCAGTGCAAGCTGCTCCCTCACGCCCTGATAAGCAGCCTCCCGACTTGGAATATGGCGCTCAGCCACGTCAAGCTTCCTCTTTAAGTTTAGCCCATGGGAGATGCGCTCCAAGAGACCCTCAAAGATAGTCTTCACTTGGGCAGCATTTGCCTCAACCTCAGCGCGCAGATGGGCTGTTTCGTTTGAGGTCTTTTGGCATTCCCTTAGTCTCCGAGCTACTTCTTGCTCCAAGTGGCGGGAGTGCGAAGTGCTTTGCTCGAGCCAAGTTGTGCGTTGGGCGCTCAGAGCTAAAACTTCGGGAGCAGGGCGTGTCAACTCCAGCCGGTACAAGCAAGCCTCAATCTCCCTGCAGTGATTAACCCAAGATTCAACGACGCCTTTGCTGTGAAAAGTTACGAGCGCCGCTAACATGGGGTTAACATCCACAGCGAAATCTGCAGCGGAAGGGAGAGCGTCCATGCTGAGCTCGTCGATATACCCGCTCAGCATGCCTAGACTCATCACCGTACCCTTTGAAGACGGACGTCTCAAAAAGGGGCCTGCCGGTAAAAGGACGCGAGCCTCGAAGGGGACCGAAGCCGGAACAATAGCTGCAAAACAAAACAGGTTTAAACGACGGTTCAAAAGATGTTGAAGGATTACCAAAAGGAAATTTACCATACCAGGTACAGCGGACGGCAAAGCCGGGAGGGCCGGTAGCGCGACAGGGCTTGCATCCCCTCCTTCGATTTGTGGCACTGCAATAAAGAAAAGGAAAAGTCAGAAATCGTCCCATTGCTAGAAAAAAGGGGTAAACAAAGATATTACCGGCGCCACTAGAGGGAGAAGCGAGTTCGGATGGGAAAGAGAAGTGCGGGAGCAACACTTGATATAGGTGATCAAAAAGCACTCCTGCAAAGGCACAATAGTGTAACGTTAGTACAAAAGCCGCATTTTTGAAAGATTAATGCATGAGTCGTGAACCCATACCTTCCAACATCCGTGACGGTACAAGGGAAGACGGGGAGGTGACTACTGCCAAAGCAGTAGTTGACGGTGCCCCCTCGAGCAATGGAGCATCGGTACTGGCCGCACCTGCAAGAACAGGCTTGTTAGAAGAGATCACAAGATATACAAAAAAAAGGGAAACGCTGGTGACAAAAAATTTTTACCTGACGAGCTGCCAGCAGAAACTGAGGCAGTCCCTTCCTCCACTGACGGAAGACCACCGCCTGTAGCTTCATCACCCGACTCAAGGGGAACCGTTGTTATACTCTCAAGCTCTGCAGGCGGCGGGGAACCATGGACAGGGAGGGCCAAGATAGGAACATTGCCAGATTCCTGAGAAGGAGCGCCTAGCTCGTCCTCAGGAATCATGGCCGCCTCACCTGCTGCTCCCTCAGGATCAGCGATTACAGCTGCCCCGTCCATCGGCACCACGAGGTCCCCAGCCTCAAGTACCTCGCCCTCTACCGCCTTCGGCTCGGTCGAGACAATCATCTCATCTGCCGCCACTTCGGGTACGGCATCAATGACTTTCTCCGTGGTAGGTTCCTCAATCTCGGCTCCAGGCCCCATGGCCTCGACAAAGTTGTCCACTGTCGGTTCGGGTTCGGCGAGTACCGCTTCTTCCGCTCCCTTGGGTTCGACGGTCGTCTCCGCCTCCCCCTCAGTTGGACTTGATCCTGCAAGATGAGATATGTATAAGCCAATAGTTTTACAAGTCATACAACAAGGCTCTGAAAGGAGTACTACCTGAAGCGGATTTATCATTGGCGTTCCGAACCGCGCGCGCAACTTGCCGACGAGCGGTAGACAGGGCCACAAGGGGCTCTTCAGAAGGAGTACTAGCGTGAGGAACAGTGCTAGGGCCCGCTCCTGCGGCCAGAGCAGCTCTGCGCGCCTTAGCTTCGCGTCTGGACCGCTTCCGCTCCTCTTGAGCCGATGAGACAGATGCCATCAGAGCTTCCTTGAGCGAAGCCTCCTCATCCGTGTAGAGGGATGCCTCCAGATTTTTCAGAGCATCCCTCGTTGTTGCATCAAGCCGAGGCTCTTGCGGCAGCTTCGACGGAGCTGGGACTTCGATGACGGGCTTGGGAAGGGTCCTTGCGCCGATTAATACAACCCCTGTAAAGAAACAAGAGAAGGTCAGGTCGACTATCATAAAAAGATAACGAACTTTCCGTATAAAAGAGAAAGGGATAAAACATACCGACGCTCGCTAGGGTACGCTTCTTCTCCTCCTCCTGGAAGGTCTTCAGAGAGGCAGCAATGGCCTCTTCAGTGGATACACCTGTTGAAAATGAGGCAAATATTAGCTAAAGATAATAATAAAAAGTGGGATAAAATGACAAATAAGGAGGCTGAGGATTACCTGACTCAGCGAGTCTGCTTAACATTGCTTCGAGCCTCGCCGATCGCTCCGAAGCTGCAATGGCGGCGGCTAGGTTGGTGTCCTCAGGGTCCACCACGAAACCCTCGTTGCTGCCATACTCACATATAGTCTCGGCAGGATGAGCCGCGGACTCTAAGTTAAGAATCGCGTCGAGGGATAAAGTGGACTTCTTCTTCTTTTGCCCGCCAGCCTTGGACCCACTGGGAGCAGCTTTGCGCTTGCCAGTTTTGGCAGTCACTTTCGGGCGGCGAGTCCCGATGTCCGCTCCTGCACCCGACTCCGGCGATGCCGCTTTAACCGTCTTTGTCGGAGCACGGGGCGCCTTTGGGGCATCCACCGTAGTAGGCAGTGGCAGTCCACGCGGAGGGGCCAACACCCGTGGTCGATCAGCTCCGGCCTCTTTCGTCGGAGGGATAACCTGAACCCTGGGCTGCAATGGAGCCTTGCGATTGCCGCCGGGAGGTGCAGCCCTACGATCAACCAATAGACGTTTCTCCATCAAGATGATTGGGCCCATCGCGTGCGCGTACCAGGCCACATACGAATTGAGTATCTTAGGGGTACAGCTGGGCTCACTGATAAAAAAGGAGGAGCCTGTATTGAGCCGGATGAAGTGATGCATCGCATTCCGTACTCCCTTTGGACCGACTGCAGGTGTTCTCAAGAAGGCTTCCAACGGGACTCCTTGGTTATAACTCGATTGCCGGGCAAATCGATGCGGGTTATACCTCATGAAGAGGGCCGTGTCATTCTGCCTAAATACCAAGTAGCCCGGCCGAATGGAATAAAGATGGAGGATTTCCCGAGCCTTCAACACGGAGACACCGCCCTTAAAGTCATCACGCAGCGGCACCACCGACTTAGTGGTCTCGGAACCCATGGTGATGACCTTATCCACAAAAGAGGTCTTCGCCCCGACTAGATGCGAACGCAGAAGCAGTCCCCTAGACTCCCGCGGAGGTGCAAACACGATGGAAGCCCCGACCAATCGCATGATTCTTGGAAGTGTGAATCTCTCAAAGAAGGGAGGAGTTTTGTGGGCACCAAACACTCCTCGAACATGCAGCTCCATCCAAGAAGTGAAGTAGTGCATCGGGAAGTTAGCAGGCTGTACCCCAGGTTCATTAGCGTCCGCCGCTACGCTAAGTCCATTGTAGAGGTGAGCCAACCCGGCGATCCCCACTGATAACTGCAGACCGGCCACCATTCGATGCGCCGGGTAAAAGACAGAAGACCGCATGAGGCGTGGGTGCATGGGAAGCGCGAAGCTGCACAGCCACAGACCTAAGAACCCGATGAAGAAGGTCTCCTCATCCATGCCAGGAACGGCGATCTCTGAGAAAGGGACGCTAGCAGTGCCGGGAAGGTAAAAAATTCGCTGATCAATTTCCGATGAAGGTCGGCGGTCCAGGCCGAAACCAAAAGGATCAGCAAGTTGGGCGAACTTCTCACCTTGCTCTGATAAAAATTCCGGGCGAATAAAACGAGCAATGAAGTCCGCAAAACTAACTCCTCGGTCGCCCAATTCCAAATGAAGCTCCTCGTAAATCTCCAACACCTTCACCAGGCCCGGATGCTGATGCTGGATGGCATTTTCCGGAGTCAAGTCGAGTACCACCTGCTTGGTGGCAAAGACGTACTCATCAGGAGGAAGCAGCTCTTCGTAGTGCTCCCCCCTCGCCGGTAAACCTGAAAGCTCAACGAATTCCTCTAGAGAAATTGAAACTTCCCTATCCGCTGCCAGGAAAGTATGCGTGGGGATATTCCATTGTTCGATGAAGGCCTTTGTCCACCACGTTGGAGGAGTAGGATACTCGAAAAGCGAGACGTAGACGGCGGAGTATAAACCAATCTTCGTCAGGTGAGCTCTTTTCGCCGCTAAAATGTACCGGGCCCATGGCAGGTATCCAGCAAGCGGTCGCGGATTCAATCCAATATTGTAGGCCTGTCCCCAAGGGCGTGCTTCACCCTGACAGATTCGCCTTCCTAAGATATCTATGGCCGGCGGCGGCTGTACCGGAATAGCGCCGATTGCAGGCTGGAGAAGGTCGTCCGAATTCCAATTTTTAACCTCCACGGCATACTCCACTGGGGGTTTATCCGCATAGGGGATCGTAACTATAGGTTCGGAGGGCGAGGCGGAACTAAAACTGCGACGACCCTGGATGATTTGGCTATACCACCTTCCCCATAGGTGGAGATGTTTGCACTCAGGATCACGATCTTTAATCAAAGCAAACACTACCCGGTCCACTGGTGCGTGTGGGAACCCTCCTTCTGAGCGAACGAAGGGAAAAGACAAGTCGTCAGACATCCTTCCTGCATAAAATATATATATATCATTAGTGGCCTGACACTTAACATTTAATAAAAATAATATATAAAATAAAAAAAAATAATAAATAATAATAAATAATAATAATAATAAATAAAAAGCTGGCTCCACACTGTGATGCAGTGGGTAGGGGACCAAAGGGGGACCCACAAAATCAAGATGACGGCGCATCATTTGATGAGACAATCCCACCATTGAATGGGACTATCAGTCAATAAAAAAGACCCCCAAGAGAATATCCTCATTGGGGGGGGGAACCCTTAGAGACAAGGAGAAGATCTCCTCTTTTCAGAGCAAAGCTCTGTCACAGAGTGACATTTGTCAAACTCCTGTTTCAAAAGAATAAAACTTCTAAAAAAAAAGAGCCTAGCTCTGTAGCAGTAATAAAAAATTTATAACTCCTAAGAATTAAAATTTTGGGACCTTAAAGATCCATGGAAACCTTTACAAAGTTTTCTAATTGATCTGTGAGCAGGGCTCTGTTCATGGGTTAAAACCTAAGAACAGGGTCTCTGCAAAGTTTAAGAGCAAGGCTCTGTTGTAGAAACCCCAAAGGGGTTTCCTTTAGATCAAAGATCTATAAGAGCAAGGCTCTGTTAATTAAGTTTAATTTAAATTAAATTAATTTAATTTTACCTATAATGGTTCTGAAGTTAGAACTTGGAAGTTCTTAAGGAAATCACAAGAGCAAGGCTCTGGAAGTTCTCAAGTAAGAGCAAGGCTCTGAAATTCAATTTCTTGAGAATGGTAAAAAATTACCAAGGACCAAGGGTCCTATTTATAGGCGCCTGCGCCTGTTCAGATGACCCCTAGATCCGACGGTCAGGATGTTGCCACCGCTGCACTCACGCGCGCGCCACGTGAGCGCAACGGTGGGGAGGCATCTGTTTCCTCCAATCAGAGCAAGGCTCTACTTAAATTTTGAAAATTCAAAATTCGAAGCAAAGCTTCGGTTTCCGTGCGCAGCGCGCAATTTGCCACATGGCAGAAGCTGATTCGGCGGCGTAACGCCCGAGACAGTGCGTCCCATCAGAGCAAGGCTCTTCAGAAAACATAATTAAGACTTAACTGCGCAAATGCATGGCAGCGCGACACGTGTCTGCGCAAGCGCACAGATGCGTGACACGTGTCTGCGCAGTTGCGCAATCGCAACTGCGCAAGCGCACGGATGCGCGACACGTGTCTGCGCAAGCGCACGGATGCGCGACACGTGTCTGCGCAGTTGCGCAATCGCAACTGCGCAAGCGCACGGATGCGCGACACGTGTCTGCGCAAGCGCACGGATGCGCGACACGTGTCTGCGCAGTTGCGCAATCGCAACTGCGCAAGCACCCGGATGCGCGACACGTGTCTGCGCAGTTGCGCAACCGCAACTGCGCAAGCGCCCGGATGCGTGACACGTGTCACGCGCTGGTGAGTTGCGCAGCAACTGAATGAAGATTTAGATAAATCTTTTCTGTTCTCCTGTAAAACAGGAACCCTTGGATCAGAGATCCAATGGTGGGAAAATTCCCAAAATTATTCAGTAAAGATTTTGTTAACAAATCCAACAAATTTGTGGGCACTATAAATAAGACCCCAAGCCTCATTCAAAAGATAGGATCAATCATCATCAAGAGAAGGATAAACTTCTGAAAAAAAAAGCTCTTGAAGATTAATCAAGAACAAAAGAGAAGGTAAAATTTCTGAAGAACAGAAAATTAAAAATGAATAATAAAAGAAAAAGAAAAATAGTGCCTTGCACTTGATATGAACCCCTGGTTCTAAAAAATCAAAGAATAATAAATAGTGCCTTGCACTTGATATGAACCCCTGGTTCTAAAAAATCAAAGAATAATAAATAGTGCCTTGCACTTGATATGAACCCTTGGTTCTGTAAAATCAAGGAAAACAAGAAGAACTTGTTTTCCTTTGATCTAAATTTAGATCAAGAGTGCTATGCACATTTTGTTCTCAAATCAAGAAAATTCTTGAATTTCTGCACAAGTGCAACTCATCATTCAAAAGGGCCTGGCCCAACTCAAAAAATTATTGAGTTTCTGCAACTCATTATTTAAAGGGGCCTGGCCCAATTACAGAATAATAAAAGGGCAAAGCCCTGTTCAGAAAATTCCTGAGTTTTTTGTAACTCATTATTTAAAAGGGCCTCGCCCAAATCAGATTGCAAAATAATGAAGGGGCAGAGCCCTGTTTAGGTTGATTCTTTTAATCGGGCAGAGCCTAAAATAAAAATTGGACTTAACCCAATCCTGGCTGTAAGTCCTTAAATTAAATGCCTCTCATAAACCAAGTCACGACCGGTCCGAGGGTACATCTCCGAACTCCTTTGACACCTGTCGTTGTAATTCCTCAACGACGTCAAAGAGGCGACGGGTCCCAACAACCACTTATCTAAAATCGGACCGAAACGTCCCTAAACTAATGACGGGCCACTACGTCCCTAAACTGGCGACGGACCGAAACGTCCCTAAACTAAAATCGGACCGAAACGTCCCTAAACTAATGACGGACCGAAACGTCCCTAAACTAATATCGGACCGAGACGTCCTTAAACTAATGACGGACCACTACGTCCCTAAACTGGCGACGGACCGAAACGTCCCTAAACTAAAATCGGACCGAAACGTCCCTAAACTAAAAGCGGACCGAAACGTCCCTAAACTAATGACGGACCACTACGTCCCTAAACTGGCGACGGACCGAAACGTCCCTAAACTAATAATGGACCACCACGTCCCTAAATTGGAATATGGACCACTACGTCCCTAAACTGACACAATAGAATAAACAATAAAATCCCAAACCAACTTTTGTCGGATCTAAACGGTCCCGTCTAAGTTGATCTTAACCCCAAATACGGTTAATGTGTCCTTAGACATCTAAATAAACAATAAAATCCCAAACCAACTTTGGTTCAAGGGTACATCTCGGAACTCCTCAGACGTATGTCGTTGTAATCTCTCAACGACGTCAGAGAGGTGACGAGTCCCGACAGCCAGACAATTAAATCAATCACTACGTCGAGTCGATCTTAGTCCAAAACAGGACTAACGTATCCTTGACGAACGTTTAAGTTGATCTTAGCCGCAACGCGACTAATGTATCCTTAAACCAAAAAACACCAAACCCAAATCTAAGTAAATACGGATTTGGACTAATCCACGTCCTACGGGCGACGGCATTACTCAGTCTCCGTATACAATCCACGGGCAACCACAAATAAAACAAACACACACGATACGAAGTGAAATTCTGGAGAAGGAGAAAGTTGTTACCGCGATGCGGTAGCGTAATTAACTGCAGGGGCTTGCGCCTGCAGGGAAGAGCGTCCCCACAATCAAAAACCCCTCACCCTGAGGGGGAATCTGACGAAGTCTGCTACATCGGCCGCATCCGTCTAAACCTCCGATACACGGTGCCATAAATCAACTTGGCATCTTCGGAGAGATAAACGGATAAAACCAAATAGCATCTGCCCCGAACCTCAGGCGCGGACGTCCTAACGTCTACGGCCGCCGTTCGGAGGGGAACAGCTACCATTTTGAGTAAGACTGTTACTATATCCGTGTATATCCCAAGCTCCCATTAAGTAATATACAATCCAGTATGATACAATAATGGCCTCTAGGGCATATATCACTAACAAAACTGAGAATAATCGACCCCCAAGTCGTTAAACTGGGAGTGTAAAAAAATTGTGTAAATAAATAAATAAAGAAAATAAAGCCGAAATGATAGGCTAACCACAAATAAATAGCCGAAATGATAGAGCAATCGCGACCTTCGCGACAAGAAAAGCTGAAATGATGAAGCAATCGCGGTAAAAAAAATGTATATATAAATAAATATTTCAATCCCCTCCAAAAGCGAATGATGATTCGCTCCTGAAACCATACTTCAGTGTTAGCGATACAGACGCTAACAAAATTTCAAATCCCCAAATATCCCAACGGCAAATGATGAGTCACTCCTGGCACCATCCTAGTGTAGCGATGCAGACGCCGACCATAAAACTAAGATCCAAATTCCTCAAATTCTCCCAACCCTACGGCCTGTCCCCAAACTGACCACCATATACAATCCACATGCACAAATGACACCCATGCTCCACTACAATCACCAGCCCCGCGGTCGGTCTTCGCCCTTAAAATTATGTTCCATTTAGGAAGACCCACTCATATGTCCTCACGATACATGAGGAGAACAAAACTTACGAGCTCCTCTCGACTTGTAAGAAACACCTTCGTGGGAACTTTATGACTCACAAGGGAAAAACACACTTGGGGGATCCTCACGACTCCTAAGGAGAAAATACACATACGAGATCCTTTTGACTTGTAGGGAGAAAATGCTTTTATGGGACCCTCACGGTTTATAAAATTGAAAAGCCTTAGGTGACAAGGACCTAAACCTGTCTCCTAAGCCATCGCTCCCCAACAAACAAAGACAAATAATGAATTGCTTCTGGCACCTGTGCTCCAGTGTTAGCAATGCTGATACTGACCTAAACCTCAAAATTCTAAACTTTCGATTCAATAAACCCCTAAATCGTTAAACTGGGAACAGATGATCTCTAAGTCGTTTAACTGGGAACAGATGACCCCTAAGTCGTTAAACTGGGAATGAAGGAAATCCTCACATGGCAAATGATCATTCGCTCCTGATACTATATTCCAGTGTAGCGATACTGTAATACCCAGTTCCTTTTTAAATAATTTCCGTATTCTTAAAACAAAAATTACTAATTTTTATTAACTTAAATATTTCTATTTCCTTAACCCAAACCTTAATAATCAAACTCTAACCCTTTTCCCGGCTCGGCCCACAACCCACGACCCGACCCGACCTACCTGACCCGACCTGACCTACAATCTTCTTCTTCTTCATCTCCTCCTTCTTTTCTTTTCTGTTCTAGCCTTTCTCGTTGTCACGCCCCGCTTCCCAGAGTACGCTAAAATGGGCACATGACATAGCCAACCATGCTACCTGTGGGTAGGAAGTATCCATCCACAGTCACATTACGGCTGTAGAGATATCAAGAACAAAATAAAACTATCTAAAACATGTCCATACTCCAAGATAACATGAGTCAAGAATAAATAAATGCGGAAGCGAAAGATCCAATACAAAATAACTGGAATGTATGTCCCATAATGCGGGCTCACATCAGGAATAAAATGTAGTAAAGAAAAGCTAACTACTGCTAACACTCACAGCTCAGCCTGTCGGCTGAAGTACTCCTGCTCGGGCTGCGACAGCGGTACAGAATCTGGGCCATGCAAAACCCAGACGTCAGCGCGTCAAGTCATCAAGTAATAACATAATAAACAGGCAATGTGAGTATAAACATGAATAAAGCAAGGGTAACAATAATATGAATCAGAGCAGTGCAGGGTAGTGTGCAGTGGGTAAACTGGACTGTTCTATCAGGTTCTCTGTTCTAAAGTCTTTGAAACCAAATTGATGAATCATCGATGTAACTCAATAGTATCCCGTACATACCCGGGACCACGGCCCCAAGATTCTCGGTGCTGGAACCGAGACATGCTGCTAGGCACCAAACAGGAATGTGTACAGATGAATGATGTCAGCATCATCATTCTAAGGCTGGCCTAGCCTAAAACTGATCAGAACAGGTAGTGAACTATTGAGTTACAAGTCAGGTTTCACTTTTGATTTCCCCATACCCCCAAGTTATATGTGTAAGTCAAGTCAAGTATCCCGAAATCAAGAAACTAATGCCAATACAGGATCAGGTAAACAGGTTTGTCTGGATAGACAACAGGAACGGTCCATGAGGACTACATGTCAGGTTTGTTGGCATTAGACATATGATCAGGTAACGGGTCAGGTCATGGCACATCAGGTCAAGTCAAGCAGTATACGGTACCATGTCGGGTAAATCAATATGTATGTAGCAAGTCAGGTCGAGATATAAACAACAACATGGGTGTGCTCATACTCAGTTACATAATCAAGCATGATCTAAGCAATGAATTAAGCAATAGGCAGATTCATTCAATTAGCAATACAGTTATCAATTGTGTCACAGAGGTGATTTCAACATTATATGAATGCAGTAAGACAATTATAGCCGTTTAATCATGTTACCAAGTTAAAACTTCATGGATGCAATGATAACTACATATATATGTTCCAAGTTTGAAAGATAAAATGTTATAAAACAATATTGAACACGAAAAAGAGAAACGATCGTACCAAAGTTAAATTTATAGGTTTAGGGTGTCATTAATATGTATGTAAATATTGTTTAGCAGTAGCAAGGGTACTTGCCTCGACGGGTCGCGAATCGGGAAAACGGAACGTAAAACGTCGGCGGGAAAAACTCGCGACGGCGCACGGTTCACGGAATGAACCCAAACGATGAACAGTGGAACCACACGGTTCGGGGTACCACGCTGGAACGTCGGGACACGTCGCCGGCACGTCCGGAATCCGGCGAGATACAAAAACAGTGAATGTCAAGAGTTGCAACAAGAAAAGAAAAGAAAATAAAGAAGAAAGGGAAGGAGGATGGAGAAGGGAAGGCTCACGAGGATCTGTGGGACGGGTGGTGACGGTCGACCACGTCGACGGAGCTCCGGCGGTGGCCTACGACGACAGTGAAAGAAGTTTCCAGATCAAGAACCAGATCAGCGAAGGAAAAAGAAGAAAGGAGGAGGTGGGGGGATGTGAAACTCACCGAGGAGGGTGCTTGTGAGGCTCGGGACGTGAGGAGATCGCCGGCGGCGATTCCACGACGAGTTGCGGCTGTAGGTGGCCGCGGTGCTGGTGCAGGGTGCACGGGAAGAAGGGAAAGGAGGAGGGATGTGCGGTGGATCGGTCGAGGGCGAGGAGGCGAGGAGGCCGGCGAGGGTGTCGTCGGTGTTGGTGCTGCAGCGGCGAAGGGGGTGAGGCGGCGGTAGGGTAGCGCGATGGGTTTTCTGCGTTTTAAAAATAAAGGAAGGAGGGAGATGTATATATATGAGAGAGAGAGAGAAAGTGGAGAGAGATAGAGAGACGGGGGAAAGAGAGAGAGTGGAGAGAGATAGAGAGACGGGAGAGAGAGAGAGAGAGAGAGAGAGAGGGGCCCACGGTGTAAAGAGTGATACGATTGGTTGGGAAAAATTCGTTTGTTAGGAATAGATTTTAATAAAGATTTTAAAGGTATGAAAATACAGTATAAGGTTTAAAATATTAGAAATTTGGGATTTTGGCGCAAAGTAAAATATTTCCAAATTGCGCCCGGGTCGGGTCCAAAAATTTGAAATTGAAATAATAATATTTTAGGCCGGATCCAAAATTTAAAATGAAGTGTTTTATGATCAAAAAACATACCCCCAAAACGGACACACGTACGTGCGCGTAGCCGTCCAAACTCGCCCGTTTCACTGAACGGGACGAGAACACGATGCGCGGACGCTATAACAAGGTTAGGGGTGTCAAGTAGGCCAAGATGGATATTTTTAATTTTATTTTAGATGCCATAAATTGTTATATGCAGAATTGAATTGACGGGGGTAAAATTACAATAAGTAACAATCAAGCAAGATAAATGAAATAAGTGCCACACTACGTTCAAACGATAACTGAAATTAGTAGCATTGGGTTCGGGTGTTACATTATACCCAACTACAAAAAGAATTTCGTCCTCAAAATTCCAAGAATACAAAGGTAGATAACGACAAGAAAAGGTGAGGAAACTTCTGCCGGATTTCATCTTCTTGTTCCCAAGTGGACTCTCCATGCGAGCGATTACCCCAAGAAACAAGCACAGGAGGGATCACCTTGTTCTTAAGAACCTTTTCGCTTCGATCCACAATTTTAATCGGTCGCTCCTCAAAAGTCAAATCTTCTCGTACTGTTAGCTCCGAATGATCCAATACGTGTGTTTCATCTCGAACATACCTTCGTAGTTGAGATACGTGAAACACATCGTGCACATTTGCCAAGGACTGCGGTAACGCCAAACGATACGCTACCTCACCAACACGCTCTAAGATCTCAAAGGGTCCAACGAATCGAGGACTAAGCTTTCCTCGACTTCCAAAACGAATCACCCCTCTAGTCGGTGATATCTTCAAGAATACCAAATCACCCACGGCGAATTCTAGAGGTCTTCTTGACATATCTGCCCAACTCTTCTGTCGGTCTTGAGCTGCCTTCATATGATTTCTGATAGTATTAACATTCTCAACTGTCTGCACAACCAAATCTGGTCCCAATAATCTTCGTTCACCGATATCGTCCCAACAAACAGGTGAACGGCATTTACGACCATACAAAGCTTCAAATGGAGCCATCTGGATAGTTGCCTGAAAACTGTTGTTGTAGAAAAACTCCACCAAATGTAGATGATCCTCCCAAAAACCCTTGAAGTCCAACATGCATGCTCTCAACATATCCTCAAGAGTTTGGATTGTTCTCTCCGACTGACCATCAGTTTGAGGATGATAAGCTGTGCTAAACTTCAGTCGAGTCCCCAAACTTTCCTGTAAACTCCGCCAAAAGTGTGATAAGAACCGAGTGTCCCGATTAGACACGATGCTCACAGGTACTCCATGCAATCTTACAATCTCTTGCATGTACCGCTCTGCCAAAGTCTCTGCTGATTGACCAACCCGGAAAGGAATGAAGTGAGCTGCCTTGGTCATTCGGTCAACAATCACCCATACAACATTGTTGCCTTTAGGGCTTCGCGGTAAAGCCATCACGAAATCCATGGTTATATGTTCCCACTTCCACCGAGGAATCGGAAGTGGTTGCAATAAACCAGCAACCCTTTGATGTTCAGCCTTAACTTGCTGACACACCAAGCACTTAGCCACAAAGCGAGCAATCTCCCGTTTCATGCCTTCCCACCAGAAATGCTGCCGAATATCTCGGTACATCTTTGTGCCTCCTGGATGTACAGAATAAGCTGAACTGTGTGCTTCCTTCATAAGCTCTTCACGAATATCTCCTTTTGGCACACATAAATGGCTACCATACCTCAACGACCCATCTTCGTGGATCAATAAATCTGTTCGTAGTCCGCTTCAACCTGCTCTCGAAACTTTTGCAGTCTAGGGTCCTGCGATTGTGCTGCTTTAATATTCTCGATCAACGATGAATGTACTTGCAGCTGCATCAACTGTCCCGTAGAATGCGGTAGCACAACCTCCAAATTAAATCTTCGAAAATCTTCAATAAGCTCCTTCTGCGTAGTTAATACCTGAATTGCTGGTAATCGACTAAGCGCATCCGGCACGACATTAACCTTCCCCGGATGGTACTTAAGATCAAGATCGTAGTCAGCCATCAGCTCCAACCATCTACGCTGCCTCATATTAAGCTCCTTCTGTGTGAACACATACTTCAAGCTCTTATGATCAGTAAACACTTCGACCCTTTCGCCCAAAAGGTAGTGTCTCCAAATCTTCAAAGCAAAAATCACAGCCGCAAGTTCCAAGTCATGAGTTGGGTAATTCTTCTCATGGGTCTTCAACTGTCTCGATGCGTACGCTACAACCTTCCCATGCTGCATCAAAACACATCCCGGTCCTTTCCCAGATGCGTCGCTGTGAATCACTAATCCTCCGGAATTGTCTGGCACGGTCAGAATAGGGGCGGTTATCAATTTCTGCTTCAACGTCTCGAAAGCTAACGCACACTTATCCGTCCATACAAAAGGTACCTCTTTGCGCGTAAGCTTGGTTAACGGCTCCGCCAGACGAGCAAAGTTCTCCACAAATCTTCTGTAATACCCGGCGAGTCTAAGAAAACTTCTTATCTCCGCAACATTCTTTGGAATCGACCAATCTCGAACTGCTGCAATCTTTTCTGGATCGACGGCAATTCCATCGCCAGACACAACATGCCCCAAAAACTTTACTTCCTCCAGCCAAAACTCGCACTTACTCATCTTCGCATATAACTTCTCTTGTCTCAATGTTTGCAGTGCGATCTTCAAATGCTCAGTATGCTCTTCAAAACTCTTTGAGTAAACCAGGATATCGTCAATGAATACCATAATAAACTGGTCCAAGAATGGTGAAAAGATTCGGTTCATCAAGTCCATGAATACTGCCGGCGCATTCGTTACTCCGAAGGGCATCACTAGGTATTCGTAATGTCCATACCGAGTTCGGAACGCCGTCTTGCAAATATCTTCTGCTTTCACTCGGACCTGATGATATCCGGATCGCAAATCCAGCTTCGAGAATACCCTTGTGCGACTAAGCTGCTCGAAAAGTTCGCCAATGCGAGGGATCGGGTACTTGTTCTTAATAGTCACCCGGTTTAATTCTCGATAGTCGATGCACATCCTTCTTGTGCCGTCCTTCTTCTTTACTAGAAGAACTGGAGCTCCCCAAGGCGAGTTACTGCTTCGAATCCAACCCTTCTCAAGCAATTCAGCAACCTGTTTCTTGACTTCTTCCAACTCTACTGGTGCCATTGGGTAATACGCTTTGGATACTGGCGCTGCACCAGGAATAAGATCAATTGCGAACTCCACGTCTCGCTTCGGCGGTAAACCCGATATATCTTCAAACACGTCCATGAAATTGCGAACAACAGCCGGCTCTTCACTTTTATCAACTTCCTTTGCTGCAAGAATATTGTTTGTCGGCCTAGCCCTAAACTCGACTGGCCCGACAAAACTGCTTCCTCCAGTGAAGCTAAACTCTGGATGTCCGGGAATTTGGAAAATTACCTTCCTTGCCCTACAATCAATGTGAGCGTGGAAAGTGCCAAGAAAATCCATTCCCAAGACGACTTCGTAGCTGCCCGTATCAATCACCAAGAAATCTGCAAAAAGCTCCCGTCAGCACACAACAACTGTACAATCTTTACATTCCCTACTAGCTATGATTTTCCCATTCCCAGTGTGTATATCCCAGAAACTAGACAGGGTCGTGCAGTCAATCGAGTGTGTAGTTATAAACTTGGATGACATAAAATAATGGGATGCACCAGAATCAAATAACGCTAATGCGGGAAAACCATGAACGAGTAGAGTACCTGAAACAACTTCTCCTGACACCTTAGCTTCTTCAGCTGTCAAGGTAAAAGCTCGAGCCTGATTAGGTCCTTGAGTCAGCTGTTCCTGTCCCTGGAACGGTCTCTGCGGAGGCTTCTGAATATCATCCCTCGTACGAAGCTTTGACGGACAAGCACTAACAGCGTGATCTGCCGCTCCACAAACCAAACAGAGTCCCAGCCTCCTTCGACAATCCTTTTGCATGTGGCCAGGTAAATTGCAGTAGTTACAAGTCATGCTCTTTCTTCGATCGATGACGACAGGCTTCTTCATGGGTGCTACACCTCGACGGTCCACTGGAATACCTCTGCGACCATGAGCTCGGTTTGGTACAAATGCTGGCTTCCTTACCGCAACTGCTATCTGCTGCAAACTCCCCTTCATCCCAGATAAACTCTGCTGCTCTCGGGCTGCTGCAAGTACTTGTGAGAAAGTGGTCAAACCCAGGGAGAATATCTGCCTCTGGATGTCCACGTCCAAGCTGCGCATGAACCTCCGTGCCCTGTCTGCATCGTTGGAAACTAAAGGTCCAGCGAATCTGCTGAGTCTTGTCCATTCTGCTGCATGCACATCTACGGGTGCTCCATTCTGCTTTACCCCGATGAATTTCTCTTCCATTTCCTCCCGTGCAGTCCGCGGGAAGAACTTCTCCAGGAAACTCTTTGAAAAATCCGCCCACTTGATCGGCTTGGGCAAGCGGTTCTCTTCCACAAGCCACCATTCTCGGGCGTAGTCCACTAATTGAATGCGTACCACGTCAACTCTTTTCTCATCCGGAATCTGTGCCACAACCAGCAAATTCTCTGTGTCAACTAGCCACTGCTCCGCTGGTAGCGGCTCCTCCAAACCAGTAAATGTAGACGGACTCAAACGTCTGAAATCTGCTACGGTCCCTACTCGGTCGACTGGTTTAGCTCCAATATTGTTCACAGACTGCTGAACGATCTGCAAACCTTCCTGAAATGATTCCGCTTGTTGCTGGATCAGTTCAGTCTGTTTCTTTTGATTTTCCAGCATTCCTCTTATCACTCCAAGCATGGCGGCTTCGTCCACACGCCTCTGGTACGTCTTCAAATTCTTACCGGCCATATTCCTGAAATCAAAACGCCCAACATTAGCATGATGATAGATTCGAAATATAGATCAAGGCTAGAACTCCAAGTTACTTAAATAGAGTGCCGCATTGTAATTATGTCGCGGTATCATAGCCACAATTACATAACTCCACCCAAGTCGCCTAAGTCCTAGAGATAACAAGGAATCAGGTTTCGAGTCGATATGCAAAGGAAGTTTGCACATCGTAGAAGATATAATCAGGAAGAATGTGATTCAAGAATGGTAAAACGGTAAGGTGGCAGGACATGTTTCCTAAACACGGGTATTCTGATTCGTGTATTGGGTACAATACCCAACTACAAAAGAATCAACCCGACTATCCTATGGCTCTGATACCAAAAGAACCATGTCACGCCCCGCTTCCCAGAGTACGCTAAAATGGGCACGTGACATAGCCAACCATGCTACCTGTGGGTAGGAAGTATCCATCCACAGTCACATTACGGCTGTAGAGATATCAAGAACAAAATAAAACTATCTAAAACATATCCATACTCCAAGTTAAGATGAGTTAAGAATAAATAAATGCGGAAGCAAAAGATCCAATACAAAATAACTGGAATGTATGTCCCATAATGCGGGCTCACATCAGGAATAAAATGCAGTAAAGAAAAGCTAACTACTGCTAACACTCACAGCTCAGCCAGTCGGCTGAAGTACTCCTGCTCGGACTGCGACAGCGGTACAAAATCTGGGCCATGCAAAACCCAGACGTCAGCGCGTCAAGTCATCAAGTAATAACATAATAAACATGCAATGCGAGTATAAACATGAATAAAGCAGGGGTAACAATAATATGAATCAGAGCAGTGCAGGGTAGTGTGCAGTGGGTAAACTGGACTATTCTATCAGGTTCTCTGTTCTAAAGTCTTTGAAACCAAATTGATGAATCATCGATGTAACTCAATAGTATCCCGTACATACCCAGGACCACGGCCCCAAGATTCTCGGTGCTGGAACCGAGACATGCCGCTAGGCACCAAACAGGAATGTGTACAGATGAATGATGTCAGCATCATCATTCCAAGGCTGGCCTAGCCTAAAACTGATCAGAACAGGTAGTGAACTGTTGAGTTACCAGTCAGGTTTCACCTTTGATTTCCCCATACCCCCAAGTTATATGTGTAAGTCAAGTCAGGTATCCCGAAATCAAGAAACTAATGCCAACACAGGATCAGGTAAACAGGTTTGTCTGGATAGACAACAGGAACGGTCCATGAGGACTACATGTCAGGTTTGTTGGCATTAGACACAAGATCAGGAAACGGGTCAGGTCATGGTACATCAGGTCAAGTCAAGCAGTATACGGTACCATGTCGGGTAAATCAATATGTATGTAGCAAGTCAGGTCGAGATGTAAACAATAACATGGGTGTGCTCATACTCGGTTACATAATCAAGCATGATCTAAGCAATGAATTAAGCAATAGGCAGATTCATTCAATTAGCAATACAGTTATCAATTGTGTCACAGAGGTGATTTCAACATTATATGAATGCAGTAAGACAATTATAGCCGTTTAATCATGTTACCAAGTTAAAACTTCATGGATGCAATGATATCTACATATATAGGTTCTAAGTTTGAAAGATAAAATGTTATAAAACAATATTGAACACTAAAAAGAGAAACGATCGTACCAAAGTTAAATTTATAGGTTTAGGGTGTCATTAATATATATGTAAATATTGTTTAGCATGTAGCAAGGGGTACTTGCCTCGACGGGTCGCGAATTGGGAAAACGGAACGTAAAACGTCGGCGGGGAAAACTCGCGACGGCGCACGGTTCACGGAATGAACCCAAACGACGAACAGTGGAACCACACGGGTCGGGGTACCACGCTGGAACGTCGGGACATGTCGCCGGCACGGCCGGAATCCGGCGAGATACAAAAACAGTGAATGTCAAGAGTTGCAACAAGAAAAGAAAAGAAAATAAAGAAGAAAGGGAAGGAGGATGGAGAAGGGAAGGCTTACGAGGATCTGTGGGACGGGTGGTGACGGTCGACCACGTCGATGGAGCTCCGGCGGTGGCCTACGACGACATTGAAAGAAGTTTCCAGATCAAGAACCAGATCAGTGAAGGAAAAAGAAGAAAGGAGGAGGTAAGGGGATGTGAAACTCACCGAGGAGGGTGCTTGTGAGGTTCGGGACGTGAGGAGATCGCCGACGGCGATTCCACGACGAGTTGCGGCTGTAGGTGGCCGCGGTGCTGGTGCAGGGTGCACGGGAAGAAAGGAAAGGAGGAGGGAGGTACGGTGGATCAGTCGAGGGCGAGGAGGCCGGCGAGGGTGTTGTCGGTGTTGGTGCTGCAGCGGCGAAGGGGGTGAGCCGGCGGTAGGATAGCGCGATGGGTTTTCTGCGTTTTAAAAATAAAGGAAGGAGGGAGATGTATATATATGAGAGAGAGAGATATATGGGGAGAGAGAGAAAGTGGAGAGAGATAGAGAGACGGGGGAGAGAGAGAGAGTGGAGAGAGAGAGAGAGAGTGGGGCCCATGGTGTAAAGAGTGATACGATTGGTTGGGAAAAATTCGTTTGTTAGGAATAGATTTTAATAAAGATTTTAAAGGTATGAAAATACAGTATACGGTTTAAATTATTAGAAATTTGGGATTTTGGCGCAAACTAAAACATTTCCAAATTGCGCCCGGGTCGGGTCCAAAAATTTGAAATTGAAATAATAAAATTTTAGGCCTGATCCAAAATTTAAAATGAAGTGTTTTATGATCAAAAAGCATACCCTCAAAACGGACACACGTACGTGCGCGTAGCCGTCCAAACTCGCCCGTTTCACTGAACGGGACGAGAACACGATGCACGGACGCTACAACAAGGTTAGGGGTGTCAAGTAGGCCAAGATGGATATTTTTAATTTTATTTTAGATGCCATAAATTGTTATATGCAGAATTGAATTGACGGGGGTAAAATTACAATAAGTAACAATCAAGCAAGATAAATGAAATAAGTGCCACACTACGTTCAAACAGTAACTGAAATTAGAAGTATTGGGCTCGGGTGTTACACTCGTAACGAGCTCCCCACGACCTCCGCAGCACCTCCTCCTCTCTCACCGCCACCCCCCGCGACTCATTCCTCCTACGCCTCAACGCTTCCCCCGAGCTTTCGCCCTCGTCGTTCCTCCTTCCTCGCCAACGGCTTCCCGTGACCCGCTCCACCCATGACCCAACCGTCCCCAACGCCCCCGAGAAACCTTCTCCACTCTATCTTCCTCTTAACCGCTTCCTCCTACCTTGACTCTTCACCATCCTCCTCTAGCCACCTAACTCCTCATTGCACCGTTGAACCAGCACCGCTGAGCTTCCACTTCCTTACACCTGAGCTTCCTCCAACAACCATCTTTATCGAGCAAGCCCGCTACCTAACCTCACAGCACCATGGCCCACTGCCTTGAACTTCCGCGACCACCCTCCTCCGTTAACCTCGTCGAGCTCTACTCCCCAGCCACCACCGTCGCCACAACTCCAAGCACCTTCCCATTCTTCCTCCCCTCACAACTTCGAGCCCTCACCTTCATTGCCTCCACCACCATCGTCAAATACCGCCTGAGTCACCTCTGGTTGCTCCTCCAACAACAACCCTATCATCAACTTTCCTTCGACAGCTCCGCCTTCCACTTCCTCCCTCAAAACTCCAACAACCACCGCCGGCGCCCTAGCTCCGACCTCCTGTGGCATTTTAAAAATCATTTAGGTGGAATTTCCGATAATCGGTAAAATAACTGGCACTTTCCGTAAAAACCAAGATATAATTATTTTTCAATATAGTCTTAAATATACCTATTCTAGCTATATAATTACTAGTATTTGGTATTTAATTAGTCACTTATTAATTGTTAATTTTCTTAAATATTTTTCCTTAATTAATTATTTTAAATATTATTTCAAGCTTTCGCTTATACATTTAATTAGTGATAATTACAAATTGGAATGGGTTAATTATACTTTAGTGAATCATGACACATTAAACCAAAATGTAACATGTTGTTTTTGAAATGAAAAGAAAGTGTCAAGATGGTTCTAGAATTTAAAGAAAAGCTTAATAGAAAAGAAAATTTAAAGGAAATAAGTAAAGCAAATGAGCATGGTGCATTGTTTATGAGGTATGGGCTTTTCTTGTCTTGACCAAACCCTCAACTCACTCTTTTCCTTTTTTTCATGTGCTGGCCGAGCCTAGGTAGCAGCTCCTCCCCAATTCCCCACTCATTTCCCACTTCTAAAACTTCATAAAAAGAAAATCTAAAGAAAATAATAAAGAATGAAGTATGGGGTGTAAATATATGATGTATTGGGGCTTTTCTTGAGTTGACCCACACCCATACCTCACTCACCTTTCCCTCTCCCTCACCTGGCCGAGCTTCTCCAGCAGCTCCCCTACATTTCCCCACCTCATTTCTCTTCAAAAAAATTCTCCATTTTTTGCATCAAAATCAATACAAAGTCTCACTAATTCATCATTTAACCATTACCCAATTTTTCTTGGCCCAAACTAGCTTAAATCTTGGAGAAAGAAACCATTTTGGGAGGCTAAGTTTGTATGTTGGATCTCAAAATTTGTGGAGGTATAATCTTAACTCAAGGGTTACTTGTTGATTAATTACTTCAATTTAATTTATTTGGTGTTTAAATATGGCTCTATTTGCAAATTTGAAATTTCAAGAAAATGGTTGAGATCAAGTTAGAGTTTTGATCATTTGATTATGGTTGTGATGGGTAGTTTAACATGTTATGACATGCAAAATCTAGTCTAGTTGTTAATTTGTAAATTGTTATTTTCAAAATTGTCCTAATTAAACTTTCTTGCAAACTAAATTTTTAGGATTAATGTAAATAGGTGAGATTAAAATCTAGTTAATATTTGTGTGACCTAATTAAGATATTATGTGAATATTATGGCCACTAGATTTGTTAAAACAATTAGATTTGAACTAAAATGGTAAGTTGTTGCTTACTAGGTTTTTGGAATAAATCGATTTTAATGAAGTTTGAGGTTTTGATGATTTACTATCTATTCCCTAAAATATTTAATGTGTTGTGAATGCACAATTGGGTTATAGGCTTGGTAGTTGCCACGAATAGCGGCCGTAGTTGTGGGTTGTGGCGTTGTCGCTGTAGGGTGTTTTCCGTCACCCCATTGAGATGGGAATACGCGTGCGCTTATCAGGCGCATTACAGATTCCCCCTGCCTAGGGTAGGCTGGGATTTATTGATTGTGGGGATCCGAATCTCCGGCAGCCGCGGAATAAACTGCCATTAATTACCCCTCGCTTTTGGAGCGAAGGAACCTCCGATTGATGGGTCAAATTGGTTATGCGAACTCAATGTGCAGTGTGCGTGTGTTGTATTTTGGAAGGGGTTTTGGATATATCGGGGGTTCCGCAGAGTTTTTATGGGGTCCCGCTACCCAGATAGCTGGCTGGGGTCAAGGAGGCTAGCAGCCCCCTTGCGGGGTGCGGGGCAGCGCCCCGTTAGAAATTTTTTTCTAACGGGGGAGGTATTTTTAGTGTAGAGTACATGTAAAATGAGGGGAAAGAGGTGTCCAAAGGGTGCATGAGCGCCAGCGCTAGGCGTTTGGGCGCTGACGCTAGCGCTTTGGGCGCTAGCGCCTCACGTACCCGGCACGTAGGCGCTCGGGCACTAGCGCTTTGGGTGCTCGAGCGCTAGCGCCTCACGTGCCTGGCATGTGGGCTCTTAGGCGCTAGCGCTTTAGACGCTCGGGCGCTAGCGCTTTGGGCGATCGCGCCTCACGTGCTCGGCATATGGGCGCTTGGGCGCTAACGCTTTGGGCGCTAGCGCCTCATGTGCCTGGCACGTGGGCGCTCGGGCGCCAGCGCCAGCGCTTTGGGCGCTCGCGCCTCACGTGCCCGGCACGTGGGCGCTCGGGCGCCGGCGCCGGCGCTTTGGGCGCTCGCGCCTCACGTGGGCGCTCGGGCGCCGGCGCCAACGCTTTGGGCGCTAACGCCTCACGTGCCCGACACACGCTAGTAAAAGGAAGGGGGTTTTACCATCAGAAATAGGAGTTAAACTCTAAAAGAGGGTTTTGAGTGGAGTTGAACTCCAAAAGATCTGGATTAGGAGTTAGACTCCTTTGAGGATTTGGGTCTTGGAGTTGAACTCCCTAAAAATCTTCAGAGGTTCTTCTCTCTTAAGCCTGGGATTTTCTCTTGAGTCTTGGATCTTTCCCAAAGTGGGATTTTCGGAGACGGGTTTCCTTCTTCCTCCTCTTTGTTAGCCGGATCTTAGAAAACAAGAGGGGTGAGATTTTAAAAATCTCCCCCTTTTAAGATCTAATGGAAGATCTGAGCTCCTCTTTGTGGGTTTTGTGGTGAAAAGCTATTTAGTTTTGGAAAAGGAAGAGTGAAACTCTTGATTTAATTCAAAAGAAAGAAGAAAATTTAGAACCTTGAGGAAGGAGAAGGAGGCACAGACCTTGATTTTTTTTAGAGAGAGAAAAAGATCCTGAGATATTTTCATTATCTTTGCCTTTATAGGCTATACACTTTACACATAGCCCTTGGGCTTTACAAAATGGCATTTTGCTCATCCCATACCTCATGTGCTATTTCTTTTTGCACATAAGCCATGGGCTTTACAAAAATTTGTCTTTATGTCCATTTTCCTTACATTTATTCATAGAAATAAAAAAAGGAAATACACCAAAATTTATTTATTACAAAATTTTTATTTTGGCATGGGGGAGGCTGGCCGCTTCATATTCGGGCTCGACCCGGGCATTGGCCCACTTAGCTTGGAGTTGACTTTGATTTTGACTTGGTCAACCGGGGTGTAAATTTTGACCCCAACAGTCGCGAGCGCGTTTTGTGCATCAAGTGCGTGCGCGTCCAGTTAGTGCGCAGGTTGACTTGTATCGTTAGTATCCACGACTATTTATATATCTATTATCTTATTTACTTGTGTGTGTTTCTAGGATCGGGTGCAGAAGCGTCGAATGTGGCGCGGAAAAAGTAAGCCTGAGATTGGATCATATTAGCCGAGGCGTCCCGGTGAGTAGATGTACTACGGGGGAATCGTCTGGATGGCGCAAGGCGCCCGATAGTTAGAATTTCTAGTAGTACTTGCATTTATATGCGTTGTTTTCTAGTTATTCATCTCATTGCATCGCATCATCTTGTGTGTGTGTGTGTGTGTGTGTGTGTGTGATATCATCTCATAGGACACTTGCACCATTACCATTGGTTCATGCTGCATAGGCACTATTCATGCGAACACACACGCCTTGGTAATTGCTATGCCACGAACACTATATAACTTGCTTAAATCAGAATCTAAAACAACTGCACCATATGTGATCTTTAAACATGTACTTGTATATTCAATTCTTCAGGATGGATACGTAGGATTGCTAGTCATATGTATATACCTCATTGCATCATCGTTCATACATAGTTTTCTAGTCACACATCGTATTTCATATTATTGATACCACAGGCATTCATCATTGCCGACATGTGTACATATGGTGATTTTCTTGGAGATTTCCGTGTTTATGAGATTTATGGATTTTAGGGAGAACCGCAAGAATTTTATAAACTTATTATCCTTTAAAAATACAAGTTGCGGTTTTCTCGGGATATGATGTATATGTCGTCCACCATGAGTTTTCCTGATTTCTGTTGGTCGTCGAGACCCGATTCGAGGAGGAGGATGAACCGTTTCGGGTATATGGTGGACCCGGTATAGTACCCTGGGGCAAGAGTGTTTTTATAGGTATGACGATGAGCTTGGCAGGGGCGGACTACCTATCGGTGATGTCTGACGCGGCGGATATCCGGAGCATACCGACGTAGTTGTGAGATTTGATGATATGGGCCGATCCGGACTGATGGAGCCCGAGATATTGAGATATTGAGATATTGAGACATCGAGATATCGGGATATGTATATATTGTGTCGATGCTTGACATGGATTTTTTGTTGATTTCATTGATGATACGTTAGTTTATTCCACAGAGATTTTTCTAAGATAAGAACAAAGATTTTCTCATACCAGACTTGTTCAGGTTTCGTGTTTGATTATGCATTCATGTTAGTACATCGTATCATATCGTTGTGCGTAGATTGAGACGCATTTGCGTGCATGCTTACGATAGCCTTTGAAATGTTACTTACTACTTACGAGTTGGCAACTCACCCCCGTTGTGCCACAGTATCGTGCAGGTCAGACCCGTCAGCACAGTAACGGCGGGCGTACTTCCTCATTTTGTTCCTTTTGCTTGGACTTGCGGTATTGCTCGTAGGTGGTGTTTACCCCAATCAGAGCAAAGCTCTGTTCAAATTCCAAGGCGGGAAACAAAGCAACGCTTCTGTTTCCCCCAATCAGAGCAAAGCACTGTATTGAAAATTAAAATTGAAATAAATGAAGCAACGCTTCAGATCCTTTGCGCTGCGCCAACGCGCCACGTGTCAAAAGCAGACACACCAGTGCAGCGCCCAAAACAGCGCACCCAATCAGAGCAAAGCTCTATTTAAAGAAAAATTAAAGGAAGCAACGCTTCAGTTGCGCTGCGCTGCGCTGTGCGCTGCGCGACACGTGTCAGCGCAGATGCGCTCGCGCAGTTGCGCTGCACTGTGCGCTGCGCGACACGTGTCAGCGCAGATGCGCTCGCGCAGTTGCGCTGCGCGACACGTGTCAGCGCTGATGCGCTAGCGCAGTTGCGCTGCGCTGTGCGCTGCTTGACACGTGTCACGCGCTGGGGCATTTGCGCCAAACAGAATTAAGATTCTAAAGAAATCTTTCTGTTCTTGTTAAAACAAGAATATTTTCTTCTGTAAAACAGAAGCCCTTAGATAAAAGATCCAACGGTGGGGAAAATTCCCCAAATCACTCAGAGAAAGATCTCTTTAACAAATTTATGGGCACTATAAAAAGGACCCTAGACCTCAATTCAAAGGGAACATTTTTTGGTGAAAAATCAAGAACTTCAAACAGAGAAAACTCTGAAGAAATTCCAAAAGAAGAAAAGGTAAAAACCTTTAGGAAGAAGAGAAAATTCTCTTATGAACAGATTATTGATCTAAGAGCAAGATCAATAATCTTAAATAAAAAGGAAAAAATAAATAATAATAGTGCTTTGCACTTTCTTATGAACCATGGGTTCTTTGAAAACAAGAAAAAAACTTGTTTTCTTTGATTTAAAATCGATCAAAATATAAAACAGTGCTTTGCACTTGAAAAATTGCACCGTTGCGCTCCTTTGTTAGCGCAAGCCATCAGAGAGCGCCACGCGTCAACAGCGCAACAGCGCAGCGCACTGACACAACGCACTGCGCTATTGCGCTTGCATTCACCGGAGTGCAACACGTGTCGCTTCCACGAGCGCTTGCGCTCATTATTTGGCGCAAAGCGCCTGACAAGCCACTGTCAAATAATTAATGCATTGCATTATTTGCAGAAGGGCCTAGCCCAATTAAAAAAGACCTAGTAGGCCAAAATAAATTGCAAAGCAATAAAAAGGGGCAGAGCCCAAGTGAAATTGATGCTCTGCATCATTTATAAATGGGCAGAACCCCAAAACAAATTGATGCTCTGCATCTTTTATGGGCAGAGTCCAAACAAAAAAATAGAAGTAATGCAATGCATTATTTAAGTGTGGGCAAAGCCCTAGCACAGGTCTATTAGACCAAAAATAAATAAAGGTGTTGAACATTTTCAACTGGTCTTAGCCCAATTTTGGCCGTAAGTCCTCAAATTAAATTGACTGAGCACAACTGCTCTCTTAAATCAATTTATATCCGGTTCGAGGGTACATCTCCGAACTCCTCTGACGCCTATCGTTGTAATCCCTCAACAACGTCAGAGAGGTGACGGGTCCCGACGACCACACATCAAAATGGACTGCGGGGTCCTTAAACTCGTGGACCGAAACGTCCTTAAACTAATATTGGACCGAAACGTCCTTAAACTAATGTCGGACCACCACGTCCCTAAACTGGAATACGGACCACCACGTCCCTAAACTGGAATATTGGACCGAAACGTCCTTAAACTAATGTTGGACCGAAACGTCCTTAAACTAATGTCGGACCACCACGTCCCTAAACTGGAATACGGACCACCACGTCCCTAAACTGGAATATGGACCGCAACGTTCTTAAACTACCTATGGACCATTACGTCCCTAAACTGGAACAATAGAGCCTCCAAATGCTCTTTTGCCAGATCTAAACGATCCCGTTTAAGTCGATCTTAGCCCCAAACACGGCTAACGTATCCTTAAACATTCAAATGGACTATAAAACTCCAAATCAACTTTAGTTCAAGGGTACATCTCTGAACTCCTCTGACACCTGTCGTTGTAATCCTTCAACAACGTCAGAAAGGTGACTAGTCCCGATGGCCATATATTAAATGGATCTAGACGATTCCGTTAAGTAGATCTTAGTCTCAAACAGGACTAACGTATCCTTAACGAACGTTTAAGTTGATCTTAGCCTCAACACGGCTAATGTGTCCTTAAACTAAGAACACCAAACCCAAATCTAAGTAAATACGGATTTGGACTAATCCACGTCCTACGGGCGACGGCATTACTCAGTCTCCATATACAATCCACGGGCAACCACAAACAAAACAAACACACACACGACACAAAGTGAAATTCTGGAGAAGGAGAAACTTGTTACCGCGATGCGGTAGCGTAATTAACTGCAGGGGCTTGCGCCTGCAGGGAAGAGCGTCCCCACAATCAAAAACCCCTCAAGCGAGGGGGAATCTGACGAAGTCTGCTACATCGGCCGCATCCGTCTAAACCTCCGATATACGGTGCCATAAATCAACTTGGCATCTTTGGAGAGGTGGACGGATAAAACCAAATAGCATCTGCCCCGAATCTCAGCGTCAGGACCTCGCGGTCTTATGCGCCGTCCTTCGGAGGGGAACAGGTGGGTTGCGAGGATATGTTATTCCTGGTGAAATTCGTGCCATCAATTCGACAACTTAGCCGCGGAACCGCGGCAAAGACCCACCATTGGCGGCGGTTCCGCGGCCGTATAAGTGTAGCGGTTTGATTAGGGTTAGCTTCTTCTTGTTCATTCTAGAAGGTTTCTATTTTGTCTTGGTTAAGATATTATGGTTGATACTTATCCTTAACCTAACTAAACCCTAACTCTAGTTTATTCTCTACAACTTTTATCCTATCATCCTTGACCATGGTTAGATAATCAATTATATACATTTGAATACTATTCATCACAAAAGGATGATTCTTTTCATTCTTCATCTTCTTCTCTCTTGAGTTTTGAGAGAGAGAGCTCACTAGTTAATCCTTTTTGGTGATGATTTCTTGTGAGAAAGTGAAATAAAAAGAAAGCATAAATACTACTCCATCATCCTTATCTAATCTAGTCCATTAGATTAGGGTGTTCATCTCTTTAGATTGAGAAAGCTTGGGTTATAGCAACTTCGACGTAGATCATCGGAGAATCGGAATACTTCAAGCTAGCATGGATCGTTCGAGTCGTGGAGCCTCTCTTGAGTCCGGGAGATCGTGGATCACGGCAAAGGGACTTCTACTCGGAGCTTGTGAAGCGAAGGAGCGGACTACAAAGGTTGTAATCCCTCACACTTAGCTTTAAAGATATCATCTTGCATGCTAAACCCTAATAATCTAGCAAAGATCCCGTCTTTAGGTTGTTCGGCACGTCTAAAATTTTATCCGGGCATGTTTGATGCCTTATGAACCTTCACAAGAGTGCCTAGGAACCCTACAATTCCATCATGTATATTATTTTGTATCTAGTATACTCCATCTACCCTTGTATATTTAACTAGACAGAGAGACTCGTGAGACTTGTATTTGTGTTTTGGTTGATGCTCACTTGAGCCGACGTGGTGTTTCTCATTTCTTGCTTTTAGGTGCTTATTTCGTACTTTTGATATACATATTGCATGTGGTTGTGGTTCCGCCATTGGCAAAGTGCTAGCTCCTGCTTGGGGATGCCTTTATTCATTATTTATATGTTTTTCATGTGTTGTACCCGTTGGAGGCCAGTATTTACAAAGGGGACTCTGCCGAAATTTTCGGAAAATTCTGATGTTTCATTTTAAATGTTTAATACGACTTATTTGGTTAAAATCGCTTTCTTTAAAAAAGTTTTCCTTCACTCTATTTCTTTACATGGTTTTGATTTCTAATCTTTGACTTACTTAGATTACGTACGTCTTGAGACGTTTCGTAATTTAAGTGCCAGTCATGTTCCGTACCTTCGGGTCGTGACACCTCCGAGCATCAGACACAAAGACGACCCCTTGCCACCATCGGCTACGTCCACCATCCATCTCCATAAACCCGCACCACTGAGCTCATCATTCCCACTTCTTCTCCAAACAAACACCCCTACCCCGACGAACCACCATGACTCCGACCAACTTGCAGCCGCCGCCTGAGCCCTTTTTCCATCGCTGCCTTTGGCCAACAGCCATCGCATCGATGCCTCGTGCTCCGTCGCACTAACACCAGTGCCAAAGCACGAACCCAACCCAAACCCTAGCCCGTGATGCGCCATGCCATTGTCGTCACCGCTGTCACCCCCGTCTACCGCAACCACGACAGACGAGCTCTCCTCTACTCACTGCAGCCCAGTTCTGCCACCATCGCACGCTTCACAGCATCAATCGACGCCAAAATCGAACCCCGACATTTCATCGAGCACATGTATCCGTCGCCTTAGCCACTGCCTTTGTCGCCTTTGTCTCTGACCAAGCTATGGCTTAGGTCGTGGTAACTATCACGGTTATCAATGCAGTCATCATCGCAATATCGCACACGTCCGTCACAACCTCTATCGCGCTCGAGCCTCGCGTCGTGCCATGCCGGTTTTGCGACATTCATCGTTGTCTCGTGTGTCGAGACGAATAATCTGCACGTTCATCACTTCCATGTCAGCGACCGAGCCAAGTGAACCCCACTTGTTTTACATGATACTAATCGGTCTATATAATTATATACCTATATAACTACCTAAGTCATAAAGTCGTATTTTAGGACAAAACGTGTTAAGCTAGTGGTGTTGTTTTGAGTTATAATCTGGCCCAAGATATTAGTGATGACACCGTATGGAAAGTATAAGATTAAATAGTATAGATTTAGATAAAAGAAAAGGACATTTCGGTTGCGAACCGTATGTTTAGCTTGTGTGCGCGACGTGTAATTTCAAATGAAAACCTAATCAAATATGGCGGAACTTGTTATAAATAGATCCGTTTGCTGATAAAGAATATCATGTAGGAATTTGGGTTGAAAATAGTGAAGTTATATTATGTAACGACGCCCCCAAAAGGCGACGTTGAATCTGGAATTCACCGCACATGCCACGTTCTAAAATCCATATTAAACTGAACACAACTTGTAACTTAATGTTCTAGGGCTCGTATCGAAGAAAATAGATAAACCTACAGTATCACATAGTTTATCTCTGAATTCTTATAAGTTATAATGACGAAAACTGAGGCGATTCATGGATCTAGACTGCAGTCCAGAGCCAGAGTCTTTGCCTGTACCCATTTTGGAACGCATGTTTCTCCCTGTTTAAGTGCGAAAGTGTGCAGAACCATACATGGAAGCATGGAGGATTGAATTAGTTTTTTTATGGTGCTGGTCTCATTGCGTTCCAGTGTTATTTGATATTTATAACACCTTTTAAACCGTAGATGTGTGTTGCAGTTTCGTGCAGAACCAGAATGTATACCTTAACCTTAGATAGTGCATATCTTCCTGCGTACAGTGGATATTATTGATCCGTCTAATGCGTTGGAAATATAACAGATAAATATAAATATTATCTAACTTTAGCGTCTCCTAATTATGATCCCATTAGGGAGTAAAACGTGTTTCAAAACGTACTTCTAGTTCAGATACTTCCAGCAGTGAACACTTAAAATGAAATGACCGTAACTCGCAAACCTGTAACCTGATTAACTTGAAACCAATTTTAATACTTAGATAATCAAGTATACTTCATATGAATTTTATATTATTTTGCCAATTATGTACGAGTGATTTTATGTGATTTTTCTAATCCAGCCGATACCGGTTGCCCATATGTATTCAGTAGTGCATTTGATGTATCCCCATCATACTACATGGCTGTTATACCCTTGTAAATAGTGTTCATTTGTATCGATATCCTAGTGACCGTGTTACATTACCAAGTGATAAATGTTAACGATTGGATTGTGGCAAGTACGTTAGTGTAAAAGCGTAATTAAATAATAGAAGTGATACGTACTTGTACACAATCAGCGGAATCAGTTAATTATTGCATCGTCGAGGCCTATGAGGCATATATAAGTGTAACTATAACTGGTATGGGATGGGTATGGAAGCACTTATATTAGCGTCATAGGTAAAATATCGAGCACTATCCATTTATCTTGGATATTGTTCGAGACATGCTTGATGGTGACCCTGTCTCCAGTTATCGCGTAGACTTGTCATGAAGCGACTAGTATTTAGATTCATGGTCGGTGTTTGATATAGACCGCGGGGTGTGGGGTAGTTTGAGTGTGAGTTCGATCAACATAATCTCAGGAGTCCCACTGCCGGTATATGTAGTGATTTCGGGATTTGTACTGATGGTGTTTCTGATTCTTACTGATCGTGATTCGGGCCCGTGTTCTCTTACCCCTGGGGCTTACCTTTGGGTTGTGGATACTTCTGCAGTGGTTGACGCACACACTCGAACTGACGATAAGTTTAGTGACTTGGGCATTGAGACTTAGAGACTGATTGCTTTAGTGACATGGACATTGCATTGATTACTGATTCGATATACATGCTTTACTATTGACCTGTACCGGTTATTTCATGCTCACGTCATTACTCTATGTTACTGCTTCATGTTTATCGTCATTGCACATATTACATATTTATATATATTGCTATCGTGTCTCTCTGACGATCTGAGTATGCATGCTCAGAATGAGAAGTGAACTTAGCTCGGATCAGGACCATCCTTGCATCGAGAATATTGTCGACATCTAGATCAGCAACGTCAGCACTATCACGCCCTTTAATTCCATCTGGTTAGTCTCATATCTGTTTTGATAGAATTAGTGATTGCATTTCTCATTACTTGTGCTATGATTACCGCTTACCATGTATTATTAGAAGCCGAAGTGTGACTACGGCAGGATATTTTTTTGACCGTAGGAGCATGGCTAGCCTAGTCACGTCCCATATTCCGTATTTTGGGAAGCGGGGCATGATAGATACTGATGCCAAAACAAAACCAAAATCCTTAAATCCTCTCATGGCAAATGATGATTCTCTCATGATATCATATTCCGGTGTAGCGATGCTGATACCAACCCAAATCCCATGTTCTCCATGGCAAATGATGATTCACTTCTAGTACCATATTCCAGTGTAGCGATACTGACGCCAAACAAAAACCCAAATTCTAAGTCTCAGGCTCAAAAGCCCCGCTGGATGAATAAGAAACTCCCAAATCGAATCAAATCAACAAGTCAACCAACAACCTCCCCGTCGGAATCAAGTCAACCAATGACCTCCCCGTCAGAATCAAGCTCCGTCTCGTAATCAAGTCAACCAACGAGCTCTACGTCGGAATCATGTTTCGTCTCGTAAAGTACCCCGTTTCGAAATCATGCTTCATCTCAGAGTATCTGTCTTCCCTGTCGGAATCATGCTTCGTCTTGGAATTAACCTCTGCATCGGAACTATGTTTTGTTCAGAATCTCTACCTCTGCGTCGGAATCATACTTCATTTCAGAATGTACCTCGTGTCGAAATCATACTTTGCCACGGAGTATCTACCTTCCCTGTCGGAATTATGCTACGCCTTAGATTCAACCTCTGCATCGGAACTATATTTCATTCATAATGTTTACCTCTGCATTGGAATCATGCTTCGTCGCAGAATGTACCCCGTGTCGAAATCATGCTTCGCCACGGAGTATCTGCCTTCCCTGTCGGCATTATACTTCGTCTCGGAATCAACCTCTGTATCGGAACTATATTTCGTTCAGAATGTCCACCTCTGCGTCGGAACCATGTTTCGTTTCAGAATATATAATCCATGTCGAAATCATGCTTTGCCACGGAGTATCTGCCTTCCCTGTCGGAATTATGTTTTGACTCGGAATCAATCTCTGCATCGGAACTATATTTCATTTAGAATGTCCACCTCTGCGTTGGAACCATAGTTTGTCTCAGAATATATGCCCTGTGTCGGAATCATGCTTCGCCTCGGAATATCTACCTTCCTTGTCGGAATTATGTTTCGCCTCAGATCAATCTTTGCATCGGAACAATAATTCATTCAGAATGTCTATCCTGCACCGAAATTACGCTTCGTCTTAGGATACACCTGTCCCGTGTAGAAATTATGCTTCGTCCCGGAACCCTGCATTGGAATTATGGTTCATTTCAGGATACAACTCTCCCGTGTCGGAATTATGCTTCGTCCCGGAACCCTGCGTCAGAATTATACTTCGTCTCAGGATACATCTCTCCCGTGTCGAAATTATGCTTCGTCACGGAACCCTACGTCGGAATTATATTTCGTCTCAGAATATACCTTTCCCGTGTAGAGATTATGTTTCGTCCCGGAACACTGCGTCGGAATTATGTTTCATCTCAGGATATATCTAACCCCTGAAATTATGCTCCGCACCTCGGAATGATACTTCGACCCCCCGAATTCTACCCCCGGAATGATGCTCCGCCCCCGGAATGATGTTCCACCTCGAAATCAAACTCCCCACGGAAGAAGATCCATCAATTTCATGTACCCGGTCCATGTACGCAGTGTGCATTCATTGATGGGGTGCATTTTGTTGGGGTCAAAAATTACACCCCACGGTCGAGATCAACAAATCAATATGTCGAGATCAACAAATCAATAAATCAAAGTCAAAACTCGAAAAGTGAGCCCGGGCCAAAGCCCGAATCCACGTCAAGTGGGCCCAAGCCCAAACCCTACTCCCCTTCAAAACACAACACACACTGCACATTGAGTTCGCATGACTAGTTTTACCCATAAATCGGAGATTCTCTCGCTACAAAAGTAAGGGATAATTAACGACAGTTTAATCCGCGGCTGCCGGAGATTCGTATCCCCACAATCAATAAACCCTGACCTATCCCAGGCAGAGAGAATTTGTAATACGCCTGAGAAGCGATGCGTATTCCTATCTCAATAGGATGATGAAAAACACTCTACACTATCAACTTGAGCTTTTGGGTTAGAATGGATCACCAAGTTGTGTTATGTATTCTTCATATGTGGGCTCCGCCCCCAACAGTTAACAATCTTTCTTCAAAGAAAAGATTGATATAAAGATTAGATAATTATTTAAATTTAAATGAGAGTAACAAGTGATCCATGATAAAGAGAGTTGAGGATATTTAGAGAAGTACAAAAGTTCCTTGAAAGGAATTAATTTTTTTAAGCTCTCACAAAACTTTTGGAGGTAGCAAGGATTTTCTTACCGACTTATTATACCGAGTTGAGATTTTTCTTTAAAACAGATATTTTAAATTGAATATTCATAGATACTAATAAATTTTAATTTTAAAAAAAAAGGATCGATAAAAAGATGTTGCTTTTTAAAATGATTATCTGTAAAAAGATGTATTTTGAATTTAGAACAAGGATAAGAAAAAAGATACTCTCAAAATTTTGAACACTTTCTTGAAAGGGAGTTTGCATTGTAATTTGCCTTAAGTTTATTTATCTCTACACAAAAAGAAAACATAAGAAGTAGAAAAAGAAAAGAAAAATAGAAGGAGTCGACTCAAAATTGTGACAATGAGCTCACAAGTTCAAAGCCGGCAACTAACACAAGAATAAAGCTTCATAAATATTGATAAATTTCAATTACACAAAAAAATTAATTTTCAAAGAAAAGATAGAGAAAAGAATGAGATGGATATTTCTAAGATGAGAAAATGCAAAAATTATAAAAGAAATAAGAGAAAAAGAAGTAGAATTGCATTTGTAAATAATACCACAGCATTTGTAAATATTACCATTATTTTTCCCTGCTGAGATCTGTCCATCCCTACCCTCTTACATTGCCTTAACCCTCAATCAGATTAATCAGTGCCACACCCGACCTTAGAGGTTCACCTTTCATCCTCCGACTGTGCCCCGTTTAAGATCCTTCTGAGAGGAGAACATTTCTTGTGAAATTTCCGAGTTAGCCAACCCTTCAAATTTTGATTCATATGATATACCGACCGTTATCCTCCCCATACTTTTCCTTGTAGTCCTTTGTTGCTCACCCTTATTTTCCTGTGCTAACCCGATCCCAATCTCTTTGACCTTCAGTCTAAAGCCGCCACACTCCGACCTTCTGTTTGAGCCACACCTCCTTGTAATCACTACCCTAACTAGCCCTATTCATATTGGTGATTTCTCTATTACCCAAATATATTTAGTGACATTATTATTCAAAATTTAGTTTTTCATTATTTTGAATTTATCAAAGAGTGTGTGTTATTGATTACCCTGTTTTATGTATTTTAAGTACACTATTAGTATTCTCATTTTCAGTAGCGCAACCTTACACCGCGCATATTTTTTGTTCCATGTTTCTTATTTTCACGATACGAGTTTTTTAAGTTATTTTAAAAAAAAATATTTGATTGATACATCGTCCTAAAATATTTTTACCTACCGTCGAATCTTTCACTACCTTATTGTCACTACTTTACTTCGGGTATTGTGCCCACGTTTACTATTATAAATGATTGTGCCTTGTACCTATTTTCCTGCCGTATTACTTTTGATATACTTATACGTGTACATATTTAAGTTTCGATCTTATCGAGTACGCCTCGAATAATATTGCTCGTATTGTTGTTATTTATATTTCCGTATATATGTAACTACCCTTATAGTTGTTCCTGTTTTATACCTATTTAGAGCTATATTTTTGTATGTTATTCTTAAGTATTTTATACCTTCAAATTTCTTCGTCCACATATTTCTAGTAAATCCTTATGTGTTAGTTTGCAAAATAATAGCTTTCGCCTATGGTTGTATTACTTATCATTTATTTTAAATTTCGAGGACGAAATTTTTGTAAGGGTGGTATGATGTAATACCCAGCCCTTTTATACCAAAAATTGTATTCTGTTACTTTAAAATTCTATTAATTTTTAATTATAATTTTAATTATTTATTTACTCAAAACTCCATTTTCTCTTTTACCAGTGAAACGCAAACCCTATTATTTTTCCTTATCCTCAGCCATTTCCTTATTTTTTTAAATATAAACCCAAACCTTATTTCTTATATTCCTAAATTATCCCACAGCCCAAATTCCAAGTCCAGCACCCCCATTCCCTTCCCCTACATAATAAATTAGTTTACCCTTTTAAATTAAAACCCATTTTGTTTCAATAGAACCCAAGCCCTTTTAAATAAATTCACTTCCTATTAAACATAGCCCAGCGCTTTTCTTCAAGCCCGGCCCTCACTCTCCCCTCCTCACAATTCTTTTAATTTCCAAAAACCTTGGCCTATTCTTTATTTTTTTCCTTCTCATATTAACCATACATTTTCCCTCAGCCCAACCCCCGAGCCCGTCTTCCAAGCCTCGGCCCCATTCTTCTACTCTATTTTTATTTGTTTTTTTCCTAAAGCTGGCCCGACCCACATTTCTTTACCATTTTTCCTTTATTTTCTTCGGCCCACTCAGTTCAGCCCATACCCACTTCAAACCCGACCGGCACCTACACCTCCTTCCCTCTAACGGCTCTTTCCTCCATTCACGCGCGCGATCCATTTCCTCCGCCGCGCTCCTCGCCTCCGCCGACGCTCACGCTCGCGAGCGTTACCCACGACGCACGCCTTCGACCCCTCCTCGTTGACACGTCTCTTTCTCTCCCCCTCATAATTTCTTTTCTCCCTCCCGACGTCTCTCTCGCTCCGCACCCACACCGTGATCGCCCCCTCGCCGTCGCTGCCATCACCAGCATCACAGTCGCCACCTCACCTCCACCTTTGACCACCATCCATCGAGCTCCTCCTCAAAATCCAACCCATACCCATCGCCGGTGTCGCTGCCCCTGGGCTCACCCCCGGCCGATCCCCCTGCACCCATTAGCCGACCCCTGCACTCCGATTTTCCCTCACTCGCTTCCCTCGTCGACGGCAGCCACCATCATCCCCGATCACCCTCACCTGCACCCCTCGCCAGAACCCCCTGCATCTCGTCGCACTCACCAATCCACTATTACCCGCAACCGACCATCCTCTACAGCTCCGACCTCCGGCCACCTCCTCTCGCCGGCGAGCCTCCCCTACACCCCCTCATCATCGCTGAGCCTTCCCCCTCACTCCCTCAATCTCTCTCTCCTTCTCTACCTTTGCCTCAATCTCTCTCAAATCTTTCTCTCTCTCTCACAGCCTAATTCTCTCTCTCTCTCTTTACATCTCAAACCTCTGTTTCCCTCTCTCTCTTTTCCCCCCTCTCACTCTAACCCTCTATTTCTCTCTCTCTTTCTCTCCCTGCTTCCCCTTCTCTCTCTAGGGGTGTGCTCATTCCCTCTCTGTTCTCTCTAACTCTCTCTCTCTATATATATATATATATCTCTAGCGCTCTCTCTCTCCCTCTCTAAACCTCACCCGTCCTTCCATTCCCTATCAACCTAGTACCACCACACGACATCGCCTGAGCCGCGACAGCCCATTCCCAAGCTCATAGCCTAGTCCAAGCTCCGAGGCCGAGCCAAGATCGAGCCAAGGCCAGATTCTTGATGCTGTTGCCGCGTGGTCGTGCCGTGCATACTGTGCCATCAATTCAACGTTCCCAGACAAGTATTTTACTTGCTTACATGCTATATATTCAAGTTACAATCTTTAATTGCATAGATCATAGTGTTACATTTTTGGATTAATTACGTGCCATACCTGTTCGACGTGTGTTCTCTGTCACGCCCCGCTTCCCAGAGTACGCAAGATTGGGCACGTGACATAGCCAACCATGCTACCTGTGGGTAGGAAGTATCCATCCACAGTCACATTACGGTTGTAAGGATATCAAGAACAAGATAATAAACTAATCTAATACATGTCCAAATCCATAATAACAAGAATCAATAAACAATAAGTGCGGAAGCTAATGATCCAATACAATGAATAAACAGTACGTCCCATAATGCGGGCTCACATCTGGAAATGAAAAGCAATAAATAAACTAAACCCTAAGGACTCACTGTTCAGCCTGCTGGCTGAAGTACTCCTGCTCGGTCGTCGACAAATGTACGGAATCTGGGCCATGCAAAACCCAGACGTCAGCGCGTCATGATATCAAGCATATAGCATAAACATGGTAATAAGCAATGCAAGTATGAACATGAATAAAGCAGTAGCAAGGAATAACAAGCAGGGTAATGTGCAATGGTGTCCAAACTGTCCTATCAGGTTTTCTACTCTATAGTCTTTGAAACCAATTGATGAATCGTCGATGTAACTCAATAGTATCCCGTGCGTGCCCGGGACCACGGTCATGACCCTCGGGGCTGAATCCGAGACGTGCCGCTAAGCAGTAAAAGGTAGCAAGATGGACGAGTAGTGTCAGCATCACCACTCCGGAGCTGGCCAAGCCCGTAAGACTGATCAGAACAAGTATCGAACTGTTGAGTTACAAGTCGGTTTCACCTTTGATTTCCCCATACCCCCAAACTATGTATGTCAGGTCAGGTATTCAGTAGTCAAGGACTAATGCCAACACGAAATCAAGTAGAAGTAGGTCTGTCTGGATCGACAGCAGGAATGGTCAGGTTTGTCGGCATTAGGCATGAGATCAGGTAACAGGTCAGGTAATGTATAAAGGTGTCATGTCATGTCAAGAGTGTACGGTACCATATCATGTCAAGTAGGAAGTGTAACAGGTCATGTCAGGAAGCACAAGATGTCATGTGGGTGCTCATAATCAAACTATCATAAACATGTGTATAAATAAACAAGCATGAGTACTATTAGAACAATAAACTGGAACATGTAATATGATATGCAAATAGATATAATTTCAAGGATATGGATGCACAGTTATCGATTAGGGTTACATTTATAGTTCCAATATTAATTAGGATGCAATTTATTAAACATGGAGTGTTAATATCACATTATTATGTAGTAGTGTGATCTATGCTTGCAATTATATGTATCTTAAATGCGATAGATGCAAACGGGTATCCGAAAAGTTATAAAACTATAAAATGGTAATGTGGGATGTACGACTAAACAATATGTGTTATAATAATATTAATATGGATAGCATATTCAAAGCGATTAGTAACTATAAAAGATGTATTGATTAACCATGCACAAGAAGGTTCCGTTCAGAAATTTGGCGTCACCCTAATTTGTAAAATAGCTTAAAAATAACAAATGTTCTCCAAAAGAGACGTATCTTATACCAAAACAAAGATAATTCAATAAGGTTTTCAGTTTTATAAGTATAAGCATCTCAGGTTATCCCTACAAAAAGTTATGAATATTCAAAGTTGAAAGTTTGTTGCTGGAATTTCCCTGGACAGCAGTTTAGAGACGTGTTCATTTGCATTTTACGTTAATTAAACAATTTATTTTGCAAGTAAATATTTCATAGAGTTATATTATTCTGAATTAGCTTCGTAACGAACTAAAGAACGTATCCTAATGATTTTTCTATGATTTATAATGAATTTTATAAGATAAGGTGTACAGTAAATTTCAGATTTGTCATATCCGATTTTTCAACGACATTTCATATGTAAACTATAAGATTTTCAAATGTATAACATTATAAAATGAAGATTATAAAAGTATATAGCATGTAGCAAGATTAACTTGCCTCGATGGGTCGCGAATCGGGAAAACGGAACGTTAACCGTCGGCGGGGAAAACTCGCGACGGCGCACGGTTCACGGAATGAACCCAAACGACGAACAAAGGAACCACACGGGTCGGGGTATCTCGCTGGAACGTCGAGAAACGTCACCGCCACGACGGAATTCCGGTAACAAAAGAACAGTTAAAAGAAATGAGAAACGAGACATGAAGCAAGAAGAGAAAAATGATAAAGAGAAGTACGAGAGAATATATAAGGGGTAGAGAGAGAGAGAAAGTGGAAAGAGAGAGAAGAAGGAGAGAGAGAAAGTGGGGCCCACGGGGTTAAAGGAGAGGTTGTGATTGGCTGAGAGAATAAATTGAGAAGGATATAAAAGATTGTAAAAAAATATTATATGGTTAACTTAAAGATTTAAAAGATAGGTAATGAACAGTAAGATATCAGATTAGTTAGAAAAATATATGTGATGGTTTTAATAATATTAAAAATTTGGGATTTTGGCGCCAAATGAAACATTTCCAAATTGCGCCCGGGTTGGGTCCAAAAATTCGAAATTCAAATAATAGGATTTTAAGCGGGTTCCAAATTTTAAAATGAAATGTTTTATGATTAAAAAGCATACTCTCAAAACGGACACACGCACGTGCACGTAGCCATCCAAACTTGCCCGTTTTACTGAACGGGACGAGAACACAATGCACGGACGCTACCACGAGGCTAGGGGTGTCAAGTAGGCCAAGATGAATATTTTCAATTTTATTTTAGATACTAAAATTTGTTATATGTAGAAATGACTTTGCCGGGTAAATTTTACAGTAAGCAACAAACAAGCAAATTAAATGAAATGAGTACCACATTATGCTCAAACAGTAACTGAAAATAGTAGCATTGGGCTCGGGTGTTACTGTGCCATCAATTCAACGTTCCCAGACAAGTATTTTACTTGCTTACATGCTATATATTCAAGTTACAATCTTTAATTGCATAGATCATAGTGTTACATTTTTGGATTAATTACGTGCCATACCTGTTCGACGTGTGTTCTCAATGAAATTACTTGTCAAATTTGACGGAACTAAGTGGTATAGTTTGGCCCGTATGGCTGTGAACCTAGTGTATGAATTTCATTGAATATTATGACCGTTAACGACTAACACTACTACCCCCAAGTTTAATCGTAAAACTGTAATTTTATTGTACCTGAAAACCGTTAAATTCACCATAAATCATATACATACTGGAATGGTGCGTTCGAGAGCTCAAATCGAAGACAACTCGACTAACTTTAACCCTATACTGGTTTCCGGGTATTCCTGTACTTAAATTGTGATGATATTTGGATCGGAGTGCGACTCTGGACTGCAGTCCAGAGCCACTCCAGTTGTTGCTTGCTGTTCCGTAATGGGTACCACAAGATCTCCTTAACTCGTAGATTGCGGAACTCTGCTGTTTATTGTAGGTAAACCTGTTAGCTAGATAATACAAGTAGTTTCATTCTGTTTTGTTATCGTTTACTATTTAATCTGTAATTTAAAAGATCGGGACGCATAACAGTCCCAACAGAATCAGAACTGACATATTAGTGTTAAACAGTGTATAACTCCTGACGTGCAGATGCGATTGACGATCCGTCTTTGCGTTGAAAACCTTACTGAAAACCCTAGATTTCATCCAACTGTAACGTCGCTAAAATCTGATCCTAACTGGGATTAAATGCGTTGCGAAACGGATTTCTGATTCTGAAACCGGATTTCCAACCGTGAACGCTTAAAATGAAATGGCTATAAATAATGATCCTGAAACCCGATTGGCATGAAACTAAATTCGATGGATAGATAACTGAACATACCAATTATTACCTGTTCATCGCCTCACTAAATTGTAACCGTACGATTTATGATAATTTGTGAAGTGGTAGGTTATTGATTGAGAACATCCTAAACATGCTTTATGTACTGCCTACGCATCATATCATACACATGTCGTTGCATTGATAACATAGTGATAACGTGCATTTACCCAGAGTTAGATTTTAGTGATGATTGTGGCAAGTACGTCAGTGTTCGTGTATCCGTGAATAAGTGAAAGTGATTCGTACTTGTACACAATCAGTGACCCTATTATTCTATTGCATTGTCGACGTCTGTGGGATGCGTGTACGTATGACTATAAGTGGTATGGGACACTTATGGAAGCGCTTGCATGGGTGTCGCAGATAAGGCACCAGACACTGCCATTTATCTTAGGTATTAGTCGGGATGTGCTTGATGGAGGTCCTGCCTCCAGCTCTTGCGCAGACTTGTCACAGACCGATTGGTATTTAGGGTTATGGTTGGCGTTTGATGTAGACCACGGGGTGTGGGTTAGTTTAAGTGTGAGTTCAACAGAATCTCGGGAGTCCCATGCCGGCTTATATATTTAGGGAGATATATGGAGATTTACAGGGTATGTGATATTCACCGTGATATACATGTTACATGTTAGGCCCGTGGTCCCTTGCCCTTGGGTTCTACCCTTGGGTGGAGGACACTCGCGAGTGGTTGACTCTCACACTTGGACTGACGATAGGCTTAGTGACCTATACAGTGAGACTTAGAGACTGATAGGGATACTGGCATTGATATATCTTACTTACTGTGTTGACATACGTGACATATCATTCTACTGCTTTTACCGTTTCCGCTGCATTGATTACTGCATGTTCATATCCATACTGCCATTGATCTACTGTTATACATAACCATTATCACTGTTAGAATTGTCACATGACTTTATATATATATAATATTGCTATTGTGTCGCTCTGACGACCTGAGTATGCATGCTCAGTGTGAGGAGAAGATTCAGCCTGGACCAAGACTAGACGCACTTCACGAACATCTTGTTTAGCTATCCAGAGTTATATCATTTGTTTCCCATCAGGTCAGTTTATTTTACTGTTTTGTTCCAGTTACTGCATTTCTCATTACCTGCGCATTGTTTACTGTTTACCATGAGAAATTAGAAGCCGAAGTGTGACTACGGCAGGACTTTTCCTTGACCGTAGGAGCATGGCTGGCCTTGTCTACCCTTCGTATTCCGTATTTTGGGAAGCGGGGCGTGACAGCGGTATAAGTCGTGTCGGAGACAAGCCTTGAACACCCTGAGAAACTACTAGAATACTTACCAGTAATTCTCACTTGCCTTGGCCAAGGACTTGGTGTAATGGCTTTCCTAGACACAGCACGATCTCACCCCCAATACCGGAAGAGACGAATCCCCTGCCGATCCGCTCACTTGCCTCCATGTGGCTCGGCACTGTACCCAAAAAATACCTGTTTGCACGACTCCTTTGAGCCGTGGTAGGGTAGAAATCAAAGCACAGTGGGAACTCACACGAGACAAATGACGACCTCAGGTCGATGAACTAACCTGTACACATGTCACCAGGGAACTGCTATCTGACGCTAGGTACAATACCAACTAGCAGGTTCCCGGCGAATCCTTTCCGGTGTACTCATAACCCAATGGGCACCTGTATACATCTTAGATGATCCAATTGACACCAGTGGCTTGTGAGACCGGCCACCGCCCCTCATCGGGGTATCGACTGTATATACTAGTCTACTCCGGAGTATCGATGCCCTGTCTCGAAACTCCTACGACTAAGGACCACAATTAAGGATGTGCTTATAGACTACCCAACTCTCACATATATGATCGCCATCATACTGTTGGTAGTCAAGCAAGATCCTAAGGGCTCTATCAACGTGCAATAGCGATCAGTCACCTGAACCTATACACGACTGATAAAGGCAAACCAGATAGCATACTATCATCTCGAGTAAGACTGTCCTACTGGTATAGGTCCTTCTCAATCATTGCAATCACGTACCTGCGATCCAATAATTGATTTTGAGGGCACTATATCCAACAATCTCCCACTTGCACTTAAGGCTAATTATTGCGATGTCGCATACTCACAGCCCGTGTGATACCGAACACCCAACTCCTCTACTAATCAGTTTTACAAAACCTGTTTGTAAAACTCTCGTGTTCGAGAAATAGCCTCAGTGAGTGGATCCACCCTGATGTTTCTTTCTATGTCTCTTTTAATCTCAAGTTCGCGGAGAAAGCCATCTCCCGAATTGAGTAATACCTGTCTTAGAATATGTCCGGATATCTGATAGGACCTAGTTCATAAATGAACTCCAAATCCAAACTTCTTAGACTGTATCGACAACGGAAACTAATCAGCGTCCAGCACCATGCCTCCCACAGTATCCTCTTGGACCACCTGTCCATAATACTGCCCCCTTCGTCAGAGGGAAAATTATAACTCTGACAATCACTCTGTCATCCATGTCACCTTTGAAGCCTGGAATGATAACCGTCTCCGAAGGAGGCTGCCGTCATCAAATCCGTAGAACATGCACTTATCTTCTAAAACTGCTTCCTTATGTTTCTTCAGGATTGGATTAATATAAACTTATCGCATCAAGTGCAAAAACAACATCTGGTGTGGTACTTGACATCTCATGATCGACTCAATTGCCTCAGCAAGTGATATGCCAATCATGCACATCCCTCTCCCCTTTAGTCTGTAAGACACCTTTAGAGAGGGTGACTCCATCACCTGCAGGTACACCACCATGCCAAGAGTCATCTATTCTAAAATACTATTAGAATACTGTCAAAGTACCCAGATTGGGAAACTACCCAAATCTAGATCTAAAACCATAGATCTAGTAACCAGAATGTCAGATATTATATCCATATCCTTTGTGGAGAAATAACTGTGTGACAACCACAGTACAACCGATCGTAGTATAGGAATTTTACTTCCTACTCTGTGTATGTCATCCAAATACCAGGACATCACACCCTACTAGTTTCTCAACAGATCCATCCCCTATTCTGATGAAGTCAAAGCCATGACTGTCACATCAAAATTAGATGATCTATCTCCGCTATATCTGTTCGAGTCTATAAATAGACATAAGCTACTTGTCCACTATGCTTCCGCTGCTCCTACTGACCACAACAACCCTCTGGCAGAATAATATATACGTGCACTTCTAAAGCTAGTTTAGAACGACGCTATACTTAACCTCCTGCCGGGTCTCATAGCCTGGAACAACAGTAGTGTCAAGTCTGGGTAAACAAGAATCTCCCTGTCACCGTCCTTGAGGCTACCGGAGTACCTCTCGGGTGCCTGAGGTTACCCACCATATCTGCGGAGTGGCTATTGGAATGTCAAAACCTGATTGAATTTTTAGGTCCTATTAAATTTTCCGAAATCTTTTGTGGTTCTGGAATTACTTCCAGTTCTACCATACTCCCACTACTGTTTTCTGAAAAAATCCATTTTACTAAAACTGTGGCGAGTCAAGAACAATATCACTATTGATCTTCCAAATGGTAGAAAGTCAACCCTCGTCATAGCCTGGGCCAACCCACAAACAGCCATTACAGAAACGTGCCCTGAGTTATCCAGAGTCTAGTTTTAAGCATAAGTCAGACAACTCCTCATACCTTAACATCGTTAAGATATGAACCATTCTATATCCAATATAGAAACTTTGGCACTTATTTAATTGGAACCAGATTCTAATCATGCAGCTGTCTCCAGTGCATATCAACTTAATGGAGAGAGGCTAATCAGCATTACTCAACTTAGGAATCCATCCAATTATGAGTAACCTGAAAGAGAAACAAGTTTCTCAAAACCATTACCATCATCTGAATACCAATCACAAGTATCCACATCTTCGATCTCTTTGAAGAACCCCGATACTTGCGACACCTGGTTCTCTACTTTATTCCTATACCTATAACTTCTCAAAACTTAGACATTGTATTTCTACGAAACACTTGTCTAAAAACTAGAGAAGTCATAAGTAAACAGAACATAGTACGGGGACTAACCCCCTTTGTCCTGATAGACACTGGACAACATACAATACTCTGTATGAGTCCCCTGAGTCGAATAACTCAAAACCTGTGCATCGTAGGTTGAAAACTGTACTTATGGTTAAGAACTACTCCGCTGTTCAATGCTCCTTACCCAATCGTCAACTGATATAGGTAAATGTCTCTGACATAATTTCAAAAAGTTATATCTCACTTTATAAAAATAAACGTATAGATATATCATTTTGAAATTGGTGCACAAGAATGGATACTCAAAACCAAATACTTGTTGTCTGGCATAAACCCAGGCGATTTTCTCAAATATCACCAATTACAACGAATTTCGATATAATGAGGATGATCACCTTATTCCCAATAACTTACTCCCACTCATCATCTGTAAAACCATACAGATATGAAAATCAAACCTGGTAAATACATACCCTGGAGTAAGTATCTAATCGGGAAATCAGTTTTCCTTTAACAATGCACAATGAAACTGAAACATGAAAATGTTTCATAGGGGTATCCTGGTATTCCTAGTAATGCATCTTCCATAATCTAATTCATGACTGTAACCGTATATTTTATTGCCATCTCTCCAAATCCCTTTATTTGTCTTTAGTTGTTACCTTCTGTACACCATCGTTAGGCTAAATGGTTTTCTTCTTTCCCTACCGTTCGGCACCAGCCTATGGTTTGGAAGAAGATTATCCAGTAAGCGTAATAGGTGTACCCTCCTAAACCAAGAAGTACTCGCAACTTGAGAGAAGGTGATGATAAAAGACAACTGAATAATACCTTATTCTATTTCTCCCGAACTGGGAAAAAAAGCAAAGGTGAAATAGGAGCGGCGATGAAGTACGCGGTTTGGTCGTGAATGGTAGCAGCCGCAATTTACTTTGCTCCCTTTCTAATCCCTTTGTTTTGTCTTTACTTATTACCTTCTGCACACCCTAGTTAGACTAATTGGTTTTCTTCATTCCCTACCTTTCGGCACCTGCCTATGGTTTGGAAGAAGACTATCCAATAAGCGTAATAGGTGTACTCTCTTAAACCAAGGAGCCATCGCAACCTGAGAGAAGGTGATAATAAGAGACAACTGAATAAACCAATTCTATTTCTCCTGAACCTTGATCCATCCTCGAAGAAGTCCTTTCGAGTTCGTATATAACCATACGATGGATCTATCCAATGGAAGTGGATGTCCATAATAATACGGGGTGTTCTGAGAAATTCAAAGGGTAAAAGAAGGAGTGGCAATGACTTATGCAACTCGGACAATCCAAAAGACAGTATTTTAAGAAGATTCGGTCAACTTGGTCACTGAGTCATAGTCTAGGGTCGGTCAAAGGTCGCTGCCAAAGAGAGAGAGAAAAGAAACACTCCGCATGCGCTCTAACCTAGATTAGAATGGTTATCATTTTATCTAATCAGGAAACCTCCCACTGTACTGTCAAATTCTCCTCCAAACCTAAAAGAAGAATCAATCGGGATCACCCGAAGAGTAAACCAACTCATCAGTGGGAATCGGGATCCAACTCTCATCGCATGATAACGTGACGGTATCCACTTACGTTATCACACTCCAGAAGGTATGCGCATGCCTGGCAAGTTTCATTTTCTTTAGAAACTCCCGATATGATTTTTACCCCATGTTCTTATGACCTTGATGAAGGCCAACAAATCATAAGTCACATGTCAAGTTCTATCCGTCATTGTCTTGTCAATTCAAACCCACCCGTACATACCCTTGACGAAGTTCAATAAGGTAATACGACTGTCCCAAACCAACTCATCTATCTATGCAACAAATGACTACCCCAGCAGCTACCAAACACTATGTCTTGACGAAGGCCAACAAACATAGCTTGAATACTACTGACCATCCATAAGAAATGACGGAGGGCTACGGCTGGTTTTTGGCGAAAAACCTTTAACGTAATGAACTTGATCTCGTTGAAGGAACCTGATAGCTTTTTATAAAAATATAGTGGCGAAAACCTTTGTTAAAGAGGTCACTCCCGGTGAAGGGATCTCGGCTCTTTCCTCGTGGAATGAGGTGCAGGATATTCCAACTGAATACCGCGATGCAAAGCAATATGTAATCGACTATAGTGAAGTTATTACCCTGACGCAAACTTCTGCCCAAGGGGTCACTCCCGGTGAAGGGATATCGGCCCTTGCCTCGTCGAATGAAGTGCAGGATATTCCAACCGAATACCACTGTGCAAAACAAAAGAAAAAGTCTTTGTAATAACACTTTTAAAACTGTTCCAACAACATCCAAACAGGTTTGTTTACCTTTGCATTGATCAAAATCAACGCAGTCCCATCAATTAATCACACCAGAAAAGAACGAAAATAAAATGTACGTATATGCCATCCGCATTCGTCACTGGGTCCCGTCATCACCCGTTAGGTTACTTAACTAACGACAGAGCGGGGACTGGACTAGCGCGGGTGTAAAACATCTACAACATCTACTAGTATATATACCAATATACAATAATTGCTCTAGGCGTGATAATATGCAACATTACAGAAAAGTAATAAGCATCACAGAACAAGACAGATAATCTAGGATCCCCGGGTTTCACAGAGCCGCTACTGAAACCCGATGTTCCCCTGGTCGTGTGGATAGCATGTGCAATGAAACCTAGACCCCTACGGGTGCGGTAAGTTACCCGACAAAACCTGAAGCGAGGCAGCCCCTACAGCAAAGTGAATGGACCACCCTGCACTTCACGGAATCCGGTAACTTGGGCACCCCTCCTTGGATCAACCTGTACCCCTTACGAGTGCGGCGAATAGTCTGCCAATTCTAGAGTGAGGCCCCTCTGCCTCTCAAAACCATGAGATGCAGACCATTCCAGAACCCGGCTATCCGTACACTCTATCGCGGGGTAAACCTAGTACAGAAATGAAAGATATGTACAACGGGTACATCGACCTCAGCCCGGTCGTGCTCCAAAAAAAAATTATACAAACAGGCAGTGACGGCAGTCCACATGTTGGACGCTCGCCCCGCAATATCAAATGTACAAATAAATTCAAACGGCACTACTGTTCCCGCCAAAAATTTCTGCGCAAAAGAGCCTAAGGTATCAAATGGCAGTGATACGCTTATGAAAATGTGAACCAGTATTTTCCGGGCTGTTTTTTGACAAACTCTCGAATGAGAAACAGATAAATTCTGATGGTATCGAAAGCATCTCGAAAAACCCTTCGATTTGATATATTACGGGCTTCATAATTCATCCGGGATCAAAAGTTATGAGCAAATATGCTATGCACTGTTCCCTGATTAAAAATCAGGAATTATCTCAATGAGGTATCACGTGCTCACACGTGACCAATGATCACGTGTTGACACGTGATAGTTAAAATAGAAATAAAATAACAAACGGCTGAAGGAAATAGCTCAATGAGGTGTTACGTGCTTACACGTGACCAATGGTCACGTGTTGACACGTGATGGTTAAAACTGAAGCATAAGTAAACGCTGAGAAAATGACTCAATTGGGGGTCACGTGCTCACACGTGACCAAGGGTCACGTGTCAGCGCGTGACAGGCTTTGAAAGCCTTACATTTTAATAGAATTAAAATTCTAAATTTCTCTAAATCTTTCAAAATAGAATTAAAATTCTAAATTTCTCTAAATCTTTCCAAATGGAAAAGGATTATGGGGACCGTTGGATTAAAGATCCAAGGGTGATTAAAAATCACCAATTTATGGAAAAATCTTAGACAATGAAAGATTCCCCGAAATCTCACCGAAAATAACAAACAGAATATCTTTGGATTTAAAATCCAACGGTGAATAAAATTCATTGAATGATCTAAAGGCTCATATTAAATATGAAAACAAATCAAATCTTTCAATGAGAGAGTTGCTAAACAAATTGATTCTTTTCCTTCTCCTATAAATAGAAGCCAAGAGAAGAGAAGGAGATAGAATTTTGGGATCTTGAAATTGCAGAGAGAAAAGAAAGGAGAATTTAATTCTCAACAAAGAAAACCCTAGGTGAGAAAAGGGAAAAAGATCAACTTCAAAAGAGAATTTAATTCTCAAAATCTAAGAGTTTAACTCTTCTGCAAATAAAGAACTTAGTTCTTCTTCTGGCTGAAGATCTGTACAGAGCACATTTCCCCATAGGATGAGAATTTAATTCTCATTGGGTTGAGATCCTGCCATGCAGATCTAAAACATAGAGGAGGAATTGAGTTTAGAGAATTTAATTCTCCCAAAACAAAACTAGGGTTTAACCCCTACCTGAGAATTTAATTCTCAAAATAAAATAAAGAGACTTAAAAGATCTCCATGCATGCAAAAAACCAAGGTCATGTGTCCCCACGTGACCTTTAAAAAGATCCCCAAAAATAAAAAGGAAACAGCTTTGAGAAAATGCCTCGCGTGCTCCCACGTGACTCCCAAAACGCAGAAAGAAAAAGCAAAGGAAATGAAGGCTTTGGGCGCTCTCACGTGTTAACACGTGACCCCTGGGCAAATGCTTCAACAGTCAGCGCATAAATCCCTATCACGTGTCAACACGTGATGCTCAAAAGACGAAAAAGTGTTTAACACTTAATTGTAGAACGAAGAAAAGGGATCTGGTCCCACTTTTGGGCGCTCTCACGTGTCCACACGTGACCCCTCTGTCTTTAGTGTTTAACACTAATTTGGGGATTATATTTCCAGTGTTTAACACTGATTGTTTCAAGTGTTTAACACTAAATTGAAGATTATATCTCCAGTGTTTAACACTGATTGTCTTTTAGTGTTTAACACTAATTTGAGAGTTCTACCTCCAGTGTTTAATACTGTTGTTCTCTAGTGTTTAACTCTACTTTTAGCCAAATTGGCTAATTTTCCAGAGGTAAAAGTCCCTCCTCCAAATGAATCTCAAAATTGAGGAAATCAAAGACAAAATGTTGTCAGAGCCCCCAAACCTCTGTTTAGCACTGCTGAATGATGATGGGCTGAACCCAGACAAATGTCTAATGGCCCAAAGGGCCAATATTTCAAACATAATTGGACTTAGCCCAAACTGGCCATAAGTCCTCAAATCATCTTGAACTGAGCATATCTGCTCTTTCAACCAACTCATTGGTTCAAGGGTACATCTCTTCACTCATTTGATACTTGTCGTTGTAATTCCTCAACGTCTTCAAAGAGGTGACGGGTCCCGACAACCACACATCAATACGAACTGTGGGGTCCTTAAACTCATGGACTTAAGCGTCCTTAAACCGATATATAGACTTAAGCGTCCTTAAACTCATGGCCTGTGGGGTCCTTAAACTCATGGACTTATGCGTCCTTAAACCAACATTCATCCCCAAAATGGGAACAATGGACCACCATATCCCTAAACTGGCAATGGATCACTATGTCCCTAAACTGGAACAATAGAGCCCCCAAATGCTCTCTTGTCGGATCTAAACGATCCCGTTTAAGTTGATCTTAGCCTCAAATATGGCTAACGTATCCTTAAACCTTCAAACAGACTTTAGTCCCAAATTGGACTATAAATCCCCCAATCAACTTTGGTTCAAAGGTACATCTCTGAACTCCTCTGACATCTGTCGTTGTAATCCTTCAGCGTCATCAGAGAGGTGATGGGTCCCGACGGCCATACATTAAATGGACCACTATGTCCCTAAACTGGAACAATAGAGTCTAAATACTCTTTTGTTGGATCTAAATGATCTTGTTAAGTTGATCTTAGTTTGGAAATTAGACTAACGTATCCTTAACAAACGTTTAAGTTGATCTTAGTCCAAAATGAGACTAACGTATCCTTAAACCAAAACCCCAAACCCAAATTTAAGAAAATACGGATTTGGACTAATCCACGTCCTACGGGCAACAACATAAATTAGTCTCCGTATACAATCCACGGGCAACCACAAACAAAACAAACACCCACGACACGAAGTGAAATTCTGGAGAAGAAGAAAGTTGTTACCGCGATGTGGTAGCGTAATTAACTGCAGGGGCTTGCGCCTGCAGGGAAGAGCGTCCCCACAATCAAAAACCCCTCAAGCGAAGGGGAATCTGACGAAATCTGCTACATCAGCCGCATCCGTTTAAACCTTCGATATACGGTGCCATAAATCAACTTGGCATTTTCGGAGAAGTGGACGGATAAAACCAAATAGCATCTGCCCTCGAATTTCAGGCAAGACGTCCCTGTCTTGGCCGCCTTTCGGAGGGGAACAACTACCATTGCACACTGCTATCCACTACGACAAATCCGCAATATCACAGCAAAATACAGAATATCAAAGCGAATGCCACGTTCGCAAACCCGTCTAAAAGGACTATAGCAATTAGACGCGGTTTACCGCTCGAATGACATTCACGGTCGGAGATATAATGTAAGTATGCAAACTAACAAGTTTAAAATTTCGATCGACAAAACTTCCTGAAGTGGGCCCCACATACATCTGCTGTACAGTAACAAAATCTGGGCCTAAAAGAAATATTCCAGAAACCATAATTTTCTATGTAGACCCCCCAGAATAAAATTGACCCACTGAAGCACCAAGACGGCCGCGGATCCGCAGCCAAAGCTTGGCTTTGGCGGCGGTTCCACGGCCGTACGGTCGAATCAGGTTATCGGTTTTCTTCTGTGTTCTTAAAAAAGCCTGCACGATTTTCTGAGATACTCAAAATGATTTTTAGACCAGTATTTAAAATCGACAGAAACTTTAACATAGAAATTGAGATTTCGGAAATTTCGTTCGATCGATATCTTAAACGCGTTAGAACAAGTTAGTAAAGCTTAATAGCGTGGCTCTGATACCATGTTCTTATGACAAGATACTAATAAATTTTAATTTTAAAAAAAAAGGATCGATAAAAAGATGTTGCTTTTTGAAATGATTATCCGTAAAAAGATGTATTTTGAATTTAGAACAAGGATAAGAAAAAAGATAAACTCAAAATTTTGAACACTTTCTTGAAAGGGAGTTTGCATTGTAATTTGCCTTAAGTTTATTTATCTCTACACAAAAAGAAAACAGAAGAAGTAGAAAAAGAAAAGAAAAATAGAAGGAGTCGACTCAAAATTGTGACAATGAGCTCACAGGTTCAAAGCCGGCAACTAACACAAGAATAAAGCTTCATTACACAAAAAAATTAATTTTCAAAGAAAAGCTAGAGAAAAGAATGATATGGATATTTCTAAGATGAGAAAAGGCAAAAATTATAAAAGAAATAAAAGAAAAAGAAGTAGAATTGCATTTGTAAATAATACCACAGCCTGTTCTATTTTTCCAAGAAATGATCTGATAAAAGATCTATGCAAAAAAAGGTGATGGAGGTCCTTTTCGGGTCTCCGTCAGATGTTGTCTTCCGTAGATCTCCCGGTGGATCTTGGAGGTGATCTCTTGTTGCGTGTGGGTCTCAATGGGTTTTGAGGAGATAGGTGGTTTTGAGGAGTCAACGCCGAGTACCTGCAAAGAAGTCCCGGGGTGGTATGGTACCACCGAGGACCCTCCGACGATCAAGTTAGTACGAGATCCGAGCAGAGTAACGGCTAAGTGGGGTGAAAAAGGCTTACTTGACCCCTCTGTGATAGGGGTTTTTATAGCAGCGGCAGAGAGCAGCAGCAGGCGCGAGAATCTCGCCGGCAGTTACGCTCCCGACGTCACGCCCGCGTAAAGAGCGGATCGCCCATTAATGGGGATCGTGATGGAGTAGAACGTGGGATGTTGCTGGCGGAGAATCTACACATGGCGAGATTTGCGGAGTGGCGGTTACGCCTGTGAGTGGTGGAGTTGGTCGGTCGAAGGGACCGAGGAAGATGGCCTCGACAGGGGAGCTTGGGAACGAGCGGGAGGGCCGAGGAGTCTCGGTCCTGTGGAAGCTCGGGTCGAGCTGAGAGGCCGAGGAGGTCAATTTGCAGGGGGTCCTGAGAAGAGCCAGCTTGTGCTTGCAGGTCGGGTACAGGGGTGGCCTGGTCGGCCCCTGTGGGCCCTTTCTTCTGAATTCTGCGACACGTCATCTGCCATGCATCCTGATCTTGGAGATCGCTAATATAGAGCATCATAATTAGCCCCCCACTCTTGTCCTGACCAGCTAGCGGGTCGGGTCAGGAGTGAACTGCCGGGCCGCCCAAGGTGAGCTCCCCCGTAAGGTTTCGTCGGGACGCGTCTCCGGGCTGTCAGCTGTCTTTTCTGCTAGCGAATCAGGACGAGATCTCTGCATTTAAGGAAGGCACGCCGGTTCGTACATCCTGTCACTAAAGCGACGGTCCACGTGTCAAGCGTCGGTTGACCGACACGACGTGTGCAGACCTGCGGCGTCTGATGGGGTGCGGTCCAGTGTGGGAGCGACAAGTGGAGTAATCGGAGCCGTTGGACACGAGGAGGCGTTTTGGCGGTAGATGAAGGACGCCCTTGGATGAGGGCGATTGCGGAGACAAATAGGGGTGGGGTACACCCTAGGGTCCCTACTCCTTCATATTTCCTCGCTATAAGCCCTGGTTGCTCGGCGCTCGTCTTCTTTCTCCTGTTTTCGTTTCCCGAGGATCCCTCTTCTCCAGGTTAGATGTCTTCTTTCGTGGAATCTGTAGATGTCGTAAGAGTAGGTTCTAGGGACCTTTTAGTTGAGCCTGAGTCTTTCCGGGGAGCAGGGGTCGGATCCTCTTCCCAGGATCGTACGGCGGGGGCAGCCCCCTGGGAACAGGCGGTAGACGCTTCCCTCGGCGCGTCGTGTTGGGTGAGGCATGAGAACGGGCTCGCCAATGCTCGGGCTCTCTTCCACATCCCCTCACGTTATACGCTTCATCTGGCCAAGGAGGGAAAGAGGGCAGACCAAGTACGGGGTAGGGAGATCGCCCTGTACTTGGAAGCTTTTTGGGGTGGAATGCGCCTGCTCTTCTGTCCCGAGGTCGTCGAAGCGTTGAACTTCTTCGGGTTAGCCCCTGGCTAGTTAGTGCCGAACTCATGGAGGATTCTCCTCGGGTTCCTGATCCTCCTGAAGTTACAGGCGGTTCCTTTCAGCCTATCCCTCATTAATTCTTCTCTCGTTTTCAAAAATCATCCTGGGGGTCGAGCGGGCGACCCGAGGTGGGACTACCTCTCTTTTAGAAAGCGATGGGGGGCGCTGCCGGGACAGAGGTTGTGGCCATGCCTTCTTCCATTCACGACTGGAAGAAGAAGTTCTTCGTTTTCCCTCCCGAGGGCGAGGACTGGCCCGTGCCTACCAAGTGGTCGATGGAAAAATGCTTGCCGGGGAACCAGTCCAATGACCCCGCCGCGGTGAGAGTGGCGTCGTGGGAGCCCGTTTCCCGATTCGACGTGCTGCTGTCTGAGAGGGTCCTGAGTTGGGCCGGGCTCAGCCCCATTGAGTTCGTCGGTAAGTTAGGCTTACTTTTTGGCTTTTATATTGCATGTGTCACTGACTTCTTTGCATTTGGTTTTGTGCAGGACCCATGGACATGAACGAGCTCCAAGACTCCATGCGCCGGCCGAGGAAGGTCACGAAGGCCGGAGGCGCCAGCTCTTCCCGTTCGAAGCCTTCCCCGGCTCCTTCTCCTCCAGTGGTTGTCACGCCCCGCTTCCCAGTGTACGGTGAAGTGGGCGCGATGAGGTCCGCTACGTATATACTCAGAAGTACATACGCTAAGCGTATCTAAGCAATATAAAATAAATACATAAGAGACAAGAAATAAAAAGAACAGCAACTTTTATTTATTAACATTCTTTGTACAATGCATGAAAGGAAATACAACTGAAATAAAAGATGCTTAAATAATGACATAACAGGAAATTAAAAGTACAAAAAGGAAAAGTGTACAATGAAACTACAGTGCAGGGTCTTCATTAAACTGCTCCAAGTCTTCTTGCGATGGCTCAACCTCTGCCGGGTCCAAATCACCTGACGACATTCAAAGAAGAGAGAAACAGAATGTCGTCAGCGAACAGGTCGCTCGGTAAGTCCCAAAGGTAAGAGAGAAGTAGAAAAAGACAGAATAAGAAGATACATTTTAAAGTGTAAACTATTGTTGTAATGTTATGTCAACGCTGTTGTTTATAGCTTGATACAGAAGGATGCCAGTGTATACGAGGGGAGTCTCTATATGCCAGAGACTAAGGGCACGTATAGTACAAGGTACCGTTTATGCCACGGTACAACAGCAACAGGATTCATGTTAGGTGTGTTAAGTCTGACCACCTCGTGCCACCTTTAACACCTTTCGTACCAATCTACCCCTTAAACCCCGCGATGTTTTGTTTGTATTGTTATCTTGTAAATTGTGTTGGTTGTATGATTGATTGACTGACTCACCGAAACCATGATATCAGGAAACGGTTATAACCGTAGAGACATGTAAATGGAATACTGAGAATCATATAAAAGGAATAGGTAAATCCATGGTTCGGTTCGGTCAAGATGTATAGATTGATATTGGATTCATGAATTCATGAGTTCATATTGAAGTGGAAACTTGTAGATTATAGATTGACTTAAATTATATTCAAGTCAGATTGATCAGACTCAAACCCGAGTCAGACAATCAGAAATGTGAATCGAAGTCTTATAATTGCTAGGGTCCTTAGGGTAATTTATAAAACTTGAGGGGGTTTTATGTAAAAATACTTTTATATACTTTTCAAAATACACCTCAAGTATTTATTGTTCGTCTTTAGAGTTGTAATGAGGGTGGATTTTATGTTATGACATTTCTAGTGAAAATATCCTAGTTTTATAAATAAGGGTATTTATCTCTAATGTTGATTATTTGAAGTTCATGGTATTTTAGTGTAAAATTTATTATTGTGATTTTTAGGAAAAATTGGAAAATTTATATTATAGTAAAATAGATATTTAAATGATAAATATACATATGTTTATACAAAAATAATTTTAATAAATATTTTATATTCCAAAAATCTCATTTTCTTAAGATGTCGTATTTTAAACCTTTCGAGACCGAATGCTCCTTGCGGAGGTCTGAATCTCGCACTACTAGCCCGAGGGTGTGATAAACCGCATGATCCCGAACGGGTTCCCCAAAGAAGGGTTGTAGCGGCGCTTTGCAAAGATTGTAAAATACTAATCCTTTAGAAAACGGTTTTATAAAGTAACAGGTATTTATTTGCAAAGTGTAATTTTTAATATTTTAGATTCTAGGGTTTCCTAAGCCAACTAGCCTATTTCTAAATGGTCTAAACGACAAGTCGTTAGAAGCCTCAAATCGCCTCTTCGCCGCCAATTGTGGCCAGGTAAGTGGGAGGCTCTCCACTACAAGTAATGGACCTAATTAAGTAACCACTTGCCTTAGACACACTTGCCTAGACACCACAAAGTCAGGTTTAGATAAACGATCGATGTCCACAACTTATCGTATTTTCCTAGTGAGAAATATTTACTTAAAAGTGTAACAAATCTAAAACCTTTAAGAATGGTTTTATGAACATTATGGTATTTTAATGAAAATTTCATTTTATCGTATTCTAAGTTTTGATGATATCATTTTAGGGTTGTATTTGCGTGTGTGTGGAGGTAGGTCGTTACCTCGTGCTCTACTTTAAATGTATAGCAAGTTAAGAGTTAAATGTGAAATTGAAATATGATGGTATTAAAGTGTAAAAATACGGTAAATTGAAAAGGTTATCATTTCATGTGTGAAAACTTATTCAAATTGACTTTTACAAGTTTAATAATCATGATAAGGATGTTTAGACATGATTGAATTGATTAGAAGTAAAAAAAATAAACATTATGGTATTAAAATGAAAAAGAATACGATATTGCAAAAGCTATCATTTCATGTGAGAAACTTTGTCCAAATTAGTTGTTATGTGATTAATAGTCATCATGAATAAGTTTAAGTATTATGGAATTGGTGACAAGTGAGATTTTATAGAAAACCGAATCGGAAATCGGTTTGTTCCGATTTCCGTCGGGTTTCGTAAATTCGTATTTTTGAGAAGTAGAAAGAAGGAAAGAATAGGACTTACGGGTTTCGATCTATACTAAAGAGTATAGGGGAACTAGGTGAGTGGCCGAGGCGTTGTTTCGTCGCCGATTGTTTCAAAAAACGTCGCCGGAATTCCGTCAACGCTTCGCCGTGAACTTGATTTCAAAGTACACCCTTCTTATAACAATTTTGAGAGAGTAAACCTAGTGTTTTGGGATGAGAGGGTAGAGGGTAGGGGGTCTATTTATAGGGTAGGCTAGGGTAGGGTAGGTGAAAGGTTTTTATTTTAAAAAAAATTGTAAAAATAATATAAAAATCATTAAAATTTGTATTAAATAGGGTGTATTTAACATTCGGGAACCGATCCATTAAAATGGAGTATACAGAGGAGTTTAGAAGACGAAAAGCCAAAACTTTCATTTTGGGGACTCGGCCGTCCGGCCGGCGGCGCCGGCCCGAGTCGGCCGGTCCGCCGGCCGACTCGGCTGATCCCGGCCGAGTCCGGTGATCGTTGGGTGGGGAATTCTCTGACGTAGCTCCTGGTATATTTAGATTTTAGGGTTCAGTTCAACTTTTGGGAGTTATGGCCTGTAGACTGTTGGGCTTCCAAGAATTTTAAAAGAAAAAATAATCTAAAAATAATGTGGGGCATGGGATTTGAACTCTGGTGGCTTGGTTCAGCAGTGCAAGGTATTACCAATGAGCTACAAGCTCCTTCTTGTAATTATTGTGGGAAAATAGATACTTAAAGTGATAACAGAAACATTAAATACTCCAAGTATACTTCAAATTTAAATCAAATTTATGTATACAAAAATTGGAGTTGTTACAATCTACCCTCCTTACAAAAATTTCGTCCTCGAAATTTACAGCTTTTATTTGAGAACTAGTTTACAAAGAGGTGAGGATATCTTGCACGCATTTCATCTTCCCTTTCCCACGTGGATTCTCCTGGAGTGTCTTTCCTCCACATTACCCGGACCAAGTTAACTTCCTTGTTCCGAAGTGTCTTCACTTTCCTGTCCAGAATCTCCACAGGTTGTTGCTCACAAGACAAATCGGGCTGTATAGTGAGCTCGGAATGATCAAGTATATGGCTGGGGTCACTCACATACTTTCTGAGTTGGGATATGTGGAACACGTTATGCACTCCTTCGAATGAGGGTGGAAGCGCTAAGCGGTATGCCACTTCACTGACTCGTTCGAGTATGTCGAACGGTCCAATATATCTCGGACTCAATTTACCCCGTCTTCCAAATCGGATCACTCCGCGGTTCGGAGATATCTTCAAGAATACGTGGTCTCCTGGCTGGAACTCCAAGTGTCGTCTCTTTGCATCAACCCAGTGTTTCTGTCGATCTTGGGCTATGCGCATTCTTTCCCTGATAGTACGAACCACATCAACGGTCGCTACTATCATCTCTGGTCCAAGAAGTTCCCTATCTCCGATGTCGTCCCAACTTAATAGCGATCGACACTTCCTTCCATATAATACTGCAAAAGGTGTCATTCCTATGCTTGCTTGGTAGCTGTTATTGTACGCGAACTCCACAAGATGCAGGTGATCTTCCCACGATCCTTTGAAGTCTAGCATACACGCTCTGAGCATATCCTCCAAGATCTGAATAGTTCGTTCCGACTGACCATCTGTTTGTGGATGATAAGCCGTGCTGAAGTTCAGACTTGTTCCCAAGCTAGCTTGCAGACTCTGCCAAAATTGTGATCGGAACCTGGTGTCACGATCGGAGACAATGCAGACCGGTACTCCATGAAGTCTCACAATTTCCTGTATGAGTTCATGGGTATCAGAGATAGTACATTATGAAGAGTTTAAATCTTAATTAGATTATTACCTCCATGTACTTCTTTGCTAGTGTCTCAGTTGATTGGCCAACTCGAAATGGGATAAAGTGAGCCGACTTTGTGAGTTGATCCACAATGACCCATATAGCATCGTTACCCTTTGTCCTGTGAGGAAGAGCAGTCACAAAGTCCATCATGATGTGCTGCCACTTCCATTCTGGGATTGGTAACGGTTGAAGTAGTCCACCTGTCCTGTGATGTTCAGCCTTTACTTGCTGACACACCAAGCATTTTGCGACGCTTCTGGCTACTTCACGCTTCATTCCATGCCACCAATAATTCTGACGTAGATCTTTGTACATTTTGGTACCTCCAGGATGTACTGAGTAGGGAGAGCTATGAGCTTCTTTCATTAACTCTTCCCGAACATGACCTTTTGGTACACACAATCTGCTGCCGTATCTCAAAGATCCATCTTCATGAATGATGAAGTCTGTTCTGGGTCCATTCTCCACTTGTTCTCTGATCCTTTGCAACGTAGCATCACTTGCTTGAGCTGCTTTGATCCGATTGACAATGGTTGATTGAACTTGTAGATTCATCAAACTTGAAGCATTACCTGGCATGACTACTTCAATCTCCGTCTAATGTAAGTCTTGTTGAAGCTTCCACTGAGCGGTGAGATTCATCGATAATGGTTGGCGACTAAGAGCATCAGGTACTATGTTCACCTTCCCCGGGTGATATTGCAAGTTGATGTCAAAGTCCGCCATGAGTTCTAACCATCTTCTCTGCCGCATATTCCACTCCTTCTGAGTAAACACGTACTTCAGACTTTTATGATCTGTGTAGATGTTCACTCGTTCACCAAGTAGGTAGTGGCGCCAAATCTTGATAGCAAAGATGACGGCTGCCAACTCCAGATCATGTGTCGGATAATTGCGCTCATGAGTCTTCAGTTGTCTTGAAGCATAAGCCATAACCTTACCGTGCTGATATAGAACACATCATAATCCCTTACCGGATGCATCACAATGCACTTCGAATCCTCCAGATTGATCCGGTATTACGAGAATAGGTGCAGATGTCAATCTTGACTTGAGTTCTACGAAAGCTTGTTCGCATGCTTCTGACCACACAAATTCTTCATCTTTTCGTGTGAGCTTGGTCAGGGGTGTTGCTATCTTTGAGAATCCTTCAATGAACCTTCTGTAATATCCAGCTAAACCCAAGAAACTCCGAATGTCCTTCACTGACTTTGGTGTAGGCCATTCACTAACTGCTGAAACTTTGGCTGGATCTACAGAAATTCCTTCTCCTGATACGATATGTCCAAGAAAACCAACTTGATTTAGCCAAAACTCGCACTTGCTGTACTTGGCATAAAGCTTATGTTGTCGAAGAGTTTCTAGGACAATTCGTAGATGCTCTGCATGCTCTTTCCGATTCTTAGAATATACCAGGATGCCGTCGATAAAGATGACAACAAACCTGTCTAAATACTCCCGGAAAACTTGGTTCATTAGGTTCATGAATATTGCTGGTGCATTGGTCACTCCAAATGGCATTACTAGAAATTCGTAATGTCCATAGCGAGTTCTGAAACCTATTTTGTGAATATCAGCTTCCTTGACCTTCACTTGATGATAACCTGAACGAAGATCCAATTTAGAGAAAACACAAGATCCACTTAGCTGATCGAATAAATCATCGATGCGCGGGAGTGGATACTTGTTCTTTATAGTGACTTCGTTCAAAGCCCTATAATCGATGCACATTCTGTATGAACCTTCCTTCTTCTTCACCAGTAGTACAGGTGCTCCCCAACTTGAAGTGCTGGGACGAATCCATCCTTTCGCCAATAATTCGTCCAACTGTGTTCGGACTTCCTTCAATCCTTCCGGACTTAGTCTATAAGGTGCCTTGATCACCGGTTGTGCTCCTGGTACTAAATCAATACTGAATTCAAGAGCTCGATCGGGAGGCAAACCTGATATATCGTCAGGAAATACATCGTCGAACTCTCGAACTACCTCCGGTCTTAATTCTTCTTCCGCTTGAGCTGCCGCAACTACTGCTTCCTTTGGCTTCGCTTTGTAGGTACCTAGCTCCAGGGTACGATCTCCGCTCTTGAAATAGAAGACCGGATGGTCTGGAATCTCGAATACTACCTTCCTTTGACGACAGTCGATGGTAGCATAAAAGGTTCCAAGCCAATCCATTCCTAGAACCACATCGAAGTTCGGTATGTCTAGTACTTTGAAGTCAGCATAAAACTCTCGACTGCAGACGACGACTGGACACAAGCTGTATCCCATAGTTGCCTTTAGAACGCCATTTCCGGAACTGACTTTCCAGCTAGATACAAGCGGTGAGACTGGAATCGCATGGGTTCGGACAAACCGTTGCGACATAAAGCAGTGGGATGCTCCAGTATCAAACAGTGCAAGTGCAGGTAGTGAAGCTACTAGGATTGTACCTAATGTATATGGGATATGTTTTAAGTATAGGGAAGGTGTGTAGATAAGCAAGACTAAAAGATAAGTTTGAGAAGGAAAGTTTACCAGTAATGACTTGGCCAGTGGCCTCAGCTTCTTCCACAGACATCATGAAAGCCTGGCGCTTTGGCACATTCCTCCTGGCCTGAGGAGCATTCCTCGGAACGTTCCTTTGAGCTTGATGGAACTGTCGAGGAGGTGGTGCAGCTTGTGGTCCTCTGGGTGGTGCAGGCAGTGCAAGTCTTGGAGCAGGGGCTTGGATGGCTGGACGCTGTGGATAATTGTTTGCTGGCCTGAGTGCAGCAACTGGGTTTTGTTTATGAGGACAAGCCCCAATACCATGAGCAGCTGAGCCGCAGATCAAGCAAAGGTTGTTCGCACGTCGGCAATCTCTCACCAGATGCCCATTTCTTTTGCAGTAGTTACAAAAGGCTGGGCTGGGCCTGCTGATTGGTGCTCCAGGACGTCTTAGCACAAAAGCTGGTCTGGACGAGGCTCCACCTGCCATCTGGTTAGCAGGGCGCTTGACTCCTGCAGACTGAGGTCTGCCCCTTGCTTTTATCACTGCCTCATAACTACGGGCAGCTTCTAGAGCATCCTCATGAGTCAAAAATTTTCCTGTGGCTAAAGCAGCCTGAATCTCCGTGTCCAGTCCTTGTTGGAAACGACGGGCTCTGATATCGTCCGTCGGTATCAAATGTGCCGCGAATCTGTTCAAGGATAGTGTTAGCTGTGTGGTATGTGATATTTAGAACTGAACTATTGCGACATATCTTACCGGCTTAACATGGTGAACTCAGCGTCGTATTCATCTACCGATTTGTCCCACATTGATCCTTGTTGTAGATGAATGAACTGCTGCTCCATGGCAAACCTGGCAGTCACAGGGAAGTATTTCGCGTCGAACTTCTCGCGAAACGTTTTCCATTCAATAGGCTGTGCAAGGAGGCTTTCTTCCTCCTTCCACCAGTTGCAAGCGTTATCCGTAAGCTGTAGTTTCGCTACACGAACCCAAGCGATGTCTGGCACTTGTGCTGCGGCCAAATCATCCTCGATACTTTGAGCTCATTCCTCAGCTTCCAGTGGGCTCCCCTTTCCTGAGAATTGCTTCAGATGTAAAGCCCCGAATTGCTTTACCCCTGGAGCGTCCGTCTCGGGACGGTTCAAAAGTTGTTGCTGTCCCTCGAGAAGGCTGCGGATTGCCTCAAGTAGCACTGTTTGCTCGGTAGGTGGCGCAGCAACAGCTGGTGTGAGAGGTAGTGCTGGAGGTGTGTTGTTGACGTTGGTGCTGGTGTTGTTTGGGGAATCCATAACCGTGAAGAAAAATTTGGGTTAGGACAGATTCAAGCACATGAAATGATAAGATTCAAGCAATAGAAATTTGTAAGATTCAAGAAACATGAATTGTAAAGAATGTTTTAGTTGCTGGTTCTTTTGTTATATTGCTTAGGTTGTTCACGCAGACCAGAACTGCATGATAGGGATTCATACAGCTCTGACCTGCATGGACCACCAACAAAACCTGTCACGCCCCGCTTCCCAGTGTACGGTGAAGTGGACGCGATGAGGTCCGCTACGTATATACTCAGAAGTACATATGCTAAGCGTATCTAAGCAATATAAAATAATTACAAAAGAGACAAGAAATAAAAAGAACAGCAACTTTTATTTATTAACATTCTTTGTATAATGCATGAATGGAAATACAACTGAAATAAAAGATGCCTAAACAATGGCATAACAGGAAATGAAAAGTACAAAAAGGAAAAGTGTACAATGAAACTACAGTGCAGGGTCTTCAGTAAACTGCTCCAACTCTTCTTGCGATGGCTCAACCTCTGCCGGGTCCAAATCACCTGACGACATTCAAAGAAGAGAGAAACAGAATGTCGTCAGCGAACAGGTCGCTCGGTAAGTCCCAAAGGTAAGAGAGAAGTAGAAAAAGACAGAATAAGAAGATACATTTTAAAGTGTAAACTATTGTTGTAATGTTATGTCAACGCTGTTGTTTGTAGCTTGATACAGAAGAATGCCAGTGTATACGAGGGGAGTCTCTATATACCAGAGACTAAGGGCACGTATAGTACAAGGTACCGTTTATGCCACGGTACAACAGCAACTGGATTCATGTTAGGTGTGTTAAGTCTGACCACCCCATGCCACCTTTAACACCTTCCGTACCAATCTACCCCTTAAACCCCACGATATTTTGTTTGTATTGTTATCTTGTAAATTGTGTTGGTTGTATGATTGACTGACTGACTGATCGAAACCATGATATCAGGAAACGGTTATAACCGTAGAAACATGTAAATGGAATACTGAGAATCATGTAAAAGGAATAGGTATATCCATGGTTCGGTTCAGTAAAGATGTATAGATTGATATTGGATTCATGAATTCATGAGTTCATATTGAAGTGGAAACTTGTAGATTATAGATTGACTTGAATCATAATCAAGTCAGATTGATCAGACTCAAACCCGAGTCAGACAATCAGAAATTTGAATCGAAGTCTTATAATTGCTAGGGTCCTTAGGGTAATTTATAAAACTTGAGGGGGTTTTATGTAAAAATACTTTTATATACTTTTCAAAATACACCTCAAGTATTTATTGTTCGTATTTAGAGTTGTAATGAGGGTGGATTTTATGTTATGACATTTCTAGTGAAAATATCATAGTTTTATAAATAAGGGTATTTATCTCTAATGTTGATTATTTGAAGTTCATGGTATTTTAGTGTAAAATTTATTATTGTGATTTTTAGGAAAAATCGGAAAATTTATATTATAGTAAAATATATATTTAAATGATAAATATACATATGTTTATACAAAAATAATTTTAATAAATATTTTATATTCTAAAAATCTCATTTTCTTAAGATGTCGTATTTTAAACCTTTCGAGACCGAATGCTCCTTGCGGAGGTCTGAATCTCGCACTACTAGCCCGAGAGTGCGTGATAAACCGCACGATCCCGAACGGGTTCCCCAAAGATGGGTTGTAGCGGCGCTTTGCAAAGATTGTAAAATACTAATCCTTTATAAAACGGTTTTATAAAGTAAAAGGTATTTATTTGCAAAGTGTAATTTTCCGTATTTTAGATTCTAGGGTTTCCTAATCCAACTAGTCTATTTCTAAATGGTCTAAACGACAAGTCGTTAGAAGCCTTAAATCGCCTCTTCACATCCAATTGTGGCCAGGTAAGTGCCAGGTAAGTGGGAGGCTCTCCACTACAAGTAGTGGACCTAATTTAGTAACCACTTGCCTTAGACACACTTGCCTAAACACCATAAAATCAGGTTTAGATAAACGATCGATGTCCACAACTTATCGTATTTTCCTAGTAAGAAATATTTACTTAAAAGTGTAACAAATCTAAAACCTTTAAGAATGATTTTATGAAGATTATGGTATTTTAATGAAAATTTCGTTTTATCGTATTCTAAGTTTTGATGATATCATTTTAGGGTTGTATTTGCGTGTGTGTGGAGGTAGGTCGTTACCTCGTGCTCTACTTTAAATGTATAGCAAGTTAATGGTTAAATGTGAAATTGAAACATGATGGTATTAAAGTGTAAAAATACGGTAAATTGAAAAGGTTATCATTTCATGTGTGAAAACTTATTCAAATTGAGTTTTACAAGTTTAATAATCATGATAAGGATGTTTAGACATGATTGAATTGATTAGAAGTAAAAAAAAATAAACATTATGGTATTAAAGTGAAAAAGAATACGATATTGCAAAAGCTATCATTTCATGTGAGAAACTTTGTCCAAATTAGTTGTTATGTGATTAATAGTCATCATGAATAAGTTTAAGTATTATGGAATTGGTGACAAGTGAGATTTTATAGAAAACCGAATCGGAAATCGGTTTGTTCCGATTTCCGTCGGGTTTCGTAAATTCGTATTTTTGAGAAGTAGAAAGAAGGAAAGAATGGGATTTACGGGTTTCGATCTATACTAAAGAGTATAGGGGAACTAGGTGAGTGGCCGAGGCGTTGTTTCGTCCCCGATTGTTTCAAAAAACGTCACCGGAATTCCGTCAGCGCTTCGCCGTGAACTTGATTTCAAAGTACACCCTTCTTGTAACAATTTTGAGAGAGTAAACCTAGTGTTTTGGGATGAGAGGGTAGAGGGTAGGGGGTCTATTTATAGGGTAGGCTAGGGTAGGGTAGGTGAAAGGTTTTTATTTTTAAAAAAATTGAAAAAATAATAGAAAAATCATTAAAATTTGTATTAAATAGGGTGTATTTAACATTCGGGAACCGATCCATTAAAATGGAGTATACAGAGGAGTTTAGAAGACGAAAAGCCAAAACTTTCGTTTTGGGGACTCGGCCGTCCGGCCGAGTCCGGTGATCGTTGGGTGGGGAATTCTCCGACCTAGCTCCTGGTATATTTAGATTTTAGGGTTCAGTTCAACTTTTGGGAGTTATGGCCTGTGGACTGTTGGGCTTCCAAGAATTTTAAAAGAAAAAATAATCTAAAAATAATGTGGGGCATGGGATTTGAGCTCTGGTGGCTTGGTTCAACAGTGCAAGGTATTACCAATGAGCTACAAGCCCCTTCTTGTGATTATTGTGGGAAAATAGATACTTAAAGTGATAACAGCAACATTAAATACTCCAAGTATACTTCAAATTTAAATCAAATTTATGTATACAAAAATTGGAGTTGTTACAGTGGTCGCGTTCCGTGAGCATTCGGGGACGGATCCCGCCCCGGGGCCTAGCAGAGCATCGGGCCGGAAGCGGGCTCGGATTCTGGAGGACCCGGTCTCGGAGGAGGAGATCGGCTCTCCATCGGAGCCACTCAAGAGGGGTTTCCGGAGGTCTTCCCGGGGCCAGCCCTCGCCGATCATGGTGGAGGGGGGCCTCCAGTTCGCGGTGCCCTCGGGGCTATCCGTCGCGGATAGCCTGCTGCATGAAATAGAGAAATCGGTGGGGGGTAGGGTTCCCGGGGGGACCTTCAGGGCCCAGATGGCGTTCATCGTCCAGGAGTCCGTGCAGGTAAGTATTTGGTTTTTTGTGAGATTCGGTGTCTCCTTCGTCTTTCTGATCTCTTTCCTATTTTTCAGGTTCTCCAGCACGTTGCCCTCGCCTTACACATAGAGGCAGAGGTGATAGCCCCGGCGATGAAGGCTGCGGGCCAACTTGCTTCGCTGGAAGAGAGCTCCAAGCGGGAGTTGGAGGCGGCGATGGCGAGAGTTGCCGCCCTGGAGGGCGAGGTGGAGGCCGGGAAGCGGGAGGTCATCCGGTACCGTGAGGCCGCCGTGGCTGCCGAGGTCAAGCTTGAGGACGCTCAGGTGCTCGCCGGAAACCTGAAGAAGACGGTGAGGACCCTCCGGAAGGAGCTGGGGGCTGCGGCCGAGGCGGCGAAGTCGGCCGACCTGAGATCAGCGAAGTTGGCCGACCTCTCGGCGACGAAGGCGGTGGAGGGCTACAAGAAGTCGAAGGACTTCTATGATGACCTGGCCATGGCCACAACCCGCATCTGGCACGAGGCCCTCGACGCCGTTAAGGCCCGGATGCCAGAGTTAGCCGACGAAGAGATCCGGGCCGAATACCCCCTCCCCCACGAACGCCGATGAGCAAAGGGAAGAGATTCCTGACGAGGAGGTGGCCGAGGGCCCTGCTCGTCTCGTGGTGGATGTCGAGGACCCCAAGGTCACGCCTGGCCCCGAGGCCTAAAGCCCCCGTCTTCCTCCTCCTTTTATTTTGTCGCTTTTGGGATTTTGTTAAGCCTCCGGGCAGTCTATAAGGCTGGGGAGCCCAAAATACCCTTTGTAAAGACTTTGCTTTTGGTAATAAAACTTTTTTTGTTTCATCGGTTTTCACTTTATCTTCCGTTTGTGAAGAATGCTCGTAAAATATCTCTGCTTGCACTATTGGGCTTCCATGTAAGGTCGGCTATCTGTCTAGCGGTCGTTCGTCGAGTTGATTTCGATCACTTACCAAGCGTGCCAAGCGCTGCTGAGAAGGAGGCATCACTATGGCCCCGAAGTCGGGGGGGACCGCTCAGACTTGGATAGACTTGATGCCCCTTGTTGGGGCCTCGGATCCTCTGCATGTGATGGGCAGAGGGATGTCCGCCGTATTTATGCCGAGCATGAATAGGCTCAGAGGATGAATGAGCATGAATGGGAAGCTTCTCGGTTGCCCTTTGGCGAGGGCCTTTGACTTCTTGCGTTGCGAGCAACGACCACTAGCTGGGGATGGTCAAGCGAGGGTCGGGCTCGACTGCCTCTGGGAGGACTTTTGATCCTTAGCGTTGGAGGGGCTGTAAGAAGCCCATTAAGGATGACCGGGCAGTGAAGCTGCGCGGTTGCCTCTTGGTGAGGGCTTTGATCTCTGGCGTTGCGAGTAGGGAAGCTACCGGCCAGGGATAGCCGAGCAGGGAAGCCGCTCGGCTACCTCTATGGAGGACTTTGATCCTTAGCGTTGGAGGGGCCGTAGGAGGCCTGCTAAGAATGACCGGGCAATGAAGCCGCGCGGTTGCCTCTTGGCGAGGGCTTTGATCTCTGATGTCGTGGGTAGGCAACTACCAGCCTGGGATGACTGAGCGGGGTAGCTGCTCGGATGCCTCTTACGAGGGCTTTGATCCCTGGCGTCATGGGTAGGGAGCTACCAGCCGGAGATGACCGAGCAGGGTAGCCGCTCGGTTGCCTCTTGCGAGGGCTTTAATCCTTCAGGACGGGGACCGAGCAGGGTTACTGCCCAGTGCCTCTTGACGAGGACTTTGATCCTTGTCGGTTGTGGTAGGAAGCTACCGGCCGGGGATAGCCGAGCAAGGGTCGGGCTCGACTGCCTCTGGGAGGACTTTGGTCCTTAGCACGGGAGGGGTTGTAAGAAGCCTACCAAGGACCCTTGGCCGGGCAGGGTTACCGCCCGGTGCCTCTTGGCGAGGGCTTTTGTTCTGAAGGATAGCCGAGCGAGGGTCGGGCTCGACTGCCTCTGGGAGGGCTTTTGATCCTTGTCGGTCGTGGTAGGAAGCTACCAGCCGGGGATAGCCGAGCAAGGTAGCTGCTGAGCTGCCTCTAAAGAGGACTTGGATCCTTAGCGTTGGAGGGACCGAATGAGGCCTGCTAAGGATATCCGGGCAGTGAAGTTGCGCGGTTGCCTCTTGGCGAGGGTTTCGACCCCTGGCGTTGCGAGTAGGGAAGCTACCGACCAGGGATAGTCGAGCAGGGTAGCCGCTCGGCCGCCTCTGTGGAGGACTTTGATCATTAGCGTTGGAGGGGCCGTAAGAGGCCTGCTAAAGATAACCGGACAGTGAAGCTGTGCGGTCGCCTCTTGGTGGGGGCTTTGATCCCTGGAGTTGCGAGTTGGGAAGCTACCGGCCAGGGACAGCCGAGCATGGTAGATGCTTGGCTGATTCTTCATAAGGTCTCTCCTGACCATCCCGTGGTAGGTATGGGGAACAGGGACGATCGCGGCGAACGTGCGCGTAGCATGCGCATTGAGTGTGCGGGGAGGCGAAGCGCCAGAGTCGCATCGTTTCGATCCTGCCAGGAAAGGCTCAATGATTGCCGCGTGGTAGCGACTTTGTGGGCGAAAACGGGCGACTGTTGGGTTTCGTTGGGGCGCAGTGGGCTATATAAGGCTGAAGGAGCACTGGTCCTTCCTTCCTTCATAAACAGATCGTTGAGAATGCAAGACTTCCCCTTTACCATCCCCGATATCATCCACTTCGAAGACGTATACCTCTATGACCAGAACTGCACCGAGGACACGGTGCAGTTGGTCTATGGGAGTATCGAAGACCACTTCGGCCGGCTGCTCCCCCGACGCTCCTCCCTGCTGCAGCTGCTGATGTACTCCATCTGGAGGGTGTCACCGGGGCTTTACAACCCCTTGTCCGAGCAGCTCTATGACGAGGCCGTGGGCAAGCTGTGGTCCCTGAGGCGTTTCGGTCTGATCTCTGCGAATCGACTGGCTCGCTCGGTGGCGCTCGTCCGTGAGTGCTACGAACTGAGGTTCGGGGTCAACGTGCGCGAGGGGAATCGAGGGCTGGGGTTGGATCTCGCGAGGTCTCGGCTGGCGGAGATCTTTCCCGAGTACCATGAGCAGTGCTCTCTGCACTCCTTCCCCCGCTGTTGTAGGTTTCTTTTTCTTTTTGTATGTATGGCTGAGGAGCCCATAATACATTTTTGAATAAATGAGACCTTTCCTTCTTTTTCGCAATGTTCCATTGATCTTTATTAAATTAACAACAGACCCTAGGAAGAGTTTACATTGCCCTAAAAGAAAAGTACATGCTAATAGATGACCTTATTAGCGTGGCCCGAGCTCCCCAGAGGCTTGTTGGTCTCCGTGCTCAGCACCGGGTATGGGGCTCCCTGAGCGCCGGACTGGTCATCTGCCGAAACGAGCATGATCTGACCGATGGTCAGCTCGGCGAGAGGGCCGAGGAACTGAGTGGCCATCTCGTCAAAGGTCGAGATTGAGCGAGGCTCGAGTCCTTGGAACCAGTCTCGACCAGAGCGGATAAGGGTGGCTCGGAAGGCCCTGCACTGGGCGGCGTCGGAATGGTCCTGGAAGCTCATCCCCGCGGTGAAAGCATCCAAATGGTCTTTCGGGTCGGTTTTCCCGTCGAACAGAGAGACCTTCGGGGGCTTGTTGCGCTAGGAGACGTGGACAGCGAGCAGTCCCTCGGTAAACGGCTTGGTGAGCGAGTCGGCGGCGTACTTAGCCCCGTCGCCCGAGAGGTGACCTTCCCGGCGCATGCCCTCGATCTTCTTTTCGAGGGCGTCGAGTCGGCCGTGGTACCCCGAGGATTCGGCGCCTTGTGATCCCTGGCCTCTGCTGTGGGAGACCTGCGTCTGGGCGCGGCCCCGGTTCCTCTCGATGAAGTTCCTCAGATCCCCGGGCGAGGTGGCCCTCGAGCCGTCGTGGCGAGCTCCTTATGTGTGACCCCATCGAGGGAGGGGGTGTCGATCATGCCTGTGGACAGGCGGGGTGACCAACATCTCGTCAGGGGGGTAAGGATCGAGAGGACGCTCGAGGCGAGGCACTCTAGCGGCGGATCTTGGTGTGGAGCTGTGGGGCGCCCAGCGGGCCTCAGGGAGTATCGGCCCGTGAGATCTGTGGCCAAGGGTCGTAGCCTACCGGTGGTCAGCCGTGCCGACGAAGGCAGAGCCTTCTGGAGGCGGAGGAGCGACGATCTGGGACCCTGGCCCGGGCCCGGCCGTTTGGACGCGGACGAGCACCTCCACGAGGGACTGTAGCCGATATATTCGGCTGGCGAGGGCGTTAATGACGGTTGCCGGAAGAGGTTCATCCGCGTCCCCGGTGAGTGGGAGGCGGCGGCTGGTACCTGGATCTTCAGGTTGATCGCTTGCCATGTGGATGGAGATCGGAAGGCCAACTTTGTCTTTGTGGAGTTTAGTTTCCCACAGACGGCGCCAACTGATGGAGGTCCTTTTCAGGTCTCTGTCAGATGTTGTCTTCCGTCGATCTCCCGGTGGATCTTGGAGGTGATCTCCTGTTGCGTATGAGTCTCAATGGGTTTTGAGAAGATTGGTGGTTTTGAGGAGTCAACGCCGAGTACCTGCAAAGAAGTCCCGGGGGGTTGGTACCACCGAGGACCCTCCGACGATGAAGTTAGTACGAGATCCGAGCAAGTTAACGGCTAAGTGGGGTGAAAAAGGCTTACTTGACCTCTCTGTGATGAGGTTTTTATAGCGGCGGTAGCGCGCAGCAGCAGGCGCGAGAATCTCGCCGGCAATTACGCTCCCGACGTCACGCCCGCATAAAGAGCGGATTATCAATTAATGGGGATCGTGATAGCGTGGAACGTGGGATATTGCTGGCGGAGAATCTGCGCATGGCGAGATTTGCGAAGCGGCGGTTACGCCTGTGAGTGGTGGAGTTGGTGGGTCAGAGGGACCGAGGAAGATGGCCTCGGCAGGGGAGTTCGGGAACGAGCGGGAGGGCCGAGGAGTCTCGGTCTTGTGGCAGCTCGGGGCGAGCTGAGAGGCCGAGGAGGCCAATTTGCAGGGGGTCTTGAGGAGAGCCAGCTTGTGCTTGCAGGTCGGGTACAGGGGTGGCTTGGTCGGCCCCTGTGGACCCTTTTTTCTGAATTCTGGGACACGTCATCTACCACGCGTCCTGATCTTGGAGATCGCTAATATAGAGCATCATCAAAAGGGGAGAGAGAGAAAAAAGAATATACATTAACAATAAGAGAAACAAAAATAATAGTAATAAGAGTTTCATGATATCTCTGTTTAAAACAGAGGATGAGGTATGAGAGGATGATGAGAGTACCACTTATAGAGAACAAATATTTACTGTAAGGGTTAATTAAAATTAAATAAAATAATAACAGTTTAAGTTAGCTTACTTAAAATTCTTGTGGGATTGTATTGTTCCCATTTTCTTTACCGTTTACATCCAACTGTGATTTTGCATAATAACAATATTTTTAGAATTAAATATCATAAACATTGATGAATTTTAACTCACTTGAAGTTGTTTTTCCAATGAATTGTAGTTTCTCTTGAAATGACTATATATGTAAAAAAGGAGGGATGAGATATGCGTCTTAGATAGGTTAAAATTTTGATTATGGGTTTTCCTCACATGGAAACACCTAAAATTTACTAATTTTAATACAACCCCTAAAAACTTACAGCAACTTACAGCCAAACGAACTTGTAATTTGCATGTGGGATGCATGTATATCAAATTTCAGAAGAAGATGCTACTTTTTCTTTAATGAACATTTCGATCACACAAGGGGCAAAAAACAACTATGCCTTGTACTGATTATGAAAATTCGGCACAGACCTGGTGCTGTTTTGGAAAATGGATAACCCTTCATACATATTATTGGCAATTTTCTGCTCTCAATTTTGAATAATCAGATATTGAAAAATAGGATACATGCCGCACTAAGCATCATAGCTTGGACCTTTATATAATCTAAACACACACTCACTGTCATATCAAGAAAGTGGTGGAATGGACTCTACAATAAAATTATGAGCCAAAATAAATGAATAAGCTTTTGTTCGATCAGTGACATATTAGATATAAAATAAAATAAAAAGGAAAAAGGTTGTATCAATGGAAGGCAGCCAAACACCTGCAATTTATTTTTGTGCTTTGTCGTTGCTTCCAAAAGCCAACTCAAATATCTGGCAGTAATCATCTACAAAGTGAACCTCAAGGCCTTCCTTGATATTGGCACCAAGCTCATCGAAATCTCTTTTATTGGCTGAAGGGAATATTATGGTCTTCACACCACTTCTCCTTGCAGCAATTGTTTTCTCCTTAACCTGTAAAATAGACAACCATTTCAATCTATTGAAACTTACATAGAAAAAATAAATAAAATATAAAAGGAGGAAGAAAGGGGAGAAAAAAAGATGGTAAAACTCTTCGTTTGTGGTATGCTACAATAGTTAAAGAATCTCTTTTCGTCCTATGAACTTTAAGGTGTATGAAGTCTCATATTTAACTCTTGCAGTGGAACGATGGAGACTCCATTTAACTTAGGTCTTGGGTTGATCTAGGCCGCAGGCAAACCTAAGTCAAGACAGCCCTTCTTTGAAGCACTTTGGTATTGCTCCTAGATCATTTTTTCCATAAAAATAGTCTTAAATATAGCTTTTTAAGGGAGCTTGCTATAATTAAAAAAAGGTACTATTGTGGTAATACTACAATAGTTCAGGGTGTTTTAGTGTAACTAGCAACTTTGTTTGAGATAACTCTAGTATCAAAAGCCAAAACTTGAAACAGCAAAAAATCATAAGTCAATTTCAGATAACTCTACAAAACTTCAGTTTCCTGACTCAACCCCAAATCCAAACATGGCCCAAAAGAATAGAATATAGAACACGTACCCCTCCAATGGGAAGAACTTTTCCAGTCAAGGAAACTTCACCGGTCATAGCAAGGTCTTCCTTCACTGGTCTCTTCATTGCAAGAGACAGCATCGACGTGATCATAGTGCATCCAGCACTAGGCCCATCCTTTGGGGTAGCACCAGCTGGCACGTGTAGGTGAAGCTTCGTATTCGCAAAAAAGGGATTGTCTGGGTCTTTCTCCAATAATATTGATCGAGATACGGTATGAGCTATTTGTGCGCTCTCCTTCATTACGTCTCCAAGTTGACCAGTCAAGATAAGCGAGCCTTTTCCTTCTCCTTGTTCGATTTGGGTCGTTTCAATGTATAATGTGGAACCACCCATCGAAGTCCACGCTAGACCCATTACGACTCCAATTGGGGTTTGGGCATAAATTCTGTCCACATGAAAAACTGGCTTCCCGACAAAATCTGTAAGGTTGGACTTATCGACTATAACCTTTTCGACTTCTACATCGGAGATTGCATTCTTGGGATGATTTGACCCCATAACAACCTGTCAACAAAATACATTTTAACACTTGAGAATGATGATAAAGCGGACATGTGACTTAACAGACCTAAGTAATGATAAGTAATCGTGCATGTAAGTTTTTGATGATACATGAAATCTCATTTCATATGTCATATATAATTTGCACAAGATTATTATCACTAGATATAATATTTATAAAATATCATAGGATAATTGCTTCATCTAAAGTTGTAAAACACGTGGTACATCCTATGTCATGTTTATATGCAAACAAAAAGAAAAAGAAAAAGAAAAAGGTCCTACAAAGATACAGAAGTTACTGCTACCAGTTGAAATTTGTAAACAGGGTAGAGAAAAAAAATTTAAAAAAAAGTACACAAATTTTCAGGAAGGGGGCTGTGATAGTACCATTGATTCAATTGCTTGCTCTGTTGCCTCCTTATCGTCTGATGAGTGATCAGAAAGAATTCCATCAGCCTTTGCCGATGAATCTGCCAGATCTTTCTCACTAGCTAAGACCGCTACCTCATTGGCCAGACAATCCTCCATTTTATTTTCGGTTGCAATAGATTCTTTATCAGATGAATCACTTGGTTCTTTGTTCGCTTCCAGAAGAGTAACTGGAGATGGTTCGTTCGATACTCCTTGGCGCACAAGTTGCAGAGCTATCTGACAGAGTGAAAGCATAACATAAACTAAGCTTCCCAATAGATGATCTTAAAGGGCTCTTCAATCACAGGAGATAGAAGAAAGAGAAATTGGGTCGAGCTTAAGAAGGCAGCCCACATGAATCGAAAGATCTCTTATATATGTATTGAAAAATTATTTCAGAAACTATATAAAATCAAATAAAACTCTATAGAAGTTAGCTTAGTGGTTTGAGGTCCAAGATTTAGGTGTGAATGAATGAAATTGGGCTCCAGTCCAAATCGATTTTCCATCTTTTTTCCCCTCAATTACAACATAATGCCAAAATATTTTTTAAGTGAAACTTTTTAAATCAACTATACACACCGAAATTTAAGGTTCAAATATTTTCTATAGTGATGCCCTGTGACAAGAAATTCTGGCTGTGCTATTGCATTCCATGAAACTTTTAAGTCAATGGAACATGAAAAAGGTAATGTGGACCATGTTTGGAGTTCCCTTAGTTAAAGAGAAAGGACAGATTATGAAAAGACATTAAGACAAGAAATTAATTCCCTTCCATCTCACTTAAAGGTGCATGCGCATGATTGTGTGCAATGGTGGTGATATTCAAGAAGAAAATTAAATTCGCATGCATTATTTATATTGCTGACCTTACGATATATTTTCTCAATTTGCTTTTGAAGATTCCTAACACCGGCTTCTCGGCAATAATTCTGGATCAGTTCCAGAAGAGCAGCATCCGTTACTTCTACCTGGCCATTAACAATTGGATATTAGAAATATATTTTTTTAACAAGACAGTCGTAGGCTCGTGGCAACAACTAGACGAAAGGGATTCTGTCGAGCTTAAAGAATGACATTTTTCAGAGAGAATTGCAAGACAGATCCTCACCCAAAAAATGAGTCAACCAAATTATATAAAATAGAATAACTTTACTAACATCTTGACGGGAAGTCAACCCCTCAAGTTAAATATGCAAAGTGGAGGGCCTTACCGAGAGATGTGTTCTTTATGTGCCTAATAAACCCATTTAAGTTGAGGCATTGGCATGCCAATAACCCACATCTTACTCTTAAATAAATAAAAATATGACATGCAAACAGAAGAAATTCAAATAAATTGATTTTTTAGTGAAGGGGGGGACCGGAAGAGAATGAGACTATAATTTGTGTCATAATAAGTCCTCCCTCCGTCTCTTTTTACTTGTCATTTTTCATTTTAGAGAAATGCACACCGATTAAGGAAAGTATTATCACCTTCTAATATCAGCAATTAATTTACTGTCACATCACCACTAAAAAAATCATACCATTTCTGCCCTCAACTATTAAGGAAAGTATTCACTTTTTTAATATTAGCAATTAATTTTCAAGGCTATTTTTGATACTGGATCATTTATTGATATCTTTATCATTAATGATTTCATCGTTATTCCAAAAATGTCAAGTAAAATGGGACACTTTTCTCTCTCCAAAATGACACGTAAAAAGGGACGGAGGGAGTATCTTGCTTGTTTTGAGAGCAGCCAAAGATGTCACGGAAAGTCATTTCCCAAATCAATGATGTCAATCTGATAAAAATTCAGGAACTATGATATTAGTATAATCAGATCCTAAAAAGGAAAGAGACAGTATTGGCAGTCAATTTCTGTATATTTAAAATTGCATATGAAAGCACCTACTAATGGTACCTTTGGATTCAGAATAGGCTAAAAACGTGTTGCAAAAGATAGTTCTTAGAGCCGCCAAATTGACATCCCTGAGAACTATGTTTCTATTTGACTTTGATACATAGTAATGTGGGGTTCGTAAGAACCAGTAACCTTACAGACATCCAAAATGTAGAAGTATAGTTGCAATATTTCGCCTTCAAGGTCTTTCTTCTATTCATCTATTAGATATATCATATATTTCGATCTTTCATAAAATTACACAAGAATGTACGAATATCTTAAATCACCTGAGCTTCAATTAAAATGAAACTAATTGTGACTGCAACATTATCCTTCTCAGGTATATCTACTACTCGAAACAAACCAGCCAGCTTTTCCGTTAACTGTATGTATTGATAATATAGACCCACTTACGCATATAATCAAGGAATAAATTATGGGCATCATACACTTTTTTTAAATCACCAAGGTTTCCAAGGGGTTCAGTTTACTTCTAATCCCAAACATTCTACGCCATACTATTATGAAATTAGAATATTTTGATGACAAAACATAGCAACCTGATTGAAATGTTTGGGGGGTTCTGGGGGAGCATGAAATAAGGGTCATCTATTGCAAGCATGGCATGTGAACCACTTTGGTACATAACCGACAAAAATGTTTTTTTTTTGTTTGGGGGGGGGGGGGTTGTGGATGAAATAAGGGCCTTGAACCGCTTTGGTACATAACCTACGAAAACTATAGCATGAAACATTAAAGATGAAACAATAGACATACTTGCTCCGGTTTGATTCCACAAGCTTCACGTGTTGCCTTCTCTAAATAGTCCCTTGCTATATGCATCTTCTCATCAGTAATATAACCAGCGATGGGAATGACTTCCATTCTATCCAAAAGAGGATTTGGTATCGTCTCAATTACATTGGCAGTGCAAACAAATAGGACCTAGATTATAAGACGACATAATGTTATAAAAATATGACCAAAGGAGATGTAAACATGCAACTCAATATGGTTGCGGGGGGGATTAAAAAGATAACCAAATAAATTTGGAACTGCTGCAAAAAAATAACGAAAAGATCACAAAGAGTAGAATGGGAACAAGATATATTGAGTTGGGATGTTAGAGATTCGCAATTAAAATAAACTAGCATGATCTGTCAAGAAATTTATCAATATATGTCATGTAGTTGTGTGCTTTTGTGTGTGTACCAGAATCCGACATAAAAACAGCAACAGTCAGTTCAAAAGTCAATATTGCTGCTTCTTAGCAAGGGAAATCTCCATACAACCGTGTGTGCGCGCGCGCGCGTAAAGTGGCCCTAAGACAACTCCTTAGAGTGCGACCTAAGGAGTCACCCGTGTAGCACTCCATGATAGCATCACAAAATGTACTATTGTCGGAAAACCGTTAATTCTGCAATCATATGATGTAAGGATAAACGGTATCCAATTCACATGAAAATTCACGCATGCATGTTTAAAGACATGACTATCGAGGTGGTTACTGCTGATTTTCAAAAAAAATTGGACGTATGGTTGACTTTTCAAGCCACCGATGTCGGAAATTTCCTACCGTCTCTCTCTCTCCATCTTATATATATATATATATATATATATATATATATATATATATAGAGAGAGAGAGAGAGAGAGAGAGTGATTCATTGCAAACCGGTCCACGTTTTTTAAAAAACGGGAATTCTCGGTCTATGACATAATGAACGATCCGATCAGTTCAAGTTGATCACCCTACCCTCAAATATAGGTGTATGAAAAAACAAAGGATTTGAAGAGCTCTAACCAATGCATCAATGGGTGCAAAAATGAACGTCTTTCAATAATGCAACATAAACTTCATCCGATGCATATGTTAGAGGTCTTCAAATCCTTTGATTTTTCATACACGTATATTTAAGGGTAGGGTGGTCACTTGAACGGGTCAGATCATAGAACGAGAGCTTCTGTTTTTTAAAAACGCGGACCGGTTTGCAATGGGTCACTCCCCTATATATATATATATATATATATATATATATATATATATATTGTGGGAAAGGCTAACTTAGTCCTTCGGTGCAACTAAGTTACACCTACGTAAAATAACCCACTACACGACTTTTTTCCACAATCGGCTGTCCATCTTATTCTCTATAGTACACAAGTTTCATGTAATTTGGTTACCATTTACACATCAATCCTGGGTTATAAAATGTTATATTGTCAGATATCTGTTCACTTTGCAACCATATGCTACATGGAAAAAAAGTTTCCAATCACATGAAACTTGGTGTATCCATACTTTAGATGATGGAGATCAAGGAGAACAGAGCTGATCATGAAAAATAATTAATTTATTAGGTTATTTTGCGTAGGGTATAACTTACAATGAGCAAATTATTGCCTTTCTCATGTGTGTAGAGACTTCCCAGTCTGAATTATCAAAATGAATCCATCAACTCTATTGATGAGAATATAAAACAAAATGGAATGTGTGTTAATAATGAAGGACAAAGGCCCCAAGAGCGGCATCCTACTTATGCCGTTGAAAAAAGTCAACCCTTCACCATTTTTCTCGACGATCAATATCCATCATCTTCATCTTCATCATCTAACTTTTCCACTGTTGATTTAGTGGGTGCAAAATAAACGTATTCCGCTGATAATTTTTTTTAGTATTTTTACATCAATAAATAAACGGTGAAAAGATGTCAGAATCACACGAAATTTGGTTTATGTACATGTTAGATGATAAAGATGAAGGTTGTGGATGCCGATCGCGGAAAAAACCGAGGGTTGACTTTTTTCAACGCCATAAGAGGGTTTCCCTCCTAAGGCCTGTGTCCTCCATTATTCTATGATCTATACTAGATATTTGCACGTGTGATGCACGTGTATATTTGTTGGGGGGAGTGGTGTGTAAAGAAAAAATGTAATTTTTTATTACAAAGCACACAGGAGAGAAGATAAATGCACTTCTAAATTATCAAGGTGGTTGGGGGGAGAGATGAGGAGAAGGATAACGGTGATGATGTGGACGACTTGAAAGTAGTGAATTTTGTTCACCTTTTTTGGAAATTTTATTTGGGGAAAATAGGATGACATATGGATATCTTGAGTTTGGGTTATAATAGTAGAGAGCAAGAATCAGTATACACGCATGAAAATTAATTTAGAGCATTATAATCGAAAAACAATCTGTATGACATTTAGTTTCCTTCTAAATTTAAATTTAGAAGCATATGAAATTTTTTATTTTAAAAAAAATTACGGGTTATATAAATTACAAAGTTTAAGGTAGCATGTAAACTTTTCACCTATATATAAGCCTAGTAACTTGTGCCATTATGAGTGAGAGAGAGAGGGTTGGGAGGGATTGATGGGGAACCCACGTGTGGGGGGGGGAGATGAGGTGGATTTTATGGGTAAACAATTTATAGATGAAATTTTCTTCCTTGAAAAAAGGGTAAGATGCCCCATGTCCCCCTTTGGGTTTGGGTTATAATAGTAGACGCGCGCGCGCGCGCACACAGAGAGAGAGAGAGAGACTCTGGTTAAGTAGCTAATCATCAACATCATATGTGTTTCAATTACCTAAACATCAACCATCTCCTTTTGTGAAACAATGAAAGGTTTTGCTATAAGAGCATCCGAGGCATGAGGGGATAATGGAAAGTAAGGAAAGAGAAAAGAAATGGGAATACAATGATCAAAGAGAAAGAAGAAATATAAGGGTTTCATATGGTGGTCTCAAATTTAAATAGAACCATATTGGGGAGCAAAATAAGGTACACAAGAAAACATTGATTTACTTTTTGAATGTGGTTGAACTATTCATGGGGCACAAAGAAATAACTAAGATGGCTTAGAAAATGTCTTTAAATTAATTTTAATAGCATCTTCAATAAATAATTGGAAAGAGGTAAAAGTATAATAATATTATTAACTTGAAACCCTACCACCCAAGCAATATTCATTGGCCATGTATGATAAAACTCTTGTCCAATACCATACATGTTTGAATTCCACTAATCTAAAACTACCTATCAAGCAAACTACATGCACTATGAAAGATGTTTGAGCGATATGATCTAGTATGAGATCATCCCAGCTGGGAAAAAAGCATCAGTGTAGCAACAGTATACTGAAATATAGATTATCTTTAAGCTAGCCTCGCATCACTATCCGCCTCAAAAAAGTTGTTAAAAAAGTTGCGAGTTTTATGCATGATCAAAGTGCCAGGTCTTAAACACCGATAGCAAAAGAAATCTACAGAATTATGTTGCAACAGCCCAATTTACAAATGCTATACCTTGGTTAGGTCAATGGGTACATCAAGATAATGGTCAAGGAAATTTGCATTTTGCTCAGGGTCCAAAAGCTCTAACATGGCACTAGCTGGATCACCAGCATGACCTCTCCCAAGCTGTTAACAGTGAACATCAAAAAATCAGAGGTAAATAAATTAGCAAAACTAGTAAAATATAACTAACTCAGGAGATTAAAAAGACTAATTTTCATGATGTGCAGTCAACTAAAATTGAACGATACCTTGTCTATCTCATCAATTAAAACTAGAGGATTAGCTGTTCCCACATTTTTTAGGCACTGCACCATCTTTCCTGGCATCGCACCAATATATGTACGACGATGTCCCTTGTGAAAATTTTCAACATGGAAATTTAATATATAAATTGAAGTCATGTATTTATAGTGAATAAAGTTGAATAATTAGATTAATTCTTCCATGTACCTTAATCTCAGCAACATCAGCTAAACCTCCTACAGAAAACCTATAAAACTTCCTATTTAAGGCGCGGGCAATTGAACGACCAATGCTAGTCTTGCCAACACCAGGAGGCCCAGAAAGACAAATAATTTTTCCTGCAAGATATTCATGTTAAACTATGGACAATGTTAATAAATAAAAGAAGCATGCATCAACTGCTGTTAGCATGCAGAAAGATCACACATTAACATGGAATAAACGACAACAAGATTTTGCCTGGTCTTTCAGTTTTAAGGTTTTATATGAAAACAAACCGAGGAAACAAACTGCCATTTTGTAAGGAAAGATACTGCCTCATAAAATCAAATTTATAGTCAAGGTCTCAATGTGATTCAGAGATCCCCTTATCCATGATATTCCTAGAAGTCAGGAGCGAAAATAATAGTGATAATGATAAGTTAAACTAGATTTGGAAAAGTTTGTGCATGAGCTTTGCTATTCAGGCTCAAGGAATTCAATACAAAATTAGAGGCGGGCTTGGACGAAACTATTAGCATGTCAAGCCAAAAGCCAAGCCTAGCCTTCTAAAGAAACATTTTAAAATAGGCAGGGTTTAGACATGAGAGGCTAAATATATCAACCTTCCAACAAATTCACTAAATAGAATTTACATGAATTCTTACTTCTTCTGACACCCAAGCATCCCAATTAAGAAGGGTCCTCAGTAAGAAGCCTACCAATGAACAATGAGAAGAGGTGCAAGTACTTCCAAACAAACAGAAATTAGAAACGTGTAATTGCAAACTTCCAGCTTTTTGAAAATGTATAATTCTCATCCCCCCTATATATTTCACAATAATTTAGACCTTTTACATCCAGGTATGTGGGAGCATAGTTTCAGTTATGAAATGATAGTGTGTGTGTGTGCGTGTGTGTGTGTGTGTGTGAGAGAGAGAGAGAGAGAGAGAGTTTTAGACTCGATGCAGACCCTACATAATAATTCGTAGTGCCAACATTTAGACAGGACTGGTTCAGACTTGAAGCCAGTAGAAACAAGGTCAGGTTTACATGAATTCGGCTGCACCTGCTGCAATTCCTGAGTGCAAGAGAAGAACTCTAAAAAGTAGCAAGCATTACTACAATGCATGTCAATATATGCCTGTAGTTGTTGAAAACCCTTAGCTAACAGAAAAACAACATACCATGATCATGTTAAGATAGAAATAAAGTAGCGAGAAAAAGAAATCTAACATCGACAAAGACATACTCCCAAGATTTGTGGTGGGACAACTGAATCATTGTTTCCCATTCAACTTTGAAAGGTCATTTCATCAATTAAAGTAACAACTGGCACATTCCTTCTGTCTACCTCCATCTATGTTCATTTAGGGGCTTCCTCTACTCCTCATTGCTCCATTAACGACAACTATGCCTAACATGTGCATTTAATCATCTTCCTAGCACGAGCAAATCATCTAAATTGGCCATCCCTTGTGTCCATTGAAAATACCTCTAATTTGCCAGGGATGCACTCATTCTTATCCTATCTCTTGGCGTTTTGCCATCACCCATCTCCACGTTATCATCTCAACTACGCTCATTTTTTGGGTAAATTTCATAATTTCCATGTGGCCTACCCCATTTGCTTGGGATAAAAGTCTCGGTTGTTGTTGTTGTTGATTTCATAATTTCCATATATTCAAACTCATGAAGAAAAATAATGCTTCAAACCATCGTATGGAATTCTTTCTTCAGTTGTGTTATATATTTATATAGTACACCAAAAGCAATTCTCCAACACGTATCGCTCCTTAAATTAGTGATTCACATCCTCCTCGAACTCATCATCATCATGAATGAATGATCCTAAGAAACAAAAGTAGAAATTTATTGGCTAGTATAGCAGTGCATGTTCGTTTCTGATGAAAAGTATTCTAAACTTATATTGCGTGTAATCAAATAAATTAATTAATTAATTAAAAGGCCAAATATAAGATTAAGTGATTAACAGCACAAGTATGATTTAGAAAAAGACTAATCACTCTTATATTTTTATTAAAATAGAAAGCAAAAAATTAAAACTATAGTTATACGCATAGGTATCTATTAGTCTATCTATAGATTTGCACATTGCAAATATGTGGACCACTCAAAGAGAGATTTAAAGCAACGACTTGTTTTATATTAAAAAAAGCAAGGAAAATATTAAATGATGCTTGGAAATGCCTGATCAATTTATCATGGTTGATGCAAGAATTTAGAAGCAGAATCATACTTGTTACCGGAAGAAGAAAAAAATCAACAAAAGGAAAAATATTATAAACGAGGATGCTCGGAAATACTAACCATGTGAACTTCCTCTCAACTTTCCAACTGCTATAAATTCTAATATCCTCTCCTTTACGTCAGTTAAACCATAATGGTCCTCGTCTAAAATTTTTTGAGCATGATGAACATCAAAATTTTCATCACTGCAATTGAGGAAAATAAGAAGAATAAGAATGAGCTTCACTAAAACAGCATAATAATGTCAAATAAGATTTTATTGCATTGAATAATAAATGTAAATTTTAATTATTATAACTTCTTATAGTATGAGTGGCAGTCATTCAGTGGTACATCCATAATGTGGAGAAAAACCAACCGATCAACGGTTATAAGATAATTGTTTGAACATGCACCAAAGATTTCAAATTCTGACAGTTAGCACCAAAGTTACTAATAAATGCACTTGAGAACAATCCAAAGATGATGTTTACTTTATACAAGCAAATATCATTGAATAATGAAAACCTCTATGTAAACAAGAGCTAGCGCCCCCCCACCCCCCCTACTGCATGGGTAGAAGTTGAAACAGTTGAAAGCAGAATTGGAAACTCTGTTTCAAGCAAGAAGATCTCCATACTAGAAATAAAGTATTGTTCGCGTTACACAATATTGTTAAATCATATATCACAGCCAATGTTCTATTGTAAATCATGAATGAATTATGCTACCCTGTCCTGTGAAATTCTGTTACATGCCATTACAAGTGCAGCAGGCTGTAGAACTTGAGAAAGTTGCTGCTAATAACCATTTGTTTTCATATTTAACTGTGAAATGCCTTTCAATATAAGAGGGGCTTGAAGCCTGGAGGACATGGGATGATAGAAAGCAGATATGGTTATTGAGAAGGATCATATCCTAGCTCTTTGTTCATATAGAATTAAGACCATTAGGATTACAATAGTCATAACTTGCAACCCAGGAATTCAAAGTTTATAGTCTATATAGCCCGTCGTGAAGATCTCTTCAAATTTACAATTTTATATCAGATACAACAGTACATATTCAAAATTGGCCACAAGGGATCTTAAATGTAGGATCCAACTCTAACTAACATAGGAAGATATTCAATTGTCTATTTCCTAATAGCAGTCCATCTAGGAGGCCTAAGGGATTCAGCTAATCTTGTTACTGTTTATTATTTAAAGACATAAACAAATGAACATTTGATGAATATTTCATTTAGAGTTATCTAGCAAGTTGCCTAAGAGTTATAGGAGGAAAACATTCACTGCCTATTTTCTCATAACAAAAATTATCTGCATGGTCAGCATCCTTTCTATTATATCAGCTATGGAAAGTGACAAATCAACTGATTAGGCTGGTTTGTCAAATGTGTAATATGACATAGTAACTATTTTATGCATACCATGTAACATGTTAGCACTAAGCAGCAAAATGCAGAGCAAGCAATTCGCTTGTCGATACTATATACACATACATATGTATGCAAAAGAATTTCTTAACTGGTATAATCAAAGATAAAATATTAGCAGCAAGTAGGGAACTTTAAACGCAATGTTCTCTTCTGAAATTTGATGAAAATTACATGTAAAGATTCATCTTTTATTTTACTATAGCCTGACAAGGTAGCTCAATTCAAGACCCTTGGCTTCATTTCTTCATGTGGCATGGCACAGATCTATCTATTTGATTCATTAATCCAAGAGTGGTTTTCGCGCACACAAAAGTGAAACTATGACTATAGCATCCTTATAAACATTTATCCAGGTTCATGTATAGAGGTGTCAAAAAGGCGGGGCGGGGCACCCACGGGCGGGGCGGGCCAACCCCGGGCAGGACATTGCGGGTAGCGGGTAAAATGCCCAGTTTTAAATGGGTCATAATTTTTGTGCCCGGCAACCGACCCGTATACAGCGGGCGGGCGGGAGTGCAAGTTACCCATGTATGGATAAACGGGTCATCCATGAACGGGTTAACGGGTTAATAGATAACTTATATTGTTTTTTATGTTTGTTTTCAAGGTGGTTGGCAATTTAATAAAAGAAATTTGATTTTAGACTTTTGGGGTTTAAATAGATTAACTATCATAACTAAAGATGATAATTGCATTTAAATGTACATTCTAAGGATGATTTTATATTAATGAAATAATTTTAACATGAAAAGTTTATTGAAAATGACTAGAAAATAATATGATAAGCTGCTTGATTATTTTTTTCAATGCGGGTCAGGTAAAACCCATGAACCTGCGTGTCGGATCAACAAACGTGTAAACCATGAACCAGCGGGCCGGGTCGACCGAGTGATACTTTTAAATGGGCAGGCCGGGTATGGTAATTTTTAAATGGGTTGTAAATCTTTGACCCATGACCGGTGTTTTACAAGTCAACCAATGGGTCAAACAGGTCACGGTTATGAATGTAAGCTTCAAAATTCAGTGGTTGCATCAACCAGATTCATGGGGGCATTTATGAGCTGTTCAATCCAGGATCACAGCCTATTAAAAGGTAACCAAACCACTAAATTTATTTCAGTTGTTCATTTATAAGTTATTTTATTATAGTTTCACGCATCCATTGCATGAATTTGAAGACATAAATTAATCTTAAGATTGCCTTATTTCTCCAATGAGTTTAAACTTGAATAAAGATTTATGGTGCCCTGACTTTGTAAGGAATTAGGCTAAAGTGTTCTTGAAATTACTTAATATGCAGCAAAAGCTACATCTTTAGACGTGGAAACATAAAACTTTAAGAATAAATCAGGATGGAAATTGAGGCTATAAAATTTCTATAGCCACAAGGCCTACAACATACCCTTTGATAAAATTCTTTCAAATGCATTATAACTTTTGTTTATGACTTATGAGCGGTAACTAGAGATATGACTAGTTATTATATGAAGAAAATATCAAGCACAGTATATCTGCCCTTTAAAATTGAAAGAATTTAATAAGAAGATTAATAAGCAGGTGTAACTATAACCTGTAGTTTCCCCAAGGTAATGCAGTAAGCCAATCAAGATAGTTGCGAGTTACGTTAAACTCGCTAGAACTAGGTTCCAAAAGCTGCAGCTTCGTAAGTTCTTCTTCTATAACTTGACGGACATGAGGAGGACATTTCTCTTTATTTGGTTCAAATCTTTCCCTAAACTTTGCTGCATGAATAATTAACAAGCTGTAACATATGTGAAGCAGACGTATATCAAGCCATCCTAGCTGAATGGTAATAGCCATATCATTTTATTTTATTTTTCTGAACATTAAATAATATTCAGAACTAACCAGAAAGCGCTGTTTTGTCATCTGTCTCTACACCCAACTCCTGCACAGAAACAAACGAATTTAATTTTTTGCAAAAGCTAGGATGGCAAATGGAAATAAAGCAACCGTCCATTATATCATTCATAAGAATAAAGCATTCTCCGATTCACTTCACTGTAGTCCTCTATCCTAACACTTCTCTTTTAGAAATACAAGATAATGAGAAGGGGATACTTAGATCCTACTACAGGAGAAAAAAGAACTGCTTGCCTATCACTGAAATTTATTAGTCAGTATACGTATAGAAGAAAAAAATAGAAATACCTTCTTTATAGCTTTGAGTTGCTCGTTCAACAAATGGCGCCGATGCTCACCAGTTACTTTTTCCTCAATTGCTTTAGCAATTGACTCCTAACATAGATCAATAGAAACAAACCAGTATGAATGTTATAAGGGGAAAGGCTAATAGAGATTTGCACGCATGAGAAAATGGGGAGAGAAATAGTACCTGTAGCTTACTTATCTCCAACTCTTTTTTCAACAGCTCTAGAGTTAGCTTCAAGCGATTCAGAACCTACATGACATTTATTTTTCACATCATGAATATCATCACCTTACAAAGGTGGCCCGAGTCAAGAGCAGCATGACTGGAGAAGTGGCCTACCACATGGATTAACCCTTGTATACCGGTAAAATTAATTGAGATATATTGTGAGTGATATGGATTAAGAAGAGAAGAATTGCCTGCTTCATTTTAGAAACCGAAAGTGTGGTTTTCAAATAATTCTGTGTGCGTGTGTGTCTCTGGGAGCATGTGTGGCCTATGCATTGCTAAATTAAATGGTTTTTCTAAAATACGAATGAATAATTTTCTTAAGAACTGATATTCCAACAGTAGCCAGTAGGTGAATTGTCCTGTCAATACTTAACAAAAGTCGCTCAATGACCATCTGAAATCATTTTTATTAAGCTGTCCGTTTAAAGTATTTTTACCAAGATGAAACTTATTGCGATAACAAGTATAACTGTCTACCACCACTTTCTCTGCAAGGACAAACAAAGAAATCCAAATCCACTCTCATCATGAGCAACAACATACAAACAAATCTGTACCATTGTCAATGAAGTTACTGTGAAGAGTTATTCTCTTCTGCCGTCTCTTTCGAGTTAGCCTCTCATTAAAAAAATGAAAATAGAACAAAATTCATACAATATGTTTCATAACTTAGTTGAGCACACCAACTGATGCAGAACTGGTTGTAAAAAAACAATCTGTTGAAAACTCATTAAAGCGACCATGGAGGATCCTGACGTAATCTTAATATGAAATGTATGATTATATTTATCTAATTAGCTATTTGATCAAGAGATTTGTTACTAAAATTTGGATTTACCTTTACTTATACATATTGACCGCTTAGTGTGTTATTGGTTTGGGTTTAAATTTTATTAAACACCATTGAGTTTTCCAAGTTTTTGAGATAACTGCACAAAACTCTAAGAACACCATGGAAGCCCCATGAAGTATGAACCACTCTTGTAGTCCGCAAAAGTGAACTCTGTTAAATCATGGAATCATGGAAAGGATATTTTAAAAACACCCTTACCTTCTTCAGTCATCCTATTTTTTTAGGGGGAAAATAAACATACTTCATCTCACTCCTCACCATCTCTCTTCACCGAGGCCTCACCACTGCCTAAATTCGTTGTCATCGTCCCCGCCACCAACTCATCAACCACCTCTCCCTCCGGTCCCAAACCCTAATCTCAAGTCCCTCGTCCTCAATGACCCCAAACCCCAACTCTAACCACCTCAGTCTCGAGAATGTGAGGGGTGTGGCTGTTGTGGATCCCTAGAACCTCGGGATGTTGACAGGACATCATAGAGGATGAGAAAGAAGTTGAAGAATCCAAAGAGGGCGACCAAGAGCCGATGGAATCAAAAATGGCTCATGATTGATCAGATGACACTTCTGTTGCTCCTTACCATCGTTTGAGACTGGGAGGGTACAATTTGCTTGGGATTTTTAAATCATCTTGGTTTCAAGGGTAATTGTTATGAACTTTTGGATATATATGTTGATTGTATATAGTATATAAAGTTGAATTGTGTGAATTGTTGTTATCATTTTCACAATTAATTTGGAGACAATTGCAAATTTGCAACATAACTGATATGTGCATGCTCAAGATGGGCATGGCTGACGGAGCTTCGTGAGCATTTCAAATTTCCATGGGGTTGTGGTTGTTGGGGATCTCGAGGAGGTGAGGGGCACATCAGTGAGGATGAGGTTTGGAATCTCGGAGGATGAAGAGGGGTTTGGGTCTATGGTGTTTCTTTGAATTGGATGCAAAAAAATGGTTTCCCCCCTCTTAGGAAGAAGATGGGCTTCACTGAATTGGAGGAAGAAGAAATAAGATGAGGGCAATTTTATCAAAAAATGCTTCGCTGTTGACTGCGTGATGTGCTCAGTGAAAAAGAAAAGTTCATCGGTGCAAGTTGTATTTTTCACGTTTTGATGGCGTTATCTCAAAAGGTCATGAAAACCGATGGTGTTTAGTAAATTATAGTTATAGTAATATACCCTAAATTTTATTTTATTTAGGTTTTCCATCTTTTCTTTGAGGTAGAATGTATGATTGATTTGAAGCTTTTGTAGGACTCAACGTTTGTTCTCTATTCAAAATAAAACAGATTATAGATAAATGGGTTTTGGCTATCGAGAATCAAGGTTTGAGTATGCTTTTAAGTGCTTCATTACAGAGATCCTTGACTTCTTTCTTCAGCCAATTCCCCAAAATATCTTTGTTCCTTCAAAGCATTTGCTATCACAATGTTATTAAAGCCGATCTTATTGATATGGTATAGGACACTACTAAGCGTAATCTAATATTTGTATTAAGAGTTCTTATATGCTATAAGGAAATTTAATTATAATTATTTGGCAAAATCAGAACCACATGAACCAACCCACCTACCTCACCACGAATATATGCCACGCAGAATACGATATCGTTATCACTGACTCGTTAGTCGCGTCGGAGTAGGGTATTTTAAGAAATAACTAATTTTTTTGTTCTCATTGTGAATCATAGGACGCATGCATGTTGGAACTAAGAAATTAAATCTTTGGAGAGATATTAAGAAGGAAAGTAGTACTTATACTTACTTGAGAAATCATTACTCAGAATCAAACCATGCTAAAAAAATAAATTATGTGACAAGAATCTTCTTACATCGAGTTCTTCAAGCACTTGCTGAGAAAGTAACTTGTTGGCCCCGCTTATAGCAGCTCCAAAATCTGCTAGCCTTGGAAAATTGAAGTCGCCCATATGCTGACATTGTGAAGGTGACGGGAAAAAACAGTGGCAATTAATAAAACAGTTAATCTATGCTGATTGAGCTATCAAAAAGTTGTGACTTCATGCAAATCCACTCGTGCACACACACACACACTTTAAAGTCAGAGATTCAACTGGAAGAAAGTGAAAAATGGGAAGAACTAAGAAGAGTAAACCATCATCAACAAGGTAATATCATCAATGTCTTGCAATAAGCATGATTATTTAATATTAAAAAAACTACATTTCATAGATGCCTCTCAGCCAATATCTAAAATATTAGACGATCATGGGAATGAGAGGATTTAAAAAGATAAAGATACTAGTGGAATTAATACACAAAATCAGACTACTGCCATTTCATTGTCGAATAGTAGGTACTTCAGCACTTTAAACCCCTACTTGTAATGATTAAGGAACATATAATGACAGGGAACCAACTGGGTATAGCTCAGTTGGTAACTTTCCTCTCCAAAGTGAGAGGTCGCCGGTCCGATTCCTAAAGGGGTCGCATCCAAAAAAAAATAATGACAGGAAACTAAGTTAAATAATAAACAACAAACCTGAGAATATGTGTGAACATGCTCTTTCCACAGGGGACTTGTCTTCAGAACATCTTTCAATGTTGATATAACTTCAAATGACGTTGCTTTTATAACATCGTCCTCCTTATCATAAGGTTTATCCTGCAGAAAAGGCATTTTGTAGCAAGATGAAAATCAAACTTCAATCTATTATATAGAAAAAGACGTTATAATTAAAAGGTAGACAATTGACCACCTTCTTAACTTTCTGTGATCTTTTGAATGGTCAGCCTTTTGGATTTAAAATGGCCTTTAATGCGGTCAAGCTTTAGCTACTAACGCACTCTTGTGTGTGTTTTGAATGCAAAGGTTTTACTCTAATTACACTAACTGGCAAAAACCAACTATGCATGATAAGTTGACAACCTTGAGTCCTTGACCGAAGAAAGAAAGCACAAAGTCTCATAGAAATGAATAAAGCAGAAACAAGAACTGGAGGGGAAACGTTTTACATCAGTTAAAGAAAGATTTGCTCCATTGATGGTTTAAGTTATAGGAGCATACAAAAATGTTAATTCATTTAGCATTAGTACTGGAAAAGCAACGAGAAAGATATGACTAACATACCTTTAGATGATCAACTTTCACAGTAAGTGGCTCCTCGTCAACCTGCAAAATTTGGGGTTCCAGTAGATAAGAAGGCTAGCCATACCATAAAAAGAATATACAAAGAAAGAAACAAATAAGTAAGTAGAAGTTATTAGCTTTTTCCATTTAAGAAAGAAAGCATACCATCTTTGTTATCCTCAAACGCCGATGGCCAATGAGCACTACCTGATCCCCTTGTATACTGCTTACCTGTATTTATTTATTTTTTAAAAAATAGCAGGATGTAAGAATGTCAACAAAAGAGATTGACACTTGATATATGCAGATTAATTAGATGATAAATAACCTACTCATTAAATAATAAGTGTACCTGTGCCAGGGTACCAACTTCATGAAGACGGTTGAATAATTCTTTTCCTTTCAGATCATAAATACTTTTTTCTGTTTCTGAACCAGATATAAGACTAGGATCAGTTTTTGGCTCATCCTTGAGAAGAAAAGCACCAGCATATGCAACTGATCTTTTGCGATTTTCCACTAAAGCTGCTAACAATTTAGGATCCTGCAATGAAACTTTAATCATGATTTCAAGATCACCTTCAGCTGTACTTGACTTCACACAGAAAATGCATTCCTTTGTAATAAAAGAACTATATTTCATTAGTCATCTTTCAAGTTTACAAGAAGTACTGTGGGCATGCATTCTATTTTGCTTTAGGCTTTTAATCAATCCTAGGAGCTGAAACTTGAAAGTAACACCCTTTATTAAAACTATCATATTCTGGTCATTTGGAGGTCCCTCTTGTTCGCAGTTTCCTCGCCAAGAAATTTAACACTAGTTAAGGGTTGTCCTCCCGACAGCGGGTAATAAAACTTGGTCAAAACTGTCAAAATCAATTCTTTCATGCTGTCCTGTTCCTTAGTCAACTCCATTTAAATGGGAAAAGATCAAATGATGATGATCTTACCATGCAAAACAGCTTAACATGGAGAAAAGAGGATTATCTCCTCTACCGGCAGTAGGGTTTTGATGTGGGAAAGTTATTGCTAGATGTCAACTAAAGTTAGCGGCACATGACAAATAAAATAAAATGAAGAGACTCGCGCTCTTCCTAAGCAACTGCTCTTTCTCACCAAATTACTTGGTATGAATCTACATGAGAAAATCACAAGAGTATTAAATTTCATAGCATTCATTACATATAACAAAATGGAGGTCTACATTCCTCCAAGGGGGAAGAGAAGGTGTAATACAATGATTCCTCTTTTAATCATATAGGTTGAGTTTCAATTTCATCATAAAAACAAAAAGAAATATGCATGCTGCAACAGTCATTAAAGCTTCCATAATTATAGAATAGCCAATAACTATGCAACCAAAACCAATAATAAGTAAAAATAGCAGCAACTACTAAAACAACTCAATGTGGCTCATCAATAAAGACAACTCGGCATGTGGCCTCAAAATAGGTGTGAAGCTCATTCCCATCTCATCGTCTACAAATCATACTGAAACCAGTTCCAAGAACCAACTTGAGTTTTCTTTCAATAGAACGAGGTTTCATATCTTGTTTCAGACAATTCTAAATTTCAATATATATGCAAATATATGCCATGTCTAAATCACAAGATCTTACCAAAAAAATAATTAATATGATCTTACATTTTTTTTTAAATATACATATGTTAACTATTAGTAACCATAAATAGAGGTTTACATATAATGTCTAATCAAAATAGCCTTAATGTTGAACTCCATGGCAATACTTGGACATCGTTCTGACACAATCAATTCACAGCTCTATGATATGGCTCATGACTTCAGTTCCATTCATAACCCTCCACAGCGCAACCATGATCGTCGTGTAGTTCATATTTAGTCATTATTATAATTATATTGAATAAATAGTTCTATTTGTAGGAACTAAACAAGCAAAATGGAAATTACATTGCTTTTGGAAAATATGTAAGCAAGGCATCAAAAAAATATACAAGTAAAAAAGTAGGAAGAACAGTCTACATAATTGTGATGCTCCTCACGTTCCAGGATCAAAATAATCTCGTTGGATTTGCATTATCGGGGTTAGTATACTAATAAAATAAGGTATTACATATGTGACTCAACCAAAAGATTAGCTTAAAGTTAAGAGTTCAAAGATACAGTATAGGCATACCTTTACATAGATAGGCATGTAAAAACCAGGAAACAAGGGCTTATACGGCAATGGCAACGCTAGAACCTGCTTGAATGTGAAAAGCAAAACGGGGAAGGGGGCAATAAATAATAAGGAACAATTTATAAAGCTTGGGGGAAAAAACCCATAAGCAATTAGATTACTCTTTAAACACATTGTATAACAAGGGTCAAAGAAATATACATGAATAAGTTAATTAATGCTTCAGATAGAAACAAACAAACAGCTACCCTTCAAACAGTTTAAACCAATATATCATCCCTACATGTGCAAGTTAAGAGAAGGGAAAGTATTGTGGGTAATGAAGGAATGAGGGCCAAAGATAGGCCTACGGTTCAAATAAGTAAACTTCCACATTTGCTCCTTAACATAACTAAATGAAAGAAATGGATTCATCATTCATGTAAGCGACCCAAAAGTCTGGGACGAAGGCTGGTTATTGTTGTGCCTTTCACCTGGCTGGTTAGCACCCATCACTACTAGTTTGGACAGTTGAGAGGTCATAAGTTATATATCAGTCCAAATCAAATTAACCCCTATTGGGTATATAATTAGGAAAAAACAGAGTTCATTTTTATGTGGAGGTAGAGGCCATGCAAATTGCAAGGCCCTACCTCGACTTCAGAATTTTAGCTATGATGGATTGTTTGGCTTTGGAGTTATCCGAGTCCAAAATGATGTTTTGGAGTTATCAACTCTCCAAAATAGATATTTTCTTCACGCTTTTTGGAGTTTAGAAAACTTGGATTGGATTGGAGTTATCTAAACTCCGGTTATCTCAACTTTGGAGACCAGATAACTCGAGTTTTGTAAACCCCAAAATGAAATATAAACATGGCATAGTTGGTTGGAGTTAAGTTTGGATTACTTTATGAAACTCTGATTATCTTAACTTAACTCCATTCCCAAACAGGGCCCAAGATGTTGTTTTGGAGTTGTATATACTCCAAAATGGGTGTTTTCTTCACACTTTTCGGAAACTTAGGTTGGATTGGACTCTAAGCTCCGGTTTCAACTTTTGGAATTTAGATGACTGGAGTTTCTTAAACTCCAAAATGAAATCCACACTGGGCACAGTTCGGCTTTCGGAGTTAAAGTTAGATAACTTCTCCAAACCCAAACAGGCCCTTAGGTTGTGCTAATAAGTAAACTGAGGGTCAAATTTTCTACAATTTTCACAACACGTCTCCAAAACTGGCCTCAAAAAACGAATTTTTTCAGCAAAACTCACCGTCAAATGATCCTCAGGCTTAGGCTCCGCAATCAAGAGCGCTGAATTCGCCTTCGAATCCTCGCCGCCGCTGCCGCATTCAGCAGCGTCCTCAGCCGCCTTCACTTCAATCACTTCAGGAGACCCATCACCTGATTCCGAGCAAAACCACGCCTTTCTCAAAAAGGCGGGATTTTTGCCATTGGATTGCTTCAAAGAGTCGAAGAATCGAAACAGTGGGTACTTAACTTCGCCATTTGTAAGGGTTGGGGAGATTCTTGAAGGTAGGGCTTTTCTCCCGAACAGGACCGAGGAAGAGAGAACCTTCAACATAGAATTCGATTAAAAGGTGGAAATTTGAGGGAAAACCCTGACTTTTTCGCTATTGGTTTTGGATAATAAGAAGCGACATTGAAATTTGGGGTCGTTTTATTAGGTTCTAAAACCCTAAAAATAAAAAATAAAACCTTGGTTGCTTCTAGCTTGTGCCTGAATCCTTGATGAGGCGGCGGGTCGACAATGGACTGTAGTTGAAATAGAATGACGGATGTGTCCTGGCATGTTGGATGCGGAAGGGATTTGTTAACCCGACCCGATGAGTTCGGATTTTGAATATAAAAGTTAGGGTAAATTGTCAAAACCTCGCACTGCTAAGAAAAACCACTTAGCCTCGGATGACTGCATAAAAGATCGTAAGTAACTATATAGATTCGCATAATAACTGGATATAGCAGGCAACTATACAGATATTGCAGACGGGAGGTTTTTGACAATTGAATATTTTTTTTTTCTAGGGAGTTATTGACGGCGGCTTGAAGTCTAGGGGATTTTTCATCCAGAAAAATTGCTTGGGGATTTTTCATCGAGAAAAATTGCTTGGGGATTTTGCCAATTTACCCTAAAAATTATCTTTTATTTGTTAGGAAAATTCAAGGGCATGTTGCATCAAAAAGAACTTTAATGTCTTAAGTTAACTTTATTGAGATTGTCAATGCCATTTTAAAAACCCTATATATTCATAAATCATGTCATTATGATTTAAAGGATGTATGAAAAATATGATATTTGTCTAACCGTCGCATGACTACTCCACTGCGAGTGTTGAAAAGATAAACTAATAGACGGTATTTTAGCAGAGCAAGCAAACAAGTTTAAGGCTTTAATATGGATTGTAAAGTTCACGGTATTTTATTTGTTTAGGCCTTATCTTCTTTCCTAATTTTACTCGCAACCTCCTTCCATTCTCTTCTTCTTCCCTAACATTTTTAAACCCTTTATTCCAATTTAAACCCCTTATTCCAATGATAAATTGTAGCTCAATGAACTTGGGAATTGAATTTCAATAGAGATTGCAATCAGATCCGCCTTTTCTGCTTCACATCTATTTAGCGCAAAAGAATCACAGAAATCGAGAGATAATGAGATGAAAGGTTTTTTATTGGGAGCAAATCATGCTGGGAGGATTTTTCCTGCATTTTTACAATTTGATGAAGAGCACTTTCGGAACACCATATATACGAAAAATTAATGGAGTTAAGTTAAAGTTGGGAGGTAAAGTGCGGGATTCAGAAAGTTAGACACGTTTCCTGCTATCAGAACAAAGGTCAGGACAATCCATCATAGCAAAACAAACTGAATTATTCACGCAATTAGACTTCTCGAAAGCACATCTTAATAATACCAAGCGTACAAACCATAGCAAAACAAACTATAAGAAAGCACATCCTTCATCTTCCTCCTCAATTTTCAATCTGCATCCAATTTTTATGGAAAAGAAAGCCTAGATAATAACCACCATAATATATCATTAACCCAGAAGAAGAACTGGAAGAGAAAAAGACAGAACTGAATTATTCAGAAAGGTCCGTTTATGTGAAGTAAAATCACAAATATAACACTAAACCATACAAATAAAAATAAACTTGTTCCCATAAATCGCCTCGTTCATCATCAATCGTCATAGGTCCTGCACTCATCAGTCTCAGGGTTATCCTTGCAGTAGGCCTCGAGCGGGTCCGCGTCCTTCGCCTTGTCCCTTGCATGGCTAGCTGCCGCGCTGAGCTCCTCGACCTCGTCCCATGCGGCCGCACACTCCCCGCTCACAGCGTCTTCCGCGCACGCCTCCTTCGCCTTCTGTATGCTCTCTTCGACTTTATCTGATATCCCCGGTGGTGTCGGCGAGTTCATTATCGGCCGCACCATCGAAAAACGGGCGGCGCCATAGCTAAGCTTGGTTTTGTACGAGACAAGGCTTATTTTTGGAGGATTTGGGGTTTGGGTTTTGGTGGAGATGAGGGCTTTTGGGGTTGAGAGAGTTAAACTAGAGAGAGCAGTTGCCATTGCTCTAATAGAAATGGTGCAATGAGGAGATACGGGGTTGGGTGAAGGGAGATATGGGGGTCAAATGAGAGGAGACAAGGGAGATTTTTGACAGGGTGGGGCTTGGGTTTAGCGTCACTCATTTCTTATCATCTGGGGAACCAATAAGAAGAGCACAAGTCAGTGTGAGGTTCAGATTTTTTTTTACTGATTTTGTCGACATGAATTGAGTGAGAGCTATGAACAAAACAAAAGGGTAATTGCTTTAAAAATAAATAAAATAACCTATCCTTTACCACCTATTGCACTTGTACCCCCTTCAAGTCGCTTATCGTCGCAAGCAAGAAACATTCCTTTGCTTATCCGTCAAAACTCTCAGAAACACACAAATCCAACTCTAAACTTTTCAAATTATTCTCTAACTCAACTCAAGATTTGGAATTTTTGGGGGGTGATGAAGGTCAAAATCTCCCTCAGTAGTTGTCCTCCGTCGATCTTGCAGCAAGCGGTTCTGAACGGTTGAGATTTTGTATGAAGGTTGAATGTGTGGATCTTAGTGGGTTATCGTTAACGCCGAGCTACCTGCAAGGGAAGTCCCGAGATGGGTAACCACCGTAGAACCTTCCGACGATCAAGTAAGTACCGAGGAATAATGACAGGGTAGCGGCGTATTGGAATGAGTTCCCGTTACTTGCTTGATCGTCGGAGGGTCTACGGTGGTTACCCATCCCGGGACTTCCCTTACAGGTAGCTCGGCATCAACGATAACCCACTGAGATCCACACATTCAACCCTCACACCAAATCTCAACCGTTCAGAACCGCTTACAGCAAGATCGACGGAGGACAACTGTCACGCCCCGCTTCCCAAAATACGGAATACAAGGGTGACAAGGCCAGCCATGCTTCTACGATCAAGGAAAAATCCTGTCGTAGTCATATTTCGGCTTCTAGCATTATATGGTGATCAGTAAAATACAATACGGGTAAAGAAAATGCAGTCACTAAAACTATAGGATATAAAGAGATCTGAGCTCAAAGGAAGTAAACAAGAGAGCAACTTACCAGGAATATCAATGGAGAATTATAACTGTTCACCGGTCTGGATCTTCACGGTCTTCTCGAGATCAGACAAATCCATCTCTATCACTGAGCATGCATACTCAGGTCGTCAGAGCGACACAATAGCAATATTATAATAATAACAAAAGACAAGAAAATAAAAACAATAATGATGGGGATAAAATGTAAGTAATCAATATGTCACTAACTGATGCAATGTATGATCTGTGTCCCTATCGGTCTCTAAGTCACTTTTGAAATCGAGTTGTGGAAAGAAAGATCATTTTTAACGAGAGTCTCGTACGTACCCGAGACTGCGGCCCGCTATCGCCCGGGGCATAACCCTGTCAGCCGGACCGCTAAGCCCAACCTAATATATATAAAAGTCGTCGTTCGAATGATCATCCTCTAAATCACTGTCCTCGCTAAATACAATTCCCTTTCCACTTCGATTTCCCCCTTTTTACCCAGGTTTCACTATTCGTGAGTATAGGCTAGTTGTGTACAAGTACGCATCAATAACACGATTTCTTTCACTGTTCACTGTATGGTTCATTGTCACGAATCACTCACTATTCATTGGCGTACTTGACAAAACCACACCAATACTACCCACGTTCGACAATGCAATATACTCTAAGAATTAACACGAATGTCCATTATCACTAGAGGTCTTGTGATCGAGTAGAACTATGAATCATGCCGTTAAACAATTTATATGCAGTACAAGTCGCTATGCATCTTATGAGCTTAGAAAATTTGTATTAAATCATGCATTCAGAATTAAGCAGAAAGATACAAAAGTGATAATAAGTAAACTCAGTCGGCAGTTCAACGAAATTAATTTCAAGTCAATCGGGTTTCGGGTTCGCAAGTTACAATCATTTCATTTTAAGTGTCCGCTGCTGGAAATTCAGTTCCTGAACTGAATGTCCATTTCGCAACACAGTTTTCACCTTGTTGGGATCAAAATTAGACGACGTTATAGTTGAACAAAATTTAGGTTTATCAGTTAGATTTCCAACGCACCAGACGGATCGATGATATCCATGGTGTACTGGAAGTTATGCACTGTACATCAATGGGGTATAAGGTCTGTCCCTGTTTGGGACTGCTATACGTTCTGTTAATTTAAAATACAGTTTAAATAGTAAACGACAGTAGAAATGGATGAAATCACTTTCATTAGTTAGCTAACTATTTCATCTTCGCTATGGTATAGGGTTCCGCATTATAACATGTTCATACAGTAGAGTGGAAGCATTACAAAATGAGAATCAACAACCAGTGCTGCTCTGGACTGCAGTCCAGAGCCGCACTCCGAACCAGTTTCTGTCATCTTTTTAGCATAGAATCAGATTAAAACTCTTATAGGGTTCTAGGTCGTCGAGTCGGCTTCGATTTGAGCTCTCGAACGCAACATTCCAATTTATAATCAATTAACTGTGATTTTTACGAGTTTCAGGTGCGGGAAATTTCAGTTTTAACGGGCTTAAAAGGGAATGACCTATCGCGTCAGTAACAACTGTATTTTCCAGCCAAATTATAACACGACGTTCGTTATTAATCGAGCCATCCTATGTGATCAGTTTCCGTCAATTTAACGGGGTTTTCCATTCGGATTTTGAATCGAACACTAACATTATTATTAATTCGCAAGACGTGTGTATACGGAATTTATTGGTATTTCGATTTGTAATAGGTAAAAATTAGCATGAAGCAAGTAGTGTACTTGCCTGACAACGTGTTGACGACAGTACGGCGGCGGCAACGGCAACGGCGCGATCGCGACACTCGCGCGGCTAGGCTTTACAGCCTCGGCTCGAGCTTGGGTTCTTGGCAGCGGAGGCTTGGTTGCTGGGGTCCCGACGGTGAGAGTGGTGGTGGTCTGTTGTCTGCGACAGAGGAGGGGCTCGGCGAGTTCGTCGGCGGCAGCAAGGGAGATAGGCTCTGGATAGAGGGCAGTAGGTGTTGATCGGGTGTTGAGGTGGAGGCGAGGGCGCTCGGTGATGAAGGAGGAAAGGAGCGGAGCTTTTGTAGTGCTGGGAGTCGAGGGTCGGCGATGGAGGTTGGTGGAGCTGGGCTCGGCGAGGGGTGTGCAGGGGAGGTGGTGCTGCTGTTGAGGTGGCCTCGACTGCAGGCGAGGGGCTCGGCTAGGAGCTGCCGAGGTCGATGAGGGGGCAAGGGGTTGCGGTGTCTCTGAGGAGGGGAGCTCGGTGAGGGGATGGGTTGAGTAGGGATGGTGTTGGGTGTTCGGAGGGAGGAGAGGAGAAAGGGAGGAAGGCGATGGGGATCGTGGGTGTGGATTCGAGAGAGGGGGAGCGGGAGAATATGGGGAAGGAGAGAGGGAGAACGAGAGTGGGGGGGAGAGAGTTAGAGAGACGGGGTCGAGATGGGTGAGCGGGCGTGCGCGAGATCGTGGGCCGAGGCGTGGGGTCGTGATCGTGACGAGCGACGGGGACGTAGGAGTGAGCGACGACGTGGGGAGAAGGAAAAGAGGCGGGAAATTTTGATGAAGTGGGGAAGAGGAGCGGGTCGGGTATGGGCATGGGGCATCGGGTCGGGTCGGTAGGGCTGGTCCGGGATTGGGTTTGGGGCCGGGAATTTATATTTTTTTTGTTGGGCTTTATTATTTCTTTTGTTTAGAAAAGTTTTAATATTTGAAACCTAAGCATCTCAATTCATACAAAAATGCGGAGAAAATATAAAACATTCAAGGGGACTTGGAGAAGTATGGGAAAATTTTATTTACGGAACTGGGAATTTACTGCAACTACTGAGTGAAATTTTGACCTCCATCGGTTGGCGCCGTCTGTGGAAACGAAAGACTTTTCCACCATAAAAGTTGATCTTCCGCCTTCGATATAATGACCAGCGATAATCACAACGGAGGTCCAAGTGCGAGCTATCCCTCGCTTCGCAATGGAAGCTGGGGTGGTTCCACTCCACCTCCAAACGCCGTCAAAGCCCTCATCACAAGGCGGACGGGCAATTTCCTGCTCGGCCCATCCACAGTGGGTAGCTTCCTGCCCAATGAAGACGTGGATCCAAAGCCCTCATCACGAGGCGGCCGGGTAACTTCCTGCTCAGCCTATTCACCACGGGTAGCAACTGATGGAGGTCGGAATCTCCCTCAGATGTCGTCCTCCATCGATCTTGCCGCGAGCGGTTTTGAACGGTTAAGATTGGAGATGAGAATTGTTGTGTAGGTCTCAATGGGTTGTCGGATGTTGTTAACGCCGAGCTACCTATAAGGGAAGTCCTGGGGTGGGAAACCACCGTAGGACCCTCCGGCGATCAAGTTAGTACCGTGGAATAAGAGCAGGGTAGCGGCGTATTAGAATGAGTTCGAGTTACCTGAGTCGTCTGGTGGAGAGGGTTTATATAGTGGTCGCATGAGGTGAACCGGCGCGATATTCTCGCCATCGGTTACGCCTCCGCGGCACGTTCACGTAGAAGGCGGGATACGTCCATTAATAGCGGGATGCACTCGTTAATGGAAGGGCGTGCCAGCGTAGGACGCGTAGCTGCGGAGATCTCGCTTTGGCGAAATATACGAAGCCGTTACGGGGGCACTTAGGCTCCGTGCTCTCGGCTGAACAGGGGAGCCGGGGAAGCTCAGATCGGTGGATAGCTCAGAAGAGAGCGAGGAGGCCGAGGAAGCTCAGCTCGGAGATGATCAAGGATGCTATGGAAGCTCGGTTGTAGGATTGCTCAGAAGTGAGCTGTTGGCTGGTTGCTTGGCGAATATGGAAGGTACTCCGGAGAGGTCTTCAAAAGGTCGGATGCAACCTCGGAGACGAGGTGCCGAGAAACGTCCCCAATGCATCATACTTATTCCAGCTCCGTAGCCCCCAGAAATCTAGCGGGCTTATATGGATGACACGTCATCTGCTACGTGTCGTGATCTGAAGAATTCCCACTTATGAGCATCATCATTAGCCCCACACTCTCGTTTCGACCTATTTATGAGTCGAGTCGAGAGTGGTCTGCTTGGTTTTCTCTGCTGAGCTTGGTGCCGAGAATTCTTCGTGGTGGATTGTCCGGGAACGACATGATCTTCAAGTCCACGTGGCGTCTCACCATGCGCCTTAATTTTCGCGCGTATCCCCGATGACGTCAGTGGAATACCGAAAGGGCGACGCCATAATGGAGACATAGCTTCGTTTCTTCGGGCCGGCTATCGACCGAACTCGAGCTTTATTTACTTGGGCCATGTTAGGAGTTTGCCTACTTCGGGTACGTATGCCGAATAGAGGCCTGCCTGTTGGTTTAATGCGAGGCTCAAGGATCCACCGTTGAGGTCGAGCAGAAAGATATCCGGCGGCCTCGTGACGAGGACTTTTGGATCCACAGTGTTGTTGGGTAGGAAGCTACCGCGGTGGACGGACCGAGAAAGAAGCTGTCCAGCTGTCTCATGATGAGGGCTTTGGATCCATGTCTTCGTTGGGCAGGAAGCTACCCACTGTGGATGGGCCGAGCAGGAAGCTACCCGGCGGCCTCGTGATGAGGGCTTTAGATCCACATCTTCGTTGGGCAGGAACCTACCCGCGGTGGATGGGCCGGACAGGAAGCTACCCACGGTGAATAGGCCGAGCAGGAAGCTACCCGGCCGCCTCGTGATGAGGGATTTAGATCCACGTCTTCGTTGGGGAGGAAGCTACCCACGGTGGACAGGCCGAGCAGGAAGCTATCCGGCCGCCTCGTGATGAGGGCTTTAGATCCACGCGTCTTCGTTGGGCGGGAAACTACTCAATGAGGATGGGCCGAGCAAGAAGCTACCCAGCCGCCTCGTGATGAGGGCTTTAGATCCACGTCTTCGTTGGACAGGAAGCTACCCACTATCCATTATGGATGGGCCGAGCAGGAAGCTGCCCGGCGGTCTCATGATGAGGGCTTTGGATTCACAGTATTGTTGGGCAGGAAGCTACCCACGTTGAATGGGCCGGGCAGGAAGCTACCTGCGGTGAATTGGCCGAGTAGGAAGCTACCCGACCGCCTTATGATGAGGGCTTTTGGATGCACATTTTTTTTGGGCAGGAAGCTACCCACTATAGATGGGCCGATCAGGAAGCTGCCCGGCGGCCTTATGATGAGGGCTTTGGATTCATAGTATTGTTGGGTAGGAAGCTATCCGCGGTGAGGCGGCCGGGCAGGAAGCTGCCCGTCGGCCTCGTGATGAGGGCTTTGGATTCACAGTATTGTTGGGAAGGAAGCTACCCGCGGTGAATGGGCAGAGCAGGAAGCTACCCGCGGTGAATGGGCCGAGTAGGAAGCTATCCGACCGCCTCATGATGAGGGCTTTTGGATGCACATTTTCGTTAGACAGGAAGCTACCCACTGTGGATGGGCCGAGCAGAAAGCTGCCCGGCGACCACATGATGAGGGCTTTGGATTCATAGTATTGTTGGGAAGGAAGCTATCCGCGGTGAATGAGCCGAGCAGGAAGCTGCCCGGCGGCCTCATGATGAGGGCTTTAGATCCACGTCTTCGTTGGGCAAAAAGTTACCCGCGGTGGATTGGCCGGGCACGAAGGTACCCGCGGTGGATAAGCCGATCCCGGCGGCCTCATGATGAGGGCTTTGACGACGTTTGGAGGTGGAGTGAAACCACCCCAGCCTCCATTGCGAAGCGAGGGATAGCTCGCACATGGACCTCCGTTGTGATGATCGCTGGTCATTATATCGAAGACGGAAGATCAACTTTTATGGTGGAAAAGTCCTTCGTTCCCACAGACGGCGCCAACTGATGGAGGTCAAAATCTCCCTCAGTAGTTGTCCTCCGTCGATCTTGCTGCAAGCGGTTCTGAACGGTTGAGATTTAGTGTGAAGGTTGATTGTGTGGATCCCAGTGGGTTATCGTTGACGCCGAACTACCAGCAAGGGAAGTCCCGAGGTTGGTAACCACTGTAGGACCCTCCGACGATCAAGTAAGTACCGAGGAATAATGACAGGGTAGCGGCGTATTGGAATGAGTTTCCGTTACCTGAGTTGTCTGGTGGAGGGGTTTATATAGTGGTCGCATGTGGTGAACCGACACGATATTCTCGCCATCCGTTACGCCCCCGCAGCACGTTCGCGTAGAAGGCGGGATACGTCCATTAATAGCGGGATGCGCTCGTTAATGGAAGGGCATGCCAGTGTAGGACGTGAAGCGGCGGAGATCTCGCTTTGGCGAGATATACGGAGCCGTTACGGGGGCGCTTAGGCTCCGTGCTCTCGGCTAAACAGGGGAGCCGAGGATGCTCAAATCGGTGGATAGCTCGGAGGCAAGCGAGGAGGCCGAGGAAAGCTCAGCTCTGTAACAGCTCGGAGACGAGCAAGGAGGCTATGGAAGCTCGGTTGTAGGATTGCTCGGAGGTGAGTTGTTGGCTGGTTGCTAGGCGAATATGGAAGGTACTCCGGAGAGGTCTTCAAAAAATCGGATGCAACCTCGGAGGCGAGGTGCCGAGGAACGTCCCTAATGCATCATACTTATTCCAGTTCCGTAGCCTCCAGAAATCTAGCGGGCTTATGTGGATGGCACGTCATCCGCTACGTGTCGTGATCTGAGGAATTCCCACTTATAAGGCGGTGATAGGCCGCTTGGAAGGCCACTGTGGACACCTACTTCCCCGTCGATCTCCTCTTCTGCAAGTGTTCATCTATGCGATATGGAGGTCTTCCCCCAGTCTTTACAACGTCCTCTCCCCGCAGTCGATGGACGAGGCGTTCGATAAGATGCACACGGCCCATGAGCTTGGGCTGATCTCGAAGAGCAGGCGGGATCGCTCGTTGGACATTCTTCTCGAATGTTTCCAGCTGAGGTTAGTCGCAGCGTCGTGCTCGGCGGCAGCGGACCCTAGCGAATCTGTTGCTTCGAGGGTCCACGGGTACCGACAGAGAGAGCGGGCGGAGGCTGCCTGGGCTCGGCTGGAGGAGCTTTCGTCCGGGTATCATCGCCAATGTTTTCTTAATCTTCTTCTTCCTTTGTTGTAATTTTTGTAAGGCTGGAGAGCCCATAATACCTCTGAATAAATAAATTTTTCTTTGGTTGAGATTATAGTGTATTGTCTCTTTCTTTTTCTTCGTCTTCTTTGGCTGACCTGTGCTTTTCCTGTTCTCCTTAACTCGAATCTCCTTCAGATGTCGTCCTCCGTTGATTTAGCTGCACGCGGTTTTGAATAGCTTGTTGACCAGTCACTGATACGTGGCCCCGGCGTTTTTGAGTCCAAAGGGCATCACTTTGTAGCAGTAGACTCCCCGATCAGTGGTGAAGGCGGTAAGCTCCTCGTCGGCCGGGTTCATCCGGATCTGATTGTAACCGGAGAAAGCATCCATGAAGCTCAGTAATTCGTGGCCGACCGAGCTGTCCACTAGCTGGTCTATCCGAGGAAGTGGATAGTTGTCTTTGGGGCAAGCCTTGTTCAAGTCCGTGAAATCGACGCACATACACCATTTCCCGTTTGCCTTCTTGACCATGACCACGTTCGCCAGCCAATCCGAGTAGTCCATGTTTCTGATGAAATTGGCGGCGAGCAATCGATCCACCTCGTCTTCTATCGCCTTCTATTTAACCGGCGCAAAACTTCTCTTCTTTCGTCGGATCGGGCAGGCCTTCGGGTCGACCCCGAGCTTATGGGAGATCACTTCAGGGTTGATCTCGGGCATGTCCGCTGGCGTCCAAGCGAAAACGTCCGAGTTATCTCGGAGGAACCGGATCAGGCCTTTGCGGAAGTCCCCTGTCAAGAGAGAGCCGATCCGGACTGTCTGGTTGTCGACTCTCTCTATGAGGGGAACCTTTGTCATCGCTTCCACCGGGACACCTCGAACTTTCTTTTGGTCGTCGTGTGTATCTAAAGACCTGTAACAACCCTAAACTTTCTGTACAATTTTTTCAAAAATACAGAAAGGGATATTTTTGCCTGAGCATAAGTTATAAATTTGTTTTGCTTTTTAATAGCAAGAAGGAGCTTGTAGCTCATTGGTAAGACCTTGCACTACTGGACCAAAATATCAGAGTTCAAATCCCATCCCCCACATTATTTTTAATATTATTTTCTTTTAATATTTTTAGAATGCCAAGAGTCTACACGTGCTAAACCCGTAAAACCCCACTACACATATAAAACAAACTGGACAAGGGGGTAGACCATGAGACACTCGACACGTGGCAGAAAAAGTAGGCCTGACTCGGCCGGCGGACCGGCCGACTCGGCCGCCGGTCGACTCAGCTCGGATTGCCAAGTCTTCTTCATGAAACTTGTGCCTCTTGGTCTTCTTAACTCCCCTATATACTTTAAATTTCCTGCAATTTAACAGAACTCTTTAAAATCCCATTAAACCATATTTTTAATACAATTTTTAATACATTTTCAATACAACCTTTCACCTATCCTAACCCTAGTTTTACCCTATAAATATTACCCCTAAACACACCCCCTCACTCACAATTCTGTCCAAACTCTCAAGAAAACTCTATAGAATTTTTGTGTAAAAGTGGAGTTAGCGCAGGTCGAACCTCCGGTGAAATTCCGACGACGACCCTAGGAGCGCCCGATGACGAAACGACGCACTGGCGCCTCCTACCACTTCCTCTCCCTTTTCTCTTAACTTTAAACCCGTAAATCCCACCTCCCTCTTCTCTAATCCATTCTTAAAACTCCTTTTACTAAAATCCGACGGAAGCGGAGTTAAATCCGACTCCTGATTCGGTTTTCTTATAAAGTTCAATTTTTCTTAACACAACCATGTTAAACTCTTACATCTTGACTATTAATCATTAACAAAACATGTTGAAAAAGTTTCATAGCAAAACATTTCATTTTGTAACTTTTACCGCTCTTTTTCAGTAAAATACTATGTAGTTTAGTTTCGACACAAAACATAATTAATCTTACTATATCTTTAGATAGATCACGAGGTAATGACCTACATCTTCACAACACTCATATGCAACATAGCACAATACCTTTTGGGAAATATAGATTTGGGAAATACCGTTTTACACAAAACTACCTTTAACTCATAAAAACCGTTTTCTACAAGATTACGTATTTTTACAAATCTTTGCAAAGCGCCACTACAACCCATTTGGGGAACCCGTTCGGGATGATGCGGATTATCGCACATTCTCGGGCTTAGTAGTGCGAGATGCAGACCTCCGTAAGAAGCATTCGGTCTCGAGAGATTTAAAAATACAAATACCTTAAGAAAATGAGATTTTTAGAAATATAATATATTAAAATTATTTTATATAAATATATATAAATATGTATCATCAAAATATCTATCTTTGATATAATATAAATATTCCAACTTTTCCAAATCAAAAGAATCACTTTACATGATAATACCATGAAATTCTATACATTTCCAATATTACAATTAAATACCCTATATTATGAGAAATAGGTTTCATTCACTAGAAATGTCATATATATAATATTTACATCTATGAAAACTCTAAAGACGATAAAAAATTACTTGAGGTGTATTCTGAAAATTATACAAAAGTATTTTTACATAAAACCCCCTCAAGTTCTATAAATTATGTAACATCCTAGTTCATTTATACCAGTTCTAGTTCATTTATTTCTTTACTTATGGTATTTTCCTGTTTTACCGTGTTTTGGGTGCGAATAGTATTTTGACATCTGTATTTGCATTCTACCCGACCCGCTTGCTTGAAACCCGTCTTGATTCATGTTCATGATTTATTCTGACCTGTTACATGGACTCGTGCACTTTCATTTTTACATCCTGCATATTGGCATTTATCTGGCATTTGCATTTTTACGATATAACATTTTAAGTCACGTAAAATATTTTAAAAATATATTGCATGGCCTGCTTGATACCCATAATCCCGTGGTAGCATCCGCGCATCTTGTTTTCGTCCCGTTCAGTGAAACGGACTTGTTTGGATGGCTACGCGCACGTGCGTGCATCCGTTCTTAGGGGTATGCATTTTCGTTACCCGGATATCCAATTTCAGTTTTGGTCGACATGTATATTTTTCATATTTTGAAACTAAATTTTTAGACCCGACCCGGGCATATTTTGGACTAAATTTGTATTTACCAGAAAATCCAATTTTATTTAATACAATATTTTAATTATTACTATAACAGTTTAAAATTTATATAACTAACCGATCTTTTTAAAATTTAAAAATCTTAACTTTAACAACTCTCTCTCTCCCTCTGACCCCACCGCTCAGTCTCTCTCCTCTCTCTTTCTCTTTCTCTCGCACTCTCTCTCTCCTCGCGCGATTACTGTGCACTCCTCGAGTGTGGTCACCGCCCGCTCGCTTCCCGTCACCTCCCACTTCTTTTCTCTTCTTTTCTCTTTTTATTTAAGCCGAGCTCCCCCGCGAGAACCCAAAAGCTCTCGAAACCCTAACCCTAAGCCAGCCTCCTCTGCCCTCAAAACTCGACGATTGTCACCGCCTCCATCTCATCATCTCCTCCTCGTCATCTTCTTCCTCTCCCCTCCTTCTCCTCCAAACCGAGAAACCCTGCACACTTTTCAACCAAGAATCCCTACTGCCTCGACGGCGATCCCTCGACCTCGCCTTCACCCTCTACCTCTCTCTTGTCCCCTCTCCTCCTCCTTACACTCCAGATCACCCGGCACCATTCTCCTTCTCTGCAAACCCTAGCACCCTAAACCTGCACACAACAGAACCCTAGCCTGCACCCTCGCCGACACCTCACCTCCGGTGACCCCGACACCATCACCTATCTTCCCCTGTGCACCGAAACCCCAGTGAGCAAACCCCTTCTTCTCTTTCCTTCTTCTTCCTCTTCTTCTTTTCTTTTCTTTTCTTTTTTTTGTTCTTGAATTCTGTATTTTTCAGCGATCGCCGGAGTTGCGTCGACGTTGTCGATCCGACGATCCAGTGAGCGTACTTTGCTCGCGTGTTTACCCTCTTGCCTTGCCTGGACCCGTCCCGCGTGCCGCGTGTGCGTTGCGACGATTTACCGACGTCGGACGTGCCGTGCGTATCCGTCGTGTGATTCGATCGAGGCAAGTTAATCTTGCTACATGCTATAATATATTTTACATCCATATTAATAATAATATTTAATGTTTAGTGTATTGTACATCCCCTGTTATCATTTTACTGTTTTACGACGTCCATTTGCATCCGTACAATTTATTTCATATCTAGTTGCATGCAAGTTTATCTTGCTACATGCTATGTTACTCTATTTACATCCATTTGAATAAATATAATACATGTATTTAAATTATGCATCTCATGTTATAGTTTTATAGTTTTACAACCTCCGTTTGTATCCATATCATTATTTGCATATCTAGACGCATGCTAATTCATCTCGCTACATGCTAGGTATAGTATTGTGCATCTATATGAGTAAAATGTTACCCGTTTATCACATTGTGCATCCATTTTACAGTTTTGCTGTTTTCGGATACCCGTTTGCATCCATATCATTTAAAATATATATAACTGCATCTATAGATCACATTAATTCATATTATTATTGTAGTAACACCCCATGCTTAATAATGTGAATCCCACTTAGACTTGAAGCTGTAAATGTAACCCCTAATCGATATTTGTGCATCCATACCATTAATTCTATATCTATTCGCATACCATATCACATTATTACATATTGTTGTTATATTGACACCCCATGTTTGATATTGTGCATCCTGCTTAGTCATGGTATAACCCCTGGTGGATAATTGTACACCCATACTGTTATCGTACATCCGTATTCTACCCTGATTCAATACTTGCTACATTTTACTGTTGGGCACCCACTTGATATACGTACACTACCTGACATGACCAGATATCTATATATTACTACTTGACATGTTACCTGATTCTGTTTCTAATGCCGACAATCCTGACATGTTGTCCCGATGGACACATCCTGTTGTCTGTATAGATAAATATATTCCTGCTTGATCCTGTGTTGGCATTAGTCTCAGATTTATCAATACCTGACTTGAACACATAACTTGGGGGTATGGGGAAATCAATGATGAAACCTGACTTGTAACTCGACAGTTCGATGCTTATACTGATCAGTTTTACGGGTTAGGCCAGCCCGGGGCTGCTGCTGCTGACATCATTCATCTGTACATGTTTCTTGTTTAGTGCCTAGCGGCATGTCTCGGATTCAGCCCGAGAATCTGGACCGTGGTCCCGGGAACGCACGGGATACTATTGAGTTATATCGACGATTCATTAAATTGATTTCACAGAATTGAGAGTAGTTATCCAGTAGTTTAGTTCAGATTACTCACCGCACGTCACATGTGCTTATACCCTTCACTGTTTCTTATTCGTGTTACTGTTATACCTTTATTACTGTTCATACTCGTGCTTGCATGTTTGCTGCCCTGATTATATTATTGTTGATATTATGACGCACTGACGTCTGGGTTTTGCATGGCCCAGATCCTCTATCTTTGCAGCTGACCGATCAGGAGTATTTCAGTGAACAGGCCGAGCAGTGAGGACCTGTTAGTATTTTAGTTTAGTTTTCTTTCAGCATTTTCATTCCTGATGTGAGCCCCTATTTGGGACGTACATTCCAGATTATTATTGTTTATTGGATCTATTGCTTCCGCATATTATTTCTTGACTCGTTTATTCTGACATATGGACATGTACTAGATAGTTTATTTTATTTCTACTGTTCTTGATATCTTATAGACAGCCGTAATGTGACTGTGGAGGGATGTTTCCTAACCACAGGTAGCATGGTTGGCTCTGTCACGTGTCAATCTTAGCGCACTCTGGGAAGCGGGGCATGACAAATTACCCTAAGGACCCTAGTAAACATAGGTTTTGTTGATGGCCCATGCGGGTCCGAGCTGTATGGAACCCTACCATGCAGTTCTGTTCTGCGTGAACAATCTAAGTAATATAACACAAGAACCAGCAACTAAAACATTCTTTACAATTCGTGTTTTTTGAATCTTAACATTTCATATACTTTGAATCTGTCCTAATCTAATTTTTCATTCAAGGTTATGGATTTCCCAAAGAACACTAGCACCAACTTTAACAACACTCCACCACCGCTACCAATTACACCTGCCGTCCCTGCTCCGATCAACGAGCAGACGGTTCTGCTTGAGGCAATCCGTAGCCTCCTAGAAGGACAGCAGCAGCAGACTGCTATTCTCTTGAACCGTCCAGAAGCAGAAGCACCCGGAGTGAAGCAATTCCGGGCACTGCACCCTAAGAACTTCTCAGGAAAGGAGAGCTTCTAGAAGCTGAGGAATGGGCTCAGAGCATCAAAGACGATCTGGCAGCGGTACAAGTGCCAGAGATAGCTTGGGTTCGTGTGGCAAAATTACAGCTCACGGACATTGCACGGGTTTGATGGAAGGTGGAAGAAAGCCGTCTTGATCAACCCATCGAATGGAAGAATTTTCGACGCTAAGTACTTCCCTGAGATTGCCAGGTTTGACATGGAACAGCAGTATATCCATCTGCAACAAGGTTCAATGTGGACCAAATCAGTAGATGAATATGACGCTGAATTCACCATGCTCAGTCGGTAAGATATGTCTCAATGTTCGATTTTATATCACATACTACACAGCTAACACAAGACCGTAACAGGTTTGCAGCCCATCTCATACCGACTGCTGAGATCAGGACTAGAAGATTTCAGCAAGGGTTGGACCCGGAAATCCAAGCTGCTTTAGCAACAGAGGATTTCCCAACCCAAGAGTTGGCTTTGAAAGCTGCCCGAAGATACAAGGCAGTAGTAAAGAGGAAAGGCAGACCTCAATCTTCCGGTTTGAAACGCGCTGCCCCTCAAATGGCAGGAGGAGCCTCTTCCAGGCCATCGTTCGAACATAGGAGAACTGAAGAAATCAATAACCAACTAAGACCGAATTTCTGTTTCCATTGTAAGAGAGATGGACATTTGATAAAGAACTGTAGGCGCGCAAAAGGCCTGTGCCTAGTTTGTGGCGCGTCCAATCACAGAATTGGGACCTGTCCATATAGATACAACTCAGCTCACACACCCACCAACTACCCGCAGCGGCCAGCTATCCAGGCTCCTGCAACTCGTCCTGCACTCCCAGCACCACCTCCACGTGGATTTCCTGCACAGCCAAATCGCCAATTCCATCAGGCACTGAGGAACATGCCTCGAGGACAGAGGAATGTGCCTCCAGCTAGGAGGAACGTGCAACGGCGACAGGCTTACACATTAGCAGCCGTAGAAGCCGAGACTGTAGGTCAAGGTAACACTAGTAAGTCTCTTTTACATTTTTAAAACCTTTGTATAACCTTGTTATTTTTTTCATACTTCAGTCACCAAACTTTCCTTAAATCTGTTACACTTTCCTTTTACAAATTTCGAGGACGAAAATTTTATAAGGAGGGTAGAATGTAACGACCCTAAACTTTCTGTACAACTTTTTGTACAATTTTTTCAAAAATACAGAAAGGGGTATTTTTGCCTGAGCACAAAACCCACGAAGAGGAGCTCGGATCTCCAGTCGGATCTCGAAAAGGGGAGACTTTTAAGTCTCACCCCTGTTGGGGTAAAAATTTACACCCCGGTTGACCAAGTCAAAATTAATGTCAACCCCAAGCCAAGTGGGCCCAAGCCCAGATCCAGTGGGCCCATGCCCGGGTCGAGCCCGAACATGAAGCGGGCGGCCTCCCCCCACGCCAAGATAAAAATTTTGTAATAAACAATTTTGTTGTATTTCTTTTATTTTATTTTATGGACAAATGTAAGAAAAATAGGTATAAAGCCAAATTTTTGTAAAGCTCATAGCTTATGTGCAAAAAGAAATGGCACATGAGCCATGGGATGGGCAAAATGCCATTTTGTGAAGCCCAAGGGGCTATGTGTAAAGTGTATAGCCTATAAAGGCAAAGATAATGAAAATATCTAACAACTTTTTCTCTCTCTAAAAATTTTCCAGATCTGAGATTTTTCTCCTTCTTCAAGGTTCTAAAACCTTCTTCTTTCTCTTGAATTAAATCAAGAGTTTTACTCTTCTCTTTATAAAACAAAATAGTTTTTCACCACAAAACCCATAAAGGGGAACTCAGATCTTCCATTAGATCTCAAAAAAAGAAGAGATTTTTAAAAATCTCATATCTCTTGATCTTCAAGATCCAGCCAACAGAGGAGGAAGAAGAACATCATTCACTAACCCCCAAAAAAAAAACACTCAGGAGTCCATCTCCTCTCTGATTTCTCTTCCGAGAAATTTTTTCAGGCTAAAAGCCTCTTTTCCTCGCCGGCGTGCCGACACGTGGCGCGCTTGCGCTCGAGCGCTCAGCGCTCGAGCGCAAAGAGTCCACGTGCCGACACGTGGCGCGCTCGAGCGCAAGTCGCCCCCGTGCCGACACGTGGCGCTCAAGGGCCCAGCGCTCAAGCGCAGAGCGCCCATGTGCCGACACGTGGCACTCTAGCGCCTGAGCGCACAGCACCTAGGCGCACAGCACCCAAGGTGCTGCCCTCACGCATCCTTTGGATGTCTTTTCCCCTTTTTATATATATACATGTATATCTATACATATGTATACATATTTACATACACACATACTCCACGACACTGTCCCTGTTAGAAAAAAATTTCTAACGGGACGCTGCTCCGCACCCCGCAAGGGGGCTGCTAGCCCCCTTGACCCCCAGCCCGCTATCCGGGCAGCGGGACCCCCGTAAAAACTCTGCGTGGCTCCCGATATATTTAAACCCCCCTCCAAAACAAAACACACGTACACTGCACATTGAGTTCGCATGACCAGTTTAACCCGTTAATCGGAGGTTCTCTCGCTTCAAAGGCGAGGGGTAATTAACGGCAGCTTAGTCCGCGACCGCCGGAGATTCGGATCCCCACAATAATTAAACCCTGGCCTACCCTAGACAGGGGGAATCTGTAGTATGCTTGACAAGCGCGCTCGTATTCCCATCTCAATGGGTGACGAAAAACACCCTATAGATTCTGGCACGCCCGGTGGGACCGCTCTCTCCTCCCATATTTCGGGCTAAACGTTCATGCAAACTCAATCAATATACATATCGATTGCCTATGCTGAAATAATGTTTTTTTTTCCGTGCAGCAATCAACCTTCGACGACAATGTCTCCCCAGACGAATTCAGCTTCCAACGTGCCCCCGATTCCATACGTGGTCAAGATCAACGCTCGTGTGGTTCTCCCCGCAAGCCTCAGTCGACAGTGGGAGGAACCGCCCCGCCAGTTTGGCTCCGTCATCATCTACCCTGCCGGAAGCGCTTATCTGGCGGAAATCCCGGCGGAACAGGTGGCCATGCCGGTCCCAAGGGGCAAGAGGCCGAATGTTGTGATTGCTAAGGCACCACAACCGAAACTTAAGATGGTATCTGAACGACTCCCTGGCGCTCTAGCTGGGGGCAAGACTTCCTGTGCGAAGGGCAACATCAAATGTCGCGGACGAACTCAGGCGATGACTCCAACAAATGCGCAATCGAGCGTATCTCCAAAGCCCTCCATCGCCCGGTCTGCGGCGTCTTCCCAAAAAGCCGAAGTCTGCCAGGCGCTTAGAACAGAAAAGTTAAGGCAGAAGCGGCTCAGGTATCGAGCCAACAAGAGGGCCAGGGCTTCGGCTAAATGGAATCGTGTGAAGTTCCAAGTGCAGGGTTGCCCTGCGATGACGGCTGAGTCGGACGTAAGAGTCAGCAATTCCTTCGAGTCTCTGAAGTGGGTTCAGAAAAATGCTATGACTGCCAGAATCAAGAAGACAACGGTCCGAACAGTGCTACAAAGAGATGTGTCCTGGCCCCAACAAAAAGAGTATAACACTGTCTCTTCAAGGGTCTATCAGGCGCTCTGTGCCGCACGAAAGCAGTGGGGCAAATCCAGAAAAGAAGCGCCAGCACCATTCAAGAACCTGGTTAGGCCAGCCGCCTTCAATCGACTACCAGCTACCGAAGCAAGGGGGTCAAGACAGCGGTCCGTGAAATCAGCCGCCAATGATAGAAAGACGGCCGAATATATCATCCATACGGTCTATATGGCGGGCGGGCGCCCCAGCGACAACCTTCGCAGCAAAAGCAAGGATGGGGCCACCACATCCCAAGCCCAATCTAGCCTGAATGTGGTTGTCGCTGCCCAGGAACAGCCGCCCCTGTTGGATGAAGAAAACCCTCTCGATGAGGATGATAGGCAGAAAGACCCCTCGGTCCATGCAGAGTCAAGCTCGGACAGCGAGGAAGAGCCGACTTTCCGCCCCAAGACTGCGGAGCAAGAGCTGCTTCAAGAGCTTCGAAAACAGCTCAGGAGCAAAGATAAAGAGATGGCCAAGCTCTATTCGAAGATTGACGACTTAACGAACGTGGTGATGCAGCTTATGGCTCAAATTGCTCGAGCGCCTCCCAATCAGGCACAAGCCGCTACTAATCAGCCGGGTGATGACAATCCGAGACAGCCAATGCCTGTTCCTTTGGGACCAAGATTGGTCGAGCCACATGAAAGCCGGCCACACTCCGCTTCTGGGGACGCCTTGGCCCCAGATAGCACTATCCCGCTAACACAGGATCGGATAATGGATTTGGTCACCAGCAAGGTTAAAACATTGGTGGCCGAAGCTGAAGCTCAGAAAGAAATCGGCAGTAGTGGGCGGCCATATCCCGCACAGTACGATCTGATTGAGTTCCCAAGCGGCTACGTCATTCCTAAGTTCGGAAGATTTGATGGAATGGGGAATGCAAATCAGCACGTCGTCCACTTCAAAGCATCGTGCGGAAATACAGGGGGCAATGACGCGCTCCTTCTTCGTCAGTTTGTCAACAGCCTGACCGGTGTCGCTTTCGACTGGTACGCGAGCATACCAGACGGGTCCGTCATTACCTTTGCCCAAATGGAATCTCTGTTTTGGCAAAGGTTCATGAGTGTCAGTGATAAAATCTCCATTGCCGACCTTGTGAGGACCAAGCCGGGGAAGAATGAAAGCAACACCGACTTTATCGCTCGATGGCGTAATCTCACATTCAAGTGCGAACCGCCGGTGGAGCAGGACCAGTCCGTCAGCCTTCTCATTGGGAACCTCAGCAATTGGATGGTCCCATTCTTGTGTTCGGCGGGCCTCAAGACATTTCAGGAGCTAACCAAGAAAGTCCAAATGCTGGAACGCTCGAAGCAAGAGTCCCCGCCGGATTCTCAGAGAGAGAAAACTTGGAGAAGCAAGCGGGACGACAACCGTAGAAGCGGGAGTTCCAGCAGTACCAATGTCTTCAATGCCTCCGACAATGAAGAAAAGCGAAGAGCGGGCGAATCCAAAATCAACCGGTCTCGAAAGCCATTGCTGGGAGGAGATGGGCCTTCCCTAGAGGAGAAAAAGAACAAGATTTACTCTTTCAGAAGGGACAAGGTCCGCAAGATATTTAAAGATGCCTTGAACAACGGCCTACAATTGCCGGAGTCGAAAAGACCCCAAGAAGCTAAAATGGCCGACAATCCTCTGTATTGCCCGTACCACCGAGTAGTTAGTCATGCGATCGAGGATTGCTATATCTTCAAAGACTGAGTCGAGAAGCAGTACAAGGCTGGAGAGATCGAGCTGTCCAAAAGTGTGTTGGTGAACAATCAAGTTGCAACCACCAACTTTATACAGACAGAAACTGAAGCCTTCTAGGAGCAGACAGCCGAACCCGCTGCCCTGAGAAATGAAATGGACTCATCGCGGCCTCCGTGGAGTACGCACATATCTAATAAGACGAAGAAGATGATAAAGCTACTTCGGAAAGAACCAAGGACGGAATGGGAAGGGCAGAAGAAGCCTACCAGTCCAGCTGCCAATGCGGCTCCATCAGGCTCAAAATCAAGAAGCTCAAGAAGAAGAAAAGTGCAGCTCGGCGCGAAAAAGAGTCTGTAGGGAGATCGACCATTCAAAAATATATCGATTCCCTCGAAGAATATGAACAGAAGGAAAGAACTCTGATTCAGTTGAAGGAGTTCCTCCTTGTACGAGCGGCTGAAATTCTGGAGGAGTTAGAAGAAGACTCCAATGAAGAGATCCCTATAGTGACCTGCTACGCCATCCATCTGGGCAGCGACTCTGAGGAGGATCTCTGTTTCCCGAAGAGGATGAGGAGCTCGCCACAAAAGCCAATCAAATCCAGCTCAGAAGCGGCAGGGCTCTCCCGCCAAATCAGGGCAATGCCCCAAAAAGGAAGGAAAAACAGGTAGCTAATGAGGAAGATGGCAGAGAACCGGCTGATGAAAACATAAGTCCTTCCTCGGTGGACTATAATGTCTTGGCCCATCTCCGGAAGCTTCCGTCTCTCCTGAGCATCTACGACGCCTTGATCCTATCTAAGGAGCTTAGAGATGTTCTCATTCATGCTCTACAAAACCCCGAGCGGTATCAGGCTCACTTTGCGGAAATTAATATGAAAGAAGCCCAGCACGCTTTGCATGCCGCCGCAGTCACATTTAAGGATGAAGACTTGCTACTGGGAACGGCTGAGCATAATCGGCCGCTTTACGTGACCGGGTACAGTGACAGAGATCGAATTAATCGCATATTGATTGATCCGGGGTCCTCAGTGAACATCATGAACTTGCGAACTCTGAAGAGTTTGTCAATGGACGTCCGACACCTGTCAAGGGAAAGGATTGTCATTCAAGGCTTCAACCAAAATTGCCAGCAAGTTCTGGGGTCTATAACTTTGCCAATCAAATTCGGGGATCTGCAAACTGAAACTAAGATATACGTGATCGACGCCGACACGTCTTATAAGATTCTCTTGGGGCGGCCGTGGCTCCACGATTACGGCATCGTCCCGTCAACTCTCCATCAATGCATGAAGTATACTAAAAATGGCGAAGAAAAACGCATCAACGGAGACATCCAGCCGTTCGGTGTGCATGAAGTCCGCTATGAAGATTCTCGGTACTTTATAAACCACCAAAATGCTAAGCCACAACTGACTGAGGATAGACCGGCCCCAAGACTCAAAAGCAAATCTGCGCCAGCTGTCACTTTCGAAAGCAAAAAACGCCCAAGTGCGCCCGCATTTCAGCAGCGACACTGATGAGTCTGACGCTGGAAGCCCGTCCTTCCGTAAAACTCGCCCTCGTTTCGGCAGCGATACAGACGAATCTGTTACTGAAGGCCCATTTAACAGCAAAGTCCGCCCTCATCTTGGCAGTGACACTGAAGAGTCAGAAGAAGAGGACCTGCCGTGCAACAGCTGTGCAGATTGGCCCCCCATGCAGCAAGCGAAACTACGAGAGACCTTCGAAGTCGCAGAAGAGTCCCTGGCCATCACAAGGGTGCCGGAACGGATGTGCAAAGAGCTCGACGCATTGTCAGTCTCTACCGTGGACCAGCTGAAAACTTTCTACGTGCCCGGGAGGAAAAATGGACAGAAGGGCATCATGTTTTACAGGTCAAACCCCGTTGTGCACCCGGACGATCTTTCTGTCGCGTGCCTTCCCTATGAGAGAGGCATAAGAGCCGTCCTCAATCCCAGATACTATGCGCCCGAGATGCTGGAATACTTTAAGAAGTGCGGATGCCGGTTATATCAAACGGAGTCCGAAGCAAAGTTTTACGAAGGGCTATGGTATCCGCCCCAGGTCCGAGCACTCATCGATGGACGAATTCCAGATAGACGGAGCATAGGCTACATTCAACCTGATTCCAAAGCGTGCTACATGATCCATGTTGGTGAGGCCAGCGAAAGATCAGATGATGACGACGAGATAGCCGAGCCAGAAGAAGCTTCTCAAGAGCTCGAAGATGGCGGACAAGCAATCTTTGACGAGCTAACCGAGATTGACTTAGGAAACCCCGATAATCCAAGGCCGACCTACATCAGCTCGCTCTTGTCAGAGAAAATGAAAGCGCAGATAATTGCCCTGCTGCATGAGTTCGTCGACTGCTTCGCGTGGACATACAAAGAAATGCCTGGCCTTTCCCCTGAAGTGGCCGTACATAAGTTGGCTATATCTCCTGATGCTAAGCCAGTCAAACAAGCTCCTCGAAGAATGAGAAGGGAACTAGAAGAAAAGATCATCGAGGAAACTAAGAAGCTCATCGATGCCGGCTTCATCAGAGAAGAGAAATATGCGGATTGGATCGCATGCGTGGTCCCAGTGAAGAAGAAAACTGGGCAGATCCGAGTTTGTGTCGATTTCAGGGACCTCAACAAGGCATGTCCTAAAGATGACTTCCCGCTACCGGTCATGGAAATGATGGTCGATGACACCTCAAATTACGAGCTGTTCACCTTTATGGATGGCTCGTCTGGATACAATCAGATCAAGATGTCGCCTGAGGATGAGAAGCACACAGCATTTCGAACCCCGATCGGAATATATTGCTACAAGGTGATGCCGTTCGGATTGAAGAACGCAGGTGCTACATATCAAAGGGCAATGACCAATATCTTCGATGACCTAATTCATAAAGTCGTCGAATGTTATGTTGATGATCTGGTCGTTAAGACTAAAACCAAGGCCGATCATATCCAGGATCTTAGGACCGTTCTCACCAGACTGAGGGAATTTGACCTGAAGATGAATCCTATGAAATGCGCTTTTGGCGTGTCATCGGGAAGATTCATGGGCTTCATAGTCCGACATCGAGGGATCGAAGTTGACCCATCAAAGATAAAGGCTATCATGGAGATGCCCCCTCCGAAGAGTCTGACGCAGCTAAGATCTTTTCAAGGCAAGCTTGCTTATATACGGAGGTTTATCTCAAATTTATCGGGTAGATGTAGGCCCTTCTCGAAACTCATGAAGAAAGGAGCTCCTTTTATCTGGGATGCCGAATATCAAGCAGCGTTCGAAAGCATCAAACAGTATTGTTGCACCCTCCAGTGCTGACCGCTCCCATTCCAAATAAACCACTGATTCTCTACACTGCCGCGCTGGATGAGTCACTCGGTGCGCTCCTTGCCCAGAATAACGAGGAGGGAAAAGAAAATGCCCTCTACTACCTCAGTCGAACTCTAGTCGGGACGGAACACAACTATTCCCCAATCGAGAAGCAATGCCTGGCTCTAATATTTGCTGTGAAGAAGCTGAGGCACTATCTGCTTGCTCATCGGGTTATGCTGATCTCCAAGGTCGACCCGCTCAAACCCTTGATGACCAGAGCGAGCCTAGCCGGTAGAATGGCAAGATGGGCTGTTATGCTACTCGAGTTTGACATAGTTTATACTCCTCAGAAAGCAGTAAAAGGGCAAGCTCTTGCGGACTTTCTCGCTGCTCATCCCATACCAGAAGGATCGCCGCTAAATTGTGAGTTACCCGACGAACAAGTGCTGCACCTCGAGGAAGACGAGCCATATTGGGAGCTCTACTTCGATGGAGCCTCATCAATAAGGAGCTCCGGCAGATCAAGCGTCCCGGAGGTAAAAGCGGGGATAGGATTGGTGTTCTCCACGCCATCAATGGGAACCCTACGGCGTTCTTTCGCTCTCACCGAGCCTCGGACAAACAATGAAGCTGAGTATGAAGCTCTGATAGCTGGTTTGGAGCTCGCCATAGAAATGGAAATCTGTCGGCTACGAGTTTACGGTGACTCCCAGCTCGTCGTCAACCAAGTAAGCGGTGATTATAAAATATACAAACCCGAGTTAGCTCGGTACAGAGGCCGAGTGGTGGAACTCATGAAACGGTTCACTCACATTGAACTAATGAGAGTCCCTAGAGCGTTGAATGGAAAGGCTGACGTACTCGCTCGCTTTAGCCAAGGAGCTGGCCGATCCTGACATGGACGAAATTCTGATCACAGTCAGGAGCCGACAAATTCTACCCCCAGTCTCTCTACGAGAAGAGGAAAGCGCGGAACAGAAGAGAAGTCCTGCCGAAGAAGCTTCGATCATCCAAGACGAGCCCGATTGGAGAGAACCCTTCATAGAGTACCTCCGATACGACAAGCTGCCCGAAGAAAAATCTGCGAGGATCCAGCTAAAGAAAAGAGCTCTCCGATACGTGTTTGTAAATGACACGTTATACCGCAGGTCATATGACCAACTCTGGCTCAGGTGTCTGTCATTGGCCGAAGCCCAAAAGGTCATGAAAGATGTTCACTCGGGCGTTTGCGGTGCCCACCAATCTGGCCCCAAGATGCGACTTCAAATTAAACGGCTTGGGTATTATTGGCCCACCATGATACGGGATTGCGGAGAGCACGCAAAGAAATGTCAGATCTGCCAAATCCATGGTGATTTCATTCATAAGCATCCCAACCCATTGCATCCTACGGTAGCGTCGTGGCCCTTCGAAGTTTGGGGCACCGACATTGTTGGCCCAATTGATCCTCCGTCATCTAAAGGCCACCGGTTCATACTGGCCGCGACAGACTACTTCTCTAGATGGGCAGAAGCTGTCCCGCTAAAAGAAGTCAAGACAAAAGATATTCTGACATTCTTCCAACATAATATTTTATACCGCTTCGGTATACCAAGAAGAATCATTTCTGACAATGGGCCTTCTTTCAAGAGCTTCAATGTCTCAAGGTTCGCTACTCAGCACAAGATAGACTGGAGATATTCCTCCATCTATAATCCAAGAGCCAATGGGCTAGCAGAAGCCTTCAATAAGACTCTATGCAAGCTCCTGAGGAAAAATGCTTCAGCCAACAAGAGAGACTGGAGGCGTTGTGGGCATATCGTACCACGCACCGTACTCCAACACAGTCCACTCCATACTCATTGCTCTTCGGAGTGGAGGCGGTCCTCCCCCTCGAAGTCGAAGTTCCAAGCTTAAGAATGGCCGTTCAGCACGAGTTGACGGAGGAGGAAAACGTGCTCCTTCGACTTGAAGAGCTCGATGCCCTCGAAGAAAAGAGGCTCGCGGTACAGCAAAATCTGGAGCTATACCGAGCCCAAATGTCACGGGCCTATGACAAGATAACCCGTCTCCGCGCTTTCAAGAAAGGTGAATTGGTGTTGGTCCTCAAAAGACCGATCATCCCCAATCGACATGCCAAGGGAAAATTCGAGCCAAACTGGGAAGGACCATACGTTATCGAGAAAGTGTTCGACGGAGGATCCTACCAACTAATAAGTGCCGAGGGAGAAAGGCCCATGCCACCCATCAATGGCCGATATCTCAAGAAATACCATACGTGAATGCTCCAAGTCGCAGGCGAATTGAGCACATCAGCCCTACGGTCTGGATCATACATCCTGCAAAACCGTATACAATCCACAGGCGTAAATGACCCCTATCTCTCTCAAATCCTGCCGGTGAGACTACTTTTAAAGTCCCACCAGCGGCAAAAAAAGAGAGAAAAAGAGAAGAAAAAAATAAAAGAAAAAATAAATAAATAAAATAAACGGTATGTCCACAAGCAAAACGGGCACGGATGAAAACCCGAAAGGGCTCCGTGAGTAAAAACAGCAGGACTACCGGCGAGTTTGTGAAAACCCGAAAGGGCGCAAACTCGTGAAAAGAGATGAATACACTCGCAAAGTCCTCTCGACCTTATGAGGAGAAAACCCCAGCGTGAGATCCTTACGACTCACAAAGGAGCAACACACTTAGGAATCCTCACGATTCCTAAGGAGAACATACACCTGCGAGATCCTCTCGACTCGTAGGGAGAAAATGCTTTTATGAGACCCTCACGGCTCATAAAATTGAAAAACCTTAGGTGATAGGGACCCAAACCTGTCCCCTAAGCCATCGTTCCCCAACGGGCAACGGCAAATGATGAGTCGCTCCTGGCATTTCGCTTCAGTGTTAGCGGTGCTGATGCCGACCAAAAACCCAAATCCTAAGTCCTCCCAAGGCAAATGATGAGTTGTTCCTGGCATTATTCCAGTGCAGCAATGCTGATGCCAAACAAGATCCAAATTCCAAGTCCCCAAACGGCGAATGATGAGTCGCTCCTGATACCATATTCCAGTGTAGCGATGCAGACGCCAACCAAAATCCGATTTCTCAAAATTCTCCAGCCCTACGGTGGGTCCCCAAGTTGACCATCGTATACAATCCACGGGCTCAAATAATTCTCATCATACCCATGCCCCACCGTAATCACCAGTTACGCGGCTGGTCTCCGCTTTGGGAATGATGCTCCATTAATAAGACCCACTCATGTGTCCTCACGATATATGAGGAGAACAAACCTTTGTGGGATCCTTACGACTCATAAAGGAAAAACACACTTAGGAGTCCTCACGACTCCTAAAGAGAAAATACACCTGCGGGATCCTTACGACTCGTAGGGAGAAAATGCTTTTATGGGACCCTCACGGCCCATAAAATTGAAAAGCCTTAGGCGATAGGGATCTAAATCTGTCTCCTAAGCCATCGCTCCCCAATCCCCAAATGGCGAATGATGAGTCGCTCCTGGCACCATACTCCAGTGCAGCGATGCAGACGCCAACCAAATTCCAAATCCCATACCCCAACGGCGAATGATGAGTCGCTCCTGGTACCATATTCCCGTGCAGCGATGCAGACGCCGACAAAGTTCGGAAATTTTTCCGGCCCTACGGTCTGGATCATACATCCTGCAAAACCGTATACAATCCACGGGCGTGAAACAATCCCAACCTCTCCCAAGTCCTACCGGTGAGACCACATTCAAAGTCCCCACAAAAAAAAAAAAACCAATTCCCAAATCCTCCCGAGGCAAATGATGAGTTGCTCCTGGCATTATTCCAGTGCAGCAATGCAGATGCCAAACAAAAACCAAAATTCCAAAATCCTCTCAATGACAGATGATGATTCGCTCCTGGTACCATATTCCAGTATAGCGATGCTGATGTCAACCCAAATCAAAATCAACAAGTCAACTTCCACTCCGACACCGCAGAAAGCGGAGCAAGTCAGAATCCAATCTCGACACCGCAAGAGGCGAGGCAAGTCAAGTCTACCCCTGACACTGCAAGAAGCAGAGCAAGTCAAATCAAGCACCGACCGTCTAAGTCGCAAAAAAGGCAGAATCGACCGTCCAAGTCGCTAAAAGGGCAGAACCGACCGTCCACGTCGCTAAAATGGCAGAACCGACCGTCCAAGTCGCAAAAAGGGCAGAACCGACCGTCCAAGTCGCTAAAAGGGCAGAACCGACTGTCCACATCGCTAAAATGGCAGAACCGACCGTCCAAGTCGCAAAAAGGGCAGCATCGACCGTCCAAGTCGCAAAAAGGGCAGGACCGACCGTCCAACTCGCAAAAAGGGCAGTACCGACCGTCCAAGTCGCTAAAATGGCAGCATCGACCGTCCAAGTCGCAAAAAGGGCAGCATCGACCATCCACGTCGCTAAAATGGCAGTACCGACCGTCCACGTCGCAAGAAGGGCAGAACCGTCCTTCCACGTCGCTAAAATGGCAGCGCCGACCATCCAAGTCGCAAAAAGGGCAGCGCCGACCGTCCAAGTCGCAAAAAGGGCAGAACCGACCGTCCAAGTCGCAAAAAGGGCAGAACCGACCGTCCACGTCGCTAAAATGGCAGCACCGACCGTCCACGTCGCTAAAAGGGCAGAACCGACCGTCCAAGTCGCAAAAAGGGCAGAACCGACAGTCCAAGTCGCAAAAAGGGCAGCACCGACCGTCCATGTCGCTAAAAGGGCAGCAACGACCGTCCAAGTCGCAAAAAGGGCAGAACCGACCGTCCAAGTCGCAAAAAGGGCAGAACCGACCGTCCACGTCGCTAAAATGGCAGCACCGACCGTCCTTGTCGATAAAAGGGCAGAACCGACCGTCCACGTCGCTAAAAGGGCAGAACCGACCGTCCACGTCGCTAAAAGGGCAGGACCGACCGTCCAAGTCGCAAAAAGGGCAGAACCGACCGTCCAAGTCGCAAAAAGGGCAGCATCGACCGTCCAAGTCGTAAAAAGGGCAGCGCAGGATTCCTACAAAGCGGGAACCAAATCAGGTCGCCTCCAAGTAAAAGAAGATCCATCAATTTCATACACACGACCCACATATGTGGTGTGCATTTATTGACGGGGGTCAATTTGTTGGGGTAAAAATTTACACCCCGGTTGACCAAGTCAAAATTAATGTCAACCCCAAGCCAAGTGGGCCCAAGCCCAGATCCAGTGGGCCCATGCCCGGGTCGAGCCCGAACATGAAGCGGGCGGCCTCCCCCCACGCCAAGATAAAAATTTTGTAATAAACAATTTTGTTGTATTTCTTTTATTTTATTTTATGGATAAATATAAGAAAAATAGGTATAAAGCCAAATTTTTGTAAAGCCCATGGCTTATGTGCAAAAAGAAATAGCACATGAGCCATGAGATGGGCAAAATGCCATTTTGTGAAGCCCAAGGGGCTATGTGTAAAGTGATAGCCTATAAAGGCAAAAATAATGAAAATATCTAACTTTTTCTCTCTCTAAAATTTTTTCAGATCTGAGATCTTTCTCCTTCTTCAAGGTTCTAAAACCTTCTTCTTTCTCTTGAATTAAATCAAGAGTTTTACTCTTCTCTTTATAAAACAAAATAGTTTTTCACCACAAAACCCATAAAGGGGAACTCAGATCTTCCATTAGATCTCAAAAAAAGAAGAGATTTTTAAAAATCCCATATCTCTTGATCTTCAAGATCCAGCTAACAGAGGAGGAAGAAGAAGAACATCATTCACTAAACCCAAAAAAAAAAAATACTCAGGAGTCCATCTCCTCTCTGATTTCTCTTCTGAGAAATTTTTTCAGGCTAAAAGCCTCTTTTCCTCGCCGGCGCTCAAACGCAGAGCGCCCGCGTGCCGACACGTGGCGCGCTTGCGCTCGAGCGCAAGTCGCCCCCGTGCCGACACGTGGCACTCAAGGGCCCAGCGCTTAAGCGCAGAGCGCCCACGTGCCGACACGTGGCACTCTAGCGCCTGAGCGCACAGCATTTAGGCGCACAGCGCCCAAGATGCTGCCCTCACGCATCCTTTGGATGTCTTTTCCCCTTTTTATATATATACATGTATATCCATACATATGTATACATATTTACATACACACATACTCCACGACACTGTCCCTGTTAGAAAAAAATTTCTAATGGGACGCTGCCCCGCACCCCGTAAGGGGGCTGCTAGCCCCCTTGACCCCCAGCCCGCTATCCGGGTAGCGGGACCCCCGTAAAAACTCTGCGTGGCTCCCGATATATTTAAACCCCCCCTCCAAAACAAAACACACGTACACTGCATATTGAGTTCGCATGACCAGTTTAACCCATTAATCGGAGGTTCTCTCGCTCCAAAGGCGAGGGGTAATTAACGGCAGCTTAGTCCGCGGCAGCCGGAGATTCGGATCCCCACAATCATTAAACCCCGGCCTACCCTAGACAGGGAGAATCTGTAGTATGCCTGACAAGCGCGCGCGTATTCCCATCTCAATGGGGTGACGAAAAACACCCTACAACCCCCTTTTCTCCAAGATCCCGCCGATCAAGAGAAGGAAGAAGGAGACCCATCTCCAAAAATCTAACTTTGGACAGATCCAAGGCTCAAAAGAAGAGCCAAGGATTCCTAAGAGTTAAACTCCTTTCTAGATCTGTTGGAGTTTGACTCCATAAATTAGTTTCTGTTAGGAGTTCAACTCCAAAAAACCCCTTAGGAGTTCAACTCCCCAACCTAGGGGCTAGGCCCTTTCCCGCGAGTGTTTCCCGTGGTCACGTGTGCGCCACGTGACCCCGGGCGCCAAGGAGCCCATCGGCCACGTGCGCGCCACGTGACCCCGGGCGCCAAGGCGCCCAATGGCCACGTGCGCGCACATGACCCCGGGCACTAAAGCGCCCATGTGCACGCACGTGACCCCGGGCACCATGCGCCCACGTGCCATGCACGCGTTTTTAAGATGCTTCCCCCCTTTTTATACACACACACACATACTCTACAACACTGTCCCCCGTTAGAGAAAATTTCTAACGGGGCGCTGCCCCGCACCCCGCAAGGGGGCTGCTAGCCCTCTTGACCCCCAGCCCGCTATCCGGGTAGCAGGACCCCGTAAAACTCTGCGGGGCCCCCGATATATCCAAAACCCCTTCAAACACGCACACTGCATATTGAGTTCGCATGAATAGTTGACCCGTCAATCGGAGGTTCTCTCGCTCCAAAAGCGAGGGGTAATTAACGACAGCTTAGTCCGCGGCTGTCGGAGATTCGGATCCCCACAATCAATAAATCCCAGCCTACCCTTGGCAGGGGGAATCTGTAATGCGCCTGACAAGCGCGCGCGTATTCCCATCTCAACGGGATGACGAAAAACACGCTACAGATTCTGGCACGCCCGGTGGGACCTATCTTTCCTCCCATATTTCGGGTTAAATATCCTTGCGAACTCAATCAACATATACATTGATTGCCTGTACTGAAATCATGCTTTTTTGTGCAGGTTAACGACTTTCGACTGCAATTTTCGAACGCAAGTCGGTATTTGAACGACTTTCCTTGGCCCCAGCTGGGAGTAAGGCCATTAAACATCGACAAAGTAATAAGGCATCTCGGGCAAGCTCCAGCGGTGCCCCTGACAACTGCTCAATCGGGTATCTTCTCTAAGCTCCCCGTCAATCGACCACCACGTCATTAAACTGGGAACAGTCAACCTCTAAGTCGTTAAACTGGGAATATAAGAATATGTAAATAAACAAAAAATGTGTAAATAAATAAATAAAAATAAAAGCCGAAATGATGGGGCAACTCGCAATAAAAATCAGCGAGTAAAATAAAGATGAAAAATAAAGCCGAAATGATAGGGCAACCGCGAATAAAAGCCAAAATGATAGGGCAATCGCGACCTTCGCGATAAGAAAAGCTGAAATGATAGAGCAATCGCGGTAAAACAAAAAAAAAAAAGAAAAAAACGGCGAATGATGAGTCACTCCTGGTACCATATTCCAGTACAGCGATGCAGACGCCAACCAAAATCCAATTTCCCAAAATTCCCCCGGCCCTACGGTTAGTCCTCAAATTGATTACCGTATACAATCCACGGGCTCAAATAATTCTCATCATACCTATACCCCACCGCAATCACCAATCCGGCGGCCGGTCTCCGCCCTTGAAATTATGGTCCATTGGGAAGACCCACTCATGTGTCCTCACGATACATGAGGAGAACAAACCTTCGTGAGATCCTTACGACTCACAAAGGAAAAACACACTTGGGGGTCCTCACGACTCCTAAGGAGAAAATGCACCTATGGGATCCTTATGACTCGTAGGGAGAAAATGCTTTTGTGGGACCCTTACGGCCTGTAAAATTGAAAAGCCTTCGGTGATAGAGATCTAAACCTGTCTCCTAAGCTATCGCTTCCCAACAGGGAAAGGCAACTGATGAGTTGCTCCTGGCATTATTCCAGTGCGGCAATGCAGATGCCAATCTAAAAACCAATTCCCAAATATTCCAACGGCGAATAATGAGTCGCTCCTGGTATCATATTCCAGTGCAGCGATGCAGACGCCAACCAAAATTCAAATTCCCGCCGGCGAATGATGAGTCACTCCAGGTACCATATTCCAGTACAGCGATACAGATGCCAACCAAATTCTAAATCCCATACCCCAACGGCGAATGATGAGTCGCTCCCGGTACCATATTCTAGTGTAGCGATGCAGACGCCAACAAAGTCCCGAAATTTTTCCGGCCCTACGGTCTGGATCATACATCCTGCAAAACCATAAACAATCCACGGGCGTAAAACGATCCCAATCTCTCCCAAGTCCTACCGGCGAGACCACATTCAAAATCCCACAGGCGATGAAGATTCAAAAAAAAATGGGGTATGTCAACAAGCAAAATGGGCACGGATGAAAACCCGAAAGGGCTCCGTGAGTAAACAGCAGGACTGTCGGCGAGTTTGTGAAAACCCGAAAGAGCGCAAACTCGTGAAAAGGAGATGAAATGCACTCGCAAAGTCCTCTCGACTTTGTGAGGAGAAAGTTCCCGCGTGAGATCCTTACAACTCACAAAGGAGCAACACGCTTAGGAGTTCCCACGACTCCTAAAGAGAAAATACACCTACAGGATCCCTACGACTCGTAAGGAGGAAATGCTTTTATGGGACCCTTACGGCTCATAAAATTGAAAAGTCTTACATGATAGGGACCTAAAACCCGCCTTCTAAGCCATCGCTCCCTAATAAGCAAACGCAAATGATGATTCGCTCCTGGTACCATATTCTAGTGTGGCGATGCCCATGCCAAACAAAAACCAAAATCCCCGAATCCTCTCATGACAGATGATGATTCGCTCCTGGTACCATATTCTAGTATAGTGATGCTGATGTCAACACAAGTCAAACCAAAACCAAAATCCCAAGTCCTCTCAAGACAAATGATGAATTGCTCCTGGCATTATTCCAGCGCAGCAATACTAATGCTAAACAAATTTCAAATTCCTCTCAAATTCAAAAGTCCAGCCGAACAAGACAAAAATCAAACAAATCAAACCAACCAATTCCAACAAGCTCTGCACCGGAATCATGCTTCGTCTCAGAGTGTACCCCGCGTCGAAATCAAGCATCGCCTCGGTGTATCTGCCTTCCCTGTCGGAATTATGTTTCGGCTCGGAATCAACCAGCGACCTCCTCGTCGGAATTAAGCTCCGTCTCGGAATCAAGTTGACCAACAAGCTCCGCGCTGGAATCATGCTTCGTCTCAGAGTGTACCCCGCGTCGAAATCAAGCTTCGCCTCTGTGTATCTGCCTTCCCTGTCGGAATTATGCTTCGGCTCGGAATCAACCAGGGACCACCTCGTCGGAATTAAGCTCCGCCTCGGAATCAAGTCGACCAACAAGCTCTGCGCCGGAATCATGCTTCGTCTCAAAGTGTACCCCGCGTCGAAATCAAGCTTCACCTTGGTGTATCTGTCTTCCCTGTCGGAATTATGCTTCGGCTCGGAATCAACCATCGACCTCCTCGTCGGAATTAAGCTCCGCCTCGGAATCAAGTCGACCAACAAGCTCTGCGCTGGAATCATGCTTCGTCTCAGAGTGTACCCCGTGTCGAAATTAAGCTTCGCCTCAGTGTATCTAACTTCCCTGTCGGAGTTATGCTTCGGCTCGGAATCAACCAGCAACCTCCTCGTCGGAATTAAGCTCCGTCTCGGAATCAGGTCGACTAACAAGCTCTGCGTCGAAATCAATATACCCCGTGTCGAAATCATGCTTCGCCTCGGAGTATCTGCTTTCCCTGTCGGAATTATGCTCCGCCTGGGAATCAATCTCTGCATCGAAATTATGCTTTGGTCAGAATGTCTGCCGCCCGTCGGAATCATGCTCCGACCCCTTTGGAATAATGCTCCGCTCGTCGGAATCATGCTCCAACCCTTTTGGAACCATGCTCCGCTCGTCGAAATCATGCCTCTACTCTTCGGAATTATGCTCCGACTCTTCGGAATGATACTCCGACCCTGGAATTGTGCTCCGCAAATCGAAATGATGCTTCGATCCTCGGGAATCATGCTCCCCGAGGGATGCTCCGCCCCCGGAATGATGTTCCACCTCGAAGTCCAGCTTCAAGATCCATCAATTTCATGCACACAACTCATATGCGCGGCGTGCATTTATTGATGGGGGCACTTTGTTGGGGTCAAAATTTGCACTCCGGTTGACCAAGTCAAAGTCAAGGTCAACCCTAAGCCAGGTGGACCCAAGCCCAGGTCAAGCGGACCCATGCCCAAGTCAAGCGGGCTGCCAGCCTCCCCATGCCAACATAAAAATCATGTAACAAATAATTTTGATGTAATTTTTTGTGCATGAATGTAAGCAAAATGGGCATAAAGCCAAATTTTTTGTAAAGCCCATGGCTTATATGCAAAAGAAATGAGCACATTTGGCATGGGATGGACAAAATGCCATTTTGTAAAGCCCAAGGGGCTATATGTAAATGTGTAAGCCTATAAAAGGCAACATGATGAATAAAACAAAAACTTTTCATTCTCTCAAAAACTAGGGTTTGTGCCTCCTTCCCCTTTCTCAAGGGTCTAAAACCATCTTCCTCTTTTTGGAATTAAATCAAGAGTTTAACTCTTACTTTCTAAAAAATAAATAGTTTTTCACCACAAAACCCACGAAGGGGATCTCGGATCTCCAGTCAGATCTCGAAAAGGGGAGGCTTTTAAGTCTCGCCCCCTTTTCTCCAAGATCCTGCCGATCAAGAGAAGGAAGAAGGAGACTCATCTCCAAAAATCTAACTTTGGACAGATCCAAGGCTTAAAAGAAGAGCCAAAGATTTCTTGGAGTTTAACTCCTTTCTAGATCTGTTGGAGTTTAACTCCATAAATTAGTTTCTGTTAGGAGTTCAACTCCAAAAAACCCCTTAGAAGTTCAACTCCCCAACCTAGGGGCTAGGCCCCTTCCCGCGGGTGTTTCCCGTGGTCAAGTGTGCGCCACGTGACCCCGGGCGCTAAGGCGCCCATCGGTCACGTGTGCGCCACGTGACCCCCGGGGCGCAAAGGCGCCCAAGGGTCACGTGTGCGCCACATGACCCCGGGCGCTAAGGCGCCCATCGGCCACGTGTGCGCCACGTGACCCCGGGGTGCCCATCGGCCACGTGACCCCGGGCACTAAAGCGTCCATGTGCGTGCACGTGACCCCGGGCACCATGCGCCCACGTGCCACGCACGCGTCTTTAAGACGCTTCCCCCCTTTTTTTATATACACACACACATACACTACAACACTGTCTCCCGTTAGAGAAAATTTCTAACGGGGCGCTGCCCTGCACCCCGCAAGGGGGCTGCTAGCCCCCTTGACCCCCAGCCCGCTATCCGAGTAGCGGGACCCCCGTAAAAACTCTGTGGGGCCCCCGATATTCCCAAAATCCCTTCAAAACACAACACTGCACGTTGAGTTCGCATGACCAGTTTAACCCGTTAATCGGAAGTTCCCTCGCTCCAAAGGCGGAGGGTAATTAACGGCAGCTTAGTCCGCGGCTGCCGGAGATTCGGATCCCCACAATCAATAAACCCCAGCCTACCCTAGACAGGGGGATCTGTAATGCGCCCGATAAGCGCGCACGTATTCCTATCTCAATGGGGTGACGAAAAACACCCTACACTTCTCCCTTATCTTTGGGACTTACCGAGTGATTTGTTCGCTGATGACATTCTCTTTCTTCTTCTTTGAATGTCGTTAGGTGATTCGGACCTTCCAGAGATCGAGCCTAGCATTGAAGACTTAGACCAGTTTATTGAAGATCCCGAGCTGTAGTTATACTTGTACACATTTCATTTCAGTACTTTACATTTCTGTTATGCCACTGTTTAGGCATCGCTTTATCCCATGTATTTACTTTTCCATGTACTGTAAAAGAATGTTAATAAATAAAGTTGATATTTCATTGCATTTGCCTCTTGTGTATATTTCTTTTATATTGCTTAGATACGCTTAGCGTATTTACTTCAGAGTAAATACGTAGCGGCCACTCGCGTCCTCTGCCCGTACACTGGGAAGCGGGGCGTGACAAGACCCCTGAAAATCATGCGTGTCTTCAAAATCGTCGCCCTGCTCTCCGGCGGAGGACGTCGAAGCGAGGCAAATTCTGGCGGTTTGCTGGTCCCTATAGGCCCGGCCTATCCCCCCATTATCCAAAGGGAATTTGAGGGCAAGGTGATAAGTCAAGACCTAAGCCTGGAGGACGTTTAAGGTAGGGCATCCCAGGAGAATGTTATAAGATGACGGGACCTTAGCAACGAGGAAGTTCACCGGTCGCGTCTTGCCCGCTTCCCCAATGTTGAGGAGGAAGGTGACCGATCTCTCAGCCGGGACGGAATGGTTGGTGAACCTAGAGAGGACGTGGGAGGTCGGCTGAAGGTCAGATGAACTTAACCTCATACGCTGGAAACAGTCGTAGAACAGGATATCCGCTGAGCCCCCTAAATCGACCAATATTCTCTGGACCCCGTAACGTTGAACTCGGGCCGTTATCACAAGAGGGTCATTGTGAGGAAGTGATATACCGTGAAAGTCTTCATCGGTGAAGATGATCGGATCATCCTTCCTGCACTTCTTGTGGGATGGATTACTTACGCCGTCGACTGGCAGGAGGTGGTGGTTCCCCTTACTTCCCAGAGCTGGATCCGCCGAAATTACCATGATTTGCCCGATTGTTAACTCTCCGGGAGGGGTTTGGTCTTTTTGCTCCCGCTCCGTCTGTCGCTTGTCCCGTAGGTATTTCGCCAGGTGACCGGAGCGGATCAGTTCCTCGATATAGTCGCAGAGTTGTTTGCAACTCTCAGTCGGATGACCCTGCGACCTGTGATAGGCGCAGTACAGGCCGCGGAGACGCTTACCCGTTCTTTGGGTAGCTGGCGGGAGCTTAATGAACCTCTCGCCCTTAGATTCCTCCAACAGTTCGATCTGGGAAATGTTCAGAGGGGTGTACTCCTAAAACCTCGGGGAATAAGGTTTCGGACGATTGACTTTCTTTTTCTCTTCTTTTCCCCTCTTCTTTCGGTCTGTTTGGTCGTCTCTGGGCAGGTTGGAGTTCATATCTGACTCGAGTTGAATTTCTCGCTCGGTCCATACTTTCATTTCGGCCATGGTCTTAGGTTGCGCCAAAGCACAAGAGCGGAGCCACTCTTTGTGCCTAAGACCCGACCTCAGCGCGGTGATAACTGTTTCATCGCAGTGCTAGGGAACCTCCAGAAGAGCATTATAGAAGCGGGTGACATACCCTTTGAAGGATTCCTTGTCTCCGCTCTTGGTGGTGAACATGTAGTCGACCGTCTTCTTCTGTCGTCGGTTACCGACGAAATGACCGAGAAATTAGGTAGCCAGCTCGTCAAAGGTCGAGATGGAGCGCGGTGCAAGCCCTCGGAACCAATCCCGAGCAGATCGGATAAGGGTGGTGGGGAAAGCCCTGCATTGAGCCGCATCCGAGTTATCTTGGAAGCTCATGGCGGCTGTGAACGCGTCCAAGTAGTCCTTCGGGTCGGACTTCCCGTCAAATAGAAGCACTTTAGGCGGCTTGTTTCTGGACGAGACGTGCTCGGCGAGGAGCCGCTCTGTGAAGGCTTTCGTGAGTGAATCAGCGGAGTCCTTCGCCCCTTCACCGGCCGCGTGGTCGTCCTGTCGTATATCCTCAATTTTCTTTTCGAGGGCCTCGATTCGTTGGTGGTGCCCCGAGGATTCCCCATATTCGGAGCGCCGGCCATCTCTGCTCCGGGCTTGCGCGACAGTGCGGCTTCTGTTTCGCTCTATCATATTTCTTAAATCCTCGGACGAGGCCCTTCTTGAGTAGTCCCGACGTTCGCCGTTTGTGCGACCCCGATGGGAGGGGGCGTCGGTCGTCCCTAGAACCAGGCGAACTGACCGACACCTCCTCGAGGGGGTGAAAGAACGCGGCGGATGTCGGAACGATGGTCTGGTCTCCCCTGAGATCGGGGCGTCGAACTGTCCGGCGCCCATCAGGTCATTGAATCATTCCCCGCATACAGGTTGTAACTACCGGAATCGACGCGCCGGCGTTTGTTAACATCAAGGTGAGCGCGATTGAGGTCAAAGGCCTGAGTGCATGTTCCCGCCAGCATGCATACGTTGCCATTCTGGGAAAGGGGAACTGCGATTTGGTGGCCGGCCGCTTGGACGCGAGCGAGCGCGTCCACCATCGCCGTGAGCCTGTCGATCCTAGCGGATAGGGCGTTGATGATATTAGGAGGGGGAGTGAAACTGCTCCCGCCTCCGTTATGGAGGACAGGACGGCTCATGCTGGGATCATCGCGGTTGTCGCTTGCCATCAGATCGAGGGCGAAAGATCAACTTTATGGGTGGAGAAACTTTAGGTTTTGCACAGACGGCGCCAATTGATGGAGGTCAAAATCTTCCTTAAATGTCGTCATCCGTCAATCTAGCTGCGAGCGGTTTTGAACGGTTGAGATTGGGTATGAGAATTGTTGTGTGGATCTCAATGGGTTGTCGGATGTTGTTAACACCGAGCTATCTGCAAGAGAAGTCCCGGGGTGGGAAACCATCGTAGGACCCTCCGACGATCAAGTTAGTACCATGGAATAAGAGCAGGGTAGCGGTGTATTAGAATGAGTTCGAGTTACCTGAATCGTCTGCTGGAGGGGGTTTATATAGTGGTCGCATGAGGTGAACCGGCGTGATATTCTCGCCATCCGTTACGCCCCCGCGACACGTTTGGGTAGAAGGCGGGATACATCCGTTAATATGGGGATGCGCTCGTTAATAGAAGGACGTGCCAGCGTGGGACGTGGATCGGCGGAGATCTCATTTTGGCGAGATATACGGAGCCGTTACGGGGAAGCTTAGGCTCCGTGCTCTCGGCTGAACAGGGGAGCCGAGGAAGCTCAGATCGGTGGATAGCTCGGAGGCGAGAGAGGAGGCCGAGGAAGCTCAGCTCCGTAACAGCTCGAAGACGAGCAAGGAGGCTGTGGAAGCTCGGTTGTAGGATTGCTCGAAGGTGAGCTGTTGGCTGGTTGCTAAACGAATATGGAAGGTACTCCAGAGCGGTCTTCAAAAAGTCGGATGTAACCTTGGAGACGAGGTGCCGAAGAACGTCCCCAATGCATCATACTTATTCCAGCTCCGTAGCTCTCAGAAATCTAGCGGGTTTATGTGAATAACACGTCATCCGCTACGTGTCGTGATCTGAGGAATTCCCACTTATGAGCATCATCAGGGGGGTTTTAGAGTAGAAATTGAGTGTTTTTTAAAGCTTTAGTCAATGGACATGGGGATATTTCCGCTAATATATCCAGAAGAATGTGTAAGTGCTATATGTGGTTACTACAGTGGGATTTTGTGCAATTAACCCAAAATAAAGATTTTATAAAAAAGGGTTAAGCCCTTGCTATAAAAAAGATTTAACAAGATTTATGACAAACTGCGACTGTATGTTCTTCCTATCTTAGTCACCATCATGGACAGGAGATTCAAACTACTCCCAAACAACCAGTTAGTCTGCATCCTCCAAATTCCACCGGTTGAAGAGAGAGAAACTAGAAGAAGAGAAAACATAGTGTTCGAATATAAAAAAAATATTTTTCAACCCTTCTAATAACTTTGAAGTTTTGCTGAAATGAAAACTTTAGGACGGTATTTGAGCGACCTAGGCGCAAATGCACATTTAAAGCATATTAGAGAGGGGGGATCTACACAAAGTCCAGGTTTTGACTCGGAGAATGAACACTCAACCTAGATAGCATGTAAGAGAATAAATTAACTTTCGCCGTAACTTCAAAGTTTTCAACCCTTATAGTGATTTCAGAGTTTCGGTGTTAGTGGTCAGAATTTTACAAGGGGGATTTTATACAGAAATTCAAGTTTTCAGGTACCAGATAAAACCAAGATCAAATCTGAACAACATTCCGCTGGATGGTATATGCAAAACAGTAAAAAAAGACAGAGATATTTGCGATGGAAAAAAGATCTGAATATTGAAAGCTGCAGAGATAGCCAACTTTAACAGCAGAGTCTATGGGCCAGATTTATGCACCCTTTCTCATAGCAACACTAGATTCATGCCCGATAAGGACGTGATTGGATCTATGCAAGGTATTTAACAGTTCGGTATTGAAAATAATCAAGAGAAAATATTTATTGGCTTAATTAAACAAGAGTTCATACAAATCTATATAAAAAAAGTTGTAGATCTCAATCTAATAACCAAATACATTCATAACTAATATCTACTTACTCAATATCCTAATAACTAATTATATTCTCAACACTCCTTGCAAGCTGGATCATCGATGTCAATCATGCCGAATTTGGACAGAAGACGAGCGAAAACCGGTCGAGAAAGAGTTTTGGTAAAGATATCTGCTAGTTAAGTTGAAAAGGAAACATATCGGAGTGCAACCACCTTATTTGCCACCTTGTCACGAATAAAGTGACAATCTATTTCAATATGCTTGATCCGCGTAAACTCTACGAGGCTCCCGATATATCCAAGCCCCCCCCAAAACACAACACACGCCTACTGCACATTGAGTTCGCATGACCAGTTTAACTCGTCAATCGAAGGTTCTCTCGCTCCAAAGGCGAGGGATAATTAACGGCAGCTTAGTCCGCGGCTGCCGGAGATTCGGATCCCCACAATCATTAAACCCCGGCCTACCCTAGGCAGGGGGAATCTGTAGTACGCCTGACAAGCGACGCGTACTCCCATCTCAATGGGGTGACGAAAAACACCATACAGATTCTGGCACGCCCGATGGGACCAATCCCTTCTCCCATATTTCAAGTTAAGCATTCATGCGAACTCAATCAATATGCATATCAATTGCCTGTAATGAAATCATGCTTTTTTGTGCAGGTTAACATTTTCCAATCGCAATCTTCGGAAGCAGCAAAATGTCTCCAAGGACAATCTCAGCCCTCAGCACCGCTCCCATCTCCTACACGATGAAGATGGACGGCAGGACGGTCCTTCAGGCCAGTCTCGGGCGACAATAGGAGGAGCCGCTGCTGCAGTTCGGCTCTATTCTGTTCATGCCAGCTAGCACCATCCCAGTTCCTCAAGCTCCGGTAACCAACAAACCGGTCTCGAAAGGCAAGAGGCCAAATGTGATGGTCTCGAGGGCGCCCTGACCTAAACGCAAGTCGGTGTTCGAACGGCTCTCTATGGCCCCAGCTGGTTGCAAAGTCGTCAAAACCTAAGAAGTTGCCAAACGTCGCGGGCAAGCCCAGGCGATACCTTCAACTGACATGCGAGCGGATGTCTTCTCAAGACTCCCCATCACTCGGCCTACGGCGGCTTCCCGAAGAGCAGAAGCCTGCCAAGCGCTCAAAACAGAGAAGCTGAGACAAAAGCGGCTCAGATACAGAGCCAACAAAAAGGCTAGGGCTATGGCCATGTTAAAATTTATGAATTTCCAAAGTCCAGACCGCTCTACAAAATCAGCCGCCAAAGATAAAGAGATGGCTGGATATGTGGTCCACACTGTCTATATGGTCAGACATGAAGAAACGAACCCTCCTATACTTCACAACCATGGTGATGATATGGTTGACGCTACCTAACGTCGACTCGGTCTAAATAATGAAGAGCCCGCTCAGCCCGATAAGCCAAAGGAGCCCGTGATTCTCGCCGGATCAAGCTCAAGCGGTAAAGATGACCACGTTGTCACGTCCGAAACTACATAACAAGTGTTATTCCAATGGCTTCAAAGGCAGCTTCAGAACAGGGACGAGAAGTTGGCCAAGGTCCATTCCAAAGTCGACGAGCTGGCAAACGTCGTAGCAGATCCCACGACTCAAATCGCCCGATTGCAATTACATCAAAATCAAATTTTAGTTCATGAGCCAGGAATTGATACCCGGAGGCAGCCAACTGATACCCTATTCTGCCCAAGAGTGGAGCGCTTTCGCGTAAAACGGCCGCGATCAGCCTCCAGTCCCTCCGATACGTACACCGAACGTCGTAAGCGGACAGCAGACAAACCTAATACAGACCAACCTCGAAAACCGGTGTTGGGAAGGGGAGGGGAATCGCCTCTGAAAGAAAAACTGGATAAGGTCTATTCCTACAAAAGGGACAAAGTCCACAAGATATTCAAGAACGCCCTAAGAAACGGTCTACAACTGCCAGAATCAAAGAGACCGCAAAAAGAGAATATGACCGAAGACCCGAAATATTGCCCCTATCACAGAGTGATAGGTCATGCCATTGAGGACTGCTTCGTCTTCAAAAATTGGGTCGAAAAGCAATACAAGGCAGGAGAGATAGAACTGTCTAAATGCGTGTTAATAAACAGTCAAGCTGCGACCGCCAATTTCATACAAATGGAAACCGAAGCCCTTTGGGAATCTGCTGCTCTTAATGGACCACCACGTCGTTAAACTGGGGGACAATCGACCACCACGTCGTTAACCTGGGGGACAACCGACCACCATGTCATTAAACTGGGAACAATCGACCTCTAAGTCGTTAAACTGAGGATGTAAAAATGTGTAAATAAAAAAAATAATAATAAATAATAATAATAATAATAATAAATTTAAAAAAAGCCGAAATGATGGGGCTACTTGCAATAAAAATCAGCGAGTAAAATAAAAATGAAAATAAAACAGCCGAAATGATGGGGCAATCGCGGATAAATAGCCAAAATGATAAGGCAATCACGACCTCCGCAATAAGAAAAGCTGAAATGATAGAACAATCGCGGTGTAAAAAAAACGGTGGCGAATGATGAGTCGCTCCTGGTCCCATATTCCAGCGCAGCGATACAGACGCCAACTAAATTCCAAATCCTTAAATTCCCAGCGGCGAATGATGAGTCGCTCCTGGTACCATATTCCAGTGCAGCGATGCAGACACCAACCAAAATTTCAAATCTCTGAATGTCCCAACGGCGAATGATGAGTCGCTCCTGCTACCATATTCCAGTGCAGCGATACAGACGCCAAAAAAATCCCAAAATTCTTCCAGCCCTACGGTTGGTCCCCAAACTGGCTACCGTATACAATCCACGGGCTCAAATAACTCTCATCATACCCATACCCCACTGCAATCACCAGTCACGCGGCCGGTCTCCGCCCTTGGAATTATGCTCCATTTGGAAAGACCCACTCATGTGTCCTCATGATACATGAGGAGAACAAACTTACAAGATCCTCTCGACTCGTAAGAAAACACCTTCGTGGGATCCTTACGACTCACAAAGGAAAAACACACTTAGGGGTCCTCACAACTCCTAAAGAGAAAATGAACCTACGGGATCCTTATGACTCGTAGGGAGAAAATGCTTTTATGGGACCCTTACGGTCCATAAAATTGAAAAGCCTTAGGTGATAGGGATCTAAACCTGTCTTCTAAGCCATCGCTTCCCAATAGGCTAATGCAAATGATAATTCGCTCCTGGTACTATATTCCAGTGTAGCGGTGTTGATGCCGACCCAAAAACCAATTCCCAAATCCTCCCGGGGCAAATGATGAGTTGCTCCTGGCATTATTCCAGTGCAGCAATGCAGATGCCGACTAAAACCAAAATCCCTAAATCCTCTCATGGCAAATGATGATTCGCTCCTAGTACCATATTCCAGTGTAGCGATGCTGATGTCAACCCAAATCAAATCAACAATCTCTGCGTCGGAATCATGCTTCGTCTTAGAGTGTACCCCATGTCGAAATCATACTTCGCCTCGGTGTATCTGCCTTCTCTGTCGGAATTATCCTTCGACTCCGAAACAACCGGCGACACTTCGTGCCGTCGACCGTCCATGTCGTAAAAAGGGCAGTGCCAGCTTCCCACAAAGCGGAAACCAAATCACTTCGTGCCGGGGAAAAGTCTACCACGGACACTCCGTCTCGGAGACGCGTCAGGCGTCGACCGTCCATGTCGTAAAAAGGGCAGTGCCAGCTTCTCACAAAGCGGGAACCAAATCACTCCGTTCCGAGGAAAAGCTACCACGGACACTCCATCTCCGAGACGCGTCAAGCGTCGACCATCAATGTAGTAAAAAAGGCAGTGCCAGCTTCCCACAAAGCGGGAACCAAATCACTCCGTGCAGGGAAAAAGTTTACCATAGACACTGTCTCGGAGACGCGTCAAAACTCAACCGTCCATGTCGTAAAAAGGGCAGTACCAGCTTCCCACAAAGTGGTAACCAAATCATTCCGTGTCGGGGAAAAGTCCACCACGGACACTCCGTCTCCGAGACGCGTCAAGCGTCGACCGTCCATGTCATAAAAAGGGCAGTGCCAGCTTCCCATAAAGCAAGAACCGAATCACTCCGTGTCGGGGAAATGTCTACCACGGACACGCCGTCTCGGAGACGCGTCAAGCGTCGACCGTCCATGTCGTAAAAAGGGCAATGTCGGCTTTCCACAAAGTGGGAACCAAATCACTCCGTGCCGGGGAAACGTCTACCACGGACACTCCATCTCGGAGACGCGTCAAGCGTCGACCGTCCATGTCGTAAAAAGGGCATTGCCAGCTTCCCACAAAGAGGGAAACAAATCACTCCATGCCGGGGAAACGTCTACCACGGACACTCCGTCTTGGAGACGCGTCAAGCGTCGACGCGTCAAGCGTCGACCGTCCATATCGTAAAAAGGGCAGTGTCGGCTTCCCACAAAGCGGGAACCAAATCACTCCGTGCCAGGGAAAAGTCTACCACGGACACTCCGTCTTGGAGACGCGTCAAGCGTCGACCGTCCATGTCTCAAAAAGGGAATTGCCAGCTTTCCACAAAGCGGGAACCAAATCACTCCGTGCCGGGGAAACGTCCACCAGGACACTCCGTCTCGGAGATGCGTCGACCGTCCATGTCGTAAAAAGGACAGTGTCAGCTTCCCATAAAGCGGGAATTAAATCAAGTCGCCTCCATGCGAAAGAAAATCCATCAATTTCATGCACACAACTCACATGTGAGGTGTGCATTTATTGATGGGGGGCACTTTGTTGGGGTCAAAAATTGCACCCCGGTTGACCAAGTCAAAATCAAAATCAACCCCAAGCAAGCATGCCCAAGCCCAGATCAAGTGGGCCCATGTCCGAGTCGAGCCCCGCGACCCAATCTCCCCATGCCAAAATGAAATCATGTAATAAATAATCTTGATGTAATTTTTTATGCATGAATGTAAGCAAAATGGGCATAAAGCCAAATTTTTGTAAACCCCATGGCTCATGTGCAAAAGAAAAGAGCACATGAGGCATGAGATGGGCAAAATGCCATTTTGTAAAACCCAAGGAGCTATATGTAAATGTGTAAGCCTATATAAGGCAACTTGATAATGAAATAAAAAAAGAACTTTTCATTCTCTCAAACTCTAGGGTTTTTGTGCCTCCTTCTCATTCCTCAAGGTTCTAAACCTTCTTCCCTTTTTTCTGAATTAAATCAAGAGTTTCTCTTCCTTTTCCAAAAAGAAATAGTTTTTCACCACAAAACCCTTGAAGGAGAACGCGGATCTTCCATCAAATCTCTAAAAGGGGAGATTTATAAAATCTCACCCTTTTTTCTCCAAGATCCAGCCAATAAAGAGGAGGAAGAAGGAGACCCACCTCCAAAAACCACACTTTGGGGAAGATCCAGGGCCTAAGGGAGAAGAAAGGAGTCCCCTTTCATCAGCTCCGAAAATATCTTAGGGGTTTAACTCCTCAAATATATATATATATATATATATATATATATATATAATAATAAATCTTTCTATTTGGGAATACAACTCCCAGTGCAGGGTTTAAGCCCCTTTGTCTTCTTTGTCAGGAGTTCAACTTCAAAAGTCAATCGGGGAACACAGCTCCCAGTGCAGGAGCCAAGTCCCTTTTGCTGCGCCCAGTGCCCATGTGCCAGGCGCGGGCGCCCCGCGTGCCAAGCACGTGAGGCGCCAGCGCCCAACACCCACGTGCTAAGCACGTGAGGCGCTAGCACCCGCGCGTCCTTTGGACGCTATTCTTCTTTTTTTATTTATATACACACACACTCCACAACACTGTCCCCGTTAGAAAAAATTTCTAACAGGGCGCTGCGCCGCACCCCGCAAAGGGGCTGCTAGCCCCTTGACCCACAGCCTGCTATCTGGGTAGCGGAACCCCGTAAACTCTGTGAGGCTCCCGATATATCCAAGCCCCCCCCAAAACACAACACACGCCTACTGCATATTGAGTTCGCATGACCAGTTTGACCCGTCAATCGAAAGTTCTCTCGCTCCAAAAGCGAGAGGTAATTAACAGCAGCTTAGTCCGCGGCTGCCGGAGATTCAGATCCCCACAATCATTAAATCCCGGCCTACCCTAGGCAGAGGGAATCTGTAGTACGCCTGACAAGTGACACGTACTCCCATCTCAATGGGGTGACGAAAAACACCCTACAGTCGGTTCTTTCGTTCGGCAATCTCATTTTACTGAGGAGTATAAGAACACGAAGATTGGTGCAATATTCCACGTGTCTTACAAAATACAGTAAACTCCGTGCTGATATACTCCTTAGCATTATCTGAACGAACAACCTTAACCGAAACACCAAATTGATTAGAAGTCTCAGCAACAAAGGTTTTAAAAGTTAACAAAAACTCGGACCCATTATGCGGAAAATACAGCCAAGTCATACGTGAATGATCATCAACAATGTAACAAAATATTTATAACCAACCACACTAGGAAATTTAAAGGGTCCCCAAATGTCGGAGTGAACTAAAGGAAAAGATAAGTCATGTCTCTTATTAATTGAAGAAAAAGAGGAGTGATGATACTTCCCAAGAACACAAGACTTACAATTAAATTCTGATAAACTAATAGAAGATAACATAGTACGTAAAGACGAAAGGGGAGGATGACCAAGTCTCCGGTACCACTGGATAGTAGAAACAGCTGCAGACGTACTGGGAAGATGATCAACATAATACAGTTCATTCTTCTCATGACCCCCATCAATCCGTTACTTCGTCAGAAGATCATGTATCACAAAGTGAGATGGATAAAAAGTTACAGAGCAGTAGAATCATTTGTAAGCTGACGAATAGAAAGCAAATTTTAGTTTAAAGATGACACAATTAAAGCATTTTTAAGATGTAAAGAAGAAGTGATAAATCAGCAGAACCAGAAACAGGTGTAGTATTACCATCAGCCATGGAAATAAACTTATGAGGACTAGAAGCAAGATCAGATTGTCCGCCACGAGACATGTGATATGAGACGCCGGAATCAGCTACCCACGAATCATAATGAGAAAGTAAATATATACCTTACAGAGTGAAAAGGTTGGCAGGAGCTACAGAAGAGAGGAGACAACGTAACTGGCCCCACTGATCACTAGATAACTGTACCTGTCTAGAAGAACTGTCTGGCAGAAAAGAAAAGCTGATCAGTAACTGCGGGTGTAGATGTCTAGCAAGAGGCAGGTGTATCATCAAGGTAGCCATGCTTCTCCCAATACCAGTCTTCTCGATGATTAGTGCCGCCGCATTAAGCACAATAAAGACCGGATCGGCCACGACCGCGTTCACTTGAACCACGACCACGAGCAATCAGAGGAGGGCGACCACGGGATGCCCCACGGCCACCAGAGAAAGAATTCGAGGAACCACGTCCAGATTGAGTGTAGGTCTCCCGCCCACGGTCTCGAGTAACAAGTGTGATTGATATAAGCTCAGTAGATGTGGAAGAGACTGTCGGTATACGATAAATACTCGTCAATGAAGGAGAACCACTCGGAAAAAGAAAAAGGGAGCAGGCGCCCTTAAAGGTGGGTGGGAGTCGAACCAAGAGCAACGCACCAGCAAGAGATTCATGTTGTTTGCGAATGACAGCAGGGTCAGTGGAGATAGGCTAATAGACGTTCCATTGATCAAAAAGCCCACTGAAGAGGGCATCAAAATCCTGAATATCTTCTCCTAAAGTAGCCGTAGTAAAGATATGGAAAATATCATAAACCTTCTATAAGTTATCTTCAGACGAGTACAGAGAATAAAGGTGTGTCCAAACTTCCTTAGCAGTTTTCAAAGACATAATAGACGTATAGCAGCGAGAACCCATAGAGTTAAACAACCAAACAAGTACCTTGTCGTTTTAGAACGAGGTATCATAGTTAGGATCTTTGGAGTCAAGAGGAGCATCCGTCAAGTGGCGGTGAAGGTCTTTGCTGCTCAAGGCTCGTTCAACAGCACTGGACCATTGGAGGTAGTTCTTTACGCTGGATAGTGAGATTGTAGTCAAGCGAAGATCCATCTTGAAATCACCGGACGAGAGAGAGGCCGAGTTAACTTTATCATCACTAGAACCCATGATGAATGACGCAAAAAAGATGATCCCGAGAGAGAAATAGGTTGTCTAACTCACAACAAATACTAGAAGCACGATGATCTAATAGATCATGTAGACGGCCAGATCTCCAAGAGTAGCAGATGTTGTTGCAGATGTTGCTGCTGATATTCAAAGGTTCAACAAGTCTCCAATAGATCGTAGAGGAGGGTCGATGGAGGGAGGTCTTCGAAGGTTCGAGTGTTATGGAGGGACATCCAGGGGGTCTTCGATGATTCTGGAAAGGTCGATGGGTGGTCCAGGGGTTCTGGAGTGGAGGTCGATGGGTGGTCATAGGGTTCTGGAGGGCCGATGTAGGGAGGAAGGAGGACCGAAGAGGTCGTGGAGGGAGGACGAAGGTCTAGAGAGGTCATGGAAAGGTTGTCGAGGGAGGAGGGGAGGGCCGGAGAGGAGGGAGGGTCTGGAGAGGTCAACGAGGGAGGAGGGAGGGCCGAAGAGGGGGACGAGGGTCTGGAAAAGGTCGACAAGGGAGGAGGGAGGGTCTGGAGAGGCCGGCGAAGGCTGAAGAGGGGGATCGAGGGTCTGAGAGTTGGTGGCGGCGGCTAAGGAAGGAGATCGATAGTTAGGGATTACGATTAATTAGGAAATTAGGGTTTCCCCTTGATTATTTTCAAACCTCTGATACCATGAAAATAATCAAGAGGAAATATTTATTGGCTTAATTAAACAGGAGTTCATACAAATCTATATATAGAGGGTTTATAGATCACCTCTCAATCTAATAACCAAATATATTCATAACTAATATCTACTAACTCATTATCCTCATAACTAAAATATAATAACTAATTATAATCTTATCAGGTATCTTCACTCTTAGAACAGGGTCAATACAGATGTGAACTTTAAAGGCATACGGCGCCTTCCCACCAAAAACGTCCAAAATAATTATTTCTCTCCGTTGGTCATCGTCGAGCAATTTTCTCATCAAATAAGCACAATGCTCCATGAAAGTTTTGAGTCTTTTGACAGTTTCACATTCGGCTGACATCTACTCATTATCCAAATTATCTTAAATTCTCCTAGACAGGAAAAAAACATGCAAGATGATTGATTTGCTATAGTAATGACAATAAGGTCCAAAAATAATATGCAAAAACAGTTTCAGCACAAGCTTAAAACTTTAAAGGATGTCTGATCGCAATCACACCAGTTTCAGAAATGGGCATTGCGATCAAATTGGCGGCAACAGTTATGGCATCTAAAAGAGGGAAAATACAGTTAAATATATGTGTGTGTGTGTGTTGGGGGGGAGTGCTCTATTGCAAACCGGTCCGCGTTTTTTAAAAACGAAACTCTCGGCATACGGCATATTTTAACGATCCGGTCCAATCAAGCTGATCACTACCCTACCCTCAAATATGTGTATAACAAATCAAAGGTTTTGAAGACCTCCAGCTTATGCAGCTTATGCATCGGATAAATTTTATATTGCATTATCGAAAGACATTCATTTTTGCACCCATCGATGCATAGGCTGGAGGTCTTCAAAATCTTTGATTTTTCATACACATATATTTGAGGATAGGAGTGATCAGCTTGAACGGACCGGATCGTTAAAATATGTCGTAGGCTGAGAGTTTCCATTTTTAAAAAGCGCGGACCTGTTTGCAATGGATCACTCCCATATATATATATATATATATATATATATATATATATATAATGGAGGAAAGAGGTCATAGGAGGAAATTTCCTCCTATGGCGTCGAAAAAGTACGCCCTCTCTCATTTTTTCCGACGATCGGCAACCATTATCTTCATCGTTATCATCTAAGACGTGGGTACACCAAATTTCATGTGATTATATTGCTAAATCAACGGTGAAAAAGTTGTAGAATCACATTAAATTTGGTGTACCCACATCTTAGATGATAACGATGAAGATGATGGTTGTCGATCGTCGGAAAAAATAAGGGAGGGCATACTTTTTCGACGCTATAGGAGGAAATTCCCTCCTATGGCATCTTTCGTCCATTATTCTCTCTCTATATATAGTTCTCTATATATATATTCTATATAGAGAGAGAGAGAGCGAGGTGTGTTAATGAAGGAAACGTGTCGTAGGAGGGAATTTTCTCTTATGGCGTCGGAAAAATGCACCCTTCATGATTTTTTTCGACGATCGGCATACATCACCTCTATCTTTATCATCTAAGATGTGGATACACCAAATTTCATGTGATTATACCATTTTTTCACCGTTGATTTAGTTGGTGCAAAATTAATGGTTTACCGAAAACAAAACTTTTTACATTGCTAATTCAACAGTGAAAAAATGGTGGAATCACATGAAATTTGGTGTATCTATATCTTAGATGATAACGATGATGATGATGGATGCCAATCGTCGGAAAAAATGGTGGTGGTTGTATTTTTCGACGCCATAGGAGGAAATCCCCTCCTATAACCTCTTTCCTCCATTATTCTCATATATATATATATATATATATATATATATATATATATATATATATATATATATATATATATTTTGCTTGCTATGGTGGAAGAATGTGGATAGCAGAGATTTTAGTTTTAAAACTCAATTCTTAAGCATATCAACTTGTATCAGTTTACATGCAACAAAACAGAATATTTAAGATTCACCTGAGCTCATGTTCCAGAAGTTAATTTCATGCAACAGAACATTTTCAAACACCTCTTCAGCTTTTGCAACTTCATCGATCGGTGCATTTTCCAAGCACCTCTCTGCAATTTCCGAGAGAGAGGAAATACTGAGCGAAACCCGAATTTCCCCATCTCCGGCAAGTCCCTGTAAGTTCGTGCGGAGTCTTCAAGCCACTTTCTAAGCAAAAGGCGAAGCTTTCTTGGTACACAGTTTCAATGGCCCAAAAGGCAACGATGGCAACAATGGAGCTGACCTCTGGCATGGTTAGGCTTTGCAAAAATCTGACATAATGACATTGCAATGAATAATGATCAACTTCATATATACATCGCTCAATTAATTAATTCGATCAAGAAAAGGAGGTTAAGGGGACAAAATTCCAAGAAAAAATTGATTAAGAAATATGAGAAAAGGTTTTCTTGTAAGCAACATCAACTACTTGTATCATGACTGGTTTATGTGTAAAACAAACATAGGTCTATGATATGATACAAATATACAACTGAGCCTTTATCCCAAGCATATGGGATAGGCTACATGAACCAACACGAGTATCATGCCGGGTCATGCATATGGATCCTCCATCTCCACTCACTCCTATAGAACAATATACTTCCATTAAGGCCTTAGGCATCCATATCTTTTCATATCGCCTCCATCCACGTTTTCTTCAGCCACCCTTTCGTCCTTTTGACTTGGCCTAAATCAAGAACATCCATCTGTCGAAGGATCCATGTGGAGAAATATTTTCACATAATTTGGTTTATGGAGTTCAATAAACTAGTTCCACCAATATAAAAAGTATATAATGGCGGCAGATGTGTAATAGAAGGTTAAACAATGAGCTTGTTGATAAAAAAGATTGAGGTGGTTTATGTTAGGATAAGATGATGCAATATGCTCATAATGGTTTTAGTCATGTGAATGGTGACAATTGAGTTTCCACATCAGATATAAGGGAACATAGTAAGGACTGAGGGAAATCTAAATAGATATGTATTCAGGAAATGGAAAAAATAAAGGAGGAAGAAGAAAAAAAAGAAAGAGACACTGAAGTAGATATGGATTCAGGAAGTAAAAGAAAAAAGGACAAAGACACGATGATGATAATTTAACTAGGGATGCTGGATGTGCCTCGGGATGTAAATAACTAAATGAAACCAGCTAATGGATTGGGCCAAGTTCAAAATTGCTTGTTTATAATTGAGCTAAAGAAGGCTATTGATGGACAACTAATTTACTTTGGGATACATATATGTGATCACGTCAATCAATTTCAGACTTCAAATTTCGAGATGTGCATAATATCCAAAGGTTCAAGAATTCGGTTTCGGTTTCTCATAATTTTATTAATTTCGCTGGGTTTCGGTAGTTTCGCTAATGTCGGTTTGGGTTTCGATTTCGACGGTAACATAACATATATAAGTATAGATATATTAAATACTTAAATTTATGGTTTTATATTACAAGACAATAATCCTAGTGTTTAAAATCCAGCCTGATGCAGAATATGTTAAAAAGTGTACTTTGATAAGTATTAATATATATAGGGTTTGGATTCACTTTTTTGCGATTTTCTAATAACAAATGTCTACAATGATTACAATGACAGTAAAAATGGTATAAAAAAATAAATTTTTAAAGGTTTCAGCCGAAACGATATTGTATGGTTAGTTTCGTATCTGTTTTGGATTTCATATCGGTTTCCACCGAAATCGATACAAAACCTACATGGTTTCGGCCGAAACCTCAAACCTCGATAGTAACTTTTTTCTAATGTAAGGCATCTCTAGCTTGCATAAAGTTGCAGGTTTTCTTCCTCTCTCTTTTCTGTGGCAGCTTGATATCTAGAGTTTTATCCGCTCCTCCTTTTTTCTCGTTAGAGGAAATCATTTCCTTCTTTTGGTCTGAATTAGACTTAATGCTCCTTCAAAGGTTTACGTGTAAAGATCAAAATCTTGCATAAATACTAGAAAGTTGGAGAAATCGTGAGACAGCAAAGAAATAGAAAAGAAACTGAAAGGGGGTGAGTTTGATAATGTGAAAGGGCTGTTTGTAGACTTGTAGTTAATCACACACACATGAATATCAAGGATATATTGTACTAGTACAAATATTAAAAAAAATATAAAATATACACATATTATAACTAGTTTATACGAAGATATTAAAAACATTATCCTAGATTGTTCCAAAAATATATATAATAAAGTTTCACTTCTTGATGGAGATCGGGATTCTATTGTGTATCAACATAGCACGTGGCGACGATGAACATCTAATCAGTTAGAAAATAAATTGGGATCATTTTATTTTATTTTATTTTATTTTATTAGAGAATAAATTTTTGCTAAGGATTTAATTAAATCTTTAGTTATATTGTTGAAGATTTGAGAATCCCTTAGTTGGCAATTGTTATATTGTTAGAGATTTAAGGATCTTTTAGTTATCATTTTTTTTTTAGAAAGATTTTTAGTTGCTATTATTCATCTCTATTTAAAGAGATGAAGGATGTACTTTGAAGATGATTGAATTATGAAGAAAATTTGAGGATGTGCTCTTGCTTGAGATTTTGCTGTAAGGCCATATTTGAGAATTGGTGTAATGCCGAAATCCTAATCCTAACCCCCCTTTCTTGAACCCTAATTCCTAATAACCAAAAATCCCTACCAATCACAAATACCCAAATTCCTTATTGATTCAAGATCCGAAATATTGGCTTTTGGGTTGATTGTAAAATCCGGGTCTTCAAGTTCGTGGTAAAGGACGAATCTATGGGATCGAGCGGAATTGTTTTATTGCATGAATTTCAACACGATTTCTTAGGTCAATTTCTACCCTTTCTCTATAACTTGATTGTTTTTCTTGTTATTAATTATAATATCTCGTTTTAAATTTGTTTGCATCAATGTTAATGGTTAATATTGCGGATCTCAATTGTTTGCCATTATTTCATATAGATTTGCATTCTAGTTTAAATTTATTTCGCATTTGCTTCATACATATAGGTTTAAAATTTAAGGCTAATTAATTGTTAATTTAGGATTTTGCATCTGCTTGCTTGATTGTTCATCATGCATACATATTAGGAATTCCTAGAGCACTTATCCTACATCAAATTTGGTATCAGAGCATAAGCTTTAGATTTATTTTCGATCCGTAGCGATAAAACTCTAGGTTAATCATTTTTTAAAAAAATTAAAAATCGGATTTAAAATAATTTAAATTGATTTCATATTTAAAAAGAAAATCATTTTCGGAAATTAATTAGTTTAAAAAAAAATTCATATTAATTTTTTTCCTCATTTTCGGATTTTTAGAAATTAATTTCAGATTTGAAAACAAAAAAAGTCACATTAAAAAAATTCAAAAATTAGTTTCAAATTTAATAAATTTTCAGAATTTTATAAAATAAATTTCAGCATTAAAAAATTCAAAAATTAATTTCAGCTTTAAAATAAATTTTCAGAAATGAATTTCAGGTTTAAAATATTTCAGAAATTAATTTCAACTTAAAAAGAAATTTTCAGAAATTAATTTCAGGTTTAAAAAATTCAGAAATTAATTTTAGGTTTAAAAAGAAATTCAGATTTTTAAAAAAATTCAGAAATTAATTTCAGATTTAAAAAAAAATATTCAATTTTTTTTTAAATTCTAGGAAATTAATCTCGGGTATAAAATAAAATATGGGTTTTCAAAATTGCATTCTTCGCAACGGTAAGAATTTTCAAGAAAATATATACTTGTAAGAGATTATAAACCAACTCACACAACTTAATACACGATTTGATGCGTTAAAGGTTAGGCTTGACACGATGAAACCAGAGTTAAGACCTTAGAACAGCCTCGTCTTAGGGATTACGCATTACGCACCTCCTGCGAGAGATGCACTTAGGAGACGAGTAGATAATGATGATTAAGACGATTCAGATAGAGACAATCATCCTAGAAGACATGACCGTAGGCACAAATAAGATGACATCACGAAGAAAGTTAAAGTTGAAGCATCCTCGTTTGATGGGAAACACGATTCTAAGGTTTTTAGTGATTGGTTAATTATGGACCATTATTTTGACTGGTATAGAATGTCTCAAGGATTTAGAGTTAGGTTTGTGAAGATGAAGTTGTTAGGACCAGTAAGAATTTACTGGACTTTAATAGAGAGAATTAGAAAGGTCGGGAAGACCATCCATAGAATATTGGGAAGACATGCAAGATGGGTTGATAGAAAACTATTTACCATATTCAAACAAGTCTGGGGTTATTTCACATCATGATAGGTATAAAGTTTCATCTCATTTTACTTATAAGAAAGTCACTAGCTATTAAGATGATATCCATGACTGTCACAGTCCAAAGCATTATGAGTATTTTGATAATCGTAAATATAATGCACCAAGGCAACAAATCAAGCCCCCCAAATCCATATCTTATTCACCATCTAACACAGGATCTCGCCAAGAGTCCATAAAGACAGAAAGTCTAAGAGAGTCTAAATGTCATCTTGTAGAGGTTCGCCATATTTCGATCGAGTCTACTAACACGAAATATGTTGACACTACACACATTTCTTAATGATGACTCTTCTGTAGAGACCCTATAATATACTTCCGAGGATAGTAAGGTGATATTAGAAACTCCTTCTGATAAGCTACTTGTTGAGTCATCTATTGATTTGTCAGCACCTATTGAAAGCCCTTCTGAGAATTGTACCGCGATCGGATCACCTCTTTTAATCATTCTGTATTTTCAGGTGAATCCTATGAATTCTGATGTATCAGTCTATATGTTGACACATTAGGATAGATGTTACTAGGATTGTACTTAGATCCACTATAGCTGCACTAGTTCCAACATCTGAGATAGAGCCTCAATTTCGTTCACGCACACCTGGACACAAAACCACAACTGCTTATGTCATGGATTCTAAAGTGTTGGTTAAGCCTCATTGTTGCAGTGTGTTTCACCATTCTTGCATGTATAGAAATTTAATATTTGAATGGTTGATGCTAACATTTGGTTTATCTAAAGCGTTGGACACACATCATTCGAGGTTGTTACCGGTTGCAAACCTCGAAAACCTATAAATCTGTTAACCATGCCATTAGGTTATCGGTATGATACATTAGCTGAATCATTTGCACAATATATGCATGAGTTGCATTCTGAGATCTGCAAAAAGATAGCTATTAGCAATGATAATTACAAATCTGCAGCAGAAATTCAAAGGCGATTAAAAGAATTTACAGTCGGTGATCGAGTATTGGTTAGGGTGAGACCTAAGAGGTTCCCAAAGGGAACTGTGAAGAAACTCCATGAAAGAAAAACAGGTTCGTATTGAGTTTTACGGAAAATTGGTTCCAACGCGTACGAGCTTGAATTTCTACGAGATCTAGGATTCAGTCAAGTAGTCAATGTGGAGGACTTGACACCTTATTTTGATCCTATCACTTACCATACTACTATTCCAAGGCCGACAACACCGAACCATAAGCCGACTATCACCAATTTTTTCAGCAGAGGATATCTCATCTACTACTCCAAGTTCTTTAGTACTGCCTCCACCTTTTCCACCAAGAGGGCATTCCAGACCAGAGATCGAGGACGTCTTAGATAACGAGATTGTTTCTACTGCTGATGGAGGATATCAGAGATTCTTAGTCCGCTGGCGAGAACATGCAGACTCGGATTTTTCATGGTTGCATACAGAGGAGATCGAGAGGATTGACCATGACTTGTTAGCGAGATATCACAACACTTGTTCATCGGAGATGAATGCTTTCAAGTCGGGGAGAGTTGATGGAGATCAGGATTCTATTGTGTATCGACATACCACATGGCAATGACAGACATCAAATTAGTTAGGAAATAAATTGAAATCATCTTATTTTACTGTATCTTATTTTATTTGATTCGAGAATAAATTGCTAAGGATTTAATTAAATCTTTAGTTATATTGTTGAAGAGAATCCCTTAGTTGACATTTGTTATATTGTTAGGGATTTAAGAATCTTTTAGTTATCATTTTTATTTTAGAAAGATTTTTAGTTGTTGTTATCCATCTCTATTTAAAGAGATCGATGAAGGATGTACTTTGGGGATGAGTGAATTATGAAAAAAAATTGGGAATGTGTTCTTACTTGAGATTTTGCTGTGAGGCCATATTTAGAAATTGGTATGAGGCCGAAACCCTAATCCTAATCCCTTTTCTTGAACCCCAATTCCTAATAACCAAAAATCGCTTTCAATTACAAATACCCAACTTCCTAATTGCTTCAAGATCCGAAATATTGGCTTTTGGATTGATTGCAAAACCCGGGTCTTCAAGTTCATGGCAAAGGACGAATCTATGGGATAGAGCGGAGTTGTTTCATTACATGAATTTCAACACGATTTCTCAGGTCAATTTCTAACCTTTCTCTATAACTTAATTGTTTTTCTTGTTATCAATTATAATATCTCGTTTTAAATTTGTTTGCATCAATATTATTGGTTAATATTGGGATCTCAATTGTTTACCATTATTTCATATAGATTTGCATTCTGGTTTAAATTTATTTCGCATTTTCTTCATGCATATAGGTTTAAAATTTAGGGTAGTTAATTGGTAATTTAGGGTTTTGCATCCGCTTGCATGATTGTTCATCTTTCATGTATATTAGGAATTCCTAGAGCACTTATCATGCGTCACTTCTACTTCAATTATACATAATTTGGGCTTAATTACATTTAAACAGGTCAAGCGTGAGTGGTTCAAGCTTGGCCTATTCACGTTTGAAACTTTGATAAGTTGAAATCAAAGAACTCAAGTGAACTAAATATTAAGTTGGGCCAAGTTCACGAGCAACTAAGTCAGATTTAGTGGCCAACGAAAAATTTAGAAAGAATAAAACAAAATCATGTGCTGACCACAAAAAAATTGGGATAAAAGCTTTTTTGTTGACTTGTTATTGTTATAAGTTTATAGCTACCGTATGATAAAAAAAGAAGAATCTTAATAGCGAGGGGATAAAGTTTGCATTTTGTTGGAGATTTCTTTTTCCATGTTCTTTTGACATCAGAAAGTACCTGCAATAGTCAATATTTGCCTTTTGAGGAGCAGTAGTAAGTAGATGAACATCCCATTTGGATGCTTCCTTTTTGAACCATGCAATCTCATCATTCAGAGAAGCCACACCGCCTAAAATTAGTTCAACATCTGATTGGTCGTCTGATTGTTTACAAGACTTTAGCAGAACACTTGCAACAAACGGGACAAGTTCCCTCACAAATATGTAGTCCTGCCCCTGCAAATGTTTATAACCAGAATCAGATCAACTAAATGAAAGAAAATTATCGTGACAGAACAAGAAGCATGTAACAAACTGACTCAGCAACGAGTTGAAGGAATTAAAGCTTCTTTACTTTGAGTCGTGTTTTTAAAAACTGTTAGATATGGAAAAGCGTTAATTTTCTTGGTACACGGTTTCGATGACTTTCTTGAGTAAGCATGGTGAAAGCTAGATAACACAAATACATAAACATGAAAGCCTTTTTTATAGCTTTATATGAAGGCCATGTTTGGTATATTGCTGGAAAGATGCAGCAATTATCATGGGAAAGGAGCTCCAAATGCATCGTTCATGCAACATTTTGTTGAATCTCTCGACCAGAAATTAAAAGGCTAATTGAAATAAATCTCTATCACATTTGCTCGTATAGAAAGCATGACACCTCCCTTTCTTTTCAAATTCTACGCTTTACTCCTTATGTTAACAGATGTGCATTTTACATTCTCATTCAAATTCTTAATCATGTAATGTCGGTTAAAAGTGGCAGAAGAAGCAGCACAAAGTCAAGTATGTTTTGAAAATAAAAGATTGCAGAAATGGGATTAATCAATGCAGGTTCAAGTATGGGGTAAAGTTCATCCTCTGAAAAGAGCAATTTAACCGAATTATAAAAATAGTTGTTTTCGTTAATGTACAGCATTCAAAAGAGATTCATATGCTTAAGGTAGCCCTACTACTGAATGGAATATTACAAATAAAAATTCTCGATTTCCTTCGCTATCTACCAAAAATAACAACTCTATGTAAAAGCTAATCCCTCAATCTGTTTTTCTTATGCTACTCGAAACAATTGTCTATTTTGTTTTCATTCGATATCATATATTCACATTCCCGTAACAACCAGGGGCCTGATTGGTTAATTGCATCAAAGATCCAACTTTTATATAAAAATTGAGCTCCAACTCCATTCTTTTCCTTTGCTTACATGTACATTTCACTAAATCTTCTCAATTACAAACTTCGAGAAAAAAAAGTTGTTTTTTAGTGACATCATAGCGCGATCAAAGTTCCCAATGTTGCTGAGTTTGCATAATTCATTAAAATCGAGATCAAAGCACGGAAAATAAAACCCTAATCTTTAATAAGTCCTGTAAAAAAATAGTAATTATGGGGAAATTAAGGGGAGACTTAAGCATACGAGCCATCGTTTGATAGCGGCGAAGTCGACGGTGCCGTCGCCGATGCTGACGATGAACGGGTGCCGTGTCGCCCGCTCGTACATCGGACGGTGGCGGCTCAGCCACGTGGCTATCGTCGCCGTCGTGCCACCGCCGCCCCCTCCATCTCTCGATTTCGACTCATAACGGGTGAGGGTTCCGAGCATACGGGATTGGTGGTACACGTGCGATGCACGTGTTCAAAGGAGGAATGCGGAATCGATAGCCTAGGGAAAAAATCTGTTATATTCTAAAAGGTAAACTGTCAAAAAATAGATACCAAGCAATTTCCCAGCTGACAAAATGCCCTGGCCCGAGACGCTTGTCAAAACACCCTGCGAAGGTTTTCGGTTGTCGAAAAAAACCTTGTCTGCGGTATGTGTATGGCTGCATGCTGTATCCAGTTATTATGTGATATCTATTTAGTTGTTGCGATATGTATGGGCTGTTTAGATATAGCAGGTAACTGTATATACACTACATGAAAATTTTCCGAGGTTTTGTCAACCGCTTTGAGCTCATGGGTTTTTTAATCAGCGAGAAAACCTGCTGAGTGTTTTGACAATTTACTCTTTTCAACTTGATTAAGATGTTCCAGTATATATACATTAAAAAACAATTATATGATTTCGATACATAAACTTGCATTGAAGGGTCGTAAATTTCACGGTTAAACAATAACAGAACGATATTCGCAGACAAGTCAAAACGTATCGATTATATGAAAACTGGTTCATATATGCTTTAAGCCAGAATAAATCAGATGGGCAATGCCGATCATTAAGAAAAGCAACGAAATGCTGATTTATTTTTTTACCAATTTGGGAGAGAGACCTCTTCAAACTTCTCTAATTGCCCTGAACCGCCGCCGTTCCCCAGTTAAATCCTAAACTTCAATTCCATGGCTGTTGGTTTCCCATGTCTAATGGCCTAACCACAGTTCTCCTTCACCAGATTAAAACTCAACCGTCTCATTTTGAACCCCAAACCCAAAATCGATACCAGATCTTCTTTCTTCTTCTCTTTTCAAGTCTCCAGGTGATGATGCTCGATATCGGCGATCTTCCAGATCATGACACGTGACAGATAACGTGTCCCAAAGCTCAAAAGAAAGGACCTACGGTGGCCGACCAGGCCGCTCCTATGCCCGTCCTACAAACAAACGCTGGCTTACATCCGAGCTCCCAGCTCAATTGGCCTCCTCGGCCTCCATGCTCGTCTCCGGGCTACCGCAGAACCAAGATACCTCGGCTCTCCCGCTCGTCCGCGAGCTCTCCCGCCGAGGTCATCTTCCTCGGTCTCATCGACCGACCGACGGCAGCGCTCACAGGAGCAACCGCCATCCCGCGAGCCTCGCCATACGCGAGATATCCGTCGGCCACATCCCACGCTCCACGCCATCACAATCCCCCATTAACGAGCATGTCTCTCCATTAATGGGAGATCTCGCTCATCACGCGAACGTGACGTCGGGAGTGTAACGGCCGGCGTGATTCTCGCGTATGCCCTACCTGCTGCCACTGCTATATAAACCCCTTCTTCAGACGGTTCAAGTAAGCCATTTTGACTCCGCTAAGCCATTACTCTGCTCGGATTTCCTCTCTAATTTGACCGTCGGAGGGTCCTCGGTGGTACAACCGCCCCGGGACTTCCTTGCAGGTAGCTCGGCCCAAACAACCTCAAACCCATTGAGATCCACACGCTTCAGGAGCCCGCCTCCAGATCCAACCCCAGCCGTCCATCGCCGCCATCAGCAGATCAACGGAAGGTAACATCTCGGCGTGATCCTGGTAGCGTCAGCTGGCGCCGTCTGTGGGAAAACCGTGATTCCACAAAAACAAAAGTTCATATTCCGATCTCAACCTAATGGCGTGTGTTGGGGTAAAAATTCACACCCCGGTTGACCGAGTCAAAGTCAAGGTCAACCCCTAAACTAGGTGGGCCCAAGCCCAGGTCAAGCGAGCCCATGCTCAAGTCGAGCCCGCGGCCAGCCTCCCCATGCCAACAACGAAATCATGTCATAAATAATTTTTATGTAATTGTTTATGCATGAATGTAAACAAAATGGGCATAAAGCCAATATTTTGTAAGCCCATGGCTTGTGTGCAAAAATGAAATGGCACATGAGCCATGGGATAGGCAAAAAGCCATTTTGAAAAGCCCAAGGGGCTATATGTAAATATGTAAGCCTATAAAAGGCAACATGATGATGAATAAAACATATACTTTTTCATTCCCTCAAAAAACTAGGGTTTGTGCCTCCACTCTCTCTTCTTCAAGTTCTTTCTCTTCCTTTTTATTTTCCAAATAAATCAAGAGCTCAGCTCTTTTTTTTTTTTTAAAACTAAATAAAGTTTTACCATAAACCCATCTCCCAAAACTCCATCAAGAGAAGAAAAATTGTCTCTTTTTTTATCATCCAAGATCTAGATCTTGGAGTTTCAAGAGAACCCATTTTGGGTATCTTCTCAAAAGAGAAAGGAGAAAATAAAATTCTTTTGGAGTTCAACTCCACAAATAAAATTCTTTTGGAATTCAACTCCACCACCAGGAAAATTATTTTGGAGTTTAACTCCACTACAAAAATTCTTTTGGAGTTTAACTCCACAGTAAAAATCTTTTGGAGTTCAACTCCACAAATAAAATTCCTTTGGAGTTCAACTCTACAAATAAAATTCTTTTGGAGTTTAACTCCACTACAGAAATTCTTTTGGAGTTCCCATCACATGCTGAGCATGTGACCCTCCATGTCACATGCTACCATGTGACTCCCCCTTAGCATGTAAGGGATCACATGCTAGCATGTGACCCTCCTTGTCACATGCTAGCATGTGACCCCCCCTCATATGAGGGGTCACATGCTAACATGTGACCCCATTTTTTTTAACAAAAATACAAAATTCTCTTTTTTCTTTTCTTCTTTCTTCATCTTTTTTTTTAATTTAAAATAAAAATAAATAAATATTAAATAAATAAAAATAAATTATAAATAATATTTTAAAAATTAAAAAAAAACATAATTATTTTCTTTCCTTCTTTTCTTTATTTAATTCTTTATTTATTTAAAAAAATATTTAAAAAATATTAAATAATATTTTAAAATTTTAAAAAATAATAAAAATAAATTTTTATAAATTAAAAAAAAATCTCCAAATATTTATTTACTTATTTATTTTCGTTTTTATATATATAAAATATATATATATGTATATATCTCTTTTTACAAGTGGAATAAAACAAAAAAAATACACACACACCAACGCACCGCATATTGAGTTCGCATGACCAGTTTAACCCGTCAAATCGGAGGTTCCTTCGCTCCAAATGCGAGGGGTAATTAACGGTAGCTTAGTCCGCGGCTGCCGGAGATTCGGATCCCCACAATCAATAAACCATAGTCTACCCTAAGCAGGGGGAATCTGTAAGGCGCCTGACAAGCGCGCGCGTATTCCCATCTCAATGGGGTGACGAAAAACACCCTACAGCGTGCGATCATCACGACGATCCAAGCACTAGCCACCGCCTCCCTCTCAACGGAGGCGCGCACGAACCACCTCCACCGAACGCCATCAACGCCCTTGCCGGCCGGATAGACCGACTTGCGTCCGTCATGGAGGCGCCCATCTGCGTCCAAACGTTAGGGCAAGATCCCAAGGTCGCCGCTCCCCCGCTTCGGGACTGGGACCTCTACAGGGGGAGAGAAGACTCCGCTACATTGCCGACCACCACCTCGCTACCTCCCACGGCCGCAGATCTCCCGGGCCAATACATTCTGCGACCCGCTGGGCGCCCCACAGCTCAGCACCGAAGTCCGTCATCAGAGCGCCTCGCCCTGAGATCCTTCGTGCACCTGACCCCCCTCCCCCCGAGGAGATGTCGGTCAGCTCGCCTGCTCCCAGGCATGACCGACACCCCCTCCCACGACGGGGTCGCGCGGACGGGACTCGCCACGGCGGCTCAAAGACTACCTCGCCGGGGGATCTAAGGAACCTCCTTGAGAGGAACCGGGGCCACGTCCAGACACATGTCTCTAACAGCAGAGGCCAGGGATCAGAATGTGCCGAATCGTCGGGGTACCACGGCCGACTCGACGCTCTCGAGAAGAAGATCGAAGGTATGCATCGAGAAGATCACTATTCAAGCGACGGGGTTAAGTACGCCGCCGACTCGCTCACCAAACCGTTCACCGAGGAGCTGCTTACTGTCCACGTCTCCTCTCACAACAAGCCCCCGAAGATCTCCCTCTTCGACGGCAAATCTGACCCGAAGGACTATTTGGATGCATTCACCGCGGGGATAAGCTTCCAGGACAACTCCGACGCCGCCCGGTGCCGAGTTTTCCCGGCCACTCTCATCCGCTCCGGACGAGACTGGTTCCGAGGACTCAAGCCGCACTCGATATCAACTTTCGATGAGCTGGCCACCCAATTCCTCGGCCACTTCGTCAGGAACAGGCGGCAAAAACGAACAGTTGACCATCTCTTCACGATCAAGAGCGGGGACAAGGAGACGTTCAAAGCATACGTCACCCGCTTCTACAACGCCCTTCTCGAGGTCCCAGAGCATTGGGACGAGACGGTCATCACAGCCCTGAGGTATGGTCTTAGACACAAGGAGTGGTTACGCTCCTTTGCACTAGCGCAACCCAAGACCATAGCCGAGGTAAAGGCCTGGACCGAGCGCGAGGTCCAGCTCGAATCTAAGGTGAATGCAAGTCTCCCCCGGGCAGATCAAGCCGGCCAGAAGAAAAGGGCAAGGGAAGAGAGAAGGGGACCTGAGCGGCCAAAACCCTACCTCCCGAAGTTTCAGGAGTACACCCCGATCAACGTCTCCCAGACGGTACTGCTTGAGGAGACTAAGGGCGATGGGTTCTTCAAGCTCCCCCCGATCTCGTGAATGGACTCAAAGCGAACCCGGGGCCCCTACTGCGGTTTCCACAGGTCGCTAGGCCACTCCACGGAGAGCTGTAATCAGCTTCAAGACTACATCGAGGAGCTCATCCGTTCGGGGCACCTCGCGACATACTTGCGAGACAAGCGGCAAGCTGACCACGAGCAGGAACAGCGTCCCCCTCCCGGCGAGCTGACGATCGGCCAAATTATGGTCGTGTCAGCGGAGCATACGTCGGGCACCTACGAAGCTCAGCACCCTGTGCCGGTCGCGGAGGCCAACCGGTGTCCGAAGAGCTCGAGCTTCATGAATAAGATCATCTACTAGCATGTAATTCTTTTGTCAAGGCAATGTAAACCTTTCTCAAGACCTTTCTGTTTATGTAATAAGAAGAGGTAAATAAAACATTGCAAAAAGGAAAGAAAATTTTCGTTTATTCAAAAGGGTACTATAGGCTCCTCAGCCGTACATCAAAAAAAGGGAAAATTACAATAGCGGGGGAAGGGGGTGCAGAGAACACTGCTCGTGGTACTCTGAGGATATTTCCGTCAGCCGGGCCCTCGCGGCATCTAACCTCTGCCGTCGATGCCCCCGCGAACGTCGGCATCGTGCCTCAATCGGTACCACTCAAGGACGAGCGCCGCCGAGCGATTTAGCCGATTCGCAGAGATCACGCCGAAGCGCCTCAGAGACCTTAGCTTGCCAACGACCTCGTCTTTCAGCTGTTCGGACAAGGGGTTGTAGAGCCCCAGCGACGCCCTCGTCTTTCAGCTGTTCGGACAAGGGGTTGTAGAGCCCCAGCGACGCCCTCCAGATGGAGTACATCAACAGCTGAAGTAAGGGGGGACACCGGGGGAGCAACCGGCCAAAATGATCCTCGATGCGTCCTATCACCAACTGCACCGTGTCCTCAGTACAGTACCGATCGTAAATGTACACGTCCTCGAAGTTTATGATCTCGGGGATGGTGAAAGGGAAGTCCTCCATTCTTACGTTTCGGGTGTGAGGAAGGGAGTAATCAACATTCCTCCGTTTTATATAGCCCACAACGCCCCCGGAGTTCAACGGTCGCCCGTTTCACCCGCGACTGTGCCGCCACGCGGCAGACATCGCGCCGCTCGATGCGAGATCGAAACGACACTACTCCGGCGCTTCGTGTTCCCCACGCGATCATGACACGTATCGCCGGCGACTGTCCCTCTTCCTGGTACTCGCACCAAGGAGGACGGAGAGAGACTCGCCAAGAGGCAACTGAGCAGCTTCACTGCTCGGTCCATCCTTAGTAGGCCTCCCACGGCCCCTCCAGCGCTAAAGATCGAAGCCCTCATCAAGAGGCGGTCGAGCGGTTACCCTTGTCACGCCCCGCTTCCCAGTATACGGGCAAAGGACGCGACGAGGCCGTTACGTATTTACTGTGAAGTAAATACGCTAAGCATATCTAAGCAAATGCACAAGAGACAAGATATAATAAAACAACAACTTTATTTATTCATATTCTTTTTGTACAATGCATGGAAAAGTAAATACAACTGAAATAAAAAGCAATGCCTAAACAATGGCATAACAGAAAAGGAAAGGTACTGAAATGGAAAGTGTATAATGAACTAGAGCTCGGGGTCTTCACTGAATTGGTCCAAGTCTTCACTCGTGGGCTCGATCTCTGACGTGTCCAGATCACTTGACGACATTCAAAGAAGAAAGAAAGAGAATGTCGTCAGCGAAAAAATCGCTCGGTAAGTCCCAAAGATAAGAGAGAAGTAGAATAGACAGAGAGTAAGAGAGAGAGTGTAGCTTTTAAAGTTGTATTATATTGTATTAGTGTTAACGCTGTTGTTTGTAGCTTGGTACAGAAGGATACCAGTGTATACGAGAGGAGTCTCTATATGCTAGAGACTAGGGCAAATGGAATTACAATACTCCGTTATACAACCCGGAACAACGGCAATTGGATTCAGGTTAGGTGTCTTAAATCTTGCAGTCTTGTACCACTTTTAACACCTTCCTTACCAATCTACCCCTTAAACCCCGTGTTATCTTGTTTGTATTGTTTGTATTGTAACTTGAATTGTATTGTAATATAGATTGTATAATTGGATGACGTATCCAGATCACTTGACGACATTCAAAGAAAAAAGAAAGAGAATGCCGTCAGCGAAAAGATCGCTCGGTAAGTCCCAAAGATAAGAGAGAAGTAGAATAGACAGAGAGTAAGAGAGAAAGTGTAGCTTTTAAAGTTGTATTATATTGTATTAGTGTTAACGCTGTTGTTTGTAGCTCGGTACAGAAGGATACCAGTATATACGAGAGGAGTCTCTATATGCTAGAGACTAGGGCAAATGGAATTACAATACTCCGTTATACAACCCGGAACAACGACAATTGGATTCAGGTTAGGTGTCTTAAATCTTGCAGTCGTGTATCACTTTTAACACCTTCCGTACCAATCTACCCCTTAAACCCCGTGTTATCTTGTTTGTATTGTTTGTATTGTAACTTGAATTGTATTGTAATATAAATTGTATAATTGGATGACGTGCCGAAACCATGATACCAGTAACCGGATGTAACTGTATAATCATGTAAATGGATGTAACTGTAGAATCATGTAAATGGAATGTATATACATGGTTCGGTTCGGTCAAGTTGTATAGATTGATAGATTGAATATATGGAATAATGGATTCATGGATTCGTGTTGAATTGTAATATTGTAGATTGTAGATTGTAGATTGTAGATTGCAGATTGTACTTGAATCATATTCAAGTCAGATTATAGAGAGACTCAATCTGAGTCTGATAATTAGAAAAGTAAATTGAAGTCCTGATTGTTTTGATGTTATCGGTAACCGCTGCACATGGGCGGCAGAATTTGTGTCTTTTTCAAAGACGATTACCGTATTGATAACACCGTTGTTAAGTTGTCTACCTTAGATAGACAAGCACCCACTTCTCCGGCTCCCTGAGGCTCAAAAGATTGGTCCCGCTTAAACCTATGCTTACTAGGGTCCTTAAGGTAATTTATAGAACTTGAGGGGGTTTTATGTAAAAAATACTTTTATATACTTTTCAAAATACACCCCAAGTATTTATTATTCGTCTTTAGAGTTGTAATAGATGTAGATTTTATATTGTGATATTTCTAATGAAAATATCCTAATTTCATAAATAAAGGTATTTATTTGTAATATTGATTTGTATGGAATTCATGGTATTTTAGTGTAAAATGATTCTTATGACATTTTTAGAAAAAGTGGAATATTTATAATAATTTAAAATAGATATTTTTATGTTACATATACATATATTTATATGAAAATAATTTTAGTATATATATAATATTCTAGAAATCTCGTTTTCTTAAGATGTCGTATTTTAAATCTTTCGAGACCGAATGCTCCTTGCGGAGGTCTGCATCTCGCACTACTAAACCCGAGGATGTACGATAATCTGCACCATCCTGAACGGGTTCCCCAAATGCGTTGTAGCGGCGCTTTACAAAGATTTATATAAATACTAATCATTAAGGAAAAATGGTTTTATTAATTATGATATTTATTTGTAAAGATGTCGATTTCCCGTATTCTATGTTCCCGAGGGTATTGTGCTATGTTGCATATGAGTGTGTGAGGGATGCCGGGAGTGAGCTCAGGCGACTCGGGGATTGGAGTTGGTGAGTCGTGGAGCTCGGGGCTGCAGGGAATCGATGCAGTGGCACTGGCTCTGGCGAGGTCGGCTGAGGCGACGGGTCGGAGCTCGGGTGAGGTGCAGGGACGAGGGAGTTGGGTTCTTCGGCGAGATGCGGGGGTCGACGCTGATGGTGGTGGGTGCTCGGGTTGGTGGTGATGAAGATGAGGCGAGGGTGTTGGCGGATGTGGTGTTGGGAAGGAGGAGAGGGAAAGTTGAGGTGCTCGGCGGGCAGTAGTCAGAGATGGGAGTTTGGGTTGGGTGCATGGGTGCTGTTGGCTCGGTGTTGGAGGAAGACAGAGGAGAGTGAGCAGAGAGGGGAGATGAGGGAAGAGAACGGGGGAGTGAGAAAGAGACGTTGGAGAGAAGAAGGGAGGTAGGTGCGGGGATCCCGGGTTCGTTGGCGACGAGATCACGTCGACGTGGAATCATTCTCGCGGATGTGAGCACGAGGAAGTGGAGTCGTGGGGGGAAGAGCCGTTGGGCCTTGGAGCTGTTGGGGGTGACGCGAGGGATGGGGTTGTCGTGGGGCTGTTCCCCTCCGAATGATGGCGCACAAGACTGCGAAGTCCTGACGCTAAGATTCGGGACAGATGCTATTTGGTTTTATCCGTCCACCTCTCCGAAGATGCCAAGTTGATTTAAAATACCGTGTATCGGAGGTTTAGACGGATGCGGCCGATTTAGCATACTTCGTCAGATTCCCCCTCGTTCGAGGTGTTTTTGATTGTGGGGACGCTCTTCCCTGCAGGCGTAAGCCCCTGCAGTTAATTACGCTATCGCATCGCGGTAGCTACTTTCTCCTTCTCCAGAATTTTACTTCGTGTCGTGTGTGTTTGTTTTGTTTGTGGATGCCCGTTGATTATATACGGAGACTAAGTTATGCCATCGCCCGTAGGACGTGGATTAGTCCAAATCCGTATTTACTTAGATTTGGGTTTGGTGTTTTAGTTTAAGGATACGTTAGCCATATTGAGGCTAAGATCAACTTAAACGTTCGTTAAGGATACGTTAGTCTGATTTGAGACTAAGATCAACTTAACGGGATCGTTTGGATCCGACAAAAGAGCATTTGGGGGCTCTATTATTCCAGTTTCGGGACATAGTGGTCCATTGTATGCATGGTCATCGGGACCCGTCACCTCTCTGACGTCGTTGAAGGATTACAACGATATGTGTCAGAGGAGTTCGGAGATGTACCCTTGAACCAAAGTTGATTGGGGGTTTTATAGTCCAATTTGGGACTAAAGTCTGTTTGAATGTTTAAGGATACGTTAGCCATATTTGAGGCTAAGATCAACTTAAACGCTCGTTAAGGATACGTTAGTCTGATTTGAGACTAAGATCAACTTAACGGGATCCTTTGGATCCGACAAAAGAGCATTTGGGTTCTATTGTTCCAGTTTAGGGACATAGTGGTCCATTGTATGCATGGCCATCGGGACCCGTCATCTCTGTGACGTCGTTGAAGGATTACAACGATAGGTGTCAGAGGAGTTCGGAGATGTACCCTTGAACCAAAGTTGATTGGGGGTCTTATAGTCCAATTTGGGACTAAAGTCTGTTTGAATGTTTAAAAATACGTTAGCCATATTTGAGGCTAAGACCAACTTAAACGGGATCATTTAGATCCGACAAAAGAGCATTTGGGAGCTCTATTGTTCCAGTTTAGGGACGTAGTGGTCCATAGGTAGTTTAAGGACATTGCAGTCCATTGCAAGTTTAGGGACATGGTGGTCCATATTCCAGTTTAGAGACATGATGATCCATGGGTAGATTAAGGATGCATAAGTCCATGGGTTTAAGGACCCCACAGTCCATATGGGTGTGTTTAAGGACGCATTAGTCCGTTAGTTTAAGGACGCATAAGTCCGTGGGTTTAAGGACCCCACAGTCCGTATCTTGGTTTAAGGACGCATAAGTCCATGAGTTTAAGGACCCCACAGTCCGTATCTTGGTTTAAGGACGCATAAGTCCATGAGTTTAAGGACCCCACAGTCCGTGTTGATGTATGGTTGTCGGGACCCGTCACCTCTCTGACGTCGTTGAAGGATTACAACGATAGGTGTCAGAGGAGTTTGGAGATGTACCCTCGAACCGGATGTAAATTGATTTAGGAGAGCAGCCGTGCTCAGTCAATTTAATTCGAGGACTTACGGCCATGATTGGGCTAAGTCCAGTTGGGAATATTCAACGTTTTTATCTTTGGCCTATTAGGCCTGTGCTAGGGCTTTGCCCTTGTTTAATAATGCACTGCATTTTCTTTCGGACTGCATAGGCCTTTTTGATTTAGGCTATGTCCCTTTATTTATGATGCAGAGCATCTGTTTGGGCTCTGCCCTTTTTTAAAATAATGCATAGCATTTAATTTGGCCTGTTAGGCTTTTCTTAATTGGGCTCGGCCCTTCTGTAAATAATGCAGTGCATTAATTATCTGACATTGGCTTGTCAGGCGCTTTGCGCCAATCATTGAGCGCAAGCGCATGTGGAGGTGACACGTGTCACGCTCTGGTGAGCGCGAGCGCAACAGCGCAGTGCACTGCGTCAACGCGCTGCGCTGTTGCGCCGCTAACACGTGGCGCTCTCTGGTGGCTTGCGCCAACCCAGCAGCGCAACAGTGCAGTTTTGCAAGTGCAAGACACTGTTTCAATAACTTGATCCAATTTTGGATTCAAGAAAAGAATTTTTCTAAAATTCCAGAACCAATGGTTCATAAAAAGTGCAAGGCACTGTTATTTTTTTTTTTGAAGATCATTGATCTTGTTCTTAGATCAATGATCTATTCAGAAGAAATTCTTCTATTTTATAAAGGTTTTTACCTTTTTCTTGAGTTCTTTTCAAAATTCTTCAGAGTTCTCTCTGTTTTGAAGTTCTTGATGTTCTCAATGTTGATTGATCTCCTTTGAATTGGGGTCTAGGGGCCTTTATATAGTGCCCATAAATTTGTTAAATTTTTTAAAGAGATCATTCTCTGAGTGATTTGGGGAATTTTCCCCATCGTTGGATCTTTGATCCAAGGGCTTCTGTTTTACAGAAGACAATCTTCTTGTTTTAACAAGAACAGAAAGATCTTTGATCCAGGAGCGCAAACGCCCCACCGCTTGACACGTGTCACACAGCGCACAGCGCAGCGCAACTCCGTTTGCGCAACTGCGCTGACACGCGTCGCTCAGCGCACAGCGCAGCGCAACTGCGCTGACACGCGTCGCACAGCGCACAGCGCAGCGCACCTGCGCTGACACGTGTTGCGCAGCGCAGCGCTTGCGCAACTGAAGCGTTGCTTCCTTTAATTTTTGTTTTAAATAGAGCCTTGCTCTGATTGGGCGCGCTGCCTTGGGCGCTGCGCTGACGTATCAAGTTCTGACACATGGCGCGTTGCGCGCAGCGCACGGGATTTGAAGCGTTTCTTCAAGTTTTGAATTTTTGAAATTCAAACAGAGCTTTGCTCTGATTGGGGGAAACAAATGCCCCCCCACCGTTGCGCTCACGTGGCGCGCACGTGGGTGCAGCGGTGGCAAGATCTTGGCCGTTGGATCAACGGGTGAGTTGAAGGGGCGCAAGCGCCTATAAATAGGACCCTTGGTCCTTAGTAAATGTTTTACCATTTTAGAGAATCTTGATTTTCAGAGCCTTGCTCTTGCTTAAGAATTTTAGAGCCTTGCTCTCGTTTCTTTCCAAGAACTCCAGAGTTCAAAACCTAGAATCATTTTAGGTAAAATTTAAATTAAATTAAATTTAATTAACAGAGCCTTGCTCTTATAGATCTTTGATCTAAAGAAAACCCCTTTGGGGTTTCACCAACAGAGCCTTGCTCTCAAGAGTTCATAGATTTACAGAGATCTTGTTTCATGGGTTTTAACCCATAAACAGAGCTTTGCTCTTGGATAAATGCAGATCTTTTTGATCTGAAAATGAAGAACTCCTAAGAGTTTTCATGGATCTTTGAGATCCCAAATTTTTTAATCTTTAGGAGTTTAAAGAAAAAATTTCTTTTAATAGATTTTCTCATCATTATCACAGAGCTAGGCTCTTTTAAGGAATTTTATTCCCTTAAGACCAGAGTTTGACAAGTGTCACTCTGTGACAGAGCTTTGCTCTGAAAGAGGAGATTTTCTCCTTATCTCTAGGGATTTTTATTAATGAGAATATTCTCTTGGGGATTAATTGACAGTCTCATCCAATGATGGGTTTGTCCTATTAACTGATGCACTGTCATCCAGATTTTGTGGGTCCCCATTTGGTTCCCTACCCACTGCATTGCAGTGTGGTGTAAATTTTTAAAATGCCAAGCGTTGGAATTACAACACTGACGGCTAATTTTTGTCCCTCCACAGGAAACATGCCTGTTGATCTATCATTCCCGTTTGTTCGCTCGGAAGGAGGATTTCCCCAGGCACCAGTGGACCGAGAGGTGCTCACTTTCATCAAGGATCATGACCCCGAGCACAAGAACCTTCACTTGTTGGGTAGGTGGTATAACGATATCATCCAGGGTCGCCGAAGCTTTGGTTTCGCTACGCCGTCCGAGCCCATATTTTCGACCCCCTATGCGGATGAACCCCCGGTGAAGTATGCCGTGGAGGTCAAAAATTGGAATTCGGATGACCTCCTCCAGCCTGCAATTGGGGCTATTCCCGTGCAGCCGCCGCCGGCTATAGACATTTTGGGGAGGCGAATCTGTCAGGGTGAAGCACGCCCTTGGGGACAGGCCTATAACACTGGATTGATCTCGCACCCGCCCGCCGGATATTTGCAGTAGGCCCAGTACATCTTATCAGTGAAGAGGACTCATCTGATGAAGATTGGTTTGTATTCGGCCATCTACGTCCCGCTCTTTGAGTATCCCTCTCCTCCAACGTGGTGGGTTAAGGCTTTTATTGAACAATGGAATATCCCCACCCACACCTTCCTGACGACGGACAGGGAAGTTTCTATCTCCTTGGAGGAGTTTGCTGAAATCTCGGGTCTGCCGATGAGGCTGGAGCATTACGAGGAGCTGCTTCCTCCTGACGAATATGTCTTTGCCACCAAGCCGTTGGTGTTTGATATGACGCCGGAGAACGCTATTCAGCACCAGTTTCCGGGCTTGGTGAAGGTGCTGGAGATCTATGAAGGGCTCTATCTAGAATCGGGCACCCGGGGAGTCAGTTTCGTAGATTTTATCGCCCGCTTCATTCGACCGGAGTTCCTATCGGAGCGGAGCGAGAAGTTCGCCCAGCTTGATGACCCTTTTGGCTTCGGCTTGGACCGCCGACCCACATCGGAGGATGATCACAAAGACTTTTATCTCCCCAGTGCCGCCGTCATGCTCTTGTCAGAAATCACCGTCCCGGGGATGGATGAGGAGACCTTTTTTGTAGGGTTCCTGGGATTGTGGCTGTGCAGCTTTGCGCTCCCCATGCACCAGCGCCACATGCGGCCGTCTGTTTTCTACCCAGCGCATCGGATGGTGGCTGATCTGCAGTTGACAGTAGGAATCGCCGGGCTGGCTCACCTTTATAATGGACTTAGCATAGTGGCGGACGCTAATGAGCCTGGGGTGCAGCCTGCTAACTTCCCGATGCACTACTTCACCTCTTGGATGGAACTGCATGTGCACGGGGTGTTCGGCGCCCACAAGATCCCTCCGTTTTTTGAGAAGTACAGACTCCTAAGAGTCATGCGGTTGGTCGGCGCTTCGATCGTGGTTGCGTCTCCGCGGGAGGCTAGAGGGTTGCTACTCCGTCCACACCTGGTCGGAGCGAAGATTTCTTTTTTGGATAAAGTCATAACCATAGGCTCAGAAACTACCAAGTCGGTGGTGCCGCTGCGCGATGACTTCAAGGACGGGGCCTCCGTACTGAAAGCCCGGGAGATTCTTCACCTCTACTCCATTCGGCCGGGCTACCTGGTTTTCCGGCAGAATGAGACGACGCTTTTCATGTGGTATAACCCTTACCGGTTCGCTCAGCAATCGAGCTATCACTAGGGGATCCCGATGGAAGCTTTCTTGGAAAAGCCCGTGGCCAGCCGAGAGGGGATAAAGAATGCAATACACCATTTCATGCGGCTTAACACGGGTTCCTATTTCTTCATCAGCGAGCCGAGCTGCGTCCCCAAGGTGCTCAACGCGTATGTGGCTTGGTACGCGCATGCAATGGGTCCGGTTATCCTTATGGAGAAGCGCATGCTGGTTGACCGCAAGGGTGCGCCTTCCGACGGCGATCGTAAGGCTCCCTTGAAGCCAAGGACCCCGGTCATTCCTCCGCTGAAAGATGCCGGAACCGTGCCACCGCGCGTGTTGAGCCCTCCGTGCGGACTGCCGCTCCGTGGTACTGCGGATGTACCACCAGCGCCCTGTGCTCCAGTGGAGACGGTAGATGTGGTTTCGCCGGAGTCCGGCGTGGGCGCATATATCGGGACCCGCCGCCCTAGGGTGCCTGCAGAGCGCAAGTCGATCTCGGGTGCGCCCAGGGCTGGTGGGCAGAAGAAGAAGAAGAAGTCGCTCCTTTCTCTCGACGCGATCCTCGGTTTAAAGCCTCAGGCCCCTCTTACCGAAGGTATAAGCGAGTATGGCAGCAATAAAGGCTTCTCGGTAGACCCGGCAGACACTGACCTGGCGGCTGCCATTGCGGCTTCTGCGCGATCAGCGAGGCTCGAAGCGTGGTTGGATAAACTCGCTCAAGCAGGTAATCATTAGCTGTACTATTCGTCATTTTATAGCATTTTTATTATTATCTTCGATTAATGCTTTCCCCCTTTTCTAACAGGTGTCACTACCGAAGAAGCCGTCGCTGCCTCTTTAAAAACCTTCCAGGAGGAGGAAGAGAAGCGTGCTTCAATGGGCATCGGTACGTCTCGCCTTATTAAGTTTTTTATCCTCTTTTCTGATGGTCAACCTAACCTTCTTCCTTTGCTTGTTTGCAGGGGCTGCGCCAGCTGATGCGGGGACTCTCCCCGGGCCCGCTACTGAAGTCCCAGTCTTCTCAGGGCTGCAGCGAGAACCTCAACTCGACAAGTCGACGAGGGATGCCTTGAAGGATTTGGAGGCATCCCTGTTCACAGACGAGGACGTCTCAATGAAGGAGGATTTGAAAAGGTATGTCTCAACGGCCCAGGAGGAGAGAAAGCGGCTAAGGCGCGAGGCGAAGGCATGCAGGGCTGCTTTGGCCGTGGGAGCTGGCCCAAGCACCGTCTCTCGTGCTGCTACTCCTTTGGAAGAGTCTCCGGTCGCCCTGTCCACTGCTCATAGGCGGGCGTTGCGTGCAGCTCGGGAGACCAACGATCAGTCCACCTCAGGTAGTGTGTCTTTCAAGATTTTATTGTAAGAATTGTAAACCTATCAGTTCTTATATATCTCGTCCTGCAGGGCAACCGAAGGGGAGGCGGAAACCGTCGAGCCTAAGGGGACAGAGGAAGAGGCACCGGCCGAACCTGAACCGACGGTGGGAAACGTCGCCGGGGTTGCTGAATCTGAGCTGGGGGCTCAGGGAGCTGCACCAGAGAAGGTCGTTGATGCTGAGCCTGAGGTGGCGGCAACTGAGCCTGGGGCAGCGGCGGGCGGAGCATCTGAAACTGGCGACCCCATGGACGAGACAATGGCGACCGCCGAGCCCGAAGAAGTAGCGGGTGAGATGGGCGTGACTCCCGGGGACGAGCCAGCCGCTCTTTCTCAAGAGTCTGGCAATACTCCAATCACTGCTCTCCCCGTCTGCGGTCCTCCGCCGTCTCCTGGTCATGCGAGCACGACGACAGCCCCTGTCGAGTCCGGTGATGAGGCCACGGGAGGTGGACTCATATCGATGGAGGGGGAGACGCCTCTGTTTCGGCCGGCGGCTCATCAGGTAAATCTCGAGTTACTGTCCCTTTTTATCTTGCAATCCTTTCTGACAAGTTTATCTTTGTTTTTAACGCAGGTGCGGCCAGTGCTGATGCTCCATTACTCGGGGGAGCGCCGTCAACTACTACCTTGGCGGTGGTCACCTCTCAGCCTTCCCTTGTACCATCGCAGATGTTGGAAGGTATGGATTTGCAACCCATTAGTTTTATCTTTCAGCTGCATAATTTATGTACTAATGTCGTACTATTGCGTCTTTTTAGGAGTGCTTTTTGATCATCTCTATCAGGTGTTGCACCCGCACTTCTCCTTCCCATCTGAACTCGCTTCTTTCTCCAGTGGCGCTGGTGAGTATCGTTTCCAATTGATGCTTTTCTTTTTTCAATAATGGAATTATTTCTGACTCTTCCTTGTCCTAATTGCAGTGCTACAAATCGAAGGAGGAGATGAAAGATCGGTAGCGCCACCGGCCCTCCCGGCCTTGCCGCCTGCTGCAGTTGGTATAATAAACTATCACATCGATGATGTTTTTTTGTATTTCTTGAATCGTCATCTAATCGTATTTTGTTCTTTCAGCTGTCGTTCCGATCCCGGCGCCCTTTGAGTCTCGCGTTATGATGCCGGCAGGCCCTTTCTTGAGACGTCCGTCTTCAAAGGGTGCTGTAATGAGCCTAGGCATGCTGAGCGGATACGTCGAGGAGCTTGACGCAGATGCTCTCCCATCTGATGCGGATTTTCCTGCGAAGGTTAACCCGATGTTGGCGGCGCTTGTGACTTTTCATGATGGAGGCGTTGTCGAGCTTTGGGTTAATCACTGCAGGGAAATCGAGGTCCGCCTGCATCAATCGGAGCTTATGCGCCCTGCTCCCGAGACCTTAGCCGCAAGCAATCAAAGAGCAGCATGGATTGAGCAAAGCGCTTCTTACTTCCATCACCTGGAACAAGAAGCGACTTTAAGGCTGAGGGAATGCCAAGAGACCTCAAACGAGACGGCTCGTCTGCGCGCTGAGGTTGAGGCGAACGCTGCCCAGGTGAAGGTTATCTTCGAGGGCCTTCTAGAGCGTATCTCTAAAGGGCTAAACTTGAAGCGGGAGCTTGATGCCGCCGAGCGTAACGCCCAAGGCCGCGAAGCAGCTCAGCAGGCCGTCGGGGAGCAGCTTGCATCCTTCTTGCAGCAGCGGGCTCAAGTGGAGGCGGAACTGGCGGTGACGGCCGACCAGGAAAAGGCATGGAAGGAAGTGCGCGAACAACTGATAGGGCTATTTAAGACGCTTCCTTCCGAGTAGTTACCTTTGTATCAATATACTTGTAAAAATTTTCTTTTTCGAATAAGATGTATCCATTCTTTATTCTTTTATACGATTCACCTTGTACTTGATTGAATTAATAAATAAAGATACACACATTTTTTTTTGCAATGTCTTGTACTATTTCTTTGCTTTCTCCCTTCTCTTATTATCGGCATGCTGTCTTGATAAACATGGTTGACAGATAATAGAGTAAGCATCTTGATTTCTTCAAGAGATAGCGATGGCTTAGGCCGCAGGTTCAGATCTGTCGCCTAAGACCTTTCAACTCTATGAGCCGTGAGGGTCTCATAGAGACTTTTCTCCCTACGGATCGAGAGGATCTCGTAGGTGGATTTTCTCCTTAGGAATCGTGAGGATTCCTAAGTGCGTTTTCTCTTATAAGTCGTAAGGATCTTATAAGAGAATTTTCCTTCTTACGAGTCGAGAGGGCTCGTAAGCAGTTGTTTCCCTCCTTATCGAGATTCAACTCTGGAGAGTGAGACCCGTGGATAGTATGCAAGAGACCGTTTTGGGCCGACTTGCAGGGTCCCAATGCTTAGGAAGCAAGTTTTTTAATCCCCGCCGCCTAAGGCTTTGTCTTACGAGTCGAGCCGCATCGAGAAGTTCTCGCAAAGACATCAATTTCTTCACAAGTCGAGACGAATCGAGCATTTCTCACAAGAATATCCTAACGTCACAGTTAACCTTTGCTCTTTACGACAGAAATCCGTTAGGGCCTGTGGTACTTAGGGTTTTGGCCGTCGTACCGTCGCATCAGCTGATATATTCCTCGATAGGCAATCGTGCTGTTCGAGTAGCCCTGCGACTGCTGTGTCTCTGATCCCTTCGGGGGATGGACAAGACGTCTTCAAGCAATCCTCCTTGGCAGTTTGACCGTCGGAAGAGCAAGCGTTAGGAATTTTGCCATGCCACTTTTTACTTGAGGTTAGGCTCATTTTGGAGAGCCCCGATGAGTCATAACCACTCCGCGCTGGTGTGGGATGATCTCCGATAATCTTTCAGGTTTTATGTGAGTTGCCGTCAAGACCCTGAAGGTAGGAATTTGGCCTTTGCTTCGTTTGTTGGCATCACGTCTGCTGTATCGAGACGAATGTCGCGGTTATCTCTAGGTTGCTGGTGAACCGTCGAGGTTTGGAACTAGGGATTTTGCCGTGGCTCCATTAGTTTGATTGTCGCGTCTGAACCCTGCTGGAGGAAAAACGCTGGGGTGACATCTCGTCTGCTGTATCGAGACGAACGTCGAGCTTGTCTCTAGGTTGTTGGTGAACCGTCGAGGTTTGGAACTAGGTATTTTGCCGTGGCTCTGTTTGTTTGATTGTCGCGTCTGAGTCCTGTTGGAGAAAGAATGCTGTGGTTACATCGCGTCTGCTGTGTCGAGACGAATGTCGAGGTGGTGACCATTCCACGCTGGTGTGGGGTGATCTCCGATGGTCTTTCAGGTTTTATATGAGTTGTCTTCAAGACCCTGAAGCTAGGAATTTGGCCTTCGCTTCGTTTGCTTTGGCGCGTCCGAATCCTGTTGGAGGAAGGGCGCTATAGTGACATCTCGTCTGCTGTATCGAGATGAACGTCGAGGTGGTGACCACTCCGCGCTGGTGTGGGATGATCTCCGATAGTCTTTCAGGTTTTATATGAGTTACCGTCAAGACCCTGAAGCTAGGAATTTGGCCTTTGCTTCGTTTGTTTTGGCGTGTCCGGATCCTGTTGGAGGAAGAACGTTGTGGTGACATCTCGTCTATTGTATCGAGACGAACGTCGAGGTGATGACCACTCCATGTGGGATGATCTCCGATTGTCTTTCAGGTTTTATATGAGTTACCGTCAAGACTTGGCTCCGTTTTCTGATGGAGCATGGGGAGGGAAGATGTGTCTCCTTCTTTGTTTGCGCCCATGGATTGTATACAGGGATTGCTATGCTATCGCCTGTAGGGCTTAAATTTCATTCATCATTTTTTTATTATTATTTTATTTCCGTGATGCTCTATCATTTCAGCTTTTATATCGCGAAGGTCACGATTGCCCAATCATTTCGGCTATTTTTCGCGGCGCCCAATCATTTCGGCTATTTATTTTACTTTCACTCGCTGCTTTTTATTGCGAGTTGCCCAATCATTTCGGCTATTTTGTGTGCATACGTTTTTACTTGCTGATTTTTATTGCAAGTTGCCCCATCGTTTCGACTATTTCGTATGCATGTGCGGCCTGCTGGCTTTTCGCTGTAAGCCTGGAATTAGACACCGATTTCGGCATCAGCATCGCTACAACTGGAATATTGCCAAGAGCGAATCATCATTTGCCTCTGTCGATGTCGAACAAATGTGGCTTAGCGAACAGGGTTAAGGTCCTGTCGACTAAGGCTTTTGACTTCATGAGACGTAAGGGTCTCACAAAGGTATTTCTCCTTATGAGGCATGAGGATCTTATAGGTGTGTTTTCTCTTCAGGAATCGTGAGGATTCCTAAGTGTATGTTCCCCTGTAAGTCGTAAGGATCTTACAAAAGTGTTTTCTCTTTATAAGTCGAGAGGGCTTACAAGGGTTGTTGGTTGTACGAACATATCCCTAGTCACGGATGGGACTTGGTTAGGGAAATGTTTATTCGCGCCCGTAGATTGTATACAAAGGTCAGTGTTGAGCCATTTGTAGGGCAATATCAAAGGTTGTGGGGGTTGCTTAAGCACAGGTTTGGGTCTCTGTAACTTAAGACTTTCAAATCTTATGAGCCGTGAGGGTCCCATAAGAGAGTTCTCCTTACGAGTCGTGAGGATCTCGCAAGTGTAATTTCTCATTAGGAATCGTGAGGATTCCTAAGTGTGTTGCTTCCCTGTGAGTCGTAAGGTTCTCACGCAGGTGGTTCTCCTTACAAGGTCGAGAGAACCTTGCAAGTGTCTTTTAACGAGGTTGTGCCCTTTCGGGTTTTCACAAACACTCGCCGGTAGTCCTGCTGTTTTTACTCACGGAGCCCTTTCGGGTTTTCATCCGTGCCCATTTTACTTATGGACATACCGTTTTTTTTATTCTCTCTCTCTCTCTTTTTTTAACGAGGTCGCGCCCTTTTGGGTTTTCACGAACACTCGCCAGTAGCCCTGCTGTTTTTACTCACAGAGCCCTTTCGGGTTTTCGTCCGTGCCCATTTTGCTTATGGACATACCGTTTTTTTATTATTTTTTTTATTCTTTATATTTTTTTATCTCGTCAGCCTGAGGATGCTGCGGTAGTAATTTAAAGACGTTTCGGTCGTCAGCTAGTTTTAGGACGTAGTGGTCCGTCATTAGTTTAAGGACATTTCGGTCCGCCGTTAGTTTAAGGACGTTGCGGTCCGTTGTCGCCGTATTCGTGGCGAATCTCTAGTTTACTGACTTTTCGTTCTATGGGGCTTTCTCTATGAATGAGCATGATGCCCCCGGCGTCTCCATCTTTCCCATCGCGTGCGGTTGTGGCGAGCTCATTTTCCAGTTTTCGGATATGACGAACTTGCCTTGTTGGTATTGATCTTCAACCCAGTTTTTGAAGACGTAGCAATCCTCGATCAGGTGACCTACCGTTTGGTGGTAAGGGCAATAATCGAGATCGTTGACATCGCCTGGCCACAACGGACGTTTTGGACTCAGCAGATTGATGAGTCTGTCGCGCACTGCCAGCTCGAACAGTCTCCTTGTTTTATCTTGAGGAAACGAGTAAGGACATTTCAACTTTTCCTGGAGGGGTTGCCGCTTGTTGTTTCGGCAAACAACCGGTCTAGGACCACTCGATTGCTGTTGAGTATTGGCTATGGGGGCCGTTTTTCCCTTCTCTTTATCCTTTTTGCTCGATCCTTTGTTCGCGAGGCCGAGATTTTTTCCGAGTAGCGTGCGATTGCACGGCTGAACGTTCTCGCAACTCCTCAATTCTTTCATTTTTGAAATGGATTCCTTGAGGAGAGGGTTGAGGGCAGCTTCTTCGTCAGAGTCGCTTCCGAAGGTGATAATTTGCGATCCCTTGGAGTCAGCTATGTGACAGTCGTCGGCGGCTCTTTTGCGCTCATCTATCGCATTTTTCTGATGTCTACGAGCTCCACGCTTTGTCCTGTTGAAGTGTTGCTTTTGAGCGACATACCCTTGCCACCAACACTTAAAAGAGTCGCAGTCTTCGATAGGATGTATGATCTTCAGATGATATAAGCAGAAGTTAGGATGCATCTCTACTCCACCGAGAGTATTTTCTTCAGAAGGTGGTAGCTTCATTCCCACTGACAGGGCTTTAGCAAACCTTTTCCTCGTCTTGAATTTGTTTTTATCCGCAGCGGATGACTTTTGATTTGACGGGAGTGCCTCGACCCTTTGGTCTAGTCGGCGGTGTTTGGCTTCTTCCAGTATGGCCATCTCACATTCTTGATTGGCTTTAACTTTCAGACGAATCTCATTCAGGAAGGCATCGATCATCTCGTCTGACGGCCGCAGAATTTCTGGTTCAGGGTCCGCCCTCGGTTTCTCGGCGCAAGGAGCCTCTTCATCATCCACCAATGAGTGAGAAATCACATGACAACTCGCTACGTAGTCTTCGGATTCATCTGATGAGTCTTCTCCATCGTTTTTGTCCTCAATAAAAGAACAAGCTGCCCCCATCGTGTCCGTCTTCTTTGGAGTGTGCGGCTGTGGTGGGTTTACCCTCCAGTTTTCAGACAGCGTGAACTTGCCTTGTAGGTACTGATCCTCGATCCATCTCTTAAAGACGAAACAATCCTCGATCGGGTGACTAACCGTGTGGTGGTAAGGGCAATAATCGGGATCATTGAGATCACCTGGCTGCGACAGACGTTTTGGATTCGGAAGATTAATGAGTTTGTTGCGTACTGCCAGCTCAAACAGTCTTCTCGTTTTATTCTGAGAAAACGAGTAAGGACTTCCCAGTCTCTCCTCGAGGGATGGGCGTGGACGCACGTTGTTTTGGCGAGCAACCAGTTTTGAGTTGCTCGGCTGCTGTTGAGCATTGGCGATGACGATCGCTTTCCCTTTTCCTTTCTCATTTCGAGAGTCTGGTTTTGGAGGAGACGGTCCATGGCCCATCTGGTCTATTTGGGCTAATTTGTCGATCAAGGCCTGGAAGGTGGTCGGCCTGAAGAACATCATGAATTGCGAGATGGTCGCTTGCGGATCGAGAGTGCCCACGAACATGCCTACCGCAGGTGCCTCTTCTATGCGTTGTTCGCATTTCGACCATAGGTTCCGCCATCGTGTTGCGTATTGGACCCACGTTTTGCTTGGTCTTATCCTGGCATTTATCAGTGCTGTTATCGAGGTGCGTTCACTAGCACTCACGAATCTTTGTGTAAACAGTAGCTCCATCTCCGCAAATGTTTTGACAGAGTCGTTAGGTAGCTCTGAATACCATTCAAAGGATGTTTCTGCTAAGCTGCCGACGAATTGGCGAAGCAACAATTTGTCATTGCCTCCAGTATTTCCGCATAAGGCCCTGAATTGAGCGATATGCTGATGTGGATTCCCTGTCCCTTTATATACGTGGAACTTAGGGATCGTATATCCCGGCGGGTAACTAATTTGGTCATACCAGCCCGGATAGGGTCGTCCAGTTCTAACAATTTGCCCAGCCGCTTCACTCGCCTGATGAGCTCGTATTTGCTGAGCTATATAGTCATCCAGTGCGGCTTTGGAAATGGTTTCTTCCTTGGCCGCTGAAAGAGCCGGAGGAGGATTAGATGTCTCCCCTCTGTCGTCTCCAACAATGATCGGAGGGTCTTCAGCTGGAGGGTCCGGGTGTAACATCATCCCAACAATATCTTGGAAGAGGAGCGCCATTTGTTTTATGTTGGCAGCTTGTTCCGCTGCCTCTTTGTCCTTCTTTTCGAGGACTCTGCGTAGATAGTCAGCGTCAGTTTCTTATTCATGACGCTGCTCTGATGATACTTCCGAACTTTCTTTCGGTTCGGTAAGTGCAGCTATCGCAATCATCATTTCCTGAAGCTTCTGTTGCTGCTCCTGGGCTTTTGTCACAGATCGGGTGAGCGGTCGGTGACCCGTCGAAGCGCGACTTTCCTCCTTTCCGGAAGCCATATAAACAGTGTGCACCACCATGCCCCCAAACCTGGAGCGTTTGTGTTCAGCGCTTTTACGCTTCACCATGTTCACAGGGGCTCTTTGAGGCCTCCTTTTCCTTTGAGGGATTGGAGATGAGGGGGTCGTTGCAGTGGGCACCCAAGTAGTTGTTGCTTTTTGTGGCTTGATGGAGTAATTCTTCTCCTGCCGCACTTTCATCTTTTTCTGTCGGCAGAGATAGTTTTCATCAATCACCGACTCCTGGACCTGTCGCCAGACTTTGTAAATTTTAGAGGACATCCGTTGAGGGGGCTGCTCTAGCTTCTTCTCCGGAGTATTCTTCACAGATGAAGGAGTTCGTTTCAACACCATAGTAGGAGAGTTTCTGCGCACCGTGTTCAGCAATTCAAAGCTGTTTCCAGTCGGAACAGCAGCCTCGATCCCCACCATCGGAGCCGGTGACGTAAATCCAGAGGGGGAGTTGCCCCCAGCCTTCCTTACTCGATGCCAGTGGCGACGTCGAGCGCGTCGTGCGGGTGGAATTGATTGAGCCGCAGGGGTGACCTCCTCATGCCCCCTGTGTTGGTCAGAATCTGCTGGTATCAGCCTTTTAAAGACCGACGTCCGTTGAATGGGGACGGCCAACCTCTTAAAAGCAGACTTCCGAGCAGGGGAAGCAACCTTGGTGATCTCGCCTAAAACTGGAGTAGGGATAGCTATCCGCTTCGGGATAACATCTTCTGGTATTGCTGGCTTTTTCATGGGCCCGTTGGAGCTCTGACCTAGCCTGTTAAAAACTGAGGCAGTGGAGTTGGGCGACCCGTTAAGAGGGACCGCGGCAGTGGTAAGTCGATCAAAGACTGACTCCTTTGGGGCTTCTTGCAACGTTATTGGGGCATTGAAGCTCATTGGTGAGAGCATAGTCCCGAAGAATAGTCCAGTGGTGGCTTGAGTTACCTGCTCCACTGGCATCTTGAAAAGAGAGGCCGCTTGGGGCCCGTAAGTCACTCCTCCAGCAGAGACCGAGCGAGAGTTGCAGTTGCAAGTAGTGCAGTTTGAAGCCATTGATCTTCTGTTTTCTGCACGGAGCAAGACACCAAATCTCAGTACCTCGAATCCACAGGCAACCATAGCAAACCGCGATTCGTTCGCGAACACGACACACGAAGTGTGGAGTGGAAAGAGGAAAAGGTCCCACCGGGCGTGCCAGAATCTGTTCCCCTCCGAATGACGGCGCATAAGACTGCGAAGTCCTGACGCTGAGATTCGGGGCAGATGCTATTTGGTTTTATCCGTCCACCTCTCCGAAGATGCCAAGTTGATTTATAGCACCGTGTATCGGAGGTTTAGACGAATGTGGCCGATTTAGCAGATTTCGTCAGATTCCCCCTCGTTCGAGGGTTTTTTGATTATGGGGACGCTCTTCCCTACAGGCGCAAGCCCCTGCAGTTAATTACGCTATCGCATCGCGGTAGCTACTTTCTCCTTCTCAAGAATTTCACTTCATGTCATGTGTGTTTGTTTTGTTTGTGGATGCCCGTGGATTGTATACGGAGACTAAGTTATGCCGTCGCCCGTAGGACGTGGATTAGTCCAAATCCGTATTTATTTAGATTTGGGTTTGGTGTTTTAGTTTAAGGATACGTTAGCCATATTGAGGCTAAGATCAACTTAAACGTTCGTTAAGGATACGTTAGTCTGATTTGAGACTAAGATCAACTTAACGAGATCGTTTGGATCCGACAAAAGAGCATTTGGGGGCTCTATTGTTCCAGTTTTGGGACATAGTGGTCCATTGTATGCATGGTCATCGAGACCCGTCACCTCTCTGACGTCGTTGAAGGATTACAACGATAGGTGTCAGAGGAGTTCGGAGATGTACCCTTGAACCAAAGTTGATTGGAGGTTTTATAGTCCAATTTGGGACTAAAGTCTGTTTGAATGTTTAAGGATACGTTAGCCATATTTGAGGCTAAGATCAACTTAAACGCTCGTTAATGATACGTTAGTCTGATTTGAGACTAAGATCAACTTAAAGGGATCCTTTGGATCCAACAAAAGAGCATTTGGGCTCTATTGTTCCAGTTTAGGGACATAGTGGTCCATTGTATGCATGGCCATCGGGACCCGTCATCTCTGTGACGTCGTTGAAGTATTACAACGATAGGTGTCAGAGGAGTTCAGAGATGTACCCTTGAACCAAAGTTGATTGGGGGTCTTATAGTCCAATTTGGGACTAAAGTCTGTTTGAATGTTTAAGGATACGTTAGCCATATTTAAGGCTAAGACCAACTTAAACGGGATCATTTAGATCCGACAAAAGAGCATTTGGGAGCTCTATTGTTCCAGTTTAGGGACGTAGTGGTCCATAGGTAGTTTAAGGACATTGCGGTCCATTGCAAGTTTAGGGACATGGTGGTCCATATTCCAGTTTAGAGACATGGTGGTCCATGGGTAGTTTAAGGACGCATAAGTCCATGGGTTTAAGGACCCCACAGTCCATATGGGTGTGTTTAAGGACGCATTAGTCCGTTAGTTTAAGGACGCATAAGTCCGTGGGTTTAAGGACCCCACAGTCCGTATCTTGGTTTAAGGACGCATAAATCCATGAGTTTAAAGACCCCACAGTCTGTGTTGATGTATGGTTGTCGGGACCCGTTACCTCTCTGACGTCGCTGAAGGATTACAACGATAGGTGTCAGAGGAGTTCGGAGATGTACCCTCGAACCGGATGTAAATTGATTTAGGAGAGCAGCCGTGCTCAGTCAATTTAATTTGAGGACTTAAGGCCATGATTGGGCTAAGTCCAGTTGGGAATATTCAACGTTTTTATCTTTGGCCTATTAGGCCTATGCCAGGGCTTTGCCCTTGTTTAGTAATACACTGCATTTTCTTTCGGACTGCATAGGCCTTTTTGATTTGGGCTCTGTCCCTTTATTTATGATGCAGAGCATCTGTTTGGGCTCTGCCCTTTTTTAAAATAATGCATAGCATTTAATTTGGCCTGTTAGGCCTTTCTTAATTGGGCTCGGCCCTTCTGTAAATAATACAGTGCATTAATTATCTGACATTGGCTTGTCAGGCGCTTAGCGCCAATCATTGAGCGCAAGCGCATGTGGAGGTGACACGTGTCACGCTCTGGTGAGCGCGAGCGCAACAGCGCAGTGCGCTGCGCTGTTGCGCCGCTGACACGTGGCGCTCTCTGGTGGCTTGCGCCAACCCAGGAGCGCAACAGTGCAGTTTTGCAAGTGCAAGGCACTGTTTCAATAACTTGATCCAATTTTGGATTCAAGAAAAGAATTTTTCTGAAATTCCAGAACCAATGGTTCATAAAAAGTGCAAGGCACCGTTGTTATTATTTTTTTGAAGATCATTGATCTTGTTCTTAGATCAATGATCTATTCAGAAGAAATTCTTCTATTTTATAAAGGTTTTTACCTTTTTCTTGAGTTCTTTTCAAAATTCTTCAGAGTTCTCTCTGTTTTGAAGTTCTTGATGTTCTCAATGTTGATTGATCTACTTTGAATTGGGGTTTAGGGGCCTTTATATAGTGCCCATAAATTTGTTAAATTTGTTAAAGAGATCATTCTCTGAGTGATTTGGGGAATTTTCCCCACCGTTGGATCTTTGATCTAAGGGCTTCTATTTTACAGAAGACAATTTTCTTGTTTTAACAAGAACAGAAGGATCTTATTAGAATTTTAATTCTGTTTGGCGCAAACGCTCCAGCACTTGACACGTGTCGCACAACGCACAGCGTTGCGCAACTACGTTTGCGCAACTGCGCTGACACGTGTCACACAGCGCAGCGCAACTGCGCTGACACGTGTCGCGTAGCGCAGCGCTTGCGCAACTGAAACGTTGCTTCCTTTAATTTTTGTTTTAAATAGAGCCTTGCTCTGATTGTGCGCGCTGCCTTGGGCGCTGCGCTGACGTATCAACTTCTGACATGTGACGCGTTGCGCGCAGCGCACGGGATTTGAAGCATTGCTTCAATTTTTGAATTTTTGAAATTCAAACAGAGCTTTGCTCTGATTGGGGGAAACATGGGCGAGCGCGGGTCATGGGGAGATGGGCGCGAGAAGCGGGGGATCGTGGGGGAGTCGTTGCGGAGAGAAATGGCGGGAAAAGAGGGAGCGGGGGAGGAAGACGAGGGAGCGGGTCGGGTCGGGTTGGCTGGGTCGGGTCGGGTAGGAGTAGGAATGGGTTTGGGATTTTAGTTTGGGTTTTGTGTTTGGGAAAATAAAATAAAATAAAATAATATATATATATATATTTATATATATATATATAAATGAAATAAATTTGGATTAAATTCTGGAAAAATACGGAAAAATTTTATTTGGAACTGGGGATTTACATCATACCCTCCTTACAAAAATTTCGTCCTCGAAATTAAAACAAAAACAACGGGACCACACTATTCAAATAAATGTGGAAAACGTGCACGGATGTCCTCCTCTCGTTCCCAGGTAGATTCTCCTGGAGAACGACCACCCCAAGAAACACGAACCAGTGGAATGACCCTGTTCTTCAGCACTTTATCCTGACGATCGAGAATAATGGTAGACTGCTCCTCGTAGGACAGATCCATGCCCAAAGTTAACTCTGAATGATCTAGAATATGGTTGTCGTCCCGAACATAGCGACTCAACTGGGATACGTGAAAGGTATTGTGCACACCAGCTAGCGATGGAGTAAGGCAAGGCGATAGGCCACCTCTCTCACTCGCTCTAGCATCTCAAAAGGTCCGATGAATCGGGGACTGAGTTTCCCGCGACCTCCAAACCTGATAACACTGCGGGTAGGAGAAATCTTCAGGAACACGTGATCTCCGACCTTGAATTCTAGCGCTCTCCTGCTGGCATCCGTCCAACTCTTCTGTCGTTCCTGAGCCGTCTTAATGCGCCGTCTGATCTTCTGTATCTTGTCTACCGTCTGAACAATAAGTTCAGGGCCCAGTAATCTCCGTTCTCCAACGTCATCCCAACAAACAGGGGATCGCCATTTCCGTCCGTAAAGCGCCTCAAATGGAGCCATCTGGATGCTAGCTTGGAAACTGTTGTTATAAGAAAACTCTACCAGATGAAGGTAATCCTTCTAAGAACCCTAGAAGTCTAGCATGCAAGTCCTCAACATGTCCTCGAGCGTCTGAATAGTACGCTCGGACTATCCGTCTGTCTGGGGATGATAAGCCGTGCTGAACTTGAGACGCGTGCCCAGACTCTCCTGTAAGCTCTTCCAAAAGTGTGAAACAAATCTGGTGTCTCAATCCGACATTATACTGACTGGAACCCCGTGTAATCGCACCACCTCCTGCATGTATTTCTCCGCAAGCGACTCTGTCGACTGTCCCACACGGAAGGGTATAAAGTGCGCAGCTTTCGTAAGACGGTCGACGATAACCCAAACGGCGTTTTTTCCCCTAGGGCTCCATGGTAAGGCCATCACGAAATCCATAGTAATGTGCTCCTACTTCCATTCTGGTATCGGAAGCGGTTGTAACAGTCCCGCTGTCCTCTGATGTTCCGCCTTCACTTGCTGGCATACCAAGCACCTGGATACAAATCGCGCAATTTCTCGCTTCATCCCGTTCCACCAAAAGTACTGCTTTAGATCTCGATACATCTTCGTGCCTCCCGGATGCACAGAATAAGCTGAACTATGAGCCTCAGCTAGTACCTCTTCTCGAACATCCCCTTTGGGTACGCAGAGTCTGCTACCGAATCTCAGAGAACCGTCTTCATGTATGAGTAAGTCCGTTCTCAGCCCGGCTTCTACCTGCGCTCTGAACTTTTGCAATCGGGGATCATCCGCTTGCACAGCCTTGATGCGATCCACAAGAGAAGACTGCACCTGTAGTTGCCAAAATTGCCTAATTGCGCTCGGTGTAACGACCTCAAGCTCGAGTCTCTGAAAATCCTCAATGATGCTCCTCTGACTGGTCAACATCATGACCGCTGGCTTGCGACTGAGAGCATTTGGTACAACATTTACTTTTCCCGGATGATACTGAAGGTCCAAGTCGTAATCCGCCATTAGTTCTAACCATCGGCGCTGCCTCATATTCATTTCTTTCTGAGTGAAGACATACTTCAGACTCTTGTGATCCGTGTACACCTCCACCTTCTCGCCCAACAGGTAATGTCTCCAGATCTTCAATGCAAAGACCACTGCGGCAAACTCCAAGTCAAGCGTAGGGTAGTTCCTCTCGTGATTACTCAACTGTCGTGAGGCGTAAGCAACCACCCGACCGTGTTGCATCAGAACACAGCCTAAGCCTTTCCCTGAAGCATCACTAAGTATCACCAAACCACCAGAATCATCTGGCACTGTAAGAATGGGCGCCGTGGTTAACTTCTGCTTCAGTGCCTCAAATGCCCGAGTACACTCCTCTATCCATACAAACGGTATATCCTTCTGTGTCAGCCTCGTCAAAGGTTCAGCGATTCTTGAAAAGTCTTGGACGAATCGCCGATAATATCCTGCCAGTCCCAGAAAGCTTCTGATCTCGGCCACTGACTTCGGTGTTGGCCAATCTCTGACAGATTTTATCTTTGCCGGGTCCACTGAGATGCCTTCGTCCGAAACAATGTGTCCCAAGAACTGAACCTCGTCGAGCCAGAACTCACACTTGCTCAATTTTGCATACAGCTTCTCTTCCCAAAGAATTTGTAGAACCGTGCGCAAGTGCTCGACGTGCTCCTTCCGGGTCTTCGAGTGGACTAGTATGTCGTCGATAAATACAACGACAAACGTGTCCAAGTACTTTGCAAACACCATGTTCATCAAATCCATAAATATCGCTGGAGCATTGGTAACACCGAACGGCATCACAAGAAACTTATAGTGTCCGTATCGAGTCCTCAAACCCGTCTTGCATACATCCTCGGCCACTACTCTGATCTGATGATAGCCCGAACGGAGATTCAACTTCAAAAATACCTTGGCCCCACTTAACTGATCAAATAAGTCGTCGATGCGCAGAATGGGGTATTTGTTCTTTATCGTGACTTTGTTCAGCTCTCGATAGTCTATGCACATCCGTAGCGATCCATCCTTTTTCTTTACCAACAAAACTGGTGCACCCCAATGTTTCCCCCAATCAGAGCAAAACTCTGTTTGAAATTTAAATTTCAAAATGAAGCAACGCTTCAGATGCAGCGCCAAGTGCGTTGCGCCCTAAGCAGCGCACCACGTGCAAAGCTCGTGTGCGCTAGCGCTGGGTGCGCTGCGCTCTAAGCAGCGCACCACGTGTAAAACACGGATGCGCTAGCGCTGAGTGCGCTACGCTCTGAGCGGCGCACCACGTGTCAAACACGGGTGCGCTAGCACAATGTGCGCTGCCCTTTAAGTAGCGCACCACGTGCAAAGTACGGGTGCGCTAGCGCTGGAACTAAAAGCTCCCCATCGTTAAATCAAAAATCTAATAATAATGATAAATCATTAATTAATCAGAATTATATTCTGTTAAGGAAAGATTCCTCAAAATTTTTCCAAATAACAAGATCGTGCTCTGTAAATCAGAGCACCGTTGGATCAATGATCCAATGGTAAATAAAAATTACCAAAAGACAGAATAAATTCTGTATGAAAAGATTTATCAATCTTGTTAAAAACAAGAAGATTGCCTTCTGTAAAACAGAAGCCCTAAGATCAAAGATCCAATGGTGGGGAAACATCCCCAAATCAATCAGAGAAAGATCTCTTTAACTGATTCAACAAATCAGCTTGCCCTATATAAAGGCCCCTAAACTTCAAGTCTGAGACACATAGAGAAGCATAGAGAGGAACCCCCCTTAAGTTTTGAGAGATCTCAAAAAGAAGAGCCAAGCTCTCAAAGAAAGAAGATTCTTCTTCAAGGTAAAAGAATGATGAACGGAGAGATGAAATCATCTCGTAATTAATTTAAAAAGAAGGATTCACTTCTTTAAAAGATCATAGATCTACAAGACAAAAGTCTTCCACAAAGAGATCAAAAGATCTCACCATAAAAGAAGAAGAACATAATTCTTCTCACAGATCATAGATCTATAATACTCAGGTCTTTTCACCAAGAGATTATGAACATCTCATTATAAAAAGGGGAGAGAATAATTCAATTCTCTTAAGGATCATAGATCCATAAAGGCAAAGTCTTTCATCAATATAAGAGATTGAAACATCTCCTATAAAATAAGAACTGTTGTTCTTAGATCGTGAGACAAAGTCTCTTTTAAAAGAACATAAATTATTTCTCAGATCATAAAATTGATCAGATGCGCTTTGCGTTCTTGAACTGCGCTTCTGCGCTCTTGGACTGGCGCTCAGCGCTAAGCGTGACACGTGTCCCTCATGTATCCGCCACTTATCAGATGCGCTTTGCGCTCTTAAAATAGCGCACTGCGCTCATGGGCTGGCGCTCAGCGCCAGGCGCACCACGTGTCACTCACGTGTACGCCACTGAACTAATAGCGCAATGCGCTCATAAACTAGCGCTCTGCGCTCATAAATTGGCACAATGCGCCCATCATCTAGCGCTTAGCGCCAAGCGCGACATGTGTCCTTCACGTGTGCGCTACTCGGCAGAAACGCATTGCGCTCTTTGACTGGCGCAAAGCGTCAAGCGCACCACGTGCCCCTCACGTGTGCGCTGATAGAACATAAATTGTTCTTTAATAAGCTCAGAGCTATGATGAATGCCCGGCATTCAATAAAAGACAAAATATTGTCAGAATTCAAGTCAATGCTCAGCATTGTTAAAAGGGCCAAGCCCAAGCAAATGCTCAACAGCCCAAAATAAATGTTAAACATTTTAACTTGACTGGATTTAGCCCAAGATTGGCCATAAGTCCTCAATTTAGATTACTTGAGCCCATCTGCTCATAAATGTTTTAACAGATCTTAGCCCCAAATTTGACTACAGATCTACCAACCAACTCAAAATTGGTTCAAGTGTACATCTCTTTACTCCTCTGATACTTGTCGTTGTAATCCTTCAACGTCTTCAGAGAGGTGACGGATCCCGACAACCATACATTTCATGGACTATGATGTCCTTAACCTGGACTGTGGGGTCCTTAAGCCCACGGACCATGATGTCCTTAACCTTGACTGTGAGGTCTTTAAACTCATGGACTATGATGTCCTTATCCTGGACTGTGGGGTCCTTAAACTCATGGATTATGATGCCCTAGGCAGCGCACCCCCAATCAGAGCAAAGCTCTGTTTTAAAATTCAAAATTTAAAAGTTGAAGCAACGCTTCAGTTCCAGCGCTCTGCGCTGCGCGCCACGTGTCGAACACGGGTGCGCTAGCGCAGTTGCGCTGCGCTCCGCGCTGCGTGCCACGTGTCCAACACGGGTGCGCTAGCGCAGTTGCGCTGCGCGTCGCGTGTCCAACACGGGTGCGCTAGCGCAAGGTGCGTCAGCGCTGGAATTAAAAATTCCCCACCGTTAGATTAAAAGATCTACTAATAATAAATTATTAATTAATCAGAACTAAAATTCTGTTATGGAAAGATTTTTCAATCTTATTGAAATAAGAAGATTATCTTTTGTAAAACAGAAGCCTTAGGATCAAAGATCCAACGGTGGAAAATATTCCCAAATCAATCAGAGAAAGATCTCTTAAAACTGATTCAACAAATCATTTGGCCATATATAAAGGCCCCTAGACTTCAAGTCTAAAATAGACAGAAAGAGAGAGAAACCTCTCTAAAAACTTTGAGAAAACACAAAGAGAAAGAAAGGCAAGCCTTTAGGAAAAGAAGATCATTTCTTCATCTTCAAGGTAAAGAACTAGTTCTTGAACCACATAGATGAAATCATCTCGTAAAAAGATCATAGATCTACAAAAGACCAAGGTCTTTAATAAAAAGAAAAGATCAAAAGATCTAATTATAAAAAAACTAAAAGAGGTATTTTACTTCATTCACAGATCTTTGATCTATAAAGCCAGATCCCTTTTACAAAATAAAAACTTTTGTTCTTGAATCTTGGGGCAAAGCCTCCTTTAAGAAGAACATAAATTTGTTCTTTGATCTTGAAAGTGCCTTGCACTCATGAATTATGCTCTTGCGCTCATTGGACCGGCGCTCGGCGCTAAAACCTGCCACGTGTCAACCAAAGACACAATCTGCGCTTTGCGCTTCTGAAACAGCGTACTGCGCTCATGGGCTAGCGCTCAGCGCCAAGCGCACCACGTGTCACTCACTGGCGCGCCAACAGACTAGCGCAAAGCGCTCATAAATTAAAAGCGCAATGCGCTAATGAACTAGCGCTTAGCGTTAAGCGCGACACGTGTCCTCTTCGTGTGCGCTACCTGACAAAAGCGCAATGCGCTCTTTAACTGGCGCAAAGCGCCTGGTGCGCCACGTAGCGCATTGTCAGAACATAATTTGTTCTGATGAAGGCAAAAGATGTCAGAACCCAATGCTTAGCATTATTAAAAGGGCTGAGCCCAAATAAAGGCTTAATAGCCAGAGCAAGAATAAAAATGTTAAACATTTTTAACTGGACTTAGCCCAATTCTGGCCATAAGTCCCCAACCTATATTGAACTGAGCACATCTGTGTTTCGCCCAATCAGAGCAAAGCTCTGTTTGAATTCAAAATTCAAATTTTGAAGCAACGCTTCAAGTCTCAGGCGCAACGCGCCGCGTGTCTGGCGCTAATACGTCAGCGCAGCGCCCAAAAAGGCGCACCCAATCAGAGCAAAGCTCTGTTTAAAGGAAGCAACGCTTCAGATCCTTTGCGCTGCGTGCGACGCGCCACGTGTCCAGCGCAGATACATTAGCGCAGCGCACCCAATCAGAGCAAAGCTCTGTTTAAAGGAAGCAACGCTTCAGATCCTTTGCGCTGCGCGCGACGCGCCACGTGTCCAGCGCAGATACATTAGCGCAGCGCGCCCAATTAGAGCAAGGCTCTGTTAAAGGAAGCGCCGCGCCGCGCTCTGCGCTGTGCGACACGTGGCAGCACAGTTGCGCTGCGCGACACGTGTCAGCGCAGATGCGCTAGCGCAGAAGAAGGGGCTAAGTGCCAAAGGCAATTTATCCATGTAAAAATTACATGCACTTGATAATAACAAATTAAAATCATACGATGCACAAGCACAACAGAGAGCTAAAATAAAAGAACCCTTAACAGACAATGAAATACTTGATTAAAAAAGAAAAATATTTATTCATTTTTATTGTTATTACATTTAAAAAAGATCACCGAATACGGGATCAGAGAGACAAGGGTTCACAAAAAGAAAAAGAAGATTATTCAGCTCCCTCTCCGTCTTCTCCATCACGTCGAAGCGGCGATCTTCCCGAGGGGTAGCCATCCAACGGTCGACGCCGCACTCCTGGGAAAAAGTGGCGATGACGACCCGACGAGCCCGTATCTGGCTCAGCAAGTAGAAGGAGAAGTCCCTCAGGGCTTTGGTGATCAAGAGCGCTTCGAAAAAGCTCTCGATCTTATCCTCGGCCACATCAAGCATTGCAGAGGACATCTCCGCCGGAGGAGGGGGAATGTCGGCGAGAGCTGAGGCAAGGATCATCCGAAGCCAAATGGAACCCGGGGGAAGAGAAGACCCCACACGAGTCGAAAGCTCGTACATTGCGGCATCGCACTGCTCGTCCGAAAAAGAGGAGTCCACCAAGCGCGCAGCAAAACGGGGAACGACGTCCCAGATCGGCACTTCCCACGGTTGTCGGCGGGCGTGAGGACGGTTGCAAGCCATGATTAAAGAAGTTCTCCAAAGGTGAGGAAAGGAAAGGCTCGGCCTTGAGTTATATATAGATCCAAACACAGAAAATTCTGTGCGCAGCGGAGTTATTTCCAAGACCCGGGAAATTATAATTTCGGGAATACAAGTTTGATTTGAAAAGAGGAGATGAAAAGATATCTCAGGAGAAGCGGCGCTTCTGATTCTCCCAAATTTAAACTTTAATAAATGAAGCAACGCTTCAGATCCTCTGCGCTGAGCGCAACGCGCCACGTGTCAGGCGCAGATGTATCAGCGCTGCGCCCAACAAGACGCGTCCAATCAGAGCAGAGCTCTATTTGCCTGAAGCAACGCTTCAGTTGCGCTGCGCTCTGCGCTGCGCGACACGTGTCAGCATAGACGCGCTAGCGCTGTTGCGCTGCGCTCTGCGCTGCGCGACACGTGTCAGCGCAGACGCGCTAGCGCAGTTGCGCTGCGCTCTGCGCTGCATGACACGTGTCACGCGCTGGGGCATCTGCGCTAAACTAAGTTAAGATTTTTAAGAAATCTTTTCTGTTCTTGTTAAAACAAGAAGATCTTCTTCTGCAAAGCAGAAACCCTTGGATCAAAGATCCAACGGTGGGGAAAATTCCCCAAATCACTCAGAGGATGATTTCTTTAAACAAATTTAACTAATTTGTGAGCACTATAAAAAGGACCATAAGCCTCAATTCGAAGGGATCAACATTTTTTTTTGGAGAACTCGAGAACTTTAAAGGGAGAGAACTCTGAGAAGATTTCAAGAAAAAAGGTAAAAGAACCTTTATGGATTAGAAAAAATTCCTTCTAATGGATCGTTGATCTAAAAACAAGACCAATGATCTTTACATAATAAACAGTGCTTTGCACTTCTTGTGAACCCCTGGTTCTTTTAAAAAAAAAAGAAACAATAAAAAAAAAATAATATATAATAATAGTGCTTTGCACTTTTATGAACCTCTGGTTCTTCAAGCAAAGAAAAATTTATTTTTCTTTGATCTATTTCAGATCAAGAAATTAAACAGTGCTTTGCACTTTCCTTCTTGTATCTAAAAGATTATTGGTGCTTTGCACTTCCAAGTTGCGCCGTTGCGCTCTTAAGAGAGCGCCACGTGTCGGCTATAAAACCACTTGCGCCAAGCGCCCTTAAGATAGAGCTTTGCTGCAACTCGCTGAGAGCACACCACGTGTCGCCAGCGCAACAACGCAGCGCAACAGCGTAACGCGCTGCACTGTTGCGCTTGCGCTCCCCAGAACATGACACGTGTCATCACCATATGAGCTTGCGCTCAGTAATTGGCGCAAAGCGCCTGACAAATGCAATGCATTTCACTTCCTAAAGGGCCAAGCCCAATTAAAAGGCTTAACAAGCCTAATAAATAAAATGCTGTGCATTATTTGGAAGGGCAGAGCCCAATTGAAAGGTCCAATGGACCAAAATAAATGATCTGCATCCCAATCAAAATGGGCATAAATGGCCTGAAGTAATGCAATGCATTATTTAAGTATGGGCAAAGCCCTAGCACAGGTCTAATAAAAAAATAAATGATGGTGTTGAACATTTTCAACTGGACTGAGCAAAATGGCTCTCCTAAATCAATCTACATCCGGTTCGAGGGTACATCTCCAAACTCCTTTGACATCCATCGTTGTAATTCCTCAACGACGTCAAAGAGGTGACGGGTCCCAACGACCACACATCGCTATGGACTGCGGGGTCCTTAAACTCGTGGACCGAGACGTCCTTAAACTAATATCGGACCGAGACGTCCTTAAACTAATATTGGACCGAAACGTCCCTAAACTAATAATGGACCACTACGTCCCTAAACTGGCATCGGACCGAAACGTCCCTAAACTAATATCGGACCGAAACGTCCGTAAACTAATATCGGACCGAAACGTCCTTAAACCAATGATGGACCACCATGTCCCTAAACTGGCGATGGACCACCACGTCCTTAAATTGGCGCAATAGAGCCCGAACGCTCTTTTGCCGGATCTAAACGGTCCCGTCTAAGTTGATCTTAGCCCCAGCTACGGTTAATGTGTCCTTAGATCTTTAAATAAACAATAAAACCCCAAATCAACTTTGGTTCAAGGTTACATCTCTGAACTCCTCAGACGCTTGTCGTTATAATCCCTCAACGACGTCAGAGAGGTGACGAGTCCCGACGGCCAGATAATTAAATTGATCACTGCGTTAAGTTGATCTCAGTCTAAAACAAGACTAACGTATCCTTAACGAACGTTTAAGTTGATCTTAGCCGCAACACGACTAATGCATCCTTAAACTGAAAATACCAAACCCAAATCTAAATAAATACGGATTTGGACTAATCCACGTCCTACGGGCGACGGCATTACTCAGTCTCCGTATACAATCCACGGGCAACCACAAACAAAACAAACATACACGACACGAAGTGAAATTCTGGAGAAGGAGAAAGTTGTTACCGCGATGCGGTAGCGTAATTAACTGTAGGGGCTTGCGCCTGCAGGGAAGAGCGTCCCCACAATCAAAAACCCCTCACCCTGAGGGGGAATCTGACGAAGTCTGCTATATCGGCCGCATCCGTCTAAACCTCCGATACACGGTGCCATAAATCAACTTGGCATTTTCGGAGAGATATACGGATAAAACCAAATAGCATCTGCCCCGAACCTCAGGCACGGACGCGCAGTCCAGGCCGCCGTTCGGAGGGGAACAGATTCTGGCACGCCCGGTGGGACCTCTTCCTCTTTCCACTCCACACTTCGTGTGTCGTCTTCGCGAACCAATCGCGGTTTGTTAAATGGTTGTCTTCGGATTTCAAGATACTAAGATTTGGTCTTTTACCTGGCGCAGAATTCAAGATTCAATGGCCACCAACTGCACCAGCTTCTCGAAATGCCGCTGCAACGGACGCTCCACCTCACCAGGAGGTGTAACATACGGGCCCCAAGCGGCTTCCTTCCTGACTCTGCCGGTAGACCAGGTGACCCAGGCCACCACCGGCCTGTATTTCGGGACCATGGTCCCACCTGCAAGCTTCTCTATGCCGATATCCGCACCGGAAGCGAACAAGAAGTCGGTATTCGACCGGCTTACCGCTACCACGACCCCTGTCAACGGGTCGCCCGCTACTAAGCCAACAGCCTCCATTTTTACCAGGCTAGGTCAGAACTATAAAGTGGCCGTCCCAAAGAGGGCAACGACCGCTGCTTTGGAGGTCGTTAAAGCGGCTTCTCCCATCAGAGAGTCGGTCTTCACAAGATTGACGGCTCCCAATCCTCCCCCAGCTGGTCAAAAAGCATCAGTCTTCGATAGGCTGACGTCGGCAGTTACCCCACACTCGAACAGGGGGCAACAAGAAACCATCTCGATCTCCTAGCCAGTCCCAATGGCTCGTCGTGCGCGACGTCGCCATTGGCGACGAGTAAGAAAAGCAGGAGGCAACTCTCCCTCAGGGCTAACCCCACCTGCTCCAGTGGTGGAGGTCGACGCTGCTGTTCCAACTGGGAACAGCTTTGAATTGCTGAGAAAGGTGAAAAAGAACTCTCCAATTGCTACGTTGAAAAGATCTCCTCCCCCTGCGGAGAGAGTTCCAGAAACAAAACAAGAACAGCCCCCTCAACGGCTATCCTCAAAAGTTTATAAAGTATGGCGGAGGGTTCAAGACTCTGTGATCGATCCAGACCACTTGCGTCACCAGAAAAAGGCGAAGGTGGAAAATAACAAAAACTGCCCCATTAAACAGCAGGGGGCGACAGTTGCTAGGATGCCCACTCCAACGGCTCCTTTAACCTCGATGGCCCACAAAAGAAGGAGGCCAGAGAAAGCTCCCGCATCAGCGGCAAGAGTTAAAAATGGCGAACCTAAACGCCCCAAGTCAGGGGGCATAAGTGTTCATACGGTTTACATGGATTCTGGAAAGGAAGAAAGCCGTACTTCTACGGGTCACCGACCGCTCACCCGATCAGTGACCAAAGCTCAGGAGCAGCAACAAAAGCTCCAGGAGATGATGACCACAATGGCTGCACTCACTGGGCCGAAAGAAACCCCGGAAACATCCTCAGAAGAACGTCAAGAACAAGAAACGGACGCCGAATTCCTTCGGCGCGTGCTAGAGAAGAAAGATAAAGAGGCTGCGGAACAGGCAGCCAACATAAAGAAAATGGCCCTCCTGTTCCAGGATATGGTGGGTATGATGATTCAACAAGATTCACCTGCTGGGGATCCCCCGATCATTCTTGAAGATGATAGGGGAGAGACGCCGAATCCTCCACCGGCTCTATCCGCAGCTAAAGAGGATACCATATCAAAAGCTGATTTGGATGAATATATTGCCCAACAGATACGGGTGCATCAGGCGACTGAAGCAGCCGGTCAAATCGTGAAAACGGGGCGGCCATATCCGGGCTGGTATGACCAAATCAAGTACCCGCCGGGTTACACGATTCCCAAGTTTCATGTTTACAAAGGGACCGGCAATCCCCATCAACATGTTGCCCAGTTCAGGGCGCTTTGCGGTAATACCGGAGGCGACGACAAGCTTTTGCTTCGCCAGTTTGTTGGAAGCTTATCAGATACGGCGTTTGAATGGTATTCTGAGCTTCCCAACGACTCTATAAAAACCTTTGCGGAGATGGAGCTACTCTTCACCCAACGCTTTGCAAGTGCCAGTGAGCGTACCCCGATGACGGCACTGATCAATGCCAGGGTAAAACCCGGCGAGACATGGGTTCAGTACGCTATACGGTGGCGTAATCTATGGTCGAAGTGCGAACAGCGCATAGAAGAAGCCCCGGCGGTGGGAATGTTTGTTGGAACCCTTGATCCACAAGCAACCATCTCACAGTTCATGATGTTCTTCAAGCCGACTTCCTTCCAGGCTTTGATCGACAAATTAGCGCAGATGGACCAGATGGGCCATAAACCCCCTCTCCCGAAACCAGACTCCCGAAACGATAAAGGAAAGGGAAAAGCGATCATTGTCGCTAATGCCCAACAACAACCGAGCGACTCGAAGCCGGTCGCTCGTCCCAACAATACACGCCCATACGTACCCCTTGAGGACAGGATGGGACGTGCTTACTCCTTCCCCCGTGATAAAACAAGGAGGCTATTCGAGCTGGCATTGCGCAACAGGCTCATAAATCTGCCAGACCCAAAACGTCCGTCGCAACCGAGTAACGTCAACGAGCCTAATTACTGCCCTTATCATCGAGTGCTAGGCCATCCGATTGAGGATTGCTACGTTTTCAAGAATTGGCTTGAGAACCAGTACCGTCAGGGCAAATTTGCGCTATCTGACAAATGGAAGGTGAATCCTCCGCAGCCCCATACCTCTAAGGGGACGAATACGCCGGGGGCAACATGCTCCGTTATTGAAGAAACTCCCTGGGAGGTTGTATTATCAGCCAAAACGAGGAGAATGCTAAATGATCTTCAGACCTGTCCAGCGATCAAGTGGAAGAACCCCTTGGAACCGTAGGTTATTGAGAGGATGTTGAAGCCACGACCGACTCCGAAGACCGATGGTGGTAGTTCAAGCGCTCATAGTCAGCCGTCAAAATCTTCGAAAAAGAAGAAGAAGAAATCTAAGAAGCCCGTGAAGCCTGGCGACAAGCGCACGGACCTACAAAAGCAGATCGACGCGCTGGATGAATATAACCAAAAGGTGCGAACTCCCATTACGCTCCAAGATTTCCTTGATCACGTCTTTCAAAAGGAAGATGAGGGAGAGAGTTCATCGGACGAATCCGAGGAGTATGTGGCGAGCTGTCATATGGTCTCTCATTCGGTCACGAATGATGAAGAGACCTCTGGCACTGAAACGCTGGGGGCAAATGCCGAATCAGGAGCCCCAGGGTCACCAGTTGAAATGATTAGCGCGTTTCTTAATGAAGCTCGGTTGAAAAGCAAGGCTGATCGAGAACGCGAGACGGCTATGTTCGAAAGGGCCAAGCGCCAGCGACTTGAGGAAGGAGCTGAAATGATCCCGCTGGAGCAAAATGCCTCCACCGCTGACAAAAGCCAATTCAAGATAAAAAAGAAGTTTGCTAAGGCCATATCGATGGGCATGAATCTACCACCCTCTGAAGAAAAAGTTACTGGCGTGGTAGAAATGCACCCCTCTTATTGCTTATATCATCAGAAGATCTCGCATCCTACCCAAGAGTGTAAGGCTTTCAATGGATGGTGGCAAGGATACGTCGCTAATCGACAACTCTTTAAACGGGAAAAACGTAAAATTCGCCGAGAGCAAAGAAATACGACTAGAGAACTTGAAAGAACTGCCGGCAATTGTCACATGGTTAACACTGCCGGGTCACAAGTGCCTACATTTGGGAGCGACTCTGATGAGGAACTAGAACTTGGCCCCCTCTTCAAAGAATCCACTTCGGGAAAAGAAGAAGAACCGAAGGCTTGCGAAAATATACAGCTACGCAATTGAACATTACCCGAAAAGAACCTCGGACCCTTGAACAGAAAAGACAAAGGGAAAGAGAAGGTCTCTAAAGATATCTTCTTGGATGACCGAGTCGCGGAAGAGTTAACCGCCAAGAATCCCCCAAAGAGGAATAAAGTAGATTACAATGTTTTGGCGCATCTGAGAAATCTACCCTCACAACTCAGCATTCTCGATGCCCTATTGCTATCAAAAGAGGCGAGGGATTCTTTGATTAAGGCCCTACAAGATCCGGACCAGTTCCAAGCCTTCCTAGCCGAACAAAAGATGAAAGACGAATTGGAAGAGGTGCACACAGTCGACGTTGCTTTTGGTGATGAAGACCTTCTCCTCGGGACGTGTGAACACAATCGCCCCCTTTATGTCTCAGGATACTGCCATGACATAAAGATAGGAAAAATCTTGGTCGATAACGGATCGTCTGTCAATTTACTCAATGTGCGCGTGTTAAAGGAGATTTGCATGAGTGTCCAACACCTCGCCCGGGACAAAATCACCATCTCCGGTTTCGACTCTCAATCCTCAAAGACTCTTGGATCTGTGATATTGACGCTACGCTTCGGGTTGCTCGTCACAGACATCAAATTCCATGTTATAGACGCCAAGACGTGCTACAATGCTCTGCTCGGCCGACCATGGCTACACGAGTACAATATCATCCCTTCTACACAGCATCAGTGCATGAAGTATTCTAGGGATGGCCTCGAGTACACAGTGGCAGGAGAGTTGAATCCGTTTTCCGTAAACGAAGTTCGCAAGTATGAAGATGCCAAATACTTCTTACCGAGTTTCGAAGACACGGAAAGGTGTCACAAACCGGAGAACAAAACTAACGCCACCATCCCTGTCTTCGGCAGTGATACCGAGGAGGAGGAGGATATAATTTATTCAGGTCCATCCCAATCCACCAGGCCAGGACCATCCGTTCCTTCATTGATCTTCGGTAGTGATTCAGAGGATGAAGTTCATGCTGTATTCCCTGCTCGGCCTTCAATACGAGTCTTCGCTGATGAAGAGCGAAGTCTACAGATAACCATGGTGCCGCTTGAACATTAGAAAGAACTGGATGCACTCGACACCAACAGCGTAGAAGAATTGCAGATATTCTATATCCCTCCCAGACGAAAAGGCGAGAAGGCAATCCTATTCTACCGCTTTGAAGAAAACAAGGTGGAAAAAGAAGTTTGGCATGGCGCGGATCCCACGCTCGACAAGCTTCAACCTATCCGTCTTCCCAGATATTATACCGAAGGTTTGAAGAAACTGCTGAAACGCCAGGGGATGTCCTTCACACAGACCGTTAGAAAAGCCAAATTCTATGACAAGGTCTGGAACGTTGCCGGGACTCAATGCAAACTGCCTAACGGGAGAACGGAAACAAAAGGGCTTGGGTATATCCGGCCAAAGAAACGGGAGCTAGTAAACAGCTGTTATGCCATGTATGACTTCGATGAAGAGGCGGACGCTCAATGGGAGGACGCTAATCCCGAATCAGCAAAAGTTCCTGACACAAAACCGCCCAGTCCATCGTCTAAAGACCCGGTGAGCAAACTTATAAAGGATGCGAGTCAAAAAGCCTGAGATGATCACGATCGTGAAATGGCAATCTATGAGAAAGCCAAGACACAGCGTCTCCTTCGACAGGCAGTAAAGAACGAAGATGCTGCCCCACGTCAGCCTGCTACAAAAAGGGTTCGACGCGAAAGCAAAAACAGGTCGAATGGCCGAAAAGGTGCTCGACAACCACAAAGCAGAGCTAAGAAGCGACGCATCCGAGAGTCGAGCGTTATTGACCTAGCCCTCATGAAGAAAATGGGTCGAGCATACTCATTTCCTCGGAACAAAACAAGGAAAATACTTGATCTTGCTCTAAAACATCAAATGCTTACTCTGCCAGAGCCTAAACATCCTGAGCAAGCAGGCGAAGTCTCTAACCCAAAGTATTGCTTTTACCATCGAGTAGTAGGGAATCCGCTTGAAGATTGCTTCACCTTTAAGAATTGGGTTGAGGACCAATATCAGCTTGGCAAATTCGCGTTGTCTGACAGTTGGAAGGTAGCGCCGCCGCAAAAGCACGAACCCGAAAACACAAGGATAAAACCAACTCCGCATTGGGATTGGCAGAAAATTCGCACCTGCCATGTGATAACAATATTAAAAGAAGGGTCCGAGGACATGAACAACCTCCCTTGGTGCTTTGAAAGCGGCAGCGATGAGGTAATCTCAGAATTTCCCCCAGCTCCGAAAGAATTGGAGGATGGAATCCATACCACTGCAGATAATCTCAAGAAAATTGAGTTGGGGACGGCAAATGACCCGCGACCGACATTCATCAGCGAGCTGTTATCCGAAGAAAGGGTGGCTGCGTTAAAGGATGTGCTTCTACAGCACAAAGATTGCTTCGCGTGGAACTATTCCGAAATGCCGGGACTAGATCCAGAAATTGCTGTACACAAATTGGCGATATCCCCGGACATCAAGCCAGTCAAACAAGCGCCGAGAAGAATGCGACTCGAGCTTGAGATGAGTGTCAACGCCGAAGTCAAAAAGCTGATAGACTCTGGCTTTATCCATGAAGTTCAATACCCTGAATGGATCGCTAACATCGTCCCAGTGATGAAGAAAAATGGGACAGTGCGCATATGCGTAGACTTCCGGGATCTTAATAAAGCTTGCCCGAAGGATGATTTCCCAGTGCCAGTCACTGAACTAATGATAGACAATACATCCACTCATGAGGTTTTCTCCTTCATGGACGGCTCATCGGGGTATAATCAAATAAAAATGCATCCTGAAGATCAGAAACACACAGCTTTCAGGACCCCTCTTGGGATATTTTGTTATAAAGTAATGCCCTTCGGTTTGAAGAACGCCGGTGCTACTTATCAGAGGGCCATGACAAAGATCTTCGACGACCACATACACGAAATCGTTGAATGCTATATCGACGATCTCGTGGTTAAAAGCAAATCATACGAGGAACATCTCGAGCATCTGAAGACTGTATTTCAACGCCTTCGGCAATACAACTTGAAGATGAATCCTCTTAAATGTGCGTTCGGGGTTTCCTCGGGCAAATTCCTGGGATTCGTCGTTCGACACCGAGGTATTGAAATTGATCCGTCAAAGATTAGAGCGATCATGGAAATGCCTCCGCCAAGGACTCTCAAACAGCTGCGGTCTCTCCAAGGGAAACTCGCATACATACGACGATTCATAGCCAACCTTTCAGGAAAGTGCCGTCCTTATAGTCACCTGATGAAGAAGGGAACCCCATTCGTTTGGGATCAAAAATGCCAAGGCGCACTGGATGAGATCAAGCAATACCTGCAGAACCCGCCGGTGTTGGCTGCTCTGATTAAGGGGAAGCCTCTCATTCTTTATACAACCGCCCTCGAAGGTTCCTTAGGCGCATTATGGGCGCAAGAGAACGATCAAGGGAAAGAAAGAGCACTCTATTACTTAAGTCGAGTTCTGCTGGGGGCAGAAAGCAACTACTCTCCCATTGAAAAACACTGCCTGGCGTTGATCTTCGCAATAACAAAGCTTAGACATTACGCATTGGCGCATGAGGTCCGTCTCATTTCAAAGGTGGACCCCCTTAAATACTTAATGTCAAAGGCCATATTGACGGGACGACTCGCTAAATGGGCCCTACTCTTGATGGAGTTTTCGATCACGTATCAACCTCTCAAAGCAGTGAAAGGCCAGGCCATCGCCGACTTCCTCGCTGAACACCCGATACCTGCCGATTCCCCTCTGAATTGCGATTTTCCAGACAAACATGCGTTTGACGCAATCGACGGTGGTGATACTCGTTGGGAACTTTATTTCGATGGAGCATCTTCCATGAAAAAGCACAAGCAAAGTACGCTAATGATCAAATCGGGGGTAGGACTCATCTTTGTGACCCCACAAAGAGGAATAATGCGCTTCGCCTTCTCCTTAACAGAGCCGAGAACGAATAATGAAGCTGAATATGAGGCTTTGATAGCAGGCCTCGAGATCGCCATTGACATGGGAATTGAAGACCTCCTCATAAATGGGGATTCCCAACTGGTCGTCAGTCAAGTGAACGGCGACTACCAAACGTGCAAACCGGAGTTGGTGAAATACGGTGAAAAGGTACAACAACTGTTGACCCGAATTCCCTCCTATACTTTGGAGAGCATACCTCGCGCGGAAAACAGCAAAGCGGACGCACTAGCCAAACTTGCTAAAGAACTGGCTAACGAGAACCTCGACGACGTTAGAATCGTGGTACAAAGCGGTCGAGTGCTTGCCCCAGCAGAAGTATCTCCGGAATCGTCTGAAGAAAAAGGAGCGAACGAGGAGACGACCCTACAAATAAAAGACCATGAGAAGATCGAAGACTGGAGAGAAGTCTTCATAGATTACTTCAAGTTCCACCGAATGCCTGAAGAAGCGTCCATAAGACATCAGCTCGTGAAACGAGCTCTGTCTTTCGCCTTCGTCAACGATACTCTATATAAGAGGACATTCGATTCTCTGTGGCTGAGATGCCTAGGACCTAACGAAGCGAGAAGGGTCGTCCAAGAGGTTCACAACGGACTTTGCGGTTCTCACCAAGCAGGTCCAAAGATGAAGTTGAAGATCAAACGGATGGGCTATTATTGGCCCACGATGATTCAAGACTGCATCGAATATGCGAAGCAATGCCACTCATGCCAAATTCATGGGGACTTCATCCATCAACATCCAAATCCGCTACACCCAACAGTGGCTAGCTGGCCATTCGAAATGTGGGGGACTGATATAGTTGGCCCCATCGAACCAGCATCGTCAAAGGGACATCGTTTCATCTTGGCGACGACTGATTACTTCTCCAAATGGGCAGAGGCGGTACCGTTGAGGGAAGTGAAGACGGAGAACATCCTCCATTTCTTCAAAACGCATGTCATATACCGGTTCGGAACCCCAAGAAGGATCATCTCTGATAATGGGCCAGCCTACCGAAGTCATAAAATTAGCCGCTTCGCACAGCAGCACAATATAGACTGGAGATACTCCTCAGTTTATAATCCGCGAGCCAATGGATTAGCTGAAGCCTTCAACAAGACATTGACGAAAATCATAAAGAAAACAGTGTCCCGAAATAAGAGAGATTGGCACGAAAGATTGCAAGAGGCTCTTTGGGCGTATCGAACTACATTTAAAACGGCCACGAACACAACGCCATACGCGTTGGTATTTGGGACGGAAGCAGTACTCCCCCTCGAGATAGAATTACCCTCGCTACGAGTGGCAGTCCACTACGAGCTGACAGACGAAGAAAATGCTCACCTTCGGTTTGAAGAGCTTGACGCCCTCGATGAAATCCGGCATCTAGCACAACAAAATCTGGAAGCCTATAAAGCAAAGATGACACGCTCATATGAAAGATTGAGCCGGCCGAGGACATTCCACCAAGGCGAACTCGTGCTAGTGGTCAAAAGGCCCATGATCCCCAATCGCGCCAAGCGAGGAAAGTTTGAGCCAAACTATGAAGGACCGTACATCATTGATAAGGTCTACCAGGGTGGGGCCTATCTACTCATGGACATGCACGGTGAAAGGCCTTTCAGGCCAATAAACGGTCGCTTCCTAAAGAAATACTACGCTTAATGAGCCACAGCCTAGGTCAATGGTAGATGACGACGACTATGTCCGCTCGCTATCTTCCTAAGCTCAAGCTTTATAAGCAGTAGCCAGCCCTCTCAATGACGGACCGAAATGTCCTTAAACTAATATCAGACCGAGACGTCTTTAAAACTACTACTGCGGCATCTTTAGGCTGACGAGATATAAAAAAAAACATAAAAAAAATATAATAAAAAACGGTATGTCCATAAGCAAAAAGGGCACGGATGAAAACCCGAAAGGGCTCCGTGAGTAAAAACAGCAGGGCTACCGGCGAGTGTTCGTGAAAACCCGAAAGGGCGCGACCTCGTAAAAAAAAAAGAGAAAAAGAAAATAAAAAGAATAAAAAAAAAACGGTATGTCCATAAGCAAGGTGGGCACGGATGAAAACCCGAAAGGGCTCCGTGAGTAAAAACAGCAGGACTACCGGCGAATGTTTGTGAAAACCCGAAAGGGCGCAACTTCGTTAAAAAACCCTTACAGGGTCCTCTCGACCCTGTAAACCACCTGCGTGAGATCCTTACGACTTACAAGGGAACAACACACTTAGGAATCCCCACGATTCCTAAGGAGAAAATACGCTTGCGAGATCCTCACGACTCGTAAGGAGAACTCTCTTATGGGACCCTCACGGCTCATAGGATTTGAAAGTCTTAAGTCACAGAGACCTAAACCTGTGCTTAAGCAAACCCCCACAAACTTCCAATGTTGCCCTACAAGTGGTTCAATATTGACCCTTGTATACAATCCACGGGTGCGAATAAACGTTTCCCTAACCAAGGCCCATCCGTGACTGGGGATATGTTCGCATAACCCTTGTAAGTCCTCTCGATTTACAAGAAGAAAACCCCCCTGTAGGATCCTTACGACTTACAGAGGAACAAAACACTTAGGAACCCTCACGATTCCTAAGGAGAAAATACATCTACAAGATCCTCACGACTTGTAGGGAGAAATACCTTTATGAGACCCTTACGGCTCATGAAATCGAAAACCTTAGTCGACAGGTCCCTAACCCTGATCGCTAAGCCTCCTTTGTTCAACAATGACGAAGGCAAATGATGATCCGCTCCTGGCAATATCCCAGTTGCAGCGGTGCTGATGCCGAAATCGGTGTCCAATTTCAGGTTTACGGCGAAAACCAGTAGGCCGCTCATGCATACAAAATAGCCGAAATGATAGGGCATCTTGCAATAAAAAGCAGCAAGTAAAATGTATGCATGCAAAATAGCCGAAATGATTGGGCAACTCGTAATAAAAAGCAACGAGTAAAGATAAAATAAATAGCCGAAATGATTGGGCACTGCGAAAAATAGCCGAAATGATTGGGCAATCGCGACCTTTGCGATATAAAAGCTGAAATGATAGAGCATCGCAGAAATAAAATAAAATAAAAAGAAGAAATGATAAAACTTTGGCCCTACAGTTAAGATCACATCGATCCCTGTATACAATCCAAGGGCGTAAACAAAGAAGGAACCATACTTCCCCAGCGGATTCCGTCAAACGACGGAGCCAAACCTCAACGGTTCATTTCAACCGAAGAAGCCAGTGACTTCAACAGCAAACTCCTCGACTCACGAATACAAACACTCCTTGACGAGAGCCTTCTGATCCGCGTCGACCCGCAGAGCCACCAGTGCCTCCGTAGGAACCCTCGACTCGTTTCAAACCCCAAGGAAGCAAATAATCCTTGGAGCTTGGGAAACAAATAATCCCAGCAAACTCCTCGACTCACGGATACAAACACTCCTTGACGAGAGCCTTCTGATCCGCGTCGACCCGCAGAGCCACCAGTGCCTCCGTAGGAACCCTCGACTCGTTTCAAACCCCAAGGAAGCAAATAATCCTTGGAGCTTGGGAAACAAATAATCCAAGCAAACTCCTCGACTCACGGATACAAACACTCCTTGACGAGAGCCTTCTGATCCGCGTCGACCCGCAGAGCCACCAGTGCCTCCGTAGGAACCCTCGACTCGTTTCAAACCCCAAGGAAGCAAATAATCCTTGGCGCTTGGGAAACAAATAATCCCAGCAAACTCCTCGACTCACGGATACAAACACTCCTTGACGAGAGCCTTCTGATCCGCGTCGACCCGCAGAGCCACCAGTGCCTCCGTAGGAACCCTCGACTCGTTTCAAACCCCAAGGAAACAAATAATCCTTGGCGCTTGGGAAACAAATAATCCCTCGCAAAACTTCTCAACTCACGGATACAAACACTCCTTGACGAGAGCCTCCTGATCCGCGTCGACTCGCAGAGCCACCAGCGCCTCCGTGGGAACCCTCGACTCGTTTCAAACCCCAAGGACACAAATAATCCTTGGCGCTTGGGAAACAAATAATCCCTCGCAAAACTTCTCAACTCACGGATACAAACACTCCTTGACGAGAGCCTTCTGATCCGCGTCGACTCGCAGAGCCACCAACGCCTCCGCGGGAACCATCGATTCGTTTTAAACCCCAAGGACACAAATAATCCTTGGCGCTTGGGAAACAAATAATCCCTAGCAAAATACTCAACTCACGGATACAAATACTCCGTGACGAGAGCTTCTTTGACTCACATCTCGGGCAGTAAGGATTCAAAAACTTACTTCCTGAACAATGGGACCCTGCAAGTCAATCCTAAATGGTCTCTTGCATACTATTCACGGGTCTCACTCTCTGAAGTCGATTCTCGACAAAGAGGGAAACAACCGCCTACGAGCCCTCTCGACTCGTAAGAGGGGCAATGGGATCCTGCAAGTCAATCCTAAATGGTCTCTTGCATACTATTCACGGGTCTCACTCTCCAAAGTCGAATTTCGATGAGGAGGGAAACAACCGCTTGTGGGTCCTCTCGACCCGTAAGAGGGAAAAACTCTCTTGTAGGATCCTTACGACTTATAAGAGAAAACCACACTTAGGAATCCTCACGATTCCTAAGGAGAAAACCCACCTACGAGATCCTCTCGATCCGTAGGGAGAAAATTCTCTATGAGACCCTCACGGCTTATGGAGTTGAAAAGTCTTAGGCAGCAGATCTGAACCTGCGACCTAAGCCATCGCTGATTCTTAGGAAAGTCAAGATGCGTGCCCTACTATCCGTCAACCATGTTCGCTAAGATGATGTGCTGATAATAAAAGAAAGAAAAGACGGAGAAATGACACAAGGCATTACAAAAATATGCATCCTTCATTCATAAAATTTGATTGAGTTTAGGATACATCGTACTAAAGAATACAAGATATACATATATGTTACAAATACCAACGATACAAGGAAAATTACTGAGAAGGAAGCGTCTTGCACAGATCCAGCAATTGCTCGCACACTTCCTTCCATGCCTTTTCCCGATTGGCCACCACTGCCAACTCCGCCTCCACTTGGGCCCGTTGCTGTGCGACGGAGGCAAGCTGATCCCTGACGGCCTGATGAGCAGCCTCACGGCCTGCGATGTCACGCTCGGCATTATCGAGTGCCCGCTTCAGTCTCAGCCCATTTGAGATGCGCTCCAGAAGGCCCTCGAAGACGGCCTTTACCTCAGTGGCGTTCGTCTCAACTTCAGTACGCAGGCGAGCAGTGTTGCTTGAAGATTCTTGGCACTCCTTCAGCCTCAAAACCACTTCTTGTTCCAGATGACGGAAATGAGAAGCGCTTTGCTCGAGCCACGCTCCCCGTTGAGCGCTCGAGGCCAAAGTCTCAGGGGACAGGCGCGTTGACTCTAGCTAATGAAGGCAAGCCTCGATTTCCCGACAATAGTTAACCCAAGAGGCGACAGCACCCTCGTCATGGAAGGTAGCAAATATCGCCAACATCGGGTTAACCGTCGTGGCGAAATCCTCAGCAGATACTGGAGCCTCGATGTCGAGCTCCTCGATGTAGTCGCTCAGCATGCGCAAACTATTCGCGGCACCTTTCGAAGACGGACGTCGCTGGGAAGGGCCGCCCGGTATTGTAATATGAGACTCAAAAGGCACTGAGACTGGGACGACAGCTGAAAAAGACAAAATGTGATTAGATGATGATCCAATAGATATGGAGAAAATCATTGACAAGATGATTACTATACCGGTGGGAGCAGGTGGCAAGGACGAAAGGGCCGGTAGCGCAACCGATCTTTCTTCTCCCCCTTCGATTTGTAACACTGCAGTCAGGACAAGAGAGAGTTAGAAATAATTCTACCACTGGAAAAACAAAGATATCAATCAGGAACAGTACTCACCGGCGCCACCAGAGGGAGAGGCGAGTTCAGATGAAAAGGAGAAGTGTGGGACCAACACTTGATACAAATGGTCAAAAAGAACTCCTGAAAGACACAACAATGTGAATATAGTAAATGGATTATACGTTTGAAAGATGAGTTTAGTAAGTTGAAAACTCATACCTTCCAACATCTTTGACGGTGTAAGAGAGGGCTGAGGGGTAACCATCGCCAAGGCAGTCGTGGAAGGAGCTCCCTGAAGTAATGGGGCATCAACACTAGCTGCACCTGCATTACGAAAAATGAACTTGTCAGAAGAGATTGTAAAGCAAATAAAAAAAACAACAACAACTTAAGGTGTACCTGAGGAGCTCTCGGCAGAAACAGAGACGACTCCCTCCTCTATCGACATGAGACCACCGCCTGTGGCCTCATCGCCCGACTCAATGGGGACCGTCGTCGTGCTCGCAAGACCGGGAGACGGCGGAGGACCGTAGACGGGAAGGGCTATGACTGGAGTATTGCCAGATTCCAGAGAAGGAGCGGTTGGCTCGTCTTCAGGAATCGTGGCCACCTCGCCCACTACCATCTCAGGTTCGGTAGTGGCGGTTGTATCGTCCACCATCGCCGGGGGATCACCGGTCTCGAGCGCCTCATTCGCCGCCACTCTGGGCTCAGTTATAATGATCATATCATCTGCCACCACTTCAGGTTCGGCATCCATGACCTTATCGGCTGCAGGCCCCTCAACCTCTACCCCAGGCTCCAAAGCCACAACGACGTTGCCCACCGTCGGCTCGAGTTCGGCAGGTACTGCCCCCTCTGTCCCTTTGAGATTGACGGTTTCCGCCTCCCCCTCGATCGGACTTGGTCCTGCAAGATGAGAGATGTAAGGACAAACGACATTAAGATCCTTATAACAAAAACTCCGAGAGAAACATTACCTGAGGCGGATTTACCGTTCGCGCTCCGAGCTGCACGTGCCACCTCTCTGCGGGCAGTGGACAGGGCGACAGGGGCCTCTTCAGAGGGAGTATCAGCTCGAGGAACGGTGCTAGGGCCCGCTCCCATAGCCAAGGCAGCCCTGCGCGCCTTCGCCTCACGCCTCAACCGTTTCCTCTCCTCCCGAGCGGTCATGAGGGACCTCCGTGATGCCTCCTTCAAGGCATCATCGTCTTCATTCAGGGATGCCTCCAGAGCTTTTAAGGCATTTCTCATCGGCTCTTCAAGACGAACCTCCTGCGGTGGACCAGAAGAAGCAGGAACGCCGGCGGCTGGTAGAACATCTGCGTCGCTAGGAGGGAATGGCATTGAGGTTCCTGTAATTAAAAAGAAAAGGTTAGATCGACCATAACATGAGCAAAATGAAAAACTTGATGAGTCGAAACTTACTAAGGCCCATAGATTCTCTGAGACGTTCCTCCTCCTGAAAAGTCTTCAGAGAAGCGGCAATGGCTTCTTCATCGGTGATGCCTGTTGAAAGAAAAGAAAGAAAAGCGTTAGTCAAAAAAAAAAATAATGAAATGACGAAGAAAATACGTTGCAATAAAGAAAAAGTGACTAGTAGTTACCTGATTGCGCAAGCTTAGCCAGCCACGCGTCACGCTTCACCAGCCATGCCGAAGCTCTGAGGGCAGCTTCCAAGTCTGTATCGTCCGGCGGCGGCATCACTAATCCTGCGTTAGTCCCATATTCGAGCAGACCCTCGGAATAAGGAGCATGGGGTTCCTGGCCGAGCACAACGTCCACGGCGAAGAGCGACTTCTTTCTCTTTTGCCTTCCAGCCCTAGGCTCACGGGGAAGCGACTTACGCTTGGCAGACGCTTTGGGACGACGGGTCCCGATGTCCGCACCCACGCCAGACTCTGGCGAGGGTACAACCACTGTTTCCACCGGAGCACGGAGTACAGGAGGTACATCCGCGATATCAGGGAGCGGCAATTCACGTGGAGGGCTTTGCGCACGTGATGGTCTGCCCCCAGTATCTTTTAGAGGAGGAACCACCAGGAGCCTTGGCGCTAAGGGAGCGTTACGATTGGTACCGGGGGGTACTTCTTTACGGTCAATCAACACTCGCCTCTCTTCCTTTATAACAGCCCCGTCGCGTGATTGTACCACTCTTTATATACATTAAGGAGTCGTGGAGCACAGGCCGGCGCGCTAACGAAAAAACGAGAACCCGTGTTCAGGCGCATGAAATGGTGTAATGCATTCTCCATCTCTTCTTCATTTACAGCAGGTTCCAGTAAGAAAGCTTCTAAAGGTACCCCTTGATCGTAACTCAGTTGTCGAGCAAAGCGATGCGGATTATATCTCATAAAGATTGCTGCACCGCCCTGCCTGAAGACTAGGAAACCCGGCCTAATAGAATACAAATGAAGGATCTCCCGGGCTGTCAACACTGAAACCCCATCCTTGAAGGAGTCCTGTAGTAGTCGCACCGCAGTGGTGGACGCTTTTCCAATGGTTAATACCTTATCAATAAAAGACATCCCAACTCCAACGGTGTGAGGGCGAAGCAGTAAAGCTCTGGCGTCCCGTGGTGAAGGGGTCACGATTGATGAGCCGATCAGCTGTAAGATGCGAGGAAAACCGTACTTGTCAAAAAACGATGGCCTTTTATGCATCCCAAATACACCCGCCGTATGTAGCTCGAGCCATGACATAAAGTAGTGCATCGGGAAGACCACGTGCAATGCTCCGGGCTCGTTGGCATCCGCGGCTCGGCTGAGACCATGATACAAGTGCGCTAAACCGACAATCCCTACGGCCACCTTTACTCCGATGACCATGCGGTGGGCTGGATAAAAGACAGAGGGCCGCATGCGATGAGAGTGCATTGGGATCGCGAACCAACTCAGCCACAGCCCGAGAAATCCTAAGAAAAAGGACTCCTCGTCTATCCCAGGGGCCGCAATTTCCGCGAAAGATATGGTAGGGAAGTCTGGGAGGAAGAAAGCCTTTTGATCTATCTCCTTCGTCGGCAGGTTATCCAAACCTAGGCCGAAGGGATCATCCAGGATAGCAGATTTGGCGGCTCCTAGCGAAATGATGCTCGGACGGAGGAAACGAGCAATGAAGTCCTCAAAATTAACTCCTCGACTCCCGTGTTCGATGAAAAGGGACTCGTAGATGTTCAACACCTTGATCAGGCTAGGGAATTGGTGTTGAACGGCATTTTCCGGCGTAATCCCCCTTAACATCGGCTTAGCACCAAAGATGTACTCATCTGTCGGGAGCATCTCTTCATAGTATTCCCCCATGACCGGTAGGCCGGATACCTCTGCGAATTCTTCCAAAGAAATAGACACTTCCCGATCCATGGCAAGGAAAGTGTGGGTGGGAATATTCCACTGCTCCAAGAAAGCCTTGAACCACCAGGTGGGGAGCGTAGGATAATGGAAGAGAGAGACGTAGACTGCGGTGTACAGTCCTAGTCTTATCAACTGCGACTTCCTCATCGACAGGATGTACCGGGCCCACTGCAGATAGCTAATCGGGTGACGGGGAATCAAACCAAGATTATATGATTGCCCCCAGGGCCGTGCTTCCCCTTGACAGATACGGCGTCCTAGGATATCCAAAACCATAGGACGCTGAACCGGAACCGCGTCCATAGCAAGATGAAGAAAGTTGTTCGCGGTCCAGTCTATCATCTCCACGGTATACTGCACTGGAGGTGGGTTGGCATAGTGAATCGCCGTGATAGGCTCTGACGGCATCGCGCAGGTGAAGCTGCGTCGACCCATTATAATCTGGTTATACCAGGACCCCCAAAGGTGGAGTTTCTTGTACTCAGGGTCATACTCTCTTATCATGGTTAGGACCTCACGATCCAAAGGCGCCTCTGGAAATCCCTCCTCCGAGCGGACAAACGGGAATGAAGTGTCTTCAGACATGATCGCTGCAAAAGAGCAATGTAGCCGTTAGGGTTGTAATCCCAACGTTTGACATTGAAAGAAGAAAATGCATTAATTAAATTAAAATCAAAATTAATTAATTACACCGCACCACAGTGCAGTGAGTAGGGGACCAAAGAGGGACCCACAAAATCTAAATGACAACAAGTCAATTAATAAGACAAACTCATCATTGGATGAGATTGTCAGTTGGTCCCTAGGGGGAACATTCCCATAATAAAAAAGGGGGGGAAAGAATCCCTAGAGACAAGGAGAAAATCTCCTCTTTCAGAGCAAAGCTCTGTCACAGAATCACACTTGTCAAATTCTGGTCTCAAAAGAGTAAAATTCTCTAAAAAGGAGCTTAGCTCTGTAATATTTCATCAAAAAGAAAATTTTGAAAATAATTTTAAAATTAAAATTTCTGGAATCTTAAAAAATCCATGAAAACTTACAAAAAAAAAAGAAGTTCTTTGTTTTTCAGATCTAAAAGATCTACATTTGATTCAGGAGCAAAGCTCTGTTCATGGGCTAGGACCCATGAACAAGATCTCTGTAGATCTATAGATCTGTGAGAGCAAAGCTCTGTTGATGAAACCCCAAAGGGAATTTCTTTAGATCAAAAGATCTATGAGAGCAAAGCTCTGTGGGTTAAAATTGACTTAAATTAATTTAACTTAATTTTAAATTAAATATTACCTAAAGTTTTCTAAAAAACTTTGGGAAATGAGAGCAAAGCTCTAGAGTTCTGAAAGCAAGAGCAAAGCTATGAAATTCTTAAGCAAGAGCAGAGCTCTGAAAATCTAAACCTAGAAAATGGTAGAGAATTTTTAAGGGCCAGAGGCCCTATTTATAAGGCGCTTGCGCCTCTTGGAATTTCCCCTCGATCCAACGGTCAGGAGGGGTTGCCACCGTTGCACTCACGTGTGCGCCACGTGAGCGCAACGGTGGGGGGGGCATTTGTTTCGCCCAATCAGAGCAAAGCTCTGTTTGAATTCAAAATTCAAATTTTGAAGCAACGCTTCAAGTCTCAGGCGCAACGCGCCGCGTGTCTGGCGCTAATACGTCAGCGCAGCGCCCAAGAAGGCGCACCCAATCAGAGCAAAGCTCTGTTTAAAGGAAGCAACGCTTCAGAACCTTTGCGCTGCGCGCGACGCGCCACGTGTCCAGCGCAGATACATTAGCGCAGCGCACCCCATCAGAGCAAAGCTCTGTTTAAAGGAAGCAACGCTTCAGATCCTTTGCGCAGCGCGCGACGCGCCACGTGTCCAGCGCAGATATATTAGCGCAGCGCGCCCAATTAGAGCAAGGCTCTGTTAAAGGAAGCGCCGCGCTGCGCTCTGCGCTGTGCGACACGTGGCAGCACAGTTGCGCTGCGCGACACGTGGCAGCGCAGATACGCTAGCGCAGAAGAAGGGGCTAAGTGCCAAAGGCAATTTATCCATGTAAAAATTACATGCACTTGATAATAACAAATTAAAATCATACGATGCACAAGCACAACAGAGAGCTAAAATAAAAGAACCCTTAACAGACAATGAAATACTTGATTAAAAAAGAAAAATATTTATTCATTTTTATTGTTATTACATTTAAAAAAGATCACCGAATACGGGATCAGAGAGACAAGGGTTCACAAAAAGAAAAAGAAGATTATTCAGCTTCCTCTCCGTCTTCTCCATCACGTCGAAGCGGCGATCTTCCCGAGGGGTAGCCATCCAACGGTCGACGCCGCACTCCTGGGAAAAAGTGGCGATGACGGCCCAACGAGCCCGTATCTGGCTCAGCAAGTAGAAGGAGAAGTCCCTCAGGGCTTTGGTGATCAAGAGCGCTTCGAAAAAGCTCTCGATCTTATCCTCGGCCACATCAAGCATTGCAGAGGACTGAGGCAAGGATCATCCGAAGCCAAATGGAACCCGGGGGAAGAGAAGACCCCACACGAGTCGAAAGCTCGTACATTGCGGCATCGCACTGCTCGTCCGAAAAAGAGGAGTCCACCAAGCGCGCAGCAAAACGGGGAACGACGTCCCAGATCGGCACTTCCCACGGTTGTCGGCGGGCGTGAGGACGGTTGCAAGCCATGATTAAAGAAGTTCTCCAAAGGTGAGGAAAGGAAAGGCTCGGCCTTGAGTTATATATAGATCCAAACACAGAAAATTCTGTGCGCAGCGGAGTTATTTCCAAGACCCGGGAAATTATAATTTCGGGAATACAAGTTTGACTTGAAAAGAGGAGATGGAAAGATATCTCAGGAGAAGCGGCGCTTCTGATTCTCCCAAAATTTAAACTTTAATAAATGAAGCAACGCTTCAGATCCTCTGCGCTGAGCACAACGCGCCACGTGTCAGGCGCAGATGTATCAGCGCTGCGCCCAAGAAGACGCGCCCAATCAGAGCAGAGCTCTATTTGCCTGAAGCAACGCTTCAGTTGCGCTGCGCTCTGCGCTGCGCGACACGTGTCAGCGCAGACGCGCTAGCGCAGTTGCGCTGCGCTCTGCGCTGCGCGACACGTGTCAGCGCAGACGCGCTAGCGCAGTTGCGCTGCGCTCTGCGCTGCATGACACGTGTCACGCGCTGGGGCATCTGCGCCAAACTAAGTTAAGATTTTTAAGAAATCTTTTCTGTTCTTGTTAAAACAAGAAGATCTTCTTCTGCAAAGCAGAAGCCCTTGGATCAAAGATCCAACGGTGGGGAAAATTCCCCAAATCACTCAGAGGATGATTTCTTTAAACAAATTTAACTAATTTGTGAGCACTATAAAAAGGACCCTAAGCCTCAATTCAAAGGGATCAACATTTTTTTTTGGAGAACTCGAGAACTTTAAAGGGAGAGAACTCTGAGAAGATTTCAAGAAAAAAGGTAAAAGAACCTTTATGGATTAGAAGAAATTCCTTCTAATGGATCATTGATCTAAAAACAAGACCAATGATCTTTACATAATAAACAGTGCTTTGCACTTCTTGTGAACCCCTGGTTCTTTTAAAAAAAAAAGAAACAATAAAAAAAAAATATATATATAATAATAGTGCTTTGCACTTTTATGAACCTCTGGTTCTTCAAGCAAAGAAAAATTTATTTTTCTTTGATCTATTTCAGATCAAGAAATTAAACAGTGCTTTGCACTTTCCTTCTTGTATCTAAAAGATTATTGGTGCTTTGCACTTCCAAGTTGCGCCGTTGCGCTCTTAAGAGAGCGCCACGTGTCGGCTATAAAACCACTTGCGCCAAGCGCCCTTAAGATAGAGCTTTGCTGCAACTCGCTGAGAGCACACCACGTGTCGCCAGCGCAACAACGCAGCGCAACAACGTAACGCGCTGCACTGTTGCGCTTGCGCTCCCCAGAGCATGACACGTGTCATCACCATATGAGCTTGCGCTCAGTAATTGGCGCAAAGCGCCTGACAAATGCAATGCATTTCACTTCCTAAAGGGCCAAGCCCAATTAAAAAGCTTAACAAGCCTAATAAATAAAATGCTGTGCATTATTTGGAAGGGCAGAGCCCAATTGAAAGGTCCAATGGACCAAAATAAATGATCTGCATCCCAATCAAAATGGGCATAAATGGCCTGAAGTAATGCAATGCATTATTTAAGTATGGGCAAAGCCCTAGCACAGGTCTAATAAAAAAATAAATGATGGTGTTGAACATTTTCAACTGGACTTAGCCCAATTTTGGCCGTAAGTCCTTAAATTAAATTGGCTGAGCAAAATGGCTCTCCTAAATCAATCTAGATCCGGTTCGAGGGTACATCTCCAAACTCCTTTGACATCCATCGTTGTAATTCCTCAACGACGTCAAAGAGGTGACGGGTCCCAACGACCACACATCGCTATGGACTGCGGGGTCCTTAAACTCGTGGACCGAGACGTCCTTAAACTAATATCGGACCGAGACGTCCTTAAACTAATATTGGACCGAAACGTCCCTAAACTAATAATGGACCACTACGTCCCTAAACTGGCATCGGACCGAAATATCCCTAAACTAATATCGGACCGAAACGTCCGTAAACTAATATCGGACCGAAACGTCCTTAAACCAATGATGGACCACCATGTCCCTAAACTGGCGATGGACCACCACGTCCTTAAATTGGCGCAATAGAGCCCGAACGCTCTTTTGCCGGATCTAAACGGTCCCGTCTAAGTTGATCTTAGCCCCAGCTACGGTTAATGTGTCCTTAGATCTTTAAATAAACAATAAAACCCCAAATCAACTTTGGTTCAAGGTTACATCTCTGAACTCCTCAGACGCTTGTCGTTGTAATCCCTCAACGACGTCAGAGAGGTGACGAGTCCCGACGGCCAGATAATTAAATTGATCACTGCGTTAAGTTGATCTCAGTCTAAAACAAGACTAACGTATCCTTAACGAACGTTTAAGTTGATCTTAACCGCAACGCGACTAATGCATCCTTAAACTGAAAATACCAAACCCAAATCTAAATAAATACGGATTTGGACTAATCCACGTCCTACGGGCGACGGCATTACTCAGTCTCCGTATACAATCCACGGGCAACCACAAACAAAACAAACATACACGACACGAAGTGAAATTCTGGAGAAGGAGAAAGTTGTTACCGCGATGCGGTAGCATAATTAACTGCAGGGGCTTGCGCCTGCAGGGAAGAGCGTCCCCACAATCAAAAACCCCTCACCCTGAGGGGGAATCTGACGAAGTCTGCTATATCGGCCGCATCCGTCTAAACCTCCGATACACGGTGCCATAAATCAACTTGGCATTTTCGGAGAGATAGACGGATAAAACCAAATAGCATCTGCCCTGAACCTCAGGCACGGACGCGCAGTCCAGGCCACCGTTCGGAGGGGAACAATCTGCTCACAAATATTCAACAGATCTTAGTCCCAAATTGGGCTACAGATCTTTCAAAACAATTCATACTGGTTCGTGGGTACATCTCGTTACTCCTCTGATATTTATCGTTGTAATCCTTCAACGTTTTCAGAGAGGTGACGGGTCCCGGCGACTACACATTTCCATGGACTGTGGGGTCCTTAAACTCATGGACTCTGATGTTCTTAACCTCGACCGTGATGTCTTTAAACTAACATCGGACTGTGAGGTCCTTAAACTCATGGACTATGATGTCCTTAACCTCGACCGTGATATCTTTAAACTAACATCGGACTGTGAGGTCCTTAAACTCATGGACTATGATATCCTTAACCTCGACCGTGATGTCATTAAACTAACATCGGACTGTGGGGTCCTTAAACCCATGGACTATGATGTCCTTAACCTCGACCATGATGTCTTTAAACTAATATCGGACTGTGGAGTCCTTAAACTCACAGACTATGATGTCCTTAACCTCGACCGTGGTGTCTTTAAACTAACAATGGACCGAGATGTACTTAAACTAACATTGGACCGTAATGTCCTTAAACTAATTATCGACCGCAATGTCATTAAACTAAACAATAGAGCCCAATTGCTTTCTTGTTGGATCTAAACGATCCCGTTAAGTCGATCTTAGTCTAAAATGAGGCTAACGTATCCTTAACGAACGTTTAAGTAGATCTTAGTCTCAAATGAGGCTAACGTATCCTTAAACCCAAACCCCCAAACCCAAATCTAAGAAAGATACGGATTTGGACTAGTCCACGTCCTACGGGCGACAACACAAATTAGTCTCCGTATACAATCCACGGGCAACCAAACACAAAACAAACACCCACGACACGAAGTGACCATCTGGAGAAGGAGAAAGTTGTTACCGCGATGCGGTAGCGTAATTAACTGCTGGGGCTTGCGCCTGTAGGGAAGAGCGTCCCCACAATCAAAAACCCCTCAAACAAGGGGGAATCCGACGAAGTTTTCTACATCGGCCGCATCCGTTTAAACCTTCGATACATGGTGTCATAAATCAACTTGGCATCTTCTGAGAGGTGGACGGATAGCACTAATTAGCATCTTCCCCGAATTTCAGGCAAGACGTTCATCGCCTCTTTGTCGCGTCTTTTGGAGGGGAACACATGGAACGCGGCTTATGTCAATCCTGACCCCGTGGGAAACGTCCAGAGCGGATTCTGGTCCTCATAGAACACGGCTATGTCAATCAGACCCCATGGGAAGAATCCAGAGCAAATTCCTGGTCACGTGGAACACGGCCTATGTCAATCCTGACCCCGTGGGAAACGTCCAGAGCGGAGCCAAGTCCTGCAAGAACATGGCTATGTCAATCAGACCCCGTGGGAAGCATCCAGAGCAAATTCCTGGTCATATGAAACACGGCCTATGTCAATCCTGACCCCGTGGAAAACATCCAGAGCGGATCCTGGTTCTCGCTGAACACGGCCTATGTCAATCCTGACCCCGTGGGAAGCATCCAGAGTGGAGCCCAGTCCTCGCAGAACACGGCTATGTCAATCCGACCCTGTGGGAAGCATCTAGAGCAAAATCCTGGTCCCGTGGAACACGGCTAAAGTCAATCTTGACCCCATGGAAAACGCCCAGAGTAACTCCTGACTCCGTGAAATGCGGATAATGGCAACACCATCAATCACTTACGAGTCCTCTCGACCCGTAAGGAAGAAAACTCTCTTGTAAAATCCTTACGACTTATATGAGAAAACGCACTTAGGAATCCTCACGATTCCTAAGGAGAAAATACACCTACGAGATCCTCTCGACTCGTAGAGAGAAAAGTCTTTAGGAGACCCTCACGGCTCATGAAGTTGAAAAGCCTTAGACAGCAGATCTGAACCTGATTTCCTACGCCATCGCTACCTCTCGAAGAATTCAAAACAGAATGCTCTCTCTATCATTTACAGGCTACGCTTATTAAGATAACACGCCGGCAACAAAGAAAAGAGAAGAAAGCAAGAGATGACACGAGATATTACGAAAGAAATGTATCTTTTATTCATAAATTCAATTGGGTACAAAATACATCTTATGAAAGAAAAAAAAGAGGATACATTTTATTCGAAATTACAAATGGTACAAAAACAATTATTGAGAGGAAAGCGTTTTCAATAGACTAATTAACCGCTCGCGCACTTCCCTCGGCCCTTTTTCATGGTCAGCCGCCACGGCCAACTCTGCTTCAACCTGAGCTCGTTGCTGCAGATAAGATGAAAGCTGCTCGTCAACGACTTGCTGAGCCACCTCACGACCTTGTGCATCTCGTTCAATGAGGTCGAGTTTCTGCCTCAGCGTTAGCCCGTCAGAAATACATCGTAGAAGGCTTTCAAAGATGACTTTCAGCTGTGCAGCGTTTGCATCAACTTGGGCATGCAAACAAGCAAATTCACTTAAAATCTCCTCGTGCTCCTTACCCCTCAAAGCCGCTTTTTGTTCAAGATAGCGGAAGTAAGGGGTGCTCTCCTCGACCCATGCAGCCCGCTGGGAGTTCACAGCCGAGGCCTCGGGGGCAGGACGTCTAAACTCAAGCTCATGCAGACAGGCCTCAATTTTCCTACAGTGATTAACCCAAGGCTCAACGACGCCCTCGCTGTGAAAGTGTACGAGCGTCGCTAGCATGGGATTAATCTCAGCAGCAAAATCTGCAGCAAGGGCAGGAGTCTCCGCGTCAAGCTCCTCGAGGTGATCGCTCAACATGCACAGACTATTCGCAGCGCCTTTTGAAGATGAACGCCTGGAAAAGGGGCCTATTGGCATTATGATTCGAGATTCGAGCGGAGTTGAAGTCTGTATCACTGCTGCAAAACAAATCACAGTCAAGTGACGGTTCAAGAAATAAAGGAGGCTCATGAACAATGGAGTTTACTATACCGGCTGCAGCAGGAGGCAAGGCTGGGAGCACCGGTGGCGTAGCTGTTCTTTCGTCTCCCCCTTCGATCTGTAGGGCTGCAATTAAAACAAAAAAGAATTAGGAACGATTTCACTGCCCGTAAAAGAAAAGAAGAGACGTTAGCTAAAGGCTGTACTTACCAGCTTCGCTAGAAGAGGCAATCTCCGACTGAAAGGAGAAGTGCGAGTGTAACACCTGATACAGGTGATCAAAAAGGACTCCTGCAAGGATGTAATAATGTAATGTCAGTACACAAAGTATACTGCTTACAATGAAACCGATGGATCACAAATCCGTACCTTCCAACATTTGAGAGGATACGAGAGAAGGCAAAGGGACGACCACCGTCAAAGTAGCAACTAGCGATACTACCTCGGGTGGCACAATCTCAGCGCTCGCCACGCCTGCACTAGAAGCGAAAGAAATACTGTCAGGAGAGATCGAAAGGGATTGCAGAACGAAAAGGAAAGCAATGACCCAAAATCTACCTGGTAAGTCGCCGGTCAAGACCGCAACAAGGGCATCATCGGATGCAGCGACTGCCTCACCCTCCTCCAACAGAATGGTCTCGCCTCCCGTCGCCTCATCCCCTGACTCTACGAGAGCCGTCGTAACGCTCGCGACGCCAGGAGATGGCAGAAAACCGCAGGCGGAAAGAGTGACGATTGGAGCAGTGCCCGACTCTTGGGAAAGAGTGGTTACTTCGGGCTCAGCGATTGTAGCCATCTCACCTACCGCTACCTCGGGCTCGGAGATTGTAGCCGTCTCACCTACCACTACCTTAGGCTCTGTGGTTGCCGCCACGTCACCCACCACTTCCTCGGCAAGACTCGGCCCTGCAAGATAGGATATATGAGAACCTGAAAATTAAAACTTTGACAAAAAAGAACCCAATGTCACGTTACCTTGGGTCGATTTTTCGATTGCTTCCTGAGCCGCACGTGCCGCCTGTCTGTGGGCGGTAGACAAGGCGTCCGAAGTATCCTCTGAAGGAGTAGGGACAAAGGTAGCAGCGCTCGAACCTGCACCCGCGGCCAAGGCGGCACTACGCTCCCTTGCCGCGCTCATTCTACGCTTCCTTTCTGCCTGGGCCATGAGGGCAGATCGTCACAAGACCTCCGTCAACGGAACGTCATCATCCGCGCCAATAGTTACCTCTGGAGCCGTTATGGCATACGTCATTGGTCGTTTGAGTAAGGCCTCTTTCGGCAGTGCTGAGGAGGCCGGGATTTCGATGGCTGGCCCTGGAAGCATCTCCGCATCACCCTGCGAGATTGGCATTGTAGTCCCTGCGATAAGATAAGAAGGGGGTCAAATTGTCCATAAGAAAGGCGAATGAAGGCGCAACGAGCCAAAATATACTAACGCCCAGCGAAGCGCGAGTCCTCTCCTCCTCCTCGAAAGTCTTGAGGGAAGCCGCTAGAGCCTCTTCAGTGGAAATGCCTGGTGGAGAACGAGTGTCAGTCAAAACATCAAAAAAAAATGTAAAAAAGAAGGGGTACGATTGAAGCTTACTTAATTGTGTGAGGGTGGCCAGTCCCGCTTTATGGCTCGCTGATCGCTCAGAAGAGGCAATGGAAGCCGCCAAATCAGTATCGTCCGGTGCTATGAACAGACCCTCGTTGGTCCCATATTCACTCAGGCCCTCGCTATAAGGAGCATGAGGCTCCTGGCCGAGTACAACAGCTACAGAAAGGATTGACTTCTTCTTCCTCTTCTGCGAGCGAGCTCCAGTCGCAGCTAGCACAAGCTTACGCTTGGTAGGCACTTTGGGATGACGGGTCCCTATATCTGAACCCACGCCAGACTCGGGGGAAGCTACATTAACCGTCTCCACGGGAGCACGGGGTATCGGTAGCTCGGGCCTATCACGCGAGACTTCGATCATGGCAGCTTCCCTTAAGGGAGGACGGACAATGGTCTGTCGCTTCAGAGGGACGTTCGATCACCGGCAGAGGGTGCACCTTTGCGATCGAGCAACAGTCGCTTCTCCTCCCTGATGACGGCGCCCATTGAATGCTGGTACCACGCTACGTACACACTAAGGGCCTTCGGGACACAGCTCCGTTCGCTGATAAAGAAGTTGGACCCCGTGTTCATGCGCATGAAATGATGCAGCGCGTTTCGCATTCCCTCTTCGGTGGCAGCAGGTTCTAACAAGAAGGCCTCCAGCGGGACTTCCTGATTGTAGCTTAGCTGCTGAGCGAAACGATGCGGATTGTGTCTCGTGAATAACGCCGCATCATTTTGCCTAAACACTAAAAAGCCCGGTCTGATAGAATATAAATGAAGGATTTCCCGAGCTTTCAAAACGGAGGCTCCATCTTTAAAAATGTCCCGCAATGGCTGCACCGTTGTTGCGGACTCTTTGCCGATGGTCAGAATCTCGTCGGTGAAGGTCATGCCATCTCCAACCTTGCGAGGATGAAGGAGCAAACCTCTAGCTTCCTGTGGTGACGGATTTACAATAGATGCGCCGACTAATCGCATAATCCGGGGGAAGCCGCCTGTCATAGAAGAAGGCCTTTTATGGATACCGAAAACGCCAAGTGCATGTAGCTCGAGCCATGACATGAAGTAATGCATCGAGAAGTTCACATGCTGCACTCCGGGTTCAGTAGTATCCGCCGCTTGGCTGAGGCCGTAATACAAATGAGCTAACCCGGCAACCCCGACAGCCACTTTCACTCTAATAACCATTCGGTGAGCTGGGTAGAAGATAGACGACCTCATACGGCGAAGGTGCATTAGGAGTGCAAACCAGCTCAGCCATAACCCAAGAAATCCCAAAAAGAACGTTTCCTCATCAATCCAAGGGACTGCAACCTCCGCAAAAGAAACGACTAGGGTGTTGGGAAGGAAAAAACTCTTTTGATCTGCCTCCGCCGTTGGCAGGTTGTTTAAACCTAAGCCGAATGGGTCGTCAAGCATGGCAAATTTAGCAGCCTCCTTCGAAAGGACTTCTGGATGGAGAAAACGAGCGATGAAATCCTCGAAATTAACCCCGCGACTTCCAGATTCGAGGAAAAGGCCTTCATAAATATTCAACATTTTGATCAAACTAGGAAATTGGTGTTGAATGGCGCTCTCCGGGGTAAGGCCGATCATCACTGGCTTGGCACCAAAAACGTATTCATCTGTAGGAAGCAGTTCCTCATAATGCTCCCCCATAATCGGTAAGCCAGAAACTTCTGCAAATTCCTCTATGGAGATTGACACTTCTCGATCCAGCGAGAGGAAGGTGTGGGTAGGAATATTCCACTGCTCCAGAAAGGCCTTAACCCACCAGGCGGGAAGCGTAGGATACTGGAAGAGAAGCATAAATTGCGGGATACAACCCAAGTCTCAGCAACTGCGATTTCTTCGCTGACAGAATATAACGGGCCCATTGCAGATAGCCAACTGGATGACGAGGAATTAGCCCAATCATATATGGTTGTCCCCACGGTCGCGCCTCGCCTTGACAAATGTGTCGCCCTAGAGTATCCAAAGCCATTGGAGGCTGAACAGGTATCGAAGCCATAGCAGGCTGAAGAAGACTTCCCGAAGTCCAGCTGACTTCTTCCACGGTATAGTTCACCGGGGGTGGGTCGGCGTAATGGATCGCCATGATGGGCTCTGAGGGTACCGCGCACGAAAAGCTCTGTCGACTCCTAATAATCTGATTGTACCATGTCCCCAAGAGGTGAAGATTCTTATGTTCCGGGTCATGATCTTTGATCAATGCTAAGACTTCCCGGTCCACAGGCGCTCCAGGGAATCCTCCCTCTGAACGAACAAACGGAAAAAAGGGATCAAAAGACATGTCGCCTGCGCAAAAAGAGGACAAAAGTCAATTGTCGGTGCTATAATTAAATTCTGACACTTGGTACTTTAAAATTCGTACCGCACCGTAATGCAGTAGAAAGGGACCAAAGGGGGCCCACAAAATCTAAATGACAGTTCATCAATTAATAAAACAATCTCATCATTTGATGAGACTGTTAATTAAATGAGGAGATCCTCAATTGATTCTCATTTAATGAGAAATCTCTCAACATAAGGAGTAAATCTCCCCTTGAGAGCAGTGCTCTGTGACAGAATGTCACTTGTCAATTCTAATCATGAAGGAATAAAAATTCCTCAAGAGCCTTGCTCTGGAAAAAACGATGGAATAATCCATTAGAAGAATTAAAATTAATTTTTTATATATGAACTAAAATTCTAAGATCTTCAAGATCCATGAACAAACTCTTAAGAGTTCTTCATAAGAAGATTAATAAATCTACATGATTTGAAAGGAGCAAAGCTCTGTTAATGGATTAAGAAACCCTGAAAAGATCTCTTTAGATCTATAATTCCAAGAAGAGCAAAGCTCTATTAATGAAACCCTAGAAGGGTTTTCTTTAGATCAAAGATCTATGAAGAGCAAGGCTCTGTTAATGGGTAAAACCCTAGATCGTAAAAAAAAATTACCTAAATTTTGGGAGAGTTTTGACTCTTGAAATTTCTTAAAATGAAGAGCTATGCTATGTGGGAGAATAAAAATTCTCAGAAAACAAGAAGAAGATGAATAGAAATCATCCTAAGGACCAAAGGTCCTATTTATAGGCACTGAGTGCCGTTTCAACTTCTCAGTTGATCCGAGCGCGCAGATGCTGCCACCGCTGCACTCACATGTGGGCCACGTGAGCGCAACGGTGGGGGGGCATTTGTTTCCCCCAATCAGAACAAAGCTCTGTTTGAAATTTAAATTTCAAAATGAAGCAACGCTTCAAATGCAGCGCCAAGTGCGCTGCGCCCTAAGCAGCGCACCACGTGCAAAGCACATGTGCGCTAGCGCTGGGTGGGCTGCACTCTAAGCAGCGCACCACGTGTAAAACACGGATGCGCTAGCGTTAAGTGCGCTGTGCTCTGAGCGGCGCACCACGTGTCAAACACGGGTGCGCTAGCGCAATGTGCGCTGCCCTTTAAGCAGCGCACCACGTGCAAAGCATGGGTGCGCTAGCGCTGGAACTAAAAGATCCCCACCGTTAGATCAAAAATCTAATAATAATGATAAATCATTAATTAATCAGAATTATATTCTGTTAAGGAAAGATTCCTCAAAATCTTTCCAAATAACAAGATTGTGCTTTGTAAATCAGAGCACCGTTGGATCAATGATCCAATGGTAAATAAAAATTATCAAAAGACAGAATAAATTCTGTATGAAAAGATTTATCAATCTTGTTAAAAACAAGAAGATTGCCTTCTGTAAAACAGAAGCCCTAGGATCAAAGATCCAATGGTGGGGAAACATCCCCAAATCAATCAGAGAAAGATCTCTTTAACTGATTCAACAAATCAGCTTGCCCTATATAAAGGCCCCTAGACTTCAAGTCCGAGACATATAAAGAAGCATAGAGAGGAACCCCCCGTAGGTTTTGAGAGATCTCAAAAAGAAGAGCCAAGCTCTCAAAAAAAGAAGATTCTTCTTCAAGGTAAAAGAATGATGAACGGAGAGATGAAATCATCTCGTAATTAATTTAAAAAGAAGGATTCACTTCTTTAAAAGATCATAGATCTACAAGACAAAAGTCTTCCACAAAGAGATCAAAAGATCTCACCATAAAAGAAGAAGAACATAATTCTTCTCACAGATCATAGATCTATAATACTCAGGTCTTTTCACCAAGAGATTATGAACATCTCATTATAAAAGGGGAGGAGAATAATTCAATTCTCTTAAGGATCATAGATCCATAAAAGCAAAGCCTTTCATCAATATAAGAGATTGAAACATCTCCTACAAAATAAGAACTGTTGTTCTTAGATCGTGAGACAAAGTCTCTTTTAAAAGAACATAAATTATTTCTCAGATCATAAAATTGATCAGATGCGCTTTGCGTTCTTGAACCGCGCTTCTGCGCTCTTGGACTAGCGCTCAGCGCTAAGCGTGGCACGTGTCCCTCATGTATGCACCACTTATCAGATGCGCTTTATGCTCTTGAAATAGCGCACTGCGCTCATGGGCTGGCGCTCAGCGCCAGGCGCACCACGTGTGCGCCACTGAACTAATAGCACAATGCGCTCATAAACTAGCGCTCTACGCTCATAAACTGACACAATACGCCCATCATCTAGCGCTTAGCGCCAAGCGCGGCACGTTTCCTTTACGTGTGCGCTACTCGGCAGAAGCGCATTGCGCTCTTTGACTGGCGCAAAGCGTCAAGCGCACCACGTGCCCCTCACATGTGCGCTGATAGAACATAAATTGTTCTTTAATAAGCTCAGAGCTATGATGAATGCCCAGCATTTAATAAAAGACAAAATATTGTCAGAATTCAAGCTAATACTCAGTATTGTTAAAAGGGCCAAGCCCAAGCAAATGCTCAACAGCCCAAAATAAATGTTAAACATTTTAACTTGACTGGACTTAGCCCAAGATTGGCCATAAGTCCTCAACCTAGATTAATTGAGCCCATCTGCTCATAAATATTTTAACAGATCTTAGCCCCAAATTGGACTACAGATCTACCAACCAACTCAAAATTAGTTCAAGGGTACATCTCTTTACTCCTCTGATACTTGTCGTTATAATCCTTCAACGTCTTCAGAGAGGTGACGGGTCCCGACAACCATACATTTCATGGACTATGATGCCCTTAACTTGGACTGTGGGGTCTTTAAGCCCACGAACTATGATGTCCTTAACCTTAACTGTGAGGTCTTTAAACTCATGGACTATGATGTCCTTAACCTGGACTGTGGGGTCCTTAAACTCATGGACTATGATGTCCTTAACCTTGACTGTGATGTCTTTAAATTCATAGACTATGATGTCCTTAACCTGGACTGTGGGGTCCTTAAGCCCACGGACTATGATGTCCTTAACCTTGACTGTGAGGTCTTTAAACTCACGGACTATGATGTCCTTAACCTTGACTGTGAGGTCTTTAAACTCACGGACTATGATGTCCTTAACCTCGGACTGTAGGATCCTTTAAAACCCATAGACTATGATGTCCTTAACCTCGGACTGTGGGGTCCTTTAAAACCCATGGACTATGATTTCCTTAACCTTGGACCGTAATGTCCTTAAACTAATTACTGACCGCAATGTCCCTAAACTAAACATTAGAGTCCAAATACTCTTTTGTTGGATCTAAACGATCCCGTTAAGTTAATCTTAGTCTAAAATTAGACTAACGTATTCTCAACGAACGTTTAAGTTAATCTTAGTCTCAAATGAGACTAACGTATCCTTAAACCCAACCCCAAACCCAAATCTAAGAAAATACAGATTTGGACTAATCTATGCCCTACGGACGACAACATAAATTAGTCTCCGTATACAATCCATGGGCAACCAAAAACAAAACAAACACACACGACACAAAAGGACCATCTGGAAAAGGAGAAAGTTGTTACCGCAACGCGGTAGCGTAATTAACTGCAGGGGCTTGCGCCTGTAGGGAAGAGCGTCTCCACAATCAAAATCCCCTCAAATGAGGGAGAATCTGACGAAGTCTGCTACATCGGCCGCATCCGTTTAAACCTTCGATACACAGTGTCATAAATCAACTTGGCATCTTCGGAGAGGTGGACGGATAGCACCAATTAGCATCTACCCCGAAATTCAGACAAGACGGACCTGTCCGATCGCGTCCCTGCGTTTCGGCGGGGAACACCCATGGTGAAGCGCTTGGGCGGATAAATCATTTCTCCAGGAGTTCTTCAATTTGCTTCTTCAATTCCGCCAACTCAACCGGTGCTATTCTGTACGGAGCCTGGAAACTGGTGCTGTACCTGGAATCAAATCAATCGAGAATCCCAAGATGCAGGGAGGTGGTAGATCTGGTAAATCTTCAGAAAATACGTCCAGAAAATCCCGAACAATCTCTGGGGCTGGACTCTCATCAATCTCCATAGCTGCCAACGCTTTTGGCTTGGCTCTAAACTTGGCTGGCTCTAAAGACTCGCTCCTGCCTTCGAAAACAAATTCAGGGTGATTGGGAATGCGGAAAGTCAACTTTCTTGCTCGGCAATCAATAATTGCATGGAATGTACTCATCCAATCCATCCCGAGAATCGCATCATAACTGCCGGTCCCGGTTAAAAGGAAATTCGCATAGAATTCCCTGCCGCATACTACCATCGGACATAAGCTACACTCTTGATCGGATATAATAATACCATTACCCGTATGTATCTCCCAACCCTTGGTTAACGGCTCATGAGATATAGAGTGTGTGTGGACAAACCGCGTGGAAATGAAACAATGTGAAGCACCCGAATCGAAAAGAACTCTAGCTGGTACAGAATAAATGAGGATGGTGCCTGTAACCACATCTCCAGAAGCCTCTGCCTGCTCGGCGGATAGGGTGAAAGCCCGTCCCTGATTCCGACCTGAAATAGTCTGCCTCTGATCGAAGGAACGCTGCTGGGGCATCCGAGGTGGACCCCTCTGAGCTGATGTGCCATACGACGGTTGTTGTTGCTCAAACCCTCCCTGCAGCTCAGATCTCTGTGGACACCCGTTGATCCTGTGCTCGCTGGATCCGCAAATCAGGCACTGCCCTTTAGCTCTGCGGCAATCTCTCTGCATGTGTCCTGGCCTCTGACAATAATCGCAAAGTAGGGCTCTCCGCTGCGGCTGCTGAGGTGAGAAGGTATGCTTCATTTGTGTGACACCTGGCCTGTGAACTGGGATGGCTCCACGGGGCGGAATGGTAGGCCGTGCCAGAACTCCATGGGGTCTTCTGTCCATTTATCGTTGGCCCTTGGCCTTCTCTGCTAGTCTTTCCTGTACTCAGGCAGCGTTCAAAACTTGGGCGAAGGTTGGTAGGTCGAGAGACACGATGAGTTGTTGCAGTTCAATATCGAGCCCTTGCTGGAAACGTCTTGCCCTGGCGGATTTGGTGGCTACCATGTACGGTGCGAAGCGACTCAGCCGATTGAACTCTGCGGCGTAGACATCCATTGAGCGTCCATTTTGCTTCAACATAATCAACTTTTCCTCCATCTCGGCCTTGGCAGTAGCCAGAAAGTAATGATCCAGGAAGCACGTGGAGAATGTGTCCCATCCAATAGGCTTCTCTAACCGGCTCTCCTCTACGGACCACCACGTGCGGGCCTCGTCTTCTAGTTGAATCTTCACTACGTTCACTATGTCGTCGTCAGGAATTCGAGCGGCAGTCAGGAGGTTCTCTACGTTGATGAGCCATTACTCGGCTTCAAGTGGACTTGCTGACCCTGTGAACACTGCTGGATGGAGCCTCCTGAAGTCTGAAACGGTACCAACCCTAGCCTGTGCAATCGGTACGAGCGCGCCCTCAGGGGCGGTGGGAACAGCCGTGGATTTCTCCAGGGCGGTAATTGCGGTCTCCTGTACCGCTTTCTATCCCTCGGTCAGAAGATCGGTATTCCTCTCTTGAGCTTGGGCCAGAGTCGTCAGTGTGCTAAGGATCTTCTCGGGACGATCGTGGTGACCGGCACCCGAGGAGTTGCCTGAGGAGTCCATATTCCTGAAAGATCAAAAGAAATTAGATTCAAGCAAGGCTACACAATGATTCAACGATGATTAGGAAGTGAGGAAGAATGCAATAAGTCATACGCTAAGGGTGTAACTCAATCTAGAGGTCCCTCCACGGAACTGTAATTTCATCCAAAACCCCGCTCTGATACCAACAAAATCATGTCACGCCCCGCTTCCCAAAATACGGGATACGAGGGATGACTAGGCTAGCCATGCTCCTACGATCAGGTAATAAGCCCGCCGTAGTCACACTTCGGCTTCTAGCATTACATGGTAGTTAATAAACAGTGCTTGAGTAAAGGAAAAATCATAGTTCACGACTTTATTACATTGCAATTTAAAAGAGTTCGAGGTGCATTTATTTCACAGAATAAACAACTAACCAATAACAAATGCTGAAATCAAAGAAAGTAGCACTGGTGGTGCAGTCTAGATCTCCGCAATCTCGAAAGATAAGTCCTGCTCCTGGGCTGGATCCACTTCGTCCTCTGAGCATGTACACTCAGGTCGTCAGGGCGACACATAAAGCAATAAATATGTATAATATGCGTGCAGTAGTATTAAACATGGGGAGTACAATGGATTGCAGAATATGTATATAATGACATCAACTGAAAATGAATAGTGCACTATGAATAAGATGTCGGTGAACTAAGCAATGGATATGTCACTACTTAACGGTCATTAAGTCCATGAAATCAATTGGTGGAGAGGATACGCGTGTTTAATAAGGGTCTCGTGCATGCCCGAGACTACGGTCCACTGTGCCCGGGACATAACTCTGTGAGCCGTGCCGCTACGCCCACGACCTAAGGTATGTAGGTATGTATGTATGTATGTATGTATGTATATATATATATATATATATATATATATATATATATATATATATATCACTGTACCTTGCTAAATACGAGTTCAATTCCATCTTGATTTTCCCATTCCCCAGGTTATGGTATGTATTCATGCATTAGATATGTTGTGGATACGTATCACGGTCGTTTTCAATCACTTTTTCCACTTATCAATATCACTGTCGTATTTGCCACAACCCAATCACTAATCATTAATATATCGACAACGCAAATGATTCACTATGCGGAAGGTATAACTCAAGCATGGGAAAGTATGTAGAAATGCACTGAATAGGTATTCATTATACTATAACGACCAATGCCATATAACTTGCAAAATTCACGGTAAATCATACGCTTAGAATTGACCAAAACAATATAAAGGGAGTGTGAAGCACACTAGATTATCTAAGCAATAAAATTTATTTCAGGTCAATCGGAGTTCAGGTTAGAGAATTATCATCGTTTGAAGGCAGCGATCGATTTCTGGGATTCCAGTTCCAGAACTGGAAGCCCAACTTCACGCGCAGTTTATCAGTAATTATGTGCAGATTCAGCTTTTTCCCTAGTTGAATAAATTTTAGTTCTGCCAGTTAGGTTTCCAACGCACTAAACAGATTATTAATGGCACCTCTACATCAGATGTTATGTCCAGATTAAAGTGACAATGTACTGAACATTTCTGCAGAAACTGCAGAACGTACTGATATTCTAAAATACGATTTAAATACCAAACGACCGTAAAAATGCACGGGACTGATTTCAAGTGTTAGATAATTAAGTTATCTATGCTACCATATGTGGCTCTATGCATTTTTAGTTTTAAGCAAGTATGTTCAGGTGCTTAGAATTCAGTTTCCCTCATGGATTGCTACACCGGACTGCAGTCCAGAATAATAAGTCTATACGGTTTTCACTATTTAAACCACACGATTTTCTGTGAACGTATACATTGATTCATAGATTATTCAGTTCCCTTAACAACGAGCCTAAGCACGCCACAATCCGATTTTTTTATAATTTATTATGAAGCTAACAAGGCTGCATGATCAGAAAATGCAGTTTGGACGATGCATCTTGAGTGCATCATATTATGTTTGGAACTTCAATACTTTAACATCAATTTTTTTTACACACTACCAGATAACAGTACATGGATCCTTTAAATCATAAATTTAAGGAATTTCAACCGAGGTTTTGGTTCAAGACAATTGATCGAGAACATAGTATGCACATGAAACTATCGATCGGAACTTCGTATTTCGTCTAATCAATTCAAACGGGATTGATCCCCCGATCCCTACATGTATTAACCCCGGGTTATAGTCCCGATTCCAAATGATCACGCATAACTCCAAGCCATTACAGGTCGTAGCAGAAAACTAGTGATAACAATACGACAGACACACACCCAATTTCAATTGTCTCATTCGTTTCTAATTGAAATTAAAGAATACCGATTCCAGTTGTCTAATCCATTTCAATTGTCTCATTTGTTTCTAATTGAAATTAAAGAATACCAATTCCAGTTGTCTAATCTATTTCAATTGTCTCACGGGTTCAAGATATAGCATGATAAGCAAGTAGAAGATACTTGCCTTAGATGAAGGTGGCACGGCAGCGACGACGAGCACGATCAAGGCACGATGCGCGCTCGACTGAGCTAGATCGGAGCACTCGGGTTCAGCACTGGCGTGAAGGCGGTCATGGCAGGGGTTTCCGGCGACTCCGTTGAAGTACTCGAGTGCGGAGGGGATGCCGGGAGTGAGCTCAGGCGACTCGGGGATTGGAGCTGGTGAGTCGTGGAGCTCGGGGCTGCAGGGAATCGATGCAGTGGCTCTGGCTCTGGCGAGGTCGGCTGAGGCAACGGGTCAGAGCTCGGGTGAGGTGCAGGGACGAGGGAGTTGGGTTCGTCGGCGAGATGCGGGGGTCGACGCTGATGGTGGTGGGTGCTCGGGTTGGTGGTGATGAAGATGAGGCGAGGGTGTTGGCGGGTGAGGTGTTGGGAAGGAGGAGAGGGAAAGTTGAGGTGCTCGGCGGGCAGTGGTCGGAGATGGGAGTTTGGGTTGGGTGCGTGGGTGCTGTTGGCTCGGTGTTGGAGGAAGACAGAGGAGAGTGAGCAGAGAGGGGAGATGAGGGAAGAGAACGGGGGAGTGAGAAAGAGACGTTGGAGAGAAGAGGGGAGGCAGGTGCGGGGATCCCAGGTTCGTTGGCGACGAGATCACATCGACGTGGAATCGTTCTAGCGGAGGTGAGCACGAAGAAGCGGAGTCGTGGGGGGAAGAGCCGTTGGGCCTTGGAGCTGTTGGGGGTGACGCGAGAGATGCGGTCGTCGTGGGGCGAGCGCGGGTCATGGGAAGATGGGCGCGAGAAGCGGGGGATCGTGGAGGAGTCGTTGCGGAGAGAAATGGCGGGAAAAGAGGGAGCGGGTCGGGTCGGGTCGGGTAGGAGCAGGAATGGGTTTAGGATTTTAGTTTGGGTTTTGTGTTTGGGAAAATTAAATTAAATAAATATATATATATATATATATATATATGAAATAAATTTGGATTAAATTCTGGAAAAATACGGAAATTTTTTATTTGGAACTGGGGAATTACATACGCTAAGCGTATCTAAGCAATATAAAAGAAAATGCACAAATTTATTTGTAATATTGATTTGTATGGAATTCATGGTATTTTAGTGTAAAATGATTCTTGTGACACTTTTAGAAAAAGTGGAATATTTATAATAATTCAAAATAGATTTTTTTATGTTACATATACATATATTTATATGAAAATAATTTTAGTATATATATAATATTTTAGAAATCTCGTTTTCTTAAGATGTCGTATTTTAAATCTTTCGAGACCGAATGATCCTTGCGGATGTCTGCATCTCGCACTACTAAGCCTGAGGATGTGCGATAATCCGCACCATCCTGAACGGATTCCCCAAATGGGTTGTAGCGGCGCTTTGCAAAGATTTGTATAAATACTAATCATTAATGAAAAACGGTTTTATTAATTATGGTATTTATTTGTAAAGATGTCAATTTCCCGTATTCTATGTTCCCTAGGGTATTGTGCTATGTTGCATATGGGTGTGTGAGAAGGTAGGTCATTACCTCGTGATCTAATTAAAGGTATAGCAAGTTTTGTGATATTAAATATAGAATTGAAACTATGTGGTATTTAAATGAAAAATACGGTAAAATGAAATAGCAATTACTTTATGATATGAAACTTGATCAATATGGTTGATTAGTGATTAGTAGTCAACATGAATTGGTTTAAGCATGATTGTATTAAAGAAAAGTGAAATTCTATAAAGAAACCGAATCGGAAATCGGATTTGTTCTGATTCCGTCGGGTTTTTTAATTCCGTATTTTAGAATAAGAATAGCGAAGATAGAATTGGGACTTACGGGTTGCGAACTAGACAAGAGGAAAGATGGAATGAACGTAGCTTCCGGTGCGTCGTTTCGTCGCCGGGAGCTCCTAGAGTCGTCGTCGGAATTTCGTCGGCGCTTCGCCTCTTGCTCACTTCGATTGCACACTAAAGTTTTCTAGAGAATTCTTGAGAGTTGGCTCAGAGTTTTGGGGTGAGGGGGTAGAGTGTAGGGGTGGTATTTATAGGGTTAGGCTAGGGTTAGGGTAGATGTCACGACCCGAAAAGTACCGAGCGTGACTGACACTTAAATTACGAAACATCTCGAGGTGTACGTAGTCTAAGTAAGTCAAAACCCAGAAATTAAAACCAAAAGAAGCAGTAGAGTGAAGGAAAAACCAATTTAAAGAAAGTCATTTCTGAAAATTTCGGCAGAGTTTCCTTTGTAAATACTAGCCCCAAACGGGGTACATCATGAATAGTATACGAAATAATAAAAGGCATCCCCAAGCGGGAGCTAGCTCTTCGTCAATCGACGGTCACAACCACGCAAGCAAGATAATATACAACGCCGAAGGGCGAGGATCAAAACTCAAAAGAATTTCAAATCAACATGAAAACTATAATAATACAACTCGCGACTCTAAGGTTGAAATGAATACAAGTCTGGTCTTCTATCTCTATCAAATATAAAAATCTGGTTGATGGAGTTTTACTAGATACAACTGAAATAACGAATATACAATGGTGGTCCTGATGCAAAGAACCCACCTGTCAAAGCAATCACCCGGAAGGAACAATGTACCAGTAAAGCCGCAATGAAACCTGTACGGCAAAACCTGCAAGGAACTGTGGCACAACGGGGGTGAGTTGCCAACTCATGAGTAGAAAACATCACAGAGCAGAAATCGCATGTATGACGCCATCCTAGGTCATATCAAGTAATTTCCTCAAATAAAATCCAGATCCATCTACATGTAACTGCAATACACGTGCTCATGTCCGTGCCTCAGATAGCCACATATCAGATATATGATGTATGAATGCATTACTAATGGAAACCGAATACATCATGAATAAGACAACTGTTTTCTTTATTTATGAGATTTCTATATGTATATCAATCGAGTAACATCAATGAAATCAACAGAGAATCAGTGTCAAGCAACGACACAAAACATAAATCTCAGTATCTCAATATCAATTCTCAATATCTTTGTATCTCAAATCTCAATATCTCAATATCTTGGGCTCCGTCTGTCCGGATCGGCCCATATCATTTAATCACACGACCACGGTCAGTATCCTTCGGATATCCGCTGTGCCAAACAATCACCGGTAGGCAGTCTGCCCCTGCCGGGCTTATCGTCTACAACTCGAGCTTCTTGCCCCGGGGTACCTTACCGGGTCCACCATGTACCCGAGACGGTTCATCGGGCTCCTCGAATCGGGTCTCGAAATCCAACAGCAAACATGAAACTCATGGTGAACGACTCATACATCATGAGAAAACCGCAATTTGCATTTTAAAAAGAGGGGGAGAGAGAAGTTTATATATATCCTTGCGGTTTTCCCCCCAAATTCAGAAATCTCATGGAAATCCGAAATCCAAGAATCAGGAGTAAGTAAACAGTGAATATCGGCATAAATCTCCATAATGCTGCATGATCAATGAGTATATGAATGCAACCGATATCATGCAATGAATGCAATAGTTAAACCAGCATAAGGAAGCTATAACATGTTGCGACTATCAGCTAGCAACCTATGTCAATGAAATGGTATTTTCTAAAGTGTACGTGACATGGCAATTACCGATGAAGATGTGTGTGAGCCGGCAAGTGAGTGTACGTGGAGCATACGCATCATCGGTAATGGTGCTGGTGTCCTAACAGTATGGTTTCATAATCACTAAGTACACAATAACATGCAATGAGGCGATAACAACATAATAAAGGCAACTGCATAGTAAATACAACAATAATATGCGGAACATGAATAATAATATAACAATAAGGAATCTACCTTACTATACATGTGATATACTGTTTTGCCGTTTGAAATAGTACGAATCGTAGTATTTTGAAAATAAGGGCTACGGTGTTTTTTAAGAAAAGGTACATTTTTTGAAATATCCGTAGTATCTTTTGGTATGTCTTTAAAATTCTCACGATTCGTTAGTTTTGGAAATAGGTATGAATCGGATCCAGTTTAACATCTACTAGGTAAACTATAGGTCTAACTAACAACCAATCTAAAGGGGTATGGAAACCACCTAAATCTGAGTTGATATATATATACCTATATATAATAGTCGGTGATCCCGCCTCTATAGTACCACGTACGATACAATATATCATATGACATTCTCGAGTCAAGAGTGCGGATCTATCATCAATCGTTAGCTCGTACGGTAAATCCGTCGTACGGCATCCCAAATCTGGGTACAACTTAACTATCACATCAATCTCATCATTTATCTGGTATTCTTATCATCATATCATGAATAAGGGGTACTGCCTTACAGTCCAGTACAATCTGATACCATCCACATATATAAATACGTGTGTATGAAAACACATCGTCTACCGATCCGCTATTATCATATATCGTATCTCATAATACGATCCAAATCACATCACCGATCTCGTGGCATCAAGCCCAATCTCATCGACTCATCTCCAACTATCATCCACTATCCTCATTATCCATGTATAGGTATACGTGTATATATATATATATATAGTCCCATACCTAAAATGAAATAGCAATTACTTTATGATATGAAACTTGATCAATATGGTTGATTAGTGATTAGTGGTCAACATGAATTGGTTTAAGCATGATTGTATTAAAGAAAAGTGAAGTTCTATAAAGAAACCGAATCGGAAATCGGATTTGTTCCGATTCCGTCGGGTTTTGTAATTCCGTATTTTAGAATAAGAATAGCGAAGATAGAATTGGGACTTACGGGTTGCGAACTAGACAAGAGGAAAGATGGAATGAACGTAGCTTCCGGTGCGTCATTTCGTCGCCGGGAGCTCCTAGAGTCGTCGTCGGAATTTCGTCGGCGCTTCGCCTCTTGCTCACTTCGATTGCACACTAGAGTTTTCTAGAGAATTCTTGAGAGTTGGCTCAGAGTTTTGGGATGAGGGGGTAGAGTGTAGGGGTGGTATTTATAGGGTTAGACTAGGGTTAGGGTATATGTCATGACCCGAAAAGTACCGAGCGTGACTGACACTTAAATTACGAAACGTCTCGAGGCGTACGTAGTCTAAATAAGTCAAAACCCAGAAATTAAAACCAAAATAAGCAGTAGAGTGAAGGAAAAACCAATTTAAAACAAGTAGTTTTATTAGCATAAACCGAATTATGCGCTTTAAAAACATCAAGTCATTTCTGAAAATTTCGGCAGAATTTCCTTTGTAAATACTAGCCCCAAACGGGGTACAACATGAATAGTATACGAAATAATAAAAGGCATCCCCAAGCGGGAGCTAGCTCTTCGTCAATCGACGGCCACAACCATGCAAGCAAGATAATATACAACGCCGAAGGACGAGGATCAAAACTCAAAAGAAACTCAAATTAATATGAAAACCATAATAATACAACACGCGACTCTAAGGTTGAAATGAATACAAGCCTGGTCTTCTATCTCTATCAAATATATAAATCTGGTTGATGGAGTTTTACTAGATACAACTGAAATAACGAATATACAATGGTGGTCCTGATGTAAAGAACCCACCTGTCAAAGCAATCACCCGGAAGGAACAGTGTACCAGTAAAGCCGCAATGAAACCTGTACGGCAAAACCTGCAAGGAACTATGGCACAACGGGGGTGAGTTGCCAACTCGTGAGTAGAAAATATCACAGAGCAGAAATCGCATGTATGACGCCATCCTAGGTCATATCAAGTAATTTCCTCAAATAAAATCCAGATCCATCTACATGTAACTGCAATACACGTGCTCATGTCCGTGCCTCAGATAGCCACATATCATATATATGATGTATGAATGCATTACTAATGGAAACCGAATACATCATGAATAAGACAACTGTTTTCTTTATTTATGAGATTTCTATATGTATATCAATCGAGTAACATCAATGAAATCAACAGAGAATCAGTGTCAAGTATCGACACAAAACATAAATCTCAGTATCTCAATATCAATTCTCAATATCTCTGTATCTCAAATCTCAATATCTCAATATCTCGGGCTCCGTCTGTCCGGATCGGCCCATATCATTTAATCACTAGACCACGGTCTGTATCCTTCGGATATCCGCTGTGCCAAACAATCACCGGTAGGCAGTCTGCCCCTGCCGGGCTCATCGTCTACAACTCGAGCTTCTTGTCCCGGGATACCTTACCGGGTCCACCATGTACCCGAGACGGTTCATCGGGCTCCTCGAATCGGGTCTCGAAATCCAACAGCAAACATGAAACTCATGGTGGACGACTCATACATCACGAGAAAACCGCAATTTGCATTTTAAAAAGAGGGGGAGAGAGAAGTTTATATATATCCTTGCGGTTTTCCCCCCAAATTCAGAAATCTCATGGAAATCCGAAATCCAAGAATCAGGAGTAAGTAAACAGTGAATATCGGCATAAATCTCCATAATGCTGCATGATCAATGAGTATATGAATGCAACCGATATCATGCAATGAATGCAATAGTTAAACCAGCATAAGGAAGCTATAACATGTTGCGACTATCAGCTAGCAACCTATGTCAATGAAATGGTATTTTCTAAAGTGTACGTGACATGGCAATTACCGATGAAGATATGTGTGAGCCGGCAAGTGAGTGTACGTGGAGCATACGCATCATCGGTAATGGTGCTGGTGTCCTAACAGTATGGTTTCATAATCACTAAGTACACAATAACATGCAATGAGGCGATAACAACATAATAAAGGCAACTGCATAGTAAATACAACAATAATATGCGGAACATGAATAATAATGTAACAATAAGGAATCTACCTTACTATACATGTGATATACTGTTTTGCCGTTTGAAATAGTACGAATCGTAGTATTTTGAAAATAAGGGCTACGGTGTTTTTTAAGAAAAGGTACATTTTTTGAAATATCCGTAGTATCCCTTGGTATGTCTTTAAAATTCTCACGATTCGTTAGTTTTGGAAATAGGTATGAATCGGGTCCAGTCTAACATCTACTAGGTAAACTATAGGTCTAACTAACAACCAATCTAAAGGGGTATGGAAACCACCTAAATCTGAGTCGATATATATATACCTATATATAATAGTCGGTGATCCCGCCTCTATAGTACCACGCACGATACAATATATCATATGACATTCTCGAGTCAAGAGTGCGGATCTATCATCAATCGTTAGCTCGTACGGTAAATCCGTCGTACGGCAGCCCAAATCTGGGTACAGCTTGACTATCACATCAATCTCATCATTTATCTGGTATTCTTATCATCATATCATGAATAAGGGGTACTGCCCTACAGTCCAGTACAATCTGATACCATCCACATATATAAATACGTGTGTATGAAAACACATCGCCTACCGATCCGCTATTATCACATATCGTATCTCATAATACGATCAAAATCACATCACCGATCTCGTGGCATCAAGCCCAATCTCATCGACTCATTTCCAACTATCATCCACTATCCTCATTATCCATGTATAGGTATACGTATATATATATATATATATATATATATATATATATAGTCCCATACCTATGTGTGTATGTATACACACGTATCCCCATATACGCACAAGTAATAATAATAATGCATGCAAAGAGTGTGTGCGTGTGTGCAAACCTATTCTATGGTTCGCGACTAAGAAATCAACCACGACAGTATCATCCAAATTCACAACACATGTGTAAATATATAACATATCATCAACTACACTACGAACTGCGGGGGTGCTATACGCCATCCACCCGACTTCCCCCATAGATATAATCTACTCACCTGATCTTCGCTCGTCGATGCCAATGTCGCCACGCGCTTGCTTGTCGTCTCGAAGTCCACGTGAGGGTACCTACATGTCATAATATATCGTGTCGCATTAAAATCTGACTCATGACCAAAACGACACACGAACCTCACATGGGTCAAAACCTATGGTCCGCTCAAGAAAAAGAACCAAATAACTCTTGACATCGGCGTACAAACGCCGAGTGATCGAGAAAAACTCAAACGCACCAATCGTGGTTTCACAACTCACTAAAAGCTATAAGAAATAGGGTGCAATTCATCAAACCTTAAAATTAACCAAATCGATTTATTTCCGAAAAGCCTAGTAAGCGGTCATTAACCGTTTTAAAACAAATCTTGATGTTTTGGCAAAACCATTGGTCACAATATTCACTAATTATCTTAATTAGGCCACATAAACATTTACTAGATTTTTAATCTTGCTAAATTTCATTAAACCAAAACCTAGTTAGCAGAAATACCCTTTTGTTCAAAACTTGATGTTTTAACCAATATAAATATTTTAAACAAATTTTAGTGGCCATAATGCTCACTAATTAACTCAATTAAGTCACACAAACCATTTCTAAATTTTTCTCTCTTCTAATTATATTAATTATAAAAACCTAGTTTGCAAAAATTATGAAATTGGACAAATTTTGAAGCAACAATTAGTAAACTAACTACTAGCTTACATTCTCCAAAACTTAAGATGTTAAGCTGCCCATTACAACCAAAAACAAGTGATACAACACTCACTTGAATTCCAAAACCCTCTCTTGAAACCTTAAACTTGCAATCTAACCCATATTACTAACTAATTATGTTTTGAGTTAAAGTATTAATACAACAATTTAACTATAGGATTTAGATTATACCTCCCAATTTCAAGAGATCCAACATGAATCTAGCATCCCAAATTTGCTTCTTGCACCTTGATTCATGTTAGCTTGGGCAAAAAAATAATGGGTAAGAGTTGGATTTGGGATTTGTGAGGTTTTGTGTTGATTTTTGAGGCAATTTTTGTGAATTTTTTGAAGAGTTTTGAGTGGAATGAGATGGGGGAAAAAGAGGGCAGCATGAGGGAGGTGCTCGGCCAGAATTTTAGAGGGATGAGGAGAGAGAGTGAGGTGTTGAAAGTGATGGGAAAAAACAAAGCCCATATCTCTATGTTTATTATATATTCTATTTCCTTTTCATTTCTTGTTTTCTTTTCTTTTTTAACTTGAAGTGGGGAAGTCTTTTGGGGGAAATGGGGCTGCCCATAATGGGCTCGGACAGCAAGGGTGGGGAGGTGTGTGGGTGAGTGTGAGTGAGGGAGTGAACACACAAACATCAAATAACACCATATCTAAATTTCCATTTACATAAATTTCACTATTAAAGCCTTTTTCCTTGATATTTTATAAAACCGTCATGACAATTTCTTTTTATTTCAAAAACAATATTTTACATGTTAGTTCAATGTGTCATGATGCACAAAATTTGTATCAACCCATTCCAATTTATAATTATCCCTAATTAAATGTATTAGTGACGGCTTAAAATAATATTAAAATAATTAATTTCGGAAATTTTTTCAGTAAACTAGAAATTTTACTAGTGGCTCAATAAACACCAAATACTAGCAATTGCATAGTTAGAATATGTATATTTAATTTTATATTAAAAGATATTTATATCTTGATTTTTACGGAAAACACCCGTTATTTTACCGATTATCCGAAATTTCACCTGAACGATTTTCAATGGTTGATTTGGACAGCAGGCGGGTTACACGTTCCACTGTGCCGAGATGTGAGGTGCAGTTACAGTAGATGAAGGGTTTAAATTGAAAAAACGTAAAAAAATGTTAAAATTCATTAAAAATAGATTAAATGGAGTATTACAAGTATTCTGGAAACGATCTAATTAAATGGAGTGTGCAGGGGGATTCAGAAGCCCAAGAGCCAGGATTTCAGTTGGGGACTCGGCCGTCCGGCCGAGTCCAGCCCGGCCCGAGTCGGCCGAGTCAGGCAGTGGGGAGGTGGGGGGTCGTCTCATGTGGTCACTGGTATGTTCACTTTTCCTAGGGTAGTGGGGGTTTTTGGAAGTTATCACGTGTTGACTGTTGGTATTCTAAAAATTTCAAAACAAAATAATATTAAAAATAATGTAGGGTATGAGATTTGAACTCCGGTGGCTTGGTTCAGCAGTGCAAGGTCTTACCAATGAGCTACAAGGTTGTTCGTGCACATATTTAATTAGAATTAAATATATGCGGTTGCTTGAAAAGAAAGTGGGCCTTTTGGGCTTAAGAGATTGGGAATGAAAATAATGGAATTGGGCTTAAAGAATAAGTTTGGGTAAAAAGAAATGAGTTTTAGAAAATACTTAGATGCGAAAAATAGATGAAGGGATTAAATATAATTAATAACATGGAAATAAAAATATACAAAACATTATTTTATTAATACGGAGATATAGGAATTTTAGAGTCGTTACAACCCTGCTCGGCTATCCCTGACCGGTAAGTCCTCTACCCCACAACGCCAGGGATCAAAACCCTCGCCAAGAGGCAGCTGAGCAGCTTCACTGCTCGGTCCATCCTTAGCAGGCCTCCCACGGCCCCTCCAGCGCTAAGGATCGAAGCCCTCACCAAGAGGCAGCCGAGCGGCTACCATGCTCGGCTATCCCTGGCTGGTAGCTCCCCTACCCCACAACGCCAGGGATCAAAGCCCTCGCCAAGAGGCAGCCGAGCAGCTTCACTGCTCGGTCCATCCTTAGCAGGCCTCCTACGTCCCTTCCAACGCTAAAGATTGAAGCCCTCACCAAGAGGCAGCCGAGCGGCTATCCTGCACACAAAATTTTGCTATTTAATAAGTTTTATACATGAAAAAATTGAATAAACAAAATTTTAACCTTTATGAATCACAAGTATGAAAATTGAAGTTTATGGGAAAGAGGCATGCACTTGAGTGTACTGACCTAAAAAAAATATCGCCTTCCTCTTGGCAGATTCACAGCGGCTATTCAATCCCAAGATACGACTCCCCTAGCTCTTCTAGTACTCCGGCTTGCACAAGTTGCTGAAGTAGTGCTAGTATCCTTTTTGTTTCGAAGTCGGATTATGCGAATGCGGTGAAGAAGAAAAATAAAGATTTTTGTGTGCTTTGGTTGTTTTCTGTCTTTAGGGAAAGGCTTTATATATTAAAGTAATTTGTCGCAAAAAGAGTACAGAATCGAAAAAGCATTCAAGTTCACAAGTGCTCGGCTCAGCACAGTAATATGCACATATGATTTCACAATATCCTCTTTTATTTTACCCATTGTAGTAAAGGATAGAAGCGTTATATAAACACTTACCTATTCCTTGGTGTGGGCAATGTGGGACCAACACCTACCGTGGGAAGTTTGGACCTTTTCATCTTTTAGTGCATTTGCTCCAACACTCCGCCCCTTGCCATGAGGCCCCAGCCATCCTCGCCACCAGCCATTTCCCTCTCTCCGACCATCCCCGCTTGTTGCCAGCCATCTCCTCCGTCATTGCAGCCACTTTTGATGCATCTAAGACAATTGGATCCAATCAAAGTCTAGTAGTTTTCCATTGCCGATGGATGAGAATCTTGATTATCTTGTCATTTTGAAACTATTGCCGTTGGATAAGAATCATGAACACATGAGTAGGAATATTATTAGTATGCTAATAAGTTTTTAGATTTTAAAAAAAATATTTTATACTGTTTTTTCTATTTTCTATAATTAATATAACTAAATTTATATTTTTAAATTAAAATATTAATAAACAATATGAGTTATCCTATTTGCGTTTTTAGCTGTGTGGAGTCGGTGTCCTACGCTATACGTTATCGCTATTTTCAACTTTGTTCTGAACTAATCATTCAAATTCCAATTCTAAGTGCCAATACAATATGTCTTAAGTCATCTAAATATTCAGATAAATTTTACTTTCATACACATGTTGGTTCACTTGCATATGAAAATCGCATTTTCATGTCACCTTTTGAGCATATGCTTGCATGCAAATGTGCAGGTGTTGCTTATAAAATATAAAGACTAAAATAACAATTACCAATGAGCAGTTATGTGCATTATCCCTCTTGGAAAAAGTGCATTGTTTGAACTCCAGGAATCCCAAGAGAGAAAGCAGTCATAAATTAACGCTTTCGGGACAAATTCATGGATCCTCTTGATATGTATACCGTGTGGTGTGCATGGATGTGTTGTGTGTATTGTAGGTTGGGGCCTACGGGGCTAGTGTCCAAAAAAAAGAACTAAAATAACAATTATTTAATGCTAGATTTTTTGCATGTGCATCGCACGTGTGTGTAGTAAATGGCCACAAATTAACGCTTTCAGGGGAAATTCGTGGATGCCCTGGATATGTGTGTGGGGTGAGGTCAGATGTGCGTGGGTGTATTGTAGGTTATGGCTTACGGGCCGGTGTCCAAAAAAAGAGAGACTAAAATAACAATTATTTAATGCTAGATTTTTTGCATGTGCATTGCGCGTGTGTGGGAAAGTGACCACAAATTAATGCTTTCGGGGCAAATTCGTGGATCCTCTGGGTATGTATGTGGGGGTGGGGTGAAGCTGGGTATGTGTGTAGGGTGGGATGGGGTGTGCGTGGTGGGTGTGTTGTGTGTGTTCTAGGTTAGGATTTATGGGCTGGTGTTAAAAAAAACATTAAAATGATAATCATTTAATGCTAGATTTTTTGCATGCACTCGTGTGAATCAAGACTTGTGAAAAAAATGAAAAAGCAAATTTAGACTTCAAAAAAGGCGAACTAAACAAAAATATATAAATGTAAAATACAAGTTTAGATTAATTACCAAGGAAGGAGAAGAAGGAGGGGGAGAGGGAGGAGGGGAGGAGAGGAGAGGAAAGGGATAAAGTTATTTGAGACGGTTTAAGTATAATCTAAAGAAATTATTTTACTCATTTTGTCTTCTTTTAAAATATGAAGAAGATGCCATGTGCCATTTTTTGAGTTTGGATTATAAGGGCAGAAATAATAAAACATATTTTAAAAGATGCAGAAAGAGTGTTGTAAAAGCAAAGAATGAAAGCAACCTAAAAGAGAACAAAAAATTCTAGTCGCACCAGTCACATAAAAAGAAGATAATATATACAAAGAAAATATCTAGATGCATCTCTATACATCATCCAAAAACCGTGGAATATTTTTGTGGACACTCTTCCTCCAAAACTTAAAGAAAGAAAACACATAACTAAAATAAGAAAAGGAAATGCACTCTAAAAGAAAACCTTACAATCTTAAAATACAAAAGGGCAAATCACTTTAAAAACCTCAGTTGTTAATTTTGAACAAATATTACAAAATAAAACTGGTCAAATTTATTCAAGATTCTTATATTTATTTCGCGAAATAAATTCTGGTGGTGTCGGGTATAACAAGACGATAGTTCCGAGAATTTTATTACAGCTGATGTATAACAATCGAAAGAGATGTTTCTTTATAAGATTTTTAAAAAAGCCTTCATGTTTTAGAAAATGAGAAAAGAAAATTCAAATTTGCCAATACATATTTTGCCATAGCAACAACAGGCCAGATTTGTGGATTAGCTATATAATTCTTTTCTTTCAAAATTCATTTCAGAGAGATTTGACAATATTTTACGCAGGCTGTTGGCTACTTAACACCGTCCTTCTATCCTGGCTAGAGACATACACTGAAAAATAAGACATTTAATTATGGCATTGGCGGAGTCAGATATTTCCTATAAAGAACAAAAGAAAATTAATTATTTAAAAAAAAGAGCAGCACTAGAGTGGGGTAAAGTGACCGAAGGCCATCATCATCAAGTCTACGCTCCTCTCACCACTAAAACCGAGAAAAAAAATGTTTCTTAACAAAGTCTACAATCGTTTCTCTCTCCTCTACCCTTCACTTTCTCTCTCCTCCCATCTCCCTCTCTCTCCTCAGTCCCAAACCCCCTTCTTTCTTCGCCTCCATCAAAAGAGCTTCAAATCCAAGCCCATGAAGTCTAGCGCCGCCGCCTCTAGGTTCACTAAGCTCACCCCTCTCTCCTCCCTCGCTGAGAACAGCGCTGCCGAGCCCAATGGCACAGCGACTGAAGAACCTCAAGGTACTGTACTGATTTGGGCGATTTGTTTGATGTGGGTATCGTTGTTTTCATCGATTGTTTAGGTTTTAATGCAAAAGATTGAATCTTGAAGCAAAAAGATTGAATCTTGAGGGTTTCTAGATTCGTTGGGAATGATAAATTGGGCACTGAATCTGAAACTTTACCGATTCATATTTGATACTTAATAGTGTGCGAGAATCTGTTGCATATCATGAGAATGATTCTTTTGACTTTGATATTTTGGTATTGAGAGGGGAGTGGTTAAGCGACCCATCTTCGCTACTATGGCAATGGACAATAAGTTGTGGAACGCATTTTGTTGATGTCTTGTGTGTTTTCTATTTTGGATGATTCTAGCAATAGACTATAGACTAATAAGTAATTTGCTATTTTTTCTGATTGGTGTAGATAATTCGTCCCTAGGCAATGGCTATCGCATACCCCCGAAAGAAATACGAGACATCGTTGATGCACCTCCTCTCCCCGTGTTGTCGTTTTCTCCTCATCGGGATAAGATCCTTTTCTTGAAGCGCAGGTCTCTGCCACCATTATCGGACCTCGCGAGACCGGAGGAGAAACTAGCTGGCGTGCGGATTGATGGAAGCTACAATGCAAGAAGTAGAATGTATGTTTGCAGTGCAGATTTTGTTTTAATTTCTTGTTAGGCTTCTCACGATTGAGTTTTCCATTTGTTCTTACTGCTTAGGTCTTTCTACACTGGGCTTGGGATCCATTCCTTGTTGGATGATGGCACATTAGGGCCGGAGAAAGAGGTGCATGGCTTCCCCGATGGTGCTAGGATCAACTTTGTCAGCTGGTAATTTCCAAACTCACATGTTTTTTCCCGGTGGGATGAAATCTGTTAGTTATCTGTTACTCGATCGTGGCCGACATCCAGTTTGATACACATGGTAGCTGTAAGGTTGATCTATTTATTTAATATTTCTCTCCGCTTCATGCATGGGATCTCCATTCTCCTTTCATTTCAGTGTATACTGTATGCAAAACAATCAGTTATTATAGCTTATATTTGAGTCACCGTGTAGCCTCACTATTGCACATAGCACTATGCCTTGTGTTTAATATCCCTCTGTTTTTTTTTAACGGAATTAGGTCACGTGATGGTCGGCATTTATCCTTCAGTATTCGAGTCGATGAGGTAATGACCTTATGTTTTAAGTTGAGATATCATCTTTCTTCCATTTAATTTGCGTTTTGACTCTCTATATCATTGAGTAGGAAGACAACAGTAGCAAGCTCCGAGTGTGGGTTGCTGATGTGGACTCAGGAAAAGCTAGACCACTTTTCCAATCACCAGATATACACTTAAACGCAATCTTTGACAAGTAAGAGTTAGCTTTCATTCTTGGCTCATTAAATTTTTCGAATTTCATGTTTATTGTTCTAATTCTATTGTATCTGCGGCTTCACAGTTATGTTTGGGTCGACAATTCAACATTGCTAGTCTGTACTATCCCTCATTCTCGTGGAGCACCACCAAAGAAACCCTTAGTTCCTCTTGGCCCAAAAATTCAATCTAACGAGGAGCAAAACATAATTCAAGTTAGAACATTCCAGGACCTTCTCAAAGATGAGTACGATGAAGACTTATTTGATTATTATGCCACCTCACAGCTAGTATTGGCTTCTTTAGATGGGACAATGAAGCCAATCGGTCCTCCTGCTGTATATACATCAATTGATCCGTCACCAGATGAGAAATATCTCTTAGTATCTTCGTTTCATAGGCCATATTCTTTCATTGTACCATGTGGAAGGTTTCCAAAGAAAGTTGATCTTTGGACTACCGATGGGAAATTTGTTAGAGAAATTTGTGATTTGCCTCTTGCCGAGGACATCCCAATTGCTTTTAACAGTGTGAGGAGAGGAAAACGATCTATCAACTGGAGGTCGGACAAGCCTTCAACTCTGTACTGGTAAGCTTTATTACTACCATAAATCTTATCTGATGCTTTGGTAGTAAAATTATGGAAACATGTAGCTTTAGCCCTCAATTACATTTGCTTGTTTCATGGTTTTGAACTTTAGATTTGTTTTTATCTACATAGGTGTTTGCTTATTTAAGATTTACGCTTACCTGTTAAAGCTGGAAATTTTGTTTGGACTGCAAGGCATTTTGATGATAGCTTGCAGGAACTATCCTAGAGATTTTCGATCTAGCGGCAGCCTAGTAACAACTAATCGTAGTAACTAGACTGGTGCAAATAATTATAGATGGCAGGGCACGAAGTTATTTGCTTGTAATAATTTTGAGGACTGACTAATATCTTGGCAATTATTGTCTATAATGCTCAACACCAATATGTCTAACAAGATAAGAAGCCTATTTCTTTGCTTTAAGTTTTAACAGCTATTTTCGATCAACCCCTTTACAAGTAGGTGAATAGCTTACCTTGCAACCTTTGGCAAGGAGATACAATTAAAAGACCAACAAACAATTCATCATTTTTTATGTGAGAAGTATTAGCAGAAAAGAGATAAACACATATTTGTACGTTAGCCTGGAATCTTGAACAATTTGCTATAGTTTTGAGATACTGGCATAACATTGCACCCCATCGCAGGCATCCGCAACACTATAAAGTGCGCGCGCATTTTTTCGGTGTTTTTTTTGGGGGGGGGGTTGTTTGTAGGGTTGGGGGTCATTATGCAATTTCCAAAGGAACTTATCTGCATCCTGGTTTGATATTGGTTGAATTTAATATAGGTTGATAAAAACAGTAAATTCTCTGATGTCGAGTCAACTAATTTATTGTTATGTATTATCCACAGGACAAATATTAATTATAGCTTGCTTGCATATTGCACATATTACTATTCCTGCATCTTATATTCAAATAGTATGTTCTTCTGCACCCTAGAGAATGCTTCTTTTGCTTCCCTCATTTTTTTCAAAATAATTTTCTAGGGTTGAGACACAAGATGGAGGGGATGCAAAGGTGGAAGTTTCTCCACGTGATATAGTTTATATGCAGCCTGCTGAGGCTGTAGTTGGTGAAGAACCTGAGGTTTTACAAAAACTTGATCTTCGTTATGGGTATGTGTATAAATCATTCATTAATGGTCTGCTTTATTATAAAATGTTTTTGTTATATATTTAAATTTGGACATGTCCAGATAAATAAGTATTTGCTTGCATATCTAAATGATTGTTATGCATATCCGGTCTCACTTTTTTTTACCTTGGCTATTGGCTTTCTAATGCAAATATCCTCATATTTCCTGGGGTGGGGTAGATGGTGAAAGAATAAGAGACTATTTGTCACCTCCGTCATAACCCAGTGACATGAATACCAAATTAAATATAGTCTGGTACGCTTGATTCCTTGCATTTCCATTTACAAGAAATAAAATGGGAATCACATATGATTTCTTGAACTATGTGATACTAATGCCTATTCCATTGCGCTTAATTTACTTCCTTATAATTGTAATTCCGTTTTATCTTTGGATTAATCTCCTTCTCCGGTAGTGTTGAATGTGTAAACTATCAATTCAGCAGACCAAAAAATTTGGGAATTGTTAGCAGCTCAGTCTCGCGCTTTGTTTTTCTAATTGGTGAATCCTTAGATGATTTTGATGCATGTTTCTTGCAGAGGTATCTCTTGGTGTGACGATTCCCTTGCATTAGTGTATGAATCTTGGTACAAAACACGGCGAACTAGAACATGGGTTATCTCTCCAGGCAATAAGGAAATAAGCCCACGCATATTATTTGATCGATCCTCAGAAGATGTCTATTCTGATCCTGGATCTCCAATGTCCAGGAGAACACCAGCTGGAACCTACATTATTGCAAAGATTAAAAAGAAAGACGGGGAAAGTTACATTTTACTCAATGGAAGTGGTGCAACCCCAGAAGGGAATATTCCATTCCTTGACTTATTTGATATGTAAGTTTTTACTTTGCTTTTTGGGGTTATTGCGAAAAAAGAAGAAGTTTACCCCACATATACCCCCTTCAATTGAAATATTTAGAACAAACACCTCTGCCAATCGACCAAAGCCCTTGAAAAATAACCCTTCTGCTCAACCAAAACCCTTAAAACACTCAAATTCAACTCTAAACTATTCAAACAATCATCTAATTAACTGTAGAATTTGTTTGTGTAGTTTAGAATAGAGCTTGAGTGCAGGGTTTGGTCGAGGAGCAAAGGGAGTGCCTGCGCTTATAAATTACTTGAGGAAGTATAAGTGTTATACGGCATAAACTTTTGGGTTTGGTTGGGGCGGGGGCGGGGGTGGGGTATATCCTGTAAATCTACTAAAGGGCAAAGGGAAATGCTATTTTTTCGCAGAAATACAGGAAGTAAAGAACGTATATGGCAAAGCGACAAGGAAAAGTATTTTGAAACTGTTGTCGCGTTGATGTCAGATTACAAAGATGGTGAACTGGACCTTGATCAATTGAAAGTACTTACGTCCAAAGAGTCAAAAACAGAAAATACCCAATACTTTATACAGAACTTATCGGAGAAGAAGGCGTTTCAGATAACAAATTTTCCACATCCATATCCACAATTGGCCTCATTGCAGAAAGAGATGATCAGATATCAGAGGAAGGATGGTGTTCAACTCACTGCCACACTTTACTTGCCTCCAGTTTACAACTCATCAACAGATGGGCCTCTTCCGTGTTTAGTTTGGTCTTACCCTGGAGAATTTAAAAGCAAAGACGCAGCTGGACAAGTTCGTGGCTCTCCTAACGAGTTTGCTGGCATAGGTCCAACATCACCTCTTCTTTGGTTGGCTAGAGGGTAAGATACTTCTCTCTCTTTAGGTGGTTGCTTTTTATAGTTCACGTATTTGTTGAAACAGGCCTTTGGCAAATTGGAAGAACAAGGCAAGATTCTGATTAATCAACTTGTTTGTCAAGTTTAACATTTGATTGAAACTATGTACCCTTGCTATTTTATCTCTTCAACTTTGTATGACTGGCTAGAGAACATACTTTTCTATGCTGCATTTTTTCCCTTAAATGAAAGGAGTAACATTATTTATCTGTACTTATAAGGGTGTTTTGGCCTGAGTTGAAAGGGACTGATCCCACATTTAAGTCAACTTGATGGTATACCAATACTATAAGAATCTCAGCTCTATTTTTAAATTCTTCCAATGACATGGGCCACGTTCACATTAATCCAATAATTTGGCCAACGTGTTCTGACATAATTGTTTTGTACAATTGCATTGTGTAATATATTTTAGTTGCTATCAGCATATGGTATTTATGCGCCATCATTATTTGTTTCTATATTTCTTTGGGTTTTTCGAATAAAGCCAGCTAAGACCAGCATGTCTGCGCTACTGTAGCAGTTCTATCATGATTACTTCCATCATGCAGGTCCATGTGTTGCTTGTCTTTCTTAGTACGTGTTTTACGATTTAAGCATTTCTCAGTTATCACTTAATCCTTCTTTGAGTCTACGAGTGTCTCATCTCCTTAACATACTGTTGCCTTACAAACTTATATCAAAACATTTCTAATATCATACAAGTCAATATCTGCCGTCAATTATTCATAACTAATAGTATTTGGTATATACATGTAGGTATATTAATATCTCAACATGTAATGTAATATAAGCATGAAGATTATTTTTATTTATTTATTGGTTTTTTTTTTTTTGTGTGTGTGTGTGTGTGTGTTAATCTAAAAGAATACATTATGAATTTGGGAAACATACTAGAAGTTCTGGCATGTCCGACACATGTATGACCGGATGATACAAGTGTCAATGTTACTTCTGTATAGTTTGCGGCTTTAACATAATATCTCATGATTTTCTTATTTTTTTTTTACTTTTTGTCTTTTGATTGAGAATGAGATATGAATGGTATGTGTGAATACACCCTGACAAACTCCATCTTCTTCCTCATAGATTTGCCGTATTATCTGGACCAACAATCCCAATCATCGGGGAGGGTGATGAAGAGGCAAATGATAGGTATGCTCTCAATTTATTGTCAGGCTTTTCTGTGTTGTGAGAATTACTTGGATTGATACCATACATAACCAAAGTAAATTTAAAGATTTATAATGTCATATGCATGTTCTCTCCTCTGTTAGTGCCGGTACTGGGTTATCTATGTGCTGCTCATGCTACTTTGATCGATGGTTTCCTTTGCATAAATATTTGCAATGCTAAGAGAAGAATCAGTATAGAGAAGTATTCTTGAATTTCCCTAAACTCTTACTTTCTCAGGAAAACCCGTGGCTAGTAATGTGCATTCCTTTGAGACTTATATGATTTGCATCACAAGATCATTTGGCAGTACTGTTAACTTGTGCTTTCATGTAGAAAATCTAAATATATCTTTATTAGAGCATGAGGTACATCAGAAACCGTTAATTTCTGAAACTTTCCACCAAATGATCCTGATGCCAACAATAACTGGAAGTTGTTATCCGTCAACTAATCTGTTAGCTAGAAGTCAAATAGATTTTACTCGATCACACAGTTTAACCAGCGGTGTTGAACAGGTATGTGGAGCAATTGGTTGGTAGTGCAGAGGCTGCGGTTGAGGAAGTTACTCGGAGAGGGGTGAGCATTACATTTCCAATTAAACATCTGTTAAGTATTTAAGATTTTTTAATACATAAGTGTTATCTTAATGTACTCTTGATTCTTTAGGTGGCACACCCAAATAAAATTGCTATTGGAGGTCATTCTTATGGAGCTTTCATGACAGCCAATCTCTTAGCACATGCTCCCCATCTTTTCAGCTGTGGCGTTGCTCGTTCTGGAGCTTATAACAGGACGCTTACACCTTTTGGATTCCAGGTTTAAAAAATATCCAATTTTCTGCTATATATTTTTATTAATCCTTCTAACCTTTCTTGTTATCAACCTGGTTACCTTTTGATTTTATATATCGATGTTGCATAAACTGCTTGATTGGGATTTCTCTTTAATGATGTGTGGCCTCTTGTGTGTAGAATGAGGACAGAACTCTTTGGGAGGCAACCAATACTTATGTTGAGATGAGCCCTTTTATGTCAGCGAACAAGATTAAAAAGCCGATTCTACTAATCCATGGTGAAGAAGATAACAATTCAGGGACACTTACAATGCAGGTTAGCAACAATTACATCGATTTATAAGTACATAAAGGGAAGTTAGTAGTTTCTTCTTAGTAGTACTGCTTAAAAATTGGTTTGTGTTTTGAAAGATGTAATCAGCCAAAATTTGAACTGACATCTTTAACTGATAGTTTTGTATTTTGGGTGCTGGTTTGAACTTAGGCTTGGTGAACTTTAACCGAACCAAACTTGAACTCATATTTTAACAAGGATTTTTCCTTGTATTCCCTCCAAATATGAAATATCTTATACCAATTACATGGTCTCACTTTATATCTGGCATGCTTTACTTTTACAGATATAAACTATTACAATGCATTTGTACCCTTTATATGTTTCCTATATAATATATACCTGTAACTTGTACTGGCATTTTATTGTAGAAATCTTGGCTTAGCTATTTTACGGGTAGTTATACAAAAAAAAAAGAATTATATGAACTGCAGTGCACTAAAAGCAGTTTCTTCGATAGTTTTAGAATTACTAAAGCATTAATTTATCACTTTGTTTGAGTTAATATTTTTTTTTTCAAGTTTATATAATGGCATCATAAAGTTCACAGATTATACCCTGATATTTCTTTTACAAGCAAAAATACTTCAAAAGCAGCAGATATTTTGATGTCGGTTGATTTATTTGCTGATTTTTCCTTTTAATGTGCTCTCTAGTCCGATCGGTTCTTCAATGCTTTAAAAGGCCATGGAGCCCTCTGCCGATTGGTGATTCTCCCCTTTGAGAGTCACGGTTATTCTGCTAGAGAGAGCATCTTGCATGTTCTATGGGAGACGGATCGGTGGCTGCAGACATACTGTGTAAATAATTCCGATAAGATTGCAGATATTGACGCCACCAAAAAGACTGATGCTCTCGAGGATGGCGAGAAGAAGGTTCTTTCTGCTACCGGAGGTGGTGCTAATAAAGAAGGCCTCGAGCAGGATGGGTCACACTCAACACCAAGATCATTATTATGGTAGCATCACATTCTTGATTCATTTTTTTTTCCTGTCAAGGAATAATATTTTGAGAAAATTTTATGAATAAGGCCTTCACATCTTTCTGCTGCACCTGGATATTTAATTATGTGATTTAACTTTCACCAATATCATTCTGTCAGCTGTATATGTCACCAGCGTTCCAGTTGAAGCTACGAGTTTACTTTCTTTCGCAAATAATGTCAATGATTCTACGTGTTGCATGTTAATGCAATTTAATATGATATAACCAAGGTCTAAAATCTCAGTACTGGCAGCGAATGGTCATTTTTGGTTCGGAATCGCCCATCTAGACTGCATCGGCCGCTGCAGATTGGGAAATCAGATTTTTTATCGTTTGACTATAACAATTTTTAGAAGTTAGTAAAATTTATAAATATTTAACTGTTAACTATAAATAATCTGACATGTTTCAGACATTAATGATTCCAGAATAGATTTTTCAGTTACATTTTGAATAACTATAAACTTTTTGGCATTTCCCCAATAAATAAAGATGTCAAATTTACCAATAAACAATTAATAAACCTATTAACCTATTAATAATCATAATATACTAAACTTAATACCGAAACCCCACCAATCAATTGGCAAACAATTTAAAATCTCAGTATTTATCGATAGTCGATCAATCGTTTTTGGGAACGAAATAGCCATTCAGATTGGTATCAGCTAAAGATTTAAAACCATGGATAAGACATCGTATTTGTGTTGAATTTCAATGTATGGCAAAATTGCGCAGCCCCAACCCCGAAAAAACAACAAACAAAAAGAACATCAATGATTTAATACACTCGCACACCCACAGACCCACTCATATGGATATAATGTTGATGAATTTTCATATGCAACTCGATACCACTGTATTTCTCTCGCTGCTCAGCACAATAAAAAGGGAGCTAAATTAAGGAGGGATTTTTTCTTTTCCCCCTCAATGCGATAGGATTGTTGAATTAACTAAGCAACTTCTGACACATGAATCTTGGAACAGAACTCATGATGTATAAGGTCCTTTTAGATTTTAATAACTTTCTAATACGGGAATATTTGTATAGTTAAATAATGGTTGATTCACGAATCCCAAAGCAAAATTAGTTTAGTAATGCTGTAATGCTACAAAACAACTACTGTTTAATTATCTCCAATGCATGCATTTGCCCCTAATGAGACTACTTACACAATGATTATGTTGTGCAGAGCTTTATATATGTCTTCATGAAGAAGCAGCAAGATATGGCGTATTTGGGCTCCAAACTTGCCCAGCATGGAAATTTGATTCTTTGGAAAAATTACTCTCAATTCTGAATCCGTGATTAAAGAAATACAGCAGCCAAGGCCTAGCTACCCTGCATCAACTCCAGTAATGTACGCATTTGCTGAACTGCAGCCTTTTTCTTAACAAAATATGCAGTCTTTCCATAATATACACGCTGGGTATGTACAATATTCAAACGTTATCTAAATTTCCGTTGATTGAAGGAGTGCTCATGCTCATTTGTATCCTGCTTTGACAATAATTACTAATATCAGGGTCATTGATTCTGCCGCCCAATTTTCTGAATATGCTTTTAACTGCCCTTATTACTGAAATATCATTCATACAATATGGATCTATGTGCGATTTTAAGTTTTCAGAAAATACCGTTTTTCATCATTTGCCAAGGAAAACCTGCGAAATCTTTTTGTTAATCACGGTCTGTTAGAACTTTGAGAATAACTAAAGATTTGTAAGACATCTTCAAATGCATTTTCTCTGGTGTTGTATGATCTTTAGTGAAATTCCTTTACTTGCCTCTTTTAACATTATATCGCATTATCTTGTTATATGTGTTAACTTCTTTAGGCCAAATCGTGCCTGGTCAATGCTATAGGTTCGCTGTGTCGAGATCATTATTTTTTCCGACCTAATCCCAAACAATAGTTCATGCCACCAGCCAATCTTTTCTTTTCATGATCTTCATTACCTAAAAATCAAAATGGGGGTCGACTATGTAGCACAAGTTGAGATGGAAATTTGATTTGTATTTCGTGACCGATTGTCAATTTGATGTCAACCCTCTTTTACCTCAAGTCAACTTTAGAAGAATTTAGTTTTGATACAGGAAATATTCGTCATGCTCCAGTATAACAATCAAAGATATCAAATATTTTCTTTCTATGAACAAAATCAGACATTTTAATTATTTCAAGGCTTGATCTGTTAATTTTGAGTTGGGCAGTATACTATTCCCTTGCTATCATTATTGGTATGACATTGAATTACTTTTTAAGTTTTGACTTTGGTTGATAAGTATAATACACTAAAAGATGGGATAAGAAATGAATGTATTCATAACAATATAGAGATAGCTCCCATAGAGGATAAGATGCGAGAGAACCGATTGCGATGGTTTGGACATGGAATGAAGACTAGTTGATGCCCCGGTCAGAAAAAGTAGCAAAATTGTAGTTCTTGGTGCAAGTAGAGGCAGGGATAGATCTAAACGTACATGGATAGAGGTTGAACGATACGTTAATTATTAGGTTTTTTTTTACTTGTATCCCTTCTAAAACATAGCAAATTCCTTTCTGCTCCAAAAACTTGATATTTACTTTTTACCCCTTAAAAACTAATAAGATACATCATTTTATCCCTTTACGATTTCCATCATCTTTTAAAGGCATAACATCATGTTTTTCTTTAAAACGTCCCAACCTCTCTTCTTATTTGGAAATACGCAATTTTTTCCCCAAATTGAAATTAAGTTTTAGGCTTCTGCTGCACCTTTCTCAAAATCGGTCATGAAATCAGGAGCATTTTCAACATCCTTCTCTAAGCTATGAAGAAGTAAAATGCTTCTACAGTCTTGTTGTTTTCGGGTAAATGGTAAACCTAAAATCAATAGAGAAAAATTAAAGTTAAAATTGACGTTTTTTTTATACAGAAATCAAGGGGTGGGGTGGGGGGGAATCATAGGGGGGTAAAATGATTATGTTATTAGTTTTGGAAGGATAAAATGTAAATACCAAGTTTTGAGGGGTTAGAAAGGAATTTGCTATGTTTTGGAGCCTACACATTAACCTAACATAGGAAATGACCGTTGACAGAGAAGAATGGAAAGGAAGGATTCATAGAGCCGACCCTAAAAAATTTGGGATGAAGGCTAGTTGTTGTTGTTGTTGTTGTATTTTGGTTGATAAGGGTGGTCTTAGTTTTGATTGTCATTATTATCATAGGATGTGTAGATTAAGATCTAATTCTGCTTGGATCTTTAGTCCTCATGAAACTTGATTAGCAAATAGAGTTTGACCATGCAAGTACATAATTTGAGAAAGTGGGGAATCATTGATAGCCAATTTAAATAGAGGTCTAAACTAGTGGAATGGAAGGCAAACAATACCATGTCCATTGCTTTTAGACGACGAGCGACAACAGATAGAAAACTTGTCATCTCTGCTTCGAGTCTTCGCATTTTGTCATTATGGCTTTCTTTGCTTTTAAAAGTGTTGGTGGCCAATTTATGGCTTTCTTTACATTTTAAAATGTTGGTGGCCAATTTGAGGTTCCAGCGAAAGACATACAATAAACTAACCATATCTAGTGCATCTCATCAACACAATGTCCTCATCTTATACTGGTACATATCTTATAAAGTGAAATTTAGTGGAATAAAGAGAACTATATGCACTCATTTGGTTTCAGGAGCAGCAGCTCGTACTAATGAATGTCTAAAATATGTCGACACCAGCCTATATATATTTGTTCTTGGCCTAAACTTTATTCAGTTATTAATCTTTTTCTAGTGACCCACAATGTGTAAAGTAGTTCTTAGACATTTATCTTTTGATTTTGATGAGAAACTTCTTTCTGAATGGAAGTCTAACATCTCACAGTGGGCATCTATTGTGATTCTGTAGTAAAGAAGCTTGAAGTTGTCATAATAGATCAATCACTGTAGCCTTGAGATTGAAGGCATGTTTGGTTGCAAAAGAAGAAGAAAAATACTGCAATTGAGTTGTGTGACAAGTTAAGGGGCGTTCTTGTCCCCTTGAGTTATTAGTTCACTGTTTATTTAGTCGAGTTTGAAAATGTTGGATGGGGCCGTTTTAAGTTCCATGTTTGTATTACACAAACTTAACTTGGGTGTTGAGTTTGATTTTTTTTTGACTTGGGTGTTGAGTTCGAAGGTACTTTAGTTTTTAGCCATAATTTAAAATTTAAAAGCTTGATGTTTAATATATTCTCTATATTAATTTCAAGAAAGGGGAAAAGAAATTCGGATGAGTATTTTTCAATTGGGTTTTTTACTAAATGGTCCCACAATACTTGGCTAATTATTAAAAAAAACCTGATACTTGATAATTACTATTTACTCTTCCAAAATTTTGAATAATTACTAAAAGGTCTTTCGACTTGCTAAAACGATTGTCTTTTTTTCATTCCGTTACACATCCAACAGAGAGATGTTGAGACTAGGGTTTTAAAGACTCCAAACTACTCTCCTACATCTAAAATCCCTAAGTCCGTCCCAATCAATGGAAAACCTAATTTTGAAACTTAGGGATTTTAGATGTATGAGAGTGGTTTGGAGGCTTTAAAACCCTAGTCCCGATATCCCTCCGTTTGAGGTCTAACGGAATAAAAGAAAGACAATCTTTTTAGCAACTCGGGGGACTTTTTAGTAATTATTCAAAGTTTTGGGGAGTAAATAGTAATTACCGAGTATTGGTTTTTTTTAAAGTATTGAGTGACCATTTAGTAAAAAAACCCTTTTCAATTTTATTTCATTATTGTTTTCTTTAGTTAATTGTGTTAAGATTTTCTTTTTATTGAATTATTAGGGTTATGCGTTCTATATGCTTGAAGAGGAAGATGATAGGGATACAATGAGAATTAGAAAAACATTTTTCAATTAGAGGGGGTGAAAGTGTTTATTATGATACTTCAGTGGCATAAGTGCTCGACCCCACATAGTACATGGGGTATATCCGCAATTAACCCCTTTTTTTAATGTTAAAAGCCGACTTGGAACCAAAGTCAGCCCAAGATGAGCCTTGAAAGGGCTTCAATGCTTGGCTATCAATGAAACAGTCTAATATAAAAGTGGAGCCAATAATTTTCTCAACTCAAGTCCCAAACTAGTAAGTTGGGATAGCTGTTCCCTCAAGCCAACTTACTCAAGTTCCAAATCAAGGCAGACCCTGAGCTATTGGTGAATATAAACTCATTCATATCTGTATGATGATAATATCTGATTTCTACCGGAAATAAGATATTTTAGCTCTAAAGATGATTTTTACAAGTGCGAAATCGTGCTCTTATTAGATAGTAATGTTTTGTTGTCGTAAGAGTTTTTGCTAAAAAAATAACGAAGAATCGACTATTCTGTATTCTTGAAGTATATTTGCATGTTATCATAAGTAGTAAGTTTTTTCTTTCAATCTCAACCGTCCATGAATTACATGTGGATAATCCGTTTCTACCTTTTACATCAAATGAGGATTCATTCAACCCCATGGGGATTCTATAAGATATATATGTTTTTCTTTTATATATTTGTTGCCTAAAATCTAAGCAGGGGCCAAGAGTACTGACCTTGATTAACCAGGGGAGGTTTATGTGAGAGTTTTCATTGTAGCCATGAAATGCACTAGTGTGAACACATGATATTCCCTTTACAAACATGACATGGAATGGGGACATATCATTTTCATCATAGTCTTTATGATAGAATTCAAGATTTGGTCCAGGTTTATTCCACAGCATCAGAAGAAAATAACATTTGATCTCCATTAATTTCACTATCTAGTTCTTCTGCAATTCAAAGGAATTAGAACAATGAATTCCTTCATATGGCATTGATTATATGTATGGTTTTCTCTGATCCAGGATCCAATTTGGTCAAGAGGTATCAAAATCACATGAAAATTGGTATACATATGATTTGGATCATGAAGATAAACATGGATGATAACTGTCATCCGAAAAAGGGAAAAAAAACGCCTGAAGCTAGAATTTTTTTCAAGTCATTGAATTGAAAACTTAACATGATTGATGCACTAAAAGAGAGATGCATGGGTACGACCAAGTGTGAACACAAAAGAGAGAAATTTTCTGAGTCATTTAATTTTTATTTTTATCTTTTTTGCAGCAATATTAGATTTTGTTGTTATGAGTTTGCACCAAAACAGTTGAATGTGGTGTGTGAAAGCAAAAGTTGAGAAGAATCCAAAATGATGAGTACCGTTTCGTGTACTTAACTTGTTTATTATGTTTCTACGCAAACATTGGATGTTTTATGCATATATTTTTTACTGGATGCGCTTCATACGACATACGACGACGACGTCACAAACTTTGACTGTCTTTTCCTCTCATGCATGTTTCTTTAGCGTACACACGTACTTGTATATATACGATGAGAATTTTTACTTGTGTCTGCGATGCACGTATACTTAAAGGCGTACATCTCGACCCCAGAAATCACCGCATTTGTCATGAAACGTTAGCTTACGCTCGTAATTAGAGGTGATCTTTTGATGTATTAATTATAGTCTGTCTTGTATTCATGCCGAACCTTCCATAACTGAATACGAGCCCTTTGGGATGTAGTGCAACTCTCTTTCTATATAAGATTTTTTTGTAATCCTCAAGTACAAACAATAACATAATATTTACCATTGAAAAAGCTCGGTTTATTTCTTACATGCTTTGGACTCTTAAGTTATCAGAATGGCCAGTAATCAGCTAAAGTCTCGTTTAGTCGTCCTGATTATCATTATGTGAACCAGTTCTGAACCACAACAATAAGGTAATGCACCCTAATATCTATATATTTTAAAATTTGAAAGAAAACGACAAAAAGAATTATGATACAAACTTGGAGTCATGATATGGGCCACACACTAAGGACCTCTCAATGCCAAATTTAAAATTGACCCTTTAGTCCTTACCAATCAAAACACTTGTATAAATACCCTCCCCCCTCACTCATTCATCAAGTGTGCCTCCACAACCCTAACACACTCCACAACACTCCCCAAAACTCATTGCAACAAGAAGAAAAATCAATGGCAAACCAAGAAGAGCTCCAACTAATCAAAACCATAACATCTCTCTACTCATCAATCTCAGCTCTCCACTCTCTCTCACCATCACCACTAGTCAACCAACTCTTCACCAAGCTGGTCCTCACTTGCATCCCTCCTTCAACCATTCAAATCTCGTCTCTCCCCGAAAACACCCGAAAAATGCGTGAAAGCCTCATCAAACTATGCGCCGAGGCCGAAGGGCTCTTGGAGTCGCACTACGCTTCGATTATCGCGGACGAAGACGAACCTTTGAAGAGTTTGACAATGTTTCCTTATTACTCAAACTATGAGCAACTTACCAAGTTGGAGTTTGGTTTGTTGTCGAGGCATGTGACAAGTCCTCCTATGCAAGTTGCGTTTGTCGGGTCGGGTCCGTTACCGCTTTCTTCGCTTATTCTTGCGACCCGGTACTTGACGGGTGCGGGTTTTGATAACTATGATTTGGATCCGAATGCGACGATGAAGGCTAGGAAGTTGGTGGAGGCGGATCCGGGTCTGGCCGAGCGGGTCGTGTTTCGGATTTCGGATGTGATGGATGTGAAGCGGGCGCTAAGCGGGTATTTAAACTTATGGCTTTCTATTTCTTTTCAAAGAAAAATATAGTTTTGAATACATTTTTATATACCTTTCCCTTTTTGAGAATGTAGTTTTTATTTTATTTTTTATTGCTTTTCCCCCTCGAAATACATTTACCTATTTTGGCTTTTACGTAAGTTTACCATTTTTTGTAATTTTTCTTTAGAAGAAACTTATTTTATTAATTGATAACTATTTTTCCAAATTATGTATAACAATGTTTTGTCAATCAAAAATTTAAGAAAAAATTATACTTTCATCATAACTTGATGTAAAATTTTCTCGATCTGTTTCTAGAGTATGCTTAATTTAAACTTTTGCTCTCGAAAAAGGGGAAAAAATTACTAAATGCGGAACGCTTTTTCCAAATTTAAAGGGAGAAAATAACATCACCGACGGGTTTAACCTATCATTGAATCATATCAAATTATTTACCTTTTAATCTTCACCGCTGGTTTCAACCATTGCTATTGTGCATGCCACCAATAATTTAAACCGTCTACACTGCTATATAACGTTGTGTTAATTACTGACCTATATCGATAATTTTGTCTTTTATCGACTAGGTATGATGTGGTGTTCTTGGCTGCGCTGGTGGGGATGGAAAGAGAAGAAAAAAGACACGTGATCGAACACTTGGCACGCCACATGAAGCCCGGAGCACTGCTAGTGGTACGCAGTGCACATGGTGCACGCACATTCCTATACCCGGAGGTCGAGATGGAGGATCTGATCGGTTTTGATGTGCTCTCTGTGTACCATCCAAACGATGACGTAGTGAATTCGGTGATCGTTGCAAGAAAGAAGGGGATCGTGATATCTTGCAAGTGTTGTGAGCCTTTGGTCAATCATCTTGGATATGAGGAGCTAGCAATTGAGGGGCAACACTCTTGAACTTGGACAATTGGATGGAATTATGGTTCTAGATTATTATAATTAATTTTTGAGGTGTCAATTTGCATTTTGAAGCTTCTTTTAGTGCTTGTATCTCTTTGTTTCCTTCGTCCTACCATTCTAATTAGTGTGTACCTATGGATGATTTAAGAAATAAATGCATTTTATAATTTTATTGTTTTCTAGGTATACACATATACTGAGATTTGATATATGAAACCTAGTGATACTGGCTATTGATTCCACTAGTTTTCACTGTAGCTCCAAGGACCCTCCTCAGGCAAAATTACAAGTACAAAAATAACTTAACAATTTGGCAAATTCATTAATTTAAGACTAGTTTTTTGCACGTGCGATGGTGACCCAGACATCGGCGAGTGCAACCGGAATGAAAAAGAATGATGGGCCCCAACAAGTGAGGGAGAGCTAGACAGATGAAATTTTCGTCAATGGACATAAACCGAACTCATCTAGGGCCGAAGGGTTTGTTTAGTATTTCATTCACGTATAAACACATGTTCCTGAAAAGGGGTGGAGATGGAAAGTCTCTTCTTCCTTAGTTGCTACTGATCGATTCATTTATAGCCTCAGCAAATATGATAATAAACTATACCGAATTTCTTTATCATAGTACCTGTAACACCCTAGCACTGTCATACAAAATATTTGATGTATTTCAAATCATGCGGCAAATTTCTTTATTATTATTATTACTTTTGGGTTGCGGATGTGCAATTGGTAGTTGTGGTTATTATCCGACCCGACTCGCATATTTGAAACCTATCATGGTTCAAAATTATATCAAATATTTGCTAGTACAGAATATCCATGCAAATCTAGATATTATACACATATATAATATGTTTTAATATCCACATATCTTTTATAATACAAAATAAAAATCAAATAATATATTTTAATATTTAGTCTTGCATGTCATAATACCCCATATCATGTGGTTGCACCCATATATCATGTTCATATTCTAATTGTTAAAACAGACTCATTATTGATCGCTACATATATTTACATAGATCCGTACTTGGGAGTATACATTTTTATTGACAGGACATCGTATTATGATTTAAAATTTTACGTATATTCTTCATATTTAAAAACTAGATTTTTGAATGGTTACGAGTAATATTCGGAGCAATTTGATATTATCTGTTAAAATCCTATAATATATATATATATATATTATAATAATTTTATATAACTAATAATATATAACTGATATTATATAATATATAATTTATCTAAATAATATAATATCTCGCTCTCCTCTTTCCCTCTTTAATTCCTTCCGACCTTGCCCGCTGTGAAAACCCAAAACCCTAACCCACGCTCACCGCCGTTCACCTCGTGCTCGCCCTCGTCCTCACCCCTTCACCTTCTTCTCCTTCTAGACCTTCTCCTCTCCTCTTCTCTTCCCGACAATCCCGAGCACAAACCCAGAACTCTCCGACACCAAGAAACTCAAACCCTCGCCGGCAACCCTCGTCGCCGGAACCTTTCGTCACCGCCCATCACCATCACAACACCCTCTCGACCTCCTCCTCCTCACAGCCTTCGCCCTCGAGACCACTCCTTCTCCTCTCGACCACCCTGCACTTTCTTCCCCGATCACCACATCCTCGCCACCTCGCCGATGGCAGCACCTTGACGTCGTCACCGTCGTCCCCTCGCCACCATCCCCTCTGTTCTCGCCAAGAATAGAGAACCCACAACAACTACTCTTTTCTTCTTCTTCTTTCTTTTCTTGATTCCGGCCGTCTCGCCGGAGTTGCGTCCGACGCCGACGATCCAGACGACCCAGCCATCGTCGTCATCTAGCCTTGTCACCACGTCATGTCACTGCTCAGCCAGGTCCAGTCCTGCATCACGACGTTATTTCGACGTCGGACGTGGCATCCGTATCTCGACGTGAGATCTGATCATGCAAGTTCTAAACTTGCAACATGTTATATTATTATATCAATATCTATTTGATAAATGATAGTGCTTGTGTTTTACTATTCAGAAAATATTACCGATTTTCAGTTTTATAACATCCGTCTGTATCCGTACCGATAATAGCTTATCTAGTTGCATACCGGAACATCACAATATTATTATACTACTATAACAGTTCAATATGTTATCTAGATTGCATCATATATGGTAACAGACGTATAGCGGTTATTACAGATAGATACATATGCATCCTGGCATTAATTATGTTTCGATATTGATTTCAGTTTTACATTGGTATCTATTTTGGTTAATATGCAGTACATGTTATATTCACGACACATTACCAGACTTGTTACTTGGATCTTATTGCTAATACCAACAATCCTGATTGTTGTCCCGACGGACGTGACTTATTGTCTACATATACAAGACCTGTACTTGCTTAATCCTGTGTTGGCATTAGATTTATATCATCAATACCTGACTTGAACACATAACCTTGGGGGTAAGGGGAAATCAATAATGAAACCTAACTTATAACTCAACAGTTCGATATTCATACTGATCAGTCTTTACGGGCTCGGCCAGCCCCGGAATGATACTGCTGACATCATTCATCTGTACATGTTACCTGTTTACTGGTTAGCGGCACGTTTCAGATTCAGCCCGAGAATCTTGACCGTGGTCCCGGACACGCACGTGATACTATTGAGTTACATCAACGATTCCATTAAATTGATTTCAAAGACGTGTAGAATAGATAACCTAGAAGCACAGAATTTATGATACACATCATATACATGTACCTCACTATTTTATACCCGTGTTTATTATATATATTCATGTTTAGTTATACCATCATTTCCTGGTTATTACGATTACTTTGATATTATAACGCACTGTCACGCCCCGCTTTCCAGTGTACGGGTAAGGAGATGCGACGAGGCCCGCTATATATTTACTCAGAAGTAAACACGCTAAGCGTAACTAAGCAATATAATATAAATATACACAAGAAGATATGCAATGTAAATGAACAACAACTTTTATTTATTGAACATTTCTTTACAATACAACTGAAAAGTAAATACAATGATGAAAGCAATGCCTAAATAATGTCATGAATTGAAAGAGAAGTAAGTACAAATAAAACCTAAAGGTCGTGCTGCTCAGTGGTCTGCTCTAAATGCTCCTGGCTGGTCTCGAACTTCTCAGAGTCGGGTCCTCCTGACAACATTCCAAAGAAAGAAGAGAAATAGGAATGTCGTCAACGAACAATCGCTCAGTAAATCCCAAAGAGAAGTAAGAATATAATAGACAGGTAAGAGGATATAACTGGTATAATATTTGATTGTTATACTAACGCAGTTGTTTGTAACTTGGTACAGAATATACTAGTGTATACGAGAGGAGTCCAACTTACACCGTGGACTATGGTAACCAGTAGTATAAGGCTCCGTCGATAAAACCACGGAACAACGGTAATGGATGTATAATTACGTCTTTTAATGACCGTCTCATACCACTTTTAACACATTCCGTGCCAGTATACCCTTTAAAACCTTGTAATGTATTTTGTATTGATTTGTAGTGGTTTGTTTAATAGACGCAAGACTTGACGAAACCATGATATCATGTAAACATAATGTATATAAATGGATAGTCATGTAATCGGGGTATATCCATGGTTCGGTTCAGTCGAGTCATGTTGATATAGATTGAATTCCGGTACAAATGGATTCATGTTAAATAGGAGTTAAACTTGAATCATATTCAATGATAGATTGATTGATTGATTTCAGATTAGACTGAGACTCTGTCTGAGTCAGACACTTTAAAACGAATTGAAATCCTGAATTAGTTTTGATGTTATCGGTAACTGCTGCACATGGACGGCAGGATTTGTGTCTTTTTCCAAGACAATTACCGTATTGATAACACCGTTTTTAGGTTGTCTACCTTAGATAGACAAGCACCCATATTCTCCGGCTCCCTGAGGCTCAAGAGAACTGGTCCCGCTTAAACCTATATTTACTAGGGTCCTTATTGTAAATTAGTATAACTTGAGGGGGGTTTCTGACAAATAGTTTTGATATATTTTCAAAATACATCTCAAGTATTTAATTATCGTCTTTAGGGTTTTCATAATTGTAATTTTTATAAAATAAAATATTCTAGTGGATATAAACCTAACTTGAATAGTATATGGTATTATAGTGTAATATTGGAATTGTATTGATTTGTAATGGTAGTTTCATGAAATCTGCGATTCCTTTGATTTAGAAAACATGGAATATATAGATTGTATATTTAAAAATGATATTTTGATAATGTGTGTGTATATATATATATTTATAAAAATAGAACTTATTTATTAAATAGAAATCATATTTTTCTTACAAATTGCATTAAAAATTCCATTGAGATCGGATGCTCCGTGAGGAGGTCTGCATCTTGCTCTACTACGCCCAAGGATGTGCGATAACCCGCACCATCCCGATCAGGATTCCCCAAAATGGGTTGTAGAGGTGCATTTGCAAGGAATTAAATAATACACTTTTAAAGAAAGCGGTTTTTGAAAGTTTATGGTATTTAAATGTAAACTCGTATTTATCCTACAAACTAATATTCTAAAAGCCATCATGCTATGTCAAGAATGTGTGTTGTGATGAGGTAGGTCATTACTTCGTGAGTTTTCTAAAGGTAATATGATCAAAATGAATAAGCAATGTCGTATGTAAATATGATGGTATTTTACCGTAAAACTGAAATAGAAGTTGCAATTCATATTATTTTGAGATGAAACTTGTTCTAATGTATTTCTTTATGATTGCTAAACAATATACAAAAAAGATTGTAAATTTTTTATTAAGATAAATGGTGTTTTTAGGTAAATTAGAAACGGAAGTCCGATTAACTCCGCTTCCGACTAGTTTTGAAAATGGAATTCGTTTTAATAGAAGGAGAAGAGGGAAAGTGAGACTTCCAGATTAGAAAGAAAGAGGAGAGGTAGAGGAAGCTTATGGAATCATCGGAGAGTCGTTTCGTCGCCGGATTTGTCCCGAAACGTTGTCGGAACTTGGCCGTAAGCTAATTCCACTTGTACAACTTTTGGACTTAGAAATTTTAGTGACTTTTGACAGTATTTTTGAATGAGGAGGGCCAAAATGTAGGCTTGTATTTATAGGAGAAATTAGGGTTTAGGGTAATGAATTGAGAATTAAAAAATGTATTAAAATTTTGATTTAATGGTGATTTTTAATTCTCTGGATAACTGCAGAGAAAACAAACAGACTGGGTGTTAATGGGGTAGGCCAATAGGTGTTAGGGCAACAAAAAAAAATTGCATTTTGCCTTGATTAAACCGGCGGCGCCAGCCCTGGGGTGATCTTTGCTGGCTATTCTATGGGGTGGGATGCTTAGATCAATGCCACGTGTCCTAATCTGCTTAAATACCAATTTCCACATGTTTGTTTTTGTTGTGACTTTTCATTTTACGTGTTTTGCACGTGTAAACTTTTAAGCTTCTAAAAGTTTAAAAGAAAAATCAATAAAAATAATATGTGGCCGGAGGGATTTGAATATAGGGGCTACGTCACAGTAGTGCAAAACTTTACCAATGAGCTACAAGTGCTTTCTTGCTGTTCAAAAGTAAATTAAATACTTATAGCATACACAAGATTGCAAATACTCCATTTATATATTAACTTTTAAACAAATTTTCTGTATACTGAAACAAAGTCGTTACACGCACTGACGTCTGAGTTTTGCATGGCCCAGTTCCTCTATCTTTATCACAGGCAAATCAGGAGCACTTTAGCAATCAAGCCAAGCAATGAAGAGTTAGCTATTTAGTTTAGAGACTCTTAGTTTATTTATTTCCGCAGTTTTATTTCTATTGATGTGAGCCCATATTGGGACATGATTCAGATACTATTGTTTATTAGATCTTGATTCGTTTCCGCTATACGCATTTCTTGATTTTATTTATAGTGGCAGATGGACATGTGTTAGTTAGATTATATATTTTACTGTTCTTGTTATCCGATTGACAGCTGTAATGTGACTGTGGAGGAATAATTCCTAACCATAGGTAGCATGGTTGGCTCTGTCACGAGCCATGTTTGCGTATTTTGGGAAGCGGGGCGTGACAGGGTTTGTTTGGTATCAGAGCCAAAGGTTTTAGGTTAGTAGGGTTTGGTTCTTTTGTAGTTGGGTATTGGATCCAATACACTAATCAGGAAACCCAGAATTTTAGGAACATGTCCTGCCACATTATTGTCTTGTCATTCAAATTCTTGAATCTTATTTTTCTCTTAACTCTTTTATCTTGACGTTATGGAAATGATATTACATCTCGGCTTGGAATCCTTTTGGTTCCTTATTGTTTCTTCCATCTTATTCTCTCGATTCTGATAGTAGGATTTGGGCGACTTGAAAGGAGTTATATAGTTGTAACTATGTACCGCAGTATGGTTACAATGCGGTACTCTATTTAGGTAACCTAGAATCCTATTTTGATTCATTTTCTTGACTTATGGTTGTTATATTACCTTGTTTCTTCTCGGCGTCATTACTTACGAGTTTATATCTTATCACGAGCTTGAATCCAGCAACCACGTTTTATTTTTCCTCTCGTCCTGTAAGAACCAATCTGTTTGCGTTTCGAAGAACAAGAAGAAACACAGGAGAACATGTCACGCCCCGCTTCCCGGTGTATGGTAAGGAGACGTGACTGGCCCGCTACGTATTTATTCAGAAGCAAACACACTAAGCGTAAATAAGCAATATGATAAAATACACAAGAAAATGACAAGAGATGTAATTGAATATCAACTTTTATTTATTAAATATTTCTTTACAATACAACTGAAAATGTAAATACAAGAATGGAAAGCAATGCCTAAATAATGACATAAACTGGAAAGAAAAATATTTACAAGTGTCTAAAGCTCGGGGTCTTCTGTGAACTGCTCCAAGTCGTCAGCACTGGGCTCTATCTCTAGTGAGTCGGATCCACTGACAACATTCTAAAGAAAGAAGAGAAAAAGAATGTCGTCAACGAACAATCGCTCGGTAAGTCCCAAAGAAAGATAGAAGTAGAGTACACAGATAAGAGGATATAACTGGTAAATTGTTTGATTGTTATTGTCACGCCCCGCTTCCCAGTGTACGGGAAGAGGGCGCGACGAGGCCGCTACGTATTTATTCTGAAGTAAATATGCTAAGTGTATCTAAGCAATATAAATAAAAATGCACAAGAGACAAAGACAGTAGGTATAACTGAACAACAACTATATTTATTAACATTCTTTTGTACAATGCATGGAAAAGTAAATACATCTAAATGAAAGCAATGCCTAAACAGTGGCATAACAGAAATGAAAAGTACTGAAATATAATGTGTACAATGAAGCTAGAGCTCTGGGTCGTAAGTAAGCTGACACACCCCACTTCCCAGTGTACGGGCAGAGGGGACGCGACGGGGCCGCTACGTATTTACTCTGAAGTAAATACGCTAAGCGTATCTAAGCAATATAAAAGAAATGTACACAAGAGACAATTGTAATTAAACAACAACTTTATTTATTCACATTCTTTATACAATGCATGGAAAAGTAAATACATCTGAAAGAAAGCAATGCCTAAACAGTGGCATAACAGAAATGAAAAATAATGAAATAAAAATGTGTATAATAAAGCTAGAGCTCTGGGTTTTAGGCAAGCTGATCCAAGTCCTCGCTGGTAGGCTCGATCTCCTGAGTGTCCAGATCACCTGACAACATTCCAAAGAAGAAAGAGAAGAAATGTCGTCAGCGAACAATCGCTCAGTAAGTCCCAAATATAAGGGAGAAGTAGAAAAGACAGAGAGTAAGAGAGAGTGTAGCTTTTAAAGTTGTATATATTTTTATAATGTTGTATTTAGTGTTAACGCTGTTGTTTGTAGTTTGGTACAGAAGGATACCGGTGTATACGAGAGGAGTCTCTATATGCTAGAGACTAGGGCAAATGGAAGTACAAGGCTCCGTTAGAAAGCCCGGAATAACGACGTGGTATTCAGGTTAGGTGTATTAAATCTTGCAGTCTCATGCCACTTCTAACACCTTCCGCACCAATCTACCCCTTAAACCCCCCGAAGTATTGTTTTGTATTGTAGTATTGTTTAAATTGTATTGCAACTTGTAATTGAATTGTAATATAGATTGTATAATTGGATGACTTGCCGAAACCATGATATCAGTAAATGGATATAACTGAAGAATCATGGATATAACTGGAGAATCATGAATGTAACTGGAGAATGATGAATGTAAGTGGAGAATCATGTAAATGGAAATATATCCATGGTTTGGTTCAGTCAATACAGATTGATAGATTGAATATGTGTATTCATGGATTCATGTTGAATTGTAGTTTGTAGATTGTACTTGAATCATATTCAAGTCAGATTATTATAATGAGACTTAGTCTGATTCAGAACAATTATAAAAGAAATTGAAGTCCTGAATTAGGTTTTGATGTTATCGGTAACCGCTGCACATGGACGACAGGATTTGTGTCTTTTTCAAAAACGATTACCGTGTTGATAACACCGTTGTTAAGTTGTCTACCTTAAATAGGCAAGCACCCACTTCTCCGGCTCCCTGAGGCTCAAGAGATTGGTCCCGCTTAAACCTATATTTACTAGGGTCCTTAGGGTAATTTATAGAACTTGAGGGGGTTTTATGTAAAAATAATTTTGTATAATTTACAAAATACACCTCAAGTATTTAATTATCGTCTTTAGAGTTTTCATAGTTGTGGATTTTATATTTGTGACATTTCTAGTGAATAAACCTATTTTTCATAATATAGGGTATTTAATTGTAATATTGAACTTGTATGGAATTTCATGGTATTTTCATATAAAGTGATCTTTTTGATTTAGAAAAGTTGGAATATTTATATTATATCAAAAATAGGTAGTTTGATAATACATATATATATATATATATATATATATATATTTTATAAAAATAATTTTAATTTATTATTTTCTAGAAATCTCATTTTCTTAAGATATTTGTATTTTAAATCTCTGGAGACCGAATGCTCCTTGCGGAGGTCTGCATCTTGCACTACTAAGCCCGAGGATGTCCGATAATCTGCACCATCCCGATCGGATTCCCCAAAATGGGTTGTAGCGGCGCTTTGCAAAGATTTATAAAAATACGCAATCTTGTAGAAAACGGTTTTAATAGTAAATGGTATTTATATGTAAAGTTTCGTTTTCCCGTATTCTATGTTCCCGAAAGGTATTGTGCTATGTTGCATATGAGTGTTGTGAGGAGGTAGGTCATTAGCTCGTGATCTAATTAAAGGTATAGTAAGATTAATGATGTTTTAAAGTCGAAATTAAACTACATGGTATTTTACTGAAAAAGAGCGGTAAAAGTTACAAAATAAAATGTTTTGCTATGAAACTTGTTCAACATATTTTGTTAATGATTAATAGTCAAGATGTAAGAGTTTAGTATGGTTGTGTTAAGGAAAATTGAACTTTATAAAGAAAACCGAATCGGAAGTCGGATTTAACTCCGCTTCCGTCGGGTTTTATTAAAAGAAGTTTTAAGACTAGAGAATAGAAAAGGGATGTGGGAATTACTGGCTTAGAATCAAGAGAAGAGGTAGAGGAGGAAGTAGGATTCGCCGGTGCGTCGTTTCGTCGCCGGAAGCTCTCAGGGTCGTCGTCGGAAGTTCGCCGGAGTTTCGCCCTTCGCTAACTCCACTTGTACACAAAAGTTCTAGTGATTTTCTTAAGAGTTTTGGACAGAAATTTAGAGTGAGGAGGGTGTGTTTAGGGTTGATATTTATAGGGAAAGATTAGGGTTAGGGTAGGTGAAAGGTTGAATTGAAAATTGTATTAAAAATGTATTAAAATGGAGCAAATAGGGTTTTAAAGGGATTTTAAAGAGCTCTGGAACTGATCCAAGGAATTAAAGCATGCAGGAGTGATGGGGAGGTGAAAAGTCATGATTTTTGTGTTGATGACTCGGCGGTCGGGCCGAGTCGACCGAGTCGCCGGCCCGAGTCGGCCGAGTCTGGCCGGGGCTCGCCGCCACGTGTCCCTTGTCGCTTGGTGTAGCCCCTGGGTCAGTTTGTTTTACATGTGTAGTGGGGTTTTTACGAGTTATGCACGTGTAGGCTCTTGGGTTTCTAAAAATTTAAAAGAAAACAATATTAAAAATAATTTGGGTGATGGGATTTGAACTCTGGTGCTTTGGTTCAGCAGTGCAAGGTCTTACCAATGAGCTACAAGCTCCTTCTTGCTATTAAAAAGCAAAACAAATTTATATCTTGTGCTCAGGCAAAAGTACCCCTTTCTGTATTTTTTTGAAAAATTTGTACAGAAAACTGTACAGGAAGTTTAGAGTTGTTACATAAGCTAATCCAAGTCCTCGCTGGTAGACTCGATCTCCTGAGTGTCCAGATCACCTGACAATATTCCAAAGAAGAAAGAGAAAGAATGTCGTCAGCGAAGAAATCGCTCGGTAAGTCTCAAAGATAAGGGAGAAATAGAATAGACAGAGAGTACGAGAGAGAGTGTAGCTTTTACAGTTGTATTATATTGTTATATTGTTGTATTTAGTGTTAACGCTATTGTTTGTAGCTTGGTACAGAAGGATGCCGGTGTATACGAGAGGAGTCTCACTTGCCCCGGAGACTAAGGTATCAGGAACTCAAGGAACCGTTTATGCCACGGTACAACAGCAACGGAATACAGATTATGTGTCTTATGGTTGCAGTCTCGTGCCACTTCTAACACCTTCCGTACCAATCTACTTCTTAAACCTCATGATGTCTTGATTGTATTGTTTGTATTGTATTGCAACCTATATTGTCTTGTAATATAGATTGTACAATTGGATGACTTGCCGAAACTATGATATCAGTAAATGGATGTAACTGGAGAATCATGGATGTAACTGAAGAATCATGTAAATGGACGTATATCCATGGTTCGGTTCAGTCAAGTTGTATAGATTGTATATATTGAATATATGTATTCCAGGATTCATGTTGAATTGTAGATTGTAGATTGTACTTGAATCATATTCAATTCAGATTATTAATGAGACTCAGTCTGAGTCAGACAATTAGAAAAGAAATTGAAGTCCTGATTGTTTTGATGTTATCGGTAACCGCTGCACATGGACGGCAGGATTTGTGTCTTTTTCAAAGATGATTACCGTATTGATAACACCGTTGTTAAGTTGTCTACCTTAGATAGGCAAGCACCCATATCTCCGGCTTCCTGAGGCTCAAGAGACTGGTCCCGCTTAAACCTATATTTACTAGGGTCCTTAGGGTAATTTGTAGAACTTAAGAGGGTTTTATGTAAAGATACTTTTGTATAATTTTCAAAATACACCCAAAGTATTTAATTATCGTCTTTAGAGTTTTCATAGTTGTAGATTTTATATTTGTGATATTTCTAGTGAAAATAACCTAATTTTCATAATATAGGGTATTTAATTGTAATATTGAACTTGTGTGGAATTCATGGTATTTTAATGTAAAGTGATTCTTGTGATTTTAGAAAAAGTTGGAATATTTATATTACCACAAAAATAGATATTTTAATGATACCTATATATATTTATATAAAAATAAATTTTAATATATATTATATTTCTAGAAATCTCATTTTCTTAAGATATTCGTATTTTAAATCTCCGAGACCGAATGCTCCTTGCGGAGGTCTGAATCTCGCACTACTAAGTCCGAGGATGTGCGATAATCCGCACCATCCCCAACGGGTTCCTCAAAATGGGTTGTAGCGGCGCTTTGCAAAGATTTGTAATAAATACGTATCATGTAGAAAACGGTTTTAATAGTGAAAGGTATTAATATGTAAAGATTCGTTTTTCTGTATTCTATGTTCCCGAAAGGTATTGTGCTATGTTGCATATGAGTGTTGTGAGGAGGTAGGTCATTACCTCGTGATCTACTTAAAGGTATTGCAAGATTGTGATGTTTTAAATGTCGAAATTAAACTATATGGTATTATAGTGAAAGAATACGATAAAAATTGAAATAGAAATCCTTTTGATATGAAACTTGCTCAATATGACTTGTTAATATTTAATAGTTAACATGTAAGGGTTTAGTATGATTGTATTTAAGAAAATGTTGAATTTTTAGGAAGAACCGAATCGGAAATCGGATTAATTCTGATTCCGTCGGGTTTTATTAAAAGAAGTTTTAAGACTAGAGAATAGAAGAGAGAGGTGGGACTTACGGGTTTGTAGGTTAGGGATGAGGAAGAGGAAACGGTAGGAGGCGCCAGTGTGTCGTTTCGTCGCCGGGAGCTCCTAGGGTTGTTGTCGGAAGATCGCCGAAGTTTCGCCCCTTTGCTAACTTCAATTGCACACTAAAATTTCTAGAGAAATTTCTTGAGAGTTTGGACAGAATTGTGAGTGAGGGGTGTGTGTTTAGGGGTAGTATTTATAGGGTAAAGCTAGGGTTAGAGTTAGGTGAAGGGGTGTATTGGAAATTGTATTAATTTGTAATAAAAATAGGGTTTAATGTGATTTTAAAGAGCTCTGGATCCGATCCAAGGAAATTAAGTGTGCAAGAGTGATGGGGAGGCCAAGAGGCAAAACTTTTTAGTCGGCGACTCGGAGGTCCGGCTCAACTCGGCCGGCGGCGGCGGGCCGAGTCGGCCGAGTAACCGGCCTGAGTCGGGCTGGGGCTCGCCGCCACGTGTCCATCGTCGCTTGGTGTAGCCCCTGGATCAGTTTGTTTTACATGTGTAGTGGGGTTTTTGCGAGTTATGCACGTGTAGACCCTTGGACTTCTAAAAATTCAAAACAAAACAATATTAAAAAATAATGTGGGGGATGGGATTTGAACTCTGGTGTTTTGGATCAGTAGTGCAAGGTCTTACCAATGAGTTACAAGATCCTTCTTGCTATTAAAAAAACAAAACAAACTTATAACTTGTGCTCAGGCAAAAAATACCCCTTTATGTATTTTTTGAAAAAATATACAGAAAGTTGTACAGAAAGTTTAGGGTTGTTACATTCTACCCTCCTTATAAAAATTTCGTCCTCGAAATTTGTAAAAGGAAAATGTAACAGATTTAAGGAAAGTTTGGTGACTGGAATACTGATAGTGTATAACAAGATGGTGCAAGGGTTTTTTTAAAAATGTGAAAAAGGCTTACCAGTGTTACCTTGACTTACAACCTTGGCTTCTACGGCTGCTAATGTGAATGTCTGTCGCCGTGGTACATTCCTCCTAACTGGATACACATTCTGTCCTTGGGGCATGTTTCTTTGCCCTCGAGGCATGTCTCTCATTGCTTGTTGGAATTGGCGAGCAGGTTGTGCAGGTGGTGGAAATGTGAGTGCAAGACGAGGTGCAGGAGCCTGGATAGCTGGCCGCTGCGGGTAGTTGATGGGTGTATGATCTGGGCTACGTCTATAAGGACAGTTTCAAATTCCGTGATTGGACGCGCCACAAACTATACATAGGCCTTTTGGCGCCTACAGTCCTTCCACTAGTGTCCCTTTCTTCTACAGTAGTAGCAGAAGTCTGGACTCGACTGGTTATTGATTTTTTTAGTTCTCCTGGGTTCGAACGATGGCCTGGAAGAGGCTCCTCCTGCCATTTGAGTGGCAGGGCGTTTCAAACCGGCAGATTGGGGTTTGCCCTTCCTCTTTACTACTGCCTCGTATCTTCGGGCAGCCTTCAAAGCCAAATCATGGGTTGGGAAATCCCCTGTAGCTAATGCAGCTTGGATTTCCGGGTCCAACCCTTACTGAAATCTTCTAGCTCTGATTTCAGCAGTCGGTATGAGATGGGCCGCAAATCTATTACGGTCTTGTGTTAGCTGTGTAGTATGTGATATAAAATCGAACATTGAGACATATCTTACCGACTGAGTATGGTGAACTCAGCGTCATATTCATCTACTGACTTGGTCCACATTGAACCTTGTTGCAGATGGATGAACTGCTGTTCCATGTCAAACCTGGCAGTCTCAGGGAAGTACTTACCGTCGAACATGTCATGGAAAGTTTTCCATTCGATGGGTTGATCAAGACGGCTTTCTTCCGCCTTCCACCAGACCCGTGCATTGTCCGTGAGCTGCAGTTTCGCAACACGGACCCAATCTATCTCTGGCACTTGTGTCGCTGCCAAATCATCTTCAATGCCCTGAGCCCATTACTCAGCTTCCAGCGGGCTCTCTTTTCCCGAAAATTGTTTGGGGTGCAAAGCCCTGAATTGCTTCACCCTAGGTGCTTCTGCTTCTGAATGGTTTAAGAGAATAGCAGTCTGCTGCTGCTGTCCTTCCAGGAGGCTGCGGATTGCCTCAAGAAGAGCCGTCTGCTCGTTGATCGGAGCAGCTACGGCAGGTGTAATTTGTAGTGGTGATGGAGTGTTGTTAAAGTTGGTGCTGGTGTTGTTTGGGGAATCCATAACCTTGAACGAAAAATTTAGGTTATGATAGATTCAAAGTATATGATTCAAGAATATGAAATGATAAGATTCAAGTAGTATGAATTGTAAAGAATATTTTAGTTGCTGGTTCTTGTGTTATATTGCTTAGGTTGTTCATGCAGAATAGAACTGCATGGTAGTGTTCCATACAGCTCAGACCTGCACGGGCCACCAACAAAACCTGTCACGCCCTGCTTCCCAGTGTACGGGCAGAGGGCACAATGAGGCCGCTACGTATTTACTCTGAAGTAAATATGCTAAGCGTATCTAAGCAATATAAATAAAAATGCACAAGAGACAAAGACAGTAGGTATAACTGAACAGCAACTTTATTTATTAACATTCTTTTGTACAATGCATGGAAAGTAAATACATCTGAATGAAAGCAATGCCTAAATAGTGGCATAACAGAAATGAAAAGTACTAAAATACAATGTGTATAATGAAACTAGAGCTCTGGGTCGTAAGTAAGCTGATCCAAGTCCTCGCTGGTAGGCTTGATCTCCTGAGTGTCCAGATCACCTAACAACATTTTAAAGAAGAAAGAGAAGGAATGTCGTCAGCGAACAAATCGTTCGGTAAGTCTCAAAGATAAGGGAGAAATAGAATAGACAGAGAGTAAGAGAGAGAGTGTAGCTTTTACAGTTTTATTATATTGTTATATTGTTGTATTTAGTGTTAACGCTATTGTTTGTAGCTTGGTACAGAAGGATGCCAGTGTATACGAGAGGAGTCTCACTTGTCCCGGAGACTAAGGTATCAGGAACTCAAGGAACCGTTTATGCCACGGTACAACAGCAACAGAATACAAGTTAGGTGTCTTATGGTTGCAGTCTCGTGCCACTTCTAACACCTTCCGTACCAATCTACCCCTTAAACCCCGTGATGTCTTGATTGTATTGTATTGCAACTTGTATTGTCTTGTAATATAGATTGTACAATTGGATGACTTGCCGAAACCATGATATCAGTAAATGGATGTAACTGGAGAATCATGGATGTAACTGGAGAATCATGTAAATGGATGTATATCCATGGTTCGGTTCAGTTAAGTTGTATAGATTGTATATATTGAATATATATATTCCAGGATTCATGTTGAATTGTAGATTGTAGATTTTACTTGAATCATATTCAATTCAGATTATTAATGAGGCCCAGTCTGATTCAGACAATTAGAAAAGAAATTGAAGTCTTGATTGTTTTGATGTTATCGGTAACCGCTGCACATGGGCGGCAGGATTTGTGTCTTTTTCAAAGACGATTACCGTATTGATAACACCGTTGTTAAGTTGTCTATCTTACATAGGCAAGCACCCATATCTCCGGCTCCCTGAGGCTCAAGAGACTGGTCCCGCTTAAATCTATATTTACTAGGGTGCTTAGGGTAATTTATAGAACTTGAGGGGTTTTTATGTAAAGATACTTTTGTATAATTTTCAAAATACACCCCAAGTATTTAATTATCGTCTTTAGAGTTTTCATAGTTGTAGATTTTATATTTGTGATATTTCTAGTAAACCTAATTTTCATAATATAGGGTATTTAATTGTAATATTGAACTTGTATGGAATTCATGGTATTTTAATGTAAAGTGATTCTTGTGATTTTAGAAAAAGTTGGAATATTTATATTACCACAAAAATAGATATTTTAATGATACCTATATATTTTATATAAAAATAAATTTTAATATATATTATATTTCTAGAAATCTCATTTTCTTATGATATTAGTATTTTAAATCTTCGATACCGAATACTCCTTGTAGAGGTCTGAATCTCGCACTACTAAGCCCGAGGATGTGCGATAATCCGCACCATCCCCAACGGGTTCCCCAAAATGGGTTGTAGCGGCGCTTTGCAAAGATTTATAATAAATACGTATCTTGTAGAAAACGGTTTTAATAGTGAAAGGTATTAATATGTAAAGATTCTTTTTCCCATAGTTTATGTTTCCGAAAGGTATTGTGCTATGTTACATATGACTGTTGTGAGGAGATAGGTCATTACGTCATGATCTACTTAAAGGTATAGCAAGATTGTGATATTTTAAATGTCGAAATTAAACTATATGGTATTATAGTGAAAGAATACGATAAAAATTGAAATAGAAATCTTTTTGATATGGAACTAATTCAATATGACTTGTTAATATTTAATAGTCAACATATAAGGGTTTAGTATGATTGTATTTAAGAAAAGGTTGAATTTTTAGGAAGAACCGAATCGGAAATCGGATTAATTCCGATTCCGTCGGGTTTTATTAAAAGAAGTTTTAAGACTAGAGAATAGAAGAGGGAGGTGGGACTTATGGGTTTTTAGGTTAGGGATGAGGAAGATGAAATGGTAGGAGGCGCCGGTGCGTCGTTTCGTCGCCGGGAGTTCCTAGGATCGTCGTCGGAAGATCGCCGAAGTTTCGCCCCTTTGCTAACTTCAATTGCACACTAAAATTTCTAAAGAAATTTCTTGAGAGTTTGGACAGAATTGTAAGTGAGGGGGGTATGTTTAGGGGTAGTATTTATAGGGTAAAGCTAAGGTAAGGGTTAGGTGAAGGGGTGTATTGGAAATTGTATTAATTCGTAATAAAAATAGGGTTTAATGTGATTTTAAAGAGATCTAGAACAGATCCAACAAAATTAAGTGTGCAGGAGTGATGGGGAGGCCAAGAGGCAAAACTTTCAGTTGGCGACTCGGAGGTCCGGCTCAACTCGGCCGGCGGTGGCGGGCTGAGTCGGCCGAGTCGGGCCGGGGCTCGCCGCTACGTGTCCCTCGTCGCTTAGTGTAGCCCTTGGATCAGTTTGTTTTACATGTGTAGTGGGGTTTTTGCGAGTTATGCACGTGTAGACCCTTGGACTTCTAAAAATTCAAAACAAAACAATATTAAAAAATAATGTGGGGGATGCGATTTGAACTCTGGTGCTTTGGATCAGTAGTGCAATGTCTTACCAATGAGCTACAAGCCCCTTCTTACTATTAAAAAAACAAAACAAACTTATAACTTGTGCTCAGGCAAAAATACCCCTTTCTGTATTTTTTGAAAAATTGTACAGAAAGTTTAGGGTTGTTACAATTATGTTAACGCAATTGTTTGTAGCTTGGTACATAATATGCCAGTGTATACGAGAGGAGTCCAACTATTCCGTGGACTAAGATATATAGAGCACAAGGAACTGTTAAGCCACGGAACAACAGCAATGGATATTCAGGTTAGGTGTATTAAAGTGACCATCATCGTGCCACTTCTAACACATTCCGTACCAATCTAGCCCTTTAAAACCCCGTAATGTATTTTGTATTGATTTGTATTGTTTTGTTTAATAGATATAAGACTTGTCGAAACCATGATATCAGTAGTTCATGTAAATGGAAGGGATATAAACGGATAGTCATGTAATCAGAGTATATCCATGGTTCGGTTCGGTTGAGTCATGTTGATATAGATTGTATCTGGTATAAATGGATTCATGTTGAATTGGAGTTGTACTTGAATTGTATTCAAGGATAGATTGATTTCAGATTAGACTGAGACTCTGTCTGAGTCAAACACTTTAAAACGAATTGAAGTCCTGAATTAGTTTTGGAGTTATCGATAACTGCTGCACATGGACGACAGGATTTGTGACTTTTTCCAAGCCAATTACCGTATTGATAATGCCGTTTTTAGTTGTCTACCTTAAATAGACAAGCACCCAAATTCTCTGGCTCCCTGAGTCTCAAGAGAACTGGTCCCGCTTAAACTTATATTTACTAGGGTCTTTATTGTAATTTAATATAACTTGAGGGGGTTTTATGAAAAATAGTTTTGATATATTTTCAAAATACACCTAAAGTATTTAATTATCGTCTTTAGGATTTTCATAAATGTATTTTTAAGAGTGATGAGATAGTCTAGTGGATATAAACCTAACTTGAATAGTATATGGTATTTTCATGTAATTTGACTTGTATTGATTCTTGATGGTATTTTCATGAACTTTTATGATTCTTTTCTTTTGATTAGAAAATATGGAATATATTATATATTTAAAATAGATATTTTGATAATATATATATATATATATATAATTATTAAAAATATAATTTCTTTATTAATAGAAATCACGTTTTCTTAAAAATTATAATAAAAATTCTATCGAGATCGTATGCTCCTTGAGGAGGTCTACATCTCGCCCTACTAGTCCGATGGATGTGCAATAACCCGCACCAACTAAATCGGATTCCCCAAAATGGGTTGTAAGGACTTAATCGTATGGAATTAATTAAAACAATTAAAAGAAATACAGTTTTATTAGTTTAGGGTATTTTAATGTAAAATATTGTATTTTATCCCATAAAAATTGTTACAAAAGCCATCGTTCTATGTCAAGATGAGTGTTGTGATGAGGTAGGCCATTACCTCCTGAGTTTTCTAAAGGTAATATGAACAAAACGAAAAAGTAATGTCGTATGTAAACTTGATGGTATTTTACCGTAAAAATGAAATAAAAGTTGCAATACATATTATTTTGAATTGAAACTTGTTGTAAAGATTGTTTTATAGTTATTAAACAATATAAGAAGAGACGGTTAATTTGTTGTTTAAGAAAAGTTGTGTTTTTAAAGAAATGGGAATCGGAAGTCGGAATAACTCCGCTTCCGACGAGTTTTGAAAAGAGAGTGTTTTAGATTAGAAACGTAGGAGGGGAGAAAGGACTTACAGTTTGAGAATAGAGGGGGGAGATAGAGGATGATTTCGAAGGCGTCGTGAAGTCGCGTTGTCGCCGGATTTGTCCTGAAATATCGCTGGAACTTTGACATTGGCTAATTCCACTTGTACAATTTCTTGGACTTAGAAAATTTAGAGAGTTATGGCAAAATATTTCTGAATGAGGAGGGCTATGGTATAGGATGATATTTGTAGGAGAAATTAAGGTATAAAGTATTGAAATGAGAATTAAAAATACATTAAAATTTGGTTTTAAGGCTCATTTTAATTCTTTGTTAATGTGTAGGAAAATTAAATAGAACTAGGGTAGTGGGGGAGGCAAGGGGTGGTAGGGTGAAAAATTGGAGGCATTAGGGATGGGTGGGACCGGCGGCGCCGGCCCCTACGAGGATCTCGCCGGCCATTGTTGGGGTATGGGGCTGTGGATCTTTAACACGTGTCCTAGGCTGTATAAATACTATTTTGCACATGTTTGATTTTTGAGACTTTTCATTTTTACGTGTATTACACGTGTAAACTTTTGGGCTTCCAAAAAATTTAAAAGAAAAATCAGCAAAAATATTATGTGGCTGAGGGGATTCGAATACAGGGGCTACGTCATAGCAGTGCAAGGCTTTACCAATGAGCTACAAGTGTTTTTTTGCTGTTCAAAAGCAAATCAAATTTATAACTTGTGCTCAGGACTTACAAATACTCCATTTGTACATTAACTTTTAAACAAATTTTCTGTACACTGAAACAGAGTCGTTACATTTTACCCTCCTTATAAAAATTTCGTTCTCGAAATTTACAATTATTTAAGGACTAATTTACAAACAAGTGAGAGTATCTTTCACGCATGTCGTCTTCTCTTTTCCATATTGATTCTCTTGGTGTGTCTTTTCTAACATCACTTGAACCAAGTTTACTTCCTTGTTCCGAAGTGACTTCACTTTTCTGTCCAGGATTTCAACGGGTTGTTGCTCACAAGATAGATCCGTCTGTACAGTGAGCTCAGAGTGATCAAGAATGTGGCTGGGGTCACTCACATACCTTCTGAGTTGGGATATGTGGAACACATTATGCACTTCTTCCAATGAGGGTGGAAGTGCCAAACGATATGTCACTTCTCTGACTCGTTCGAGTATGTCGGACGGTCCAATGTACCTCGGACTTAATTTACCCCGCCTTCCAAAACGAATCACTTCACGATTTGGAGAAATCTTTAGAAAGACATGATTTCCCGGTTGGAACTCAAAATGATGGCGCTTTGCATCAGCCCAGTGCTTCTGTCGGTCTTGGGCTATGCGCATTCTTTCCCTGATAGTGCGAACTACATCTAGTGTTGCCACTATCATCTCAGGTCCAAGGAGTTCTCTATCTCCGATATCGTCCTAACTTAATGCTGATCGACACTTCCTTCCATAGAGCGCTGCAAAGGGTGCCATTCCAATACTTGCTTGGTAGCTGTTGTTGTATGAAAACTTCACAAGATGTAGGTGATCTTACCACGATCCTCCGAAGTCTAACATACACGCTCTTAGCATATCTTCAAGTATCTGAATCGTTCGCTCAGACCGCCCATCTGTTTGTGGATGGTAAGGTGTGCTAAAGTTCAGACTCGTTCCCAAGCTAGCTTGCAGACTCTGCTAAAATTGCGATTGGAATGTGGTGTCACGATCGAAGACAATGCAAACCGGTACTCCATGTAATCTCATGATCTCCTGGATGAGTTCATAGGTATCGGAGATAGTACACTATGAAGAGTTTAAATCTTACTTAGATTCATACCTCCATGTACTTCTTGCTAATGTCTCGGTAGATTGGCCAACTCGAAATAGAATAAAATGAGCCGACTTTGTGAGTCGATCCACAATAACCCATACCGCATCGTTACCTTTCGTGCTGCGAGGAAGAGCAGTCACGAAGTCCATGGTGATGTGTTGCCACTTCCATTCTGGAATAGATAACGGTTGAAGTAAATCAGCAGTCCTGTGATGTTCAGCTTTCACTTGCTGACACACCAAACATTTAGCGACGCTTCTAACTACTTCATGCTTCATTCCATGCCACCTGTAATGTTGCCGCAGATCTTTGTACATCTTTGTACCACAAGGGTGTACTGAATAGGGAGAGCCGTGAGCTTCTTTCATCAATTCTTCCCGAACAGAACCTTATGGTACACACAATCTACTGCCGTATCTCAAAGATCCGTCTTCATGGATGATGAAGTCTGTTCGAAGTCCACTTTCTACTTGTTCTCTGATCTTTTGCAACCTGGCATCACTTGCTTGAGCTGTTTTGATCTGATTGACAATTGTAGACTGAACTTGTAAGTTCATCAAACTTGAAGTGTTACCTGGCAAGACTACTTCTATCTCCATCTGATGCAAATCTTGCTGCAGCTTCCATTGCGGTGAGATTCATTGATAGTGGTTGACGACTAAGTGTATCAAGTACTACATTCACCTTTCCTAGATGATATTGTAAGTTGATATTGAAGTCCACCATAAGTTCTAACCATCTTCTCTGCCGCATATTCAACTCTTTCTGAGTAAACACGTACTTCAGACTTTTGTGATCTGTGTAAATATCTACCCATTCTCCAAGAAGATAATGTCGCCAAATCTTGAGAGCAAAGATAACGACTGCCAACTCCAGATCATGCGTCAGATAGTTGCGCTCACGAACCTTCAGCTGTCTTGATGCATAAGCTACAACTTTACCGTGCTGATATAGAACACATCCTAATCCCTTACCGGATACATCGCAATGCACTACGAAACCTCTAAATTGGTCCGGTATTACGAGAATAGGTGCTGATGTCAATCTTGACTTGAGTTCTACGAAAACTTGTTCGCATGCTTCTGACCACACGAATTCTTCATCTTTACGCGTGAGCTTGGTCAGGGGTGTTGCAATCTTCGAAAATCCTTCAATAAATCTTCGGTAGTATCCCGCTAATCCCAAGAAACTTCGAATGTCCTTCACTGATTTTGGTATCGTCCATTCGCTTACTGCTGCTATTTTAGCTGGATCTATGGAGATTCCTTCACCTGAAACGATATGTCCGAGAAATCCGACTTGTTCTAGCCAAAACTCGCACTTGCTGTACTTGGCATAGAGTTGATGCTGTCGCAAAGTCTCCAGGACAATTCATAAATGTTCAGTGCGCTATTTCCGATTCTTTGAATATACCAGGATGTCGTCGATGAATATGACAACGAACCTGTCTAGGTACTCTCAGAAAACTTGATTCATTAGGTTCATGAATATGGCTGGTGCATTGGTCACTCCAAATGGCGTTACGAGAAACTCATAATGTTCATAGCCAGTCTTAATGTCGTCTTCGGAATATCAGACTCTTTGACCTTCACCTGATGATAACCCGAACGAAAATCTAATTTTGAGATAACGCAAGACCCACTTATCTGATCGAACAAATCGTCGATTCGCGGTAGTGGATACTTGTTCTTTATCGTGACTTCGTTCAAAGCTCTATAATCAATGCACATTCTGTATGAACCTTCCTTCTTCTTCACAAGCAAAACTGGAGATCCCTAACTTGAAGTACTAGGATGAATCCATCCTTTCTGCAGAAGTTCGTCCAGCTGAGTGCGGACCTCTTTCAAACCTTCAGGGCTTAACCGATACGGTGCTTTGATCACCGGTTGTGCTCCAGGTACTCAATCAATTCCGAATTCAAGAGCTCGATCGGGAGGCAAACCTGATATGTCTTCAGGAAATATATCGTCGAACTCTCGAACTACCTCTGGTTTGTCTTCATCTGCCTGTAGAGTTGAAATCACAGCCTTCTTCGGTTTTGCTTTGTATGTGCTAGGCTCCAGGTATAGTCTTGATTGAATGAGATTCAGCGTGTTTGCGCTTTCTAAAAGATAGATCAAAATATTTGTAACCGCAATCAAGAACGGCGTCGCTTTGCAGCTAGCCGGTGAGTACGGGTCGGTCCACAGGGATGTTGTGAATTTCCTAATCGCGCTAACGAGTTAATTCCGAAGGGTGTTCGGATTGATTATTAAATCTAAAAATTGAAGTTGTATGATACTAGAATTAGAAACTTGCTAGGATTAGGTTTAGGGAAAATTTGGTAAAGAAAGATCTACATCTCTTTCCATTGCCTTTAATTAAAGATATCATATTAGTGTTATGGTAAATCTTAACAAAAGAGATTAGGATGATTGGGAAGATTGATTCTTCCTCTAGATTCTTGTTCTTCCTTTCTTAATCTTTACCCTAACCTCCATGGAAAACCTTAAAATCCGGGCCTTTAGACTACGGAATCACCGTTACCTCGTGGGTAGAGTGCCGTAGGGAGCGGAATAAGAAGGTATGCATGGAGTTCTAATTTTCATAAAAGATTGGCAAAGAAAAGAGATGAGAGATCTTCGTCTCTCAAATCCTTCCCCATTCCTAATCCTAACAAGCGAGAAAACTACTCACTCATTAGGGAATTGAAAAACATTTATCTAGGGCAGAGAATAAAAATTACCTAGGGCAAGAATTGAAATCTAAACTAGAGTAAGGAATTAAATCTACTTACAGATGCATCTCTCCAATCATCAACGCAGGGTTGTCAGATCTGAATTCATGAATTGAAAAGAAACGCCGATGCTCTCCAAAAGAATTCTAAAATTTATTATTAAAAGGAGGCATGAAAAGAATACAATGATTTGGGCTTCTATTTATAGGAGATAGAAACCCTAGGTTACAATTGATTTGCATGTCTACATTTACCAAAATATCCTTAGGAAGACCTGGTCAAAGTAGACTTCAAGCTTTGGTAAAATTTTATGTCTCTGTCTCTTTAAAAGAAGGTATTGGGCCTTGGATCTTTGGGCTTCCTTATTATTTAGTTCTTTATTAAAATAGCTTCTATGTTTCTTCCAGATCTCCAGTGAATAATTGCGGTGGACTTTTAACCGTTCGCTTTGTAATCTTGGACCTTGCATTGCCTTGTACTTTATGAATTTTATCTTTGATGTAGGCTTGATCAAGAGTCTTCTATTTGTTGGTCAAAGTCACTTTTTCATCGTCTTTTCATCGTTTTCACTGTTTCCTGTCCAAGAACCTGTAAACCTGTAACATGTAGCAGACATGCGTCAAAAGCACCTGTTTATTTATAAAAAGAATAAGAATAGAGAATATAATAATACAATATTATGGTGTGAACAAATACCCCCAAACTTATCTTTTGCTCGTCCTCGAGCAAACTTATTTTTATTCGCTAAAATCCTAACCGCACTTTCGCAGGGAAACGCGATTGCACTGAGCTCGTACAACAAGCCGTTAAACCTCTAGGTGTCCCTAGTAGGAGGAGTGTTGTCTCCTGAGGGTTTTCAGCGGATACTACCCACAAAATCCTATCAATTTTGCTTTTTGACTTTTGTTCTCCAATTAGGTTTTCTAACTAAGAAATTCTATTATCGTTGACCCGCAAATTATCCACCCATATTCTTCACACTCCCTCATCATTTAACTTAAGATTATATATGTTTTGCAGACCTACTTAGCTTTCGGCATTTCTTAAGTTTTCCTTCTAGGGTTTCATCTCCGCTTAGGAATTTTTATCAACTCTACTAAAGATACAAGTTCTATTCTTCATTCCTTTCTCTCATCTAAACTCCAATCACATATCCCCACGTGTGTGTAAATATCACCCCTACACTTTGAAATTCAAATCAAGCAATCGTACTCTCGTCCATTGTCCAAAGCACTTCTTAGTTAGTGAATTTTTAAATGAAATTTGCTTACACATCCTTCATGCGACCGTTAATACTTCTTGAGGTACCAACGACCGATTACAAAATGTGTTTGCACATTTAAGCATAATTCTTAGTCTAGCAACACCCAAGGCTTTAGCAGTGACTCCCAAACCAGTTGGTCTAAGGTACTAGGTGATGAAGCACCCTCGCTAAATATTTTTCTATTTTTACAGCCTTAAGTAATCACAAAAACCAGTGTTCATTTTTTTCTTTTCTTTATTCACTCTTTTTTTCTTTTATTTTCTTCGTACTAAGAAATTTAGACAAGAGCATTTCAAGGTCTCCTCTACTATTCCAAGTTTCAAGGTGCGTGATTGTGCAGATTGTAGGGTATACATTTTCAGAATTTAGACTTAAGTTAGGAACTATTTTTCAAACTTATACTCTAATAAAAGCTTCAATACTTTTCCTTCGTTTTGACTTAGCCCAAGAAGTGAACCCAAAATTTGCCTATTTCTAAATAAACTACAAGGCATATACTTTCTACCGTTAAACTTTAAGGAATGTTATTTGTAGGATTTTTAATTCACTAAGTCTAAGATCTAGTTGTTCCTAGCCAGTTAACCTATTTGTCAAACTCAAGTCAATTAGCCAAAATTGAATACAATAATTTTTATAATTTTTGAAATTTTTAAATTTTTATGGGTTTTTCCAATAAATATGCAAATGCAAAAATATGTACAAATGAATGCGAAGGAAGAAGACGTACCGAGCATACCCCCAAACTTGAAGTTGACAGTGTCCTCACTGTCATGCTAAACCAAGAGGGTCAAAATGCCGGCACTCTCCTGTTTATTTATTTATAAATTTTTTTATAATTTTAATGTTTTGAATTTTTTTTTATTTTTTATAGAAAAAGAAAACAAAAAATATATACATATATACAAAGATTCCCCCAAACTTAAGCTTGGCCTTACACAAGCCAAAGGTTAGCACCAACCATTCAAAAATCTTATCGTGGTAATGATCAAGTTGGTGAAATAATGGGGTATAGAGGAAAGAAGTGAGAAACACGCGAGACCGTGTGGGAAGAAGAGAATATGGTCTCGGTGGGGGAGAAGAATGGCGAAAAGAAGAAAGAAGGGTCGCGCGATCTTGAGGGTGTAAATCGAATGAATAAATTAGCACAATTTGTGATGACCGGTGTGTTAAAAGTGATTGCGCTATCCTATCAACTCGTCGAGAAATGTGATCAAATCCCTCAAGATTCGCAAGAGAACATGGGTACGCCGAACTTGGTATAGGAGATGAAAGCGTAACGGCCACTTGCACGGTCGGAACAATAGGAAGGACGAAAGGGAGTGAATTAGGGATAGTCTCATTCTCACCGTAGTAAACCGTGTCGAACTGGAAAGATTCCATCAATGGTTCAAAATGACTGTAAGCAACCGAGTCTGATGGATTAACTAACTCATCTGAAAATGCAAAGGACTCAAACTCGGGCGGTGAGATTTCAACATCGTCCGAAAAAGTGAAACACTCATAAGTGTCATCGGCTGTGAGAACTGTATCAGATTCAAAGGAAAAGTTTTCACGCTCACAGTCGTCAAGCGTGAAATGAGGCGTGGTCGGAACGATGGAAAGGAGGGAGGGTGATTTAGTTAAAGGTTCAAGAGGATGAATTGGAAAATCCGACACATCAAAGAAAAATGGTTCAACCTCAATATGATCCTCACTATTCTCCTCAATATTCAACTCATAATTCTCCTCAATATTCAACTCATCCATGCCATTATCATCAAAATAAAGACGCATATGAGATTCGGGAGAAACATTTAATAACTCGGGATGATGATTTGAACATAAAATTTCAATTAAATTGACAGGTTCATCATCCGAAATATTCCCGGCGTCTATATCCTCAATCAAGTGAAAGTCAATATCTTTAGACACTTCCTCAAAAGCATGGATGTTTATCAATGTAGATTCTAGAGTGGAAGTGTAAAGGTCAAACGGATTAGGTGTTGTTTCACTCGAAGGGGGTTCCTCACAATTTGGCAAATCAAACACTACAAAGTCGCACAACTCGTTTTTATTTTGAACTTGTGAATCATTTAGGACATTCGATGGAAAACTGGAGTTGTGGGCTTCAATTGGGTAAGGGTAGGTTTGATTTGGAAATCCTCTCACATTCTCATTCTGTCCAACCGCCTCCTCATACATTGAAAAATTTAGGGCTAGCGGGAAACTAGCTACCAGTTCAGCAGGTTGCATAAGGGCGGCCACGGACGCTTCCACATTCCTAACCATTTTGTTTGTTGCTGTGATATACGCCTCCAACGCCTCTTCCAAACTAGACTTTGGTGGTAAATGGGTTTCGGCAAAAGATTCAAAATTGTTTGGATATGTGAAACTCCCAAAAGGCTGTGTAGAAGCAGTGTCTAGTGAAGGTGGGAAGGTCGGGTAGGACTGGTAGGAAGTGGGTGATTGGACAGGGGTAGGGTCAACATATGGATAAAATGGTGAATAGTCTTGTGGATCCCTAGAACTAGATGAGTGGAGAGGGGTGAAAGATCGGCTGCGAGATTGAGCAATATGCTCAGCAATGGACATCGGCTTAGGAGTGACAGAAGGACTTGAAAAAGTGGTATCAACATATGGAGGTGGTAAAGATTTACTTGGTTGACACAAAGTGGGTTGAAAAGTCGAATTGTTTCTCCTAGACTTCTCTATGTGATCTTTCAAAGATTTTTTAGGTATGGAAGGATCGTCTTTAAATTGATCGAACAAATTGCCGAACGACGCAAAATTAGGTTCGGGATACCAAAGTTCGGCAAGTGATTTGTTATGTGGGGTACCCATGTTAGAAGAAAGGGAGAAAGAAAGAAAGTTTGTTGGTGCAAGGATTTATTTGCGGCAAAAGTTTGCAAGTTCTTTTTATAAAAAATTCCTTTTATTATTTTTTTTATTTGTTTTGCAAAAATTTTCGATAATGGGCTAAGACACAAATGCAAATAATCAGAAATGCACAATCAGTCCTAGATCTAGGGTCACCTAGGTCAGCTAGACAGCTCCTAACTGTTCCAAAGGGCTAGAAATAGGACCTCAAACCGCCTCTTCACCGCCAATTGCGGCCAGGTAAGTGGGAAGGAACCACCACTACAGTGGGCCTAATTAATAACCACTAGTCTAGACACCGCAATGTCAGTTAGGATAAACGGTCGACGCCTATACTAGTCCTTTTTCTATTGAGCTCGATGTCCTTAGGTCTGAGTTAATATTTTTTAATTAATTGTGGTCAATGCACATGCTTTAGGTGTTTTCTGGGGTCCTGGGAAGGGTGATGAAATCCCCACCCAATTTGAATTGGTCAAAATCCCCTTAAAGTCAGTTTTAAAGATATGCAAAACAGAAAAAATCACTTACAATCAAATCTTTTTTGTGAATTTCAAGGTTTGCAAGTTTTCTAATTAAAATTTTCCTTTTTCCGTTTGCTCTTTATTTGGAAAGATATTTTTAGCAAAAAAAAAATTTAAGGATATGCAAATCAGAAAAGATCACTTGCAATCAATTATTATTTTAAGAATATCACAAAGAATCTTTATTTGGAAAAAAATGTTGCAAAAAGATTTTCGAGAAAAGATGTGCAACAAAAAGATTACTTGCAATCAATTTCTATTTTAATCTAGGCGCAAAAATCCTGTACCAGATCGTTATTTGGAAAGAGAAAGATTTTTAAAGCACACAAAATCTTGCAGGAATTTTTCAGAAAATATATGCAAATTTTTGCAGAGGAGGAACAGAGAAACTTACAGAGTTTTTTTTCCCTCCCGCGCTTCTGCCCCCTGTTTTGTTTTTTTTTTTTTTTTTGAACAGACCAGGCCGCGGCGGTTCCGCGGCCAGAAGTGGTCTCCGGCGGCGGTTCCGCGGCCGGAAGAGCCGCCGGCGCTTTTTTTTTTTTTGGGTCTCCGGCGCTCTTTTTTTTTTTTGCACCAGATCGCGTGGTTGATTTGTTGACTCGGTCCTCTAAATTTTTTTTATGTTCCTCTGTTGTTGCAATCTTCTGTTGATAGGATCGTTTATTTGCTGTTTCGCTTTCTGTAGATTTTCAGATCCGAATTTGTGCGTAGATCCTGCAAAATTCACACAAAGATACCCTTTCCAAAAATAACAGATGATATATTTTTATATTTTTTTGTGATTTTTCAGATTTTTATGATTTTTTTTTATAATTTTATGATTAACCCGAAATTGTGAAAAGAAAAGTTCTACGCCATCCCCGGCAACGGCGCCATTTGATTGAATGAGATTCAGCGTGTTTGCGCTTTCTAAAAGATAGATCAAAATATTTGTAACCGCAATCAAGAACGGCGTCGCTTTGCAGCTAGCCGGTGAGTACGGGTCGGTCCACAGGGATGTTGTGAATTTCCTAATCGCGCTAACGAGTTAATTCCGAAGGGTGTTCGGATTGATTATTAAATCTAAAAATTGAAGTTGTATGATACTAGAATTAGAAACTTGCTAGGATTAGGTTTAGGGAAAATTTGGTAAAGAAAGATCTACATCTCTTTCCATTGCCTTTAATTAAAGATATCATATTAGTGTTATGGTAAATCTTAACAAAAGAGATTAGGATGATTGGGAAGATTGATTCTTCCTTTAGATTCTTGTTCTTCCTTTCTTAATCTTTACCCTAACCTTCATGGAAAACCTTAAAATCCGGGCCTTTAGACTACGGAATCACCGTTACCTCGTGGGTAGAGTGCCGTAGGGAGCGGAATAAGAAGGTATGCATGGAGTTCTAATTTTCATAAAAGATTGGCAAAGAAAAGAGATGAGAGATCTTCGTCTCTCAAATCCTTCCCCATTCCTAACCCTAACAAGCGAGAAAACTACTCACTCATTAGGGAATTGAAAAACATTTATCTAGGGCAGAGAATAAAAATTACCTAGGGCAAGAATTGAAATCTAAACTAGAGTAAGGAATTAAATCTACTTACAGATGCATCTCTCCAATCATCAACGCAGGGTTGTCAGATCTGAATTCATGAATTGAAAAGAAACACCGATGCTCTCCAAAAGAATTCTAAAATTTATTATTAAAAGGAGGCATGAAAAGAATACAATGATTTGGGCTTCTATTTATAGGAGATAGAAACCCTAGGTTACAATTGATTTGCATGTCTACATTTACCAAAATATCCTTAGGAAGACCTGGTCAAAGTAGACTTCAAGTTTTGGTAAAATTTTATGTCTCTGTCTCTTTAAAAGAAGGTATTGGGCCTTGGATCTTTGGGCTTCCTTATTATTTAGTTCTTTATTAAAATAGCTTCTATGTTTCTTCCAGATCTCCAGTGAATAATTGCGGTGGACTTTTAACCGTTCGCTTTGTAATCTTGGACCTTGCATTGCCTTATACTTTGTGAATTTTATCTTTGATGTAGGCTTGATCAAGAGTCTTCTATTTGTTGGTCAAAGTCACTTTTTCATCGTCTTTTCATCGTTTTCACTGTTTCCTGTCCAAGAACCTGTAAACCTGTAACATATAGCAGACATGCGTCAAAAGCACCTGTTTATTTATAAAAAGAATAAGAATAGAGAATATAATAATACAATATTATGGTGTGAACAAGTCTCCACTTTTGAAATAAAAGACCGGATGCTCTGGAATCTCGAACACTACCCTCCTTAGACGACAGTCGATGGTAGCATAGAATGTTCCTAGCCAATCCATACCCAAAGCTACATCGAAGTTTGGTATGTCCAGCACCTTGAAGTCAGCATAGAATTCTCTGCTGTAGACGACTACTAGACACAGGTCGTATCCCATTGTTGACTTTAGAACGATGTTCCCTAAACTGACATTCTAGTTGGATACGAGCGGTTTGACTGGAATCGCATGAGTTCGGACGAACCGTTGTGACATAAAGCAATGAGATGCTCCAGTATCGAAGAGTGCTAGTGCAGGAAGTGAGACTACTAAGATCGTACCTAAGTTTTGTGGGATAGGTTTTAGGTATAGGGAAAATATATATAGGTATGTCTATGAACTGAAAGAGAATTTGAAAGGGAAGTGTTCCCAGTAATGACTTGGCCGGTGGCTTCAGCTTCTTCCACAGTCATTGTGAAAGCCCGTCGCCTCGGTACATTCCTCCTTACTGGAGGAGCATTCCTCTGTCCGTTCCTCTGTTCTTGAGGTAGATTCCTTTGTGCTTGATGGAACTGACGAGGAGGAGGTGTAGTCGGTCCACGAGGAGGTGGAGCAGGGAGAGCAAGACGTGGTGCAGGTGCTTGGATAGCTGGCCACTGCGGATAGGTGATTGCTGGTCTGGGTGCAGGATTTGGATTGAGTCTATAAGGACAAGACCCAATATCATATGTGGGTGAGCCACGGACTAAGCAAAGGCAATTAGCACGCCTGCAATCCTTCGCCAGGTGTCCATCCCTCCTGCAGTAGGTGCAAAAGTGTGGACTGGGCCGGTTGAATGGTACTCCCGGTCTCCTGGGTACAAAAGAAGGCTAGAAGAGGCTCCTCCTGCCATTTGGGTGGCAGGACGCTTTACACCGGCAGATTGAGATCTGCCCTTCTTCTTCACTCCTGGCTCATATCGGCGGGCAGCTTTCAGAGCCAGGTCGTGGGTTGGGAAATCCCCTATAGCTAAGGCAGCTTGGATCTCCGGGTCCAATCCAAATCGTCTAGCTCTGATCTTAGCTGTCGGTATCAAGTGTGCCGTGAATCTGTTATGGTCTTGTGTTGGCTGTGTATGCAATATTATAAAATCGAATATTAAGACATATCTTACCTGCTCAACATAGTAAACTCAGCATCATACTCATCCACTGATTTGCTCCATATAGAGCCTTATTGTAGGTGGATGAATTGTTGCTCCATGTCGAATCGGGCAGTCTCCGGAAAATACTTCGCGTCGAACATCTCGCGAAAAGTCCTCCATTCAATCGGCTGGTCAAGACGGCTTTCTTCCGCCTTTCACCAAACTCTGGCGTTATCTGTGAGTTGCAGCTTCGCAACTCTAACCCAGGCAATCTCTGGCACTTGTGCTTCTGCCAGGTCGTCTTCGATACTCTGAGCCCATTCTTTTGCTTCTTAGGGGCTCTCTTGTTAGTTATATGTATGCCCTAGAGGCCATTACTATACATAGGATGTATATTGTAGTGGATGCTTGGACATATATAGGGAGGACTTTCTTGCTCGACATGATAGTATGCTATCTGGTTGCTCTTTACCTTAACGTGTACACTGATTGTCTCTCTGTTACATGTTGGTAAAGCCCTTAGGATGTGTACTTGACTACCTGGACTATGATGCGGATCATACTAGTGGGGACATGGTAGTCCATAAGTACATCCTTCAAGGTCCCTAGTCGTGGGTGTATCGAGACGGGGCATCGATATACCAGTGTAGACTAGCGTATACCTTCTCGACCCATACAGATGGGCGATGGATGATCCCATATCCATTGGTGTTTGACATCAGAGATGATATACGGGTGCTCAGTGGAGACTGGGTACACTGGACGGACTCGCCGAGAACTCCCAGATGGTATTATACCTTACGTCAGATGGCAGTTCTCAGGTGACACTGGTACAGAGTAGTCTGTTGACCCGAGATCGTCATAGAGTCTTGTGTGGTTCCTACTGTGCTTTGATTTCCACCTTACCACGTCCAAGAGGGCGTGCAAAACGGTGTTTTTTGGGTACAGTCCCGAATCACATGGAGGCAATGAGCGATAGGAGGGGATTCGTCTCTCCCGGTATAGGGAGTTGATGTTGCGCTGTGTTCGATTGGCTATAACCGGAAATCCCTGACCAGGGTTGCTGAGATTTACTGGTAAGTGTTACCAGTAGTTTCTCGAACTGTTATAGACCTCATATCGACACGACTTATCGAGCTATTGGGGTCTGACGTTTACCACACCTAGGCGAGATATGCGACATATCAGACGACGAGACCGGACTGTACGGTAAGTGTTACTGGTTGGATTCACAGGAGTGTGAGCGGGCTTGCTCGTCGATCTTCTGATCGCTCAATACCCGGGTGGCCGTTACGTTTAGCAGACCGCTTGCGGCTTATGGGTGTTTGATATGATCATCACCTGCTGCCGGCGTATTGACGAGTCTTTAGAGTCCTACACAGAGGTTTCCTGGCTCAAGCGAAACGAAATAGGAGCGCATATGAGATATGTGCGGGACCGAGAATAATGCGTGTATGTGATACCGTATTCTATTCTCGCGATGAATGTATCGAATGGTTGTATGCGATATAACCTAGTTATCGAATCAAGGATTGATTCGATAAGTCGATACATTAGATACTAGTCGGTTATATGCGACATGACCGGATCATTGAATCAAGTGTTGATTTAATGATTTAATGTATAATTATATATTTGATATATTACTTTGCATTAACTAGTATTGGTTCACTTTAAATGGATTTTCTCACTTAAAGTACACAAGTTGTATATGTGATATACTTTTGTGCATAAGATTGTATCATGTTTGATGATACATGCTCACTTGGGTTTGTGTGAAGATTAAACCATGGTTGTGTAATGGTTAGGGTTTTCATTTTATTATCTATTTATTTATTTATTATTCTTTTGAAATGATAAAGAGAAAAAAAAATGGTGGCTTTCTTTGTTTGTTTGTTGAAGCTTCTTGAAGCTTTGAACAAGTCCACCATTCTTGTCTCTTCCTTAACCCTAACCATTCAAGTTAACCATAGTCTATTCTCTACACCTAACTAAGGTTGCCAAATGATAAGTATTCATTTATTTTCTATTTTCAAATAAGACTTATGATATTCTTTCTTCTTTTTCTTCATCTTCAACAATGACGAAAGCTTACCTCCATCAATGGCAACTTGTGAAAATGAGTGAGAAATCCAATTCCAAAGTGAACCCACTTCCTATTTCTTCATCCTCTACCTCTTGCCAAGTAGTATAGGGTGTTTTCTTCACAAGTTTCATGGCTTGGTGAAGTTGGAGCTTGATCTTGTGTTGCCTCGACGTAGATCATCTTCGGCATCGAAGCCGACGACCTAGCCCGCCCATTTCTCCGATGAAGCCGATGCTAGAGTCCGGAATCCGATATGGACAGCGAGGGGACTTCATCACGGAGCCATGGAGGTGGAGGACCGGATCTACAAAGGTTGTAGCCCCTTCCCTTTAGCTATAAATTCGTTTATTTGCATTGCATCGCCTATACATCTAGTAAACGATCCGTATTAGAGTTTCTCGGCACTTGTAAAATTTTAATTGGCCATGTTTGATCACTTGTGAGACTTCATTAGTGTGCCTAGGAACGCTACAGTGGTATCAGAGCCTAGCTAGAGCCTTAGGCGATGCGTTAACGAAGTTAAAACCCCGATCGAACCCAAACACGACGAAATACACCCCTCTCTGGTCCATTTTTAAAATCTGGTTTTTTTCCAAATTAAAAATACCTGAAAAATTCAGCAGGGAAATCTAAGAATTCTGGTGAAAAACGAGACCCCAATTCCTCAATTCGGCCGCGGAACCGCGGCGTTGACCTACCATTAGCGGCGGTTCCGCCGCAATATAATTGCATTAGGGACAGTTCTTTGTGCAGTAATTCCTTTCTCTGTGTTTCCTATTTTATGGGTATTTTTAATCTGACACAAGTGTTGTGCATTCTGGGGTTTGTTTTGTAATCGTTGATTCGATCGGGAATTTTAAATTCGTTATTGTTTTTCCGGGTAATTTTAGAATATGTTAAAAAGTTCGGCCGGACATAAATACCCACTTTTTCCCCTGCCGGGAAATTTCTAATTGTTGGACTTTTCCGTAGTTTAATGACGTTCTAAGTAGTGCAAGTAATGCGATGGTCCCTCTAGAAGACAACAAACCTTAACTCGATTATGTGACCGTCTTGAACTGCCCTTTGAACCTTAGGGTTTGGGGCAGTACGGCGTGCCACATGTGAGGCGTTGGCTTGACCCTTCTACGGCTGGACCGTTGGTACTGAGGCATGAACTGAATGTTTTTAGACTTATTTCATGTGTTGAGCTGTATCGGGAAAACTTGGGTGTTCGATTGTTCGATCGGAAAGTTTAGCATTTTCTATCTTGTCCGGAATGTGATACAATACTTGGAATTCACAAAAGTAGTTATGAGATAACTGAATGAATGTTATAAATCTAGCGGTTTAGTCTCACTTGATCGGTTGCCACGGAATTTTGATGTGATCAAAAGTCCGTCGCAATAACATAGCGTACGCGGATACTCGCCGGGTAAACTTAATAGACAGCCTCACTCCATAGCCCTGACCAAGTGACTGTAGGAGAACCCCGTCGCCGAAAGCATCCGTTCGGGTGCTCGCGGCAGCGGTGTTCCGCCTTGGTGCACTTCGTCGACGGCGTCGGGGGTGCGGCCGCCTACTAAAGTTTGCGACGAGCATTCGATCAGAATGTCGGGAATCCTGTTGAATTGCCCGACTTGATATTGAAAAGAGTTTTCAGTAATGAGACTAAAATGCTGGGTTTATAATTGTTAGGCATGTGATGTCTAAGGGATTCATTTGATTAGGCATGCGATGTCTATGCAGGTTGCTGATTCCAATTGTTGTAGTTTTACACTTTCTTTTCTGTGACCGTAAGTGTAATATGTGATATTGCCGGTTTCGTTGCTATATGTCAACGACAATTGGGATGTGCATATTTACTTACATTGATGACATATGATGTTATGTGTTGCTGGATATGTTATATTGGATCGTCGTGGTTGAATAGCCGGGGGTTTTCATGTGAGATGAGTGTTTTTCATTTTCATTCATGTAAAAACTTGTATGTAATATTCTTTTATTGGGGCACTTCCAGGTTGCGGAAGTTGTCACCGTTGTTGTATATTATTTACTTTTCCGCACTAGGATAGACCCAAGAAGGGGAGCACAAGTAACCGGGTTCTAGGGTCCAGTGGGAGACCATCTCGAGGAGTTGAGTCCGGGTCTCCTAACCCTAGAATTAGTAGGGTTGCTTTCCGCTCTCGTAGGGGTCTAGGGGTGTGGGTTTGGCTATTCATCACGACCGTGGAATCCGTGTTTTATACTGGCTCGTATTGAAAACACGGACGTCCTAGTATATCTAATATTTCATATGATATTTTCTGCTGCGTTATCTGTGATGTGATCATGTGATTTGTTCAGATAGATATTATATATATTATATATGATATATTATATAGACGTTGCTTATGTTTTACACCCGCGCTAGCCCTGCCTCGCTCTGGCGTTAGTTACCTAACCTAACGGTGCAGACGGGACATCGAGGCGAATGCGGATGGCATAAGCGTACGTTATATTTATCTGTGATGTTTAGGTGGACTTAAATGATGGGATATTCATTAATGAGATTAATGAAATAAAAGAAACCTAAGATGTTGTAGAATCGAATTTCAAAAATAAAACAGGTAGCTACAGTTCTTTCTTTGCACAGCGGTATATATGATACATCCTGCACCTTATTCGATAAGGAAAGGACCGAGATCCCTTCACCGGGAGTGACTCCTTTAGCAATAACTGGCAAATGCTACACACTCGGTTTGTCTATTGATAGCTTCTATAGTTTCTGCTTTGCACAGTGATATATATGATATATCCCGCACCTCATTCGACGAGGAAAGGGCCGACGATCCCTTCACCGGGAGTGACCCCTTTAGCAAAACTAGAAAAGCCTAAAAAACACTCCATTTTTAAAATCATTTGATTCTACAACGATATCAAGTTCATTACGCAATAGGTTTTCAGAAAAACCTGTCGTAGCCCTCCGTCATTTCAGATAAGTACTAGTTAGTATTCGTACTGCGGTAGTTTGGCCTCCGTCAAGGCGTAGTGTACGGTAGCTAACTAGTGCTTATCTGCTAGCATATGATGCGATTGGATTAGGGTATTCGTACGGCGTTGTTTGGACTCCGTCAAGGGTCGTGCGGGTGGGTTTAATTCAATCAGGAAATGACGGGTTGAACTTGACTAGCGGACTATGGGTAGTTTGGCTCCGTCAAGGTCATAGGACGCTAGGGGAAAAATCTTATCGGGAATTTCAAGTGTTGAAATTTGCAATGAGATTGCATACCTTCTATGAGATAGTTGGATCCCGATACCCGCTGCGAGTAAGAGTTACTCCTGGGAGAGTTTTACACATTACAATTAGCCGATCAAGTAGGTGTCTAGAAAGGTGTCAACGGGGTTACGCCTCTGGAAAAACGAGGTTTACATTAATTAGGTTCGTGCGAAAGCACGGGGGACCTCCCTCAAAGTACCGACACTAGCCTGGCTGAAAGATTGGCGAACTTATAGCGTGTAATTAATCCCGGCTAGTCTTTCCTTTTAGGGTTTGAAGGAAGATTTGATAAAAACAGTGGGAGCCATCCTGATTAGATAAAATAATAACCAATCTGATCTTACAAGAGCGCACGCTGAGTGTTTTCTTCTCTCTCTCTCTCCTGGTAGCGACCATATCACACCTTAATCAAGATAATAATACGGAATATTGACCGAACCCGCTTGTTATACTGAGCTGGGGAACGTTGGTCCCGCTCTAACTTATAATTGTTATAAGACAGAGCAGGGAATTGGGGATTACCAGAATTCCCGTGCCGCCCAAACGAAGAAAGTGCATATGATGCATCATCTTCGGGTGTGTTCATTATACAGAACTGTTTCTCAGTATTCTTTGCGTCCTGAATATGAGATATCGGATCAGGATCCCACATATGTAATTTGTTACATGGGCTACAGATAGGTAAAGAACTGAGAACGGGTGATAAGTTTCATGAGGCAGAAAACGGGGCAAGTGTTGCAGCCAAGTCTGTTGGTCACTGTCACCCTGTATTACCCATACATTGATTCTGAATGAATGTTATTAGATACCGAACCTGATATACAAAATCATATTAGTCTCTTTATTAGTAAAGAAAGGATATAATTTTGTATTGTTGGATAATGTTTTGAACATTTCCTATATCAAAAGTTGATCGGTTCAGGCACGTTATCTAAAAGCATTGATGTTCTAAATCAAACAACAGTTCTTAGTATACGGAACACACACAAGAGGAAGAGTTCAGAAATGAACGAATTCTTCTTGAGGTATTGTAGACTAGGTCATATCAATGCGACCCGACTAGCTGAAGTTACATAAAGATGCATATTTAATTCAGTTTGAATTTACATCTTGTGAAACTTGCCAGTCATGTCATAAAGATATAATGACACCAGCTCTGTTTATTGGAAACAGAGAAAGAGTTAGTGAACTCTTGGGATGATACATGTTGATGTATAAAGGTCCCCGTCTACACATGCCAGGACTGGTTCTTTGTACTTCATTACAGTCTCTGATGATCTCACAAGATTCAGACATATGTTCCTGTTGAAACACAAGTCCGAACCTTTTGAGATATTCACGGAATATAAGTTAGAAGTAGAGAACCAAATGAGGGTATAAGTATTAAGTCCTTTGATGCGATCAAGGAGGAGAATACTTGTGCACGGAATTCCTGGACTATTCTAAAGGAGCATGAGATTCTCTCTCAGCATTACTCCTCCGTATACACCATAGCACGATGGTATATCGGGGCGGAGCAATAGCACCCTATATGATATGGTGTGGTCTATGATGAGTACTACTGAGTTTCCTATTTCCTTTTGGGAGTTATGCACTTAAGAAGCTGCATACCTATTGAATAGGGTTCCAATCAAATCAGTTGCCTACCACTTCATATGTGATATGGAAAGGGAAGAGCCCATATCTTAAGTTAGTTAAGATTTGGGGTTGTCCGGCCTATGTCTAAAAGCAAAATCCGGACAAGCTCGAGGCAAGGTCTGTTATGTAGAACTGGAAATGTTCCAGCCATACAAACTGCAGCTGATGATTTGATAGAACCAAAGGATTCAGTAGATTCCAACGAACCTCAGCCTCTCCGCCGATCTAGTAGGGTTCCTCACCCACCTGAGAGATACTTCGGTTTCTCTATGACAGTGGGAGCGAGGATGGCATCATGAGATGATGACCCAACTAGTTTCGAGCAGGCCATCGAGAGTAGGGACTCTATAAGAATGGCTGGATGCTTAGCGATCTGAGATGGAATCCATGTACACCAACAAAGTATGGACTTTGGTTGCTATATCTGAAGGGTTAAATCCCCATCAGGAGCAAGTATATCTTGAGAAGATTACTTGGTGTACTTGGAAAAGTTGAGACTTTCAAAGCTAGACATGTTAAAGGTTTTCATCATCGACCAGGCGTGGATAATGATGAAACCTTTTTCCAATGGCTATGCTTAAGTCCATCCGGATCCTACTTGCCACGGCTACATACCGTGACTACGATATCTGGTGGTTGGGTGTCATGACAGCTTTTCTAAATGATGTTTTAGAAGAGGGAGTCTATAAGTACACAGCCAGAGGGCCTCGTAGACAGTGGGAGCAGCGGAAACGTGTGCAAGATGTTTTATTTGATAAAGCAGGTATCGCGGAGTTGGAACATCTGTTTTGATGGATTAGTCAAAGAGTTTGACATCATCAAAATGGTAGATGAACCTTGTATAAACAAAAAGGTAGTAGAGAGTATGGTAGCGATTCTCGTAGAGTACGTGGATGACATACTCTTGATAGGGAAGTAGTTTCCTATGCTACGCTCGATCAATCTCCGCTTATCACAATGATTCTCCACATAGGATCAAAGTGATACCTGCTAAATCCTGGGTTTTGGATCTATGAGATAGATCTAAATGGATGTTAGGATTCTCACTAGTTGAAGTGAGATGGTATCACATGATCCTGGGGAGAATCACTGGAAGTGTTCCAGAGTGATGAGAACGACTGAATGTCAGTCACAGGCATTGTATTTACCCTCAGTAAAGGGACGGTATGTTGGAAGAGTTCCAAGCTAAATACCGTGACATACTAGACGATAAAGGCATGATACATCGCTACTTAAGATGCTACCAATAAGATGCTACCAAAGAGGCTGTTTGAGTGTATATTGGTTCATGAGATGAACTATGTTCCTCCCATTGTGTGACAATGGAGTTGTGGCTTATGCCAAGGAACGCAGGTCTCATCAGTGATCCAGACATATTCTAAGGCAGTATCACCTCAGCATGGAGATGGTTGATCTCTAAGGGATCGAGGTTAGGAGAGTAGACTCAGAGGACAACATGGCGGATCCACTCACAAAGGCTTTTTCCCAGAGAGGGACTTTTATGGGATGGTTGAGTATGAGATACTACAACCACTGCTATCAGCTGACCCTAGTGCAAGTGGGAGATTGTTAGTTATATGTATGCCCTAGAGGCCATTCTTATACATAGGATGTATATTGTAGTGGATGCTTGGACATATATAGGGAGGACTTTCTTGCTCGACATGATAGTATGCTATCTGGTTGCTCTTTACCTTAACGTGTACACCGATTGTCTCTCTGTTACATGTTGGTAAAGCCCTTAGGATGTGTACTTGACTACCTGGACTATGATGCGAATCATACTAGTGGGGACATGGTAGTCCATAAGTATATCCTTCAAGGTCCCTAGTCGTGGGTGTATCGAGACGGGGCATCGATATACCAGTGTAGACTAGCGTATACCTTCTCGACCCATACAGATGGGCGATGGATGATCCCATATCCATTGGTGTTTGACATCAGAGATGATATACGGGTGCTCAGTGAAGACTGGGTACACTGGACGGACTCGCCGAGAACTCCCAGATGGTATTATACCTTACGTCAGATGGCAGTTCTCAGGTGACACTGGTAAAGAGTAGTCTGTTGACCCGAGATCGTCATAGAGTCTTGTGTGGTTCCCACTGTGCTTTGATTTCCACCTTACCACGTCCAAGAGGGCGTGCAAAACGGTGGTTTTTGGGTACAGTCCCGAATCACATGGAGGCAATGAGCGATAGGAGGGGATTCGTCTCTCCTGGTATAGGGAGTTGATGTTGCGCTGTGTTCTATTGGCTATAACCGGAAATCCCTGGCCAGGGTTGCTGAGATTTACTGGTAAGTGTTACCAGTAGTTTCTCGAACTGTTATAGACCTCATATCGACACGACTTATCGAGCTATTGGGGTCTGACGTTTACCACCCCTAGGCGAGATATGCGACATATCAGACGACGAGACCGGACTGTACGGTAAGTGTTACTGGTTGGATTCACAGGAGTGTGAGCGGGCTTGCTCGTCGATCTTCTGATCGCTCAATACCCGGGTGGCCGTTACGTTTAGCAGACCGCTTGCGGCTTGTGGGTGTTTGATATGATCATCACCTGCTGCCGGCGTATTGACGAGTCTTTAGAGTCCTACACAGAGGTTTCCTGGCTCAAGCGAAACGAAATAGGAGCGCATATGAGATATGTGCGGGACCAAGAATAATGCGTGTATGTGATACCGTATTCTATTCTCGCGATGAATGTATCGAATGGTTGTATGCGATATAACCTAGTTATCGAATCAAGGATTGATTCGATAAGTCGATACATTAGATACTAGTCGGTTATATGCGACATGACCGGATCATTGAATCAAGTGTTGATTTAATGATTTAATGTATACTTATATATTTGATATATTACTTCGCATTAACTAGTATTGGTTCACTTTAAATGGATTTTCTCACTTAAAGTACACAAGTTGTATATGTGATATACTTTTGTGCACAAGATTGTATCATGTTTGATGATACATGCTCACTTGGGTTTGTGTGAAGATTAAACCATTGTTGTGTAATGGTTAGGGTTTTCATTTTATTATCTATTTATTTATTTATTATTCTTTTGAAATGATAAAGAGAAAAAAAAATGGTGGCTTTCTTTGTTTGTTTGTTGAAGCTTCTTGAAGCTTTGAACAAGTCCACCATTCTTGTCTCTTCCTTAACCCTAACCATTCAAGTTAACCATAGTCTATTCTCTACACCTAACTAAGGTTGCCAAATGATAAGTATTCATTTATTTTCTATTTTCAAATAAGACTTATGATATTCTTTCTTCTTTTTCTTCATCTTCAACAATGAAGAAAGCTTACCTCCATCAATGGCAACTTGTTAAAATGAGTGAGAAATCCAATTCCAAAGTGAACCCACTTCCTATTTCTTCATCCTCTACCTCTTGCTAAGTAGTATAGGGTGTTTTCTTCACAAGTTTCATGGCTTGGTGAAGTTGGAGCTTGATCTTGTGTTGCCTCGACGTAGATCATCTTCGGCATCGAAGCCGACGACCTAGCCCGCCCATTTCTCCGATGAAGCCGTTGCTAGAGTCCGGTATCCGATATGGACAGCGAGGGGACTTCATCACGGAGCCATGGAGGTGGAGGACCGGATCTACAAAGGTTGTAGCCCCTTCCCTTTAGCTATAAATTCGTTTATTTGCATTGCATCGCCTATACATCTAGTAAACGATCCGTATTAGGGTTTCTCGGCACTTGTAAAATTTTAATTGGCCATGTTTGATCACTTGTGAGACTTCATTAGTGTGCCTAGGAACCCTACATCTCTTTCCCAGAAAAATTATTTAGTATGCAGTGCCCAGAATTGCTTCACTCCGGATGCTTCCGCTTCTGGACGGTTTAGGAGGATGGAAGTCTGCTGTTGATGTCCCTCCATGAGGCTTTTAATTGCCTCGAGCAGTACCGTCTGCTCGTTGATTGGAGCTATCGCGGTAGGCATAAGTGGAAGATGTGTTGGTGGTGTGTTGTTGACGTTTGTACTCGTGTTGTTGGGAGAATCCATAACCTTGAAAGAAAAATAGGGTTAGGATAGATCCAAAGAGTATGAAATATAAAGAATGTTTAGTTGCTGAGTCTTGTAATTCTTATATTATATTGCTTAGGTTTCCATGCAGAACCGACTTCAATGGTAGGGTTCCATGCATCACTGACCTGCATGGGCCGCCAACAAAACCTGTCACGCTCCGCTTCCCTGTGTACGGTAAGGAGACGTGACTGGCCCGCTATGTATTTACTCAGAAGCAAACGCGCTAAGTGTAAATAAGCAATATGATAAAGTACACAAGAAAATGACAAAAGATGTAATTGAACAGAAACTTTTATTTATTAAACATTTCTTTACAATACAACTGAAAATGTAAATATAAGAATGGAAAGTAATGTCTAAACAATGACATAAACTGGAAAGAAAAATATTTACATGTGTCTAAAGCTCGGGGTCTTCTGTGAACTGCTCCAAGTCGTCCGCACTGGGCTTTATCTCTAGTATGTCGGATCCACCTGATAATATTCCAAAGAAAGAAGAGAAGAAATGTCGTCAGCGAACAATCGCTCGATAAGTCCCAAAGAAAGATAGAAGTAGAGTACACAGATAAGAGGATATAACTGGTAAATTGTTTGATTATTATGTTAACGCAATTGTTTATAACATGGTACAGAATATGCCAGTATATATGAGAGGAGTCCAACTATTTCGTAGACTAAGGTATACGGAGCACAAGGAACCGTTAATCTACGGAACAACAGTAATGGATATTCAGGTTAGGTGTATTAAACTGACTATTATCATGCCACTTCTAACACATTCCGTACCAATCTACCCCTTTAAAACCCTGTAATGTATTTTGTATTGATTTGTATTGTTTTGTTTAATAGATATAAGACTTGCCGAAACCATGATATCAGTAGTTCATGTAAACGGAAGGGATATTAACGGATAGTCATGTAATCAGAGTATATCCATGGTTCGGTTCAGTCGAGTTATATTGATATAGATTGTATCTGGTATAAATGGATTCATGTTGAATTGGACTTATACTTGAATTGTATTCAAGGATGGATTGATTTCAGATTAGACTGAGACTCTGTCTGGGTCAGACACTTTAAAACGAATTGAAGTCCTGAATTAGTTTTGGAGTTATCGGTAACTGCTGCACATGGACGGCAGGATTTATGACTTTTTCCAAGTCAATTACCGAATTGATAACCCCGTTTTTAGTTGTCTACCTTAAATAGGAAAGCACCCAAATTCTACGGCTCCCTGAGGCTCAAGAGAACTGGTCCCGCTTATACCTATATTTACTAGGGTCCTTATTGTAATTTAATATAACTTGAGAGGGTTTTATGAAAAATAGTTTTGATATATTTTCAAAATACAGCTTAAGTATTTAATTATCGTCTTTAGGATTTTTATAAATGTATTTTTAAGAGTGATGAGATAGTCTAGTTGATATAAACCTAACTTGAATAGTATATGATATTTTCATGTAATTTGACTTGTATTGATTCTTGATGGTATTTTCATGAACTTTTGTGATTCTTTTCTTTTGATTAGAAAACATGAAATATATTATATATTTAAAATAGATATTTTGATAATATATATATAATTATTAAAAATATAATTTCTTTATTAATAGAAATCGCGTTTTCTTAAAAATTGTAATAAAAATTCCATCGAGATCGTATGCTCTATGAGGAGGTCTGCATCTCGTCCTACTAGTCCGATAAATGTGCGATAACCTGCACCAACCAAATCAGATTCCCCAAAATGAGTTGTAAGGACTTAATCATATGGAATTAATTAAAACAATTAAAAGAAATACGGTTTTATTAGTTTAGGGTATTTTAATATAAAATATTGTATTTTGTCTCACAAAAATTGTTACAAAAGCCATCGTACTATGTCAAGATGAGTGTTGTGATGAGGTAGGTTATTATCTCCTGAGTTATCTAAAGGTAGTATGAACAAAACGATAAAATAATGTCGTATGTAAATTTGATGGTATTTTACCGTAAAAATGAAATAAAAGTTGCAATACATATTATTTTGAATTGAAACTTGTTGTAAAGGTTGTTTTATGTTTATTAAATAATATAAGAAGAGATGGTTAATTTTTTATGTTCTCGCCAAAAATTTCTGCGCAAAAGAGCCCAAGGTATCAAATGGCGGCGATACGCTTAAGAAAATGGGAACCAGTATCTTCCGTGCTATATTTTGACAAACTCCCGAATGAGAAACAGCTAAATTTTGATGGTATTGAAAGCGTATCGAAAAACCCTTCGATTTGATATATTATGGGCCTCATAATTCATCCGGGATCAAAAGTTATGAGGTATCACGTGTCCACACGTGATTGACCTTTAAGAACCCGCTGGAGGAGTTAAAAGATATAATAAAAACTCAGAAAAGACCCCAATGGGGCATCACGTGCTCACACGTGACCATGGGTCATGTGCAGACACGTGATGGGCTCTTAAGGCCTCTAAAATAATGAATAGAATTAAATTCTAAAATCTGTTCCCTGATTAAAAATCAGAAGTTACCTCAATGAGGTATCACGTGCTCACACGTGACCAATGGTCACGTGTTGACACGTGATGGTTAAAACTGAAGTGTAAATAAACGCTGAGAAAAGGACTCAATTGGGGGTCACGTGCTCACACGTGACTGGGTTCGAAAGCCTTACAGTTTAATAAAATTAAATTCTAAAAGCTTCTAAATCTTTCCAAATGGAAAAGGTCTATGGGGGGCCGTTGGATTAAAAATCCAAGGGTGATAAAAATCACCAATTTATAGGAAAATCTTAGACAAGGAAAGATTTCCCTAAATCTCACCAAGAATAACAAACAGAATATCTTTTGGGTTTAAAATCCAACGGTGAATAAAATTCACTGAATGATCTAAAGGCTCATATTAAATATGAAAACAAATCAAATCTTTCAATGAAAGATTTGCAAAACAAATTGATTCTTTTCTTTCTCCTATAAATAGGAGCCAAGAAAAGAAGAGAAGGGACCTTTTTTTGGGAGAGAAAAACAGAGAGAGGAGAATCTAATCCTCAAGAGGGAAGAAAAGAAAGGAGAATTTAATTCTCAACAAAGAAAACCCTAGGTGAGAAAAGAAAGGGAATCGAAACTTTAAAAAGAGAATTTAATTCTCAATCCAAGAGTTTAACTCTTATACAAAAAAGAACTTAGTTCTTTTTCTGGTTGAAAATCTGCACAGAGCACATCTCCCCATAAGTTGAGAATTTAATTCTCATCGGGTCGAGATCCTGCTATGCAGATCCTAAACTTAGAAGGGGAATTGAGTTTTGAGAATTTAATTCTCCTAAAACAAAACTAAGGTTTAACCCTAATCAAGATTTTAATTCTTTTACATATCTGGGAATTTAATTCCTTTAAAAAGAAATCAGGGTTTTATCCTAAATAAGAATTTAATTCTTTCACAATAGGAATTTAATTCCTCCAAAATCATAATTAGGGTTTAACCCTATAGAGAATTCAATTCTTAAAAGATCTCTGTTCATGAAAAGAACTAGAGTCACGTGCTCCCATGTGACCCTTGAAAAGATCCCTGAAGAAAAGAAGCGTTGAGGCAATGCCCCACGTGCTCCCACGTGACTCCCAAAACGCAGAAAGAAAAAACAAAAGAAAAGAAGCTTTGGGCGCTCTCACGTGTCCCCACGCGACCCCTCAGCAAGTGCTGTAATTATCGATGCATAAATCCCCATCACATGCCAACACGTGATGCTCTAAAATAAAGATGAAAAGTGTTTAACACTTATTCGCAGATTTGAGGATAAAACAAAAGGAGATCTGGCTCCACATTTTGGGCACCCTCATGTGTCCCCACGTGACCCCTAACAAATCCCTTTAATATCCAATGGATGGATGCCTATCACGTGCCCACACGTGATGGCCAGGAAATGAAAAGTGTTTAACACTTAATTGCAGAACGAAGAAAAGGGATCTGGTCCCCCCTTTGGGCGCTCTCACGTGTCCACACGTGACCCCTCTGTCTTTAGTGTTTAACACTAATTTGGGGATTATATTTCTAGTTTTTAACACTGATTGTTTCTAGTGTTTAACACTAAATTAAAGATTATATTTCCAGTATTTAACACTGATTGTCTTTTAGTGTTTAACACTAATTTGAGAGTTCTATCTCCAGTGTTTAACACTGTTGTTCTCTAAGTGTTTAACACTACTTTTAGCCAAATTGGCTAATTTTCCAGAGGCAAAAGTCCCTCCTCCAAATAAATCTCAAAATTGAGAAAATCAAAGACAAAATGTTGTCAGAGCCCCAAAATCTCTGTTTAGCATTGCTGAATGATGAGGGACTGAACCCAGACAAATGTCTAATGGCCCAAAGGGCCAATATTTCAAACATAATTGGACTTAGCCCAAACTGGCCATAGGTCCTCAAATCATCTTGAACTGAGCATATCTGCTCTTTCAACCAACTCATTGGTTCAAGGGTACATCTCTGAACTCCTCTGATATTTGTCGTTGTAATCCTTCAACGTCTCCAGAGAGGTGACGGGTCCCGACAACCTCACATTAATACGGACTGTGGGGTCCTTAAACTCATGGACTAATGCGTCCTTAAACTAACATTTGTCCCCAAAACGGGAATGATGGACCACTATGTCCTTAAACTGGTATTGGACCACTATGTCCTTAAACTGGTATTGGACCACCATGTCCCTAAACCGGCAATGGACCACTATGTCCCTAAACTGGAACAATAGAGCCCAAACGCTCTTTTGTCGGATCTAAACGATCCCGTTAAGTTGATCTTAGTCTCAAACTGGACTAATGTATCCTTAACAAACGTTTAAGTTGATCTTAGCCTCAAATACGGCTAACGTATCCTTAAACCCTCAAACAGACTTTAGTCCCAAATTTGACTACAGGTCTCCCAACCAACTTTGGTTCAAGGGTACATCTCTGAACTCCTCTGATATCTGTCGTTGTAATCCTTCAACATCGTCAGAGAGGTGACGGGTCCTGATGGCCATACATTTAATGGACCACTATGTCCCTAAACTGGAACAATAGAGCACAAACGCTCTTTTGTCAGATCTAAACGATCCCGTTAAGTTGATCTTAGTCTAAAAATTAGACTAACATATCTTTAACAAACGTTTAAGTTGATCTTAGTCTCAAATGAGGCTAACGTATCCTTAAACCCAAACCAAAACCCAAATCTAAGAAAGATACGGATTTGGACTAAACCATGCCCTACGGGCGACAACATACATTAGTCTCCGTATACAATCCATGGGCAACCAAAAACAAAACAAACACACACGATACGAAGTGACCATCTGGAGAAGGAGAAAGTGGTTACCGCGATGCAGTAGCGTAATTAACTGCAGGGGCTTGCGCCTGCAGGGAAGAGCGTCCCCATAATCAAAAACCCCTCAAACGAGGGGGAATCTGACGAAGTCTGCTACATCGGCCGCATCCGTTTAAACCTTCGATACATGGTGCCATAAATCAACTTGGCATCTTCGGCGAGGTGGACGGATAGCACCAAATAGCATCTGCCCCCAGATTCAGGCAAGACAGTTCGTCTTCCCGGTTTCCGGCGGTAAACAGATTCTGGCACGCCCGGTGGGACCTTTTCCTCTTTCAACTCCACACTTCGTGTGTCGTCTTCGCGAATAAATCGCTGTTTGTTAATGGTTGCCCTCGGGTTTCAAGTTACTAGGATTTGGTCTCTTTCTTGGCGCAGAAATCAAACAGCAATGGCATTCAACGGCTCAAACTGCTCTAACTGCAAGTGCAACCGACGCTCCGCCTCATCTGGAGGTGTAGCCTATGGACCGCAGGCTGCTTCCCTGTTCACTATGCCTGTGGAACAAGTAACTCAGGCTACCACCGGTCTGTTCTTCGGGACCATGCTCCCGCCGGTGAACATTAACATCCCAGTGCCCGTACCGGAAGCTTTTAAGAAGTTGGTCTTCGACCGACTTGCTACTCCCACGGCCCTTCTCAACGGGTCGTCCAATCCCAACTCCTCGTTCTTCACCAGACTGAACCTGAACTCTGATGGGCCCGCCAAGAAGCCCATAATACCTGAAGTGGCCATCCCAAAAAAGATAGCTGCTCCTGAAGTTGTCAAGGCGGCTTCTCCTCCCAGAGGGTCGGTCTTCGCGAGACTGACTGCTCCCGTTCCCGCTCCCGCTCAGAAATCTGTTTTTGACCGGTTGGACGTAGCTTCTCAACGAACGTCAGTCTTCAGGAGGCTGACTCCGGCAGCAGCCCCTCACCTGAACAGGGGGCAAGACGAAGCCGTCGCTGAGCCAATCCCAACAACCCGTCACGCCCGACGTTGCCATTGGCGCCGGATAAGGAAGACCGGGGGCAACTCCCCCTCTGGGCTAACCCCACCAGCTCCAACGGTGGAAGTTAATGCTGCTGTTCCAACTGGGAACAGCTTTGAGCTGCTGAACAGGGTACGCAAGAATTCACCAACTGCGGTGCTCAAAAGATCTCCTCCACCGGTAGAGACCGTCGTAGAAGCAAGTCAGAAAAGCCAGAGCAGTCTCCTCAACGGCTGTCTTCCAGGATCTACAAGACTTGGCGACGAGTCCGAGAATCGGTGATTGATCCGAATTTCTCTCACCAGCATAAGAAGTCGAAGGTCCGACAGGAAGAAGACCGCCCCTTTAAGCAACAGAAGACGACGGCCACCTGGGTGCCCAAACCAACGGCCCCCTCAGCTTCGACGGCCCACAGAAGGAGAAGGCCGGAGAAAGTCCCCACGCCTGCGGCGAATGTCAAAGGTAGTGAGCCCAAACGCCCTAAGTCTGGGGGCATTATGGTACACACCGTCTACATGGCGTCCGGGAAAAAGGATAGCCGTACATCTACAGGGCATAGACCGCTTACGCGATCGGTGACTAAAGCTCAGGAGCAGCAACAGAAGTTCCAAGGAATGATGAATGCGATGGCCGCACTCACAGGGCCAAAAGAAAGCCCTGAAGCGTCCTTGGATCAACGCCAGGAGAAATAAACCGACGCCGAATTTCTTCGGAGAATATTGGAAAAGAAGGACAAAGAGGCTGCGGAACAAGCAGCCAATATAAAATGAATGGCCCTTCTATTTCAGGACATGGTGGGTATGATGATCCAGCAAGATCCCCCAGCCAAAGATCCTCCGATTGTCCTTGAAGATGATAGAGGAGAAACGTCGAATCCACCACCGGCGCTGTCAACAGCTAAGTGAGACAATTTTTAAAGCTGACCTGGACGAATATATAGCTCAGCAGATACGGGTTCACCAGGCAACTGAGACAGCTGGTCAAGTCGTTAAAACGGGGCGACCGTATCCGAGCTGGTATGATCAGATCAAGTACCCGCCGGGCTATACAATACCGAAATTCCATGTCTATAAGGGGACTGGCAATCCCCATCAACATGTCGCTCAGTTCAGGGCTCTTTGCGGCAACACTGGAGGCGACGACAAACTGTTGCTTAACCAATTCGTCGGCGGCTTAGCAGAAACGACCTTTGAATGGTACTCGGAGCTTCCCAATGACTCTGTCAAAACATTTGCAGAGATGGAGCTGCTGTTTACACAGAGATTTTCAAGCGCTAGCGAGCGCACCCCGATCACGGCACTGATCAACGCCAGAGTGAAGCCGGGAGAGACGTGGGTGCAATATGCAATCTGGTGGCGGAACCTATGGTCGAGATGCGAACAACGCATAGAAGAAGCTCCTGCCGTGGGCATGTTCGTGGGTACTCTTGACCCTCAAGCGACCATCTCCCAATTCATGATGTTCTTCAAGCCGACCACCTCCAGGCCTTGATTGACAAGCAGGCCCAAATGGACCAGGTGGGCCATAGGCCTTCCTCTTCAAAGACAGAGCCTTGGAATGAAAAGGGCAAAGGGAAAGCAACCTTCGTTGCCAATACTCAGCAACGGCCGAGCAACTTAAAGCCGGTTGTTTGTCAAAACAACGTGCGTCCACGCCCATCCCTCGAGGAGAGATTAGGACGTCCTTACTCGTTTCCTTAGAATAAAACGAGGAGATTGTTCAAGCTGGCAGTGCGCAACAGACTCATCAACCTGCCGAGTCCGAAACGTCCGTTGCAGCCAGGCGATGTCAACGATCCAAATTACTGCCCTTACCACCAAGCGGTAAGCCATCCAATCGAAGATTGCTTCGTCTTTAAGGGATGGATCGAGGATCAGTACCAACAAGGCAAGTTCGCGTTATCCGAAAACTGGAAGGTGAACCCGCCACAGCCTCACACTCCTAAGAAGACGGACACACCGCGGGCATCATGTTCTTTCGTAGAAGAGACTCTATGGGAGGTCGCTCTTTCAGCCAAGACGAAAAGAATGCTGAAAGATCTCTAAACATGCCCGGCAATCTGGTGGAAGAATCCGCTGGAACCCGAGATTATCGAGGGAATGCTGAAGCCGCGCCCAATTCCAAAAACGGGTCGTGATAGTCAAAGCGCTCACACCCAGCCGTCAAAATCTTCGAAGAAGAAGAAGAAGACCAAAAAGCCCGTGAAGCCTAGTGACAAGCGCACGGACTTGCAAAAACAGATTGATGCATTGGAAGAATATAATCAGAAGGCGCGGACCCTAGTCACACTCCAAGAATTTCTCAGCCACGTCCTTCAGGACGGAGATGATGACAATAGAGAAGACTCGTCGGATGAGTCTGAAGATTATGTGGCAACCTGCCATCTGATCTCTCACTCGTCAATACGTGACGAAGAAGCTCTTTACATAGAGAAGCTGGGGGCAGATCCTGAGCCAGAACTTCTAAGACCATCAGACGAAATGATTGATGCATTCCTGAACGAAGCCCGTCTTAAAAGCAAAGTTGATCGAGAGCGCGAGATGGCCATATTCGAGAAAGCCAAACGCCGACGACTAGATGAGAGGGTCGAAACACTCCCACCGGATCAAAGTACACCCGACGCAAATGAAAGCAGGATCAAGACAAGGAAACGATTCGCCAAAGCCATATCGATGGGGATGAAACTGCCCTCTTTCAGAGAAAATTCTCCTGGCGGTATACATCTTGATGAAGCGGACGTACATCCTAACTTCTGCTTATATCATCAGAAGATTGCACATCCTACTGAAGACTGCAACTCCTTTAAGTGTTGGTGGCAAGGGTATGTCGCTCACATGCAACACTTCAACAGGACAAAGCGTGAAGCTCGTAGACAGCGGAAAAATGCGACAAATGATCGTAAAAGAATTGCCGGCAATTGTCATAGGGTTGATCCCGGGGGATCGCGAGTTCTCACCTTCGGGAGCGACTCCGACGAAAAAGTAGCCCACGGTCCTCTCTTCAAGGAATCCATCTCTGAAACGAAAGAATTGAGGAATTGCGAGAACATTCAGCTGCGCAATCGCACGCTACCAGAAAAGAATCTCGGACCCGCAAACAAGGGATCGAACAAAAGGGATAAGGGGAATGGAAAAGTGACCTCCGTCGCCAATGCTCAACAACAGCCGAGTGACCCGAAACCGTTTGGTCGTCAAAACAACAAGCCGCGATACCTCAATAAGAAGTTGAAACGTCCTTACTCGTTTCCCAGAGATAAAACAAAGAGACTGTTCGAGCTAGCGGTGCGCAGCGGGCTCATCACTCTGCCGAATCCAAAACGTCCGTTGCAGCCAGGTGATATTGACAATCCTAACTATTGTCCCTACCACAGAGTAATGGGTCACCCACTCGAAAATTGCTATGTCTTCAAAGGCTGGATTGAGGATGAATACCAACAGGGCAAATTCGCGTTGTCTGACAACTGGAAGGTGAGCCCCCCACAACTATATGCTCCGAAAAAGATGGACATGCCGAGAGCATCGTGCTCTTTAATAGAGAAAGCACCATAGACCGAAAAGTCAGTAAACTGGAGATGCGCCTCAAATACGGCGACGGCGGACCATTATGTCCTAAAACTGGCGTCGGACCGAAACGTCCCTAAACTAACAACGGACCACAATGTCCTGAAACTTGCAAATGACCGAAACGTCGTTAAGCTACTATCAACCCGCGGCATCCTCAGGATGGCGTGATTTAAAAAAAAACGGTATGTCCATAAGCAAAATGGGCACGGATGAAAACCCGAAAGGGCTCCGTGAGTAAAATCAGCAGGGCTACCGACGAGTCTTGTGAAAACCCGAAAGGGCGCAAGCTCGTTAGAATAAAAAGAAAGAAAGAATAAATAAAAGAAAACGGTATGTCCATAAAATAAAAGAAAAAGAAAACGGTATGTCCATAAGCAAAATGGGCACGGATGAAAACTCGAAAGGACTCCGTGAGTAAAAATAGTAGGGCTACCGGTGAGTGTTTGTGAAAACCCGAAAGGGCGCAAGCTCGTTAAAAGACACTTACAGGGTCCTCTCGACCTTGTAAGGAGAAATCAACCGCGTGAGATCCTTACGAATCATAAGGGAGAAACACACTTAGGGATCCCCACGATTCCTAAGGAGAAATTACACTTGCGAGATCCTCACGACTCGTAAGGAGAACTCTCTTATGGGACCCTCACGGCTCATAAGATTTGAAAGTCTTAAGTTACAGAGACCTGAACCTGTTCTTAAGAAACCCCCACAACCTTCGATTTTTCCCTACAAGTGGCTCAATACTGACCCTTGTTTACAATCCACGGGCGCGAATAAATATTTCCCCAGCAAAGTCCCACCCGTGACTAGGGATATGTCCATATGGTGAACAACCCTTGTAAGTCCTCTCGACTTATAAGGAGAAAACCCTTTTGTAAGATCCTTACGACTTACAGGGGAATATACACTTAGGAATCCTCACGATTCCTAAGAAGAAAACACACCTACGAGATCCTTACGGCTCGCGGGGAGAAATACCTTTGTGAGACCTTTACGACACATGAAGTCAAAAGCCTTAGTCGACAGGATCCTAACCCTGTTTGCTAAGCCACCTTTGTTCAACATCGACAGAGGCAAATGATGATTCACTCCTGGCAATATCCCAGTTGTAGTGATGCTGATGCCTAAAACGGTATCAAATTTCAAGTCCTTTTACGGCAAATGATGATTCGCTCCTGGAAATATTCCAGTCGCAGCGATACTGATGCCAAGATTGGTATCAGATCCCAAATCCCCTACTCGCGAGAAAAAATCAGCGAGCCAAAAAAAATGCATACGAAATAGCCGAAATGATGGGGCAACTTGCAAACAAAATCAGCAAGTAAAAATGTATGCATACGAAATAGCCGAAATGATTGGGCAACTCACAATAAAAAACAGCGAGTAAAAATAAAATAAATAGCCAAAATGATTGGGCACCGCGAAAAATAGCCGAAATGATTGGGCAATCCCAATTTTCGCGATATGAAAAGCTGAAATGATAGAGCATCGCTGAAAAAAAATGATGAAAGAATGAAACTTTTTGCTCTACAGGTGAGATCACGTCGATCCCTGTATACAATCTAGGGGCACAAACAAAGAGGGAACCATACCTTCCCAACAGGCTCTACCAGAAAGCGAAGCCAAATCTCGACGGTTCATAGACAACCCAGAGACAATCTCGACATTTGTCGCAATATTGCAGACATAATGTCAACAGACGAAGCAAGAGGAAGATCCCGAGCTTCAGGGTCTCGACATCAACATCGACAACTTAGAGATCACCAACGACGTTTCTCCTCACTCCAACCAGATGCAGACGTGACGTCAACAATCGACCTCAGAGTCGCGACGAAACGGAACCATGGCAAAGTCCCTAGTTCCAAATCTCAATGACCACATCTACAGCTTGGAGACCAACAATGGTGTGCCTCCTCATTCCAGCAGGACACAGATGTTACACCATCAAGCGGAGCGATAGAAAAATCCCAGCTTCACCTCAGCGTTCGTCTCGTTACAACAAACGCAATGTCAACAACGGTGTTCCTTCGCAGTCTAGCAGGATGTAGATGCAACGCCAACAAAAGACCCCATGGTCAGTAAAGCGGAGTGACGGTAAAATCCCAGCTCCACCTCAGCATTCGTCTCGATACAGCAGATGCAATATCAACAACAGTGTCCTTCCTTTGACAGGATTCGAACACACTAAAGCAGACGAAGCGAAGGCTACATTCCTAGCTTCAAAGTCTTGACGGTAACTCATATAAAATCGGAAAGACAATCGGAGATCATCTCGCACCAGCGCGGAGTGGTCACCACCTCGACGATCGTCTCGATACAGCAGATGAAATGTCACCCCAGCGTTCTTCCCCCAGCAGGATTCGGACGTGCCAAAGCAAACGAAACGAAGGCCAAATTCCTAGCTTCATGCGTCTTAACGGCAAGTCATATAAAGCCTAAAAGACAATCGGAGATTATCTCACACCAGCATAGAGTGATCACCACCTCGACGTTCGTCTCGATACAGCAGACGAGATGTCACTACAGCGTCCTTCCTCCAACAGGATCCGGACACACCAAAGCAGAAGAAGCGAAGGCCACATTCCTAGCTTCAACGTCTTAACGGTGACTCATATAAAACCGGAAAGACAATCGGAGATCATCTCGCACCAGCGCGGAGTGGTCACCACCTCGACGATCGTCTCGATACAGCAGATGAAATGTCACCCCAGCGTTCTTCCCCCAGCAGGATTCGGACGCGCCAAAGCAAACGAAGCGAAGGCCAAATTCCTAGCTTCATGCGTCTTAACGGCAAGTCATATAAAGCCTGAAAGACAATCGGAGATTATCTCACACCAGCATAGAGTGATCACCACCTCGACGTTCATCTCGATACAGCAGACGAGATGTCACTACAGCGTCCTTCCTCCAACAGGATCCGGACACACCAAAGCAGACGAAGCGAAAGCCACATTCCTAGCTTCAACGTCTTGACGGTAACTCATATAAAACCGGAAAGACAATCGGAGATCATCTCGCACCAGCGCGGAGTGGTCACCACCTCGACGATCGTCTCGATACAGCAGATGAAATGTCACCCCAGCGTTCTTCCCCCAGCAGGATTCGGACGCGCCAAAGAAAACGAAGTGAAGGCCAAATTCCTAGCTTCAGGGTCTTAAAGGCAAGTCATATAAAGCCTGAAAGATGATTGGAGATCATCTCGAACCAGTGCGGAGTGGTCACCACCTCGACGTTCGTCTCGATACAGCAGACGCAACATCACCAAAAGGAGCCACGGCAAAATCCCTAGTTCCAGACCTCAACGGTTCACCAGTAACCTAGAGACAACCACGACATTCATCTCGATACAGAGGACGCAATGCCAGCAAATGAAGCAAAGGCCAAATTCCTAGCTTCAGGGTCTTAAAGGCAAGTCATATAAAGTCTGAAAGATGATCGGAGATCATCTCGAACCAGTGCGGAGTGGTCACCACCTCGACGTTCGTCTCGATACAGCAGACACAACATCACCAAAAGGAGCCATGGAAAAATCCCTAGTTCCAAACCTCGACGGTTCACCGGCAACCTAGCGACAACCGCGGCATTCATCTCGATACAGAGGATGCAATGCCAGCAAACAAAGCAAAGGCCAAATTCCTAGCTTCAGGGTCTTAACGGCAAGTCATATAAAGCCTGAAAGACTATCGGAGATCATCCCACACCAGCGCGGAGTGGTTATGACTCATCGGGGCTCTCCAAAATGAGCCTAACCTCAAGTAAAAAGCGGCATGGCAAAATTCCTAACGCTTGCTCTTACGACGGTCAAACTGCCTAGGAGGATTGCTTGAAGACGTCTTGTCCAGCCCCCGAAGGGATCATAGACACGACATGTCGCAAGGCTACTCGAATAGCAAAACTGCCTATCGAGGAATACATCAGCCAACGCGACGGTACGATGGCCAAAATCCTAGTACCACAGACCCTAACGGACCTTTGTCGTAAAGAGCAGAGGTTAACTGTGACGTTAGGACATTCTTGCGAGAAATGCTCGATTCGTCTCGACTCGTGAGGAAATTAGTGTCTTTGCGAGAAATGCTCGATTCGTCTCGACTCGTGAGGAAAAGCCTTAGGCAGCGGGGATTAAAAAACCTGTTTCCTAAGCACTGGGTCTCTGCAAGGCGATCCAAAACGGTCTCTTGCATACTATCCACGGGTCACACTCTCCAAAGTCGAATCTCGACAAGGAGGGAAACAACCGCTTACGGGTCCTCTCGACTCGTAAGAGGGAAAATTCTCTTATAAGATCCTTACGACTTATGAGATAAAACACATTTAGGAGTCCTCACGACCTCTAAGAAGAAAATACACCTACGAGATTCTCTCGATCCGTAGGGAGAAAAGTCTTTGTGAGACCCTCACGGCTCATAAAGTTGAAAAGTCTTCGGCTACAAGGACCCTAAACTTGTCTCCTAAGCCCTCAATTCGGTGATCATGCATAACTTTGCACTACTTCACCCACGTACATACTTACGTGGGCAAAATAGTGGGGGGCATTTGTTCTCGCCAAAAATTTTTGCGCAAAAGAGCCCAAGGTATCAAATGGCGGCGATACACTTAAGAAAATGGGAACCAGTATCTTCCGGGCTGTATTTTGACAAACTCCCGAATGAGAAACAGCTAAATTCTGATGGTATTGAAAGCATATCGAAAAACCCTTCGATTTGATATATTATGCGCCTCATAATTCATCCGGGATCAAAAGTTATGAGGTATCACGTGTCCACACGTGATGGACCTTTAAGAACCCGCTGGAGGAGTTAAAAGATATAATAAAAACTCAGAAAAGACCCCAATGGGGCATCACGTGCTCACACGTGACCATGGGTCACGTGCAGACACGTGATGGGCTCTTAAGGCCTCTAAAATAATGAATAGAATTAAATTCTAAAATCTGTTCCCTGATTAAAAATCAGAAGTTACCTCAATGAGGTATCACGTGCTCACACGTGACCAATGGTCACGTGTTGACACGTGATGGTTAAAACTGAAGCGTAAATAAACGCTGAGAATAGGACTTAATTGGGGGTCACGTGTCAGCACGTGACTGGCTTCGAAAGCCTTACAGTTTAATAAAATTAAATTCTAAAAGCTTCTAAATCTTTCTAAATGAAAAAGGTCTATGGGGGACCGTTGGATTAAAAATCCAAGGGTGATAAAAATCACCAATTTATAGGAAAATCTTAGACAAGGAAAGATTTCCCTAAATCTCACCAAGAATAACAAACAAAATATCTTTTGGGTTTAAAATCCAACGGTGAATAAAATTCACTGAATGACCTAAAGGCTCATATTAAATATGAAAACAAATCAAATCTTTCAATGAAAGATTTGCAAAATAAATTGATTCTTTTCTTTCTCCTATAAATAGGAGCCAAGGAAAGAAGAGAAGGGACCTTTTTTTGGGGAGAGAAAAACAGAGAGAGGAGAATCTAATTCTCAAGAGGGAAGAAAAGAAAGGAGAATTTAATTCTCAACAAAGAAAACCCTAGGTGAGAAAAGAAAGGGAATCGAAACTTTAAAAAGAGAATTTAATTCTCAATCCAAGAGTTTAACTCTTATACAAAAAAGAACTTAGTTCTTCTTCTGGTTGAAGATCTGCACAGAGCACATCTCCCCATAAGTTGAGAATTTAATTCTCATCGGGTCGAGATCCTGCCATGCAGATCCTAAACTTAGAATGGGAATTGAGTTTTGAGAATTTAATTCTCCTAAAACAAAACTAGGGTTTAACCCTAATCAAGAATTTAATTCTTTTACATATCTGGGAATTTAATTCCTTTAAAAAGAAATCAGGCTTTTATCCTAAATAAGAATTTAATTCTTTCACAATAGGAATTTAATTCCTCCAAAATCATAATTAGGGTTTAACCCTACAGAGAATTCAATTCTTAAAAGATCTCTGTTCATGAAAAGAACTAGGGTCATGTGCCCCCACGTGACCCTTGAAAAGATCCCTGAAGAAAGAAGTGTTGAGGCAATGCCCCACGTGCTCCCACGTGACTCCCAAAACGCAGAAAGAAAAAACAAAAGAAAAAAAGCTTTGGGCGCTCTCACGTGTCCCCACGCGACCCCTCAGCAAGTGCTGTAATTATCGATGCATAAATCCCCATCACGTGCCAACACGTGATGCTCTAAAATAAAGATGAAAAGTGTTTAACACTTATTCACAGATTTGAGGATAAAACAAAAGGAGATCTGGCTCCACATTTAGGGCGCCCTCACGTGTTCCCACGTGACCCTTAACAAATCCCTTTAATATCCAATGGATGGATGCCTATCACGTGCCCACACGTGATGGCCAGGAAATGAAAAGTGTTTAGCACTTAATTGCAGAACGAAAAAAAGGGATCTGGTCCCCCCTTTGGGCGCTCTCACGTGTCCACACGTGACCCTTCTGTCTTTAGTGTTTAACACTAATTTGGGGATTATATTTCCAGTGTTTAACACTGATTGTTTCTAGTGTTTAACACTAAATTAAAGATTATATTTCCAGTGTTTAACACTGATTGTCTTTTAGTGTTTAACACTAATTTGAGAGTTCTATCTCCAGTGTTTAACACTGTTGTTCTCTAAGTGTTTAACACTACTTTTAGCCAAATTGGCTAATTTTCCAGAGGCAAAAATCCCTCCTCCAAATGAATCTCAAAATTGAGGAAATCAAAGACAAAATGTTGTCAGAGCCCCAAAATCTCTGTTTAGCATTGCTGAATGATGAGGGACTGAACCCAGACAAATGTCTAATGGCCCAAAGGGCCAATATTTCAAACATAATTGGACTTAGCCCAAACTGGCCATAAGTCCTCAAATCATCTTGAACTGAGCATATCTGCTCTTTCAACCAACTCATTGGTTCAAGGGTATATCTCTGAACTCCTCTGATATTTGTCGTTGTAATCCTTCAACGTCTTCAGAGAGGTGATGGGTCCCGACAACCACACATTAATACGGACTGTGGGGTCCTTAAACTCATGGACTAATGCGTCCTTAAACTAACATTTGTCCCCAAAACGGGAATGATGGACCACTATGTCCTTAAACTGGTAATGGACCACTATGTCCTTAAACTGGTATTGGACCACTATGTCCTTAAACTGGTATTGGACCACCATGTCCCTAAACTGGCAATGGACCACTATGTCCCTAAACTGGAACAATAGAGCCCAAACGCTCTTTTTTCGGATCTAAACGATCCCGTTAAGTTGATCTTAGTCTCAAACTGGACTAACGTATCCTTAACAAACGTTTAAGTTGATCTTAGCCTCAAATACGGCTAACGTATCCTTAAACCCTCAAACAGACTTTAGTCCCAAATTGGACTACACGTCTCCTAACCAACTTTGGTTTAAGGGTACATCTCTGAACTCCTCTGATATCTGTCGTTGTAATCCTTCAACGTCGTCAGAGAGGTGACGGGTCCCGACGGCCATACATTCAATGGACCACTATGTTCCTAAACTGGAACAATATAGCCCAAACGCTCTTTTGTCGGATCAAAACGATCCCGTTAAGTTAATCTTAGTCTAAAAATTAGACTAACGTATCCTTAACAAACGTTTAAGTTGATCTTAGTCTCAAATGAGGCTAATGTATCCTTAAACCCAAACCAAAACCCAAATCTAAGAAAGATACGGATTTGGACTAAACCACGCCCTACGGGCGACAACATACATTAGTCTCCGTATACAATCCACGGGCAACCAAAAACAAAACAAACACACACGATACGAAGTGACCATCTGGAGAAAGAGAAAGTGGTTACCGCGATGCGGTAGCGTAATTAACTGTAGGGGCTTGCGCCTGCAGGGAAGAGCATCCCCACATTCAAAAACCCCTCAAACGAGGGGGAATCTGACGAAGTCTACTACATCGGCCGCATCCGTTTAAACCTTCGGTACATGGTGCCATAAATCAACTTGGCATCTTCGGAGAGGTGGACAGATAGCACCAAATAGCATCTGCCCCCAGATTCAGGCAAGACAGTCCGTCTTCCCGGTTTCCGGCGGTAAACATGTTATTTAAGAAAAGTTGAGTTTTTAAAGAAATGAGAATCGGAAGTCGGAATAACTTCTCTTCCGACGAGTTTTGAGAAGAGAGTGTTTTAGATTAGAAATGTAGAAGGGGTGAGGGGACTTACAGTTTGAGAATAGAGAGGAGAGGGAGAGGAAGATTTTGAAAGCGTCGTGGAGTCGCGTCGTCGCAGGATTTGTCCCGAAATGTCGCCAAAACTTTGACCTTGGCTAACTTTACTTGTACAACTTCTTGGACTTGAAAAATTTAGAGTTTTGGCAAAAGATTTCTGAATGAGGAGGGTTATGGTGTAGGATGGTATTTATAGGAGAAATTAGGGTTTAGGGTATTGAAATGAAAATTAAAATTGCATTAAAATTTGGTTTTAAGGCTCATTTTAATTCTCTGTTAATGTGCAGGAAAATCAAGCAGAACTAGGGTAGTGGGGGAGGCCAAGGGGTGCTAGGGTGAAAAATTAGAGGTATTAGGGACGGGTGGGACCGGCGCCGCCGGCCCCTACGAGGATCTCGCCGGCTATTGTTGGGGTGTTGGGCTCTGGATCTTTGACACGTATACTAGGCTGTATAAATACTATTTTGCACATCTTTGATTTCTGAGACTTTTTCATTTTTACGTGTATTGCACGTGTAAACTTTTGGGCTTCCAAAAAGTTTAAAAGAAAAATCAGCAAAAATATTATGTAGCTGAGAGGATTTGAACACAGGGGCTACGTCACAGCACCGCAAGGCTTTACCAATGAGCTACAAGTGTTTTCTTGCTGTTCAAAATCAAATCAAATCTATAACTTGTGCTGAGGACTTACAAATACTCCATTTGTACATTAACTTTTAAACAAATTTTCTGTACACTGAAACAGAGTCGTTACAGAACATTTGATGATTGCAGTAGTTCAAGATCAACCCCAGCGGGATCTGGTACAGACTGCTTCAAGGCGGATCAGATGTAAGATATTTGATTGAAGAAGTTCTAATGCCTCAGTTTATCAGAGTGGCGCTGCGGAAGTGTGGTTGGCTGATAACGCATAAGTTTTAGAACAAATTTGCAAATTCATGATGAAGGAAACCGTTTACTGAAGGGTGAAGTTCATAAACAAGTTGCAGATGAAGCGTTGATAGCAATTCGGGATTTCATGGATGTGTTCAAGGACATTTTGGGTTTACCACCAAAATGAGATGTGGAGTTCGCGATTGATCTTATTTCTGGAGCAGCGCCGATTTCAAAGACTTATTATCCAATGACACTGGTGGAACTGGATGAGGTAAAGAAACAAGTCAACGAATTACTAGAGAAGGGTTGGATTCGCAGCAGCGGATCACCATGGGAAGCTCCAGTTCTTTTAGTCAAGAAGAAGGATGGCACACGACGGATATGCATCGATTATGTCACGCCCTGCTTCCTAGTGGACGGATTCAGTGACGTGATGGGCCACAACGTATTTACAAAGAAATAAATACGTTAAGCGTAACTAAGTAATATATATATATATATATATATATATATATATATATATATATATATATATAAAATGCACAAGTATGACAAGTGATATAAAAATATAAACAACAACTTTTATTTACATTCACTTTACATACAACTGTCTGAAAATGAAAAGATACAATGATATAAACAGTGCCTAAACAGTGGCATACAGACTGGATGTAAATACAAGAAGAGCTACAAGTCCGGCTGGGCAGTGAGCTGGTACAAGTCCTCTTAGCTAGGCTCGATCTCCTGAGAGTCCAGTCCTCCTGACGAACATTCCAAAGAAAGAAAAGACAGGAATGTCGTCAGCGAACTAGCGCTTGGTAAGTCCCCAAAAAAGGAATGGAATAGATCAATTAATGTTAAATGAAACTGTTAAATTGTACAGGTATATGATTGTTATTCTAACGTAGTTGTTTGTAGCTTGGTAAAGAAGGTATTTGTGTATACGAGAGGAGTCTATCTTACCCCGTGGACTATGGTAACATGTAGTACAAGGCCCCGTCATAACTCATGTGACAACGACACGAGAGTTCATGAAGGTGTCTTTTAAGTGACCATCTCGTACCATACTATACATTCCGTACCAATCTAACCCGTTATCCCCGCGTAATGTATTGTATGGAGTATATTTACAAGTCTTGCCGAAACCATGGATACAAATGTTCAAGTAGTCAGGTTCAGGATGTAATCTTGTATTCAAGTAGTTATGTCAAGTTATAACCAGGTTCGGTCAAAGTCCAGTGAAGTATTCATGTTTGATATTGATGTTTGAATTCAAGTATTCAGGTTCAAGTTCTTGTATTCATGTTTGATTTTGGATTCAGGTTTGAAATGGATTTTGACTGAGTCAGACACTTGCAACCGATTTAGATCCTGAATTAGGTTCGGGAGTCATCGGTAACTGCTGCATATGAAAGGCAGGATTTGTGTCATTTTCCCAGACAATTTCCATTGATAACTCTGTTAAGTTTTCTACCTTAAATAAGCAAACACTCACTTTCTCCGGCTCCCTGGGGCTCAAGAGAATTGATCTCGCTTAAACCTATATTTACTAAAATCCTTAAATATTGTTTTATATAACTCGAGGGGGTTTTATGAAAAAATATTTTTAATAAAACTTTAAAATAAATCTCGAGAATTTATTTATATTATTTAGGGTTTTCATGGATATGAATTTTAAGAATTTAAGGTATTTTAGTGATAATTGCTTAGCTTAGAAAGTTCATGGTATTTTATTGTAAAACTTGTCTTTTGTTGGTATCTTGATGGTATTTTAGTGAAACTTGTAAGTCTTTCATTTAAAAAAATGTAAGTTTATTATATTTTGAAAATAGATGGATTTGTAATTTTTATATAATTATTAAAAATTAAATTTTATTTAATTAGAAAAATACGTTTTTCTTAAAACCCGTATTTAAAACCTTTCGAGGCCAAATGCTCCGTGAGGAGGTCTACATCTCGCTCTACTAGCCCAAGAATGTGCAATAATCCACACCATCCATTAGCGGGTCTCCTAACAAGGGTTGTAGAGGTATAATCGCAAAGGAATTTAAAACACTGTTTAAAAGAAATCCGGTTTTTATAGTAAGTGGTATTTTCTTGTAATAATGTCTTTGTAACAAAAATTCACGTAAAAGAGGTATCGTGCTATGGAACCATGTGTGCGTGTGGGGTAGGTCATTACCCCATGAAGTTTTTCTAAAGATATTGTTTTAACAAAACAAAAAAAAGATGATATTTAAAGTTCATGGTATTTAAATTAAAAACATAAATTAAAGTTATTTTGCATGGGATTATAAGTTAAAATTTATTCTAAACATTTATAATTAAGATTACAAGTATTGTGTAAGAATTTAGATGAACAATATATAGGAAAAAGGTAAATTTCAAGGGTTTAGAAATAGATATCAGTATTAACTCCACTTACCGATATAAGTTTTGAAATGGGATTTCAATGAAGAAGAAAAGAGATTGAGAGGGACTTACTACTTGGTTATGTTAAGAAGAGGTAGAAAAAGGAGAGTTGATCTTTGTGGCATCACGGGAGTGCCGGAACTTGCTTCGATCCTCGCCGGAAGTTGCTTTCTTGCTAACTCCTCTTTACTCCAATTGTACTTAGAAATTTTTTTAGAGTTTTGGTTAGAAATTTCAGAATGATGCCAAGCCAAACTGTGGGGTGGTATTTATAGTGTAGAATTAAGGTTTTGGAATTAAAAATGTGAATTAAAAAGCAATAAAATTTGGTTTAATGGTGAAATGAAGGGTCTCTGTTTGATTGCAGGGAAATCAAACAGTGCAGGGGTGTTAGGGGAAGGTAAAGGGGTTAGTGTGCAAAGCCTGGAGCCAAATGGGCTCATCCAAGCCGTTGGTGCTGGTCTAATTGAGGTTTCCGCCGGTCTATTGTGAGCTTCTTGCTTCGTGATTCGTGCCAGATGATCAACACAGTATTTAAACTCTTTTGCACATGTTTGATTTTCCCGACTTTTCATTTTTCTGTGTATTGCACGTGCAAACTTTTGGGCTTCCAAAGAGTTAAAAAGAAAAATCAGAAAAAATAATGTGTCTGATGGGGATCGAATACAAGGGCTACTTCACAGCAGTGCAAGGGCTTTACCAGTGAGCTATAAGTTGTTTCTTACTGTTATTTAACAAAATTTACTTATAACTCAAACTCAGGCTGTATAACTCATTTCTGTATATTAAACTGGAAAATTTCGTACAGTAAATTCAGAGTTGTTACAGATTATCAAAAATTAAATCGGGTGACTATTAAGAACAAGTACCCAATCTCTTGCATCGGTAAATTATTCGATCAACTTAGCGGCGCGAGAGTATTCTTGAAATTAGATTTGCGATCCGGATATCATCAAGTTCGTGTGAAATCAGAAGATATTTGCAAGACAGCGTTCCGAACTCAATATGGGTATTACGAGTACTTAGTGATGCCATTTGGAGTTACTAACGCACCGGCAATATTTATGGACTTGATGAACCGAATCTTTCCACCGTACCTGGACCAGTTCGTAATGGTGTTTATTGATGATATTCTGGTCTATTCGAGGAGCAAAGAAGAGCATGAAGAACATTTGAGGATCGCACTGCAAACATGGAGACAAGAAAAGTTATATGCTAAGATGAGCAAGTGCGAGTTTTGGCTCGAAGAAGTGAAGTTTTTGGGTCATGTTGTATCCGAAGATGGAATTATCATTGACCCTGAAAAGATTGCAGCAGTTCACGATTGGCCGATTCCAAAGAGTGTGGGGGAGATCATAAGTTTCCTTGGGCTTGCTGGATATTATAGAAGGTTTGTGGAGAATTTCGCTCGAATAGCAGAACCATTGACTAAGCAAACATGTAAGGAGGTACCGTTTGTATAGACTGAGAAGTGTGCGTTAGCTTTTGAAGCGTTGAAGCAGAGATTGACCACCTCTCCTATTTTGACAGTGCCTGATGGTTCCGAAGGACTAGTTATTCATAGTGACGCATCTGAGAAAGGCTTGGGATGTGTTCTGATACAACATGGGAATGTCATAGCTTATGCGTCGAGACAATTGAAGACTCATGAGAAGAACTACTCAACTCATGACTTAGACTTAGCATCAGTGATCTTCGTGCTAAAAATTTGGAGACATTACTTATTGGGCGAAAGAATTGAAATATTTACGGATTACAAAAGCCTAAAGTACATGTTCACACAGAAGGAGCTCAATAGGAGGTATCGTAGATGGTTAGAGTTGATGGCTGACTATGATCTTGACCTAAAGTTTCATCCGGAAAAAGCTAATGTAGTTCCAGACGCTTTAAGTCGGTTGCTAGCGATACGGATGTTGACTGCACAGAAAGAGATTATAGCTGATCTTCAGAGGTTCGAGTTGGAGATTATACTACCAGATTCTTCGGGACAGTTGATGCAGTTTCAAGTACAGTCATCCTTGATCGATAACATTAAGGCAGTACAGTCGCACAACCCAAGATTGTAGAAATTTTGAGGATAAGTGGAAGCGGGACTTCGAACCGATTTGTTGATTCATGAAGATAGTTCGTTACGATATGGTAGTCGTCTATGTGTGCCTAAAGGAGACGTTCATGAAGAAGTCATGAAGGAGGCTCATAGTTCCGCATATTTCGTACATCCGAGAGGCACAAAGATATACCGAGATCTACGACAACATTTTTGGTGGGAAGGCATGAAAAGGGAGATTGCTCGCTATATATCGAAGTGCTTGGTGTGTCAGCAGGTCAAGCCTGAGCATCAAAGGGTAGCTGGTTTGTTGCAACCACTTTCGATTCCTCAGTGGAAGTGGGAACATACAACCATGAATTTCGTGACAGTATTACCACGGAGTCCAAAGGGTAATAATGCAGTTTGGGTGATTGTTGATCGATTGACCAAGGCAGCTCATTTTATACCGTTTCAAGTTGGTCAGTCGACGGAGGCTTTAGTGAAGCGGTACATGCAGGAGATTGTGAGATTGCATAGAATACCTGTGAACATCATTTCCGATCGTGATACCCGATTTTTATCGCCCTTTTGGAGGAGTCTATAGGAAAGTTTGGGGATTCGCTTGAAGTTTAGTACATCCGATCATCCTCAAACAGATGGCCAGTCTGAAAGAACGATACAAACTCTTGAAGATATACTGAGAGCATGCATGTTAGACTTCAAGGGTTCATGGGAGGATCATTTGCACTTGGTGGAGTTTTCTTATAATAACAGTTTTCAGGCGACTATACAGATGGCTCCATTTGAAGCATTATACGGTCGTAAGTGTCACTCGTGTTTCTGTTGGGACGATGTTGGAGAAAGAAGATTATTGGAACCGGATATTATTGTGCAAACGGTGGAGAAAGTTAACATGATCTAAAATCATATGAAGGTGACACATGATCGACAGAAAAGTTGGGCTGATACTGGATGGAGACCTCTGGAGTTCGCAGTTGGTGATCTTGTATTCTTAAAAATATCATCGACTAGAGGAGTGATCCGATTTGGTAGTCGAGGCAAGTTTAGTTCTCGATTCGTGGGGCCTTTCGATATCATTGATCGTGTAGGAGAAATAGCTTATCGATTGGTTTTACCACCATCCTTGGCTGGCGGGTGTTCATGACGTGTTTCATGTATCTCAACTCCGCAAGTATGTTTGAGATGAGACGCACATCTTAGATCACTCAGAACTGATAGTAAGTGATGATTTAACATATGAAGAGCGACCAATGGTGATTGTGGATCGACGAGAAAAAGTGCTCAAGAATAAAGTTATCCCATTAGTACTTGTTTCATGGGGGAATCGTTCGCACGAAGAATCTACTTGGGAACGTGAAGATGAGATCCGGCAGAAGTTTCCACACCCCTTTCCTTAGATCCATGTTTTCTTCTCTTTTCTTGTTCCGTGAATTTCGAGGCCGCAATTCTTTTGTAGTTGGGTATAATGTAACACCCTAGCACTGCCATACTATATAGTTGGGGTATTTCAAATCTTGCGGTAAATTTCTTTATTATTATTGCTTTTGGGTTGCGGATAGTGCAATTGGTAGTTGCGGTTATTATCCGACCCGACCCACATATTTGAAACCCATCATGGTTCAAGATTATATCAAATATTTGCTAGTACAGAGTATCCATGCAGATCTAGATATTATACACATATATAATATATTTTAGTATCCGCATATCTCTTATAATACAAAATAAAAATCAAATAATATATTTTAATATCTAGCCTTGCATGTCATAATACCCTATATCATGTGGTTGCACCCATATATCATGTTCATGTCCTAATTGTTAAAACAGACTCGTTATTGATCGCTACATATATTTACATAGATCCGTACTTGGGGGTATACATTTTTATTGACAGGATATCGCATTATGATTTAAACTTTTACGTATATTCTCTATATTTAAAAACTAGATTTTTGAATGGTTACGAGTAATATTCGGAACAATCTGATATTATCTGTAAAAATCCTATAATTATATTATAATATTTTTATATAACTAATAATATATAAATGTTATTATATAATATATAATTTATCTAAATAATATAATCACTCTCTATTGTCTCTCTCCCTCTTTATTTCCCCCCAACCTCGCCCGCTGCGAAAACCCAAAACCCTAACCCACGCTCGCAGCCGTTCACCTCGTGCTCGTCTTTGTCCTCACCCCTCACCCTCTTCTCCTCCTCACCCCGAGACCTTATCCTCTCCTCTTCTTCTTCCCGACAACCCTGAGCACAAACCCAGAACTCCCCGACGCTAAGAAACTCAAACCCCCGCCGGCAACCCTCGTCGCCGGAACCCTTCGTCGTCGGAACCCCTCGTCGCCGCCCATCACCATCACAACACCCTCTCGATCTCCTCCTCCTCGCAGCCTTCGCCCCCGAGACCTCTCCTTCTCCTCCTAACCACCCTGCACTTTCTTCCCCGATCACCACACCCTTGCCACCTTTCCGACAGCAGCACCTTGATGTCGTCACCGTCATCACATCGCCACCATCCCCTCTGTCCTCGCCAAGAACAGAGAACCCACAACAACTATTCTCTTCTTCTTCTTTCTTCTTTCTTTTCATTCTTTTCTTTTCTTGATTCCTGCCGTCTCGTTGGAGTTACGCATGTCGTCGACGATCCAGACGATCCAGCCACCGTCGTCATCTTGCCCTGTCGCCACGTCACGTCACTGCTCATTCAGGTCTATGTTCCTCCAAAAATAAAAAAATATAATAATATATAGAAAGAGTAAAGCTCTGTTGAAAGCTAATAGAGCAGTGTCTTACGTGTTTCTCACGAGGGCGCCAGCGCCAGCGCCAGCACCAATTTTTTAGCAGCGCCGCACGTGGTCCTCACGCCGGCACCAATGTGTAAAGCACAAAAACGCTTTCTGAATAAGAATTAAATTCTTATATGGCACCGCGCGTGCTCATCACGCGGACGCCATTGTGCAAAGCACGGGAGTACCCACCATAAGAATTAAATTCTTAAGTGGCACCCACATACACAACACGTGAGCGCCATCGCCCAAGTCAAGATCAATATAATTAAATTCTACATGAGAATTTGGTATACTCTCTGTTAAACAGAACCGTTGGATCAAAAATCTAATAGAGATGATAAATTATCAAAATATAGAATTAAATACTATTAGGAGAAAATAACTCCCAAATCTTTCTAAATAAGAAAGATACTCTCAGTTGGATCAATGATCCAATAATAGAATAAAATTCTATTTTTGGAATATATTCGCTCAATCTTTCTAAACAAAAAAAGATTGCTCTATGTAAAACAGAGAATTCTTGGATTAAAAATCACCATTTTACAGAATAAATTATGTATATGGGAAAATATTTTCCCAATTTTGTTAAAAACAAAAAAACATATTCTGTAAAACAGAGAACTCTTGGATTAAAAATCTAACGGTGATTGAAAAATCACCATTTTACAGAATAAATTCTGTATATGGGAAAATATTTTCCCAATCTTGTTAAAAATAAGAAAACATATTCTGTAAAACAGAAACCCTCGGATCAAAAATCCAACGGTTGGTAAAATTCCCAACTCAATTTTGAGACTAATTAAATCAAATGTAATCTCTCGATGAGAGATTTACTCACGCCCCACTTGCTAAAGGAAGGTGAAGAGTGATGTGGTACGGTCTGCAACCTAACTGTATTGAAGGTGGTCTATTCAATACAGTTACGTTAAGCGTAAGAATATCTATAGTATGCAGGGTGTGTACCAAAATAAAACAATAAAAGCGAAAGGCATTTATTTCTGTTAACCAAACTTTATTACATTCCAAGGGAAAGTGTAAGGTAAACTAAATTGTTTAATTACATCAAAAAGAAGCAAAGCCCTAAACAGGTGGGCGACAAAGAAAACTAGTTAATTCTCCGATGTCAACTCTGCATACTCTTTGTTAGTTGGCTCCACACCTAGATCCTCATCATAAAACTCATTCTCATCTAACGGACATTCCAAAAAGAGAAAAAGAAAAGTCCGTCAGCGAGTTATACTCGGGTAGGATTGCCTCATAAGGAAGTAAGAGCATACAAACGAACATGTGTATATAAGAGTGTGATGTTTGCATGCCGACATGAAGTAAATGGGTGTAAAGGTATGAAATGCACAAAATTAATACGTGTTGAAAGGGGGTATACGTGAACATGAGTATGTTGTATGAAGGTATGTGGTAGGAAGTATAAGTGAAAGTAAAAGTTCATATTAGTTTGTTAAACAAGGGTCCGGATACTCGCGATTATTCCGTTGTGGCCACGGAACAACAACTGGGGGAGTGAAATGTACCGTTTCATTTCCCGAGATCATGATCGAGTAGTAGGGGAATCCGAGTTCCGCATCCCTTTGCCTAATCAAACTACCCATCCCCGTTATTCAGTGTAAAAGTTTTGGCGAATTAGAGTTACTGCGTATAAATCTAGGTATGGAATTTGCACATTGTATGTCATCCACATATTGGATCATTCGTCCTCAAATAGGGTTAGTATTCGCCCAAATATCGGGTTAGTAGTTGTCCACACATTGGACCATTCACCCCAAGTAGGGTTAGTATTCGCCCGAATATCGGGTTAGTAGTCTTCCACACATTAGACTGTTCACCCTGCCTGCAGGGATTCTCATATATAAGTATTCCATATCTAGATCCACGCATTCTAACCCTAACCATATCATGTGTCATATATGTCGTAAACTTGTATTCAAAAAGTTGATCTCATTTAATATGACCTTTCACAACCATTCATTTTATCTTGTTATCTTCTTAAATTTGTAAGGTACTTCGTATCATCTTATAGAACACTTAGTTAATAAAGGATAATAGTGTTTAATTATATTTATTGTTTATAAGAAAATCATGATATTTGGAATATTTATCATTTTGGAAACCCATAATATTTTACTGAGAAAATATTCTTTTAATAAAAGGTTATGGTATTTATTTGAAAATTATCTTTTAATAAAGTTTTAGATATTCTTTTGGAAAATATCATTTATAAGGGTTATGATCTTTGTTGAAAATAGCCTTTTAGTAAAGGTCAAGGTATTTAAATGAAATTATCTCTTTTTAGGATGGATTGGGATATTTTATTGTATATAATAATTGTATGAAATTATAGTGTTTTAAGTTTGAGGTAACGTTTTAGAAAATACGTTCGTGTTGGCAACTGCTGCACATGGACGGTAGGATTTGTGTCCATTTCAGGCACGATTGCTTATCAACCACGAGATACTTACGTAAAAAATTACCTTATTTTTAGGGTAACCTATTAGAGGTGCTATTCTACGAGAACGACTCCGCGTTGACAACCGCCGCACATGGGCGGCAGGATTTGTGTCCTTTCAAGGACGATTGTCTAGTAACCAACATTCTCCTATTAGGCTAACTCATTAAAGTTTAGTTAACATTCTAAGAAGAATTGATATAAAAATATCCTTTCGAGTGAAAGGAGCTAAGTTGGAAAAACCATATGTCGTTATTTAGATTTAGTATTATCCCCTTTCAAAAGGTAAAGGGATTTAATAAAACTAAAGTAGTTGGTAGAAAAAGTGTAAGTAATATATATATATATATATATATATATATATATATATATATATATATATCGTATCTAAAATATTTATTCTAAATATCTTATCTCATATGGATATTTTAAACAAACACAACATTTTAATAAAACGAGAGTATTTTGTGGAAGTAACATATTTCGAGATCATATTGGTAGTATGGGTAAGTGTGGGTATATAAGGGGTGAATTGATATCCCGTGGGTTATAACATTAAGCATATCACATTCCATGTAGTATGAGGGTGCAATATTTTCGCATATAGGAGTGATTAAAGAAGCCATTTTAAACATGGGTTAATATTATCATCATTAAGAGGTACCAAAAATAGGCATGCAGAAATATTTTTAATATCATTTTAATATGAGATTGGGGATTAGGACTTGAAACCAAGATCATTATGAGAAAGAAGGCGAGAGACAAGTGGAGAGAGGCGGATCCTACCTTTGGTTAGAGTTGGATGTCGATGAGTCGAAACATAGGCTCGTACTAAATCCTTAATAGCCCCGCGCTCAGATTTTTCCTTGATACTTGGGTGGAACCACAGCGTCGGCATCGTCGATACGAAGGCGTGGGTATTTTTCCCAGAAATTTTGGAGTTCTGAGGTGTGAGAAATCGGTGTTTGAATGTGTCTATTTATAGGTTTTTTTACCAACCATAAAATCCAAAAAATCTGTTAAAATCCTCCAAAATCCATGCCCAAATGATTTCCCCATGATTCTCTGAATGATTACAGCAGCCGCCCTTCATCTCAGCCGTTGGATCATGATCCAACGGCCGAGATCGCGCCGCTACGAGCGACGCGTCTGCGTTGTGGGGATCACGTGTTTTCGCGCGATCCCCACCACGTGGGTGCCTCCGGGTGATTCTGGGCTGTTGGATCTTGTATCCAACGGTCCAGGATCAAGGAATTTAATATTTTTTTAAATAAATAAAAATACTCAGCTGTTTATTATTTAAAAATTGAATTTGGTTTAAAAAAATTGTTAAAAATGGTTTTAAATATGGGAAAATTATGGAAAAATTTCAGAAAATATATTTTATTGTTATCTTTAGTATAAAAATAATTTTAGGCTAAAACTAAGTAATATTTCCATATATATGATATTTGTTAGTTATTGTAATTATTTAAAAAATTCTATTTTCTTCTTCGAAATATTTTAACTATGAAATAATTATTTTAATCGATAGTAAAAATATGTAAATTATTTTAAGGCATTATAAAATTTTATTAAAATATTTTAAGCCTAGAAAAATATAAATAGATTTTTTGAAATTTCCTTTAATTATTTTTTAATACTTTGAATATTACTAATATCACTTTAAAAATATTCTTCTATCAACGAAATACGTAAATAACCACTTGATTTTAGAATGTTAAATAAAAGATATTTTATTAAAAAACACGGTCGTTACAATCTACCCTCTTTAGAATAATTTCGTCCTCGAAATTTCAGAAGGTAGGTCAAATGGAGAAGGAAAAAAAAATTTACATAGTGGAAAATTCAAATAGGTGAGAATATCGTTCTCTCATCTCGTCTTTTCTTTCCCATGTGGACTCTCCAGGAGAGTCCTTTCTCCACGACCCTAACCAATTTGATCGTCTTGTCTCTCAAGGTCTTTTTCTTCAGGTCTAGGATCTCCATCGGCTGCTGTTCATAGGTTAGATCAGTCCCTACGGTGATTTCAGAATGATCGAAAACGTGACCGGGGTCGCTGACATATCTCCTCAACTGCGAGATATGGAAAACGTTGTGTATTCCTTCCAGAGAAAGGGGCAAGGCTAGGCGATACGCAACCTCTCCAACTCGTTCGAGGATATCGAAGGGACCTATGAACTGCGGGCTGAGTTTTCCACGTCTCCCAAAACGTATCACTCCCCGGTTAGGAGAAATCTTCAGAAATACATGTTCTCCCAGTTGGAACTCTAGCGGCCTTCTCTTCGTATCAGCCCAATACTTCTGCCGATCTTATGCTATGCGTAATTGTTCCCTGATTTTTCTTATCACCTCCACTGTCTCGACAATCATCTCGGGGCCCAAAGGTTCTCGATCCCCAACATCCCCAACTTAACGGTAATCTACACTTTCGTCCATACAAAACGGAGAAGGGCGCTATGCCGATACTAGACTGGTAGCTATTGTTATAAGCAAACTCTACCAAGTGTAGGTGATCTTCTCAAGATCCTTTAAAATCCAACATACAGGCCCGGAGCATGTCTTCGAGAATTTGAATAACCCTTTCTGATTGGCCATCGGTCTGAGGATTGTAGGAGGTACTGAAACTCAGATTCGTGCCCCGACTCTCTTGTAGGCTTTGCCAAAACTGAGATCTGAAATGCGTATCTCGGTCGGACACAATGCAAATTGGCACTCCATGCAATCTGACAATCTCCGCCATATACCTTTTTGCAAGGCTTTCGGTTGATTGACCAACTCGAAAAGGAATGACATGTGCCGACTTGGTGAGTCGGTCCACTATCACCCATACTACATCGTTTCCCTTGGAGCTGCGAGGGAGTGCGGTCACAAAATCCATTGTAATGTTTTACCATTTCCATTCGGGTATCAGTAAGGGCTGTAATAGACCTGCCGTCCTGTGGTGTTCGGTCTTTCCTTGTTGATAAACAAGACATTTGGACACACTCTTGGCTATCTCCCGCTTCATCCCATGCCACCAATAGTTTTGTCTGAGGTCCTTGTACATTTTTTTCCTCCCGGATGAACAGAGTATGGAGAACTATGTGCTTCTTTTAATAATTCCTCTCTCATCTCCCCCTTAGGCACACAAACACTGCTCCCATATCTCAAAGAACCATCTTCGTGGATGACGAAGTCCGCCCGCAGATTCGTGTCCACGTGTTCTCTGATCCTTCACAACCTAGGGTCCTCCATTTGAGCTGTCTTGATCCGTGCGACTAATGTGGAGTGAATTTGCAGATTCATGAAAGATGTAAGCATTCCGGGTATAATCATCTCGGTCTCTAGTTCATTGAGATCTTGACAATTCAGTCAGACTCGAAATCATTGGTTGGTGACTCAAGGAGTCCAGGACTACATTCATCTTCCCCGGAAGATACTGCAAATTTACGTCGAAATCTGCCATTAATTCTAACCATCTCCTCTGCCTCATATTGAGTTCCTTCTGGGTGAAGATATACTTCAAGCTCTTATGATCGGTGTAAATATCTACCCTCTCACCCAATAAATAGTGCCTCCAAATCTTGAGTGTGAAGACAACTGCGGCAAGCTCTAAATCGTGCGTTGGGTAGTTTTGTTCATGCACCTTTAATTGTCTTGACACATAAGCCACTACCCTACCATGTTGGTGTAAAATGCATCCCAAGCCTTTTCCTGAGGCGTCGCAATGTATGTCGAATCCTCCAATCCTGTCAGGAATCGTAAGAATGGGTGCAGAGGTTAAACGAGTCTTCAACTCTGCGAATGCTACCTCGTAACCCTCGGACCATACAAATGGCACATCCTTCCGGGTCAAGGTAGTCAGTGGCTCCGCAATCTTGGAGAAGTTCTTGATGAAACGACGGTAATATCCGGCAAGTCCTAAGAAGCTCTTGATCTCGGTAACAGTTCTTGGTATCGGCCATGTCTGAACTGTGACAATCTTGGCCGGATCCACTGAAATCCCTTCACCTGACACCACATGTCCTAGGAACGCTACCTGTTCTAACCAAAACTCGCATTTGCTGAGCTTTGCATAAAGTTGGTGTTGTCATAAGGTTTCGACCACCACACGTAAGTGTTACGCATGTTCTTCCTGATTCTTTGAATACACAAGAATATCGTCGATGAAGATAACGACAAACTTGTCTAAGTGTTCGTAAAACACTTGATTCATCAAATTCATAAAGACCGCGGGTGCATTGGTTACTCCAAAGGGCATCACTAGGAATTCATATTGTCCATACCTAGTCCTGAAAGCCGTCTTGGGTATGTCAGACGCTTTCACCTTGAGTTGATGATAGCCTGTTCGTAAATCCAACTTGGAGAACACTTGAGATCCTTCCAGCCGATCAAACAGATCGTCTATTCGCGGCAAGGGATATTTATTCTTGATTGTTACTTTATTTAACTCCCGCTAGTCGATGCACATCGGCTTAGTCCCATCTTTCTTAGGTACCAAAAGAACCGGGGCACCTCAAGGTGACGAGCTTGGTCGAATAAATCCCTTATTGAGGTGGTCCTCAACTTGCATCCGAAGGTCTTTCAATTCTGCTCCCATTCGGTACGGTGTCTTCAACATAGGTTGAGTCCCCGGCATCAAGTCTATGGTGAACTTGATCGCCCGATCCGGTGGTAAACCCGACACATCTGCAAATACGTCTTCAAAATTTCATACAACCATCGGCATACTCTCCTCCCCTTGTACGGTGTACAATATCTCTTCCTTTCTCGGTACAACTCGGTAAGTTGTTGGGTCCAAGGACTTACTTCCACTCTCGAATATGAACATTGGGTGGTCATGGATTTCAAACACTACCCTCCTTAGACGACAGCCGATGGTAGCGTAAAAAGTACTCAATCAGTCCATACCCAAGACCACATCGAAATTTGGCATATCTATCACCATAAAGTTGGCATATAAACCTTGTCCGCAGATTACCACGGGGCATAGATCGTATCCCGTAGTGGACTTGATCACACTGTTTCCCGTGTTGACATTCCACTAAGTGATGAGAGGTGTTACTGGAATGGTGCTGGCGGTCACAAACTTTTGTGCCATGAAGTAGTGCGATGCACCAGAGTCAAAAAGTGTGAGTGCAGGTATAGAGGCTACTAGTAGGATACCTATGTTATATGTGGAAAAATTAGTGATGGGACTAACAAGATATGCATGCACGATGAGGGTGAAATTGGAAGCATGACAGTCAAAACAGCGATACCTGTAATAACTTCCCCCGTTGCTTCAGCCTCTTCTGCGGTCATAGTAAAGGCCTGACGCTTCGGGCCATTGTGCTGAGCTTGCTGGAATACTCGCTTCTGATGGGGCAGGGGTGGTCCTCTAGCTGATGGTCCATGCCCGATTGGCTTATTAGCGGGAGGTGGTCGGGCTCCCTGTTGATGCTCTCCAAGATTGGCTGGTTTGTTGTCAGGGAGTAGTGGTCGCCTTCTCTGTGGACAATCCCCTATGGCATGATCCGGAGACCTACAGACTATGCAGAGTTTGTTCAAAATGTGACAGTCTCTCATGTAGTGGCCGACTCTACCGCAATGGTTACATATGACTGCTGGTTTCCTGAAAGTAGCTGGTCCTGCTGGTCTCTTGGGTTGTTGCTTCTCGTTGAATCTGGAAGATGATCCCCCAAGAATTTGATTGGCTGGTCGCTTAATGCCAGACAGTCGGTCATCCTTCCTTATGCGTCTCTGAAGGTCTTCGAAGTTCCGTCCTGCCTCTAATATTTCATCATAAGTTGATAAGGTAGCAGAAGACATGGAGGACCGCGTCTTCAGATCCAACCCCTGTCGGAATCTTTTAGCATATAGTTCCGGGGTTGCCACCAGGTGATGCACGAACCGACTTAATCTTGCAAACTCCGAAGCGTACTCGTCCACCTACTTATCCCACATGCTCCCTTGTTGGAACTGTATAAACTCCCTTTCCATTTTTAGGTGTGCTACGACGGGGAAGTATTGAGTATTGAAACATTGTTTGAATGTTTCCCGGTCGACGGGCTCTTTCAGTCTACTTTCCTCGTCCTCCCACCATATTCGGGCATTATCCGTGAGTTGTAGTTTGGCAATGTTCACCCACGCGTCCTTCGGAATTTGGGCGGCACCGAGATCGTTGACTGTTCTCTTGAGCCATTCCTCAGCTTCTAAGGGAGTTTCCTTCCCTGAAAAAGTCTTAGGGTGGAGTGATCTGAATTGTTTCACTCCCGCCGAGCCTTAAGGAACGGGGGCTAGTGCCTGTTTTAAAATTTCTGGTTGTTGCTGCCTACTTTCGTGCAGCTCTTGATGAAGGGCAGCTGTCTGCTGCTGTTGTTGCTCCAGTAGTCCTTGCATCATTTATAGCATCGCTGCTTGTTGGGCAGTGGCTTCATTGACTCCATTTCCTCTTCGATTGCGGTGATGGTATCGTCCGGCCATGAAGATCTGAATCATAAGAGGTTAGGGTGCAACCAGGCGGCGAAGGATATAGGATAGTAACTTGTAGGAGAAGTAACAATTTATGCCAGCGGAGAACTAGTAAGGAATAAAAAAAAAGAGACACAAGAGTAAAATTGTTAAAATCAAGATTTTATTAATAATGCTAACGGAAATACAAGGAATTATTAAATAGGGTCCTACTTCTATACATAGTTTATTCGGCTCACTAAGGAACTAAGAACTAAACAGGTGCTAATCGTCCATAAATTATAGGGCGGGAACTGTGCGTTATTGGCTCGGCGTTTGTTGACCTTTCTTGCAAAACTGTAAAAGAAGGGAGAGCCTAGTACATTCCTACAATAGAGTTGCGGAAGGGTACGGCGAACACATCGATAAGCATGTCCCGGAATATAGAGTGTTTTCCCAATAAACCACATGTGCGGCCGTACTCTCTTGGTTCTACCTCTACCACCGGAATTTCTTCCTCAGCGGAGCCTCCTCCTCGGGCTCTTCTGTTAGTGTATATGCCCTAGGGGCCATTATTGTATCATACTAGCATGTATATTACTTAATGGAAGCTTGGGATATTCACAGTTGTATATAACAGTCTTGCTAAACATAGTAGTATGCTACTTGGTTTGAGTCTACTTTAATATGTGCATATGTTTCTTGTAACGTATCACTTATACATATTAGTAGAGCCTATAGGATCTTTGCTTGATTACCAACGTCGTGATGGCAGTCACACTAGTGGGGGCTGGGTAGTCTGTAAGCAACATCCTATACAGGTCCCTGGTCGTTGGATTATCGAGATAGGGCATCGATATTCCGGAGTAGACTAAGTGTATACGCTTCTCATCCCTGTTGGGAAGATGGTCTGTCCCACAGCCATCAGTACGTCGTACTGGAGATAGTATACAGGTGTTCGTTAGGTTACGGGTACACCGGACAGGACTCGCCGAGGAACTGATTGGTTGGTATTATACCCATCGTCAGTTATCAGTTTCCAGGTGACATGAGTACAGCATAGTCCGCAGACTTGACACTGCTGCTTCGCCTCGAGTGTGTCCCACTGTTCTTAGATTGCTACCCTACCACGGCTCAAAGGAGTCGTGCAAACAGGTAGCAGTTGGGTGCAGTCCCGAGCACTTGGAGGCAGTGGCGGTTAGATAGGATTCGTCTCTCCCAGTATTAGGAGTTGATATCGCGCTGTGCCAGAAAGCCATTACGCAAAGTCCCTGGCCAGGGCAAGCGAGATATACTGGTAGGTTCCAGTAGCTTCTCGGGGTGTAATGGGCTTCGCTCCGACACGACTTATACAGCTATTAGGGGACTGACGCTTGCCGCCCCCTAGGCTTGATATGCGATAATCTTAGACGAACAGACCGGACTGTACGGAGATTATCACATCAGGCTCAGTAGGGGTTCGGATGGTTTTCCTCATCGGCCTTCTTATCGACATCTACCTGGGGACCGTTACGTACAGCCAGTGCCGCTTGCGGTCTGTGGTTAAACCCACTGCCAGCGTAGTGTCGAGTCTTTAGAGTCCCATACAGAGAGCTTCCCTGCTCCAGGTGAAACGATATAGAGGTCGTATGGTTTTACGACAAGGGTTCGGATGCGTACGTGTGTTTACGCACGTACGACTTTTCGGACAGTTTTTACTAGTCGGCTTTGGTTTAAGCCAGATTCTAGTATCGGGTTACTGGATTTATACAGTCTAAAGTTTTTCCGTGTTTTCACGGATTGGAGGGGCGTTCTCGTAATTTGTCGGGAAGCTTCTAGAAGAGTGGTGACTAAGGGGTTAAGGTGGCATTGCATTAAATGAGATTAGTGACTCATTTGTGTGATTCATCCAAGTCATTAATGCATCATAAATGCTTAATGACTCATGGAGATGAATCACTCATAGATATTTGTGAAGCATGGTTGTTAATTCTATTATTTGATTTTTGGATAAATAATAATACTTCATATATATCATGATAAGATCATTATCTCATTTCATTATTATTCTCACCTTCTCTCTCCTCAAGCTCACTCTCTTCAAATCCTAACCCTAAGCTCTCATGAGTTGAGATCAAGGGTTAGCTAGACTAATACATCCATAACCTCACTCTATATCCCCTAGGTAGCTTAGATTAGCACTTTAAGCAACCTAGTTATTTTAAGTTTGAGATTAAGCTTGGCGTAGGAGCTTTCGGGTGGATCGTCTTTGATTAGAGGAGGCCGTTGAGGTGCCGATGTTCCAAGGAGCCTACGAGGAGTGGAGGACCGCGATGAAGACCCGAAGGACAAGTAACATGAGGTATAACTTCGTATCCGAGTAGTTAAACCTCTAGCTTTTTGTTAGTAATGGTTTAGATAACGATTCATGCGCTCAAGTCCGTGTTACGAAGCTTTGATAATCGTTTTTTATATATTCCGCCTCCCCGCAAGTTCGTGGGGGTGCGTGACATGGACTTACAGTGGTATCATAGCCAACTAAACCATTACTAGCTTGTTAGCAACTAATTAGAAGTTCGATCGACAGAAAACACGAAAACAAAACCATGAAAATTCCATGTTTCTGTTAATTTTAAACCTGTCTGAAAAATTATTTGACATACTTTAAAATTCACAGCAGGGAAATATATGAGTTATGGGAAAATACGAGCCAGTGACTCGGTAAAACGGCCGCGGATCCGCGGCAATAGAGAGCTTCTGCCGCGGATCCGCCACCGAGTCAACGTCGAGTTGACTTGGAGTTTCACAGTAATTCATATTTTTTGGGTTTTTGTCTTCCTGTATATTCTGTTTCTACCCAGGTTGCTTCTTTGCTGGTTGGCTTTTGGGGTAAACACGGAATATGGTTATCGATCGATATTCTAAGATATTTGCTAATTGGGTCTTTATCTGTAATGTTTAATGTGTTCGTAAACCTCCCCTAACTGCTAGTATGTCGGTTGGCAGGGGGTTGCACATTTCTGAAATGTTTACTGTTTGTGTATATGAACTGTGTTGGACTGTTGTGATGATTAGCCGGGGTTTGAGATGGGTTTAATATTTATTCATTCGATGTAAATGTAATTTGATGTAATATTCTTTTGCGGGGCACATCCAGGTTGCGGTTGTAGCCACCGTTGTATTATTTCTTTTTACTGTTTTTGCTCCTAGGATAGACCCAAGGTGGGGTACACAAACTACCGGGTATTTTGAAGTGTTTAGTGGCCTACTCACTTTGTTGAGGGAGACCGCTTCACTTCGGGTACTTGGCGGGTAGTTTTCCATACCCGTAGGGGTCTAGGGTGGGGTAATGGCTATTCATCACAACTGTGTAATCTGTCTTTTATTGCAGGCTCAAAGCAAATGCGGATTGCTAATAAATCCAATAAAGTTCATCTGTGATCTGGAATGCTTATTATTGCGTCTGACGAATGTACAATATCTATATATAATAGCTATTAGACGTCACTTATGCTTTACACCCGCGCTAGCCCAGCCCCCGCTCTGTCGTTAGTTAAGTAACCTAACGGGTGATGACGGGACCCCGTGGCGAATGCGGATGGCATAAGAGGACGTGGTATTTTCGTTATTTTCTGCAATGATAGGATAAATGGTGGGACGCATTATTATAATGCAAAGAAAATAAACCAAAAGTTTAATCGTTGGAACAAATTTAAAAGAAACCACTCGGTTATTTTAAAAGATCAGATTTTTTAATTGCGGAGCTTTTAACCACTCCTTTTAAAAAGTATCAGGTTCCTTCGATTATATCAAGTTCACTACGTTCACGGTTTTGCCAAAACCATTCGTAGCCCTCCGTCATTTGATTTGGGTATCCAATAGTATTCAAGCTGTGTTTGTTTGGCCAAAGTCAAGGCACAGTGTTTGGTAGCTATTGGATATTCATATGTAGCATAGATAGATGCGTTGGTTTGGGACAGTCGTACTACCTTGTTTGGCCAAAGTCAAGGGTATGTACGGGTGGGTTCAAATTAACCTGGACAATGACGGGTAGAACTTGACATGTGACTTATGATTTGTTTGGCCAAAGTCAAGGTCATAAGAGCATGGGGCAAAAATCCATATCGGGAATTTCTAAAGAAACTGAAATTTGCAGAGAGAGCATACCATTTTAGAGCTTAATGAATGTTGGTAGGATACCTTCAACATTATCATACGATGATATTTTGGATCCCGATCCTACTGTGAGTACAAGCTACTTATCAGGAGATTCGTCACTTAACGATCAATGCTATAAACCAAGTAGGTGCCTAGAAAGGTGTCAGCGGGGTTACGCCCCCAGAGAAAAGAGGTTATTTAATTAAGGAACTTCGCGAAAGCGTTGGAAAACCTCTCTCGAAGTATCGACATTGACCTGGCTGAACGGTTAAGCAAGAATTGTACGGTGAGAATTGTTCTGGCTAATTCTTCTTTTATGGTTTGAGGAGGGATTCGAGAAACAGTGGGAGCCATCCTGTTTAGATAAATTAAAAACCAATCTAAACTTGCAACAGCATGATGCTAAAAAGTTTTCTTCTCTCTGTCTTAATTGCAGTGACCTTGTGACCACACATAGGTTACATCTAGATAACAATTTGACTGAATCTTACTTTTATGAGTGGCAAAAGTCTGTCCAGATGTCCATTGCCTATGACAAGCTGGACCACCCTATTACTATTCAAGATCCCGCCGTCCCAGGTCCAGTTTCCACTATCGCGGATATGGATATCCGTCAGACAAGGGAAAAATATAAAGCGAAAGCTAAGTGCCTCGTGTTAGCTTCAGTTGATGGTATATACCAGAAGCAGCACGAGAAAATGGACTTAGATTCCATCTTTCTCCATAACAAAGATTTATATGGAAAGCAATCTCATATCGCAAGATATGAGACCTCGAACGAATTAATTCAAGCGAGGTTGGCTGACGGGTCATCTGTAAGGGACAACGTCCTTACAATGACTAGCTGTATTGATGAGCTCCATGACCTGGAGACCGCGTTAGGAAACGAGTCAGATACTGACTTGATTCTACAGTCTCTGCCTCCTACCCTAAAGGAAACCAGGGAAGTAGAAAGAAAGAGAAGGGCAAAAGTTTTGGGACTGGATATAGTAAAAGAGGGACGTTCCTATTGTTACAGGAATGAACATTGGCAGAATGATTGCAGGGCTTCTAAAGCCAGTAGCCAGGATATGAAGCATCTAGTGGCTTCAGCCTCAAGTGTATTTGTTATAGAGAATATGTCAGTTAACCCTACTTCCTGGGTATTGGATACCGGGTCAGGATCTCACATCTGTAATTCATTACAGGCTCTGAGAAACCGTAGGGTTATCAGGATAGGTGATATGACCCTCACGGTTGCTAACGGAATGAGCATGGATGCTGAATCCGTAGGGGAATATCATCTTGGACTGACAACTGGGGAGATATTGATTCTGCGTAACTGTTTTTATGTACCAGGTACAACTTGTAATATCATATCTGTATCCTTACTTTCTAAAGAAGGATATGATTTTACTTTTATAAGCGATGTGGTCCACATCCACCTAAATCAAGTTCTGATTGGGTCAGGTACATTAAATAACGGTATATACGTATTAAATCAAGCTCAAGTTTTCAATGTCCAGAATGCACTTAAAAGAAAGTCTCCAGACATGAATCAGGCTTTCTTATGGCATTGTAGACTAGGTCACATCAATGAAACACGATTAACTAAGTTACATAGAGAAGGATATTTGAATTCGTTCGAATATCAATCTTATGCTACTTGTGAATCTTGTCTTATGGGAAAGATGACAAAGACTCCGTTTACTGGACACGGAGTAAGAGCAAGCGAGCTCTTGGGACTCGTACACAGTGACGTGTGCGGTCCAATGTCTACACATGCGTAAGGTGGTTATTCCTACTTCATTACTTTTACGGATGATTTCTCTAGGTATGGATATATCTTCTTAATGAAGTATAAATCCGAGGCCTTTGAGAAATTCCAAGAATACAAGAATGAAGTAGAAAACCAAACTGGCAAAAGTATCAAGACACTGAGATCTGATCGAGGTGGTGAATACTTAAGTGCCGAGTTCCTGGGTTACTTAAAAGAGAATGGAATTCTCTCTCAGCTTACTCCTCCATATACACCACAACACAACGGTGTATCGGAAAGGAGGAATCGAAGCCTATCGGATATGGTTCGTTCCATGATAAGTAAAGCTGAGTTACCACGATCATTCTGGGGATATGCACTAGAATCAGCTGCATACCTTTTAAACCGAGTTCCAACTAAGACTGTGCCTACTTCACCATATCAGATGTGGTGTGGAAAGAAACCCTATCTTAAACATATTAAGATATGGGGATGTCCAGCTTTTGTAAAGAAGCAGCATGCGGACAAGCTAGAGGCACGATCAGTACAGTGTAAGTTTGTGGGATATCTAAAGAACTCCAAAGGATATTATTTATATTACGCAGAGGAACAAAAGATTTTTGTTTCTCATAATGCTCGCTTCTTGGAAACTGAGTTTTTGGAAAATCAGATAAGTGGAAGCGCAATAGAACTGGAAGAAATTCCAGAACCACAAGCTATTACTGAAAGCTTGGTAGAACCAGAGGTTTCAGAAGAACCGGACATTCCGACGCCACTCCGCAGGAGTAGTAGGCAGTCTCATCCGCCCAAGAGATACTACGGTTTTCTCATAGACGGGGATATAGAGGATTGCACTATTGACTATGATGAGCTTACTAGCTTCCAGCAAGCCATTCAGAGTGGTGACTCAGTAAAATGGCTGGATGCAATGCGGACCGAAATGGAGTCTATGTACACTAACAAAGTATGGACTTTGGACATTGCTCTAGATGGGGTAAAACCCGTAGGATGCAAATGGATCTTCAAAAAGAAGATTGGTGTAGATAGACAGGTTGAAACCTATAAGGCTAGACTTGTTGCAAAGGGTTTCCGTCAAAGACCTGGTTTGGACTATGACGAAACCTTTTCTCCAGTGGCTATGCTTAAATCTATTCAGGTCCTTCTTGCTATTGCTGCCTTCCACGATTATAAAATCTGGCAGATGGACGTAAAGACGGCCTTTCTAAATGGTAATTTGGAAGAGAGCATCTATATGGATCAGCTAGAGGGATTCATTCAGAGTGGGAGTAGCGGTAAAGTATGCAAGCTGCTTAAGTCCATTTATGGACTAAAGCAGGCATCGCGGAGTTGGAACATCTGTTTTGATGATGCTGTCAAAGAATTTGACTTTATCAAAAATCCAGATGAACCTTGCATATACAGTAAGATTGTAGGGAGAGCTGTAGTATTCCTCGTCTTGTACGTGTACGACATTCTCCTAATAGGAAATGATATTCCTATATTACAGTCAGTCAAAAGATTCTTGTCACATAAATTCTCCATGAAAGACCTGGGTGATGCCACCTACATTCTGGGGATCCGGATCTATCATGATAGATCAAAGAGGATGTTGGGACTTTTGCAGTCCAGGTACATAGACACCATAGTGAAGAGATTCAGTATGGAAGATTCTAAGCGCGGTAACCTACCGGCTTGTCACGGAATCACCCTCTCCAAAGAGATGTCTCCCAAGACTGATTTGGAAAGGGATCGCATGTCGATTATGCCCTACGCTTCAGCAGTAGGCTCTATAATGTATGCGATGTTATGTACAGACCAGATGTAGCATACGCATTGAGCGTAGTAAGCCGGTATCAAGCAAACCCAGGGGAGAATCACTGGATAGCAGTAAAGAACATTCTCAAGTACCTGAGGAGGACTATGGAGATGTTCTTAGTGTATGGCGGAAAAGACCTCCAGATGGAGGCCTTTGCCGACTCCGGCTTCCAGAGTGACAAAGATGACTCCAAATCCATGTCGGGTTATGTCTTTACCCTCAATGGAGGGACGGTCTGTTAGAAGAGTTCTAAGCAGGAGACCGTTGCAGACTCAACGATGGAAGCAGGGTACATAGCTGCTTGCTATGCCGCAAAAGAAGCTGTCTGGATGAAGAAGTTCCTCACAGAACTTTAGGTGGTTCCTTCCAATGTTGGTCCAATACCTCTGTATTGTGACAACAACGGTGCTATAGCTTTAGCGAAGGAACCCAGGTCCCATCAGAAGTCCAGACACATCTTAAGGCGGTATCACCTGATCAGAGAGATCATAGATCGCCGGGAGATCGAGGTGAAGAGAGTAAAGGCGGAGGATAACATTGCTGATCCATTCACAAAGGCCATTCCTCAGACGCAGTTCGAGAGGCTATTCGAGATGATAGGTCTACGATATCCCAGCTCATGGCCCTAGTGCAAGTATGAGATTGTTAGTGTATATGCCCTAGGGGCCATTATTGTATCATACTAGCATGTATATTACTTAATGGAACCTTGGGATATTCACAGTTGTATATAACAGTCTTGCTAAACATAGTAGTGTGCTACTTGGTTTGAGTCTACTTTAATATGTGCATATGTTTCTTGTAACGTATCACTTATACATATTAGTAGAGCCCATAGGATCTTTGCTTGATTACCAGCGTCGTGATGGCAGTCACACTAGTGGGGGCTGGGTAGTCTGTAAGCAACATCCTATACAGATCCCTGGTCGTTGGATTATCGAGATAGGGCATCGATATTTCGGAGTAGACTAAGTGTATACGCTTCTCATCCCAGTTGGGGAGATGGTCTGTCCCACAGCCATCAGTACGTCGTACTGGAGATAGTATACAGGTGCTCGTTAGGTTACGGGTACACCGGACATAACTCGCCGAGGAACTGATTGGTTGGTATTATACCCATCGTCAGTTATCAGTTCCCAGGTGACATGAGTACAACATAGTCCGCAGACTTGACACTGCTGCTTCGCCTCGAGTGTGTCCCACTGTTCTTAGATTGCTACCCTACCACGGCTCAAAGGAGTCGTGCAAACAGGTAGCAGTTGGGTGCAGTCCCGAGCACTTGGAGGCAGTGGCGGTTAGATAGGATTCGTCTCTCCCGGTATTGGGAGTTGATATCGCGCTGTGTCAGAGAGCCATTACGCAAAGTCCCTGGCCAGGGTAAGCGAGATATACTGGTAGGTTCCAGTAGCTTCTCGGGGTGTAATAGGCTTCGCTCCGACACGACTTATACAGCTATTAGGGGACTGACGCTTGCCGCCCCCTAGGCTTGATATGCGATAATCTTAGACGAACAGACTGGACTGTACGGAGATTATCACATCAGGCTCAGTAGGGGTTCGGATGGTTTTCCTCATCGACCTTCTTATCGACATCTACCTGGGGACCGTTACGTACAGCCAGTGCCGCTTGCGGTCTGTGGTTAAACCCACTGCCAGCGTAGTGTCGAGTCTTTAGAGTCCCACACAGAGAGCTTCCCTGCTCCAGGCGAAACGATATAGAGGTCGTATGGTTTTACGACAAGGGTTCGGATGCGTACGTGTGTTTAAGCACGTACGACTTTTCGGACAGTTTTTACTAGTCGGCTTTGGTTTAAGCCAGATTCTAGTATCGGCTTACTGGATTTATACAGTCTAAAGGTTTTCCATGTTTTCACGGATTGGAGGGGCGTTCTCGTAATTTGTCGGGAAGCTTCTAGAAGAGTGGTGACTAAGGGGTTAAGGTGGCATTGCATTAAATGAGATTAGTGACTCATTTGTGTGATTCATCCAAGTCATTAATGCATCATAAATGCTTAATGACTCATGGAGATGAATCACTCATAGATATTTGTGAAGCATGGTTGTTAATTCTATTATTTGATTTTTGGATAAATAATAATGCTTCATATATATCATGATAAGATCATTATCTCATTTCATTATTATTCTCACCTTCTCTCTCCTCAAGCTCACTCTTTTCAAACCCTAACCCTAACCTCTCATGAGTTGAGATCAAGGGTTAGCTAGACTAATACATCCATAACCTCACTCTATATCCCCTAGGTAGCTTAGATTAGCACTTTAAGCAACCTAGTTATCTCAAGTTTGAGATTAAGCTTGGCGTAGGAGCTTTCGGGTGGATCGTCTTTGATTCGAGGAGGCCGTTGAGGTGCCGATGTTCCAAGGAGCCTACGAGGAGTGGAGGACCGCGATGAAGACCCGAAGGACAAGTAACGTGAGGTATAACTTCGTATCCGAGTAGTTAAACCTCTAGCTTTTTGTTAGTAATGGTTTAGATAACGATTCATGCGCTCAAGTCCGTGTTACGAAGCTTTGATAATCGTTTTTCATATATTCCGCCTCGCCGCAAGTTCGTGGGATGCGTGACATGGACTTATATCTTCCTCCTCCTCAGATTTCTCTTCCTTAATGGGATCTTCCTCTTCCTCAATGTGATCTTCCTCTTCAGCAGGGACGTCCTCTTCAGGCTCTTCCTCCTCCTCGGATTCCTCTTCATCAATAGGATTTTCCTCTTCTACTGGGGGTTCTCCTTCTCCATCTTCCAAATCGTCCTTGGGGATATTTATTTAGGGACTTATTACTTCGTCGTCCGAATATCCAAGCGTAGCTTCAAAAGTGATGTCCGGCATATTGTCCTCATCCGGAAGATTTGCCATGACCTGAGAATGATGGTCATAGTCAGGGTACAGAATGTCAAGGAAAGGATGAGGAATAGGAAAACTTTATGAAATTGATACAAGTGGATGAGATTCACAAATATAATAAGTCAACGGTTTTGTTTTAGTACACAAGACTAGACCTGCATAGGCCACCACTAAAACCTGTCATGCCCCACTTTCTAAAAGAAGGTGAAGAGTGACGTGGTACGGTCCGCAACCTAACTGTATTGAAGGTGGTCTATTCAATACAGTTACGTTAAGTGTAAAAATATCTATAGTATGCAGGGTGTGTACCAAAATAAAACAATAAAAGCAAAAGGCATTTCATTAACCAAACTTTATTACATTCCAAGCGAAAGAGTAAGATAAACTAAATTGTTTAATTACATCAAAAAGAAGCAAAGCCCTAAACAGGTGGGCGACAAAGAAAACTAGTCAATCCTCCGACGTCAACTCTGCATAATTTTCGTTAGTTGGCTCCACACCTAGATCCTCATCATAAAACTCATTCTCATCTAACGGACATTCCAAAAAGGGAAAAAGGAAAGTCCGTTAGCGAGTTATACTCGGGTAGGATTGCCTCATAAGGAAGTAAGAGCATAGAAACGTACATGTGTATATAAGAGTATGATGTATGCATGCCGGCATGCATGCCAAGCATAGAAACGAAACTCGCCTTATAGCACAACAAAATCTAGAGGCTTATGTTTACCGCCGAAAACAGAGAAGAACCGGGATGGATCGTCTTGCCTGAATTCTGGGGTTTGGACGGATGCCAAGTTGATTTATGGCACCATATATCGGAGGTTTGGACGGATGCAGCCGTTGTAGCAGACTTCGTCAGATTCCCCCTCGTTTGCGAGAGGTTTTTGATTGTGGGGATGCTCTTCCCTGCAGGTGCAAGCCCCTGCAGTTAATTACGTTATCGCATCGCGATAACCACTTTCTCCTGCTCTGGAAGTTCACTTCATGCCGTGTGTGTTTTTGTTTGTTTGGGTTGTTCGTGGATTGTATACAGAGACTAATTTATGTCGTCGCCCGTAGGGCGTGAATTAGTCCAAATCCGTATATTTTAGATTTGGATTTTTTATTTAAGGATAGTTAATCTGATTTGAGATTAAGATCGACTTAAATTTATGTGAGCATTTGGGGCTCGATTTATTGTTGTTAAGGATACATTAGTCCGATTTGAGACTAAGATCCACTTAACGAGATTTTAGGACCATTTTTATTTCAGATCCAACAAAAGAGCGTTTGGGCTTTATTGTTTTAGTTTAAAGACGTTTCGGTCCATTGTCACCATTTTGGAGGCAAATATTAGTTTAGAGACGTTTCGGTCTGTTATCGCCATTTTGGAGGCGAATATTAGTTTAAGGACATTTCGGTCTATTGTTCAACTTGCGCACACGCGTATTTATTACGTGACGAAGTGAACAATGGTGATATGGAATGTGCCCAATTTGGGACACGATCCGATTTGAGGTGTGCACGTCAATTTGGAAATGTATCAATGTGGGATGAAAGGAGTTGTTGGTTGCTGAGACCTGCCACCTCTATGAAGACGTTGAAAAATTACAACGACATATATTAGAGGTGTGAAAAGATGTACCCTTGAACCAAATCCCGTATTTAAGGGAGAAAGGTTATGGGGCCCTTAAGAATTTTTGTTAAGGATACATTAGTCCAATTTGAGACTAAGATCCACCTAACAATATTTTAGGATCTTCCTTACTTAAGACCCAACAACAGAGCATTTGGACTCAGTTGCAAGACTTTAGAAACTTAGCCAATTTGGGCTTTAGTCATCTTAGTCTCTCCTCTTTTTTGAAAAAGTGCTGAGCACTGGTTTGGGCTCTGTTTAATCAGCCCCTTTTTTTATGCAAAAGTGCAGAGCACTTATATGAGTTCTGACGCCTATATATGATCATGTGGAACTGTAAGTCATGGGGGTTGCCCAATACGTGTTGAACACTTTACTCCTTTTGTCTTTATATAGAGTGTTAGGCACTCTTTATGGCGTCCACGTGGGGGACACTTGAGGCGTTGGGCGCTGCCTAATGAGTGTTAAGCACTCTCTTCTTCTGTGGCGCCAACGTAAGGGACACGTGAGGCGATGGGCGTTGTCCAATGAGTGCTAAGCATTCTTTTCTTCTATGACGCCCACGTGAGGCACTGGGCGCTGCCCAATGAGTGCTAAGCACTCTTTTCTTCTGTGGGGTCCATTGATCATCAAGCTTTCGTTTTTTTAAGAACCAAGTTCTTTTATAAGCACCAGGTTTCTCTTATATGCTTTGTTTCAAGGAATTCAATTCCTAGTCCTTTTCTGAATCTTCGATTCTCAAGAACAAATTCTTCCCGATGAGAATTAAATTCTCAACTTATGCGAGACTTATCTTATGGATCACAGATCTAGAGAAAAAACTAAGTTCTTTTTTTTTAAAAGGGTTAAACCATTAGATATGTAAATGAGATGTTTTGATTTCTGCTCTTTTTATTTACCTAGAGTTTTTGAGGAGAGAGATCTTCTTCTCTGTTCCCTTTTGAAGCGTTCTGCTTTATTTTTAGAAGCTTATGGGGGGGTCCTCTATATCAGACTTGAAGTCTTAGGTTATTTATATAGTAGAGGCAATTTGTTAATTAACTCGGAAGAAATCTCTCATTAAGAGATCCCAATTGATTTAGGGAGTTTTATCCACCATTGAATCTTTGATCCAAGGGTTTCTGTTTTACAGAACATATTTCTTGTTTCTAATAAGATTGGGGAAATATTTTCCCTTACATAGAATTTATTCAGTAAAACGGTGATTTTTTAAATCACCGTTGGATTTTTAATCTACCGGTTCTTTGTTTTATAGAGGGCAATCTTTCTTATTTAGAAAGATTGAGGGAATTATCCCAAAATAGAATTTTATTCTATAATCCAATTTGGGGGATGTTTTCTCTTAACGGAATTTAATTTTCTATTTTTGATGATTTATCATCTCCGTTGGATTTTTGATTCAACGGCTCTGTTTAACAAAGAGTAGAATTTAATTCTACTTGGGTGCCGTCGCTCACGTGTTGTGCACGTGGGCGCTACTTAAGGTTTTAATTCTTATAAAGGGTATTCATGTACTTTGCACATTGGCGCCTGCGTTGCACATTGGCGCCCGCATGAAGAGCACATGAGGTGCCACCATAGGATTAATTCCTATCAGATTGGTCTTGGCGCTGGCGCTCTCGTAGGAAGCGCGTGAGGCACTGCCTCATTTTTTAACAGAGCTCTGCTCTTTTATTAGAGAAACAAATGCCCCCCTACCGTTGTGCTCTCGTGGCTCGGACGTGAGTGCAGCGGTGGCATCTTTTCCACCGTTCAATCTCCTGGGGAGTTGAACCGTCTCCATATGTTTATATGTAGGGCCTTTGGCTCTTGAGATGACTACTGTTCATCTTCTTTAGTCTTCTTCCTTCTCTGAGAATTTAATTCTCTTTCTAGAGCTCAGATCTCTGTCCAAAGAAACTTTCCCCAGAGTTAAAACTCTGTCAAAAATTGGTAAGAATCATGCTCATGATTTAACTCCTGAAGAAATCTTTGGAGGAATCTCTTCGTGTTCTTGGGTTTTTAACCCACTAACAGAGCTTTGCTCTTCTTTTTGTAATGATTTTTTAGAGATCTAAAAATTTTACTTGAGTAGATCGTAGATCTTAAAGATCTTTAGGGTTTTACCCTGGTACTAACTGTGATTTTATTTAGAATTTAATTCCGTTTCTCGAGCGGAGTTCTGGGATGTTATCCCACTGTTCTACAGAGTTGACTCTGAAAATTTTCTTTTAAAGAAATTATTTTGGAAATTTTATTCCCTTTCTTGTTTTCTTTGCAGATTCAAAATCTGTTTGCGGGACACATTTCTCGAGGGAGTTTGACTCCATAATATTTTCTCATTAAATGAGAATCCTTTTGGATTCTTTCAATGAGTGATTATCCCATCATTGATGGGGTGTTACCTTGATTTTGTGGGGTCCCCCTGTCCCTTTCTCTTTGAACCGCGGTGCAGTACAATTTTAGGTGTAAAAGAATGTTAAAGTCTTAAATATCGTGTCGATACTTAACCCCTCCCTTTTTGTGCAGGTACTATGGCTTTCGATTCCTCCTTTACCTTCATTCGGTCGGAGAGTGCTTTCGCCGACGCACGTACAGATCGGGAGGTCTTCACACTTACTCAGGACCATGACCCAGAGCAAAAGTCTCTTCATTTGTGGGGGTCATGGTACAATCAAATTATTCAGGGCCGGCATAGTTTTACTTGCACAGCGCCTTCGGAATCGATCCCGGCGATCCATTATGCCGATCCACCGCCGGTAACCTACGCAGTAGATGAGGTCAACTGGACCTCGGAAGGTCGTCTTCATCCTTCCATGGCCTCAATACCAGTGCAGCCGCCGATAGCCTTGGACAATTTAGGGCGGCGCATATTGCAAGGAGAGTCGCATCCTTGGGGGCAAGTTTACATGATAGGAATGACTTCCCATCATTCGGCTGGCTATCTACAGTGGGCCCGATATATACTGTCGTCCTAAAAATCGTTATTATTAAAGACTAGGTTGTATCCCTCGATCTACGCGTCCCTCTTTCACTACCACGCTCCCATGTGTGGTGGATCAAATCTTTTTTGGAACAATGGAATGTCCTGACCTATATCTTTCTCTTATCAGATCGGGAGGTTTCGATTTCATTGGAGGAGTTTGCGGAGATCTCCGGCTTACCTGTCAGAGGGGAGTATTATAAGGAGCTACTTCCCCCGACGAGTAAATCTTCGCCACCAAGTCAGTGGTAATGGGCCTTACTCCGTAGAATGTCGTTCAACATCAGTTTCCGAGCTTGATCAAGGTGTTGAACATGTACGAGAGTTTATTCCTAGAGTCTGGTGGGCACGAAGTTTGCTTCGCAGATTTCATCGCCTGCTTTCTTCGTCCAGAAGCTCTGTCTAAACAAGCTGCGAAGTTTGCCAAACTCGACAATCCGTTCAGATTTTGTTCGGACAACTTGCTGACTGCGGAGGTGGATTTAAAGAAATTCTTTATTCCAGATACTTCAGTCATCCCCTTCGCAGAGATTGTCGCTCCGGACGTTGACGAAGAGACTTTCTTTATAGGGTTTATCGGCTTGTGGTTGAGCTGGTTTGCGCTTCCGACGCACCCCTGCTACATGAGACCATCTGTTTTTTATCCGGCTCATCGTATCGCCGCGGGGACGCGCGTGGCTGTTGGGGTCGCGGGATTAGCTCACTTATATCAAGGCCCGAGCTTAGCAGCCGACACTACTCAGCCGGGTCTGAAGCCCGTCAATCTCTCACTGCATTACTTCACCACATGGATTGAGATGCATGTACTGGGTGCCTTTGCTATGCATAAACGACCCAAATTTTATGAAGGATACAATTTTCCTCGGGTCATGCACTTAGTCGATACTTCTTCACCCGACCCGACACAACGGAAGGCTTGGCGACTGCTTCTTCGCCTATGCATGGTCGGGGATAGCATGACCTTCGTCGACAAAGTCCTGACCCTTAGCGAAGAACCTTTAACAGCGGTCCGGCCATTGCACGATGTTTAAAAGGACGGGGCTTCTATGTTGAGGGCTCGAGAGGTTATGCACCTGTATTCTATCAGGTCGGGTTTTCTAGTATTTAGACAGAATGCTTTAGGGTTGTTTATGTGGTATAACCCGCATCGCTTCGCTTAGCAATTGGGTTATAACCAAGGCATTCCTCTCGAGGAGTTCATCGTGGACCCCGTCACTACTGAGGAAGGTATTCGTAACGCGACGCATCACTTCATGCATCTAAATACGGGGTCCCACTTCCTTGTCAGTGAGCCGGGTTATACTCCAAGGGCATCGAATTCTTACGTTGCTTGGTATCAACATGCAACGGGTGCTATCATTAGGGAGGAGAGGCGGCTGCTGCTCGACCATAAGGATGCTGTTCCTACTAGTAATTCGGCGGTCCCGCTGAAGCAGAGGACAATCATTCGTCCTTTCTTAAGAGAGATCGCTACGGCTGTAGTCCCACAAGCTTTTCCTGATAATCTTCGACCGGATGTTCCTGCGACTGCGGTAGCCAAGGCGTCCTCGGTGTTGGGCATTGGTTCGGAGATTGGGACTCACTGCTTAAAGAGACCAGTCAAGTGAAAACTCTTATCATTTGGTGTTGGTGCCAGCTCCCAGATGAGAAAGAAATCCTTATTTTCTGCTGACGCCGTATTTGACCAGGAGCCGCATGCTCCCTATAGCGAGGGCTTGTGCGAGTATGGAACTAATGTCGATCTGGTTGATGCGCCTGTGACTGATACCGATCATCTGGCCGCCATTGAAGCGTCGAAACGACTGGCTCATGAACAGGCGGCGTTAACCTCTATTGCGGAGTCCGGTATACTTTATTTATACTCTCCTGTATATATCCCTTCCCTTTTTTTGAATCTATTATGTTTTACTAATGCTCTCTTCCTTAATAGGTATTTCTGTGGAAGAAGCTCTCTCGGCTTCCATTAAGACGTTTGAGGAGGAGGAAAAGCTCCGTGCCTCCTTGGGCCTTGGTATGCTTCGCTTCACTACACCTTTATATTTTTAGTTCCTTTTATTTATGATCTGACCCTTTCCTTTATCCTATTACAGGATTCACCACAATCCAGGCTATCCCGAATGTAATGCCAGCTCTGGATGGTGATGTAGAAAAGCCTTCAGAGACATCGGTTATAGCTGAGGCCCTCCCAAAGCCACCGCAGGAGGTGTTGTTGAAGCTTCCTATGATGGAGGCCACAGTGGATCCAGAGGCCGAGCATGGTTTGGATGACGACGTCCCCTGATTGTTACAAAAAAGTGTGTTTGTAGTTTAACCGCAATCAGAACGGTATCGCGCGTAGCTAGACCGAGGTGAGTACGGGTCGTCCTCAGGGAAACGTGGAACCTTTTACTTTTACCTTAGATGTGTTGAGAAAGAGAGGAGGGATAAAGAATTTTTATAGAAAGATTTCTAGATCTACGTTAAACAAGAATGTAAAATATAGATCTAGATTATTTTAAAGATGTAGATAATATAATAAGAGGGCTTGTAGGGTTCGTTAGGATTTAGTAGTTATGGACAATTAATTAAAAGTTACCATTTTTATCCATTAATAGATTTAGAACTAGAACGACGGTGATGCGTGTAGATTAGGGTTTCTGGAGGGAAAAGGAATCCCACTCGTAACCCTTATCTCGACACGGAACTCCGTTCATATCTAGCCTTTACCAAAACAATCATTAATCTAATCTCTAATCGCGGTCGGAACTAGCAAAGAATTGCTAGCGCGCCCGATTAGGATGTTAATGATTCTTTTGATAAAGTTCCTAAACTTTATAGGACTTAAAAAGGGTTTAATTATTTTCATCGCCCATTAGCCTACCCTAATCCTACGAACCCTAACAAGCGGAGAATTACTCGCGCATGTTGGGAGAAGAAGATGAAAAGAAAGAGAGGGAGAACATAATGTAAAAAAAAACAATTAAATAAAACAACTACCTTTATTAATCAACTTCTTCAAACTACACTTTTAATCCATAGAAAATGATTACAAAACTTGATTTGCTTCTCGATCTTTCCTAAGGAGGTGGTCGAACAGTCGATGATCAGCCTGGATGCGTGAGCGTCGGGAGCTTCGTGATCTCTTCGGCTTGATGACTTTTCCAAGAGGCTCTCGGTGCCCTTTTATAGTGCAAAGCCAGAATCTTATTGTTGAAAACTTGGTAAAATATAGATTTGATTCACCCCAAAAAATATTGCACTCTAACTCCCTAGACTTGCGGCGGATCCGCGGCCATTGGATAGGTTTGGCCGCGGATCCACCCCCTTTTGGTGAGATCATGGCCTCTAATTTTTGTAGCTTCATATCTGTAACACTTGGTAATCTTTTGAGTATCTAAACTTTGAAAATCTTTTCTACATTTCTACCAGAATTAGTTTCTTGAATATCTTTGGTAGATTTGATTTGCCAACTTTGATTTTCTTGATTTTAGCCCTGCAAATTCTGCACAATATCTCAACAAATAATATTTAGTAGAGTTTGTTATATTGAGATATTAACTTAACCATTAAGAATTGTTCAAAGGTATTTAATAAGGTAAGCATATTTAAATGGGCCAAATGTTACATGGATATTATATGCTTGCTTTTTCCTACAAAATGTTATTTATAATATATATACACATGAAAATAGTATTTTTACAGATAAACCCTCATATGTATCATATATTATAATAAACACCTTTTATTATATAATAATAGTAGAAAAAATGTCATATTAAATGTGCAGTTTTATCAACTGAACAAATACCCCCAAACTTATCTTTGATCGTCCCGAGCAAACTAGTTTATTTAAGAGGAGAAAAAGAAAGGAGAAAACTAAGCACACTTTCGTAGGCAGACACGATTGCACTTAGCACGTGCAACAAGCCGTTAAACCTCTAGGTGTCCCTAGTAGGAGGAGTGTTGTCTCCTGAGGGTTTTCAGCGGATTACACCCACAAAATCCAATAACAAAAGAAAGATGGTGAAATTTACATATAAAGATAAGAACCATAAAAGAAAGGCCTTGAAAAGAAGAGTTTCCAACTATACTAGCTTTTCAGTTGTCATGAGCCCTATCTTGATAGTTATGAAAAAATGTTAGAAATCACATCATCCCTCAATAAAACATCGTCTTTATTCTTCATTCCTACCTTTTATCCAAACATTGATCATATAACCCCACTTGTGTGTAAAGAACATCCCTACACTCAGAGAATTCAATTCAAACTATCATACTCTTGTCCATCTGCCTTAGTACTTTTTAATTTAATGAATATTAAGATTTGCTCACACATTTTCATGCGACCGTTAATACTTCTTGAGATACTAACAGACCGATTACTTATGTGCACACATTTTCATGCGACCATTAATACTTCTTGAGGTACTAACAGACCGATTACTTATGTGCTTGCTGATTAGGTGATAATATTTTCCTCGTCTTGCACCACCTAAGGCTTAGCAGTGACTCCCAGACCAGTTGGCCTTAGGGCACTAGGTGAAGAGGCACCCTCGCTATATTTTTTTATTGCTGCCTTGGCGATAACAAAACCAGTGTTCATTTTTTTCTTTTCACCATTTTTATATTTTCTTCACTTTTTATTTTTCATTTCTTTTATACTTTGGCTTTTAGACAAGAGCATTTCAAGGTATCCTCTACTATCCCGAGTTTCAAGACGTGTGTAAGTGCATATTGTAGGGTATCAACATTCAAATGTTTGGCTTCCAGAATAGAAACTATTTTTCAGACTTATTTTTATCCTCAGATTAGTAACTTCCTTCATCTTACTAACCCTTGGGACAACGGCTCATAACTACTTATTACCAGTTCGTTTAAGAAACTTCTAATTTTCTTGGTTTCCTTAAATTATTCCTATCTTTTGGATGTAATTTTTCACTTTCTACTCTTTTGTTATAAAAAAAAAAATTTAAAATTTTTGAAAATGTTGTGCTTATGCAAAATATGATGCAAATTGATGTGTAAATAAGCACAAACCTCCCCCAAACCTGTTTACAGCAGTGTCCTCACTGATGTCATCCGTTAAGCTCAAAAACCTGTAGACTTGGGAGGAAATTATTAATGGGGGCAAGAATATATGAAAGTGAAAATCCTCCCCCAAATTTATTTTTGGCTCACAAATTTGAGGACAAAAGTTATGATCAAGAGCCAAAAATATACCCCCCCCTCAAACATGAGTTAGACAATACGAAGCATTTTAAGAGGGGGTGAGTCATTTGGTCAAAGTAAGACTTTACAAAGACCAAAAGTCAACACCAACCATTCAAAGATTTTATCAGTATATCGTATAGGTTGGTGGAAGAATGTCTTGTATCGAGTCAAGAAAAAGTGGGGAAGGGATAAGAGGTGGTCAGGAAAGGGTTTGAATTTAGAGAAAAGAAAGAATGAGGAGGAATGTGAATGATTAGGAAGAAGGAATGGTGATGGTTCAACCTCTATAGGTGGAGATTGATCAATCACAAAATCCGTATTGTTTAAAAATTCAAGTTCGTCAGCAAAAAGTTCTTCAAAACTTTTATCAATGGTGTGATTGAACATTTTGCTGTCAAAGAGTTTTATGCCAGAATTTATTTTACTTGATTCATAAAAAATCACTGAGGTAGAGGACTCGAAAAACTCATCTACCTCTTTTTCAAAAATATCCAAATCAAGTTGAATTTCTGGTATTATTGAACTTGAATTAACGGATTGTGATTTATCAAAACTCACTGAAACTATAGGAACCGAAGAAAAACCGGAGAAAGTAGAAGGTGAAATGGGTAAACAAATTGGTGTGTCGAGTGTTGTTGAACCAGATGTGGAAGATGGAGGCTGTATTTCGATTTGATCTTCGGGTATACCTTTATCATCAATTTCAAGACATATTTGGGATTCGGGAAGAATTAAAGGCTCAAGATGATGACCACAAGGAAGTGAAAAGAATTGATGAATTGGTGGGATAAGATCATCCAAAATTTTGGGTTCATCAATCAAAATATCCCCAACGTCAATCACCTCATTCAAGTGAAGGGTAAAATTCTCAAACTCCTCATCAAAAGTATGGTTTTCAATCAGTTTTGGTTCAAGAGTGGAGGTGTAGAGATCACAAGGGTTGGGTATGGTTTCACTTGAAAGGGACCCTTCACAGTTGGGTAAATCAAACACTACAAAGTCACACAACTTATCAGACATTGTACTTGATGAATCTATGAAACTGGAGTTGTGGAGTTCAGTTTGGAATGGGGAGGTTTGATTAGGAAGGGTGTACAGTTCTGTCTTACTACGCAAATCCTTCATAATTTGATTCGTCAGTTCCATAAATTTTTCTAATGTCTGCTCCAGACTAGTCTTGGGTTGATAAGGGGTTTCAGTATAAGATTAAAATTCCTGTGGATAATTAAAAATCCCAAATGACTGATTAGAAGAACTGTCTAGAGTAGGTGGAAAAGTCGGATTGGATTGATAGGAACAGAATGGTTGCTGAACTTGGGTAGGAGTAGGATCAATATTATGATAAGAAGAATATTGATATGGGTTGGTTGGTTATATACAAACCGCATATCAAACTCTTCTCCGGATAGTGGTGGTGATGGTTGATATTGGTCCGGGTTGAAAGTTTGGCCTCTAGACCTAGCTATGTGCTCAGCAATGGACATTCGTCTAGGGGCTTCCTCACTCTGGGTATGAACTGAAACAGGTGTAGGATTAGGATATGGTTGATAAGACCTAGACTGAGGTGGCCAACTGTTTCTTCCTGCTTGTTCTATATGATCTCTTAAGGACATGGAAGAGCCGGACGGTATACCGAAGGGATTTCGAAAACAAGAGATATCTGGTTGTGGACAGCAAAGCTCGGCACGTGTTCTTCTGTTTAGGTCACCCATTATAAGAAGAGAAGAAGGGGGAAGGGGTAAAAAGGAGAGAAAGTATTTGGTTTGTTTTAAAAAAAAGACGGATTTAGACAAATCACAAAAATGCACAACCCTAGAACTATGGTTACCTAGGTCCAGTCTTTAGACCGCTCCTAGACTTCCAAAGGACAAGCCGCAGGATAAATCCTCTACCGCCTCCATACTACCCTTGTAGCCAGGTAAGTGCCAGGTAAGTGGGAAGGAACCACGTCGTGGGCCTAATTAAAAACCACTAGCCTTCGACACACTTGCCTAGGCACTACAAAAATAATGCGGATAAACGATAGATTACCCACGACCTTCCTCTGTCCTTATTGAGCGCGACAGTCCTTAGAGTCTGGTCTAGATATTTTTTAAATTAATGAAGGGTTGATCTATATGCTTGGTTTGTGATTTGTGGGGCTTAGGAAGGGTGATGAAATCCCCACCTAATCTTGATTTGGTCCTTGCCCCTTAAAGATTCGTATTAAAATATGCAAAAACAAATCGAAAAACAAAACTTTGCAAAAAGATTTTTGAGCGGCGATATTTTGGAAAGAATCCTGCAGAAAATAGATTTTATTGGATTTTAGAGGAGAGAGAAGGGAGTTAGAATCTTACCAGAGAAGTGTGAACCCTAGATCTCATGTTTCCTCAAGTCCGTGACTCCAGATTTCCTCGCAAAAATTCACATAATAATCGTTAAATATACAATTTGCAGTTTTGTTTTAATAATGATATGACTCGTCTAAGAATTCAACACAAATAGTAAAAATAAAAAATTACGCACGTTTCCCCGTCAACGGCGCCATTTGGCTGATGTGAAAAAGTGTGTTTGTAGTTTAACCGCAATCAGAACGGTATCGCGCGTAGCTAGACCGAGGTGAGTACGGGTCGTCCTCAGGGAAACGTGGAACCTTTTACTTTTACCTTAGATGTGTTGAGAAAGAGAGGAGAGATAAAGAATTTTTATAGAAAGATTTCTAGATCTACGTTAAACAAGAATGTAAAATATAGATCTAGATTATTTTAAAGATGTAGATAATATAATAAGAGCGCTTGTAGGGTTCGTTAGGATTTAGTAGTTATGGACAATTAATTAAAAGTTACCCTTTTTATCCATTAATAGATTTAGAACTAGAACGACGGTGATGCGTGTAGATTAGGGTTTCTGGAGGGAAAAGGAATCCCACTCGTAACCCTTATCTCGACACGGAACTCCGTTCATATCTAGCCTTTACCAAAACAATCATTAATCTAATCTCTAATCACGGTCGGAACTAGCAAAGAATTGCTAGCGCGCCCGATTAGGATGTTAATGATTCTTTTGATAAAGTTCCTAAACTTTATAGGACTTAAAAAGGGTTTAATTATTTTCATCGCCATTAGCCTACCCTAATCCTACGAACCCTAACAAGCGGAGAATTACTCGCGCATGTTGGGAGAAGAAGATGAAAAGAAAGAGAGGGAGAACATAATGTAAAAAAAAACAATTAAATAAAACAACTACCTTTATTAATCAACTTCTTCAAACTACACTTTTAATCCATAGAAAATGATTACAAAACTTGATTTGCTTCTCGATCTTTCCTAAGGAGGTAGTCGAACAGTCGATGATCAGCCTGGATGCGTGAGCGTCGGGAGCTTCGTGATCTCTTCGGCTTGATGACTTTTCCAAGAGGCTCTTGGTGCCCTTTTATAGTGCAAAGCCAGAATCTTATTGTTGAAAACTTGGTAAAATATAGATTTGATTCACCCCAAAAAATATTGCACTCTAACTCCCTAGACTTGCGGCGGATCCGCGGCCATTGGATAGGTTTGGCCGTGGATCCACCCCCTTTTGGTGAGATCATGGCCTCTAATTTTTGTAGCTTCATATCTGTAACACTTGGTAATCTTTTGAGTATCTAAATTTTGAAAATCTTTTCTACATTTCTACCAGAATTAGTTTCTTGAATATCTTTGGTAGATTTGATTTGCCAACTTTGATTTTCTTGATTTTAGCCCTGCAAATTCTGCACAATATCTCAACAAATAATATTTAGTAGAGTTTGTTATATTGAGATATTAACTTAACCATTAAGAATTGGTCAAAGGTATTTAATAAGGTAAGCATATTTAAATGGGCCAAATGTTACATGGATATTATATGCTTCCTTTTTCCTACAAAATGTTATTTATAATATATAAACACATGAAAATAGTATTTTTACAGATAAACCCTCATATGTATCATATATTATAATAAACACCTTTTATTATATAATAATAGTAGAAAAAATGTCATATTAAATATGCAGTTTTATCAACTGAACATCCCCCTGTCAGAAGTTTTAAAGAGGGCGGTTCATACAGCCCAGGCTGAAAGAAAGCGTAGAAAGCATGCTGCGAGGGAACGTCGGGCTGTCTTGGCCTCGGGCACAGGTTCGAGTGAAGTTCGACCTTCTATCGTTCCCATGGCGGGCGTCCCTTCTGACTTGTCTATTGCTCATAGGCGAGTTGCGCGTGCGGCTCGGGAAGAGGTCGAGCGGTTGCTTCAAGGTATAACAACGCCCGGTCCCTTATTAGAACTTAGTAGGCGTTTTTTCCCGAATCATAACACATTTTTTTTTAAAGCAGGGCCAAGCTCTGGCGATAGCTTGGCAGGTGAAGTGCCGGCGACTAAAGAGCCTGAAGTGGCCAATCTTTCTCTGGAATCTGAGACCGCTCCGACTGTCGCCTCTTCTCCCTGTGGATCCTTGATATTGGTGGGGGATGCCAGCATTACAACCGCCCTTATCGAATCAGGGGATGAAGATGGGGGTGCTCAATCCACTTTCCCAGTGGCAACCGAGGAAGCCGTCACAACTGGTGATGCTTCGGGCACTATCTCAGTTTCTGCTTTGTCAGGCACTCCTTGAATTATTATCTTTGAGTTTTTAATCCCACTAGGCATCTAATGATATCTTCTTTATCCTGAGTATAGATGCAGTAGACCCTAATACTGTATTTACTGAAGAATTGCCGCCGGTCATTGTTTTAACTGCTACGGTTCTACCTCTTTCTTCTGCGTCTCTCCGAACTCTGGAAGGTGAACATTTCTCATTTCTTTGCTTCAGTATACATACCATTTTCCTGAATTGACCATATATTGTTGCAATCCTGCAGGAGTGCTCTTTGATCGCTTACACCAGGTGTTAAGCCCGCATTTTGCTTTCCATTCGGAATTCGTTCCTCCTTCCAGCATGGGTTAGTATACTCCTTGCTTAGTGTTTCTTCTTTTCATTCTGTTGCTAAGCTTTCCCCATGTTGACCACAGTACCACGGCTCGAGGGAGGAAGTGAAGTGATAGCCGAGTCTCCTGTGCTCCTTGTCGTGCCGCCTGCAACAGATGGTACGATGGATCTCGTCCATCAGCCGTCTTCTTTATTATTTTTTTACATCGAAATCTGACCTTCATTCGTATGTGATTTATATTGCAGCAACTATACCGGCTTCGGTTCCTTTTGTATCTCGCATTGCCATGCCTACGGGGCCTTTTGCTAAGCATCAATATTCCACGGGTGCGGCAACTAGCAAGCGGATGTTACGCAAATTTATCGAAGATCTTGATGCCGAAGCTCTCACCTCTGCTGCAGAGTTCGCTGACGAAGTCAATCCTATATTGGTGACGCTTGTGAACTTCCACAACGAAGATTTCGTCGGCTTTTGGGTCGACTATTGTAAGAGGATCGAGATCTGTCTGCATAAGAACAAGCTCAAGCGTATCGCTCCTAAAGTATTGACCTTGAAGGCTCAGCGGGTCGCATGGATTAAGCAAAGTGCCAATTTCATTAAACATTTTGAACAGAAGTTGACCCTGAAGCGGAAAGAGTATGAGAAGGCTTCTGGCGAATCCATCAAATTACGCGCCCAGCTTGAAGCGAATGCCACGCAGCTGCAAGTTATTTTCGAAAATCTCCAGCAATGTATTTCTGATGGGCTGGTGCTGAGACAGAAGCTGGACTTTACCGAGCGGGGCATACAAGATTGCGAAGTTGCCAAGCAAGAAATCGCTGAGAAGGTTTTATCATGCTTGCAACAACGAGCTCAAATTGAAGCGGGGTTGGCCGCAGTAGAAGCATGCGAGAAGGAGCTGCGTGGAGCGCGTAAGCGGGTTGCCAACTTGTTGAAAGCCCCGCCTTTTTAACAATTGTAATTGTATTCCCCTTTTTGTATTAATTGTATCTCTCAAACACTTTGATTTGTGAATAATAATATACATTTTTTTTGCATGCGCTTATCCGTGTCTTAATATGGCGCTAATTAGTTTATTTACTCTTTTCGGAGTTTGTAGTTTATTCACTAGTTTCGGAGTTACTAATTTACCCGCTCGTTTCGGAGTTTGTAGTTTATTCACTCTGTTCGCCGCCGAATACAGAGACGGAACTGCGTAGGTTCGTCTTGCCTGAATTTAGGGGCAGATGCTATTTGGTTTTATTCGTCCACCTCTCCGAACATGCCAAGTTGTTTTATGGCACCGTGTATCGGAGGATTAGACGGATGTGGCCGTTGTAGCAGACTTCGTCAGATTCCCCCTCGTTTGAGGAGTTTTTGATCGTGGGCACGCTCTTCCCTGTAGGCACAAGCCCTTGCAGTTAATTACGCTACCGCATCGCGGTAACTACTTTCTCCTTCTCCAGATGGTCACTTCGTATCGTGTGTGTTTGTTTTATTTTTGGTTGCCCGTGGATTGTATACGGAGACTAATTTATGTTGTCGCCCGTAGGGCATGGATTAGTCCAAATCCGTATTTTCTTAGATTTGGTTTTAGGTTGGGTTTAAGGATCGTTAATCTCATTTAAGATTAAGATCAATTTAAACATTTGTTGAGTATACGTTAGTCTAATTTTAGACTAAGATCTACTCAACAGGATCATTTAGATCTAACAAAAGAGCATTTAGACTCTATTGTTTTAGTTTAGGGACATTGCGGTCCATAAGTTTAAGGACATCATAGTCCATGGAGTTTAAAGACATCATAGTCTGTAAAGTTTAAAGATATCATAGTCTATGAGTTTAAGGACATCACAGTCCATAAATTTTAAGGACATCATAGTCCATTTTAAAGGCGTCATAGTTGTGGGGTTTAGTTTAGGGACGTTACGGTCCAGTTTAAAGACATCGTAGTCTGTGGTATTTTGGCTCCACAGTTTGGGGATGCGCTAAAAGTTATTGATTATTGGAACCCTCCATCTCTCTGAAGACGTTGAAGGATTACAACGACATGTATCAGAGGTATGAAGAGATGTACCCTTGAACCAATATCCCGATTTGGGGTATGGGATGAACATCAGTTTAGATGTCATCTGTTAGGAGAACACTAGTCATATTTGGGACTAGGATTAGTTTGGGGAGACCTGAACATGGGGGCTCGGTAGATTGGTGACAAAAAAGGGTCTTGGCTTCGGAAGACTTGGCTAATTTGAGCTAAGGTTGATTTCCCTTAGTCACCCCATAGTGCTAAGCACTGAATCAGTGTTAAACACTGGACTTTGGAGGAGCTCACGTGTGAACATGTAAGGGGCCCCGAAGTGGGCATTGTTCCTTAAGTTTATTCTCTTATATATATATAAAAGTGCTGAGCACTTGGCTCACGTGTGAGCATGTGAGGCGCCCGAGTTGAGAACTGTTCTCTGGATTTTATTCCTTTTTCATTTATAAGTGCTAAGCACTTGGTTCATCAAATAGTCACGTGCAGACACTTGAGGTGCCTTCAAAATGCGAGCGTTGTCTTTGGAATTTTCTCCCTCTTTTATACACAACTTTTTGGGGGTCACGTGGGAACATGTGAGGTGCCCCGAAAATGGGAGCTATCTTGGGTTTATTCCCTTTTTCCTTTTCTGAGTGCTAAGCACTATTGGGTCACGTGAGGCACTCTGAAGAATGAAAATTGCCTTTGTTTTATTCTCCTTTTCTTTTTCTGAGTGCTAAGCACTATCAAGGGATCACGTGAGGTCACGTGAGGCGCCTCAAATTGAGATCTGTTTTAGATTTACTCCCCTTTTATCCTTTTGAAGAGGCTAGTTCAGGGGTCACGTGGGAGCACATGACCTGATATCAATTGTTCTCTTTTGGTCATTGAGGGGGGCTCACGTGGGCGCACATGATCTCACATTTATCATGTTAGATGCTGATCTCTTTTATGTGCATGGAGAGTTAAATCCCTTGTTTAAGAATTAAATTCTTTTATAGGGTTAAACCTCAATTTTATTTAGAGGAATTAAATTCCTATGTGTTACGTTGAAAGAATTAAATTCTTTAAATTCAATTCTCCCCCTAAGTTTTGAATCTGCATGACAGATCTCCCCGATGAGAATTAAATTATCAACTTGTGGGGAGATCTACTTCTGCAGATCTTTAACCAGAGGAAGAACCACGTTCTTTTTAGAAGAGTTAAACTCTTAATTTGAGAATTAAATTCTCTTTTGTTTTGTGGAAGCTTATGGGGTGATCTCCTCCCTTCTCTTACCTAGAGTTTCTTTCTTCCTTGAAGAGATCTTCTTCTCTCTGGAGAATTAAATTCTTTTTTATTTTTTCTTTAAAGTGGGTTTTCTCTCTCTCCTTCCGTCTCTCTTTTTTCTCCTTCTTGGCTCCTATTTATAGGAGAAAGAAAAGAATCAATTTGTTTAGAAAATCTCTCATTGAGATATTTTGATTGATTTTATAATTAGCCAAAAAGATCTTTTAGATCAATCAGTGAATTTTATTCACTGTTGGATTTTTAATCCAAGGACTTCTGTTTTACAATAGATATCTTGTTTGTTGTTCTTAACAAGATAAGGAAGATATTTCCCTGTACAGAATTTTTTTGTAGATTGGTGATCTTTAATCACCATTGGATCTTTAATCCAACGATGTTCTATTGTACAGAACATAATCTTTCTTGTTTAGAAAGATCCAAGGAAATATTTCCAAATAAAGCTTTTGATTCCTTTTAATTAGAATTTAATTCTATCGGCTCAGAAGGCTTAGGAGCCCATCACGTGTGGCATGTGACCTCACCAAATTAAGTATAAAGCCTTTTGATTTAATTCTATTGGTTCAGAAGGCATAGGAGCCCAACACGTGTGGCACGTGACCTCACCAAATTAAGCATAAAGCTTTTGATTTAATCCTATCAGTCAGAAGGCTTAGGAGCCCATCACATGTAGCACGTGACCTCACCAACTAAGCCCACCAAAGAGCGTCACGTGTCATCACGTGGGTTTTTTCCTTGGCCAATTATTTGTTTTACTATATACTTTGTATATAGGGGTCACGTGTCTGCATATGAGGCGCAGTGCCTATCACGTGTGGGCACGTGATGCTTCATTTGGAGGTTCTTCCCGTTGCTTTTTATTTATTATTTAATTTTTATAAGAAATGCCCCCACAGCGTTGTTCTCACGTGGTTTGCACGTGAGTGCAATGCTGTCACCATTACAGCCGTTAGATTGTCTAGGGGAACGGGGCAGATGAACTGTTTCCCATCATGTCTTATAAATGCAGGGGTCTCGTCTCTGCAACTCTTCCGTTCCTTCATCTTCTTCCCTCTTCGCTTCCTTTGAGAATTTAATTCTCCTCTTCAGAGCTTAGTTCTCTGTTCATTAAAAATTTCTAGAGTTTAACTCTGCCAAAAAGAACCCTTTTTAGGTAAAGCTCTTGATCATCAGAGAACCCTTTTTTTTTAAAGAAAGCCTCTGGATTTTAAATCCAACATGAGAGCTTTGCTCTCCTCTAAAACTCATCTCTCAGAGATCCAAAGATGTGATTTTTGAATAATAACTCTCAATATCTTGGGCATGACATTTGATTTTTCCTTTCCTCTTTATGGGGTTTCTAGAATTTAATTCCATTGCATAAAAGGAATTTAATTCCTCACCAAAGAGTTTATCTCTGAAAGATCAAGAAGGCCCTTCGGGAATTTGATTCCCCAGTGTTCTTGAAAAATCTTTTCATAGGGTTTTACCCTTATTCGCACAAATTTGAGTTTGTTGTGTGTTTAACAGAACTTGTTTTTCCAAGAATTTGTGTGAATCCCAATTCACACCAATTCGCACCAATTCCCTCGTCTCATCATTAGTGAGACGCCATATTGATTTTGTGGGGTCCGTGTGTCTCGTAGGCAGTGGTCCTGCAAAACAGACATTTTGTCGTCTTCTTTTGTTACTATACACACATATATATGTGTGTGTGTGTGTGTGTGTGTGTGTGTGGAACTTCACTAATGGTCTTTTCCTTTTCCCTTTTTCAGGACCAATGGCTTCTCTCCCTTACTTCCCTTTTACTCGCTCAGATGCTGCTTTTCCGCAATCGCCGTCAGACGAAGAAGCAATGTCGATTATTTGGGCTCATGACAAGGACTGTACTAATTTGCTCTTATGGGATACCTGGTATGGGCATATCATTTGGGTCCGCCGCAGCTTTCTTTGCGAAGTGCCAACAGAGCCTCTTCGCCCAGTCTTGCCGATGGAGCGTCCGCAGACTGCTTTTGCAGTGGAGGTGACGAATTAGACTCCTACAGGCCGGCTTAAGTCGTCGACAGCTGGGATACCAAACTAGCCTTTGCCAGCCATAGACATCTTGGGGCGTCGTATTTGCCAAGGTGAAACCCAGCCCTGGGGAAAAATCTATAAGATAGGGCTTACCCCTCGCCATCCAACGGGCTACCTTCTTTGGGCTCGCTATATCTTGTCCGCTCATCATGCGCGATTGCAGAAGGTCGGGCTTTATCAGGCGGTGTACGCGTCTCTCTTTCATTATAAGTCTCCCCATGTCTGGTGGGTTAAAGCTTTCCTAAATCAATGGAATCTTCCCACCAATACTTTCTTGCTAGGGGATCATAAGGTCTCGATTTCCCTGGAAGAGTTCCGCGAGATTTTCGGATTGCCGATCAGGGGAGAGCACTATGAAGAGTTGCTGCCTCCCGATGAGTATGCATTCACGACTGTGCCTGCTGTGCTTGACGGCTTATCGACCGAAAATGCTGTCCGTCATAAGTATCCAAGTCTAATCAAGACTCTGGGTATTTTCGAGAAGCTGTTCGCGGAGTCGGAGGGACAGGGCGTCACTTTTAAGAGTTTTATCGCCTGCTTCCTCCGTGAAGATGTCCTATCAGAGGAGGCTCCAAAATTTCCGAATATTAACAACCCCTTCGGGTTTGGGCTAAATAAGCTACCGACCAAAGAAGAAGATTTACCACAGTTTTACATCCCAATCTTATCGGCCGTATCTTTTGATTCGATTGCGGCTCCCGGCATGGATGAGGAGACCTTCTTTGTTGGTTTTATCAGCTTTTGGCTCAGCTGGTTTGCCATTCCAACGCATCGACGCTTCATGAGAGCCTCTATCATCTATTCCGCTCATCGTATTGCTGAAGGGACACGAATGGCTGTGGGCATTGCGGAGTTATCACACTTATACCATGGGCTGAGAACTGCGGCCAATACTTCGACCCCGGGTGCAGACGTAGTGAGTTTCTCCCTCCACTATTTTACGTCGTGGATTGAGATGTACGTATTGGGGGCATTCGCAGCGCACCAGAGACCGGGTTTCTATGATGCTTACACCTTCCCGCGGCTCATGAGGTAGGTGGACGCTTCTGCTCCTGATCCGACTCAGCTAGGGGCTCTTCGTGTGTTGCTTAACCCGTATGCTAAAGAAGGCGGGATGGTATTCAACGACCGAGTCCTCTCTGCTCCTTCGGGACCTATCCAACAGCTGTTCGATTTATCGAAAGGGGGAGCACCATCCTTGAAGCCTAAGGAAATTATACACTTATATTCGATTAGGCCGGGTTATTTGGTGTTTCATCGAAATGATGCGGCTCTTTTCTTGTGGTACAATCCGCACCGCTTTGCCCGGCAATTGGGTTACAACCAGGGTGTTCCCTTCCAGGCATTCATGGTGGAGCCTAGCTCTTCTTTGGGAGTTGTTCGTGATGCCACCCATCACTTCATGCGGCTGAACACCGGCTCTTGCATCATAATCCCCGAGGCCGACTATATTCCAAGGTGTGTGGGGGATTTTACTGGTTGGTACCGCTACCGAGTTGGTCACATCATTACCGAGGAAAAGAGGATACTTTTCGGATATAGAGCTCCCGCCCCGACCCAAGCCATGGGCGTTCCGCCGCGACCGCGAATAGTGGTTTGCCCTCCATTAAAGGGTACCGGTGCTTTACTTATCCCTGAGGTGACGGATGCGGAATCAACTCCTCCTATAGTTGGCATGCCAATGCGTACTAGAGCCCAGGAAAAGGCTACCGACAAGGCGCCAGCAGTAGTTCCATCAGTTGCGGCGTCATCAATGGCAGTGTCATCTTCGGTAGTACCGCCAAAAGAGGACACTGGAGGCGAGGTTGGGCAGCGCCGTATCAAAGCACCAAAGGGAAAGAAGCGATCCTCCTCCTCTGGTGTCAGCTCTGGCTCGAAAAGGAGGAAGAAGACGGTCACCGGTCTGCTCGACCTTTTGCTAGAATCCGAGCCTATTGTTCAAGACGAGTCAATATCCATGCAAGAGCCGGATGATGGTCTTCTCTTTCCGGGTTCATCTGCCGAGGAAGCCGCACAATTGGCTGAGGCTATAAGGTGTTCCCAGGATGAGACTGAGAACATGCACGTCCCAAAGAGGCCTTACCCCCCAGTCATCTTTTACGAAGATCTTCCATCACTGCGAAGGGTTCATATGGGTCCCCTGCGACCGGAAGATGACATAGCCCTCAAGCAGCCTATTTCAGCTGCCTCCGAAGATGAGCTAGCAGCGAAGACCGATGGGCATGAGTCTACGTTTGATGCCCGGCGAGCACATTTCCTAAGGAAGGAACGACAACTTGAAAAGGCCATACTGGAGGCACCCTGGCGCATTGGTATGCACGCTTTCCGTATTTTTTTGTACCGTATTTTATATTTCCTTATCTTTGCGAAAAACTTTGCAGGGACTTCGGCCATGGCAGAAAATTTGAGCTCAAGTCGTGTCCTGACTGTGGACTCTGTAAATGTCCCCGATGAGGCATTAGTAGGTGCGGAGGAGGTCGTTACGGCTGCTATTCCTGCTGCAGAGCTTCCATTGGTGGCTTCTGTTCTCCCGGTGCTTGCTCTCCCAGAAGAGGCATCCTTATTGGCCACAGATTTAATGGATCTTTCTGGTGACGGCCCAAAGATTGTGGAACAGGTAGTCGAGACCGCTGTCCCTTCATTGGAGCCTGAAGCGGTGGCCGCTTCCCCTCAATTGGAAGCTATTACACCAGCCCATATCCCCGGTGATGTGCCTGAAGGTACGGAGGAGGCTGCCGAAGCTGCTATCCCTCCAATTCAAAGCGGGAGGAGCATCGAAGGTAGTCTTCTATATTTTGTTTTAATGATCTCTCCATTATCTGAATCTTTCTGTCTTTTCAGAATTATGAGGATTGGTGGCGTCCATCGCGGATCTATCCCCCAGAAAGTCTTTTCAGCGTCTGCTCGAGATGGCCGCCCCTCAGGCAATATCCCTGCAACGCATCGTCCTCTCTTCTGGGCAAGGTCGGTGTTATTTGACCCCCTCATTGCATTATCATCATTTCGTATAACGATGTTAATGTCTTCTATAGTTCTGCAAGCTGACGACGAAGTTGAGATCCTCGACGGGCCTGGGGATTTGTTAAACTCTCCTTTCATGACTGCGGGTAAGTAAGGTTTTGACGTTGTTTCATCAATTCTTTGTTTGCAAATCTCGCTGATTGTTCATGAATTTTGACAGCTTTGCCCGTTCCTATCCCGCTGGAATCTCGCATCATTATGCCACCCGGCCCTTATGCCCGGTGCGCATCTGAACGGATGGCGAAGCAAAGCTTTCACTCCTTGTCGGCTCTTATCGAAGATCTTCGTGCTGGTAGTTCGATCACAGCCAAAGAATTTGCTGTCGAAGCCAACATTTCTCTGCCCTTTCTCGCCGCTTACCATGATGAAACATTGGTGCATGTCTGGGTTAAGTTTTGTCGTCGAGTGGAGGTTTGCTTACATGGTCTCGAGTGTACACGCCTTCCCTCAGAGGTCGTGGCTGCAAAGACGAGCTTGCGGGGGCTGATTAAACGGTGTGCCGCAAATCTGCAGTCATGTGAGAAGAGGCTCAACCGAAAATTTTCGGAGAGGGAGCTAGCTTCAAATGCTTTGAGGGAACTTCAAGCTGAACTCACGGCTAAGACCACTCGTGCGTATGAACTTTGGCGGGTGCTTCAAGAAGCTATCAGGGAGGTGGTAGCTATTGATAAAGCCGTTATTTTTACTCACGAGATGGTTGAAGCTCACAAAGTTGCTGAAAAGGAGCTTGAGAGCCGGCTCGCCTCGTATCAGGCTCAACAGTCTCAGGCAGAGACCCGTCTCATAGCAATAATAAAACATGAAGCCGAGAGCCAGCGAAAGAAGGATGAACTGATGAATTTATTACACCGTCCGCTGGCTTGAAGAATTTTCCTTTGTTGTATATTTTTTATTTATGAATAAAAATAGTTTGTATTATTTTTGATTCTTTTATGAGATGTACTGTGCATTCTTTTGGATTCATAAATAAAAGAAATACTTCATTTCATGTTGTCGTTTTCTCTTCTTTGCTGTGTTATTGGTGTATCAGTTTTAGTGAACGCAGCTTGTAGTTGATAGATAACAGTCCATCTTATCCTCCTTATAAGGTAACGATGGCTTAGGAAACAGGTTCAGGTCTGTTGCCTAAGAATTTTCAACTTTATAAGCCGTGAGGGTCTCATAAAGACTTTTCTCCCTACGGGTTGTGAGGATCTCGTAGGTGTATTTTCTCCTTAGGAATCATAAGGATTCCTAAGTGCGTTTTCTCCTTAGAGTCGTAAGGATCTCACAAGAGAATTTTCTTTTTATGGGTTGAGATATTCGTGAGTTGAGTTATTTTCCGAGTTGAAGCATTGCTTTACGACAGGGAGATCAGGGGTTGACATGTATCCAAGTCGAAGCATTGCTTGACGACAAGGAGGTCAGGGATTGACATGTATCCGAGTCGAAGCATTGCTTGACGATAAGGAGATCAGGGGTTGACATGTATCCAAGTCGAAGCATTGTTTGACGACAAGGAGGTCAGGGGTCGACATGGATATAAGTCGAAGCATTTCTTGACGACAAGGAGCTTGAGGGTTGACTTTCTCCGTTTTCTACGGTGTCGGGGGGATCGACTTTCTCCGTTTTCTACGGTGTCGGGGATCGACTTTCTCCGTTTTCTATGGTGTCGGGATCGACTTTCTCCGTTTTATACGGTGTCGGGGATCAACTTTCGGTTGTCTGTGAACCGCAGAGTCTTGGAACTAAGGATTTTGCCGTGGCTCCGATTGGTGGTGTCGCGTCCGTATCCTGCTGGAATGAGGGGGAACGCCGTTGATGATCTCTAGGCTGTAGATGTCGCCGTCGAGATTTGACTCTCCGTTTAAAAGAGCCTGGTGGGGAAATGTGGTTCCCTTTTTGTTTATGCCCATGGATTGTATACAAGGGTCAGTATGGACTAGCCTGTAGGGCAAAAGTTTCATTTCGTATATTTTTTTTGTTTTATTTCCATGATGCTTTATCATTTCAGCTTTTTGTATCGCGAAAGTTGCGATTGCCCAATCATTTCGGCTGTTTATTTTTACTCGCTGCTTTTTATTGCGAGTTGCCCAATCATTTCGGCTATTTTTGTATGCATATATTTTACTTACTGATTTTGTTGCAAGTTGCTCATCATTTCGGCTATTTTACATACATTTTTTTTAGTACGGAACTCAAGATCTGATACTAATATTAGTATCATCATCGCTACGACTGGAATATTGCCAGGAGCAAATCATCATTTGCCGTGAAATGACTTGAAACTTGATACCGATGTAGGCATCAGTATCGCTACAACTGGGACATTACCAGGAGCGAATCATCATTTGCCTTTGTCGATTTAAACAAAGATGGCTTACCAAACAGGGTTAGAATCCTGTCGACTAAGGCTTTTGACTTCATGAGCCGTAAGGGTCTCATAAAGGTGTTTCTCCCTATGAGTCATGAGGATCTCGTAGGTGCATTTTCTCCTTAGGAATCGTGAGGATTCCTAAGTGTGTGTTCACTTATAAGTCGTAAGGATCTTACAAGAGTGTTTTGTCCTTATAAGTCGAGAGGACTTACAAATGTTTGTTCATCAAGTGAGGGCATTCCTTGTCGTTGGTGGGACTCGGGAAGGAAATGATTATTTACGCCCGTGGATTGTATACAAGGGTCAGTATTGAACCGCTTGTAAGGCAGTCTGAGAAAGGTGATGTCTTAAGAACAGGTTCAAATCCCTGTAGCTTAAGGCTTTTGAATCATATGAGCTGTGAGGGTCTCATAAGAGTGTTCTCCTTACGAGTCGTGAGGATCTCGTAAGTGTAATTTCTCCTAAGGAATCGTGAGGATTCCTAAGTGTATCGCTCCTTTATGAGTCGTAAGGATCTCACGCACGTAGTTTTCTCCTTACAAGGTCGAGAGGACCTTGCAAGTGTCTTTTAACGAGATTGCGCCCTTTCAAGTTTTCACAAACTCGCCGGTAGCCCTGTTGTTTTTACTCACGGAGCCCTTTCGGGTTTTCATCCATGCCCATCTTGTTTATGGACGTACCGTTTTTTATGAGTCAGCCCAAGGATGCTGCGGGTTTGTAGTAGTTTAAAGACGTTTCGGTCAGTAGTTAGTTTTAAGACATTTCGGTCTATAGCTAGTTTTAGGACATTATGGTCCATTATTAGTTTAGGGACGTTTCGGTCCTTTGTGGAGACAACGGTTTTGCTGGATACCCCTTACAGAGCTTGGGTTTAGGAAGATAGTGAGCGGACATGAGTGTCGTTATCTATCAGGCGTAGTATTTCTTCAGGAACCGGCTGTTTATTTTCCTAAAGGGTCTTTCGCCATGCATGTCCATGTGGAAGTAAGCCCTACCTTGGTAAACCTTGTCTATGATGTACATGCCCTCATAATTCGGCTCGAACTTCCCCCGTTTGGCACGATTGGGGATCATAGGTCTCTTGACCACTAACACGAGTTCTCCTTGGCGGAATGTTCTCGGCCTAGTCAATCTCTCGTATGAGCGCGTCACCTTTGCTTTGTAAGCCTCTAAGTTTTGCTGCTCCATGAGACGAGTTTCATCGAGGGCATCGAGCTCCTCAAGCCGAAGATGAGCATTCTCTTCATCTGTTAGCTCGTAATGAACTGCCACTCGTAGAGAGAGTAGCTCTATCTCTAAGGGGAGTACCGTTTCAGTGCCGAATACCAATGCATACGGCGTTGTATTCATGGTTGTTTTGAACGTGGTCCGATATGCCCAGAGTGCTTCATGCAGTCTCTCGTGCCAGCCCTTCTTATTTCGAGACACCGTCTTCTTTAGAATCTTTGTCAATGTCTTGTTGGAAGCCTCAGCTAGACTATTAGCTCGGGGATTATAGACAGAAGAGTATCTCCAGTCTATATTATGCCGCTGCGCGAAGCGGCTGATTTTGTGACTTCTGTAGGCTGGCCTGTTATCGTAGATAATCCGTCGCGGAGTACCGAACCGATAGATGACGTGTATCTTGAAGAAATGGAGGATATTCTCTATCTTCACTTCTCTTAGCGGTATTGCTTCTACCCACTTAGAGAAGTAATCGGTTGTCGCCAATATGAATCGATGTTTTCTGGATGACGCTGGTTTGATGGGCCCAATTATGTCAGTTCCCCACATTTCGAACGGCCAGCTCGCCACCGTTAGGTGTAGCGGGTTTGGATGCTGGTGGATGAAGTCTCCATGAATCTGGCACAAATGGCATTGCTTCGCGTATTCAAGACAATCCTGAATCATCATGAGCCAATAGTAGCCCATTCTTTTGATCTTCAGCTCCATCTTTGGCCCGGCTTGATGAGAACCGCAAAGTCCGTCGTGAGTCTCTTGGACGACTCTCCTTGCTTCTTCTGGCCCCAGGCATCTCAGCCATAGAGAGTCGAACGATCTCTTATACAGCGTGTCATTGAAGAAGGCAAAAGACAGAGCTCGTTTCATGAGCTGATGTCTCGAGGATGCATCTTCAGGCGTTCGACGGGATTTGAACTAGTCTATAAAGACTTCTCTCCAATCCTTGGCCTTTTCCTGGTCCTCTATTCGTAGGACTGTCTGCTCGGTCGCTCCCTTTTCTTCGGACGACTCCGGAGATATTTCTGCCGGTGTGAGAACCCGACGGCTTTGCACAACGATTCTTACGTCATCGAGGGTTTCGTCAGCCAGTTCTTTGGAGAGTTTGGCTAACACATCCGCTTTGCTATTTTCTGTACGCGGTATGCTTTCCAAAACATAGGAAGGGATTTGGGTCAGCAGTTGCTGCACTCTCTCACCGTACTTTACCAGCTCCGGTTTGTACGTTTGATAGTCGCCGTTTACTTGACTAACGACCAACTAGGAGTCTCCGTATATAAGGAGGTTTTCGATTCCCATATCGACAGCGATCTTAAGGCCTGCTATCAAAGATTCATATTCTGCTTCATTATTTATCCTCGGCTCTGTTAGGGAAAAGGCAAAGCGCATTATCCCTCCTTGCGGAGTGAAGAAGATAAGGCCTGCCCCAGATTTGATTATAGGGGAGCTGTGCTTTCGCTTCTTCATGGAAGATGCCCCATCGAAGTAAAGTTCCCATCGGGTGTCACTCTCTCCTTTCTCCCTGTCGATCTTGTCAAACTCATGCTCATCTGGCAGTTCGCAATTTAGGGGTGAATCAGCAGGTATCGGATGCTCAGCGAGGAAGTCGGCAATGGCCCGGCCCTTCACTGTCTTGAGAGGTCGGTATGTTATCGAGAACTCCATCAATAGGAGGGCCCATTTAGCGAGCCGTCCTGTTAGTATGGCTCTTGACATCAAATATTTGAGAGGATCCACTTTTGATATGAGATGGACCTCATGCGCCAACGCATAGTGTCTGAGCTTCGTTATCGCGAAGATTAGCGCCAGACAATGTTTTTCGATGGGGGAGTAGTTATTTTCTGCCCCGATGAGAACTCGACTCAAATAGTAGAGGGCTCTCTCTTTCCCTTGGTCATTTTCCTGTGCCCATAGCGCACCTAAAGAACCTTCAAGGGCGGTTGTGTACAAGATGAGGGGCTTTCCTTTGACTGGAGCGGTCAGTACCGGCGGATTCAGTAGGTATTTCTTGATTTCGTCCAGTGCGGTTTGGCATTTGAGATTCCAGACGAATGGGGTCCCCTTCTTCATTAAATGGCTGTAGGGGCGGCACTTGCCGGAGAGATTGGCTATGAATCGTCGGATATATGCGAGCTTCCATTGGAGAGACCGTAGTTGCTTGAAAGTTCTTGGCGAAGGTATTTCCATAATCGCCTTGATCTTCGATGGATCTATTTCGATACCTCGATGTCGCATGATGAACCCTAGAAATTTTCCCGAGGAAACTTCGAACGCGCATTTGAGAGGGTTCATCTTCAGGTTGTATTTCCGAAGACGTTGGAATACTACCTTCAGATGCTCCCAATGCTCCTCGTGTGATTTTATTTTTACCACGAGGCCATCAATATAGCATTCGATGATTTCATGTATGACGTCATCAAAAATCTTCGTCATGGCCCTCTGATAGGTAGCGCCGGCGTTCTTCAGGCCGAAAGGCATTACTTTGTAGCGGAATATGCCCAGAGGAGTTTGAAAAGCGGTATGCTTCTGGTCTTCGGGATGCATCTTTATTTGGTTGTACCCCGATGAGCCATCCATGAAGGAGAAGACTTCGTGAGTGGACGTGTTGTCTATCATCAACTCGGTAACCAGTACGGGAAGGTCATCCTTCGAACATGCTTTGTTGAGGTCCCGAAAGTCCACGCAGATGCCTACCGTCCCATTTTTCTTCATCACTGGGACGATGTTGGCGATCCAGTCAGCGTATTGAACTTCTTGGATAAAACCGGAGTCGATTAGCTTCTTGACTTCGGCGTTGATGCTCATTTCAAGTTTGAGCCACATTCTTCTTGGCGCTTGTTTGACTGGCTTGATGTTCGGAGATATCGCCAATTTGTACACAGCTATTTCTGGATCTAGTCCCGGCATTTCGGAGTAGTTCTATGCGAAATAGTCTTTATACTGCATGAGCACGTCTTTGAGCATAGCCACTTTTTCTTCAGACAACAGCTCACTGACGAATGTCGGCCGTGGGTCGTTTGTCGTCCCTAAGTCAATTTTATTTAGGTTGTCTGCAGTAGTGTGTATTCCATCTTCCAGTTCTTTTGGCGCCGGTGGAAATTCTGAGATCAACTCATCTTCATCGTTTTTGAAGAACCATGACAGGTCATCCATGTTCTCGTGCACTCTTTCTTCCGACAGCGTTATCACGTGACAGGCACGAGATCGCCAAGACCGATGTTGATCTGGTTCTACTCTCGCCACATATGTTGCTTTTGGCACATGTTTTTATGGTGGGGTTACTCTCCAACTGTTAGATAGAGCGAACCTGCCGAGATGATATTGGTCTTCGACCCAGTTTTTGAATATGAAGCAGTCTTCGAGAGGATGTCCTATCGCTCGGTGATAGGAGCAATAATCCGGATGAGAGACCTCGTTTGCTTGTTCGGGGTGTTTGGACTCCGGGAGCGTAATCATTTAATGTTTCATGACATGATCGAATATCTTCCTTGTCTTGTCTTGGGGAAACGAATATGCTCGACCCATCTTTTTCATTAGAGATGGATTCTGGCTGCACAATTCTTGATCGCGTGGCTTCTTAGACCCGTTTTGCCGCTGTCGAACGTTTTTTTCCGTTCTTTGGTTTTTTTTTGCCTCCGCGTCGGGTCTTCTGTATGATGGGCTGGCGACGAAAGGCATTGCGTCCAGGCTTTCTCGTAAATGGCCATTTCACGGTTGTGGTCATCCCGGGCCTTTTGACCCGCCCTTATTAGCTTGTCCATCTGTTCTTCAAACGACGGACTTGACACTTTTACGGCAAGATCTCGTTTTGGTTCAATCGCAGTGTCTTCTAACAGAGCATCTCCTTCTTCATCGAAGTCATATATAACGTAGCAGCCATGGAATCGCTCCCGTTTCTTGGATTGAACATATCCGAGCCCGATCGTTTCTATTTTCCCGTTAGGCAGTTTTTGCTGAGTTCCGGGGGCATTTCAGATCCTGTTGTAGAACCGAGCTTGTCGAGAAGTCTGTTTGAAGGGTACACCATGGTGCCTCAACAGCCTTTTAATCCTTCTGTGTAGTATCTGGGCAGACGGATGGGCTGGAGCCTGTCAAGTGCAAAATCGGCACCATGCCAGATTTCTTTCTCCACTTTAGTTTCCGCGGATTGATAAAAGAGGATCGCCTTTTTATCTTTCCTCCTGGGAGGGATGTAGAACGTCTGCAGTTCTTGCACACCATATGTATCAAGTGCGTCGAGCTCTTTGTAGTGCTGCCGTGGAACCACAGCGATTTGCAAATTCTGATCATCTCCAGCGAAGGCCTGTGCTGATGGACGGACCGATAGTACTGCGTTGATCTCATCTTCAGAGTCACTGCCAAAGACCAGAATAGGGGTAGACGGTCCTGGTTTGTTGCATTGGGGCAGTCCTGAATAGACCATTTCTTCCTCCTCCTCAGTATCGCTCCTAAAGATCGGAATAGTGGTGATAGCTTTCTGCTTATTCTCTGGTTTATGGCATCTTTCCGTGTCTTCAAAGTTCGGTAGGAAATACTTTGCATCTTCGTACTTTCGGACTTCATTAACAGAAAATGGGTTCAGCTCTCCAGTCACGGTATACTCGAGACCATCTTTGAAGTACTTCATACACTGATGTTGTGTAGAAAGGATGATGTTGTACTCATGTAACCAATACCTGCCGAGCAAAGCGTTGTAGCAGGTCTTGGCATCAATGACATGAAATTTGATGTCCGTGACGAGCAGCCCAAAGCGTAATGTCAGTATCACAGACCCGAGCATCCGTGATGACTGGGAGTCGAATCCGGAGATAGTGATTTTATCCCGAGCGAGGTATTGAACGCTCATGCAGATTTCTTTTAGCACTCACACATTTAGGAGGTTGACAGAGGACCCGTTGTCATCTAAGATTTTCCCTATCTTGCATGGCAGTATCCAGTGACATACAAGGGACGGTTATGCTCGCATGTTCCAAGGAGGAGATCTTCATCGCTAAAAATGATGTTAGCTGTGTGCACTTCTTCCAGCTCATCCTTCATCTTTTCTTCTGCAAGGAAGGCTTGAAATTGCTCGGGCTCTTGTAGTGCCTTGATCAACGAATCTCTCGTCTCTTTAGATAGCAGAAGGGCATCAAGAATGCTTAGCTGCGAGGGTATTTTCCTCAGGTGTGCTAGAACGTTGTAATCCACCTTGTTTTTCTTTGGCGGGTTCTTGGCTGCCAACTCCTCGACGACTCGATCATCGAGGGTGATATCCTCAGGGACTTTTTCCTTCCCCTTATCTTTTCTGTTCGATCCCTTGTTTGTGGATCCGAGATTCTTTTCGGGTAGTGTACGATTGCGCAGCTGAATGTTCTCGCAGGTCTTCGTCTCTTCTGCTTCAGTGATGGATTCCTTGAAGAGAGGGCTGAGGGCTATTTCTTCATCAGAATCGCTCCCGAAGGTGAGAACTTGCGATCCCTTGCTATCAACCATGTGACAGTTGTCGACAGTTCTTTTATGCTCATCGGTCGCGCTTCTTTGCTCTCGACGAGCTTTACACTTCAAGCGCTTGAAATGCTGTCGATGAGCAACGTATCCCTGCCACCAATTTTTAAAGGCCATGCATTCCTCGGTAGGGTACGCTATCCTCCGATAATATAAGCAGTAGTTTGGATGTGCATCTAGTCAGTCAGGGAACATATTTTCTGAAGTGTTTTCTTTGAAAGGTGGCAGCTTCATTCCTATGGATAAGGCTTTGGCAAACCGTTTCTTCGTCTTAAGCCTGCTTTTGTCTGGTTGGAGTGCTTCAACCCTTTCGTTCAGTTGCCGACGTTTGGCTTTTTCGAATATGGCCATTTCGCGCTCTTGATCATCCTTGCTCTTCTGACGGGCTTCGTTCAGCAACAGGCCGATCATCTCGTCAGACGGTTCCAAGGGTTTTGGCTTCAATCCTACCCACAGCTCTTTTATGCTATCTTCTAAGGCCGAGTGAGCTTCTTCGTCAGTTAACGCTGAATGAGAGACCGTGTGGCAACTTGCCACATAATCTTCAGATTCTTCTGACGAGTCATCTCCGTCGTTATTGTCGTTATCTCTGCTCTCAAGAATATTGTTGAGAAATTTTTGGAATGTGACCGGGTTCATGCCTTTTGGTTGTATTCCTCCAGTGTGTCAATATGTATTTGCAGGTCTGTGCGCTTGTCATTAGGCTTCACGGGCTTTTTGGTCTTCTTCTTCTTCTTTAAAGACTTTGACTGCTGGGCATGGGCGTTTTGACTATCGCTACCAATTCTTAGCGTCGGGCGCGGCTTCAGCATTCCCTCAATGACCTCGGGTTCCAGCTGACTTTTCCACCTAATCGCCGGGCATGTTTGGAGATCCTTCAGCATTCTTTTCGTTTTGGCTGAAAGAGTGACCTCCCATGGAGCTTCTTCTACGAAAGAGCACGATGCCCCTGGTGTATCCACCTTTTTAAGAGCGTGCGGCTGGGGCGGGCTTACTTTCCAATTCTCGGATAGTGCGAATTTGCCATGTTGGTATTGGTCCTCAATCCAGCCTTTAAAGACGAAGCAATTTTCGATTGGATGGCCTACTGCTCGGTGATAGGGGCAGTAATTGGGATTGTTGATATCACCGGGCTGCAATGGACGTTTTGGATCCGGCAAGGTTATGAGCCTGTTGCGCACTGGCAGCTTGAATAGTCTCCTCATTTTATCTCAGGAAAACGAATAAGGGCGCTTTAGCTTCTCGTTAAAGAATCGCTGTTTATCGTCTTGGCGATCAGCCGGTTTTGGACCACTCGGCTGCTGCTGAGCATTGGCGACGAAGGTCGCTTTCCCTTTTCCCTTTTCGTTTCGAGGCTCCATCTTCGAAGAAGACGGTCTATGACCCATCTGATCCATTTGGGCCAGCTTGTCAATCAAGGACTGGAAGGTAGTCGGCTTGAAAAACATCATGAACTGGGATATGGTCTCCTGCGGATCAAGAGTTCCCACAAACATGCCCACTGCAGGAGCTTCCTCTATGCGCTGTTCGCACTTCGACCATATATTTCGCCACCGTATCGCGTACTGAACCCATGTTTCGCCTGGCTTCACCCTAGCGTTAATTAGTGCGGTGATTGGGGTGCGCTCGCTAGCGCTTGCGAATCTCTGTGTAAACAGTAGCTCTATTTCTGCAGATGTCTTAACAGAGTCGTTCGGGAGTTCAGAGTACCATTCAAACGCCGTCTCCGACAAGCTGCCAACAAACTGGCAAATAAGCAGTTTGTCGTCACCCCCAGTATTACCGCACAAGGCCCTGAATTGAGCAACGTGCTGGTGTGGATTCCCCGTCCCCTTATATACATGGAATTTAGGGATCGTATATCCCGGCGGGTACTTTATTTGGTCATACTAACTCGGATAGGGTCATCCAGTCTTAACAATTTGGCTGGCCACTTCGCTCTCCTGATGGGCTTGTATCTGTTGAGCGATATAGTTATCCAGGGCGGCTTTGGAGATCGTCTCCTCTTTGGCTGCTGATTGAGCCGGAAGAGAGTTTGATGTCTCCCCTCTGTCATCTTCAAGGATAATCGGGGGGTCTTCAGCTGGAGAATTCGGCTGCATCATCATCCCGACCATATCTTGGAATAAAAGCGCCATTCGTTTTATGTTGGCCGCTTGTTCCGCGGCCTCTCTGTCTCTCTTCTCGAGGATTTTGCGGAGGAACTCAGCATCGGTTTCTTGTTCTTGACGCTGCTCTGACGATGTCTCCGGGCTTTCTTTTGGCCCAGTGAGTGCGGCCATCTGTGTTAGCATCTCCTGGAGTTTTTGCTGTTGTTGCTCCTAAGCCTTTGTCACTGATCTGGTGAGAGGTCGATGGCCCGTGGAAATACGGCTATCCTCTTTCTCGGATGCCATATAAACAGTGTGCACCACCAGGCCCCCAAACTTGGGTCGTTTAGGTTCAGTGCCCTTTAGATTCGTCACAGACACGGGGATTTTCTCCGGCCTTCTTCTTTTATGAGCAGTCGAAGTTGAAAGGCCATTGCAGCGGGAACCCAAGTAGACAACACCTTCTGTGGTATACCAGGGTGGTCCTTCTCTTGCCGAACTTTCATCTTCTTCGGTCGGCGGGAGTAGTCTTGGTTTATCACCGAGTCTTGGACCTGTCACCAGACCTTGTGAATTTTAGAGGACAGCCACTGAGGGGGCTGTTCTGGCTTTGTCTTTGTAGCATTCTCCACAGGTAGAGGAGATCTTTTCAGGACGGCGGTCAGAGAGTTCTTGCGGACCCACCTGAGCGGTTCAAAGCTGTTTTCAATTTGAACAGCAGCGTCGACTTCCACCGTTGGAGCCGGCGGGGTAAGTCCAGATGGGGAATTGTCCCTAGCTTTTCTCACTCAGCGCCAGTAGTGACGTCGAGCGTGTCGGACAGACGGGACCACATCTGCTGTTGGATGAGCTTCTTTATTCCCTCCACTTTGATGAGGGGCTGCTGTCGCCATTAGCCTATCGAAGACCGATGTCTGCTGAGAGGGGATGGCTAACCTGTCGAAGGCAGACTTCCGAGCAGGTGAAGCAGCCTTGGTGGCTTCGCCTGAAGCAGGAGTTGGAGCGGCCAGTCTTGTGAAGACCGACCCCTTAGCAGGAGAAACCGCTTTGACGACTTCAGGACCGGGAATGGCTGTTCGTTTTGGGATAACCCCTTCAGGTATCACGGGCTTCTTCACGACCGGGAATGACCGAGCATGTGAGGCGCCCGAGGTGAGAACTGTTCTCTGGATTTTATTCCTCTTTCATTTATAAGTGCTAAGCACTTGGTTCATCAAACAGTCACGTGCAGACACGTGAGGTGCCTTCAAAATGCGAGCGCCATCTTTGGAATTTTCTCCCTCTTTTATACACAACTGTTTGGGGATCATGTGGGAACACGTGAGGTGCCCCAAAAATGGGAGCTATCTTGGGTTTATTCCCTTTTTCCTTTTCTGAGTGCTAAGCACTATTGGGTCACTTGAGATCACGTGAGGCACTCTGAAGAATGAAAATTGCCTTTATTTTATTCTCCTTTTCTTTTTCTGAGTACTAAGCACTATCAAGGGATCACGTGAGGTCACTTGAGGCGCCTCAAATTGAGATCTATTTTAGGTTTACTGCCATTTTATCCTTTTGAAGATGCTAGTTCAGGGGTCATGTGGGAGCACGTGACCTGATATCAATTGTTCTCTTTTGGTTATTAAGGGGGGCTCACGTGGGCGTACGTGATCTGACATTTATCATGTTAGATGCCGATCTCTTTTACGTGCATGGAGAGTTAAATCTCTTGTTTAAGAATTAAATTCTTTTATAGGGTTAAACCCCAATTTTATTTAAAGGAATTAAATTCCTATGTGTTACGTTGAAAGAATTAAATTCTTTAAACTCAATTCTTCCCCTAAGTTTTGAATCTGCATGACAGATCTCCCCGATGAGAATTAAATTCTCAACTTGTGGGGAGATCTACTTCTGCAGATCTTCAACCAGAGGAAGAACTAAGTTCTTTTTATAAGAGTTAAACTCTTAGTTTGAGAATTAAATTCTCTTTTGTTTTATGGGAGCTTATGGGGTGATCTCCTTCCTTTTCTTACCTAGAGTTTCTTTCTTCTATGAAGAGATCTTCCTCTCTCTGGAGAATTAAATTCTCTTTTCTTTTTTGCTTTAAAGAGGGTTTTTCTCTCTCCTTCCGTCTCTCTTTTTTCTCCTTCTTGGCTCCTATTTATAGAAGAAAGAAAAGAATCAATTTGTTTAGAAAATCTCTCATTGAGAGATTTTGATTGATTTTATAATCAGCCAAAAAGATCTTAGATCAATCGGTGAATTTTATTCACTGTTGGATTTTTAATCCAAGGACTTCTGTTTTACAGAAGATATCTTGTTTGTTCTTAACAAGATTAGGAAGATATTTCCCTGTACAGAATTTTTCTGTAAATTGGTGATCTTTAATCACCATTGGATCTTTAATCCAACGGCACTCTGTTGTACAGAGCATAATCTTTCTTGTTTAGAAAGATCCAAGGAAATATTTTCCAAATAAAGCTTTTGATTCCTTTTAATTAGAATTTAATTCTATCGGCTCAGAAGGCTTAGGAGCCCATCACGTGTGGCACGTGATCTCACCAAATTAAGCATAAAGCCTTTTGATTTAATTCTATAGGTTCAGAAGGCTTAGGAGCCCATCACGTGTGACACGTGACCTCACCAAATTAAGCATAAAGCTTTTGATTTAATTCTATCGGTTCAGAAGGCTTAGGAGCCCATCACGTGTAGCACGTGCCCTCACCAACTAAGCCCACCAAAGAGCGTCACGTTTCATCACGTTGGTTTTTTCTTTGGCCAATTATTTGTTTTAGTAAAGCGACTATATACTTTGTATATAGGGGTCACGTGTCTGCACGTGAGGCGCAGTGCCTATCACGTATGGGCACGTGATGCTTCATTGGGGGTTTTCCCGTTGCTTTTTATTTATTATTTAATTTTTATCAGTGAACACACTCGTTTCGGAGTTTCTAGTTTATGGACTCATTTCGGAGTCTATAGTTTATTCACTTGTTTCGGTGTTTGTCTAGTTTACCTCCCTTGGGTTTACAGGCAAACTTATCCTATCATTATATATAGATAACCCCTGCTCTTTGCGACAGAGGTCCATTAGGTTTTATGATACTAGGGCTTTAGTCCGTGGTATCGTCGCGTTGGCTGATGTATTCCTCGATATGCAGTCTTTAAGCTGTTGTTCGAGTAGCCCCACGATTGTCGTGTCTCTGATCCCTTCGGAGGCTGGATAAGACGTCTTCAAGTAATCTCCTTAGGCTATATGACCGTCGGAAGAGCAAGCGTTAGGAATTTTCTATTTCGCTTTTTTACTTGAGGATAGGCTCAGTTTGGAGCCCCGATGAGTCATAACCACTCCGCGCTGGTGTGGGATGATCTTCGATGGTCTCTTAGGTTTTATATGACTTGCCGTCGAGAACCTGAAGCTAGAAATATGACGTTGCTTCGATTTGATTTGGCTATTTGGAACCTTTGTTGACATTGCATCTGCTGTAATGAGAAGAATGTCGAGCTGGAGCTGGGATTTTGCCATCACTCCTTTTTGTTTTGGCTATTTCAGCCTTTGTTGACGTTATGTATGCATCCTGCTGGAATGAGAAGGTACGCCGTGCTTGTCTCTAGGTTGTATATGAACCGTCAAAACATAGAGCTAGGAATTTTCCATGGCTCCGCTTTGTTTCGACTCTTGGGCCTTTTTCTTGACGTTGCGTCTACATCCTGCTGGAATGAGAAGGTACGCCGGGGTTGTCTCTAGGTTGTATATGAATCGTCAAGACTTGGAGCTAGGAATTTTCCATGGCTCCAGTTTGTTTTGACTCTTGGGCCTTTTGTTGACGTTGCGTCTACATCCTGTTGGAATGAGAAGGTACGCTGAACTGATCTCTAGATTATGGATGTTGTCGTCGAGATCTGGCTCTCCCTTTGACGGAGCCTGGTGGGAAAATATGGTTCCCTTTTTTTTCATTTGTGCCCATGGATTGCATACAGGAGTCAGTGTAGACTCACCTGCAGGGCAGAGGAAATTTTATTTTATTTATTTCCGCGATACTCTACCTTTTCAGCTTTTCATATCGCGAAAGTCGCGATTACCCAATCATTTCGGTTATTTATCGCGGTGCCCAATCATTTCGGCTATTTTTATATTTTTACTCGCTGTTTTTTATTGCGAGTTGCCCAAACATTTCAGCTGTTACATATGCATATTTTTTTCTCGCTGATTTTTATTGCGAGTTGCCCCATCATTTTGGCTATTTTATATGCATTTTTTGCTCGCTGATTTTTTGTTCCGAGTATGAAACTTAAGATCTGATACCAATCTTGGCATCAGCATCGCTGCGACTGGAATATTGCCAGGAGCGAATCATCATTTGCCTTGACACCTGTTTAGGCATCAGCATCCTTACCACTGGAATATTGCCAGGAGCGAATCATCATTTGCCTTTGTCGATTTGAACAAAGATGGCTTAGTAAACAGGGTTAAGATCCTATCAACGAGGGCTTTTTGACTCTATGAACCGTAAGGGTCTCACAAAATTATTTCTCCCTACAAGTCGTGAGGATCTCGTAGGTGTAGGTTCTCCCTAGAAGTCGTGAGGACTCTTAAGTGGTATTTTCTCTTGCAAGTTGTAAGAATCTTACAAGAGTGTTTTTTCCTTATAAGTCGAGAGTACTTACAAGTGTCGTTCACCATATGGGAACATTTCTCACCATTGGAGAAACTTGGTGGGGGAGTATTTATTCGTGTCCGTGGATTGTATACAAGAGTCAATATTGGACCACTTATAGGGCAACTTGGAGGATACGATGGCTTAAGAACAGGTTTAAGTGCATGGGTTTAAGGCTATTGAATCCTATGAGCCGTGAGGGTCTCATAGGGGGAGTTCTCCTTAAGAGTCGAGAGGATCTTGTAAGCGAAAATTTTACGAGATTACGCCCTTTCGGGTTTTCACAAATTCGCCGGTAGCCCTGCTGTTTTTACTCATGGCGCCCTTTCGGGTTTTCATCCGTGCCCATTTTGCTTGTAGACTTACCGTTTATTTATTTTTTTAACGAGATTGCGCCCTTCCAGGTTTTCACAAACTCGCCGGTAACTCTGCTGTTTTTACTCACGGCGCCCTTTTGGGTTTTCATCCGTGCCCATTTTGCTTGTGGACATACCCTTTTTTTATCATCGGTTTGCCAATATGACTTGAGTTGCAATCTTCGCCGTTTGAGCTTTGATTGCAGTATAGATCTTAAGAGAGGATATCGCCGTATTTGGGGCGATGCACCATGTTTGAGGCGGCGCCCTAATTTAAGGACATTCCGGTCTATTGTTAGTTTAGGTTTATCTCGGTCCATTGTTACTATTTTCGAGGCAACAGATCTTCTGGATACTACTTTCAGGGTTCTAACTCAGGAAGATAGCGAGCGGACATGGGCGTCGTCATCTATCATTGACCTGAGTCGTAACCCGTTAGGCGTAGTATTTTTTGAGGAATCGGCCATTTATTGGCCGGAAGGGTCTTTCGCCATGCATATCCATGAGCAGGTAGGCCCCATCTTGGTAGACCTTGTCTATGATGTACGGGCCCTCATAGTTCGGCTCGAATTTCTCCCATTTTGCACGGTTGGGAATCATAGATCGTTTGACAACTAGCACGAGCTCGCCTTGGCGGAATGTTCTCGACCTAGTCAGTCTTTCATATGAGCGCGTCATCCTTGCCTTATAAGCTTATAGGTTTTGCTGCGCCATGAGACGAGTTTCATCGAGGACGTCGAGCTCCTTAAGCCGAAGATGGGCATTTTCTTCATCTGTCAGCTCGTATCGAACTGCTACCCGTAAAGAAGGGAGTTCTATTTTCAAAGGAAGGACTACTTTTGTGCCGAATACCAACGCATATGGTGTTGTATTCGTAGCCGTTTTGAACGTCATTCGGTATGCCTAGAGAGCTTCGTGCAATCTCTCGCGCCAGTTCTTTTTGTTTCTCGACACCATTTTCTTTATAATTTTCGTCAGGGTCTTGTTGAAAGCTTCAGCTAGACCGTTGGCACGAGAATTGTAGACTGAAGAGTATCTCCAATATATTTTATGTTGTTCTGCGAAGCGGCTGATTTTATGGCCCCTGTAGGCTGGCCCATTATTCAAGATTATCCGTCGCGGAGTGCCAAACCGGTAGATGGCATGTGTCCTGAAGAAATGGAGGATATTCTCCGTTTTCACTTCCCTTAGCGGTACTGCTTCTCCCCACATCGAAAAGTAATCGGTCGTTACTATTATGAACCGATGTCCTTTGGATGGCGCTGGTTCAATGGGGTCAATTATGTCGATTCCCTACATTTCGAACGGCCAGCTAGCTATGGTTGGGTGTAGTGGATTTGGATGTTGGTGAATGAAGTCCCCATGAATTTAGCACGAGTGACATTGCTTCGCATATTTGAGGCAGTCCTGAATCATCGTGGGCCAATAATATCAAATCCTTTTGATCTTCAGCTTCATCTTTGGCCCGGCTTGATGAGAACCGTAGAGTCCGTCGTGATTTTCTTGAACGACTCTCCTTGCTTCTCCTGGCCCCAAGCACCTTAGCCACAAACCGTCAAGCGATCTCTTGTATATAGTATCATTGACAAAAGTGAAAGACAGAGTCCGTTTCATGAGCTGATGTCTTGATGACGCGTTTTCGGACGTTCGATGGGATTTGAAGTAGTCTATGAAGACTTCCCTCCAATCCTTGACCTTTTCTTCGTCTTCTATTTGGAGGACTGCTTGTTTGATCATTTCCTTTTCTTCGGATGACTCTGTTAAGCCCTCTGAAGGTATCCCTGCGAGCGCGAGAACCCAGCGGCTTTGCATGATGATCTTTACGTCATTGAGGTCTTCGTCGGCCAATTCTTTAGCCAATCTAGCCAATGCATCAGCTTTGCTGTTTTCCGCACGCGGTATACTCTCCAAGATGTAGGAGGGGATTTATGTCAGCAGTTGCCGCACTCTTTCACCATACCTGATCAGTTCTGACTTGCATGTTTGATAGTCGCCATTTACTTGGCAGACAATGTGCCGGGAATCTCCATATATGAGGAGGTCTTTGATCCTATATCAATAGCGATCTCGAGAGCTGTTATCAAAGCTTCATATTCAGCTTCGTTGTTAGTTCTTGGCTCCGTCAGGGAGAAAGCGTAACGCAATATCCCTCCTTGCGGGGTCACGAAGATGAGTCCTACCCCAGCTTTGATTATGGGGATGTTATGCTTCCACTTCATCATGGAAGATGCTCCATCAAAGTAGAGTTCCCATCGGGCACCATTCTCTTCTTCCTTTGTGTCGAACGCATATTCATCCAGTAACTCACAATTTAAGGGGGAGTCGACGGGTATCGGATGCTCGGCGAGAAACTCGGTGATGGCCTGGCCCTTCACTTCTTTGAGAGGTCGATGCGTTATCGAGAATTCCATCAAGAGGAGGGCCTATTTGGCGAGCCTTCCCGTTAGTATGGCCTTAGACATTAAATATTTGAAAGTATCCACCTTTGATATAAGATAGACCACATGTGCCAAGGCGTAGTGTCTGAGCTTTATTATCGCGAAAATAAGTGCCAGACAATGCTTTTCGATAGGGGGTAGTTGTTTTTTGCCCCCAGGAGAACTCGACTCAAATAGTACAGTGCTTTCTCCTTTCCTTGGTCATTCTCCTGTGCCCATAGCTCACCGAGAGAACCTTCAAGGGCCGTTGTATATAGGATAAGTGGTTTTCCCTTAACCGGAATGGTCAACACTGGCGGATTTTGTAGGTATTGCTTAATTTCGTCCAGTGCATTTTGGCACTTATGATCCAAGACGAACGGGGTCCCCTTCTTCATTAGATGACTGTAGGGACGGTATTTTCCGAAGAGATTGGCTATGAAACGTCCGGATATACGCGAGCTTTCCTTAGAGAGACCACAGTTGTTTGAGAGTTCTCGGTGGGGGCATTTTCGTAATCGCCTTGATCATTGATGAGTCTATTTCGATACCTCGGTGTCGTATGATGAATCCTAGTAAATTGCCCGAAGAGAATCCAAACGCACATTTTAAAGGATTCATCTTCAGATTGTATTTCCGAAGATATTGGAACACAATGTTCAAATGTTCCCAGTGTTCCCTGTACGATTTGCTTTTCTACTGTCACCCCCCGCTTCCCAAAGTACGCTAAAGTGGGCACGTGACATAGCCAACCATGCTACCTGTGGATAGGAAAAATCCTTCCACAGTCACATTACGGCTGTGGAGATATCAAGAACAGGAAAGTAAACTAACTACCTAGTACATGTCCATAAGCCAGAGTAAAAGAATCAAGAGATAACAATATGCGGAAGCCAAAAGATACAATAAATGAAATACCTGGAGTGAAACTACATACCGACAGGAACCTCACCGCTCGTCTAACAGTGGCAAAACTCCTAATCAGTCTGCAGCAAGGTAGAAGAATCTGGGCCATGCAAAACCCAGACGTCAGCGCGTCAAGTCATCAAGTAATAACATAGTAAACAGGCAATGCGAATATAAACATGAATAAAGCAAGGGTAACAATAATATAAATCAGAGCAGTACAGGGTAGTGTGCAGTGGGTAAACTGGATTGTTCTATCAGGTTCTCTGTTCTAAAGTCTTTGAAACCAAATTGATGAATCATCGATGTAACTCAATAGTATCCCGTACATACCCGGGACCACGGCCACAATATTCTCGGCTGCAGCCGAGACATGCCGCTAGGCACAAAACAGGAATGTGTACACTCGATAGTATCCCGTACATACCCGGGACCACGGCCACAATATTCTCGGCTGAAACTGAGACATGCCGCTAGGCACAAAACAGGAATGTGTACACTCAATACAGGTAGTGAACTGTCGAGTTACAAGTCAGATTTCACCTTTGATTTCCCCATACCCCCAAGTTATATGTGTATGTCAAGTCAGGTATCCAGTAATCAAGAAACTAATGCCAACACAGGATCAGGTAAACAGGTTTGTCTGGATAGACAACAGGAACGGTCCATGAGGACTACATGTTATGTTTGTTGGCATTAGACACAAGATCAGGTAATAGGTAAAGCCATAGTACATCAGGTCAAGCCAGGTAATGTATAAAGGTGTCATGTCATGTCAAGGGTGTACGGTACCATGTCATGTCAAGTAGGAAGTGTAACAGGTCATGTCAGGAAGCACAAGATGTCATGTGGGTGCTCATAATCAAACTAACATAAGCATGTGTATAAATAAACAAGCATGAGTACTATCAGAACAATAAACTGGAACATGTAATATGATATGCAAATAGTTATAATTTCAAGGATATGGATGCACAGTTATCGATTAGGGTTACATTTATAGTTCCAATATTAATTAGGATTTAATTTATTAAACATGGAGTGTTAATATCACATTATTATGTAGTAATGTGATCTATGGATGCAATTATATGTATCTTAGATGCGATGGATGCAAACGGGTATCCGAAAAGTTATAAAACTATAAAATGGTAATGTGGGATGTACAACTAAGCAATATGTGATATAATAATATTAATATGGATAGTATATTCAAAGCGATTAATAACTATAAAAGCGGTATTGATTAACCATGCACAAGAAAGTTCCGTTCAGAAATTCGGCGTCACCCTAATTTGTAAAATAGCTTAAAAATAACAAACGTTCTCCAAAAGGGACGTGTCTTATACCAAAACAAAGATAATTCAATAAGGTTTTCAGTTTTATAAGTATAAGCATCTCAGGTTATCCCTACAAAAAGTTATGAACATTCGAAGTTGAAAGTTTGCTGCTGGAATTTCCCTGGACAGCAGTTTGGAGACATTTTCATTTGCATTTTACGTTATTTAAACAATTTATTTTGCAAGTAAATATTTTATAGAGTTATAGTATTCTGAGTTATCTTTGTAACAAACTAAAGAACGTATACTAATGATTTTTCTATGATTTATAATGAATTTTATAAGGTAAGGTGTACAGTAAATTTCAGATTTGTCGTATCCGCTTTTTCAACGACGTTTCATGTGTAAACTATAATATTTTCAAATATATAATATTATAAAATACAGATTATAAACTAATTAAAGATAATAATAAGAAATATTACGACGATATATATTTTAATTGATGTGGATGCAGTATAATGTAATCTAGTATGTCACAAGATAAGTTTTCATGATCTAGATTTAATATGATATAAACGGATGCAAACGGAAAATCGAAACGTTATAAAATTAAACATGGGGCACTAGATTTAAACTATAGGTATGATATTTATTTAAATAGATATAAAATGAATTATATAGCATGTAGCAAGATTAACTTGCCTCGATGGGTCGCGAATCGGGAAAACGGAACGTTAACCGTCGGCGGGGAAAACTCAAGACGGGCGCACGGTTCACGGAATGAACCCAAACGACGAACAAAGGAACCACACGGGTCGGGGTACCTCGTTGGAACGTCGTGAAGCATCACCGGCACGACGGAATTCCGGCAACAAAAGAACAGTTAAAAAAAATGAGAAACGAGACATGAAGCAAGAAGAGAAAGAATGATAAAGAGAAGTACGAGAGAATATATGAGAGAAAGAGAGAGAAAGTGGAGAGATAGAGAGAGAGAGAGAGGGAGAGAAGAGGGAGAGAAGAGGGAGAGAGAGAAAGTGGAGAGATAGAGAGAGAGAGAAGTGGGGCCCACGGGGTTAAAGGGTAGGTTGCGATTGGCTGAGAGAATAAATTGAGAAGGATATAAAAGATTGTAAAAATATTATATGGTTAACTAAATTATATATGATGGTTTAAATATATTAAAATCTGGGATTTTGGCGCAAAGTAAAACATTTCCAAATCACGCCCGGGTCGGGTCCAAAAATTTGAAATTGAAATAATAGAATTTTAGGTGGGATCCAAAATTTAAAATGAAGTGTTTTATGATCAAAAAGCATACCCCCAAAACGGACACACGTACGTGCACGTAGCCGTCCAAACTCGCCCGTTTCACTGAACGGGACGAGAACACTATGCACGGACGCTACAACCGGGTTAGGGGTGTCAAGCAGGCCAAGATGAATATTTTTAATTTTATTTTAGATGCCAAAAATTGTTATATGCAGAAATTAATTTCCGGGTAGAATTTACAATAATTAACCATCAAGCAAGATAAATAAAATAAGTGCCACACTACGTTCGAACGGTAACTGAAATTAGTAGCATTGGGCTCGGGTGTTATATTATACCCAACTACAAAAAGAATTTCGTCCTCGAAATTCCAAGAATACAAAGATAGATAACTACAAGAAAAGGTGAGGAAACTTCTGCCGGATTTCATCTTCTCGTTCCCAAGTGGACTCTCCATGCGAGTGATTACCCCAAGAAATAAGCACAAGAGGGATTACCTTGTTCTTAAGAACCTTTTCCCTTCGATCCACGATTCCAATCGGTCGCTCCTCAAAAGTCAAGTCTTCTCGTACTGTTAGCTCCGAATGATCCAATACGTGTGTTTCATCTCGAACATACCTACGGAGTTGAGATACCTGAAACATATCGTGCACATTCGCCAAGGACTGCGGTAACGCCAAACGATACGCTACCTCACCAACACGCTCCAAGATCTCAAAGGGTCCAACGAATCGAGGACTAAGCTTTCCTCGACTTCCAAAACGAATCACCCCTCTAGTCGGTGATATCTTCAAGAATACCAAATCACCCACGGCGAATTCTAGAAGTCTTCTTGACGTATCTGCCCAATTCTTCTGTCGGTCCTGTGCTGCCTTCATATGATTTCTGATAAGGTTAACCTTCTCAACTGTCTGCACAACCAAATCTGGTCCCAATAATCTTCGTTCACCGACATCGTCCCAAAAAACAGGTGAACGGCATTTACGACCATACAAAGCTTCAAATGGAGCCATCTGAATAGTTGCTTGAAAACTGTTGTTGTAAGACAATTCCACCAAAAGTATATGATCCTCCCAAGACCCCTTGAAGTCCAACCTGCATGCTCTCAACGTATCCTCAAGAGTTTGGATCGTTCTCTCCGACTGACCATCAGTTTGAGGATGATAAGCTGTGCTAAACTTCAATCGAGTCCCCAAACTTTCCTGTAGACTCCGCCAAAAGTGTGATAAGAACCGAGTGTCCCGATCGGACACGATGCTCACCGGTACTCTATGCAATCTTACAATCTCTTGCATGTACCGCTCTGCCAAAGTCTCTGTTGATTGACCAACCCGAAAAGGAATAAAATGAGCTGCCTTGGTCAATCGGTCAATAATCACCCATATAGCATGGTTGCCTTTTGGACTTCGCGGTAAAGCCGTCACGAAATCCATGGTTATATGTTCCCACTTCCACTGAGGAATCGGAAGTGGTTGCAATAAACCAGCAACCCTTTGATGTTCAGCCTTAACTTGCTGACACACCAAGCACTTTGCCACAAAGCGAGCAATCTCCCGTTTCATGCCTTCCCACCAGAAATGTTGTCGAATATCTCGGTACATATTTGTGACTCTTGGATGTACAGAATAAGCTGAACTGTGTGTCTCCTTCATAAGCTCTTCACGAATATCTCCCTTTGGCACACACAAACGGGTACCAAACCTCAACGAACCATCTTCGGGGATTAATAAATCTGTTCGTAGTCCGGCTTCAACCTGTCCTCGAAACTTTTGCAGTCTGCGATTGTGCTGCTTTAATATTCTCGATCAATGATGACTGTACCTGCAGCTGCATCAACTGTCCCGTAGAATGAGATAGCACAACCTCCAAGTCAAATCTTCGAAAATCTTCAACGATCTCCTTCTGCGTAGTTAACACCTGAATTGCTGGTAACCGACTAAGCGCATCCGGCACGACGTTAACCTTCCCCGGATAGTACTTAAGATCAAGATTGTAGTCAGCCATCAGCTCCAACCATCTACGCTGCCTCATATTAAGCTCCTTCTGTGTGAACACATACTTCAAGCTCTTATGATCAGTAAAAAAACTTCGACCCTTTCGCCCAGAAGGTAGTGTCTCCAAACCTTCAAAGCGAAAGTCACAGCCGCAAGTTCCAAGTCATGAGTTGGGTAATTCTTCTCATGGGTCTTCAACTGTCTCGATGCGTATGCTACAACCTTCCCATGCTGCATCAAAACACATCCCAATCCTTTCCCAGATGCGTCTCTGTGAATCACCAATCCTCCGGAATTGTCTGGCACGGTCAGAATAGGGGCGGTTATTAACTTCTGCTTCAACGTCTCGAAAGCTAACGCACACTTATCCGTCTGTACAAAAGGTACCTCCTTGCGCGTAAGCTTGGTTAACGTCTCCTCCAGACGAGCAAAGTTCTCCACAAATCTTCTGTAATACCCGGCGAGTCCAAGAAAGCTTCTTATCTCCGCAACATTCTTTGGAATCGGCCAATCACGAACTGCTGCAATCTTTTCTGGATCGACGGCAATTCCATCGCCAGACACAACATGCCCCAAAACTTTACTTCCTCCAGCCAAAACTCGCACTTGCTCATCTTCGCATATAACTTCTCCTGTCTCAACGTCCGCAGTGCGATCTTCAAATGCTCAGAATGTTCCTCAAAACTCTTCGAATAAACCAGAATATCGTCAATAAAAAAAACCACGATAAACTGGTCCAAGAACGGTGAAAAGATTCGGTTCATCAAGTCCCTGAATACTGCCGGCGCATTCGTTACTTCGAAAGGCATCACTAAGTACTCGTAATGTCCATACCGAGTTCGGAACGCCGTCTTGCAAATATCTTCTGTTTTCACTCGGACCTGATGATATCCGGATCGCAAATCCAGCTTCGAGAATACCCTCGCGCCACTAAGCTGCTCGAAAAGTTCGCCAATGCGAGGGATCGGGTACTTGTTCTTAATAGTCACCCTGTTTAATTCTCGATAGTCGATGCACATCCTTCTTGTTCCATCCTTCTTCTTTACTAGAAGAACTGGAGCTCCCCAAGACGAGTTACTGCTTCGAATCCAACCTTTCTCAAGCAATTCTGCAACCTGTTTCTTGACTTCTTCCAATTCTACTGGCGCCATTGGATAATACGCTTCGGATACTGGCGCTGCCCCAGGAATAAGATCAATTGCGAACTCCACGTCTCGCTTTGGCGGTAAACCCTATATATCTTCAAACACGTCCATAAAATCACGAACAACAGCCGGCTCTTCACTTTCATCACTTCCATTGATGCAAGAATATTATTTGTCGGCCTAGCCCTAAACTCGACTAGCCCGACAGAAAAACTCCCCTTCATCCCAGATAAACTCTGCTGCTCTCGGCTGCCGCAAGTACTTGTGAGAAAGTGGTCAAACCCAGGGAGACAATCTGCCTCTGGATGTCCACGTCCAGGCTGCGCATGAACCTCCGTGCCCTGTCTGCATCGTTGGCAACTAAAGGTCCAGCGAAACTACTGAGTCTCGTCCATTCTGCTGCATGCACATCTACGGGTGCTCCCTTCTGCTTTAGTCCGATGAACTTCTCTTCCATTTCCTCCCGTGCAGTCCGCGGGAAGAACTTCTCCAGGAAACTCTTCGAAAAATCCGCCCACTTTATCGGCTTGGGCAAACGGTTCTCTTCTACAAGCCACCATTCTCGGGCGTAATCCACTAACTGAATGCGTACCACATCAACTCTTTCTCATCTGGAATCTGTGCCGCAATAAGCAAATTTTCTGTGCCAACTAGCCACTGCTCTGTTGGTAACAGCTCCTCCAATCCAGTAAATGTATACGGACCCAAACGTCTGAAATCTGCTACTGTCCCTACTCGGTCAACTGGCTTAGCTCCAACATTATTCACAGACTGCTGAACGATCTGCAAATCTTCCTGAAACGAGTCTGCTTGCTGCTGGATCAGCTCGGTCTGTTTCTTTTGATTCTCCAGCATTCCCCTTATCACTCCAAGCATGGTCGCTTCGTCCACACGCCTTGGTACGTCTTCAAATTCTTACCGGCCATATTCCTGAACTCAAAACACCCAACATTAGCATGATGATAGATTCTGAATATAGATCAAGGCTAGAACTCCAAGATACTTAAATAGAGTGCCGTATTGTAACTATGCCGTGGTATCATAGCCACAATTATATAACTCTACCCAAGTCGCCTAAGTCCTAGAGATAACAAGGAATCAGGTTTCAAGTCGATATGCAAAGAAAGTTTGCACATCGTAAAAGATATAATCAGGAAGAATGTGATTCAAGAATGGTAAACGGTAAGGTGGCAGGACATGTTTCCTAAACACGGGTATTCTGATTCGTGTATTGGATACAACACCCAACTACAAAAGAATCAACCCGACTATCCTATGGCTCTGATACCAAAAGAACCATGTCACGCCCCGCTTCCCAAAGCACGTTAAAGTGGGCACGTGACATAGCCAACCATGCTACCTGTGGATAGGAAAAATCCTTCCACAGTCACATTACGGCTATGGAGATATCAAGAACAGGAAAGTAAACTAACTACCTAGTACATGTCCATAAGCCAGAGTAAAAGAATCAAGAGATAACAATATGCGGAAGCCAAAAGATACAATAAATGAAACACCTGGAGTGAAACTACGTACCGACAGGAACCTCACCGCTCGTCTAACAGCGGCAAAACTCCTAATCAGTCTGCAGCAAGGTAGAAGAATCTGGGCCATGCAAAACCCAGACGTCAGCACGTCAAGTCATCAAGTAATAGCATAGTGAACAGGCAATGCGAATATAAACATGAATAAAGCAAGGGTAACAATAATATAAATCAGAGCAGTACAGGGTAGTATGCAGAGGGTAAACTGGATTGTTCTATCAGGTTCTCTGTTCTAAAGTCTTTGAAACCAAATTGATGAATCATCGATGTAACTCAATAGTATCCCGTACATACCCGGGACCACGGCCACAATATTCTCGGCTGCAGCCGAGACATGCCGCTAGGCACAAAACAGGAATGTGTACACTCGATAGTATCCCGTACATACCCGGGACCACGGCCACAATATTCTCGGCTGAAACCGAGACATGCCGCTAGGCACAAAACAGGAATGTGTACACTCAATACAGGTAGTGAACTGTCGAGTTACAAGTCAGATTTCACCTTTGATTTCCCCATACCCCCAACTTATATGTGTATGTCAAGTCAGATATCCAGTAATCAAGAAACTAATGCCAACACAAGATCAGGTAAACAGATTTGTCTGGATAGACAACAGGAACGGTCCATGAGGACTACATGTTATGTTTGTTGGCATTAGACACAAGATCAGGTAACAGGTAAAACCATGGTACATCAGGTCAAGCCAGGTAATGTATAAAGGTGTCATGTCATGTCAAGGGTGTACGGTACCATGTCATGTCAAGTAGGAAGTGTAACAGGTCATGTCAGGAAGCACAAGATGTCACGTGGGTGCTCATAATCAAACTAATATAAGCATGTGTATAAATAAACAAGCATGAGTACTATCAGAACAATAAACTGGAACATGTAATATGATATGCAAATAGATATAATTTCAAGGATATGGATGTACAGTTATCGATTAGGGTTACATTTATAGTTCCAATATTAATTAGGATACAATTTATTAAACATGGAGTGTTAATATCACATTATTATGTAGTAATATGATCTATGGATGCAATTATATGTATCTTAGATGCGATGGATGCAAACGGGTATCCGAAAAGTTATAAAACTATAAAATGGTAATGTGGGATGTACAACTAAGCAATATGTGATATAAATATTGATATAATAATATTAATATGGATAGCATATTCAAAGCGATTAATAACTATAAAAGTGGTATTGATTAACCATGCACAAGAAAGTTCCGTTCAGAAATTCAGCGTCACCCTAATTTGTAAAATAGCTTAAAAATAACAAACGTTCTCCAAAAAGGACGTGTCTTATACCAAAACAAAGATAATTCAATAAGGTTTTCAGTTTTATAAGTATAAGCATCTCAGGTTTTCCCTACAAAAAGTTATGAACATTCGACGTTGAAAGTTTGCTGCTGGAATTTTCCTGGACAGCAGTTTGGAGACATTTTCATTTGCATTTTACGTTATTTAAACAATTTATTTTGCAAGTAAATATTTCATAGAGTTATAGTATTCTGAGTTAGCTTCGTAACGAACTAAAGAACGTATACTAATGATTTTTCTATGATTTATAATGAATTTTATAAGGTAAGGTGTACAGTAAATTTCAGATTTGTCGTATCCGCTTTTTCAACGACGTTTCATGTGTAAACTATAATATTTTCAAATATATAATATTATAAAATACAGATTATAAACTAATTAAAGATAATAATAAGAAATATTACGACGATATATATTTTAATTGATGTGGATGCAGTATAATGTAATCTAGTATGTCACAAGATAAGTTTTCATGATCTAGATTTAATATGATATAAACGGATGCAAACGGAACATCGAAACGTTATAAAATTAAACATGGGGCACTAGATTTAAACTATAGGTATGGTATTTATTTAAATAGGTATAAAATGAATTATATAGCATGTAACAAGATTAACTTGCCTCGATGGGTCGCGAATCGGGAAAATGGAACGTTAACCGTCGGCGGGGAAAACTCGCGACGGGCGCACGGTTAATGGAATGAACCCAAACGACGAACAAAGGAACCACACGGGTCGGGGTACCTCGCTGGAACGTTGTGAAGCGTCACCGGCATGACGGAATTCCGGCAACAAAAGAACAGTTAAAAAAAATGATAAACGAGACATGAAGCAAGAAGAGAAAGAATGATAAAGAGAAATACGGGAGAATATATGAGAGAGAGAGAGCGATAGGGAGAGAAAGTGGAGAGATAGAGAGAGAAGTGGGGCCCACGGGGTTAAAGGGGAGGTTGCGATTGGCTGAGAGAATAAATTGAGAAGGATATAAAAGATTGTAAAAATATTATATGGTTAACTAAATAATATATGATGGTTTAAATATATTAAAATTTGGGATTTTGGCGCAAAGTAAAACATTTCCAAATCGCGCCCGGGTCGGGTCCAAAAATTTGAAATTGAAATAATAGAATTTTAGGCGGGATCCAAAATTTAAAATGAAGTGTTTTATGATCAAAAAGCATACCCCCAAAACGGACACACGTACGTGCACGTAGCCGTCCAAACTCGCCCGTTTCACTGAACGGGACGAGAACACGATGCACAGACGCTACAACAGGGTTAGGGGTGTCAAGCATGCCAAGATGAATATTTTTAATTTTATTTTAGATGCCAAAAATTGTTATATGCAGAAATTAATTTCCGGATAGAATTTACAATAATTAACCATCAAGCAAGAGAAATGAAATAAGTGACACACTACGTTCGAACGGTAACTGAAATTAGTAGCATTGGGCTGGGTTTTACATCTACACAAGGTCGTCAATATAGCATTCGACAATCTTATGTATGAGGTCATCGAAGATCTTCGTCATGGCCCTCTGATAGGTAGCGCCAGCGTTCTTCAGACCGAAAGGCATTACCCTGTAGCAGAATATGCCCGACGGAGTCTGGAAGGCGATATGCTTTTGGTCTTCAGGATGCATTTTTATTTGGTTATATCCTGAAGATCCATTTATGAAGGAGAAGACCTCACGGGTAGATGTGTTATCTATCATCAGCTCGGTAACTGGTACTGGGAAATCATCTTTTGGGCAAGCTTTGTTGAGGTCCCGAAAGTCTACGCAGATGCGCACCGTCCCATTTTTCTTCATTACTGAAACAATGTTGGCAATTCAGTCGAGATATTGAACTTCTTAGATGAAACCGGAGTCAATTAGTTTCTTAACCTTGGCGTTGATACTCATCTCGAGTTCGAGCCGCATTCTTCTTGGTGCTTGCTTGACTGGCTTGACGTTCGGTGATATAGCCAGTTTATGTACTGCTACTTTTGGATCTAATCTCAGCATCTCGGAATAGTTCCATGCGAAACAGTCTTTATATTGCATGAGCACTCTTTTTAACGTGGCTACCTGTTTTCTAGATAGCAGCTCACTGACGAACGTTGGCCTCGGATCGTTTTCCGTCCCTAAGTCAATTTTCCTTAGGTTGTCCGCCGTGGTGTGTATCCTGTCTTCCAGCTCTTTTGGTGCCGGTGGAAATTCTGAGATCACATCATCCTCATCTTCATTTGCGAAGCACCTGAAGGGGTTATCTACCGTCTCATGCTCTCCCTCCTTTGAGAGTGTTATCATGTGGCAAGTACGAGTTCGCTTCCATTCTTGGTGTTGAGCCGGTCATGTCCTCACGGTATAGGTCCTCTTTGGCTCATGCTTTTGTGGTGGGGTCACCCTCCAGCTGTCGGACAAAGCGAACCTGCCCTGTTGATATTGGTCTTCAACCCGGTCTTTAAAGGTGAAGCAGTCTTCGAGGGGATATCTTATTGCTCGATGATAGGAGCAATAATCTGGGTGATGGTCCTCATTTATCTGTTCGGGGTACCGAGGCTCCGGGAGCGTCATCATTTGATGCTTCATGACAAAGTTGAATATTTTCCTTGTCTTGAGGGAAAGAGTACTCCCGACCCATCTTCTTCATAAAAGACAGGTTCCAGCTGACTTTTTCTTTGATTGCGTGACTTCTTGGATCCACTTGGCTGTTTTCGAGCGTTGTTTGCTTCCTTTGCCTTGTTTTTGCCTCTATTTCAGGATTTTCCTTCGAGACGAGAACGTACAGCTGGCTGAGGATGAAGGGTATTGTAGTCTTCTTTCTCCGTTGACTGTTGGTTGAGGCGTTGCGTCCTGGACTTTTCATAGATAGCCATTTCACGGCTGCGGTCATCTCGGATCTTTTGACAAGCTTCTTGTATTAGCCTGTCAACTTGTTCTCCGAACGTTGAATTCGACATTCTTATAGTAGGATTTTGCTCTGTTTCAACGTCACAACTATTTGGAAGAGCATTCCCTTCTTCACCGGAGTTGTTTATGACGCGGCAGCTGCGGAATCGCTCCCGTTTCTTGGACCGAACGTATCCAAGCCTGGTTGTCTCCATCTTCCCGTTGGGCATCTTTCATTGAATCCCGGGAACGTCCCGGATCTTATTGTAGAACTGGGCTTGTTGAGCAGTTTGTTTGAAGGAAACGCCTTGGCATCTTAATAGCCTTTTTAATCCCTCTGCATAATATCTGGGCAAACAGATTTGTTGAAGCCTGTCAAGCGCAGGCTCGGCACCATGCCGAACTTCTTTCTCCACTTTTGTCTCCATAGATTGATAGAAGAGGATCGTCTTTTCACCTCTTCGCCTGGGAGGGACGTAGAAAGTCTGCAGCTCTTGTACGTTGTATGTTTCAAGCGCATCAAGTTCTTTGTACGGCCGTGGTGGAACCATGGTGATTTGTAAACTCTGATCAGCTCTAGTAATGGTTTGTGCTGACGGGCGAGTGGAGAACACGGCGTTGGCCTCGCTCTCAAAACCACTGCCAAAGACCAGAATAAGAGTAGATGGTCCGGGCCTGTTGCATTGGGGTTGCCCCGAGTAAACTATTTCCTCATCTTCTTCGGTGTCACTCCTAAAGATCGGGATAGTGATAACGGACTTGCGATTATCCTCCGGCTTATGACATCTTTCCGTATCTTTGAAGTCTGGTAGGAAGTATTTTGCGTCTTTATATTTTCGGACTTCGTTTATGGAGAATGGATTTAGCTCCCCCATAACGGTGTACTCGAGGCCGTCTTTGAAATACTTCATACACTAGTGTTGTGTAGAAGGGATGCCGTTGTACTCGTGTAACCAAGGCCTGCCGAGCATAGCGCTGTAGCAAGTCTTGGAATCAATGACATGAAATTTGATGTCAGTGATGAGTAGCCCGAAGCGTAACGTCAGTATTACAGACCCAAGCGTCCGTGATGACTGTGAATCGAAACCAGAGATTGTAATTCTATATCAGGCTAGGTGCTGAACATTCATGCAAATCTACTTTAGCACCTTCACATTGAGGAGGTTGACAGAAGAACCGTTGCCGACAAGGATTTTGCCTATCTTGATATCGTGGTAGTACCCAGTAACATATAATGGACGGTTATACTCGCACGTTCTGAGGAGGAGATCCTCATCGCTGAATGTGATATCAGTTGTGTGAACCTCTGCCAGTTCACCCTTCATCCTTTCTTCGGCTAAGAAAGCTTGGAATTGATCAGGATCTTGCAATGCCTTGATCACAGAATCTTGTGCCTCTTTGAACAGGAGGAGAGCATCCAGTATGCTTAGTTATGAAGGCATTTTCCTCAGATGTACTAGGACATTGAAATCCACCTTGTTTTATCCTAGGTGGGTCCTTGGCTGCGAGCTCTTTAACGTCTCCATCATCAAGGGTGATTTCCCCAGAGACTTTTTCTTCCCCTTTGTCTCTTTTACTCAAACCTTTATTTGTAGGTCCGAGGTTCTTTTCAGGCAGCGTGCGGTTACGCAGGTGAATATTCTCGCAGTTATTCTCCTCCTCTTCTTTTTTGGAGGTGGAGTTCGAAGAGAGGGCCGAGGGTCATTTCTTTCTCAGAATCACTCCCGAAGGTAAGAATTTGGAGTTTTCCGCTTTCTCGACTGGTATCAACCATATGACAGTTGCCAGTCGTTTTCTCACACGCACTTGTCGAACTTCTTTGCTATCGACGAGCTTCGCGTTTCATCATCTTGAAGTGTTGTTCATGGGCAACGTATCCTTGATACCACTTCTTGAAGGCACTGCATTCCTCAATGGGGTAGGTAACCCTCCGATGGCATAGGCAATAGTTTGCATGTATATCCGCTCCGTCAAGGCACATCACCCCATGAGTGTTTTCCACGAGAGGTGGCGGCTTCATTCCCACCGATAGGGCTTTGGCAAACCGCTTCTCTATCTTGATCTTGCTCTTATTTGCCGCAGGTGCGCTTCGGTTTGGTTGGAGTATTTTACGACTCATCCTCGCCGTAGCTTCTTCATCATGATGCCGACACTTAGCCTTTTCGTATATGGCTGTTTCATGTTCTCGGTCAGTTTTACTATTTCGAAAGGCTTCGTTTAACAGCCTATTGATTGGGTCTTCTGACAGTCCTGGGGATTTTGGCGCCGATCCTGTCCCTAGTTCCTCTGCGTTGTTTTCTAACGCTGAGGGGGCTTCTTCGTTATTTAACGATGAGTGGGAAACCATGTGACAACTTGCTACATAGTCTTCAGTTTCTGATAAGTTATTTTTCTCATCGTTATCACTCTCTTCGTTCTTAAGAATATGCTTAAGGAACTCTTCGAGAGTGACTGGGGTCCGCGCCTCTGGTTGTACTCCTCCAGCGCGTCGATGTACTTTTGCAGGTCCGTGTGCTTGTCGTCATACTCGGCAGGCTGCACAGGTTTCTTAGTCTTCTTCTTTTTCTTTGAAGACGTTGAAGGCTCGACTTGGGGATTTTTCCCTTTGTCGACAGTTTTCGGTAAGGGGCGCGGTTTCAACATCCCTTCGTTGATTTCTGGTTCAAGCGGGCTCTTCCACCTGATTGTCGGACATGCTTGGAGATCCTTCAGCATTCTTTTAGTTTTAGCTGGAAGGACGACTTCCCATGGAGCTTCTTCCACGAGCGAGCATGATGCCCCTGGCGTATCCACCTTTTTAGGACCATGCTTCTGTGGCGGGTTCACCCTCCAGTTCTCAGAAAGCGCGAATTTCTCCAGTTGATACTGGTCCTCGACCCAATTTTTGAAGACATAGCAATCTTCAATTGGGTGGCTCACTATTCTGTGATAAGAGCAGTAGTTGGGGTTGTTGACATCGCCTGGTTGCGGTGGACATCATGGGTCCGGTAATGTGATAAGTTTTTTGCGCACTGCCAGCTCGAACAGTCTCCTCGTTTTGTCATAGGGAAACGAGTAGGCACGTCTTAGCCTTTTTTCCAGGGATAGACACGGACACATGTTGTTTTGGTGAGTAACTGGCTTCGGGTCACTCGGCTGTCGTTGAGTGTTGGCAACGAAGGCTATTTTCCGTTTACCCTTGGCATTTCGAGAGTCCATTTTTGAGGAGGAAGGCCCGTGGCCCATCTGGTCCATTTGGGCCAGCTTGTTAATTAGAGCGTGGAAGGTGGTTGGCTTGAAGAACGTCATGAACTGGGACACAGTCGCTTGAGGACCGAGTGTCCCAATGAACATACTCATGGCAGGAGATTCTTCGATGCGTTGTTCGCATTTTGACCATAGGTTCCGCCACCGGATCGCGTATTGGACCCAGGTTTCTCCTGACTTCACCCTGGCATTGATTAATGTCGTGATCGGGATGCGCTCGCTTGCGCTGGCGAACCGCTGTGTGAACAGCAGCTCCATCTCTGTGAATGTCTTTACGGAGTCATTTGGGAGCTCCGGGTACCATTCAAAGGCTGTCTCTGATAGGCTACCAACTAGCTGGCGAAGCAACAATTTGTCGTCGCCTCCAGTGTTACTACACAAGGCTCTGAACCGCGCGACATGTTGGTGTGGGTTGCCTGTCCCCTTGTACACATGGGACTTGGGGATTGTATATCCTGGTCTGCACTTGATTTGGTCATACCAGCCCGGATACGGTCGTCCAGTTTTGACAGTTTGGCCAGCCGCTTCATTCGCTTGATGAGCTCGTATTTGTTGAGCTATATAGTCATCCAGAGTAGCCTTGGAGATGTTTCCTCCTTAGCTATTGATAAAGCCGGAAGAGGGTTTGATGTTTTCCCTCTGTCATCCTCGACGATTATCGGTGGATCTTCGGCCGGAGGTTCTGGCTGGATCATCATTCCAACCATGTCCTGGAATAGAAGCGCCGTCTGCTTTATATTAGCATCTTGTTCCGTGGCCTCCTTATCCTTCCTTTCAACCACCCTTCGCAGGAACTTTGTATCGGTCTCCTGCTCTTGATTCCGGGCATTCTTTCTGCCCGGTAAATGCTGAAATTTTGATCCGCATTTTATGGAGCTTTTGTTGTTGCTCCTGAGCTTTTGTCAACAGCCGAGTTTGCGGCAGATGACCCATGGAAGCACAACTTTCCTCTTTCCTGGAATCCATGTAAACCGTGTGTATGATCATGCCCCCAGACTTGGGGCGTTTGGGTTCATCGCCTTTGGAATTTGCCGCCGGCGGTGGGAGATTCTCCAGCCTCACCCTTTTGTGGGAAGTCGAAGTTAAAGGGGCCGTTGTAACAGGCACCCGTGTTGAAGACGTCCCTCTCTGTATGACGGAGGGATGGTCCTCCTCTTACCGAGCCTTCATTTTCTTCAATCGGCGAGAGTAGTCTTTATTGATCACAGAATCTTGGACTTTCCGTCAGACCCTGTGGATTTGGGAGGACAGTCACTGAGAGGGCTGCTCCGGCTTTGCCTGCGTCATGTTTTCATTAAGTGAGGGTGATTTCCTCAGTACCGCGGTTGGAGAGTTCTTTCGCACCCTTCTAAGTAGATCAAAGCTGTTCCCGGTTGGAACAGCAGCGTCAACTTCCACCATTAGAGCTGGTGGGGTAAGTCCAAAAGGGGGGTTGCCCCAACCTTTCTCACTCGACGCTAGTGGCGAAGTTGAGCGTGTCTTACAGATGGGACCACCTCAGTTGTGGAAGCGGCTCCTTCATGCCCCCGGCTTTGATGAGGGGTTACTGTTGGTGCCAGCCTGTCGAAGACTGATGTCCGTTAAGAGGGAACGACCAATCTTTCGAAGGCCGATTTTTTGGTAGGAGCAGCACTTTTGACGACTTCACCCGCAGCAAAAGTTGAAATGGCCAATCTGTCAAAGACCGATCTTTTGGTAGGCGAAGCAACATTGACGAATTCACCCGCCGGAGGAGTTGGAAGGACTATCCATTTTGGGATAGCCCCTTCAGGTATCGCGAGGCTCTTTGCGGGCCCACTTGAGCTTCGGCTCATCCTGTTGAAGACTGAGGTAGCGGACTTGGATGACCCGTTAACAGGGGCTGTGGTGGCTTCAAGTCGATCGAAGACCGACTTCTTGGGAGCTTCCTGTGGTGGCATTGGGGTGCTGAAGTTTGCTGGCGGGAGCATGGTCCCGAAGAACAATCCAGTGGTGGCTTGAGTCACCTGCCCCAGTGGCATTGAAAAGATAGAGGCCGCATTGGGTCCGTAAGTCACTCTTCCAGTTAGGGCGGAGCGGGAGTTGCTGTTGCAGTTTGTGCAGCTGGAAGCTATTGAACTTTTCCCTAGACAGGAGAAAGACACCAAATCTTAGTACTTCGAATCCAAGAGCAACCATAGCAAACCTCAATTTTGTTCGCGAAACACGACACACGAATTGTGGAGTGGAAAGAGAAAATGTCCAACCGGGCGTGCCAGAATCTGTTTACTGCCGAAAACGGAGACGAACCGGGATAGATCGTCTTGCCTGAATTCTAGAGGCAGATGCTATTTGGATTTATCCGTCCACCTCTCCGAAAATACCAAGTTGATTTATGGAACCGTATATCGGAGGTTTGGACGGATGCGGCCATTGTAGCAGATCTCGTCAGATTCTGCTAGTTTATGAGGGGTATTTTATTGTGGGGACGCCCTTTCCTGGAGGCGTAAGCCCCTGCAATTAATTACGTTATCGCATCGTGATAACCACTTTCTCCTGCTCCGGAAGTTCACTTCGTGTTGTGTGTGTTTTCATTTGTTTGGGTTGCCCATGGATTGTATATAGAGACTAATTTATGTCGTCGCCCGTTGGGCGTGGATTAGTCCAAATCCGTATAGTTTAGATTTGGGTTTTTTATTTAAAGATCGTTAATCTGGTTTGAGATTAAGATCGACTTAAATGTATGTGAGTATTTGGGGCTCGATTTGTTGTTGTTAAGGATACATTAGTCCAATTTGAGACTAAGATCCACTTAACAAGATTTTAGGACCATTTTTATTTCAGATCCAACAAAAGAGCGTTTGGGCTCTATTGTTTTAGGTTAAAGACGTTTCGGTCCATTGTCACCATTTTGGAGGCGAATATTAGTTTAAGGACGTTTCGGTCTGTTATCGCCATTTTGGAGGCGAATATTAGTTTGGGGACATTTCGGTCCATTGTTCAACTTGCGTGCACGCATATTTGTTACGTGACAAAGTGAACAATGTTGATATGGAATGTGCCCAATTTGGGGTACGATCCGATTTGAGGTTGTTCGCCGCCGAAAGACGCGACCGGGACGTTAGGACGTCTGGCCTGAATTTTGGGGGCAGATGCTATTTGGTTTTATCTGTCTACCTCTCCGAAGATGCCAAGTTGATTTATGGCATCATGCATCGAAGGTTTAAACAAATGCGGCCGTTGTAGCAGATTTCGTCAGATTCCCCCTCGTTGGTGAGGGGTTTTTGATTGTGAGGACGCTCTTCCCTGCAGGCGTAAGCCCCTGCAGTTAATTACGTTACTGGGTTACGATAACCACTTTCTCCCTCTCCAGAAGTTCACTTCGTGTCGTGTGTGTTTGTTTTATTTTTGGTTGCCCGTGGATTGTATACGGAGACTAATTTGTTTTGTCGCTCGTAGGGCGTGGATTAGTCCAAATCCGTATTTTCTTAGATTTTGGTTTGGGTTGGTTTAAGGATCGTTAATCTTGTTTTAGATTAAGATCAACTCAAACGTTTGTTGAGGATACATTAGTCTAATTTTAGACTAAGATCTACTCAACAGGATTTTCTTTAGTTTATAGGGACATTGCGGTCCGCAATTTAGTTTTTAGGGATGTTACGGTCCGCAATTTAGTTTTAAGGACATTGCGGTCCAAAGGGTTTAGTTTTAAGGACATTGCGGTCCATGGAGTTTAGTTTTAAGGACATTGCGATCCATAGAGTTTAGTTTTAAGGACATTGCGGTCCACAATTTAGTTTTTAGGGACGTTGCGGTCTACAATTTAGTTTTAAGGACGTTGCAGTCCACTGGGTTGTTGGTTTGGGGGGTATACCAAGAATTATTGGTTATTGGGACCCTCTACCTCTCTGAAGACGTTGAAGAATTACAACGATATGTATCAGAGGTGTGGAGAGATATACCCTTGAACCAATGAATGTTCATCAAAGATTTGATAGCCTTGTTTGGGACTAAGTCCAATTTAGAAGAAGACCTATGGGCTCAGTCGATTTTGGGGTTTGGCCAAGCTTGTGCTCAGCCTACTTAGTCTTTGTCATTTCCCATTTTTTATAAAGTGTTAGACACTTGCTAGGACACAGTCCTTTCTCTGTGCACATAATGCTAAACATTTATGTGAATACTGACACCCATTTTCTTTTTGTTTTTTATAAGTGTTGAACACTCTTCATAGCGCTAGGCTCCTCTTAAGGAGCGCAGAGCGCTCTGTGTTAAGTAGCACCCACGTGAGGGGCACATGGGGCGCTTGGCACTGAGCGTCAACATTTGAGTGCTAAGCGCTCTTTTTATTTTGAGCAGCGCCCACGTGAAGGGCACATGGAGCACTTTGCGCTGAGCGCCAGTATTTGAGTGTTGAGTGCTCTTTATTGAGTAGCGCCCATGTGAGGAGCATGTGGAGTGCCTGGCGCTGAGCACCAGACTTAGAGTGCTAAGCACTTCTTATTAAATAGCGCCCACGTGAGGAGCACGTGGAGCGCTCGGCACTGAGCGCCAGATTTGAGTGCTAAGCGCTTCTTATTAAATAGCGCCCACGTGAGGAGCATGTGGAGCGCCCGGCGCTGAGCGCCAAATTTGAGTGCTAAGCACCGAGATTTTTATTCTACCCAATTCAATTCTCTGACAATTTGGTTCTCCCTTGTGAAAGACTTCGTATTATAGATATGAGATCTGGAAAAAGTACCAAGTTCTTTTGATGTGAGAGTTAAACTCTTAGATGTGGAGGAGATGCTATGATCTCTCTTCTTTTTATGAAAGACTTTGTCTCATAGATCTGTGATCTGGAAAAAGAACTAAGTTTTTCTGACGTGAGAGTTAAACTCTCAAATATAGAGGAGATGCTATGATCTCACTTATTGTTATTTACCGTGAAGAAAATTCTTATTCCTAGAGTTTTTCTTCTCTTTTTCTTTTTTTTCAGAATTTGAAGTTTATGGGGGGTTCTTCTCTGCAAGACTTGAAGTCTTGGGTCCTTTATATAGGGGGGGCTGATTTATTGAATCAGTTAAGAAAATATCTTATTGAGAGATTTCTGATTGATTTGGGGATTTTATCCATCGTTGGATTTTTGATCCAAGGACTTCTGTTTTACAGAAGACATCTTTCTTATTTTTAGCAAGATTGGGAAAATATTTTCCCATACAGAACTTATTCTGTATCTTGGTGATGTTTAATCACCACTGGATCTTTGATCCAACGGTACTCTGATTTACAGAGCACAATCTTTCTTGTTTGGAAAGGTTTGAGGAGTATTTCCTCAACAGAATTTTATTCTGGTAATTTGATGATTTATCATCTTCATTGGATCTTTGATCCAATGGTGGAGAACATTTAGTTCTAGCGCTGGCGCTCTCATGCTTTGCACGTGAGGCGCTGCCTCAGATTCTTTGATTCTTGGCGCTGGCACTCTTTGCGCTGGCGCTCTTGGCGCAAGCGCTCTCATGCTTTGCACGTGAGGCACTACCTCTTGACGCTGGCGCTTTTGGCGCGAGCGCTCTCGTGCTTTGCACGTGAGGCGCTGCCTCAGTTCAAATTTCAAATTTTGAACAGTTTCCTGCTCTCTTGGGGGAAACAAATGCCCCCCCACCGTTGCGCTCACGTGGCTCACACGTGAGTGCAGCAATGGCAGCCTTTCCACCGTTGGATTATCTTGGAAGTTGGATAGACTTCCAGCGCCTATAAATAGGGCCTTTGGCCCTTTGAGTTGATCGCTTGTTCATCTTCTTGCTTTCTCTTTCTTGAGAATTTAATTCTCCTTCAGAGCTAAGCTCTCTGCCTTAAGAAACTCTTCTAGAGTCAGAACCTTGCCAAAAATTTTGGTAAGGATCAAATCTTTGAAGGAATCATTTCATATTCTAGGGTTTTACCCATTAATAGAGCCTTGCTCTTCTTAGATCATAGATCTTAAAGTGGATTTTAGGGTTTCTTAACCCGTTAAATGAAAACAGAGCTTTGCTCTTCTTAGATCATAGATCAAAAAATCTTCTTTTAGGGTTTCTTAACCCATTAATGAAGAACTCTTAGAGTTCGTTTTGTAGATCTTAGAGATCTTGGAGTTTTTAACTCAGTAAAAGCTTTGCTTTTAGGGTTTTTGATGGATTATTCCATCATTTTCACAGAGCATGGCTCTTTAGAATTTTTGGGGGAATTTTTATTCTCTTCATCATTAATTTTGACAGATGTCATTTCTGTTGCAGAGCGTTGCTCTCAAGGTATTTTAACTCCTTGGCCCGAGGAGTCTCTCATTAAATGAGGATCTTCTTTTAGGATCTCCTCTTTAATGAGTAACTGTCTCATCAATGATGAGCCGTCACCTTGATTTTGTGTGTTCCCTTTGGTCCTTTTCCACTGCATTGCAGTGTGGTACAAATTTAAAGTACCAAGTATCAGAATTTGAACTGTAGCCTTGACCGCTAACTTTTGTTCTTTTTCGCGCAGGTACTATGTCTTTGGACACATCTTTCCCATTTGTTAGTCCGGAGAGCGCATTTGCTGACGCGCCCGTGGATAGGGAAGTCTTTGCGCTCATTAAGGATCATGACCCGGAGCGGAAATATCTCCATCTATGAGGGTCATGGTATAATCAAATTATCCAGGGTCGGCGTAACTTCTCTTGTGCCGCACCCTCAGATCCCATTTCAGCAATTCATTATGCTGACTCACCCCGGTGAACTACGCTGTAGAGGAGGTCAACTGGACCTCAGAGGGTTGGCTTTAGCCTTCTATGGCCTCAATACCTGTACAGCCGCCGATGGTTTTGGATATTTTGGGGCAGCGCATATGTCAAGGCGAATCGCGCCCCTGGGGACAAACATATATGATTGGCTTGACTCCTCGCCATTCAACTGGATATCTGCAGTGGGCTAAGTACATCTTGTCAGCGAAGAAATCACTGCTGCTGAAGCTCGGGTTGTACCCCGCAGTTTACGTGTCTCTTTTCCAGTATTCCATGCTCCCTATATGGTGGGTCAAAGCTTTTTTAGAGCAATGGAATATCCCGACTCACACCTTCCTTCTATCAGATTGGGGAGTTTCAATCTCTTTGGGGGAGTTCGCGGAGATCTCCGGCTTACCCGTCATGGGGGAACATTACGATGAGCTACTTCCTCCTGATAAGTACATCTTTGCCACCAAATCAGTGGTAATGGGCCTTACCCCGGAGAACGCCATTCAACACCGATTCCCGAGTTTGATCAAGGTGTTGAACATTTACGAAAGTCTATTTATAGAGTCCCAAAGGCATGGAGTCATCTTCGCAGATTTCATCGCTCGCTTTCTTCGTCCGGAAGTCTTATCAAAGCAAGCTGCGATGTTCACCAAGCTTGAAGATCCGTTTAGTTTTGGTTTGGATAACCAGCCGACGGCGGAAGCAGATTTAAAAAGCTTCTTTATTTCGGATACACCGGTCATTCCTTTCGCAGATCTTGCTGCTTCAGACGTTGATGAAGAGATGTTCCTGCTGAGGTTTATTGGCTTGTGGTTGAACTGGTTCGTGCTTCCGATGCACTCTCGTTATATGAGGTCGTCAGTTTTTTACCCAGCCCACCGCATGGTTGCGAGAACATGAGTGGCCGTTGGGATTGCTGGGCTGGCTCACTTGTATCATGGCCTCAGCTTAGCGGCAGACACTACTCAGCCAGGGGTACAGCCCGTAACTCTCCCGCTACACTATTTCACGTCATGGATCGAGTTGCATGTGCTCAGCGCTTTTGGAGTTCACAAACGGCCCCGCTTCTTCGATAGTTATAATTTCCCTTGGATTATGCACTTAGTCGACGCTTCCGCTTTAAATCCGTCACGGCGGGAGGCTTAGGGTCTGGTCCTTCGCCCGCGTACAGTTGGAGATAGCAAGACCTTCATTGATAAAGTTTTAACTATCGGCAAGGAATCCACTAAAACGGTGCAGCCGCTGCACGACACCTTCAAAGACGGGGCTCCTACCTTGACAGCTTGGGAGATTCTGCATCTGTACTCGATCAGGCCGGGCTTTTTATTATTCAGGCAGAACGACTCGGCGCTGTTCATGAGGTACAACCTGCACCGTTTCGCTCAACGGTCTAGCTACAATCAAGGTGTCCCGCTATAAGCTTTTTTAGCTGAGCTTGTTGCTACGGAGGAGGGTATCCGCAACGCGCTACACCATTTCATACGGCTGAACACCGGGTCCAACTTCTTTATCAGCGAGCTGAGCTGCGTTCCGAGAATCTCGAACGCATACGTGGCGTGGTACTCGCATGCGACGAGTGCTGTCATTAGGGAAGAAAGGCGATTACTGCTTGATTGCAAGGGTGCAGCCCCTGCAGATAATCCCGCTGTCCCCTTAAAGGAACGGACCATTGTTCGTCCTTCCGTAAGAGAAGCTGGTACGGTTGCTGTCCCGTACGCCTTCCCCGAGAAGCCTCTACCTCGTATTCCTACAGAAACGGCAACTGTAGCGTCCCCGGAGTCTGGCGTCGGTGCGAAAATCAGGACCCGCCGCCTAAAAATGCCCGTGAAGCGCAAAATCCTATCATCGGACGCTGGCGCTCGCTCGCAGAAAAAGAAGAAGTCGCTCTTTTCTGCTGACGTTGTACTCAGCCAGGAGCCTCATGCTCCCTATAGCGAAGGCTTGTGCGAATACGGGACCAATGAGGGTCTATTTATCGCGCCTGCGGATGATACTGATTTTCAAGCTGCCCTTGTGGCTTCCGAGCGACTGGCTCGCGATGAAGCAGCACTGATCACTATCACACTGTCAGGTAGACTTCAGTCGCATCTTTCCGCTGTTATCTTCTTTTATTATGCTTTTACTGATGCTTTCTTCTTCAACAGGTATCTCTATCGAAGAGGCTCTCGCGGCTTTCCTCAAAACATTTGAAGAGGAAGAGAGGCTCCACGTTTCTTTGGGTCTTGGTATAATTCGGCTCATCGTGCCTTCATTCCCTTTTTCTTTATTCGTGGTTTGACCCTCTCCTTTATTTTGTTGCAGAGACTACCTTAACTCGGGTTATTCCAAGTGCAGTACCGATCCCAAGCAGTGATGCAGCGTCGCTTCCAGAGCCGGCTATTGTGGCCTTGGCTCCCCTAACATTACCGCAGGAGGCTTCGCTCAAGCAGCCGATGACAGAAGCCATAACGGCTCCGGAGGCAGAGCTTGGTTCAGACGATGACGTCCCTTTGACGGAGGTCTTGAGGAGATCACTTCTCACCGCTCAGACCGAAAAGAAGCGTAGAAAGCACGCGGCGAGGGAACGCGATGCCAGCTTGGCTGTGGATGCAGGTTCAAGTACTACCCCATTTGTCGCTATTCCTTTAGAGGATGCTCCAGCTGCCCTGTCTACCGCCCATAGACAGGTTGCGCACGTGGCTCGAGAAGAAACCGAAAAGCTGCCCGAAGGTAACGGAACGCTGAGTCTTTTATTAGAACTTGATCTTCAAATTCTTATATACCATATCCTGCAGGGCCAAGTCCTGGCGATGAGATAGCAAGTGAGATGACTGCGACCATAGAGCCCGAAGCGGCTACTCTCTCTCGGGAGTCTAGGACTACCCAAACCGTCGCTCTTTCCCCTTGTGGCTCCCTGATATCGGCGGGCATCGCAAGCATCACGATGGCTCTTGTCGAATCAGGGGATGAAGCCACGGGCGCCGAAACTATTCCACAGAAGGAGAGTGAAGAAGCCGATGTGCCTGGTGGTGCTTCCGTCGCGGTTTTGGCTGATGACCCATCAAGTAGGTCTTCGGTTACTGTTTACTTTTTATTTCGCAATCCCTTTCAGCTTGTTCTGACAGTATTTTGTTTGTAGGTGCAGCGAACGCTGAGATTGTGTCATCTGAAGCACCTCCGGTCACCGCCATGACGGTTGTTGTCCCCTCGCCTTCTCCTATGTCCTCTGGAATGCTGGAAGGTATGGGTTTGCGACTTATCGGATTCATCGTGGGTATCATCCTTTTTGTACTAACAGTATATTGGCACAACTTTGCAGGAGTCCTTTTTGACCATCTGTATCAGGTGTTGAACCCACATTTCTCCTTCCAGTCAGAAATTGTCCCGCCTGCTGGTGTCAGTGGGTATAGTTTTTAACCGACATCCTTTCTTTTCTTTTACGGGAAGCCATGTCGCTGCTAATTCTTCTTTGCAATGATTGCAGCGTTACAGATTGGAGGAGGGGACGAGAGAACAGCCGTGCCTCCGGTACTCCCAATTTTGCCACCTGTCGCGGCCGGTATAGTAGACTCCATCGCTCGTGTATTTTCTTTATCTCTTGAGCCGACATTTGACAATAGCTTGTTTTACAGCAATCGCACCAGCTCCAGTCCCCTTTGAATCTCGCATCCTAATGCCGGCAGGGCCCTTTTCTAGACGTCCATCTTCTAGGGGCGCTGCGGCTAGTCTACACATGTTGAGTGAATTCATCGAGAATTTTGACGCCGAGGCCCTCGCATTTGCTGCAGATTTTGCTACTGAGGTTAATCCTATATTGGCGACACTCGTGAACTTCCATGACGAAGGCGTCATCGAGTCTTGGGTTAATTACTGCAGACAGATCGAGGCCTGCCTGCACGAAATTGAGCTCAAGCGTCTTGCTCCCGAGGTTTTGGCTTTGAACTCCCAGTGGGTTGCATGGGTTGAGCAGAGTGTTCCCTTCCTTCGCCATTTTGAACAAGAGGCAATCCTGAGACGGAAGGAACATGAGGCGGCTTCCAGCGAGTCTGTCCAATTGTGTGCCCAGGTCGAAGCAAATGCTGCGCAGCTAAAAGCTATTTTTGAAAACCTCCAATGATGTATTTCTGACGGGCTAGTGCTGAGGCAAAAGTTTGACTTCACTGAGCAGGTTAAGCAGAGTCATGAAGCCGCTCAGTAAGAAATCGATGAAAAGCTTTTATCCTGTTTGCAGCAACTGGCTCGGATTGAAGCGGAGTTGGCCGCGGTGACTGATCATGAAAAGGAATTGAGAGGAGTGCGCGTGCAGCTGACTGATTTGTTAAAAATGCCTCCTTCTCAGTAGCCATCTTTGTATCGACCGAAAAATTGTAATATATGAATAATATGCTTTCATTCATTCATTTTTGTATGGTGTACCTTGTATTCAATTGAATTTATGAATAAAAGACACATTTTTTATCTCCTACTATCGCCTTCTTTTCTTTGCTGTGTTGTTGGCATGTTACTTTAGCAAGTGTGGCCTGTAGATGATAAATAACGGTTCATCTTGAACTCTTTGTGGGGTAGCGATGGCTTATGAAATAGGTTCAGATCTACCGCCTAAGACTTTTCAACTTTATGAGCCATGAGGGTCTCATAAAGACTTTTCTTCCTACGAGTCGAGAGGATCCCGTAAGTGTATTTTCTCCTTAGGAGTCGTGAGGATTCCTAAGTGCGTTTTCTCTTGAGAGTTGTAAGGATCTCACAAGAGAATTTTCTCCTTTACAAGTCGAGAGGACTCATAAGTGGTTGGTGAGTTGACTTGTTTCCGAGTCGAAGCATTGCTCCGACGGGGAGGTCGTTGGCTGACTTATTTCTAAAAGGAGGTCATTTGCTGACGTGTTTCCGAGACGGAGGTCGTTAGTTGACTTGTTTCCGAGACGGAGGTCATTTGCTGACGTGTTTCCGAGATGGAGGTCATTGGCTGACATGTTTCCGAGACGGAGGTCATTGGCCGACGTGTTTCCAAGACGGAGGTCGTTGGCCGACGTGTTTCCGAGACGGAGGTAACTAGCTGATGTATTTCCGAGACGGAGGTCATTTGCTAACGTATTTCCGAGACGGAGGTCACTGGCTGACGTGTTTCCGAGACGGAGGTCATTTGCTGACGTATTTCCGAGACGGAGGTCATTGACTAACTTGTTTCCGAGACGGAGGTCACTGGCTGACGTATTTTCGAGACGGAGGTCACCGGCTGACGTGTTTCTGAGACGAAGGTCATTTGCTGACATATTTCCGAGACGGAGGTCATTTGCTGACGTATTTCGGAGACGGAGGTCACTGGCTGACGTGTTTCCGAGACGGAGGTCATTTGCTGACGTATTTCCGAGACGGAGGTCACTGGCTGAAGTGTTTCCGAGACGGAGGTCATTTGCTAACGTATTTCCGAGACGGAGGTCATTGGATGACGTATTTCCGAGACGGAGGTCATTGGCCGATGTATTTCCGAGACGGAGGTCATTGGCTGACATACTCCGCTTTCTGCGGTGTCGGGTTGACTTGCTTCGCTTTCCGCGGTGTCGGGGCTGACTCTAGGTTGTCTGTGAACCATAGAGTCTTGGAACTGGGGACTTTGTCGTGGCTCCGATTGGTAGTGTCGCGTCTGTGCCCTGCTGGCATGAGGAGGAACGCCGTTGTTGGTCTTCTATGATGCAGATGTTGCTGTCGAGATCTGACTTTCCCTTTGACAGAATTTGTTGGGACATGTGGTTCCCTTTTCTTTTATACCCATGGATTGTATACATGGGTCAGTATGGACTTACCTGTAGGGCAAAAGTTTCATTCTTTCATTTTTTTATTTCTTTCCGCGATGCTCTATCATTTCAGCTTTTTATATCGCAAAAGTTGCGATTGCCCAATCATTTCGGCTATTTTTCGCGGTGCCCAATCATTTCGGCTATTTTTCTTTTTCTTTACTCGCTGCTTTTTATTGCGAGTTGCCCAAACATTTTGGCTATATGCATTGTTCCCCTCCGAATGGCGGCCAAGAAATGGACGTCTTGCCTGAGATTCGGGGCAGATACTATTTGGTTTTATCCGTCTACCTCTCCGAAGATGCCAAGTTGATTTATGGCACCATGTATCGAAGGTTTAAACGGATACGGCCGATGTAGCAGACTTCGTCAGATTCCCCCACGCTTGAGGGGGTTTTGATTGTGGGGACGCTCTTCCCTGTAGGCGCAAGCCCCTGCAGTTAATTACGCTACTGCATCGCGGTAACAACTTTCTCCTTCTCCAGAATTTCACTTCGTGTCGTGGGTGTTTGTTTTGTTTGTGGTTGCCCGTGGATTGTATACGGAGACTGATTTATGTCGTCGCCCGTAGGACGTGGATTAGTCCAAATTCGTATTTTCTTAGATTTTGGTTTGGGGTTTTGGTTTAAGGATACGTTAGCCGTATTTGAGGCTAAGATCAACTTAAACGTTTGTTAAGGATACGTTAGTCCAGTTTGAGACTAAGATCAACTTAACGGGATCGTTTAGATCCGACAAAAGAGCGTTTGGGCTCTATTGTTCCAGTTTAGGGACATAGTGGTCCATTGCCAGTTTAGGGACATGGTGGTCCATCATTCCCGTTTTGGGGACAAATGTTAGTTTAAGGACGCATTAGTCCATGAGTTTAAGGACGCGTCAGTCCATGAGTTTAAGGACTCCACAGTCCATATTACCAGTTTAGGGACATGGTGGTCCAACATTCCCATTTTGGGGACGAATATTAGTTTAAGGACGCATTAGTCCATGAGTTTAAGGACGCGTCAGTCCATGAGTTTAAGGACCCCATAGTCCATATTGATGTGTGGTTATCGGGACCCGTCACCTCTCTGACGATGTTGAAGAATTACAACGACAAATATGAGAGGAGTTCAGAGATGCACCCTTGAACCGGGTGTAAATTGATTTGAGAGAGCAGTCGTGCTCGGTTCAATTTAATTTGAGGACTTACGGCCAGAATTGGGCTAAGTCCAGTTGAAAATGTTTAACGTTTTATCTGCATTTGGCCTGTTAGGCCTTTACTAGGGCTCTGCCCCTGTTTAATAATGCATGGCATTTTTGTTTGGTCTATTAGACCTTTATTTGGGCTCTGCCCTTTTTTTAAATGATGCACAGTATCTGTTTTGGTCTGACAGACCTTTGTTTGGGCTCTATCCCTTTTATAATGCATTGCATTTTTATTAGGCCTGTTAGGCCTTTTAATTGGGCTATGTCTCTTCTTTTTAATAATGCACTGCATCAATTAGTCTGAAAGAGCGCCACGTGGCTTGTCAGGCGCTTTGCGCCAATTAAAGAGCGCAAGGCGCCAGCGCATGTGGAGGTGACACGTGTCGCGCTCTGGTGAGCGCAAGTCTGTTAGCGCAGTGCGCTGCGCTAGCGCGCTGCTGACACATGGCGCGCTCTGATGACTTACGCCAATATATGAGAGCAGTGCTCTGTTTTAGAAGCGCACAGCGCAGTTTGTTCTGGGGCTGACACGTGGCGCTCCTTGGTGGCTTGCGCCAATTCAAGAAGCGCAACAGTGCAAATTTCAAAAGTGCAAGGCACTGTTTAATATTTTGATCAAATTTAGATCAAAGAAAACAAGTTTTTCTTGTTTTTTTTGTTTTCAGAGAACCAGTGGTTCATCAAAAAGCAATGCCTTTATACAGAAGTAAATTACTTCTTCTTTTTTATTATTATTATTTTTTTATTAAAGATCTTGATCTTGTTCTTAGATCATTGATCTCTTTTAGAAGAAATTCTTCTTTTATTTAAAGGTTTTTACCTTTTCTTTCTCTGAGCTCTTCTCAAAAATTTTTTAGATGAGTCTGTGTGTTTTAGACTAGGAGTCTAGGGGCCTTTATATAGTGTCAATTGACTTGTTAAATCAGTTAAAGAGATCTTTCTCTGAGTGATTTAGGGATTTTTCCCTACCGTTGGATCTTTGATCCAAGGGCTCCTGTTTTACAGAAGAGAATCTTATTGTTTTAATAAGATTAGAAAGATCTTTCCAGAATTTTTCTATTTAAATGCTGGCACAGCTGGCGCATGCGCACTTATGCTTGACACGTGTCGCGCAGCGCAACTGCGCTGACACGTGTCGCGCAGCGCTGAGCACAGATTAGATGAAGCGTTGCTTCCTTTGTTAAAATTTGAATTTTAAACAGAGCCTTGCTCTGATTGGGTGCGCTGCCTTGGGTGCTGCGTATCAGCTTTTGACACGTGGCGCGTTGCGCGCAGCGCAAGGAATTTGAAGCGTTGCTTCAATTTTTGAATTTTTGAAATTCAAACAGAGCTTTGCTCTGATTGGGGAAACATGCATATATCTTACTCGCTGATTTTTATTGCGAGTTGCCCAAACATTTTGGCTATATGCATATATTTTACTCGCTGATTTTTATTGCGAGTTACCCAAACATTTCGGCTATTTCATATGCATTTTTTTGAGAGTATGGAACTCAAGATCTGATACCAATCTTAGCATCAGTATTGCTGCGACTGGAATATTGCCAGGAGCGAATCATCATTTGCCGTGAAAGGACTTGGAATTTGATACCGATTTAGGCATCAGCATCGCTACAACTGGGATATTGCCGGGAGGGAATCATCATTTTCCTTTGTCGATTTAAACAAAGATGGCTTAGCAAACAGGGTTAGAATCTTGTCGACTAAGGCTTTTGACTTCATGAGCCGTAAGGGTCTCATAAAGGTATTTCTCCCTACGAGTCGTGAGGATCTTATAGGTGTGTTTTCTCCTTAAGAATCATGGGGATTCTTAAGTGTGTGTTCTCTTATAAGTCGTAAGGATCTTACAAGAGTGTTTTCTCCTTATAAGTTGAGAGGACTTACAAGTGCCATTCATCACATGAGGAAATTTCGCGCCATTGGTGGAACTGGATGGGGAAACGTTTATTTGTGCCCGTGGATTGTATACAAGGGTCAACATTGAACCGTTTGTAGGGTAGTTTGGGAAATGTGATGGCTTAAGAACAGGTTCAGATCCCTGTAGCTTAAGGCTTTTGAATCTTATGAGCCGTGAGGGTCTCAGAAGAGAGTTCTCCTTACGAGTCGTGAGGATCTCGTAAGTGTAATTTCTCTTTAGGAATCGTGGGGATTCCTAAGTGTTTTGTTCCCTTGTGAGTTGTAAGGGTATTTTCTCCTTACAAGGTCGAGAGGACCTTGCAAGTGTGCATGAAATTTTTTTTACGAGTCTGCGCACTTTCGGGTTTTCACAAACATCGCCGGTAGCCTTGCTGTTTTTACTCACGGAGCCCTTTCTGGTTTTCATCCGTGCCCATTTTGCTTATGGACGTACCATTTTTTTTTGCGTCAGCCCTAGGATGCTGCGGTTTGTAGTAGTTTAAAGACATTTCGGTCTGTAGCTAGTTTTAGGACATCTCGGTCCCTTATTAGTTTGGGGACGTTTCGGTCCATAGCTAGTTTCAGGATATCTCGGTCCCTTGTTAGTTTCGGGACGTTTCGGTCCATAAGGATTTTGAGGCGAGTTTTCGCTGGATACTACTTATAGAGTTTGGGCTTGGGAAGAAAGTGAGCGGATATAGGCGTCGTCATCTATCGTTAACCTAGGCCGTGACTCGTCAGGCGTAGTATTTTTTCAGGAACCAGCCGTTTATCGACCTGAAGGATCTTTCACCATGCATATCCATGAGCAAGTAAGCCCCACCTTGGTAGACTTTGTCTATGATGTACGAACCCTCATAGTTCGGCTCGAATTTCCCCCGTTTGGCACGATTGGGGATCATATGTTTCTTGACCACTAGCACAAGTTCGCCTTGGCGAAATGTTCTCGTCCTGATCAATCTCTCGTATGAGCGCGTCATTCTTTCTTTGTAAGCTTCTAGGTTTTGCTGCGCCATGAGACGAGTTTCATCGAGGGCGTCGAGCTCCTCAAGCCGAAGATGAGCATTCTATTCATCTGTTAGCTCGTAATGAACCACCACTCGTAGAGAGAGTAGCTCTATCTCGAGGGGGAGTACCGCTTCTGCGCCGAATACCAACGTGAATGGCATTGTGTTCGTGGCCATCTTGAACGTGGTCCGATATGCCCAGAGAGCTTCATGCAGTCTCTCGTGCCAATCCTTTTTATTTTTGGACACCGTCTTCTTTATGATCTTTGTCAAGGTTTTGTTGAAAGCCTCAGCTAGACCGTTAGCTCGGGGATTATAAACCGAAGAGTATCTCCGGTCTATTTTATGCTGCTGTGCGAAGCGGCTGATTTTGTGACTTCTGTAGGCAGGTCCGTTATCGGAGATAATCCGTCGCGGAGTGCCGAACCGATAGATGACGTGTGTCTTAAAGAAATAGAGGATGTTCTCCGTCTGCACTTTTCTTAGCGGTACTGCTTCTGCCCACTTAGAGAAGTAATCGGTTGTTGCCAATATGAACCGATGTCCTCTGGATGACGCTGGTTTGATGGGCCCGATTATATCGATTCCCCATATTTCGAACGGCCAGCTAGCCACTGTTAGGTGTAGCGGGTTTGGATGCTGATGGATGAAGTCTCCGTGAATTTGGCACGAGTTGCACTGCTTTGCGTATTCGAGACAATTCTGTGTCATCGTGGGCCAATAGTAGCCTATCCTTTTGATCTTCAGCTTCATCTTTGACCCAGCTTGATGAGAACCACAGAGTCCGTCGTGAGTTTCTTGGACGACTCTCCTTGCTTCTTCCGGTCCCAGGCATCTCAGCCAAAGAGAGTCGAACGATCTCTTATATAGAGTATCATTGGCGAAGGCGAAAGACAGAACTCGTTTCATGAGCTGATGTCTTGAGGATGTGTCTTCAGGTGTTTGACGGGATTTGAAGTAGTCTATAAAGACTTCTCTCCAATCCTTAGCCTTTTCTTGGTTCTCTATTTGTAGGGCCGTTTGCTTGATCGCTTCCATTTCTTCAGACGACTCCGTGGACATTTCTGCTGGTGCAAGAACCCGACGGTTTTGTACAACGATCCTCACGTCATCGAGGTTTCCGTCAGCCAGTTCTTTGGCGAGTTTGGCTAATGCGTCCGCTTTGCTAGTTTCTATACGCGGTATGCTTTCCAGGACGTAGGAAAGAATTTGAGTCAGCAATTGTTGCACTCTGTCGCCGTATTTTATCAACTCCGGTTTGCACGTTGGATAGTCGTCGTTTACTTGACTAATGACCAGCTGGGAGTCTCCGTATATGAGGAGGTTTTCGATTCCCATATCAACAACGATCTCAAGACCTGCTATCAAGGCATCATATTCCGCTTCATTATTTGTCCTCGGCTCTGTTAAGGAAAAGGCAAAGCGCATTATCCCTCCTTGTGGAGTCACGAAGATAAAGCCTACCCCCGATTTGATTATAGGGATGGTGTGCTTTCTCTTCTTCATGGAAGATGCCCCATTGAAGTAGAGTTCCCATTGGGTATCACTCCCTCTTCTCTCCCTGTCGATCATGTCAAACGCGTGCTCGTCTGGCAATTCACAATTTAGGGGTGAATCGGCAGGTATCGGATGCTCAGCTAGGAAGTCGGCGATGGCCTGGCCTTTCACTGCCTTGAGAGGTCGGTATGTTATCTAGAATTCGATTAAGAGTAGGGCCTATTTAGCGAGCCGTCCCATTAGTATGGCTCTTGACATCAAATACTTGAGAGGATCCACCTTTGATATGAGATGGACCTCATGTGTCAACGCATAGTGTCTGAGCTTCGTTATCATGAAGATTAACGCCAGACAGTGTTTTTCGATAGGGGAGTAGTTGTTTTCTGCCCCCAGGAGAACCCGACTCAAATAGTAGAAGGCTCTCTCTTTCCCTTGATCATTCTCCTGTGCCCATAGCGCGCCTAAAGAACCTTCAAGGGCTGTTGTGTATAGGATGATGGGCTTTCCCTTAACTGGTGCAGTCAGTATCGGCGGATTCTGTAGGTATTGCTTGATTTTGTTGAGTGCACCCTGGCATTTACGATCCCAAACAAACGGGCCCCTTTCTTCATCAGGTGACCATAGGGACGGTTTTTGTCGGAGAGGTTAGCTGAACCGCCGGATATGTGCGAGCTTTTCTAGGAGAGACTGTTAGTTGTTTGAGAGATCTGGGCAAAGGCATGTCCATAATCGTTTTGATTTTTGACGGGTCTATTTCGATGCCCGGATGTCGAATGATGAATCCTAGGAATTTGCTCGAGGAAACTCCGAACGCGCATTTCAGAGGGTTCATCTTCAGGTTGTATTTCCGAAGGCACTGAAACACTATCTTCAGATGCTCTCAATGCTCTTCGTGCGATTTACTTTTCACCACGAGGTCGTCAATATAACATTTAACAATCTCGTGTATGAGGTCATCGAAGATCTTCGTCATGGCCCTCTGGTAGGTAGCGCCTGCATTCTTCATACCGAAAGGCATCACTTTGTAGCAGAATATGCCCAGAGGAGTCCGGAAAGCGGTATGCTTCTGGTTTTCGGGATGCATCTTTATTTGATTGTACCCTGATGAGCCGTCCATGAAGGAGAAGACTTCGTGAGTGGACGTGTTGTCTATCATCAGCTCGGTAACCGATACGGGAAAATCATCCTTCGGACAGGCTTTGTTGAGGTCCCGAAAGTCCACGCAGATGCGCACCGTCCTATTTTTCTTCATCACTGGGACAATGTTGGCGATCCAGTCGGGGTATTGAACTTCTTGGATGAAGACGGAGTCGATTAGCTTCTTAACTTCGGCGTTGATGCTCATTTCAAGTTCGAACCGCATTCTTCTTGGTGCTTGTTTGACTGGCTTGACATTCAGAGATGTCGCCAATTTATGCACAGCTATTTCTGGATCTAGTCCCGGCATCTCGGAGTAGTTCCATGCGAAGCAGTCTTTATACTGCATGAGCACATCTTTTAGTGTAGTCATCTGCTCTTTAGACAGCAGCTCACTGACGAATGTAGGTCGTGGGTCACCTGCCGTCCCCAAGTCGATTCTCTTTAGGTTATCCGCGGTAGTATGTATTCCATCTTCCAACTCTTTTGGCGCTGGTGGAAATTCTGAGATCAATTCCTCTTCATCCTCGTTTTCGAAGCACTAGGAGAGGTCATCCATATTCTCGGGCACTCCTTCTTCTGACAGCGTTATCACGTGACAGGTACGAGATCGTTTCCAAGACCGATGTTGATCTGGTTCTACTCTCGCCATATACGTTGCTTTTGGTACATGCTTTTGCGGTGGGGCTACCCTCCAACTGTTGGATAAAGTGAATCTGCCGAGTTGATATTGGTCTTCGACCCAGTTTTTGAAGGTGAAGCAGTCTTCAAGAGGATGTCCTATCGCTCGGTGATAGGAGCAATAATCCGGGCGATGAACCTCGTTTGCTTGTTCGGGTGCTTGGACTCCGGGAGCGTAATCATCTAATTTTTTATGATGAGGTCTAATATCTTCCTTGTCTTGTCTTGAGGGAAGGAATATGCTCGACCCATCTTTTTCGTTAGAGACGGATTCCGGCTGACCTTTTCTTGATCACGTGGCCTTTTGGATCCGTTTTGCCGCAGTCGAACGTTTTTTCCATTCTTTGACTTGTTTTTGCCTCTGCGTCGGGCCTTTTTCTTGTCTTGGGAATGCATGGCGGGCTAACGGTGAAGGGCATCTTCGTCCTCCGTAGCCTGCTAAAGGAGGCGTTGCGTCTTGGCTTTCTCGTAAACGGCCATCTCGCGGCTGTGGTCGTTCTGAACCCTTTAACTCGCTTCCCTTACTAGCTTGCCCATTTGTTCTTCAAACGACGGACTCGGAATTTTTATGGCAGGACCTCGTTCTGGTTCAAAGTCAGCGTCTTTTAAAAGAGCATCCTCTTCTTCATCAAGGTCCTTTATGATATGGCAGTCATGGAATTGCTCCCGTTTCTCGGACTGGAGATATCCAAGCCCAATCGTTTCCCTTTTTCCGTTGGGCAATTTTCGCTGCGTTCCGGGGACGTTCCAAATCCTGTTGTAGAACTAAGCTTGTCGAGGAGTTTGTTTGAATAGTACGCCTTGGCATCTTAATAACCTTTTCAATCCCTCGGTGTAATACCTGGGCAGACGAATGGGTTAGAGCCTGTCGAGCGCAGGATCAGCACTATGACAGACTTCTCTTTCGACTTTAGTCTTCGTGGATCGATAGAATAGGATCGCCTTTTAACCTCTTCGCCTGGGAGGGACGTAGAATGTCTACAACTCTTGCACACTATATGTCTCCAGCGCATCAAGCTCTCTGTAATGCCGCCACGGAACCATGATGATTTGCAAACTCCGGTCTACTCCAACAAAGGTTTGCATCGACGGGCTGATGTAGAATACGGTATTGGTTTCATCTTCGGAGTCGCTGCCAAAGACCAAAATCGGAGCGGATGGTCCGGGTTTATCATTCTACTTCTGAGGCTGTCCCGAGTAGATTATTTCTTCATCCTCCTCAGTATCGCTTCCAAAGGTAGGAATGGGAGTGACGGGCTTCTGTTTAAGCTCCGGCTTATGACACTTCTCCATGTCTTTGAAGTCTGGCAGGAAATACTTGGCTTCTTCATATTTTCGGACTTCGTACACAGAGAATAGGTTTAGCTCTCCCGTAACGGTGTACTCGAGGCCGTCTTTGAAATACTTCATAAACTGGTGTTGTGTAGAAGGGATGGCGTTATATTCGTGTAACCAAGGCCGACCAAGTAGAGCGTTGTAGTAAGTCCTAGCATCGATGACATGAAATTTGATGTCTGTGACGAGAAGCCCAAAGCGCAATGTCAGTATCACGGACCCGAGCGTCTGCGACGACAGCGAATCAAATCCAGAGATGGTGATTTTATCTCGGGCTAAATGCTGAATGCTCATGCAGATTTCTTTTAGCACACGCACGTTGAGAAGGTTGATAGAGGACCCGTTGTCAATAAGTATTTTCCTTATTTTGATGCCATGGCAGTATCCAGTGACATATAAAGGACGGTTGTGGCATACGTACCAAGGAGAAGATCCTCGTCGTTAAATGTAATGTTAGCCGTGTGGACTTCTGCCAGCTCATCTTGCATTTTCTTCTCTGCGATGAAGACCTGGAACTGATCGGGCTCTTGTAACGCCTTGACCAAGGAATCCCGTGCTTCTTTAGACAGAAAGAGGGCATCCAGTGTGCTTAGTTATGAGGGTATCTTCCTCAAATGCGCTATGATATTGTAATCCACCTTGCTTTTCTTAGATGGGTCCTTGGTTGCGAGGTCTTCGACGACCCCATCATCGAGGACAATCTCCTCATGGATTTTCTCTTTCCTCTTGTCTTTTCTATTCGAACCTTTGTTTGAAGGCCCGAGATTCTTTTCAGGCAACGTACGATTACGCAGCTGAATGTTCTCGCGGTTCTTCATCTCTTCTTCTCTTCCAGAGGTGGATTCCTTAAAGAGGGGGTCAAGGGCCATTTCTTCATCAGAATCGCTCCTAAAGGTGAGAACTTGCGATCCCCTGGTATCAACCGCATGACAGTTGCCAGAAGCACTTTTGTGCCCATCTGTCGTGCATCTCTGCTCCCAACGAGCTTTGTGCTTTATTCGCTTGAATTGTCGTCGATGGGCGACGTATTCCTTGTAAGGTTCCCTACCACGACAGCAAGGTTTCAAGAGTCATCGTCTTCAAAAAATTGTCATGCTAAGCAACTCTAAACTTAGAATCTTTAACTAGAGTTTAGACAATACCAAATGTAAACTACTTTACATGTTGAGAACAAGAATACAACCTTTGTAGTTCGATTCCTTCTCTTCTAAAACTCCGGGTTGAAGTCCACGCGACTCTACAAGGCTCCTCATTGAGTTGAACGACCTTCCTTCGTGATCTTCGCGCCAAAGACGATTCACCCGAAGTTCCTCTAGATCAAGCTAACTTTACACTAAACTCCTTTAGTGTATGAAACACACCACACTAAATTGCTAGTTTGGTGTGGGATGATGAAGTAGGGGATATGATAAGCTCACTAGGTTATTCACAAGCTCAAAGATTCACATCTCATGTGAGGGTTTGAGCTTGGAGATGAGATGAACAAATTGTAGAGATCAAGAGGAAGAAGAAGCTCAAGGAAAAATACCTAAGGCATCAAGCATAAAGCAAGTGTAGAAACAATAATATAAATCATCTCTCTCCTCACTCATTCAAGCATGGAATAAATTGCAGTTCTAAATTGCAACCATGCTTGAATAGTGAGTCAAGAATAATAAAAAACCATATGAGCCCATGCTTCATCCATACCGAAAATATCTCAATTTACACCTCATTTTTCCATTTTCTAAAAATAGAAAAATATGCCATGCTTCATATAATAATATATATATTTATATATATCAAATATACATAAATATATACATATATATAAATAAAGCAATTAGTGAGCTAATGATATTAGTTAAGATATAATTATATCACATATAATATTTATCACATTATTAAATCAACACTTGATCTAATAATCCGGTTATATCACATATAGCCGACTAATATCGTTTATCTGAATATCACTTTATCAAATCAACACTTGATTCGATAATCTGGTCATATCACATATAACTTAACCGATACCAGATAACTGCCAGATTACAATACGGTATCACATACACGTATTTAATCAGGCCCACGTACACATCACATATGTGCCCTACTTCATTTCGCTTGAACCAAGAAACTTCTGTGTGGGACTCTAAAGACTCGTCAATACGCCGGCAGTAGGTGATGATCACATCAGTCATCTACAAGCCGTCAGCGGTACTAGCTGGACGTAACGGCTATCCGGGTATTGAGCGATATGAAGATCAACAAGAAAGCTCGTCCATACTCTCTATGAAGCCTATCAGTAACACTACCGTACAGTCCGGTCTCTTCGTCTAATATGTCGCATATCATGTCTAGGGGTGGAAATCGTCAGACCCCAGTAACGTGATAAGTCATGCCAATGTGAGGCTCATAACAGGTCGAGAAACTACTGATAACACTTATCAATAGATCTCCATATCAGCCCTGGCCAGGGATTTCCAGTTATAGCAAATCGAGCACAGCGCAACATCAACCCCTAATACCGGGAGAGACGAAACCCCTCCTATCGCTCGTTGTCTCCATACGACTCGAGACTGTACCCAAAATCCATCTGTTTGCACGTCTCCTTTGAGCATGGTAGGGAGGAAATCAAAGCACAGTGGGAGCCGCACAAGACTCTATGACGATCTCGGGTCTACAGACTAACATGTACCAGTGTCACCAGAGGACCGCTATCTGACGATAGGTATACTACCACATAGGAGTCCCCGATGAGTCCTGTTCAGTGTACCCAGTCCCCACTGAGCACCCGTATACCATCTTTGATGTCAAACACCAATGGATGTGGGATCATCATCGCCCATCATATGGGTCAAGAAGCGTATACGCTAGTCTACTCTGTAATATCGATGCCATGTCTCGATATTCCCTCGACTAGGAACAACTAAAGGATGTACTTGTGAACTACCCTGGCCCCACTAGTATGATCTCCATCATAGTCCTTGTAGTCAAGTACATATCCTAAGGGCTTTATCAACATGTGAGAGCAAGACAGTATCACAATACAAGTCTACATGTTAAGACAAAGATAACCAGATAGCATACTATCATGTCATACTATCATGTCGAGCAAGAAAGTCCTTTCTATATATGTCCAAGCATCCACTATAATATACATCATATATACAATAATGGCCTCTAGGGCATACATATAACTAACAATCTCCCACTTGCACTAAGGCCATGTATTGTAGTATCTCATACCCAACATCCCAAAAAGTCTCTCAAATTGTGTCTAGAGGAGGGCCTTTGTGAGTGGATCCGCTACGTTGTCCTTCGTGTCAACTCTCCTGACCTCGATCTCCCGGCGATCAACTATCTCCCGGATAAGGTGATACCGCCTCAGAATATGTCTAGATCTCTGATGGGACCTGGGTTCCTTGGCCAAAACCACCGCTCCATTGTTATCACAATACACAGGTATTGGATGCTCGATGGATGGAACCACTCCAAGCTCAGCAATGAACTTCTTCATCCAGACAGCTTCTTTGGTAGCATCGTTGGCAGCGATGTATTCAGCCTCCATCGTCGAGTCTGCAACGGTGTCTTGCTTGGAACTCTTCCAACACACCGCCCCTCCATTGAGGGTAAAGACAAAACCCGAGACCGACATATTGCTGTCCTTATCACTTTGGATGCTCGAGTCGGTAAAGGAGTCCACTTGGACTTCACCGTTACCGTACACCAAGAACATCTCCTTAGTTCTTCTCAAGTACTTGAGAATGTTCTTCATAGCTGTCCAGTGATTCTCTCCTGGATCTGCTTGATATCTACTCACTACACTTAGTGAGTACACTACATCGGGTCTGGTACATAACATTGCGTACATGATAGAGCCTACTGCCGAAGTATAGGGTATCTCTTGCATGCGAGCTCTCTCCAAATCAGTCTTGGGAGACATCTCTTTGGAGAGAGTGAGTCCTGAGATCGTGGGTATATTTCTACGCTTGGAATCTTCCATACTAAACCTCTTTAGTACGGTGTCAATGTACCTGGATTGAGACAATCCCAATATCCGTTTAGATCTATCTCTATAGATCTTAATCCCCAATATGTAGGAGACATCACCTTGATGTTTCATTGAGAATCTTTTTGATAAGAAGAGCTTGACCGAGTGCAGCATAGGAACATAATTTCCTATCAAGAGTATGTCATACACGTACAATACGAAGAAGACGACCTTACTCTCTGCGACCTTCTTGTATATATAAGGTTCATCTACGTTTTTGATGAAGTCAAACTCTTTGACTACCTCATCAAAACAGATGTTCCAACTCCACGATTTCTGCTTCAACCCGTAGATTGATTTAAGCAGCTTGCATACCTTTCCACTGCTTCCACTATCTATGAAGCCCTCTGACCGAGTCATGTACACGCTCTCTTCTAAATTACCATTTAGAAAGGCGGTCTTAACATCCATTTGCCAGATTTCGTAGTCATGGTATGCAGCGATGGCAAGTATGATCCGGATGGACTTAAGCATAGCCACTGGAGAAAAGGTTTCATCATAATCCACACCTGGTCGTTGACGAAAACCTTTTGCAATAAGTCTAGCTTTGAAAGTCTCAACTTTTCCATCTACACCAAGTTTCTTCTTAAAGACCCATTTGCTCCTAATAGGTTTTACCCCTTCGGGAGCAACTTCCAAAGTCCATACTTTGTTGGTGTACATGGATTCCATCTCAGACCGCATTGCATCCAGCCATTTCACAGAGTCCCCACTCGTGATGGCCTGCTCGAATCTAGTTGGGTCATCATCTTCCATGATGCAATCCTCGCTCCCGCCATCAATGAGAAAACCGTAGTATCTTTCAGGTGGATGAAGAACCCTACTAGATCTACGGAGAGGCTGGGGTTCGTTGGAGACTACTGAATCCTATTGTTCCAATAAATCATCAATTGTAGTTTGTGTAGCTGGAACTTCTTCCAGCTCTACCTCATTGCCACTAATTTCTTTTACAAGAAATTCCTTTTCCAAAAAGGTGGCGTATTGAGAAACAAACACCTTCTGTTCCTCAGCGTGGTAGAAGATATACCCTTGTGAATTCTTTGGATATCCCACAAACTTGCAAAGAACTGATCGTGCCTCGAGTTTGTCCGGATTTTGCCTTTTAACATAGGCTGGACAACCCCATATCTTAACTCGTTTAAGATATGGTCTCTTTCCACTCCATATCTCATATGATGTGCTAGGTACCAATTTAGATGGAACCTGATTCAATAGGTATGTTGTTGTCTCAAGCGCATAACCCCAAAAGAAAATAGGTAACTCAACGGTGCTCATCATAGAGCACTCCATATCCAATAGGGTGTGATTCCTCGGCTCCGATACACCGTTGTGCCGTGGTGTATATGGAGGACTAAGCTGAGAGAGAATCCCATTCTCTTTTAGATAGTCTCGGAATTCCGTGCTCAAGTATTCTCCTCCCCGATCAGATCGAAGGATTTTAATACTTCTACCCGTCTGGTTCTTAACTTCATGCTTATATTCTATGAATTTCTCAAAAGTTTCAGACTTGTGTTTCAACAGGAACACATGACCGAATCTTGAGAGATCGTCAGTGAATGTAATGAAGTACGAGTAACCATTCCTGGCATGCTTAGACATAGGACCGCATACATCACTATGTATCAGTCCTAAGAGTTCCGTAACTCTTTCTCCGTGTCCTGTAAACGGAGTTTTGGTCATCTTGCCTTTGAGATATGACTGGCAAGTTTCAGAAGATGAAAGTTCGAACAGATTCAAATTTCCATCTTTATGTAACTTAGCTAGTCGTGTCGCATTGATATGACCTAGTCTACAATGCCACAAGAAGGATTCGTTCATTTATGAACTTTTCCTCTTGTGTGTGTTATGTACGTTAAAAACTGTGTTTTGATTCAGAACATATAATCCATTACATAACACACGAAACCCAATCAACACTTGATTTAGGTAAATGTTCATAACATTATTCTCTACTACAAAGTTATATCCTTCTTTATCTAATAAAGAAATTGATATTAAATTGCATATCATAGAGGGTACGTAATAACAGTCGTTCAGGATCAATGTATTCCCAGTTGGCAATACAATATGATATTCACCAACTGCCTTGGCTGCAACACTTGCACCATTCCTTACTTTTAGAGAATGATCACATTTTCCCAGTTCTCTACCTTTCCTTAGCCTATGCAACAAATTGCATATGTGGGATCCCGATCCGGTATCTAATACTCAGGACGTAGAATGTACTGAGAAACTGTTCTCTGTAACTAACACACCTAAAGAAAATGCATCAACATGCTTATTCTTCGTTTGGGTGGCGTGGGAATCCAGATATGTTCCTATTTTCTGCTCGGACTTATAACACTTATAAGTCGGAGCGGAACCAACTATCCCTTGCTCGGTATAACAAGCGGGTTCGGTCAATACATCCATATTATTATCTTGATTAAGGCGTGACATCGGTTGCTGCCTGGAGAGAGAGAAAGAAAACGCGTTAGCATGCGCTCTTTGCAAGATTAGATTGGTTATTATCTTATCTAATCAGGACGGCTCCCACCGTTTTTATCAAATCTTCCTTTAAAAGGTAAGATCAGCCGGGATTAATTACACCTTACAAGTTCGCCAATCTTTCAGCCAGACCAGTGCTGGTACTTTGAGAGAGGTTCCCCGTGCTTTCGTACGGACCTAATTAAAATAAACCTCGTTTTCCCAGGGGCATGACCCCGTTAACACCTTTCTAGACACCTACTTGATTGGTTAATTATGATGTGTAAAACTCTCTCAGGAGTAACTCTTACTCGCAGTGGGTAGCGGAATCCAACTATCTCATAGAAGGTATGCAATCTCATTGCAAATTTCAACACTTGAAATTCCCGATAATATTTTTGCCCCTAGCAACATATGACCTTAACATAGTCAACAAATCATAGGCACTAGCCAAGTTTAACATGTCATTTCCTGATTGAATTAAACTCACCCGTACGATTCTTAACATAGTCAACAAAGTCGCACGACTATCCTAATCCAATTGCATCACATGCTTTAACAGATAAGCACTAATTAGCTACCGCACACTACACCTTAACATAGTCAACAAACATAGCACAAATACTAAGTAGTACTTATCTGAAATGACGGAGGGCTACGACAGGTTTTTAAGAAAACCTTTTGCATAATGAACCTGATATCATTGCAGAATCGAGTGATTTTGAAAAGGAGTGTTTTTGAGGCTTTTACTAGTTCCTCTAAAGAGGTCACTCCCGGTGAAGGGATCTCGGCTCTTTACTTATCGAATAAGGTGCTGGATATTCTACAAGGAATACCGCTATGCAAAGCAAGAACTAAAAAGGCAATAAAAAACAAAACCGAGTGGGTTGTAGTATCTTCTAGTTTCGCTAAAGAGGTCACTCCCGGTGAAGGGATATCGGCTCTTTCCTTATCGAATAAGGTGCTGGATATTCTACAAGGAATACCGCTATGCAAAGCAAAAAAACGAGAGCTACCCTTTTTGAAAATTTGATTCTACAACATCATTTTGGTTTCCTTTCTTTCATTAATCTCATTAATGAAGTCCCATCAATTATGCTTCCTAAGCATCACAGAAGAAACGAAAATACAACGTACGCTTATGCCATCCGCATTCGCCACAGTGTCCCGTTATGCACTGTTAGGTTACTTAACTAACGGCATAGCGGGGCGGGACTAGCGCGGGTGCAAAACATAAGCAACGTTTATTATATATCATATATACAATAATAAAGCATTCGTCTCACGCATATAAAGTGATCACATCATAGAATATTAGCAGCAGAAGATAACATATGAAATATTGGATATACTAGGAATTCCGTGTTTTAATTTAAGCCGGTATAAAACACGGATTCCACAGTCGTGATGAATAGCCAAACCCACATCTTTAGACCCCTACGAGAGAGGCAAGCAACCTTACCAATTCTAGAGTTAGGAGACCCGGACTCGACTCCTCGAGATGATCTCCCACTAGACTCTAGAACCTGGTTACTTGTGCTCCCCGCTTTGGGTCTATCCTAATGCGGAAAAGTAAATAATATATAACAATGGTGACATCATCCTTAACCCGGAAGTGTCCCAATAAAAGAATATTACATACAATGAATTTTACATGAATGAAAATAAAAACTCGCATCTCACATAAAACCTCCGGTTATTCAAAACACGACGATCCAATTTAACATATCCAAGCAACACATAACACCACATGTCATCAAAAACCTAGACAATGTTAAACATTCCGATCGAATCAACACACCCAAAATTTCCCAAAAAGCTCAACACTTGAGCGTAGTTTAAAAATACTCAGTACATGCCACAGCTCCTATGAACCAGCCGTAGAAGGGTCAACCAATGCCTCACATGTGGCACCGCTGAACTAACACAAACCCTAGGGTTTAGTGGCGGTTCTCACGATCACATAATCGAGTTAAGATTTCGTTCTTCTAGAGGGTCCACAGTATTGCTTGCATGATTTTCTGAAAGTTTTAAAGTAAGGAAAAATCCAACACATGGAAAATTTTCCGACAAGGGTTAAAGTGGGTATTTGATATCCGATCGAACTTTTTAACACCATCTAAAATAACCCGAAATACAGTTAGAATTACGACTACGAAACGCTCCGAATTGCCTTTATAGAAAATTAACGTCTCATGAAATTTTTAGCAAAAACAAACAACACCTGAAACACCAAAACCCAGAGCCTGGAACAAAAAAAATTTGAACCCAAAATTCCCATTCTGGGCCGGCCTGCTCGGATTTGGAGCTCATGTGCTCGGCCAAAATCCGGCCAAATGTGTTCAAATTTCTTCTGTGTTCATGTCATATCTCATATAATATTCTGCAGTTGTCTAAAAAAAATTTAGAGCACTTTAAAAATCGACAGAAACCAGTTTTCAATGTTTCAGTTTCGGAGTCGTTTCGGTTTCGTAATCTAACAAACATTGTCTAAATCTTTAGTTTGGCTCTGATACCACTGTAAGGTTCCCTAGCACGACAGCAAGGTTTCGGAAGGTATCGTCCATGCCATTTTCAAAAAATTGTCATGCTAAGCAACTCTAAACTTAGAATCTTTAACTAGAGTTTAGACAATACCAAATGTAAACTACTTTACATGTTAAGAACAAGAATTCAACCTTTGTAGTTCGAGTCCTTCTCTTCTAAAGCTCCGGGTTGAAGTCCACGCGACTTTACAAGGCTCCTCATTGAGTTGAACGACCTTCCTTCATGATCTTCACGCCAAAGACGATCCACCCAAAGTTCCTCTAGATCAAGCTAACTTTACACTAAACTCCTTTAGTGTATGAAACACACCACACTAAATTACTAGTTTGGTGTGGGATGATGAAGTAGGGGATATGATAAGCTCACTAGGTTATTCACAAGCTCAATGATTCACATCTCATGTGAGGGTTTGAGCTTGGAGATGAGATGAACAAATTGTAGAGATCAAGAAGAAGAAGAAGCTCAAGGAAAAATGGCTAAGGCATCAAATATGAAGCAAGTGAAGAAACAATAATATGAATCATCTCTCTCCTCACTCATTCAAACATGGAATAAATTGCAATTCTAAATTGCAACCATGCTTGAATAGTGAGTCAAGAATAATAAAAAACCATATAAGCCTATGCCTCATCCATACCCAAAATATCTCCATAATTTACATCTCATTTTTCCATTTTCTAAAAATAGAAAAATATGTCATGCTTCATATAATATATATATATATATATATATATATATATATATTAATATATACATATATATAAATAAAGCAATTAGTGAGCTAATGATATTAGTTAAGATATAATTATATCACATATAATATTTATCACATTATTAAATCAACACTTAATCTAATAATCCGATTATATCACATATAGCCGACTAATATCATTTATCTGAATATCACTTTATCAAATCAACACTCGATTCAATAATCTGGTCATATCACATATGACCTAACCGATACCAGATAACTGTCAGATTACAATACGGTATCACATACACGTATTTAATCAGGCCCACGCACATATCACATATGTGTCGTACTTCATTTCGCTTGAACTAGGAAACTTCTGTGTGGGACTCTACAGACTCGCCAATACGCCGGCAGTAGGTGATGATCACATCAGTCACCAACAAGTCGTCAGCGGTACTAGCTGGACGTAATGGCTACCCGGGTATTGAGCGATATTTAGATCAACAAGCAAGCTCGTCCATACTCTCCATGAAGCCTATCAGTAACACTACCATACAGTCCGGTCTCTTTATCTAATATGTCGCATATCATGTCTAGGGGTGGAAATCGTTAAACCCCAGTAACGTGATAAGTCAAGCCGATGTGAGGCTTATAACGGGTCGAAAAACTACTGATAACACTTATCAGTAGATCTCCATATCAGCCCTGGCCAGGGACTTCCAGTTATAACCAATCAAGCACAGTGCAACATCAACCCCCAATACCTGGAGAGACGAAACCTCTTCTATCACTCATTGTCTCCATACGTCTCAGGACTATACCCAAAATCCACCTGTTTGCACGTCTCCTTTAAGCGTGGTAGGGAGGAAATCAAAGCACGGTGGGAGCCACACAACACTCTATGACGATCTCGGGTCTACAGACTAACTTATACCAGTGTCACCAGAGGACTGCTATCTGACGATAGGTATACTACCACATAGGAGTCCTCGGCGAGTCCTGTTCAGTGTACCCAGTCTCTACTGAGCATCCGTATACCATCTTTGATGTCAAACACCAATGGATATGGGATCATCCATCGCCCATCATACGGGTCAAGAAGCGTATACGCTAGTTTACTCTGGAATATCGATGCCCTGTCTCGATATTCCCTCGACTAGGAACAATTAAAGGATGTACTTGTGAACTACCCTGGCCCCACTAGTATGATCTCCATCATAGTCCATGTAGTCAAGTACATATCCTAAGGGCTTTATCAACATGTGAGAGTAAGACAGTATCACAATACAAGTCTACATGTTAAGACAAAGATAGCCAGATAGCATACTATCATGTCGAGCAAGAAAGTCCTCTCTATATATGTCCAAGCATCCACTATAATATACATCATATGTACAATAATGGCCTCTAGGGCATACATATAACTAACATTCCTGCCACCAGTTCTTTGAAGGCATTGCACTCTTCGATAGGGTGTGTAATCCTCCGATGGTATAAGCAGTAGTTTGGATGTACATCTGGTTCGTCGGGGCACGTACTTTCTGAAGTGCTTTCTTTGAAAGGTGGCAACTTCATTCCCATTGACAGGGCCTTAGCGAGTCGTTTCCTCGTCTTAAGCCCGCTTTTGCCGGTAACAAGGGCACTTTGACCCGGTTGGGGTATTTTATGGCTTCTCATTACCGGAGCTTCTTCAGCTTAACGCGGACGCTTGGCCTTTTCGTATATGGCCGTTTCACGCTCTCGGTCAGCTTTGCTCATCTAAAGAGCTTCGCTCAGCAGCCTGTCAATCAATTCGTCTGATGGCTCTAGGGATTTTAGTTCCGGTTCTGCCCCCAGTCTCTCTACATCAAGAGCTTCTTTACCATCTATTGATGAGTGAGAGATCATGTGACAGCTCGCCACATAATCCTCGGGCTCTTCTGAAGAATCGTCTCCTTCATCAGCGTTATCGTCTTCATTCTCAAGAACATGCTTGAAGAATTCGTCCAATGTAATTGGGGTCCGTGTCTTCTGGTTATATTCTTCCAGTGCATCGATGTATTTCTGCAAACCTTTACGATTGTCGTCGGGTTGGACGGGCTTCTTGGCCTTCTTCTTTTTCTTTAAAGACTTCGAAGGCTTGGCTCGAAGGTTCTGTCCACCATCACCAACTTTCAGCGTTGGGCGTGGCTTCAACATCCCCTCAATAATTTCAGGCTCCAGCGGGCTCTTTCACCTAATCGCCGGACATGCTTGAAGGTCCTTCAGCATTCTTTTAGTCTTAGTTGAAAGGGCCACCTCCCATGGGGCTTCCTTTATAAGTGAGCATGAGGCCCCCGGCGTGTCCACCTTTTTAGAAGCGTGCGGTTGTGGCAGGTTCACCCTCCAGTTTTCGGACAGCGCGAACTTGCCCTATTGGTACTGGTCTTCGATCCAACTTTTGAAGATGTAACAATCTTCGATTGGGTGACCCAATATTCGGTGGTAAGGACAGTAATTGGGGCTGTTAACGTCGCCTGATTGCGTTGGGCGTCTCGGCTCTGGCAGAGTGATGAGCCTGTTGCGCAGCGCTAGCTCGAATAATCTCTTCGTCTTATCCCGAGGGAACGAGTAAGGGCGTCTCATCTTTTCTACGAGTTATCGCTGTTTATCATTTTGGTAAGCAACCGGCTTCGGGCCACTCGGTTGTTGCTGAGCATTGGCGACGAAAGTCGCTTTCTTTTTCCCCTTTTCATTCTGAGGATCCGTCTTTGAGGAGAACGGTCTATGGCCCATCTGGTCCATTTGGGCCAGCTTATCGATCAAGGCCTGGAAAGTGGTCGGCTTGAAGAACATCATGAATTGGAAAATGGTTGCCTGAGGGTCAAGGGTCCCCACGAACATGCCCACGGCAGGAGCTTCTTCTATGCATTGTTCGCATCTCGACCATAAGTTCCGCCACCGAATTGCATACTGAACCCATGTCTCTCCTGGCTTCACCCTGGCATTGATCAATGCCGTGATCGGGGTGCGTTCACTGGCACTTGCGAAATGCTGGGTGAATAGCAACTCCATTTCTGTGAATGTTTTAATGGAGTCATTCAGAAGCTCCAAGTACCATTCAAAAGCCATCTCCGCTAAACTGCCGACGAACTAGCGAAGTAGCAATTTGTCGTCGCCTCCGGTATTGCCGCACAAAGCCCTGAACCGAGCGACGTGTTGATGGGGATTGCCCGTCCCCTTATACACATGAAATTTAGGGATCGTGTATCCTGACGGGTACTTAATTTGATCGTACCAGCCCAGATATGGTTGCCCAGTTCTAATGACTTAGCCAGCAGCTTCGCTTGCCTGATGAGCCCGTATTTGTTGAGCTATATAGTCATCAAGCGCGGCTTTGGATATGGTGTCTTCCTTAGCTGCTGATAGAGCCGGAAGAGGGTTTGATGTCTCTCCTCTGTCGTCTTCAAGGATTATTGGAGGGTCTTCAGCTGGAGGATCTGGCTGTATCATCATCCCGACCATATCTTGGAACAAGAGCGTCATTTGTTTTATGTCGGCTGCTTGTTCCGCGGCCTCTTTGTCTTTCTTCTCGAGTATTCTTCGGAGGAACTTGGCGTCGGTTTTCTGTTCCTAGCGCTGCTCCTACGACATCTCCGGGCTTTCTTTCGGCCCAGTGATCGCAGCCATCTTCGTTAGCATCTCGTGGATCTTTTACTATTGCTCCTGAGCCTTTGTCATAGACCGGGTGAGTGGTCGATGACCCGTGGAGATACGGCTATCCTCTTTCCCGGAAGCCATGTAGATGGTGTGCACTACCATGCCCCAAAACTTAGGGCGTTTGGATTCAGCGCCCTTGAGATTTGTCGCAGACACATGAATCTTCTCCGGCCTTCTCCTTTTATGGGCGGTCGAAGTTGAGGGGGCCATTGCAGCGGACACCTATATAGACGATACCTTCTGTGGCATGGCGGCGAGATGGTCCCCCTCCTGTCGACCCTTCATTTTATTCTGTCGGCGGGGATAGTCTTGATCAACTACAGAGTCTTGGACTCTTCGCCAGACCCTATGGATTTTGAAGGAAAGCCGCTGAGGGGGAACGTCTAATCTGTCAAAGACCGACTTTCGAGCAAGGGAAGTAGTTTGGACGACTCCACCCACAGCGGGAGTTGGAACGGCCAGTCTTGTAAAGACCGACCCCTTACCAGGAGAATCCCCTCTGATGACTTCGTTTACCGGAGCTGGAATGGCTATCTGCTTCAGGATAGCTCCTTCGGGTATTGTAGGCTTCTTCATGAGCCCGCTTGAGCTTTGGCCTAGTCTGTTAAAGACCGAGGCGCTAGACTTGGACGTCCCGTTGAGAGGGGCCGTGGTAGTGGTAAGCCGATCTAAGACCGACTTCTTTGGAGCTTCCTGTGGTGGCGCCGGAGCGTTGAAGCTCATTGGCGGGAGCATGGTCCCGAAGAATAACCCAATGGTGGCCTGCGTCACTTGTTCCACCGGCATTGCGAAGATGGAAGACCCTTGGGGCCTATAGGTCACTCTTCCGGCGAGAATGGAGCGGGAGTTGTTGTTGCAGTTGGTGCAGTTGGAAGCCATTGACACCATCTTCTCTTCTGAACGGAGCAAGACACCAAATCTTAGTATCTCGAATCCAGGGGCAACCATACTAAACCGCGATTCGTTCGCGAAACACGACACACAATAAGTGGAGTGGAAAGAGGAAAAAGTCCCACCGGGCGTGCCAAAATCTGTTCGCCGTCGAAAGACGCGACCGGGACGTTGGGACGTCTGGCCTGAATTTTGGGGGTAGATGCTATTTGGTTTTATCTGTCTACCTCTCCGAAGATACCAAGTTGATTTATGGCACTATGCATCGAAGGTTTAAACAGATGTGGCCGTTGTAGCAGACTTCGTCAGATTCCCCCTCGTTGGTGAGGGGTTTTTTATTGTGGGGACGCTCTTCCCTGCAGGCGCAAGCCCCTGCAGTTAATTATGTTACCGGGTTGCGATAACCACTTTCTCCTTCTCCAGAAGTTCACTTCGTGTCTTATGTGTTTGTTTTATTTTTGGATGCCCGTGGATTGTATACGGAGACTAATTTGTGTTGTCGTCCATAGGGCGTGGATTAGTCCAAATCCGTATTTTCTTAGATTTGGGTTTGGGTTGGTTTAAGGATCGTTAATCTTGTTTTAGATTAAGATCAATTCAAACGTTTGTTGAGGATACGTTAGTCTAATTTTAGACTAAGATCTACTCAACAGAATTTTCTTTAGTTTATAGGGACATTGCGGTCCGCAATTTAGTTTTTAGGACATTGCGGTCCAAAGGGTTTAGTTTTAAGGGCATTGCGGTCCATGGAGTTTAGTTTTAAGGAAATTGCGGTCCACAATTTAGTTTTTAGGGACGTTGTGGTCCACAATTTAGTTTTAAGGACATTGCGGTCCATTGGGTTGTTGGTTTGGGGAGGTATACCAAGAATTATTGGTTATTGGGACCCTCCACCTCTCTGAAGACGTTGAAGAATTACAACGACATGTATCAGAGGTATGGAGAGATGTACCCTTGAACCAATGAATGTTCATCAAAGATTTGATAACCTTTTTTGGGACTAAGTCCAATTTAGAAGAAGACCTATGGGCTTGGTCAATTTTGGGTTTTGACCAACCTTGGGCTCAGCCCACTTAGTCTTTGTCATTTCCCTTTTTTTATAAAGTATTAGACACTTACTAGGACACAGTCCTTTCTCTGTGCACATAATGCTAAACATTTATGTGAATACTGATACCCACTTTCTTTTTGTTTTTTATGAGTGTTGAACACTCTTCATGGCGCTAGGCTCTTCTTGAGGAGCGCAGAGCGCTCTGTGTTAAGTAGCGCCCACGAGAGGGGCACGTAGGGCGCTTGGCGCTGAGCGCCAGTATTTGAGCGCTAAGCGCTCTTTTTATTTTGAGCAGCGCCCATGTGAAGGGCATGTGGAGCGCTTGGCGCTGAGCGCCAGGTGTTAAGCCCTCTTTATTGAGCAGCACCCACGTGAGGAGCATATGAAACGCCCGGCGCTGAGCGCCAGACTTGGAGTGCTAAGCACTTCTTATTAAATAGCGCCCACGTGAGGAGCACGTGGAGCGCTTGGCGCAGAGTGGCAGATTTGAGTGCTAAGCACTTCTTATTAAATAGCACCCACATGAGGAGCACATGGAGAGCTCGGCGCTGAGCGCCAAATTTGAGTGCTAAACAATGAGTTTTTTGTTCTACCCAAATCAATTCTCTGAGAATTTGGTTCTCCCTTGTGAAAGATTTCGTCTTATAAATCTGAGATCTGGAAAAATAACTAAGTTCTTCTGATGTGAGAGTTAAACTCTTAGCTGTGGAGGAGATGCTATAATCTCTCTTCTTTTTATGAAAGACTTTGTCCCATAAATCTGTGATCTGGAAAAAGAACTAAGTTCTTATCATGTGAGAGTTAAACTCTCAAATATATAGGAGATGGTATAATCTCACTTATTGTTATTTACCTTGAAGAAAATTCTTCTTCCTAGAGTTTTTTCTTCTCTTTTTCTGTTTTTTTTAGAATATGAGGGGGGTGTTCTTCTCTGCAAGACTTAAAGTCTTAGATCCTTTATATAGGGGAGGCTGATTTGTTGAATCAGTTAAGGAAATCTCTCGTTGAGAGATCTCTGATTGATTTGGGGATTTTATCCACCGTTAGATTTTTGATCCAAGGACTTCTGTTTTATAGAAGGCATCTTTCTTGTTTTTACCAAGATTGGAAAATATTTTCCCATACAGAACTTATTCTGTATCTTGGTGATGTTTAATCACCACTGGATCTTTAATCCAACGGTGCTTTGATTTACAGAGCACAATCTTTCTTGTTTGGAAAGATTTGAGGAGTATTTCCTCAACAGAATTTTATTCTGGTAATTTGATAATTTATCATCTTCGTTGGATCTTTGATCCAATGGTGGAGAACATTTAGTTCTAGCGCAGGCGCTTTCGTGCTTTGTACGTGAGGCGCTGCCTCAGAGTCTTTGACTCTTGGCGCTGGCGCTCTTTGCGCTGGCACCAAGAGCGCCAGCGCTCTCGTGTTTTGCAAGTGAGGCGCTACCTCAGAGCGCTGGCGCTCATGGCGCTGGCGCTCTTGGCGAGAGCGCTCTCGTGCTTTGCACGTGAGGCGCTGCCTCAATTCAAATTTCAAATTTTGAACAGATTCCTGCTCTCTTAGGGGAAACAGATGTGTGCACGTCAATTTGGAAATGCATCAATATGCGATGAAAGGAGTTGTTAGTCGCCGGGACCCGCCACCTCTCTGAAGACGTTGAAGAATTACAACGACATATATCAAAGGTGTGAAGAGATGTACCCTTGAACCGAATCCCATATTTGAGGGAGAAAGGTTATAGGGGCCTTAAGAATTGTAACATTTTAGAAAATATAAAATATTATTTTTGGAATTTAATATTAAAATAATATATTTCGCGAAAACTACCCGATTTGCGAATTTGGGATGTTCGTAAAATGGTATAAATATATACCAATATTTATGAAATAATTGGACATTAAAATAATTTATCCATTTAAAAATATATTTATTGGATTTGGCATTTTTATAATTAATTATATGCAGTTTAAATAAAAATTGATTAGTGCACTACTAATCACGATTAAGCCAAATCCTTGTTTCAACATTTTTCCATGATTAACGCACCATGACATGTTGTATTTTTGTTGTATGTTATTTCATTTGTATTTGTTGATATTTGGCTTTAAAAGAAAAAGAGAAAAGGAAATAGAAAAGAAAAGTTAATGGCATATGATGAGAGAGAGAGAGAGAGTGAGGCATGGGCTTGTGAGAGGGAGAGAATAAGAGAGAGAGAGAGAGAGGGCTGCCTTCATTTCATCCCCCATTTGTTTTCTTCATCTCCTTCATCCTCTTGCTTCCTCCACCTCCACCTCCAAGTATCATCTCAATTCCTTCACTAAAACCCTATACTCCTTTTCATTAAAAAGATGCACAACTTCATCCTCAACACTTTGGACCTTTTAAAGTTGGATTTTGAAAACTTTGAGCAACTCAAGAAAATTCTTGGGTTGCCAAATGAGGTATAATTCTAGACCCTAGTTAAGTTATTGTGTTTAGTTTATCCTATTGTTAATTTATAGTTAAATCGATGTTGATTAGTGATGTTTGGAAATTCCAAGAGAGGGTTTGGGTGATTGTATGGACTTGTGATATTTAGTGGCTGTTTACAAGACCCTGATGTTGATTTTATGCCTAAGAACAGAGAATAGAACCCAAAATACGAACTTAGAAATTTCCCGTGTTGGTTTTGTGATGTTTTATAGCCTACAGGGTATCTGGAGCTATCTGGGGTATTTTAAAGAAAATCAAACAAGTCCAGTGACCTAGATTATTGACCAGAAGACCACCACCCAAGTTCGAGCCGATTTCCCCCTGTTCTGGCCGGCGAACTCGGGTGTTAGGGTGATGTCGCCGGATTTCTAGTGGGGTCTGGGTTGGGTTTTTGACTGCAGCTCCTAATCCCATTAAACTATCCCCTGTATCTGCTTGTTTTGTCCCAATTAACCTGAGATGAAATCTAGGAGTGATTTCCTAGGTTGCTGAATATGGTATATGTGATTTATGAATTTGGGATTTGGTATTTGATATTGTATTGGGTCGTTTGATGTTGTACGTCAACGACGAGGGTTGTTTGGTTGTTTTTGCATGCGTAGGCTATAGGTTCTAACCTATGAGCGCACCGAGTACCGTATTGGTTTTTCGGACTTGATTTTAATAGCATTGCGATTGTGTATTGATTGTAGGTACCTTCGCGTGGATTCCGAGACGACGAAGCATATCGACTACGGCTGAACAAGGAGTACGCAGGTGAGTAGATTTATATCTACGGAGAAAGTCGGGTGGATAGCGTATAGCACCCCCGCAAACATTGATATGTGATTTATAGTTTGGAGACAAGATATGCTACGACTTAAGGTTATAGTTATGGTTTAGTGTGAAATGATATGATAGAAAGGATGTCTCGAATTGATATATAAGGATGTGAATCACGATATGTACATATGTATTTACAAGAGAATAAGTATGAGATTATAGTGGCATGTAATAAGGTCGATAAATACGACATGAGATTTATAAGATGACTTGATTTGAGATATTAATGTGATGAAAAGAGTATACGATGTGATATGATGACTCGGTTTGATATGTCATTATATGGATGCGAGTCGATATGAGATAATTGATACCTTTGTCGGTCCCACGATGTGAGATTGATACGGATGTGACCTGAGAGATGGGTATATATATATATGATAATGATGTGAATAATGAGTGACATGCCATACGAGACGTTAGGTCCGTACCCTCATTGTCATATAGGTTGATAGAATCTCTAATTGTTTAATGCCGTCGTACGATGAATTACCATACATGATGAGTTTTATCTGATGATTGATCCATACCCTTGGCTAGAGGATGCCGTACGAGATATTATACTGTACGTGATGTTGTGGGGCTGGATGCCGATTGATAGATTCACCGACTCGGATATGTTGTAGATACGTATACCTTATAGCATTGCGCTCACGATTTACTTTCTGTTACGTACAGGATATTCTCATTGCATTACATATACCTGTGCTAGCACACCTACACAATTATCGATGATGCGTATGTTACACTTACACAGATTGCCGGCTCACACACTTTCATCATCGATAATTGCTATGTCACTTACACAGTAGAATTGCTACATCATGCTATGATATATTGCTATGCTCACATCACTATACTATATCGCATGGTATACTTGATATGCTCACATTTCTGTTCTATGTTTGCATACATCACGTTTTACGATTATATACATTGAGATGTTGTTTTCATGAGATTCTGGATTTGAGAACCGTGGTTATATTTCAAAAGAAAGTATGTATTGTTTTAAAAACCCGGTTTCTCTTATTACGATATTTCGAGACGTCCACCATGTGTTTCTTCGGTTATGAGTTATGTGATACCCGATTCGAGGAGCTGGATGAGGCCGTTTGCGGGTACATGGTGGACCCGGTATGGTACCTCGGGAGAAGAAAGGTATGTTGTGCAGTAGACGATGAGCCTGGCAGAGGGACTACTACCTACCGATGATAGTATTTGGACTCGGCGGTTATCCGGAGGATACCGACCGGAGTCGTGAGATGATACGGGTCGATCCGGACTGACGGAGCCCGAGATATGAGGATTTACGTGTCGATGTTGGACACAGGTTTCATGATATTTCGAGTGTTGATGTTGGACACTCAGATTCGATGATTTGATGTGTCGTTGATGGATACACATTGATTGATATCCTCATATTTACATGCATATACTTTCATGATATTTACATGCATGATATTGTTGTGTCATTGATGGACATGTAGATGTTATCCACATGCTTACAGGCATTGATTATATTGTTGGTATATATGCAGATACGGTCACCCTAGATATCAGTATTACCTTTATGATATACTTGACCTAGGAATCGTTGTTTTATTCGATTTCTACATGATGATGTTTTTTACCCGCGAGTTGGCAACTCACCCGCGTTGTGCCACAGTTCTTACAGGTTTGACCGTATGGATCAGTAGTGGTATCGCTGGCACACAACTTGCTTTCGAATGATTTGTTTTGGTAGGTGGGACATATTGGATCGTACCCGCTCTTGTATTATTATTCCTGTTGTATCTAGTTAACTCCATCAATCAGAAACTAGTATTTATTTAAGTAATAGGACTTAGCAAGACTTGCTGTTGCGAGACTTAGAGTGATGGGTTATATGTTCGCTTGGTGGGTGATGTCTTGATTTATTCATTATCCCTTGTGTTGATCTTCGCCGTTGGACGTCGTATACTTATATTTCTGACTTGCGTGGTTATGATTCCGTCAATTGGCGAAGAGCTAGCTCCCGCTTGGGGATGCCTTTTATATTATCATGTATATGTGGTTTTGGATCAAAATATACAACGGAGGTGCTGCCCAAATTTTTAAAAGACGAAACATATTTTTCAACTAGTAAAATCCACTTGCATTTTTCATGTTCCATTATCTATACATTTAAGAAAACATTTGACTTTATCATACCTTTATTTCAAAATTTCATCTCTTTTATTTTCTTTAAAAAGGTTTAGATTTCTGGGCTTCGGCTTACTTAAGTTACATTACGCCTTTAGACGTTGCATGATTTAAGTGCCGGTCACGAACTAAATTTCGGGTCGTAACAAGAATTTTTGTTAAAATTACGTTAGTCCAATTTGAGACTACGATCCACTTAACAACATTTTAGGATCTTTCTTATTTAAGACCCAACAACAGAGCATTTGGACTCAGTTGCAAGACTTTAGCAACTTAGCCAATTTAGGCTTTAGTGTGCTTAGTCTCCCCTCCTTTTCGAAAAAATGCTGAGCACTGGTTTGGGCTCTGTTTAATCAGGCCCTTTTTTATGCAAAAGCGCTGAGCACTTATATGAGTTCTGACGTCTACATATGATCATGTGGAACTGTCAGTCATAGGAGTTGCCCAATAAGCGTTGAACACTTTATTCATTTTGTCTTTATATGGAGTATTAGGCACTTTTTATAGCGTCCACGTGGGGGACACGTAAGGCGCTGGGCGCTGCCCAATGAGTGCTAATCACTCTCTTCTTCTGTGGCGCCCACGTGAGGGACACGTGAGGCGCTGGGCGCTGCCCAATGAGTGCTAAGCACTCTCTTCTTCTATGGCACCCACGTGAGGGACACGTGAGGCGTTGGGCGCTGCCCAATGAGTGTTAAGCACTCTTTTCTTCTGTGGCGCCCATAGATTATCAAGCTTTCGGTTTTTTAAGAACCAAGTTCTTTTATGAGCACCAGGTTTCTCTTATATGCTTCGTTTCAGGAAATTCAATTCCTAGTCCTTTTCTGAATTTTCGATTCTCAAGAACAAATTCTTCCTGATGAAAATTAAATTCTCAACTTATGATAGGCTTGTCTTATGGATCTCAGATCCAGAGAAAGAACTAAGTTCTTTTTTTTAAAAGGGCTAAACCCTTAGATATGTAAACGAGATGTTTTGATTTCTGCTCTTTTTATTTACCTAGAATTTTTGAGGAGGGAGATCTTATTCTTTGTTTCCTTTTGAAGCTTTCTTCTTTAATTTTTAGAAGCTTATGGGGGGTTCCTCTATATCAGACTTGAAGTCTTGGGTCCTTTATATATCTCTCATTAAGAGATCCCAATTGATTTGGGGATTTTTACCCACCATTGGATCTTTGATCCAAGGGTTTCTATTTTATAGAACATATTTTCTTGTTTCTAATAAGATTGGAGAAATATTTTCCCTTACACAGAATTTATTCCGTAAAACGGTGATTTTTCTCTGTTTTACAGAGGGCAATTTTTCTTGTTTAGAAAAATTGAAGGAATATATCCCAAAATAGAATTTTATTCTATAATCCAATTTGGGGGATGTTTTCTCCCGACGGAATTTAATTCTGTATTTTTGATGATTTATCATCTCCGTTGAATATTTGATTCAATGGCTCTATTTAACATAGAGTAGAATTTAATTCTATTTAGGCGCCGGCGCTCACGTGTTGTGCACGTAGGCACTACTTAAGGTTTTAATTCTTATAAAGGGTATTCATGTGCTTTGCGCATTGGCGTCCGCGTGAGGAACACGTGAGGCGCAACCATAAGATTAATTCCTATCAGATTAGTCTTGGCGCTGGCGCCGTCGTGGGAAGCGCGTGAGGTGCTGCATCATTTTTTAACTAAGCTCTGCTCTTTTATTGGGAAAACAGCTTATAAGGCAAGGATGATACGATCATACGAAAGACTGACCAGGTCGAGCATGTTCCGCCAAGGTGAACTCGTGCTAGTCGTCAAAAAACCAATGATTCCCAATCGTGCAAAATGGGAAAAGTTCGAACCGAACTATGAAGGCCTGTATATTATAGACAAAGTCTACCAAGGTGGAGCCTACCTGCTCATAGATATGCATAGCGAAAGACCCTTCCGGCCAATAAACGGTCGATTCCTCAAAAAATACTATGCTTGATGAGTCACGACTTAGGTCAATGATAGATGACAAGGCTTGTGTCCGCTCGCTATCTTCCTAAGTCAGGACTCTGAGAGTAGTATCCAAAAAGCTCTGTCGCTTCAAAAACGGCAACACCGGATCGAGAAGTTCTTAAACTAACTATCCGCCTCAAACATGGCGACAACGAACTGAGATGTCTATAAACTAACAACGGACCGAGAAGTCCTTAAACTAACTATCTGTCTCAAACATGGCGACAACGGACCGAGATGTCGCTAAACTAACAACGGACCGAGATGTCCCTAAACTAAAATTTCACCTCAAATATGGCGATAATGGACCGAAATGTCCCTAAACTAGCACATCGCCCCCAAATACGGTGATATGCTCCCTTGAGATCTATATTGCAATTGATGTCCTAACAGCGAAGGTTGCAACTCAAGTCCCACAGGCTACACGGCTACTCCAGCGATGAAGCCACCCCCAAATCCCACCGGCAAATAAATGCGTCACATGCGACGAAGCTACTGAGTTTCGCCATTCAAAAAAAAGGATATGTCCACAAGCGAAATGAGTACGGATGAAAACCCGAAAGGGCACCGTGAGTAAAAACAGCAGGACTGCCGACGAGCTTCGCAAAAACCCGAAGGGCGTAATCTCGTAAAAAAAACCTGCGTGAGATACTTACGACTCACAAAGGAGCAACACACTTAGAAATCCACACGATTTCTAAGGAGAAAATACACTTACGAGATCCTCACGACTCGTAAGGAGAATTTCCCCATATGAAACCCTCACGGCTCATACGATTCAAAAGCCTTAAACTATAAAGATCTGAACCTATTCTTAAACCGTCATATTCCTCTAATGTTGCCCTACAGGCGGTCCTATATTGACCCTTGTATACAATCCATGGGCATAAATAAATATATTCCCCACCAAGTTCCATCAACGACGAGAAATGTCCCTATATGATGAACGACATTTGTAAGTCCTCTCGACTTATAAGGAGAAAACACTCTTGGAAGATCCTTACGACTTACAAGAGAAAATATCACTTAGAAATCCCTACGATTCCTAAGGAGAAAACACACCTACGAGATCCTCATGACTTGTGGGGAGAAATACCTTTATGAGACCCATACGGTCCATAAAGTCAAAAAGCCTTAGTCGACAAAATCCTAACCCTATTTGCTAAGCCATCTTTGTTCAAACCAGCATAGGCAAATGATGATTCGCTCCTGTAAACATTCCAGTTGTAGCGATATCGATGCCTAAATAGGTGTCAAACTCCAATTCCTCTCAAAGAAAATGATGATTCGCTCCTGGAAATATTCCAGTGGTGGTGATACCGATGCCATGATTGGTATCATATTTCAAATCCCTTAAAAAAAGCCAAAATGATAGGGCAACTCGCAATAAAAAGCAGCGAGTAAAAACAAAAACAGCCGAAATAATTGGGAATCGCGATAAATAGCCGAAATGATTGAGCAATCGTGACTTTCGCAACATAAAAGCTGAAAAGATAGAGTATCACGGAAAGAAAAAAAATGAAAATGAAACTTTTCTGCCCCACAGGTAGGTCCACACCGATTCCTGTATACAATCTATGGGCGCAAATGAAAGGAAGGAACCATGTTTTCCCGCCAGGCTTCGTCAAAGGGAGAGCCAGGTCTCGACGGCAACATCTACAGCCTAGAGATCAGCTCGACGTTCTTCTTATTCTAACAGGATGCAAACGTGACGTCAAAAAAGCTCCAAGGAGCCAAATCAAAACGGAGTAATGGTAAAATCCTATCTCTAACTTAACGCCCTTCTTATTCCAGCAAGGTGCAGATGTGACGTCTACAAATTGGAGTAATATCATATTCCTAGCTCCAGTTCTCGATGGCAACATTACAGCCTAGAGATCGACTCGACGTGTTTCTCATTCCAGCAGTATGCAGATGCAACCTCATCATCAAAAAAGAAAGACCCAAGGGTTGAAGAAAAAAGGAATAATGGCAAAATCTTAGCTCTAAGTCTTGATGGTACATATACAACCTAGAGACTATCCTGGAGTTTTTTCTCATTCCAGCAGGATGCAGACGCAACGTCAGAAAGACCCAAAGGTCGAAGAAAAAAGTAGTAATGACAAAATCCTAGCTCCAAATCTTGACGGTACATATACAACCTAGAGACAATCCCGGCGTTTCTTCTCATTCCCGTAGGATGCAGACGCAACGTCATCATAAAAAAAACCCCAAGGGGCGAAGAAAAAGGAGTAATGGTAAAATTCTAGCTCCGAGTCTTAACGATACATATACAACATAGACACTATCCCGGCGTTTTTTCTCATTCTAGCAGGATGCAGCCGCGACGTAATCATAAAAAGAAAGAAAGATCCAAGGGTCGAAGAAAAAAGGAGTAATGGCAAAATCCTAACTCCAAATCTTGACGGTACATATACAACCTAGAGACTATCTCGGCATTCCCCCTCATTTAAGCAGGATGCGGACCTAATTATCAAATAAAATTGGAGCAATGGCATATTCCTAACTCTGGGCTTCAATTGCAATACACACAGCATAGAGGTCCTACAGATGTCTACCATATTTCAGCAAAGAATCTACGCGACATCGCCAAAAGAAAAAAAGAAGTGACGGCATATTCCCAGCTTCGGGTCTTGATGGCAACTCATATAAAGCCTAAAAGACCATTGGAGATCATCCCACCCCAGAAGAGTGCGGTTATGACTCATCGGGGCTCCAAATTGAGCCTAATCTCAAGTAAAAAGTGTCATGGCAAATTCCTAACGCTTGCTCTTCAGACGGTAATATGACCTAAGGAGATTACTTGAAAATGTCTTGTCCAGCCCTCAAAGAGATCAGAGACATGACAGTCGTAGGGCTACTCGAACAACAGCTTAAAGACTGCATATCGAGAAATACATCAGCCAATGCGACGGTACCACGGACTAAAACCCTAGTACCACAAACCTAACGGACCTCTGTCGTAAAGAATGAGGGTTATCTACATACAACATTAGGACAAGTTTGCATGTAAACCCAAGAGAGGTAAACTAAAGAGACTCCGAAATGAGTGAATAAACTACAAACTCTGAGATGAGTACATAAACTAGAGACTGAGACTCCGAAACGAGTAAATAAACTAGAGACTCTGAAACGAGTAAATAAACTACAAACTCCGAAATGAGTACATAAACTATTTCGCGCCAAATCAAGACAATCAAGAAAAGAAAAGTGCAGATATGAAAGGAAAAAAGTCTTATCATTCATACTTCAGAAAAGACTACACAGTGATGATAAGAACGACTAAAAAAAGGGGGCCACTACATCATCTGAGGTCTACAATGGCAAGACGCTAAACTCCGGACACGGATTATCAAACTCAAAAGTAAGTTTGAGCAGTGCGCCTTCAGGTTCAACGACCATCTTTTTGTGCATCTTCTCTCGGATGCAAGCATCAGGGTTACCACTGATGTCCTCTACCCTCTGATATACTGATGCTATTGCTTTCTGCTGAAAGACGCGGTGCAAGATGGTGACGAGATTATCTCTCCGTTTATTTGAGATCAACCCCATCAAGTACACTGAATGTACCTTATCCTCAGCATCATCGAGCGATTGAGGCGGCATAACCTTAAGGCATCCGGGTATAGCTTCCCAGATCGACCCAACGACGATCTTCAAAAGGACAGAACGGCGGAGGAGCAATCGACCATCGTAATCATCACCACATCGCATTGGGCGCCAGTGAACTCCTGGCCTTGGCAGCGGCCTTGTATGCAAATCTCCTCGTAAGAAATAATCTCTTCAAAATTGTATAGACGACCAGCCATGGTATCTAAAAAAAGGGTGGAGAGTTAGCGATTAACATATTAAAGTCACTACAGTGGGCCCCACAAAATAAAGGTGATGGCTCATCAATGATGTGACATGCGCCCATTGTGAGAATACGAAAGGATTCTCATGAAATAAATAGTGCCCATTAAACAGTGGAGTTAAAAACTCCCAATATTTCTCAAAAGGCGGGCTCTTTAAAACAAACAACAGATTAAAATCTGTGAAGAAAAAAAAGATTAAAACACCAAAAATAATAATAATAATAATAATAATAAAACATACAAGAATGGTAAAGGGAATAAAATCCCCAAAGTTCTTGAGATCCAAATCAGAGCCAAGCTCAGCAAAGAAAATGGAATTAAATTCTCCTAAACAGTGGGATCAAATCACAGAACAATCCCCATGCTAAAAGAATTCATGGTTTAATTGATGGAATTAAATTTCAGAACAAGTGTCAAAATTGACAGTAAGGTAAAACCCTAAATAAGAGAACTAAAGATTCTCAAGTCTTGGATGAGAGCATTAAGGTCCATGATCTGTAAAAAGAAAGTTTTTAGATCTCCAAGAGATCGACTCAGAGAGAGAGAGAGAGAGAGAGTGCTTAGCTCTGTCGAAACTGATAATGAACTTAAAATTCAAAACTAAGAAAATAAATATGCTCAAAAGGAGTTGAGAGTTAAAACTCTGTTCATAATTCTTACCAAGAAATCTGGCAGAGTTCTGAGAGACAGAGATCTAAACTGTGAGAAGAGAATTAAATTCTCAAGGAAGAAAAAAAAAAGATGACGAAACGACAGTCATCTCAAGGGCCAAAAGCCCTATTTATAAGATGTGAAGGGACGGTTCAACTCCCTATGAAATCAAACGAGGAAAAAGAAACACCGTTGCATCCACGTGTGAGCCACATGGGAACAACGGTGGGAGGCATTTGTTCCCGTAAAAATAAAAAAATATAATAATATATAGAAAGAGCAAAACTCGGTTGAAAACTAATGGGGCAGCGCCTCACGTGTTTCTCACGAGGACGCCAGCGGCGGCACCAATTTTGTGGTGGCACCGCAAGCGCTCCTCACGCCGACGCCAATGTGCAAAGCACATAAACTCTTTCTGAATAAGAATTAAATTCTTATATAGGCCGCACGTGCTCATCATGCGGGCGCCAATGTGCAAAGCACGGGAGTACCCATCATAAGAATTAAATTCTTAAGTGGGGTCCACGTGCAGAACACGTGAGTGACAGCGCCCAAATCAAGATCAATAGAATTAAATTCTACATAAGAATTTGGGATACTCTCTGTTAAACAGAGTCGTTGGATTAAAAATCCAATGGAGATGATAAATCATCAAAATATAGAATTAAATTTTATTAGGAGAAAATATCTCCCAAATTTTTCTAAATAAGAAAGATGCTCTCGGTTGGATCAATAATCCAATAATAGAATAAAATTCTATTTTGGGAATATATTCTCTCAATCTTTCTAAACAAAAAAAGATTGCTCTCTGTAAAACAGAGAACCCTTGGATTAAAAATCCAATGGTGATTAAAAATCACTATTTTACAGAATAAATTCTGTATATGGGAAAATATTTCTCCAATCTTGTTAAAAACAAAAAAATATATTCTATACAACAGAAAACTCTTAGATTAAAAATCCAATGATGATTAAAAAAATCACCATTTTACAGAATAAATTATGTATATGGGAAAATATTACCCCAATCTTATTAAAAACAAGAAAACATATTCTGTAAAACAGAAACTCTCGGATCAAAGATCCAACGGTGGGTAAAATTCCCCAACCCAATTTTGAGACCAATTAAATCAGTTGGAATCTCTCAATGAGAGATTTTCTCAAAACCAATTAACAATTTACATCCACTATATAAAGAACCCGAGATTTCAAGTCTCAGAAGGAAAAACCCCTATAAGCTTCTGAAAAAATACAGAAAGCTTTCAAAATAACAGAGAATTTAATTCTCCAAGTGGAAGACTTCCTTTTCAAAAAAAAACTAGCTAAAGAAAACACAGAGATCAAAATATCTCTTTTATCTATTTTAAGGGTTTAACCCTTCTCAAAGAATTTAGTTCTTTCTCTGGATCAGAGATCCACAAGATAAGTCTCCTACAAGTTGAGAATTTAATTTTCATCAGGAAGATCTTGCTCTTGAGAATCAAAAATTCAGAAAAGAATTAGGTCCAAGAGAAAAACAAAAGGAAAAAGAACCTATATAAAAAAAACTAGCGCCTCACGTGTTTCCCACGTAGGCGCCCTTTTAACAGCGCCTAGCGCCTTACGTGAAAAACACGCGGGCGCCCAAAACAGAAGGCCAGTGCCTCACGTGAAACACATATGAGCACTGAATAAAAATGCTTAGCACTCCATATATAGCCAAAACGGCTAAGTGCTTAGCACTGATTGAGCAGCACTCAGCACCTTACGTGCTTCTCACATGGGCGCCACACAAAAAGTGCTTAATGTTTCATATACAGCCAAAACGGCGTAGTGCTTAGCACTGATTGGGCGGCGTCCTGCGCCGCACGTATTCCTCACGTGGGCGTCATATAAAAAGTGCTTAGCACTTCATATACATCCGAAACGACTGAGTGCTTAGCACTGATTGGGCAGCGCCCATAATTAAATGCTTCACATGATATCCATATGAGTGTCAGAACGTCAAATAAGTGCTTAACACTTTTGCATAAAAAGGGGGCTGAACAAACAGAGCCTAAATAAATGCTTAGCACTACTGAACAGAACAAAAGAAAACTGAGTAAGCCCATATTGACTAAGTCTCTCTTGCAACTGAACCTAAATACTCTGGATCTTAATAAATTTAATGATCCTTAAAAATATTGCTAAGTTGATCTTAGTCTCAAACAGAATTAATATATCCATTGTTTAAAATAGATTGAGCCCAAATGCTCATACATTTAAGTTGATCTTAATCTCAAACTACATTAACGGTTTTTAAATAAAACAAAATGTTTATGAACCAAAAGAATATATAACCTAAGTTCAAAACCCCGTCAAGCAAATCCTTGACCCAAGCCCAAAGCTAAAATATACGGATTTGGACTAATCCGCGCCCTACGGGCGACGACATAAAATAGTCTACGTATACAATCCACGGGCAATCTAAAATAAAACAAAAATAACACGACATGAAGTGAACCGCTGGAGCAGGACAAAATGGCCATCGCAATGCAGTAACGTAATTAATTGCAGGAGCCTGCGCCTGCAGGGAAGAGCGTCTCCACAATCAAAAAACCCCTCATAAAATGAGGGGGAATCTGATATAATCTGCTACAACGATTGCATTTGTCCAAACCTCCGATATATGGTGCTATAAATCAACTTGGTATTTTCGGAGAGGTGGATGGAGAAGTCCAAATAGTATCTGCCCCCAAAATTCAGGTCAGATGTCCCAACGATTCTGTCCGTGTCTTTCGGCGGTAAACAACCCAGTCCTGCATCGCGACATTATTTCGACGTCGAACATGGCATCCGTATCTCGACGTGAGATCCGATCAGGCATGCTAAGTTATTATATCAAAATCTATTTAAAAAATGATAGTGCTTATGTTTTACTATTCAGAAAATATTACCGATTTACAGTTTTATAGCATCCGTCTGTATCTGTACCGATAATAGCTTATCTAGTTGCATGCTGGAATATCACATTGTTATTATACTACTATAACAGTTCAATATGTTATTTAGATTGCATCATATATGGTAATGGACGTATAACGGTTATTACAGATAGATACATATGCATAGTGGCATTAATTATGTTTCGATATTGATTTCAGTTTTACATTGGTATTTATTTTGGCTAATATACAGTACATTATATGTTCACGACACATTACCAGATTTATTACTTGGATCTTATTGCTAATGCCAACAATCCTGATGGACATGACTTATTGTCTACAAAGACAAGACATGTACCTGCCTAATCCTGTGTTGGCATTAGATTTATATCATAAATACCTGACTTGAACACATAACCTTAGGAGTAAGGGGAAATCAATAATGAAATCTGACCTGTAACTCAACAGTTCGATACTCATACTGATCAGTCTTTACGGGCTCGGCCAGCCCCGGAATGATACTGCTAACATCATTCATCTGTACATGTTTACTGTTTAGCGACACGTCTCGGATTCAGCCCGAGAATCTTGACCGTGGTTCTGGACAAGCACGGAATACTATTGAGTTACATCGACGATTCCATTAAATTAATTTCAAAGACGTGTAGAATAGATAATATAAAAGCACAAAGTTTAAGATACACATCATATACATGTACCTCACTGTTTTATACCCGTGTTTATTATGTATATTCATGTTTAATTATACCATCATATCCTGATTATTACGATTATTTTGATATTATGACGCACTGAAGTCTGAGTTTTGCATGACTCGGTTTCTCTACCTTTATCGCAAGCAAATCAGGAGCACTATAGCAATCAAATCGAGCAATGAGGAGTTAGCTATTTTGTTTAGATACTCTTAATTTATTTATTTCCGTAGTTTTATTTCTATTGATGTGAGCCCATAATGGGACGTGATTAAGATATTATTGTTTATTGGATCTTAATTCGTTTTAATTCGTTTCCGCTATATGCATTTCTTGATTTTATTTATAGTGGCAGATGGACATGTGTTAGCTAAATTATATATTTTACTGTTCTTGATATCCAATTGACAGCCGTAATGTGACTATGGAGAGATGATTTCTAACCACAGGCAGCATGGTAGGCTCTGTCACATGCCATGTTTGCGTATTTTGGAAGACGGGAATAGACAATACCCTTGAGCAAGGAAGGAATCGAACCCACATACTGATCGGCTGAAAGATGGACAGCGAGGAAAGAGTTCACACTCGCTGACTTGTGCAAGTCACCAAGCAAGGATGAGCATCAACTAAGAAAGCTATTGCTTGCTGTAAATAGGCAAGCCGATTTGATGAGTGAGAATATAGGATATTCTTTTTTAGGTGGGGGATGGTGTTTCATAGAGAAAATAATTTGAAATTCTAATATTAGAAAGGTTGACATGGATGACATATTCTTTAAAATTAGAGAATACTGTTTTGAATTTAAAATTAGTTGGAAAATTGGTATATGGAATTATGAGAATGAGAAATTCTCAATATTTTTTCTGTTATTTCTAACAATTTTCCTTTTAAAAAGGTGAGACACTACAAAATTAATTGTAGATTAATGTATCCCAGGCAAGTTTGCATTTAATAGTAAAGATGGAAAAAAGGGGTAAATTCTCAGAAAGCCTCCAGCCCGTTGCTCTTGTTAAAAAGCCCTAGGTCCAACTAAAACCCCCTTTATACTAAATGCCTGTAATAACTAGGTCCTCACTGTAATGTCCAAGAAATTGTAAGTAATAAAAGAAAGATTTTGAACAGTCAGCCCTTCTAAGCAATTCCGAAAACATCACGGGGTTTTAGACAACTCAGACAACTCCTGAGCCTAGGGATTTTTGATCAAATACTGTAACAATTTAATCATGAACATCACGTTTACAGGATCATTTCCTTAAGAATAACAGGCAATTAAAAGCAATTACCACCAATAAATGAAGAAACTTGATGATAGTTTTCCAACTCATTCTTGGTATAATACCTGCTAGCATATTTTTCCAAACTTTCAAATAAATATAAGCATATATATGGGAAATAAAAACAGGAGCTAAAATCACAAGCTACACATAACTCAACTGAAAAACTTTGCTTGCTTGCATTTCAAGGGTACATTTTCTTCTTGATTCAGTAATTTCATGCATGCGGTGTAAAATCCCCAGTGCCACAGAAATGAATTACAAGTACAAAAAAGGGCAGGCGCTGGAGTTCAGAAGAGGATGCAGGAGTTGATAATAAATACATACAGCCATAGCTAGTTGATCGTGAACGCAACAATTACAGGGTCAAGATCATCATAGTAACAGGTAATTTATGACAACAGGGCAAAGAAGAAAAGAAAAGAAAGGAAAAACTACATAAGAATCGCTTATGTAGTTCCAGGACCAATCATGCCGGTGTCGAAGTACAATGTGGCGCCGCTCGATCCGCCACTAACTCCCTCCATTAGAGCAAACCGCATGTCCTCGGATGGCTTCCAGTGCCGCTTCCTTTGGTTTATGAACCAGTTGTTTATCTGCTTTTGATCGAGCCCCGTCATTTCCGCAAGCTTCGCCTTTTCCTCTTCCTGAAAAAAAGGCCTTTAAACATCTCTCTTGCAGTCAGCTAGTCTATATATTGGTTATCGAAACTCATTAATTGTTGCCTAGAAGAATACGGATGATGCATTATGGCATAAAACTACAAGGCTGTTTGGTTGTCGCATCTGGAGTCCCATGCAGTTTCAAACTTAAACAAAAATATACAACACGCATCTTCTAGTGCAAGTCCAGCAATTAGAAGTTGAATTAGAAAACACGTAATAGGAACTGCGCAAAAAAAAAACCGGAATTCCGACTTAAAAACGCAAGACACTAGGTTGGTTGTGGAAGAGCCGACAATTATAATAATTGGTGCATCCAAATGAAGGCACTAATCATCTCAATGGATGCTTGGGAGGTTGAACAAAGTGGCAACACGGAGCATGAGCAGCTGAAGAAGTGATGATGCCAAAGGAGTTGAAGGACCTACTCCAAACTCCTTGAAAAAAAGACAACATCGCCCTAATCACTATCAAGGCATAATTGACAAGACCTGTGTTCGAGATAATCACAACAGCAAAAACATCAGAAGAATCATGAGCTCATATATAAATCATATAAAGACGGTAAAAAGGTAAGAAAATTATCCTCCAAATTTTCCGATGTGAACTTGAATCTTTACAGTCTACTCATGAATATTTTTCAAGAGTTGAGGTTACAGCAAAATAACTTGGAAGAAATGGTGAAGTACCAACTGATTCGGAGTACGGAGAAGATAATGTAATCTTTAGCTTCAAAATTTGACGGTGGTTCCAGCACTCGAAGAGTCAAACGATTTTGAGGCGATATCAGTTGATGAGTTAATAAACTCTCCACAAAGTAACGAGGAACACATGCAAAAGATTACTCCATCCTTGAGTATTGAACAAGCATTGGAATCGAGACAAAATCCAGGTGATCAAAGATGTGGTCTGAGCATCCATCTCAATAACATAACGAAATGGCAGAGACCGAAGACGAGGTGGACAATACTAACAAAATCAAGGAGAAGACACAATCAGAAATCACGATAGACGAGCTACCAAATAACAACCTGCTCGTGGTCGTTGCAATCAAAGGAGTATCCAATATTGCAAGTGTAAGATACTGCATATCAGAATGTTAGCAAGCCAACAAATCATCATCAACAGTCTAATCATGTAGATGTTAAACACGAGGGTCCCCACTATTGTAAGGATCATGAATCTATAAGCAGCGAAAATCCAAGACCGTTGTTCTAGGGTATGATGAAAAAGACAATCCGACAGATACCAAATCACACGAAAAGCATACCAACACAACACACAAGATTAACCCAAGTTCGGCGCATACTCGCACATAATCCTGCAACTACGACGAGAAACTTCCATTATAAGAAAGAATTACAAGAAATTACACCAACTTCTCACCATTCTTTATAAAAAAAATACCCTTCCACAAAACCTCTATCCGTGACCGCATTTGACCGCCCTCTCCCACTCTAATTAAACCCTAGGTTATTAAAGAATTATGAATAAAAAAACCCTTAGAGAAAGCCTCATATTTATAAGGTACATAGATGATTGGAGATAAATCCAAATTTAAACTAGAGATAATTATGAATTTAATCCAGAAATTAAATTTTGAATTTAATCCAGAAATTAAATTTAAATCTAAACTAAAGAGATTAAATTTAATTCCCAACAAATCCTGAATTTAAATCACTTTTTAACACCCATACCTTCTGATGCAAGAGAATGCTTCTGACAATCAGAATGTGTGGCTTCTTAACGGAGCAAGTAATTATGTGCAGGAAGAACGGTCTCTTTGTTGATTCATTTAAAAATTGTCAAGCCGATGTAAGCTTGGGAGACTGATCTGAACAGAGGCGGACCCAGGAATTTGGGTTAGAGGGGTCACATCGGCGATCTCACATAATATTAATTAATACGCTCAACGACGTATGTATTTAAGCCATCATATAATTTAACATCTGAATAATGAAATATTAATATGAAAATAATAAATTTTACAACAATTATATCTAGAGTTTATAACTTAGACTGCATTATACACATTCTAGACTCTTTATGTATATACAAAACAAGGTTTATTTAAAAATTTCAAGTTTTTCTTTCGGTTCTTGACATGGACGAAGCTTCCTTTGTTTAAAAAAAGCAAAATAAAAACAAAAATAATGAGTTTGGTGGGATTTGAACTCATGATGTCCTATTTTGGAATTGCAATGCATTACCGCTAGAGAGCTATACTCTCTTATTGATTATTTTTTAAGAACAAAATACATATAACATACAATTAAGAATATCGGAAATCAATTGCAACCAATACTAAACTTTTTACACCCGAAATTTCAGAGGGGACATGTGCCCCCTCTGGGTTGACCGCGGGTTCGCCTCTGGATCTGAACTACTAGTGCAAGCTAAAGGAAAAATAAATAAATTTCAAATCATGGCAATCCCAATTATATTTCCAATGTTTATTATGTGCCCATCAAGTCTTTGGGCAACTCCTTGAAAAATGCTATGTATTACGTAAGAAAAATAATTCTCTCGTGTTGTAAAGGTGAAAATGACAGAAATCGTATATTCCAACTCCATTTCAATGCACGGGATCAGACATGCTTCCATGGACTCGTAGACGAGGAGTCTTTTTTTAATTGAGAAAAATGGATAGGTCAAAAAGGCCATACTAAAACATTTCAATAAAAATGTGAAATGAGAGAAATTAAATGAGGAAAATAAAAAGAAAACAAGAAAAAATATGGCATATGAATCTTATAAGAATTTACCTTTCAAGAAAGGTAAATACCATTAAATAGTCATAGAAGTGGCATTTTTGCTTCGGGTATCTGAACTTCAACTGTTTGAACCTCCAAAACAAAGGTTGTAGAAGACTTACGAGCTATTGAGCATCCGTACCATGTCTATAAGATATGCACGATTGGGAAGTAGTAAAGGCCGACGTTTCGTAAAGGTGGAAGAGAGCAAAAGCACCATTGCAACTGGCGCACACCACTTTGAAGACAAATACAACCAACTTCCATTAGAAATCTATTAGAGATAACCCGTAATTTGCCACATTTATTGAAGATAATTGCATTAGATATTACGGACATTTTGCACTATTTCTTAAGGATCGAAGTTGTTTACTCTTCCCGTGGCCATCTTCTGTCAATGCAGAAGTACATTTCCGATCTACTTGCATGAGCCACGGTTGACGATTCTACTATTATTGACAGTACTTCTACAGCTACGCTAATGGAGATTCATAAGCTTCGTCAAGCAAATGGAGCGACTCTACTTACATCCATTCCACAGATCGAGTAACAAAACAAACACGTACCCAACTGATGCATTTTTGTCCAAACTCTCGGTTTATGATCCACCGTGAGTTTAGGGGTTGTTTATATGTGCATATCATATCTTTTATATTGTTTTATATTTATCTTTTTGTATTGAGATTTACGTGTATTAAACATATATTGCGTATTAGGGTTTCATCTTATGGACTATATAAATAGACATTGCACATTGTATTTGGATCAATCATCAATAATATTTATCCTCTTCCTAATCTACAATTTCTAATATGGTATCAGAGTTAAGTTGATAACATTCGAGAATTTGTACTTTAATAACACCTCAGAGAGAGAGGCGTCTATATGCCTTTGATAGACCACCTTTCCTTGTGCCGTAGTCGCTCTTTTTTCTTCTCTTGGTGCCATAGTTGCATCTTTCCTCGAGAAGTCTACTTGTCTTTAAGAGACTAGCCTCTACATGTGTCTGTACGATCAACGTGACAACCACATTACAATTGAGGGAAAGAGTTGAGATGTGGATAACATAATCCCATATTGGAAAAAATATGACGTGCATGGGTACAAGATATAAGATGGAACAAATCTAAAGAAGGCTCGAATCTTATTGATGGAACCCATTTATACCAAAAGCCCATGTATACTCATATAAATAAAATATATAATCTCCCCCGCGTTTGTGTATAATTAAATTTAATAGATGAATTTAGTAAAAAGTATTAAATGTATTTCCAAAAGAAGCATCGGTTGTATTTTGATGTATTTAAAAATTTTAAAGCCAGTGTTGAAACATAGAGCATTTATAAAATACAAATACTTGGATCTAACTGAGATGAGTACACCTCATATGTAATTAGAAACTATTGTACCTAATACAAAAGGCTTGACAAACATGACTCAAGTAGCGAGGAGCCAAACATAGCGCGGTTATCATGCTGAAGCATATTCATCGACTATAGAGAAGAATTTAATGTTCTATCTATTTAATTATATAAATCTTTACGACAAAATATTCCTTGGAATATTCATATTCTCTTATCCAGCTTGGAATTTGGTAGAAATATTATCTAGCCCCTATTTAATTCTTACTATATTTGGATCATGGAAAAAAATTTATTGGCTTACCATTCAATATTTATCTTTCATCCTATGCAGCTAGGCTTATAAAAAAGAAAAGTCCTTATCTACCCCTTCCTTTAGAATCCCGTTTTATTCTCACAAAACCTAGGTTTTGCGGGCAAAATATAAATTTCACAAATTATAGCATGCAAAATAGTGAAAAATGAGAAAAAAGAAGAAACGCGTTACATTTTGTATCGCAGAAAAATATAGAAAGGCAAAGAAAACAAAAATTGACATTTTAAAAAAGTTACCTTGATGTTTTATATTATACATGCAAAATACTGAAAAAATAGAAGACGTTCAAAATTCTGAGATTTGTAGCTATAGCATGTAAAATATAGAAAACGGAAGAAACAGAAAATAGAGTTCAGAAAATTTCGTGCGATGTAACATACAAAATATTGAAAACACCGTAGTAATTAGAAAATTCTTTAAGATTTTACAATTTTCATACGCTGTAACTAACAATTTTGAAAAATCAAAGAAAATGGAAAATTTTAAGCATGCAAAATTTTAAAAATTTAAAGGGACATTTTAGAAATATGTAGAAGTCAAATGATTTTGGTGGTGTTGCCGGGCGTTCCCAGTCACACCCGGAGTCCCAGTAACTCGGACCGGATTTTTTTGCTCTGTTAGGTTCTTAGTAGCAATTGAAGACCTTTTCTTCATTTACTTCACATAGTTTTTTGTTTTCTTAGTAGCTGGAAGTTCTCTAAAAGTATGAGCAAGTAAAATATTGAAAAACCAAAAAAATTCTGCAATAGCATTATTCTCTCTGTAAATATGATCCAGCTACACTGTAGTTTGCTCCAGTAAGAACTTGATCGCTAGAGCTATATACTGAATTCTCCAAGGTGTTTGCTATTCATATTTGATACAATCTGCTAGCAATTATGAGTCGGTTTCCTGCTTTATATTTTAATTTTCATCAACACTGTAAAAGACCACTTATATAGCTCTGGCTTCTGCCATCGACGAATCATATCTGTCATAGAAGAATTTTGGGGTAAAAACTATTTTTCCTAATGAATTTCGAAGCACTGAACCTCCTTGTGTGTTTTGCTGAGAGAGATGTGCAGCCCCATCAACATTTAATTTATACTGATTCACTAAAGACTTGCTTCATTGAGAGTTAGAATGACTTTATGTTTTAATTGGGTGATTTCCACTTAATCATATATGCCCAAACTTCAAAAAAGTTGTGAACTTTGGCACATGATAATATTCCTTTAGATCAAAGATGATTATATGACAAATAGTTTCAATAAAAGGATTTTGAATCTCGTAGCTTCTTTTCACATCTAAACTTCCAAATGTTGCGATTAACAACATGTGGAATCCAATTTGCAATTTCGCATGTCCGTATTTTGTCGTACCTGTATTCATAGCAGTTGGCTAAGAATTATACTGCATATTTGAAGTCTTGATCATGAGACAACAGGAAAAATATAGGAAAAAGTAGATAAAGCTTTTCATGATCAAGTTTACAAATACAACTGAGCCTTTTATCCCAAGCATATGGGTTAGGCTACATGAACCAACATGAGAATCACGTCGGGTCCAGCACATGAATCCTCCGCCTCCACTCTCGAACAATATGCTTTCATTGAGGCCTTTGGTTTCGTATCACCTCCATCCATGTTTTCTTCGGTCTCCCATTTGCACTTTTGTCATTGCCCATATCGAGAGTATCTATTCGTCGAACCGGTGCTTCCTTAGGTCTGTGTCGCACATGACTAAATCATTAGCCGATTTTAAATCATTAGCCGATTTTACTGCATCTTCTCCGCATGTGCTACACCAACTTTTGCACGAATACCCTCATTTCACACCTTATCTTTTCTAGTGTTACCGTACATCCAACAAAGCACACGCATCTCCGCTACGTGCATCTTCTGTGTATGATGTTTCTTAGAAGCCCAGCATTCTGTACCATATAATAAGGCAGGCAGAATAAAACTTCCCTTTCAATTTTAACGGAAAGTTACCATCACACAAAATCCCTGTTGCACTCCACCATTTCAACCAACCAGTTTGGATCCTTTGATTAACATCACTATCGATCTCCCCATCCTTTTGGATGATGGAACCTAGATATCTAAACTGATCGCTTGGTGATATCTCTTGCCCATCCAATGTTATACCGATATGGTTTCGACTTCTTTGTTTACAAAATTTGCAATGCATATATGCTGTCTTGGACCTGATCAATTTGAACCCCCGAGATTCCAATATTGGCCTCCATAATTTCAATTTGGCATTAACACCTGCTTTCGTCTCATTTACTAGAACAATATCATCAGCGAATAGTATGCACCAAAGTACCTCATCATGGATAGTTCTAGTAAGCCCATCCATCATGATGGTAAACAGAAATGGACTTAATGCAAATCCTCGATGTAAACCAACTGTAATCGGAAAATCACTCATGAGGCCGCCGCAAACTCTGACATTTTCCATTACTCCATTGTACATATCCTTGATTATGTCAATATACTTGACGGGGACCCCTTTCTTCATCATTGTCCCCCATAATACCTCTCTAGATACCTCATCGTACGCTTTCTCTAAATCAATAAATATCATATGCAAATCTCCTCTCGAAAACGCTCAACAAATTGACGAAGCAAATGAATAACCTCTGTCGTCGATTGTCCAGGTATGAACCCAAACTGGTTCTCTGTTATCTTAATATTCTTCCTTAGCCTGTGTTCAATCTCCCAAAGCTTCTTGATTTATTCTCTTATCGTTTCATGCATTTTAAATATTGTTTATTCACTGTTTTGGTGTCTCGCCGGAATCCGGCCGTGCCGGCGACGAGTCTCGACGAGCTACCCTGACCTGTGTGGTTCCACTGTTCGTCGTTTGGGTTCATTCCGTGAACCGTGCGTCCATCGTGAGTTTTCCCAACCGACGTTTAACGTTCCGTTTTCCCGATTCGCGACCCGTCGAGGCAAGTACCCCTTGCTACATGCTAAGTAATATTTACATAAACCTTGATGACACCCTAAACCTGCAGTTTAACTTTAGCACTATAATTTCCCACTTTCGTGTTCAATGTTGTTATATATCATTTTATCTTCCAAACGTGAAACCTACCGTTTGCAATTACTGTATTAAACCTAATGACCACATTGCATGTTTTAATCACTCTTTCACTATTGACGTGGCTTACGGCACTTTCTCTACAGTTTTACTTCATTCGGACACTCGTATACATTTAACCTGTATTAGCTGTGATTTCATCCATTGAACCTATATATAAATATATCATTGCATCCATAAGATTCTTAAAACTTGTTAACATGATTTAACGGCCATAACTGTCATACTGCATTCTTATAATGTTGAAATTATCTCTGGAATACAACGGATAACTGTATTGCTAATTAATTGAATCTGCCTTATTGTTTAATGCATTGCTTATATTTATGTGTTGATATCCATGATTGATTATGTAACTGAGTATGAGCACACCCATGATATCGTTTACATCTTGAACTGACTTGCTACACACATATTGATTGACCCGACATGGTACCGTATACTGCTTGACTTGACCTGATGTACCATGACTTGACTCGTTACCTGATCTTGTATCTAATGCCAACAAACCTGACTTGTAGTCCTCATGGACCGTTCCTGTTGTCTATCCAGACAAACCTGTTTACCTGATCCTGTGTTGGCATTAGTTCTTGATTACTGAATACCTGACTTGACATACACGTATAACTTGAGGGTATGGGGAAATCAAAGGTGAAACCTGACTTGTAACTCAACAGTTCACTACTTGTTCTGATCAGTTTTAGAGGCTGGACCAGCCTTAGAATGATGCTGCTGACATCATTCATCTGTACACATTCCTGTTTTAGTGCCTAGCGGCATGTCTCGGTTTCAGCCCGAGAATCTGGACCATGGTCCCGGGTATGCACGGGATACTATTGAGTTACATCGATGATTCATCAATTTGGTTTCAAAGACTTTAGAACAGAAAACCTGATAGAACCGTTTAGTTTACCCACTGCACACTACCCTGCACTGCTCTGATTTATATTATTGTTACCCTTGTTTTATTCATGTTTATATTCGCATGCCTGTTACCCTGTTTATATGTTATTACTTGTTGTAGGTTTTGCATGGCACAGATTCTGTACCGCTGTTGCAGTCCGAGCAGGAGTACTTTAGCCAACAGGCCGAGCTGTGAGTGTCAGCAGTAGTTAGTTTTTCTTTCCTGCATTTTATTCCTGATGTGAGCCTGCGTTATGGGACATACATTCCAGTTATTTTGTATTGGATCTTTCGCTTCCGCATTTTTATTATCCTTGCCTCGTGTTATCTTGGATTTGGGACATGTTTTAGATAGTTTTATTTTGTTCTTGATATCTCTACAGCCGTAATGTGACTGTGGATGGATACTTCCTACCCACATGTAGCATGGTTGACTATGCCACGTGCCCATTTTAGCGTATTCTGGGAAGCGGGGCGTGACAGCGATGGATGATCCCATATCCATTAGTGTTTGACATCAAAGATTGTATACGGATGCTCAGTAGAGACTAGGTACACTGAACAGGACTCGCCGAGAACTCCTAGATGGTATTATACCTAACATCAGATAGCAGTTTTCTGCTGACACTGGTACAGGTTATTCTATAGACCCGATATCGTCATGTGATTCCCACTGTGCTTTGATTTCCACCCTACCACGTTCAAAAGAGCGTGCATACATGTGGTTTTTGGGTACAGTCCCGAGTCACATGGAGGCAATGAGCGATAGGAGGGGTTTCGTCTCTCCCGGAATTAGGGGTTGATGTTGTGATGTGCTCGATTGGCCATAACAGGAAGTCCCTTGCCAGGGCTAATACTGAGATTTACTGATAAGTGTGAGCAGTAGTTTCTCGACCCGTTATGAGCCTCACATCGGCATGACGTATCAAGTTTTTGGGGTCTGACGTTTTCCACCCACAGACTCAATATGCGACATATCAGACAAAGAGACCGGACTGTACGGTAGTGTTACTCATTGGATTCACGGGAGTTTGAACAAGCTTGCTTGTTGATCTTCTGATCGCTCAATACCTGGATAGCCATTACGTCCAGCTAATACCGCTGACGGCTTGTGAGTGACGGATATGATCATCACCTACTGCAAGCGTATTGACGAATCTTTAGAGTTCTACACAGAGGTTTCCTGGCTCATGCGAAACGAACTAGGGCACATATGTGATATGTGCGGGACCAAAATTAATACGTGTATGAGATACTGTATTCTAATCTCGCGATAAATGATATTAGTTGGTTATATGTGATATAGCCGGATTATTAAATTAAGTGTTGATTTAATAATTTAATATATAATTATATATTTGATATATTAATATATATTAACTAGTATTAGCTCACTTAAGAATTTCTTTTCTGCTTATACATTTAATATATATGTTAATGTATTTATTGTGTCATGCTTGATGATACATTGGACATGAGTGTATGAAATGCGTACCATACTTAAGAGAATTTTGGGGATTTAATTATTAAGGTAAAAAACAAAAAGGTAGAAAAAGTCATGATTTAAGATGCTTGTAGAAGCTTGTGAAAACATTGACTTAGTCCACTAATTTTGTTTCTCTGGATATTTATTAAGCCAACCATTATCTTTAGCCATGGTTAAGTCTCTACAAATATCTTGGAAATATTTTCACCAATGGTTTCACTTTTTCTTTTTCATCTCATTTGAGCTCACTAGGTAAAGTGAGCAAAATTTCTATTTCACCAATCTATACCAAACCAGCCATTTAGTATAGGTTGTTACATTCACTAATCATCAATTAGTGAAGAGGCCGCTTAAGTTAAAGATTTTTCGACGTAGATCCTTGAGCAAGCTCGTTCCTTTCGCCTAGTGAAGCCTAAGAAGAGTCCGGGAGACCACTACTTAAAGCTAAGAGACTACTACACGGAGCTTTAGAATTGAAGGACCGGTCTACAAAGATTGTATTCATATATCACTTAGTGTAAAGTTTGTTTACATGCTATAAAAACTCTAATTCTCTACTTAGATCCTTGGTTCGGGCTCGCTCGGCACCCTAGATTTTTTGAAATAGCATACTTGATGCGTGCCGAAACATAGCGGGGTGCTAAGCGAACCCAACACTTCTCACATATCAAGATGCGGTAGAAGAAAGCTGAAAATCCACTATAGAAGAAGAGATCTATAAAACACTGAAGAATATGATCCGGGAGCTAATTTCACATTCTCATGGGCAACATGTAATCAGTGTCAAACGGGTGTGCAAGATCAAGCGTACAATGGATGAGAAGATTGATCGATACAAAGCAAGGCTAGTAAAAAAAGGGTTTCTAACAGAACTACAAGGTCTACCATGAAGAAGTTTTTGCCCCAATTGCATGTCTTGACATCGTAAGATTGTTGGTCTCACTTATTGCATGTCATAATTGAAAAATATACCAACTAGATGTTAAGCCAGTTTTTCCCATTAAAGTTCTAAGGAAAAAGCATGTGGAACGACTTAATGGTTGTTAAAGGCAAGACAGGATATCCCGCCAGAAAAGCACTGTATAGCTTTAGGCAGGCACCTGAGCATGGAATGCACGCATTGAAAACTGCTTGGCTGCCGATGACTTCACTAAATGTCCATTTAAGCCTGCACTCTATATGAAGGCAATGGCGAGGTATTCTAATCATACGGCTTCATCACTTAATATTTTCCGGAAATAACGAGATGTTCCACAAGATCAAGCAAGCTATGTTCAAGGACATTGAGATGACACTTTAGACTTGTGTCCAACTTTCTAGGCATAGAAATACACCAGCAGGTTGCTAGGATTTTTATACCTTCAAAAGAGAAACGTGGTCTTAAAGAAGTCCAATATGGGCAGTTGCACCCTTGTGAGCGCACAATCATGCCAGGATGCAAATTATTCAAAGAAGACAGTGGTAGAGTTGTTGAAGCAACTCGATATAAGAGCTTGGTCCGAAGCCTCAGCTACCTGACTATTACAAGACTTGACATAGTCTATTTAGTCGGACTTGTAAGTAGGTACTTGGTAAAGAGATCTTAACGCAATATCTAAGACACTATTAAGTCATGGTCTCTTTTATGTTTATGGATAATGTGAAACTAGTCGGCTACTCTGATCATGATTGGAGAGGTAATGAAGATGAGAGGAAGATCATCACGAGGTATTCCTTCTATCTTGGCTCGCCGGCTTTTACTTAGACAATGAAGAAGTAGGAAGTTGTCGCTTTATCGACATGTGCGGCTGAGTAGGTAGCTGCATTATCTACTGTCTACGGAAAAATATGGCTACAATTTTTTTTCAAAGAGAGCTGGATCATTAAGAAGAAGAGCCAACCATGATATATGTAGACAACAAATCGACTAGAAAAATAGCCAAGAACACGGTGCAACCTGGAATAAGCAAATAAATTTAAGGTTCTTGTTGAGATATATGTGGAAATAGTCCTACATTGGATAAAATATAAGAGTTACATAGGTGTACAAGGAATAAATTGCCCCCCCATCAAGTATACTCAAGTCTATTTGGATGGACCCCATTTATATTGAAAACGTGTGTACTCATATAAATAAATAGTCTCATCCCCTCGTGTATTAAAATTAATATGGTACCGGAGCCAAATGCCTCAATCCATAATCTATCAATAGCTTAGTTTTCCAAAAATGCCTCGTGTATACTCAAGTCTACTTTCTATCAATAGCTTAGTTTTCCAAAAAAAATAAATCAAATAACAAATATCCGATCAGACTATTGATCATTATCATCTGCCTCCACCAAAATCAAGTTTGTGCAATCCTTTTTTCCACTTGTTTCTCGGCAATATATAGTCTTATTTTCAGCAACTTCAGTGAAAGTGACTTTCAAGCGAGTCCGCCTGGCTTATGTCAGAGGCTAATGGTTTGATCCACCTTGCCGTGGCGAAAGAGATCAATGTCATGTTCGCGTTGCTCGATGCAAGAGCTGTTTTATCCTCCACCGTCTTGCTGGTTGCATATTCCAATTCAACATGTTATTCAAACTCAAATTCACCCACTGAGTTTGAGAGATGCCGTTAGGATATGATATAATTCATTGTACCCTGAAGGCGGCGTTTGTTATCCCCCTCTCTCTCTCGTCTCGCGCCACCTATCTTGATACCATCGTTCCAAGATGAAGTTCAATATCGCAAATCCCACAACTGGATGCCAAAAATGCTCGAGATTGATCACAACCATGTTGCATGTGAGGAGTTGAGATATGTGTTGGAATAGTCCTATCTTGGAAAAACTATAAGGGATACATAGATATAAGAAATAAATGGGCCCCCATCAAGTAGGCTTAAGTCTATTTGGATGAACCTCGTTTATATTGAAAGCCTATGTACGCCCATATAAATATAACTATCTCATTCCCTCATATATTAAAATTAAGGGTTCTATTTTCTCAGGGACAATGTGAAGCAGAAGACAATCTTGCTCAAGTATTACAATACTACGGGGCAAATTGTCAATACACCCACGAAGCCACTGCCAACAGACACTTTCAAAAGGGTTAATGATATGCTTGGAATGAGCATGCTTTAGGTTTAAGAGGGGTGTGTTTGAGTTACACTAACAAAAAACATTGTTAAGTTATTGTAACACCCTAATCCGATCGTACATTTTTTTTTCTTTTTAATATATTGAGTTTTGTTTTATTATTATTATAACTTGGAGTTTAATACTTTTAATTAAGATATAAGCATATAATTATAATTTTTCAAGTTTGTTAAATAGACGTATTATTAGTATTTAAATATTTATTTGTTTAACAGTATTTTATAACCATATATATATTTTAGTATTATAGTTTAAACAAAATATAGTTTGTTTGATATTTCTTTAAACAATATATACACACAAGATTTTAACTCTTTTTAAATCTTATTTATAAGATATTTTGTTTACCGATGTTTATTTAGTTAAAATATTTTTTCTAAACAAACTCCTCAATTTTCTCTCTCCAATCACCATATATCTCTCCCCTTGACTTTATCTCTCTTTCATATGATAATCCTCTTCTTTTAAAACCAATACTATTTTTTCTTTCTTCAAACAATTATTTTTTACAACAGATTTCTCTCTATATTCTATATGCATATATTTTTCTATATCCCTAATTATATTTCACCAAATCTCTCTCTCTGTCACTCTCTTTCTATATATATATATATATATATATATATATATATATATATATATATATATTTCCTAACAAAATCCCTCTCTCCAATCCAATCCAATCTCTCCGCGGATTCTCAAATCTACTCTCTAATTCTTTTTCTATAAACCTATATAAACAATATATATATATATATATAATTAAAGATATTTTATTATGATAGTTTATCCGAAAATATATTTTAGTTGTTTGATATCTTAAAATCATATATATATATATATACGAGGTTAATGGAGGAAAGGTGCCATAGAAGGGAATTTCTCCTATGGCGTCGGAAAAATGCATCCTTCATAATTTTTTTCGACGACCGATATACATTAGGTCCATCTTTATCATCTAAGATGTGAATACACCAAATTTCATATGATTATACCATTTTTTCACCGTTGATTTAGTTGGTGCAAAATTAATGGTTTACCGAGAATAGAACATTTTACATTGCTTATTCAACGGTGAAAAAATGGTGGAATCACATGAAATTTGGTGTATGCACATCTTAGATGATAACGATGATGATGGATGCCGATCGTCGGAAAAAATGGAGGTTGTATTTTTTCGACGCCATATGAGAAAATTCCTTCCTATGGCCTATTTCCTCAATTATTCTCTCTATATATAACGACTAATTATATTTATTTCAACGAACCCATAACCATATGTACATCTACAAATATTTTTACTATATACTAATATATGTATATACATTACATATACATAAACTTTTCTATTAACCTAACTAATGTGTATATACAACTTTTCTAATATCTTATAGAAGTATATAACCTATCATCTCTCATTTATATTTATATATCTTTCTCTCTTAAAATCAAACACAAATCTCATCTCATCAGAATATTTCTCTCCAATTATAATAATCTCTTCAATCTTTAACATTTATTCCCTATAAATAATATGATTATTATTTCTCCTTCTCATATAAACCAACCTTCTCTTTTTCCCATCATAATATTTTCTTCAAAATTTGCCAAGCCATCAAAGCTTGGAGTTGCGTTTCGTGTCGTCGCGTTTATCCGTCACCGAGGCAAGTACTCTTGTTTTTTTATCCGATGCAATATCGGCAAATATCGCAATAAATTCTTAGTCTATAATATTTGAATGAAAAATGTATTATTGTGCAATTTCACTAAAATACCATGTAATTATTATATACATGATGAAAACCTAAGTTTTATACTGCTCATATATATAGCTTAAATTTAGACATATTTGTATAGTTGATATAAATTTTAATTAGTGTATATGAGTTATCATTTCATTAAGTTAAATAATCAATTCATCTTTATTTTTTTGTTGAATCTTTGTAGAATATAACTTACATAATATAGTGCTTAGAGAACAGTAGTTCAAGATAATTAAATTATTTATACATAAAATCATATCATTGTACCAACAAGAAAATAAATATACAATATATAATAAAATCAAGAAATTATTCATTGTTACAAATAGTATGAAACAAAATGCTTAAGTGCATTTATATAAGATAACTATATTGATTGTGTTTTAATACCCTTGGTATTAATTTTATATATTTAGTTGTGTTTTATTAACAATCAAACCATACGCTGTTAAATGAAACCTTATGTTCATCATGCATGAAATGAACACCCTAGGATTTCTCACGAGTCCCATGCCGGCAGCTCGTACCGGGATATATCGGTCGCAAGTTATTACAGCTCGTACCGGGCTATATCGGTTGCTTGTTCATTCCACATTTAGGCTCGTGTTTCCTAGCCCCTGGTCTTACTCTTGGGTTAGGAATACTCCTGCAGAGGTTGATGCATACACTCGAACTCACGATAGGATAGATTACCTTTTAGTGACCAGTTAGGTTATGACTTGACCTGTTTGCATGCATGTTTCATAGTTTTAATGTGTGTATTTCTACTTATGCACACGGGCTTCACTACACTCATAGATTCATGTTATCATACTAAACACACCTTATAAGTTGAGTACTTGCTGGGATGTTCTGACATCCCTGAGATTTGCTGTCTTAGGTTTATAGATGGATTTTCAGGCTGAGAAAGATCGAAGCGGCTATCAGGACTTTACCGAAGATCAGTAGCCCATAGGTTTATTTCTTTTCAATTAGTATTTAGCACGTGCACCCTTGTGGGACATTAGGACTTATGTATCTCCTTTCGGATCTTGTTTTTTATTTCGAATCTATTGTATCGGATCTTTATTTGCATCGATTATTTAGTGGGCTTATTTTTAGTATTCCTTCTAGTTTCGTTGCAGTATGATTATCAATGTTATCTCTCATGCTGTTGGCTATTATCTTTGACAGGTTAGCAAGACGGCCTTTATGTGACTATGGAAGGATATTTCTTTGCCGTAGGTAGCACGGCTGGCCTTCGTTGCTCTCCGTATTCCGTATTTTGGAAACCAGGACGTGACAGTTATGCTAATAAAAGCACAAAACATAGAGCTAATAGGTTTCTAGCAATTGCATACATATAACAAATAAATCTTATGTTACTCTTCAGAGCTTATGTTACTTGTCGCTTCAATTTATGTAACTCATAAGGTTAAATTCATACGTAACCATCCATTTTTCAAGAGGCTATACATATTGTGCATCCATTTGTTAGTGAAAAGGAAGCCAAAATTTAGGAGCTTCTATTCTAAAAATAAAGCGGCCGCTTTAAGTTTATTTGTGAAAAGAATATTGTATGTGGGAAAAAAGGTTTGGAGTTGGCAAACTTCAATTCCACAATAGCAAACACCCTACAAATCCAACCATCACAGCTAATACAATATTCCGTTTTTTTTTGTCGGGTTGAAATTATATGAGAACGTTTTAGAACACAAATTTATGGTCGGTTGCAGTAAAGACACCATTTTGACTTTTGATGTACTATTGTAGATTAAAGTACAGCTCAAACAAACCATTCGAACTCAAATGCTTTTCAATTTTGGTGCAATGGGACTGCATTGGACTCCAACTACATTCAATTAAAAACAAACTCTATATAGTGAGAACAAACGGTTTAGACATTACCGTTGGGTAGGGCCATCTGTAGTGAGTGTTCCACCACTCGAGCAGGGTTAACCTTGCGTCTTTGGGCAGCTTCCCTTTCTTCCTCTTCTTCAAGAACTCCTTCCTAAGACTGCTCAAATAGCCGCTATATTTTTTAAGAAGCATTTCCTTCAATTCATGGTCGGCTGCCCTTGATGCGCCGTCCTGGCTTTCTGATGTCTCGATGTCTGCACAACTTAGCTCCTCTTCAGAGGATCCTACAGCTTCTTCTGAAAAAAACGGATAAAAAAATAAAATTCCTAACTAAAATCAGGAATTATTAGGGCTGTATACACAACCATAGACTTGCATAACCTCACGGGCCTTAATTCTTCATTCTAGTTACAATAGGATAAAGCAGAACCAAAAAACGAATATACAGTCCACTCCAGTCTCGCAATACTGATTCTCAATGAGCACATACCACAAAACAAAACATGACATCAGAACAATAAAATTATAAAGTACAATGCACTATATATAAGAGATGTTATTTCAAGACAACTGTTAAAATATTCCGAGAGGATCACATCAACCATATGCCCCACTATAGAAACACATAATTAAAAGCCCAAGGATATGGAAATTATTGCCAAGATAAATATGATGAATATAGTTGACTGATATCTGACATTAGAAATGCAACCTAGCCTTGGGCAAGTTGAAAAGTAAATATGAACCATGGCGAATCCAATCCCACAATCATACAAGTTAAATTTGTATACCAATTCCACAATCATACAAGTTAAATTTGTATACCTTACCATCTAAAGTAGGCTGGTAATAAAATTCTTGTTGCAAACGAAACAAAAGATCATAAACCACACAAGGCTAGAAACAGGTCATAGTCTGAAAGGGAAAAAAATGGGCCTACATAAGTAAAGATCCGGCCCTCTCAAATTCAAATGAAGGAAACTACGCACAGGCCATAGTCTGAAAGGAAAAAAAAATAGGCCTTCATAAGTAAAGATCCGGCCCGCTCAATTCAAACGAAAGAAAGTACGCAGCCTGGGCCCCTTGCCAGCTCCATGAGAAGGTTTTACGAAGTTTAAAGTGAATCTCACATAAACGATGCTGCCTGTTCTACAATCGTAAAGGGAGATCATTCTTCATAAACATGAGATAAATAGGAACATAACCAGTGGATCCAAGAGCCTAATATTAAAACCACCAAACAAAATCATCCCCCACGACATCAACACACCAACACGTGTGGGTTCAACCAACTAAAAATCAATAAAAGTGTTTTGAATCTGTATATTATGCGATCTAAAATGTCTGGCAAATTGACAACGATGTTTCAAACCACATCACATGGTTGACCCTTCAAAAAAGCCCGCAAGCTCTCACGTTCAATCTATTATTAATAAAAGCAAATTGCAGCAACATTCATTAATCAATTTATTATATATAGCAGATATTAATAAAGCTACACTACTAGCAGTCAGTCACCAATTATAGCTGCTTACCTTAATGATTTTTTAAAAGTATTGATAACATTGATTAAAAATTAATAAATAATTCCAAGTTGAAAACTGCTGAAAGTAAAAAAATCAAATGATGGGACTTTAAAGATAGTCCCACATTGAAAACAACAATAGAAACACATGGCTATAAAATATAAAATGGGTCTCAACACAACAAGGCTTGAGTTTTATTGTTGGAACCCACTTATCATTAAAAAGCCCATGTCTACAACACGGTAAATGTTCCCTCTTCTCTAAGTGCCTGGCAAACTGTCTTAATGAATGGTCCGCATATTTCATCAATATAAAATAAGTAAACTTAGAAAGAGGAGAGAAATTTGTTTTGGGAAAAAAAATTATTAAAGCTCTGATACCATATTAGAATAAGTAATTGGTGGAAAAGAATATTTTTCCTTAATGATAGAACGAGTATACAGGTCTTCTTATACAAGTTGGGAGACGCCCAAATGGAAAACTACCAAGAAAGAAAAGGAGACGCCCAAATGGAAAACTACCAAGAAAGAAAAGTTGTAAATATACATGAAAATGTCCTACTAAATATAGCACATACTATATTTAACAAGAATTCCCAAGAATATTCTAGAGTGTTCTAGAAGATGCAAGAATTCTCTGGCACGTTCTAGATATAATTTCTAGATCCTTCTAAAGGATGATTGTCGCGGCAAATATGATCACAAAGTAATAAACAACCGATAAAGAGAAAAACCAGATAATCAAAATCTATAGAAATAAAGCAGAAGCCAAAAAACACAGGATTTACGTGGAAAACACTTACAGAAAAAACCACGGGTGAATACAAAGCTTTAATAATTGAAAAACTATGGAGGATTAGAAACGGTGGATGAAATCTCACAAATCCCTCTCAAAACCCTAGCTATCTCTCTCAAAATACAAAAGGTTCAAATTGTCTAGGCTTACAAAATACTACAATATATATAGTATGCTAGAGATATGACTAAATAACTAATTTCCCAAATTTCTTGAAACTGCACGGCCCAATCCGCTCGAGAGCCGGCTGAAGCTAATGATGAGTCGGCTCATACAAAAAGAGAATAATCGCTGATTCCAGACGCCTCATGAGACGTCTCAAGAGAGGCATTAGGCAGTCTTTTGCAAACAGAGATCATGAACATCTTGTGAGCCGGCTAAAGATTATCCCGTCTCTTGCAACCAGAGAACTGATGACAATACTGGACGACTTGTAAGCCGGCTCGACTAAATATCCTCTATGAAATGCCGAATTCATTTGGAAAACTTCTAGGAATCAAGAATACGAAGCAAACATAACAATTCTCCACCTTATCTCGCATTTGCCACAAAACTCTTCGATAATATTAGTACTAGCTCCACCTTATTCACAAAACCACTTAAGGGCTCAATGAGTGCGACAAGCTCCGATTAAATTCAGACAACACTCAAACTTAAGGAGATGTGGGCATTGGCCTAAGGAGAAAGAGGAGAGAAATTTATTTGGGGAAAAAAATTATTAAACTCTGATACCATAATAGAACAAGTAATTGGTGGAAAAGAATATTTTTCCTTAATGATAAAATGAGTATACAGGTCTTCTTATACAAGTTGGGAGACGCCCAAATGGAAAACTACCAAGAAAGAAAAGTTGTAAATATACATGAAAATGTCCTAAATATAGCACATACTATATTTAACAAGAATTCCCAAGAATATTCTAGAGTGTTCTAGAAGATGCAAGAATTCTCTGGCACGTTCTAGATATAACTTCTAGATCCTTCTAAAGGATGATTGTCGCGGCAAATATGATCACAAAGTAATAAACAACCGATAAAGAGAAAAAACAGATAATCAAAATCGATAGAAATAAAGCAGAAGCCAAAAAAACCAGGATTTACGTGGAAAACCCTTACAGAAAAAACCACGGGTGAATACGAAGCTTTAATAATTGAAAAAATATGGAGGATTAGAAACGGTGGATGAAATCTCACAAATCCCTCTCAAACCCCTAGTTATCTCTCTCAAAATACAAAAGGTTCAAATTGTCTAGGCTTACAAAATACTACAATATATATAGTATGCTAGAGATATGACTAAATAACTAATTTCCCAAATTTCTTGAAACTGCACGGCCAAATCCGCTCGAGAGCCGGCTGAAGCTAATGATGAGTCGGCTCATACAAAAAAAGAACAATCGCTGATTCCAGACGCCTCATGAGAAGTCTCAAGAGAGGCATTAGGCAGTCTTGCAAACAGAGATCATGAACGTCTTGTTTGCCGGCTAAAGATTATCCCGTCTCTTGCAACCAGAGACCTGATGACAATACTGGACGACTTGTAAGCCGGCTCGACTAAATATCCTCTATGAAATGCCGAATTCATTTGGAAAACTTCTAGGGATCTAGAATACGAAGCAAACATAACAATTCTCCACCTTATCTCGCATTCGCCACAAAACTCTTCCATAATATTAGTACTAGCTCCACCTTATTCACAAAACCACTTAAGAGCTCAATGAGTGCGACAAGCTCCAATTTAATTCAGACAACACTCAAACTTAAGAAACGAAAAAGACTTAGTCAACATGTCGGCCGGATTATCCGTTATGTCAGCCTTCTTTACAATTTCCTGACGCGAGCCGTATCGCGTCAAGATGTTACCTTCCGTTAATCTGCTGTTGGCAATGATGGACGGCTGAGATTTGAGTTGAAAGTTGATTCATGAAGCGTGTGGATCTCAATGGGCAGTGGCTTTGAGATTGAGTCGAGCTACCTGCAAGGAAGTCCCGGGATGGTTGTACCACCGAGGACCCTCCGACGATCAAGTTAGTGGTGCAAGTCGAGCAGAATAACGGCTTAGTGAGGAAGAAATTGCTTACTTGAGTCGCCTGAAAGAGGGATTTATGTAGTAGTGGCAAAAAGCGGCAAGGTGCGAGAATCACGCCGGCCGTTACGCCCCCGACGTCACGTCCGCGTGATAGGCGGGATCTCCCATTAATAGCGAGGCAAGCTCGTTAATGGGGATCGTGATGGCGTGGAACGCGGGATTATGGCCGGCGGATATCTCGCGCATGGCGAGATTCACGGAGGCGAGACGGATGCACCCACGATCGATGACGTTGGTCGGTCGATGGGACCGAGGAAGATGAGCTCGACGGGAGGCTCAGAACCGAGCGGAAGGCCGAGCTGTCTTGGTTCTATGGTAGCCCGGAGGTGAGCTAAGAGGGCCGAGGAGGCCAATTGTGCAGGAGGCTCGGAGGTGAGCCATCAGTTGTTTGTACGACGTGCATAGGAGTGGTCTGGTCGGCCACTGCAGGTCTTTTCTTGCGAGCTTCGAGACACGTCACCTGCCACGTGTCATGATCTGGGAGATCACCGATATCGAGCATCATCATTAGCCCCTACTCTCGTCCCGACCTGCTCACGAGTCGGGTCGAGAGTGGTCTGCCGGATCACCCGAGATGAGCTCCTTGTCGTAGATATCGTGAGTATGCATTCCCGGGCATCCAACTGTATCTTCTTGGAGACGTCAGCGGATCAAGGGTCTGATCTCGCATTAAAAAGGATACGCCGGATCGTGCGTACGTTCACCGAAGCGACAGCCCACGTGTCGGGCGCTGGTTGGCTGACGCGACGGGCCGCAGATTTTCGGTGTCTGATGGGATACGACCAATGCGCGCGCGACAGATAGAGCGATCGTGGCCGTTGAATGCAATGAGTCGTTTCGGAAGGAGAGGACCGTCGGCGTAGGATGTGTACGCCGGCAGCCATAAATAGAGGTGGGGTCCCCATCATGGCTCGTGCCACTTCATATTTTCCTCGCCTTGGGTCTCGTTAGCTCGGCGCTCTCTTTTTAGGTCGGATCTCTGTGTTTCACCTTCCGAGGACCCATCCTTTCAATCAGGTTAGATTTCTTCTGAAGAGTTTGTAGAAATAGATCGGGTAGGGTCTAGGGAGCCCCCAGTAGATTCTTCTGCTTCTTTCACTGAATCGGAGTGTTCCTGGGAAGTTAGGGTGAGATCCTCTTCACGGAGTCGCGAGATGGGGGCGGTTACCAGAGCAGATGTCGCGGATGCCCCTGCTCATCCATAGTGAGGTACGAGGATGAGCTCGCCACCGCTCAGGCTCACTTCCAAATTCTTCCTGGCTATACGCTACGTTTGGCCGACGAAGGGAAGAGGGTAGATCAGGTACGGGGTAAGGAAATTGCCCTGTACCTGAAAGCTTTTTGGGTCGGAATGCGCTTGCCCTTCTCTCCCGAGATTGTTAGAGCGCTGAATCATTTTGGGTTAACCCCCGACCAGTTAGTGCCGAACTCGTGGAGGATTCTCCTTGGGTTCCTGTTTCGTTTGAAGTTGTGCGCGGTCCCTTTCTCGCTGAGCACTCTCGCCTCCTCTCTCTGTTACAAAAGTCACCCCGGCACTCGCGCGGGCGAGCCGAGGTGGGTATACATCTCCTTTAGGAAACAGTGGGGAAGTGCTCCCGGATCGGGGGTCGTCGTCGTGCCATCTTCCATCCACGATTGGAAGTTTTTTTTGTTGGTCCACCCAAGGGTGAGGGCTGGCCCATGCCCACCAAGTGGTCTAGGGATAGGTGTCAGCGAGAGTCAGTCGAGCTATCCCGACACGCTGAAAGTGGCGGAGTAGGAGCCCATTCCTCGGGCTCGGGCTGACGTGCTCCCTTCTGAGCAGGCCCTTAGTTGGGCGGGGCTCAGTCCCGCCCAATTCACGGATAAGTTCGGAGTTCACAAGCGATCTATTAAACTTGCGTTTATTTTACTTTTACTTGCGTTGCTGACTCCATTATACCTTGTCTTGTACAGAAACCATGGACATGGGAAAATTCCGTGCAGCCCTGCTCGAGCAGAAGAAGGGATCGAGGGCTGGAGGTGCCAGCTTCTCTCGTCCAACTTCGGCCCATGTTCCCCCGGCGGCCGCTCCACCCAGGCGTTCGAGTGTGGCTCGTGTTCCGGAGTCCAGCCAGGCGCCAAGCCGAAAGCGGGTTCGGAAACAGGAGACCCGGGCTCACCGGACGGTCCCGCACACCCCGGCCTCCCCGATCCTGGTGGATTTAGGAGGATCTCCGCTTCAAGGTGCCATCGGGGCTCTCCCTTTCCGACAGCCTGTTGGCAGACATGGAGAGGTCGGCCGGGGGGCAAAGTCCCTCGGGTTACTCTCAGGACGCAAATGGCGGTCATCGTCCAAGAGGCCGTGCAGGTTAGTACTTACCCCTCCCTTGGTTTTCCACTCAGCGGCTCGTTATTCGTGAGGTTTGGTGCCTTCCTCTTCCTCCTGACACTTCTCTGATTCCTTCAGGTCCTCCAGCACGTCGCCCTTGTCGTCCAAATGGAGGACGAGGAGATTGCCCCGGTGATGCGAGTCGCGGGCGAGTTTTCCTCGCTGGAGGAAAGCTCCAAGTTGGAGCTGGAGGCGGCGATGGGGAAGGTTGTTGTCCTTGAGGAGGAGGTTGCGGCCTGGAAACAGGAGGTGGCGGCCGGGAAGCAGGAGGTCGCCAGGCACCGTGAAGCTGACCAGGACGCCGAAGTCAAGCTTCAGGACTCTAAGGTGCTCGTCGGCACCCTGAAGAAGTCGGCGAGCTCCCTCCGGAAGGAGCTGGAGGCGGCGATAGAAGGGACAAAGCGAGCCTAGCTCAGAGCGTCGAACGTGGTGGAGAACTACAAAAAGTCGGACCACTTCTACACCGACCTAACCGCAGCCTCTACCCTCATTTGGTAGGATGCCCTCGACGCCGTTAAGGCTCGGATGCCGGAGTTCCCTGATGAGGAACTCCGGAACGAGTGTCCTCGCTGGAATGACGCGCAAGCCGATGCCCCTGGAAGCGCCGCCGGGGAGGAGGCCCCTGGCAAGGGCGACGCCGAGGCTCCTGCGATGGGTGCCGACCCTCCAGACGCAGCCCCGGTCGTGGTGGATGCGGTGCTCCTTGAGGTTGCCCTCGGCCCTGCGGCCTGAAACCCCTCGTCTTCTTTATATATATTTTTGTTGCTTTGGGAATCTTGTAAGCCTCCGGACACGTTTGTTAGGTTGGGGAGCCCATAATACCTTTATAGAGACTTTTGATTTTTGTGAATAAAAATCTTACTTTGCAGTTTCTTTGCATGCACATTATCCTTTTGTTTGTGGGGAACATTCGTATTTGCACGGTTCAGCCTTCATGTCAGGTCGGTTCTTCGTCTGACGATCACACGTCGAGTTGAATTCAACCATTTGCCCCATTTGCCAAATGTGCAGAGATCGGTGAAGGGTCGGTATCTCCATGGCCTCGAAGTCGAGGTGGTGATCGTTCACTTGAACAGTTTGATGGAACCTTTGTTGCAAGAAAGTTGATGCTTTCCAAAGAATTAGCCGAGCGTTGTCGCTGCTCGGGGCTTCTTGGCGAGTGCTTTGACCCTTAGGACGGGAGGGGCCGTACGAGGCCGGCTAAGGAGGGACCGAGCAGTGATGCTGCTCGGTTGCCTCTTGGCGAGGGCTTAGATCCCTAGCGTCATGGGGTAGTGAATTACCAGCCGGGGATAGCCGAGTAGGGAAGCCGCTGGGCTGCCTCTTAGCGAGGGCTTAGATCCCTGGCATTGCGAGGTAGGGAACTACCAGCCAGGGATAACCGAGCAAAGGCAGGCTCGGTTGCGTCTTGGCGAGGGCTTTGATGCTTAGCGCGGGAAGGGCCGTAAAAGGCCTACTAAGGACGGCCCGAGCAGGGTTACTGCCCGGTGCCTCTTGGCGAGGGCTTTGATCCTTAAGGACGGGGATTACTGCCCGGTGCCTCTTCACGAGGGCTTTGATCCCTGGTGTTGTGCAGTAGGCGAGTGCTTTGATCCGTGGCGTTGTGCGGTAGGAAACTACCAGTTAGGGATAATCGAGCAAGGGGGCCCGGTTGAGCAGGGTTGCTGCCCGGTGCCTCTTGGCGAAGGCTTTGATCCCTGACGTTTTGGGATAGGGAACTACCAACCAGGGATAGCCGAGCAGGGTAGCCGCTCGGCTGCTTCTTGGTGAGGGCTTTGATATCTGGCGTTGTGGGGCAGCCGAAAGTCGCGATTACAGCCAGGTGTCCTCTTTTCTCCATCTTAAAGAGTTTCTATAGGATAACTTCTTCATTCTTTAAAACCGAAAGAAAAAGCCGATTTAGAACGACCTCTTTGTTCAAAGTTCAGCCAGGATGATCGAGCAGGGTAGCCGCTCGGTCGCCTCATGATGAGGGCTTAGATCCCTAACGTTACGGGGTAGAGAACTACCAGCCAGGAATAACCGAGTAAGGGCGGACCCGGTCGCCTCTTGGTGAGGGCTTTGATCCTCAGCGCGGGAAGGGCCGTAAGAGGCCTACTATGGACAGGCCTGGCATTGTGCAGTAGGAAACTACCAGCCAGGGATAACCGAGCAAGGACGGGCCCGGTTGACTCTTGGTGAGGGCTTTGATCCTTATCGCGGGAGGGGCCGTAAGAGGCCTACTAAGGACGGGCCGAGCAGGGTTACTGCCCGGTGCCTCTTGGCGAGGGCTTTGATCCTTAAGGACGTGTCGTTGCTGCCCGATGCCTCTTGGCGAGGGCTTTGATCCCTTGCGTTTTGGGATAAGAAACTACCGGCCAAGGGTAGCCGCTCGGCTGTCTCTTGGTGAGGGCTTTGATATCTGGCGTTGTGGGTAAGGAGTTACCAGCCAGGATGATCAAGCAGGGTAGCCGCTCGGTCGCCTCTTGATGAGGGCTTAGACCCCTGGCGTTGCGGGGTAGGGACCTACCAGCCAGGGATAACCGAGCAGGGTAGCCGCTCGGTCGCCTCTTGATGAGGGCTTAGATCCCTGGCGTTGCGGGGTAGGGAACTACCAGCCAGGGATAACCGAGCAAGGGCGGGCCCGGTCACCTCTTGGTGAAGGCTTTGATCCTTAGCGCGGGAGAGGCCGTACAAGGCCTGCTAAGGATGGACCGAGCATTGGAGCTGCTCAGTTTCCTCTCGACGAGGGCTTTGATCTCTGGCGTTGTGGGTAAGGAGTTACCAGCCAGGGATGACCGAGCACGGTAGCCGCTCGGTCACCTCTTGATGAGGGTTTAGACCCCTAGCGTTACGGGGTAGGGACCTACCAGCCAAGGATAACCAAGAAGGGTAGCCGCTCGGTCGTCTCTTGATGAGGGTTGGATCCCTGGCTTTGCGGGGTAAGGAACTACCAGCCAGGGATAACCGAGCAAAGGCGGGTCCGGTTGCCTCTTGGTGAGGGCTTCGATCCTTAGCGCTGGAAGGACCGGAAGAGGCCTGCTAAGGACAGACCGAGCAGTGAAGCCGCTCAGTCGATTCGTGAGATTCTGTCCGACCTTCCCGATGTAAGTATGGGGAATAGGGACAGTCGCGGGCAACACGTGTATCGAACGCGTAGGGGAGGTGAAGCGCCCGAGCCGCGTTGTTTCGATTTCGCCGAGAAAGGCTCAAGGTCTGCCGCGTGGCGGCACAGTTGTGGGTGAAACGGGCGACTGTTGGATTCTCAAGGGCGTAGCGAGCTATATAGCGAAGAGAGCGTTGATCACTCCTTTCTTCACACCCAAAACGTAAGAATGGAGGGCTTCCCTTTTACGATCCCGACATCGTAAATTTCGAGGACGTGTACCTCTATGACCAGTACTGCACCAAGGATACGGTGCAGCTAGTGATTGGCAGCATTGAGGATCATTTCGGCCGACTGCTTCGCCGACGCTCCCCCTGCTCCAGCTGTTGATGTACTCCATCTGGAGAGCGTCGTCGGGGCTCTACAACCCCTTGTCCGAACAGCTGAGGGAAGAGACGGTTGGTAAGCTAAGATCCTTGCGGCGCTTCGGCCTGATCTCCGCGGGTCGGCAGGAACGCTCGGTAGCGCTCATCCTTGAGTGCTATCAATTGAGGCTCCACGCCAACATTCGTAGGCAGCATCATAGGCAAAGGGCTGAAGCGGCGAGGGCTTGGCTGGCGGAAATATGCTCGGAGAACCACGAGCAATGTTTCCTGCACCCCCTTCCCCCGCTATTGTAAATTTTTTTATTCGGTGTACGGCTGAGGAACCTATAGTACCCTTTGAATAAACAAACTCTTCTTTTTGCAAGGTTTTATTGATCCCTCCTTATTATATAAACAGAAAGATTTTGAAAAAAGTTTACATTGCTTTAGTAAAAGAAAGTACAAGCTAGTAGATGTTCTTTTCATTGGCACGGTTTGAGCTCCTTGGATGTTTGTTGGCCTCCGCGTACGGCGTGGGGTGCTGAGCCTCGTAGGTATCCGACGTACCCCCGCCGACATGACCATGATCTGGCCGATTGTTAACTCACCGGGAGGGGGACGTTGCTCTTGCTCGCGGTCAGCTTGCCGCTTGTCCATAAGTACACTGCCAGGTGTCCCGAACGGATGAGCTCCTCGATATAGTCTCGAACCTGTTTACAGCTTTCTGTGAAGTGGCCTTACGACCTGTGGAAACCGCAGTAAGGACCCCAGGTGCGCTTTGCCGCCATGCGCGAGATCGGGGGAAGCTTGAAGAAACCCTCGCCCTTAGCCTCCTCTAGCAGTACCGTCTGGAAGACGTTGAGCGTGGTGTACTCCTGAAATTTTAGGAAATAGGGCTTTGATCGCTCAAGTCTCATTCTCTCTTCCCTCGCCCTTTTCTTTGAGTCAGTTTGCTCAGCCACGGAGAGTTTCTCGTTCACCACGGACTCGAGCTGGATCTCGCGCTCAGTCCAGGCCTTTACCTCGACCATGGTCTTAGATGCGCTAATGCAAAGGAGCGTAACCACTCATTGTGCCTAAGACCAGACCTAAGTGCTGTAATGACCGTCTCGTCTCGATGTTCTGGGACTTCAAGAAGAGCGTTGTAGACGCGGATGACGTACCCTTTGAATGTTTCTTTGTCCCTTCTTTTGATTGTGAAGTAGTCGACGGTCCGTTTCTGCCGTCTATTCCCGACGAAGTGGCCGAGGAATTGGGTGGCCAGCTCGTCGAAGGTTGAGATCGAGCGTGGCGCGAGTCCTCAGAACCAGTCTCGTCCGGAGCGGACGAGAGTGGCCAGGAAAGCTCGACATTGGGCGGCGTCAGAGTTTTCTTGGAAGCTCATTCCTGCAGTGAAAGCGTACAAATGGTCCTTCGGGTCAGACTTACCGTCAAAGAGAGAGTTTTGGGGGCTTGTTCCAGGAGGAGACCTGGACGGCGAGTAGTTCCTCGGTGAAGGATTTTGTGAGCAAGTTGGCGGCGTATTTAGCCCCGTCGCTCGCATGATGACCCTCCCGATGCATACCTTCGATCTTCTTCTCGAGGGCGTCGAGTCGGCCGTGACATCCCGACGATTCAGCACATTCTGATCCTTAGCCTCTGCTATTGGAGACATGTGCCTGGCCGCGGCCCCGGTTCCTCTTGATGAGGTTCCTTAGGTCCCCTGGCAAGGTAGTCTTTGAGGTGCCGCTACGAGTCCCGTCTGCACGACCCCGTCGAGGGAGGGGGTGTCGATCATGCCTGGGAGCAGGCGAGCTGACCGACATCTCCACGGGAGGAACAGGAGCACGTAGGGGCTCAGGGCGAGGCGCTCGGGCGACAGACCTCGGTGTTGAACTGTGGGACGCCCAGCGGGTTATAAAATATGTTGGCCCGAGGGATCGATGGCCGTGGGAGGCATCGAGACGGTGGTCGGTTGTGCCGACGGGTGCAGAGACTTCTCTCCCTCTGTAGGGGTCCCGATCCCGAGGTGGAAAAGCGGCGACCTGGGGAGCCTGGCTCGCCGTTTGGACACGGACGCGAGTCGATTTATTCGGACGGCTAAGGCGTTAATGGCGTTTGGGAGAGGAGATTCGTCTGCGCCTCCGTTGTGGGGGAGACGGCGGCTAGTGCTTGGATCGTCGTTATGGTCGCTCGCCATTAGATTGAGATCGGACGATGAACTTTTGTCTTAGTGGAATCAAGGGTTCCCACAGACGGCGCCATCTGACGCGAGCCGTATCGCGTCGTATCGCGTCAAGATGTTACCTTCCGTTGATCTGAGGCGATGATGGACGGTTGAGATTTGAGTTGGAAGTTGATTCCTGAAGCGTGTGGATCTCAATGGGCAGCGGTTTTGAGGTTGAGCCGAGCTATCTGCAAGAAAGTCCTGGGGTGGTTATACCACCGAGGACCCTCCGACGATCAAGTTATTGGTGCAAGTCGAGCAGAATAACGGCTTAGTGAGGAAGGAATTGCTTACTTGAGTCGCCTGAAGAGGGGTTTGTGTAGCGGTGGCAACAAGCAAGAAGGTGCGAGAATCACGCCTGCCGTTACGCCCCCGACATCACGCCTGCGTGATAGGCGGGATCTCCCATTAATTATGAGGCAGGCTCGTTAATGGGGATCGTGATGGCGTGGAACGCAGGATTATGGCCGGCGGATATCTCGCGGAAGCGAGACGGATGCACCCGCGATCGATGTCGTTGGTCGGTCGATGGGACCGAGGAAGATGAGCTCGGCGGGAGGCTCGGAATCGAGCATAAGGCCGAGCTATCTTGGTTCTGTGGAGCCCGGAGGCGAGCTGAGAGGGCCGAAGAGGCCAATTGTGCAGGGGGCTCGGATGTGAGCCATCCGAGCCAACGGTTGTTTGTAGGACGGGCATAGGAGTGGTCCGGTCGGCCACTGCAGGTCCTTTCTTGCAAGCTTTGGGACACGTCATCTGCCACATGTCATGATCTGGGAGATCAACGATATCGAGCATCATCACTTCCTCTTCAACGGCCTTCAACAACGGTCATATACTCCGCCTCCCTCATAGACAACGTTACTGTAGGCTGTAACGAAGCACGCCAACTAACGACACATCCTCCTAATGAGAATACATGGCCGATAATCGAACTTCGCCTGTCGAGGTCACCTGCATAGTTAGAATTGCTGAAACCAATCAAACTGTCATGGTTCCTTTCAAACTACAATCCCACATCAGACGTGCCCGTAGGTATCGTAAAATCCATTTCACTGCTTGTCAATGGCCTTTACCAAGAGATGTCATATAGCGACTACTAATATTAACCGCATGTGAAATATCGGGTAGGGTACAAACTATGGCATACATAATGCTATCCACCACACTCGAATAAGAAACATCCGACATATTGAATTTCTTCATCTATTTGCGTGATAAACGAGTTGGAAGTTTGAAATGGGTTGCCAAAAAGGTACTTACTGATTTAGCGTATGTCATGTCCAAGTAAAGTTTACCTCCCTTACGTTCGCGTCTAATTTCCATACCGAGAATTTTCTTGGCCGCTCCCAAATCTTTGGTCTCAAACTTGCCTTTCAATTGTTTCTTAAGCTTTTTGATATCAGCAATATACCTTGTTATTATCAACATATCAACATAAAGTAACAAGTATATGAAAGAACCATCAGCGAGCTTCTTGCAATAAACGCAATTGTCGCTCTTATTTTTCGTAAACCCAATATCCTTCATGGAGTCAAATTTCTTGTACCAACATCTAAACGGCTGCTTCAAAATATAGAGAGACTTATCTAACGAACAAACATGGTCTTCCTTACCTTCAATTTCAAAACCATCAGGTTGTTGCATGTAAATCTTCTCTATCAAATCACAGTGCAAGAAAGCGGTCTTAACAATGAGCTGCTCGAGCTCCAAATCTTGCATAGCTACCAAACCGAGCAAGACACGAATAGAGGTGTTCTACAACCGAAGAAAATACTTCATTGAAGTCCACTCACAGAACCTGCAAATAGCCTTTAACTACCAACAGTATCTTGTATCGAGTATCTGCAACCCCTTGATCTTTCCTTCTTTTTGAAAACTCACTTGCGGCAAACTACTTTCTTTCCTCCTCCGCGCTTAACGAGCTTCTATGTTTGGTTCTTGTGAAGAGACTCAATCTCTTCATTCATAACGACTAGCCAACGAACCGACTCATCGAATCAGATAGCTTCTTGATAACTCGTAGGTTCGCTACTATCAACTGGCTCTGCAACGGACAGTGCATACGCCAATAGATCATCGTAGCAATATCTCTGTGGCGGTATAATGTCCTTCGTTGTCGGTATCGAGCGAGTAGATACTGCTTGGGACTGAGATTCATCAGACGATGGCGAAAGAGAGATCTCCTACGAACATGAGCTTTCACCGACCTCAAATTCAACGCTCGGTTCGTACTTCCTTGTATCGTCTAGAATTGGAGATTCCGTATTCTTTCGGCTTCAACATAACCGACTCGTCAAAAGTAAGATATTTGCTAATCATAAACTTTGACGACTTGGGATCTGAACACCACAACCTATAACCCTTGACCCCGGTAGCATAACCAAAAAAAATGCACTTTTGCGCTGAAGGATCTAAGTTGACTTCACAGCAATGTGCATATGTGGGACAACCGAGCACTCTAAGTGTAGAATAATCGGCATGCATCATTAGATGCATACTTGCTCCGGTATTTTACTAGCAAGCGATATATGAGGTGATCGATTCACTACGTAGCATATGGTGTTCACCGCCTCTGCCCAAAACTCCTTATCGAGCCCTGCATTCGATAATACACACCGAGCTTTTCTCCAAAATAGTTTGAATCATGCACTCCGGGACTCCATTTTGTTGTGGTGTGTAGACAACGGTATGATGCTGAACAATACCTTCGTTTTTTTTACAGAATTCATTGAAATCTTCACCAAAAAATTTTAATCCGTTGTCCGTCCATAGCCACTTAATCTGCTTGCCTGTCTGCTTTTCAATCAATATCTTCTATTGCTTGAACGTATGAAACACGTCACTCTTGTGCTTAAAGTAGACCCACACCTAGCTCGAAAAATCGTCGATGAAAGTAACCAGAAATTTTTCAGCGCTTCCTTTGGAAACAATTTGAAAGGATCCCCAAAGATCTAAATGGATATAGTCAAGAGTACTTTTTGTGTTGTATACCGTCGAACTGAATCTAAATCGTTTCTGCTTCCCAAAAATGCAATGCTCACAAAACTCCACTTTCGATGTATTTTGACCGCAAAGTAGACCCTGCATCGATAACTCGGACACAACTCTCACTCTTATGCCCGAAGCTCATGTGTAATAGTCTGGTAACATCTGAATCTGATATAGATTTAGATGACAAAACTGTCGCTGACCTAATGGTTGTCAAACCCTGCAACACATATAAGAACCCAATTTTCAAGCCGTTCATAACGACGAGAGCACATTTGGTTACTTTCAAAACTCCACCTTCAACGGAGAACTTATAACCCTTAACGTCGAGTGTGCCCAATTAGATAAGATTCTTCTTCAAGTCGGGTGCATGCCTAACTTCCGCTTATGTTCTCACAACGACGTCAAACATCTTGATTAACTTCCGCTTATCGTCCCCTTACCAATAGCTCGACACGAACTATTGTTGCCTACCAATAACAGACTCATAGATGGTGAACAAATCTCTATTGGGACCTATATGGTAGGAACTTGAATCTATAATCCATTCGTCCTTGAAACGATATATGTTGTCAAGAACCACAAGTAGATCTCCTTCCGCAATACAAGCTTTAGTTGAAGACTCTTCTAATTGTCTTCATACTTCTGCATGTTCTGTAATTTGAAACAATCGACTTTAAAGTGCCCCTTTTTCTTACAATAGTTGCAGGTCAAGTTCTTATTCTTGGACTTCGACATCAACATCTTGCCATCTTCCGGATCTCTCTTCTCCACTCGTCTACAAACAAATAGGCATGAATATTGAACATCGCTTTCTTTAGAAGTTAACTCCTTGTCGATCTTCTTTTTGTTCATCAATTTTTTTTGACATCCTTGATCGAGATAGCATCTCATCCATAGATCATAGTGTCACGAAAATACTTATAAATGGATGACAAAGAACATAATAATAAAAGTGCTTGATTTTCATCATCAATCTTAATGTCGATCTTACCTAGATCTGTAACGATCGAATTAAGCACATCGATGTGAGATTTGATAAAAGAGCCTTCTGACATACGAAGTGTGTAGAGATGCTGCTTCAAAAGGAGTCGATTTGTGAGAGACCTCTTCAAATGTAACTCCTCTAACTTCACCCACAAACTAACCGACGTCTTCTCCACCAGAACATCTTACAAAACTTCGTTTGTCAAACACAATTGGATAGCCATGAGGGCCTTTTCATCCAACCCCATGCTTCCTCCGTCGTAGTGAAAGGCCTTGAATCCTTCCCAAGAATCACCTTTCTTAAATTATTCTATACCAATACAGCAATCATATGAACTTGCCATGGAGTAAAACTCATATTCCCATCAAACTACTCAATATCGAGACATGATGTAGGATCAAAAGAAGACACCTTGTGTAATACCCAGTCCCTATAAATAATTAGCATATTTTAATAAATAAGTCTCCAGATATTTTCCCAAATTTTCTACAGATTCTCCGTATTTTTCCAGAATTTAATCCAGATTTATTTTGATTTATATATATATATATATATATATATACATGTATAATTTTTATTTAAACTAATTTCTTAAACTACTAATCTAAAACTAAAATCCTAAAACTATTTTCCCTAAATCCTATTTCATGCCCGGCCCAATTCTTCACCCCAAAACCCAAACCCCTCTCTTTTTCCCAAACCCTAACCCTACTTCCATTTTCTTTTCTTATTTTCCCTCACAGCCCAGGCCCACTCCCTAAAAACCCCAAACTCACTTTCTTCTCTCCGAACCGGCCAAACACGCTTCTACCCGACCCGCTTCCTATTCCTTCATCTTTTCTTCCCCATTTCCCTTTTCCCGCCCGCATTATCTCCAACGGCTCCCACTCGCCACGACCGTGCCGTGCGCCCCCGCCGCAGCCCCCTTCGCTTGCACCCTCTCTCTCCTCCTCCCCCTTTCACTCTCGTTCTCCATGTTTACTCTCTCCTCCTCGCTCCGCTTCTCTCACGCCCATGGCCCCCTCGCCCACATCTCGCCCTCCCTCGCAACTTCTTCCAACGTCCCCCGCGTTCCCCGCCCCGATCCTCTCTACAGCTATCCCATGACCCCCATCGCCTCCTCACCACGTCTACCTCGACACCAGTGCACCATCACCACCTCTCCTCGACGCCAACGCCTGCACCCTCACCGTCGATCGCCTGTGACCTCGTTGCCGTCACCCTCTTCATCTCCCTGACGACCAACCTTAATCACCTCGTCGGAGCTCCACCCCTCACCATCGCCTTCCCCGAACGCCTCCTTCAACCTCTCGTTCTCTCTCCTTCTCACCGGCGCTACCGTCCACGACAACCACACCTTCGCCTTCGCTCGCGCCTCCTGCTGTTGTGCTCCCGAGTGCAATCTCCCTCTCGCCGAGACCCCTCTCGCTCGCATCATCTTCAACCGAGACCCCCGCCGACCATGCCACCACCATCACCAACTCCATCACCTGAGCAGCCACTGCCCGCTCCTCGCCGGCAACTGTCGCATGCACCACGAGTGCTTCCGCCTCCTCCTGCGACCCGCGCCTGCAATCCCCGTCGCCCACGTCACTGCGACCCATCTCCGACGACTCCTTCCTGCACACCACAGAGTCTCAACACCCGTGCACCTTCGTGCCGCCACAAACCCCCTGCCATCATCCCAAGCCCCTCCTTTCCGACCGCGTCACCGGCCACCCGACTACTGTGCCCATCGCAGCTCCGGCCCCCGTCTCCATCATCGCAGACCCCCGAGCACTCTTGCTACCGTGCCCAACAACCCTGTCTCCATCGCCGCAGCCTCCAGCCCCTTCTCACTCCCATCGCCACCTGAGCATCACCGCAACCACCACCAGAGTGACCCTCTCCTACCTCAACCGACCACCTCCAGTCGCCGTCCAAGCTCGCCATCGCTGCCGAGAACTCGAGCTCGAGCCGAGGCCGCAAACCCTAGCCGCGCGATCGCGCCATTGCCGCTGTCGTACCGTCGTCAATACGTCACCAGACAAGTTTAATACTTGCTTCATGCTAATTTTATCTATTACAATTCAATTTACCAATAAATTTCGCATATACTTTTCATGTGAATCGTTATAATTCAAGTGTTCGATGCAAAACCCGAATGGAAAACCCCGTTAAATTGAAGGCAACAAATAATATTTGATGGCCCGAGTTATAATGAATATCCCTTAAGATTTTGGTTACAAAACAATGTCGTTTGCTCACGTAAAATGGTGTCCCGATTTCTGTCGTAAAACCTGAAAACTTTCGTACATGTAAACCATAAAATTTATAATAAATTATGTATAAATCGGATTTTAGCGTTCCGTGGCTCGTATCGAAGCTAGCTGTTTAACCTACAGTATTCTATAGTTGATCACTGAATTTTAACAAATTATGATAGAGATAATTGCGGAGGATTACGATTCTGGACTGCAGTCCAGAACGGAAATCCCAGTTAACCCCTGTTTTTAAGTCCCTGTATATTCCTGTTCAAATACGAGAATGTGCGGAACCCTATATCGTTACGTAGAAAATTGAGTTAGCTTTCTTACTCCACTGGTTTCACTGGATTCCTGTTCCGTTTGATATTTTTAACACATTTTATAATGTCGACGTGTCTAGCTGAATTCTGCAGTGACAGATTTTACACGTCAACCTTAACCTGATCATAACTCCCTGTTGAGATAGTATATTATTGATCCGCCAATTGCGGTGGAAACCTAACTGATAACCATAAATATTGTTCAACTATAACGTCGCCTAATTACGATCCCAACTGAGATTAAAATGTGTTACGAAATGGACTTCCAATTCTGAAATCGGATTTCCAGCAGTGAACACGTAAATTGAAATAGCCATACCTAGCGAATCTAAAACCCGATTGACGTGAAACCAATTTTGTTGGATGGATAATTAAACATACTGCTTACCCCCTTTACATTGTTTCGCTTAATTCTGTATGTATGATTTATAATAAATTATACAAATGGTAAGACACCGACTGATTATATCTTAATCATGCCTAAATTGTCGCATTCTCGTCATATCATGTAAAGCTCATATGCATTGGTAACCTAGTGATCGTGTACATTACCCAGTGTTAGGTATTAGTGTTTGATTGTGGCAAGTACGTTGGTGTTGAGCATGAATGGATAAGTGAAAGTGACACGTACTTGTACACAATCAGCGGACCCTATTGATTTATTGCATTGTCGACGTCTATGTGACATGTACAAGTGTAACTATAATTGGTATGGGACGATTATGGAAGCACTTATATGGGTGTCATAGATAAGGCACCAAACACTGTCCATTTATCTTGGGTATCAGTCGAGACATGCTTGATGGAGATCCCGTCTCCAGTTCTCGCATAGACTTGTCATGGACCGACTAGTATTTGAGTTTATGGTTGGCGTTTGATGTACACCACGGGATGTGGGGTAGTTTGAGTGAGTTCAACAGAATCTCAGGAGTTCCATTGCCGGCACATACAGCGATTCTGGAGATATATGGGGATATTACTGATTATTAGCAAGCGACTCGGGCCCGTGTTCCCTTGTCCTTGAGTCCTACATTTGGATGGGGATACTCACGAGTGGTTGACTTTCACACTTGGACTGACGATAGGTTTAGCGATCTGAACAGTGAGACTTAGAGACTGATAGGGTTAGTAACATGCATTGATTACTGATTCAATATACCTGCCATACTGCTTACCTGTTTTACTGTTTACCTGTACTGGCTACTTCATGCTCATGTTATTACTCCATGCTTAGTGTTTCATGTTCGTCGTCATTGCATGTGTTTATATTGTATTTATATATATTGCTATAGTGTCGCTCTGACGACCTGAGTATGCATGCTCAGAGTGAGAAATGGCTTTAGCTCGGACTAGGACCTGACGTACCTCGAGGATATTGTAGACATCTTGATCAGCGACTCAGAGCTATACTTCTTTGATCTCTATCTGGTTAGTTCTTTGCATTTGTTTTGATTTAGTGACTGCATTTCTCATTACCTGTGCATTGATTACTGATTACCACGTAAAGCCAGAAACCGAAGTGTGACTACGGCAGGATGTTTCCTTGACCGTAGAAGCATGGCTGGCCCTGTCAACCCCTCGTATTCCGTATTTTGGGAAGCGGGACGTGACACCTTGAGTGCTTAAAAACACTAAAACTTCGAAATTACAATCTAAGAAAATGGGGAAGAGGACACAAGCGTCGTTACCCACCGTAAACTTAGACCGTGAGATCGATGACCCAACGGTTCAAACAAAACACCAAATCTCCCAAACACAACGTAGCTCTGACACCAGTTTGTTGCGGCAAATACGATCACGAAGCAATAAACAACCGATAATGAGAAGAAACAAATAATCAAAAGTAATGGAAATAAAGCACAAACCAAAAGACACAAGATTTACTTGAAAACCCCTTACGGTAAAAACCACGGACGAGTAAGAAGTTTTACTAATTGAACAAATATGAAGGCTTACAAATGGTGTATGAAATCTTACAAATCCCTCAAAACCCTAACCTTCTCTCTCAAAACACAAAAGGGTTCAAATTATCTCAAAAGCTATTCATCACTATGGTTACAATACTACAATATATATAGTATGCTAGAGATATGACTAAATAACTAATTTCCCAAATTTCTCAATGCTGCAAATATTAGACCCAACCCGCTCGAGAACCGGCTCAAGCTAATGATGGGTCGGCTCATACAAACGGAGAAAATCGCTGATTCCAGACGCTTCATGAGACGTCTCAAGAAAGGCATTGAGCCGTCTCTTGCATACAGAGATCATGAACGTCTTGTGAGCCGGTTGAAGATTATCTTGAGCCGTCTCTTACAACCAGAGAACCAATGACAATACAGGACTTGTGAGCCGGCTCATAAAGGCATTGAGTCGACTCAACTTAATATCCTCTGTAAAATGCCGAATTCATTTGGAAAACTTCTAGAGATCAAGAATACGAGGCAAACATAACAATGGTCATGGAGAGTATCTAAAACTATTACGGTTCTAGCTAATGGCTATCTAGAAGCTTCTATTTAATGCCATGATTAGAAGCTCTAGAAAGATCTTCTAGGCATCATATGAGATCTTCATCAACTTAGCTCCCTCCCTACCCCCACGCCACACACATAACAAACCCCCAATAAAAACAAAACCAAAAAAACACGAAAAAAAGACAAAGACCTGGTTATCATGAAAATATCTTCTCGGATGTTAGGAAAGAGAATTGAATTTTCACGAAGTCAAAGAACAACATCTAGACAATCTTACTACCTGTTTTTTAATAGCTATTGTAATAAGAGCTGCTTTAAAATTCCAAACTGAGTAGGGAAACGTTGGTTGTGCAAGGCAGAAGCAACAATTAGGATGGAAACAAAGCAAGAATGAATAAAAAGCATAAACCATGTATGGGAAAAATGTATAGGTCAAGGTGAAGAGTGAGAACATGAAAACCTAGAAGAAGAATGTAAAGTAAAAGAATAACTGATTCTTTTCCCTTGAGGATGGGTTTGATACGATGAAACTATAAAATTAAATAGGGTAAATTGCACACATGTCCATTAAAGATTATTCATGTTGAAGAATACAGATGCTTATCGCTTAAGGCTTGTCTCTGTATTTATGTTGAAGAATACAGATGCTTATCACTTAAGGTTTGTCTCTGTATAGGATTTTGTATAGTCATAAAGGTTTGGTAAACATATATTTTTGCCAAATTTTCATAGATAATGTGCATGCATTCGACCAAATTTGTATATTCAACCTATACAACACTAATTTCATAAAAATGCCATTAGAGAGGAGGATTACACGAGTCTTGGATGAAGGGTTTAGATGGGAGATGAATGGGACAGAAAGGTTCAGTTGGCAAATAAATTTGCATTTTAAAAGACAAGATAGGTTGAAGAGATGATTGAAAGAGAAAAGGACAAGTATTAGATAACATAATTAAACCTTAAAATTTATGCCTTGTACTTAACCTATTAAGTAGGAAGATGAATAACACTGAATTTCTCTATTCAGCGTCTACTTATGTTTGGTTCAAGAAATCATCCCAGAAGGTCCGAATGGAAGTTTCTATAACCAACTTCATTTGTAAAATAATGTTTGGTGACCACTAAAATAATATATAATTTATGCAAAAATTCTGACGCTACTTGCACTTGCCAAAGCTGCATTCCAAGTTTATGTGTCTAAGATATAAATGGTAGTAAGAATCGATACAAGGTAAACTTGAAGTAAAGAAGAGAAGAAACAGATCTTAGTCATCTGCAACAAAATCACATGACTTGAAGGTAAAAATAGAATATGTTAGCTCCAACAAAGAAACCCTTGGGTAATGCAATTTTGAAAGGAAAAAACAAAGTAATGCAAACAAAAAAATTATCAAAAAAGTGTACATGCTGATGAATTTGGTATTTAAATAGACCATCAACAAAAGAAATTATTACTTCACCACAAGCGAACAAGAATATACATTAAATGGATGAAGACAATATAACTAAGAGCAACCTGAATTTATTATATTACTATTTATTTGCTCAACGACTAAATTTAATAAAACAAGAGAGAACATAGCCATAACAGTAGTAAAGATGTAATTAGTTGACATGCAGGTAAAAGGCCAGACAAGTTATTGTTTTAGTTAATGTGCGGCACTAAGCGAGAAATCTTAAGCAAGAAGCTTCATCCTATGTAAATATATTGGGTTTTGGTTGATATGCGTGTTTGGGTTGTAACATGTCCAGATTTAATTCTAGAATGGCAATAAGGGCAGAACTGACTTAAAGGAGGCTTACCTTGGCGCCTCGTGCGCTTATTTAAGTGAAATTTGGCTCTGATGTCTTGATTATAATCAGCCGCTAATCTTAATCTTAAGGCATCCGCTTACCTTAGGCCCTTAAGCGATCACCTCACGCACCAAAGGCGACATGCTGAAGTGTCTGCTTGAAATGAGACTAACAAGGTGGCATTCCAAACTTTTTTTATCATATGTTTCTCCCTTCTAAACTTCATGTACACAATGAACAAAAACTGCAACGGTTGAAAATAACGCCTATATGGCAAGGTTGAGAATAGCAATTCTCATAGACTAGGATGCACGGACACTTCTATTTGCTCGACATGTCCGTGTCTAACGTGTATCGAACCTTTGGACACTCTGTCCAACACTCCTACATAGCGTAGGAAGTTGAGAAATAAAAATCTAAAATATGTGTGGTCAAATTGGATACCTTCGAGGATACAAAATACTATATATTTCAACTCTCAGAACGGACTAGAACTAGCTAGGAATAAAGGTTCGTCCAAATTGATGTGAATGAAGAAGTTGGGTCAATGAAAGTCGGCTCTAATAAAAAGGGTTAATAGTTCGTTAATTTTAGCTTTTATGGATTCTATTCTTATATGTTTTAGAAGTTTTACACATGTATTTGTGCTCAAGAAAACTTATGAAAGTTATAGCTTTATTTTTATTTTATTATTATGCTTTTAAAATTATACTAGTGCATGTTTCTTCTTGTAGTTTATTAACACGCCAACATAGACATGAATACATACATATATGCACGCACATACATATACATGCACGCACACGCACATATACACACATAAATACACATATACATAAATACATATATATAATATAACTGTGTTTCGTTGTCCTCTTCAGAAATTTCCCATTTTTCATGTTTGTGTCCGCATTCATGTCCATGCGTCATAAGCCAGAGATTTGAGAATAACAATCTGTCATGCTGACTAGAAAAGAATGGATAAGCTCCCTCGCCCTCTCCAAGTGAGAGTGTTGATAATAACAATCTGCCATATGGCAATAAGAGGCAAAATATTCTCTCCCACCCCACAAAAATACATGTAATTTGCTCATTTTTATATAGATACTTTCGCTAATATCCCTCTAAATCCTTTGCTATTTTGATACACTTAGATATTCTTATACCACCCAAATTCTTTAAAAATTTACAAAAAAACCCTAATCGTTAAGTTGTAGTTTAATTTTGAATTAACTTTATTTTCAATATAATTTATATATAATATACCGATCTTACCCCTGAGCCTTCTTCAAAAACCCACTCCATATTCTCAACTCCTCTATTTTTCTTCTCATATCCCTAGCAACCTCTTAATTTTTCTTTTTCTTTTCTATCTTTATTTCGTCTCCATCTCTCCCAAATATCCAAACATCATACTACGAGAAGAAATTAGCAGCAATGATGAAAGTGGTTGTAATTTTTTTAAGAAATCGGGCTAGATGAATTGGGGTCGGGAAAGAGGTGAGAATCAATAGCCAAGATTAAAGAAGAGATTAGCAGCTTTAGAAGAAATTAGAAGGTCGGTGAGAGATAAAGCTTTGAAGGAAAATTCAATTGATTGAAAAGGGAGGAAAAGCTTATAGAAAGTAAAATGGAGGAAGTAGAGAGGCGATGATGCTATTCGTTTTAATCGCGTTGCTTTTTAAGTTAATGATTTTTTATATAAAAAAATTGAGCATTCATTCATCTCTTATGGTGGAGAAGAGAGTAAAGCAGAAAAAATGATATATTCATCACACCAACTTAAACTGCCATAGTTCACAACAATTTAACAAAGTTAGGAGGCATTCAAAAATTTTAAGAGAATTTAATTTGGGGGTGGGGAGAATATCTAAGAATAACGTCGGTATCAAATTAGCAAATATTTTTATAGGTATATTGACAATCTTTTTCATATTTATGTTATAAAAAGGCTTCTGATTTCTTTTTCGATCATAAAACATTCCTTGTAACTATTAATAGTATAATGTTCCATCCACGATACTAATTATTTACTATTATTTTACACGTGCAATGCACGTGTATTTAAATTTAAATGCAAAAAGAAATGAAATAGTTTGCAGACAGAACTTGTTTCCATTCTTATTAATGAATGGTAAATATAAAAACTTTACCTATAGACCATTGCAGCCCAACTATGAGAATTTTTTAAAGTTAGGTCATTTCCATCTTTTTCCATATTCATGTGCCTTCTCTTTTGTGGCCACATGGTCTACTTCAAGAATTTGGTGCCATGATGACTTCGTAAATCTTGTCAATCAAATTTCTCAACCTTGTCCTTCGTTGTAAAATATTAGAGATGATTCAATGGTTTGTTGGTATAACTTTTCATGATAGTTAGACGGTTTGCATAACAGATTGATACTTCAATGGTTTGGTAGCATATTCGTTTATATAAGTCCTAGTAGATTAGGTAGGTTATAAAATATATATCAGCTTTGGACTGGTATCATATGGTTAATTTTAAGATCAGAATCTGTCATCTCGGCTAAATAAATTGTCTCGAAGACATTAGATTTTCCTTATAATTTAAATAAAAGAATTTTTTTAATTAGTAAAATAACAAGAAATAATAAAATTAGCTATAAATGATAATTATAAATGATAAGTAGTAGAATGATATCATAAATACATATTAAAATAGCTAAAAATTGTTACTTGTATTGCATATTTTTAATATTTAATGATATATAGAGAGTAGCTTATTTTTTATAATAGAAAGTAACTAAATATTTTATATAAATTCTCAAACTAAATAAACTATATTCAATATCTCTCAGTTAAAAATTGTTCATGTATATGCCAGAAGAAAATTATCATTAACGAAATCATTTGGCATTAACTTATGTTCTAAATAGAATGGTCTATATCATAAGTTGTTTATAATTTAATCATACTTTAGTGGAATATGGAAGAAAATTGAATTTGGCATGCTACTTAGATAGTTTAATCAATTTACAAACCCGTCTCGAAACTCAGCACCATTACTTACATATTTCTTTTTAGGCCAAATGACAAGAAATGCCCTAACATTTTCCTCAATTGCAGGAAATACCTCCAACTTTCTAAAACCAATACTTTGCCCCCTCGACTTTAATTGATTTCCAAAACACCCTTCATTTAAATATTTAACTAAAAATTTTATATCAAAGTTTTTTGAAATTGTACAACCATTATTCTTCGATATTACCTGCACCTCCCAAAATTCTTTTTAAGTTTTTTTTAAATATATCATTAAATGATGGTTAATTTTGACAGAAATCGATTAAAAATGTAAATATCCTCCTAATCCCTTCTTTCTCCATTGCATGCTTTCAAATTCACAAAACAAAAAGTGCTTCATCGAGTTATGTTTTCTTATAAGATTTGATTGATTTAGGTGTTCCATTTTGTAAGCGTTTATTGATTTGGTTTTTTATGTTAAGATTTAAATAATTCTAGAATTCTTTTGGGTTAAAGTTTTCTAAAATTTAGGTTCTTTTATATTAGGGTTTCTTAATTTGGAAGTAAATAGAAGAGAAGAGAATTAGAGGGAAAACAAAGAGCTTATGAGAACAAAAGGGACGAGAAGAAAATTAGAATGAATGAGACTAAGTGATGAGAAGAAAGAAGATGAAGGTGGAGTTTTGTCGGATTGAGATAAAGAAGATGACGATGAAAGTAAAGTGCGTATTTGAAAAATAAGCTTCATAGTCACTTATTAAGTTTGGGGATATTTTAAAAAAACTTCCAGAATTTTGAAATGTGGGGGTAATATCGAAAAAATAATGAGGGTGTATAAGAAAGAGAGAAAGAAATATTTTTTAAATATTTATATGAATGGCATTTTGGGAATCAATTAAAGTCGAGGGGGAATACTGGCTTTAAAAAGTTATGGAAATTTTCTGCTGCTGGGTAAATGTTAGGGGTAATTTTTGCCATTTAGCCTTGTTTTTAAGATCAGAATTGGCCATCTCTTTAATGGTAGATTAATATTTCAACATGCCATTTTATCTCTTTAATGTCTGCTATGGAATGACTTTTTATTAGCATTTAAACTAGTTACTAAAATGAGATATTGCATACATACAATTGTCAATTATATATGATATCTTACCATTTTTATATTTATCAAATCATTCCCTCATGTGGTCGTCTCATTTTTTGACCTATGACTCAAGCGATATATAACCTTGTCTTCTCGGCGCCTTTTGCATTGCAATAATGGGCATACAACATTATCATACTGACTATTATCAATAGATAATAAGTATAAAAAAAACAAGTTGTGAATACTAAAGTAAAGCTATGAGCACATGTACTTCAACAGTCAAAGACCAAAGGATTGCTTGATATAGGTTGCAATACAAAATGCATCATTATAATATCATCTGTTGCAACTTTGAAAAAAAAACATTTGTTGCAAGTAAATGACCTCAAATGTATTGCCTGGTTCCATTCAATTTAAAAGAGAGAAAATGCAGCATTTGTTATTAATTTGCTTTAAGGACAAATTAAGGGTTAATGTAAACTCCTAATTAATAAATGTTATAATCACATTTTTTTTAAGTTATATCATTAGGTGCAACCAGATGTGTTACAAAATAAGCTGTAAAAATTAGTTTCATATTGCACCTTATGCTACAAGTTTCATTTTCTTTGATGCTTACCAAACACCGATCTGCAAAATTTGCTATAAAAGCCCCCAAGTAGTGAAGCAGCAACAATCACGCATTCAAAAAACAGCATCAAATCTATTTTGTTCATGTGACTCTATGGTTCAAGAATCATATCGTCTATAAGAGACTTAAAATACCCGAAAATTAGCCAAGACTCCCTTGACGATTGTTTGAATTTAGCCTTCGATTTTATCAAAGGCCGCTTATAAACAAAATCTAAATCACATTACAAGTAGTCAAAAAAACAAAATGAACAGTGATACCATTTTATCAGGTGATGCAACAATCAATATGATTACCTTCTTGTCAGATCCAAGACCACATTTTCTTGCCTAAAAAGGGAAAGAAGTCCAATAAACTGTCAACACCATTAACCCCTCCAAAGTCGAGAAAAATGAACATGAAATCACAATCCTTCTACAAAATTAGCATCATAAAATAAGATGATCATAATCACAACCCTTGCCTAAATCTTTCTCCCATTAAAAAAAATGTGTGGCATGATGTTGATTTGACCACCGTCAAGCATAAATTTCTAAACAGTGAGAAATGCAGTATTTTTATCTAATTTACTGCATTCCTTGTAGCACAAGGCTCCCAAAGATTCTTCTTTCTAAACTTAGGGCAGACAATGGAAAGAAGCCCAAAAGAGAGAAAGCCGCCAAATTAAAAATAGTAGGGTTTTTCCCCTTTTTAGAGAGAGAAACACAAGAAAAAAAAGAGAAAGAGAGAAAATCTAAACCTTTCAAAGATCCTAAAAAAAATTTTAAAAAATGAAGAAATCGTAAAGGTTCATGTTTTTACCGTTCGTATTAGCGGTGGTGGCGCATTCGCTGCAGAGGCTCCTCAGCTGCGTCTCGATGCTGTTCAAAAACGTCGCCGCCTCGTCGAAGGGCTTCGAAAGCTCCTCTTTGTACTTCTCAAGGATCAAGCAGTAGGACTCCATGAACTCGTCCAGCTCCGGATCCGCACCGATCTCCCCTCTCCGGCCGCACCCGTGTTTCTCCCTCTCGATCTCCTCCAGCACCGTCACCATCTCCGGCGGCGCTCCTACCTAAAATATAAAAAATATATATAAATTATAGTAGCATGCATCTTTATTTCAATAACATAAAATATTCATTTATGGCGTACCTTGCGGCATTCGATGTAGGCGGAGACAAGAGAGGGATACCTCGGGTGGCTGGCGATCTGGGATTTCATCAGATCCGTGAGATCCGACGCCCCCGATCGGAACCCGCGGGCGATTCCGGGGTGTATGCTGTACAGATCCTCCATCTGTACTTTAGATAAAAATAACGGGGGAGGGAGGGAGGAAGAGGAAAGGGGCTGTGGAGCACGTGGGAGTGGGGGCGGGCCTGGGAATGGGATGGGAATAGTGGCGGGAAGTGGGGGTAGCAGGTATTTATAGCTGTCAAATCATTGATTGACGTTGATGTGACGCGCGGGACACGTGTCGGGCGGGGAGTGGAGGGAGGACTGGAGGAGGTGCATGGTGGTGGGGCCTCTCTCGGGGGCAGCGGACCGCAGGGGGCAATGGGGAAGGTACTGCAGGGAGAGGGCGTGGATGAGGTCGTTTGGCATGTTCTCGAGACCATGAAACAAAAGAAAGACTACAGGCTTAAACTAGTCCAGCAATAAATGACTACTGCTTTGCAACGTGCTGAGCCTTTCAAATTTCTCCTAACAGGGTGATGTTTGGTTGGAGTACTGTGAAATTTTACTGAAAAATTTTGGATTGGCTAATTTTATGTTTGGTTGATATTGAATTTCTTGTATTGAATCTGTATATGCTTATAATACTTATTTGGTTGGTGAAAATAAAGTGGGATTTAAATTTAAAGATTTTAAAAAGAGATAATTGTTAAATAAATAAAAGTACGATTAAAAGTACCGTGAATAGTGCAAATTTTTATAAATCCTAAAATGTTTAAAGCATTCATGGACAAGCAAGCAAATCCTTGTCGAACCGAACACAAAATCATGGGATTCTTGGATTTGCTAATCTAAACAGCGCCAAATCCAACCCAATCTTGCAACCAAACCGGCCCTAAATAGGACACCTCAATCGGTTCTGTTATCCAGACAAGCCTCATGTGAAAGAAAAGTCGTTAATTTCATGGTTCCGTTGCAACCATAGCCTTTTCTTAGGTTTTTCTTCTGCGGCTAGCTATCGCCCATGCATAGAGCTAATGTTGCGGAATTTTTTTTCGTGAAAACCATCGTATGGATTTATATAGCTGGTCTCTAAAACGCATCGCTATTCTTGTTTTTTTTACTTGTGGATTGCTCCGTCGGATATATAGTTGTTCGGGATTTTTGGCACCGTGTTGGAATTTGATATTCGGGGTGTTGAGTTTTCTACGGGTGCATGGATGCTTTCACCAGAACACAAAAACTGGCTTAAGCCCTCTCTCATGGGCACTGTCTTTTTGCTTATGCTTGTAGATCGGTTGTTGCGGCGTTGATCTCTTATAGACACTTTTTTCTTTCTTTTTTTTTATTTTCTGTGTGAGGGAGTGTTGGATAATTCCGCATGAGAAACAACAAGAGATGCACATGGGTGTAAAATACAAATGAATAGTCTATCATTAGCTTGGGTCCTTTGGATATATTAACAGGTCGATGCACTTATATAAGCCTAATGTTTCTAAGTATCAAATTACAACACATTTAGCATTCGGCGTCAACAATCGATGTACCGATCATAGTGGAAATATGATGCTCCATTTGTTCTAAGCAATAGACGTATAAGCTACAGAAAGCAGAAAACATAGTATTCTGGCAGTGAAAACAAATTATTTTGATTTCTGCCTACAGATAAAGTAAGGGATCTCTCAGAAAAAAAAAAGGGAATGCAATTAGGGTTTTTTTTTTAAATAATATTAATTTAAAATAATATTATTAAAATAGGAGGGGATAAATTTTAATTAGCGAAATAGGGTGGTTTCGAACCACCCCACCTGGCCCACCCCACCCCCCAGTATAGGGGGCGGGTTCTGGGAACCCGCCCCCTATACAAATGTATAGGGGGCGGGTTCCCAGAACCCGCCCCTTTTTTTTATTTTAAAAAATTAATTTAATTATTAATTTAATTATTAATTATAATTATAATTCTTAATTATATAATTATCATATTATTATTATTATTATAATTATAATTCTTAATTATATAATTATAATATTATTATTATTATAATTATAATTATAATTATAATTATAATTCATAAAAATAGAATAAAAGTAAATAGACGAAAAAAACATTTAAATTAAATAATAAAATTTCACTATATCAATGTTTTTTACAGAATGAATCCGTCAAAATTTATAATTCCAAAAAATCCTATCTATTTGTAAAATGTAAATGCTATATCGACGGTCAAATTTATAATAACAAAATGAATCCGTCAAATTTATAATACAAAAAAATCTGAGTGCACTTGTCACGATCCTGAAGGTCCCGCCCCTGATGCATATCCTGGACATCTGGTCCTATAATGACCTGGTTGTTTGCATAGGCTACATCTGGATTGCCTTTGCTGAGGATCAGCATCCATTGTCATTCGATCTCGACGTACCTTAGGTCTTCCGGGCCTTATATTTTTTTCCGGCGGTAATACAGTCGGTGTTTGTCTGTTGGCAGTATAATAGTGCCAATAGCGATTGTCCAGTATAGGATGAAATTTTGGATCGTATGCACCTTGGTAATTAGAAACTGTATAGTAATTGGAAGCAAAATTGTAATGTGAGGTATGCATACTGCTCGCAGCAGTAATTGCGTGGGCACAAGGTAAATGTTGTTGCTGGAAAAGACCGCATGTACACGAAGAGAGCCCTTCATCTCTAAAGTTCACGGTATATTGATTCCCATTACCGCCCGTCACCTGAAACTCCACCGTGTCAAACCTTTCGGATCTGTAGTATTGTGCTCTGCGCTCTCTTTTCCGAAAGATATCTTCGTAATACGCGGTGAGCGGAGTGTCCATCGCCAAGGACTTTTCTCTTCTGTGCACAAAATAAGTATTCATCCGGAAAAATGTTCGAACAATCAACCCCTGTATCGGTAAGCCTCTAACCCCTTTAAGGACCCCGTTGAAGCTTTCAGACATATTAGTCGTCATTAGGAGATATCTGCACCCATCATCATGTGCTTGTGACTACATGCGTACTGGATACTCATCTAACCACGCTTTCGCGGCTTGACTCATCTCCCCAATTTTCGTCATGTATATGTCGTGAACATTAGGGTCAGGCGTTTCACCGGCTCTGTACATAAGTTTATGTAGATCCGAATTTTTAAATTTTCGATCAAAATTTTGCCTGAAGTGTCGTAGGCAAAACCTATGTGGGGTCGTCGGAAATACAGATCTCATTCCAGCCAGTATTCCCAGATGTCTATCAGATATGATGCATAAATCCGTTCTATGAAGAACAGATGGGATATTTTTGAGGTTACGGAAAATCCATGACCAGGATGATGTATTTTCACCCTCGACAATAGCAAATCCCAACGGAAATATACCGTTATTAGCATCAACACCTGCAGCAATTAACATGCAGCCTCTGTACTTACCGTATAGATACGTACCATCAACGCACAATACCGGCCGACAGTGTGTGAAACCAGCCGCACATGGACCAAAGCACCAGAAAATTCTTTGAAACCTGACAGAGCCCTCGACGTCTGTTTCTGTGGTTTTTAACCGGTATACGGTCCCCGGATTTGATGCTTTCATGGCTTCCATAAAAGGGACTAGTGAGTTGTACGAGCTTTCCCAGTCCCCGAATATCTTGCACAAAGCCTTTCTACGAGCATCCCATGCCTTCACATACGAAATCTGAATTTTATGCTCTCCGCTAACCAAGAGCCGTATCTCTCGGGGAGTAATCGCCACATCTGTACGGATCAGGGGCATGATTAGCGAGCAAATGTAAGATGAAGTGCAATTCCGGTGATCCTGTGACATAATAGAATTGATGCAAGTGTGTTCTTGGTTGTATTTCGTGACCTTCCAAGCCTTGGCTCTTTTGGAACAACATGCATGCAATCTCCACTGACATTCAGGAGATTTCGTACATACCACAGTATAGTACGTCTTATTTGACTCTTCGGTTTTAAATGTAACATTTTGCTGAATGGACCACGACTTCAGCTTACAAATAAGATCTCCTTTTTCCTGAAACAAATCCCCGACGCTGATGCAGTCTTCGCTTGCTGCTGTCGCGTCCAAATAGGGTGCCGTATTTACTTCTGCAACGGCTAAGTCTACCCAACCATCGTCTTCTAGCAGATCGAGGCCGGGATCTTCTAGTTCGACAAAATCGTTATTCACAACCATACCATCAAAGAATGCTACCTCATTCAATCCAGCAGCATATTCCACGCTATCCTCCCCCTGATCACCTTCACCGATTTCATCATCATCACTGCCACACATATCAATATCACCCGTAGCAACATAAGGCTCGGGTGCAATATATGATGGTTATGGTCGGTGTAATGTGGATGGTTCAGGGTGAGAAGACCGGAAAGATGTGGACGGACATGCTTGGAATGCGCTGCTTGGATCGTGTTGGAATGATGCGGAGGTGTGGGGAAATCTGCGTTTAGTATATAAATTGTTATTATAATATTATTCCCTAATTTTTTCGTAACTAAATCATCACTTGTTTCAAATTTATTTACCTGTGGAAGGCTGTGTATGGTAATTCTTGCTGTTCTTCTGGGGTGCATGTAACTGCAGCAGTCGACTGGAAGAACCTGGATTTATGCATTTTATTAAATGTTTGAATATTAGTATATAGGTATTACTAAAATGCTTAAATATGGGTTTATAAAATGTTTACCCATGTGCTTGAAGATTTGAATAATGTTGTGTATAGTCATATCCACCGGCACTGACGGCATCATCGTTGACCATGTGACCGTACCCCCAGGAACTATCTCCAGCATTACCATCAAAATTATCCGTTGGAGGGGCATCTGATACTTCCGATTGCTCCTTCTGAACCAAAAGTTCAAAAGAATGCTGGGTGCTTGAGAGACCGAAATCTATCATCGAAAATATTGATGCATCGTCTGTAATTTCAACCAATGCATTTCCACTGAACATAGGCCAGATACAACTTAACTTAACCCTACTTTCACGGGGATCGTATTTCGTAATTTTGTACACTTTAGCCTCTAGTTTATCATATGTCGTTGATGCTTCCAATCGCATGATTCGTGCAGACCCGCCCATATACTCGGGACCTTGTGCACTTGTGATAACCTGGCCATCGTATTTACATACAACAAATATACTTGGGGAGGCCATAATCCTGCACAAAAAACAGTTATATTTTTTATGTTGTGTTGAAATTGCAAAAAAATTTCAAACTCGAAGATTGCTTGCTTCCAATACTTTATGAACTGTTCTACTGCTCGAAGATTGCTTACTCGCAGACTATGGTACTGAACTTCACCTTCTTCTAAAACTCCATACTTACACAAAATTGATAGCGGAGAAGAACTGATCGAAGTAAATGGATAGTGAGCGGTGTAGGATGCAAATTTGACAGAGATGAAATGAAATGGGTAGTGCGGAGACATATTTATAGCGGCAAGATATTGAAGAGAGCGGGTTCTAACAACCCGCCCTATTATTCACCAGAGTCGTACCCTAGTATTCACCAGAGTCGTTCACCAGAGTCGTACAAATAATTATTGAAGAAAGTGACAAAATTAATGAAGAGGGCGGGTTCCAAGAACCCGCCCTCTTCAATATGATCTTCTGCATCATATTCTGCATACATTAAATTGATTTGACAACACAATATAAAAAAATAAATTTAATGAAGAGGGCGGGTTCCAGGAACCCGCCTTCTTAATTTCTGAAAACAACAGTATTGATGTGAATGGCCAAAGACAAATATTACTCACGTTGCTTAAAAATTATTGATGTGACATATAAAGTAGAAAGGACAAATAGTACTTAAATAGTACTGATTTGACATCTCATTAATTAATGAAGAGGGCGGGTTCCTGGAACCCGCCCTCTTCTTTGTGAATAAGACCGATCTCTGTAATTTTTGAAGACGGCGGGTTCCTGGAACCCGCCCTCTTCATTAATTAGTAATTGATTTGACTAATTATTGAAGAGGGCGGGTTCCTGGAACCCGCCCTCTTGACAAGAAAGACTGTAGCGGGTTCCTGGAACCCGTTCACCTCTATAAATACCGAGCCTCCACACTTTCATCAACCACACAATTTCTAATCTGTGCTTCTAATCTCTTGATAAAACTCTCGACAAATCTCTGCTTCAGTACATTTCAATAGAGAATCGACCACTCGACAAATCTCTGCTTGTGCATCAAAATGAACACAGATCGTTCAATATATTACACGGGGAGGAAATATTCTAAACTTAGTTAATTTGTTTTAATTACACCTTTCATTTAATTTTTGTAGTTGAAAATAACATTATTTAATTTTGCAGGATGGAGATAATCTCACCGTCGTCACGCATAGCTCCGACAAATGGGTAGTTAGCGACCAAAGAATAAACCAACGGCTTAGACGGGCCGGATTTTATGAAGCGTCGTTGATTCGACATATCCAAATCGACCACGCTCTCGTCACCTCTCTGGTCGAACGTTGGAGAAAAGAGACCCACACCTTTCATCTAAGATGGGGTGAGGCCACAATCACACTTCAGGATATTGGCCTCTTACTCGGTTTACGGGTTAATGGGCTTGGGTTGGTCGGAGGAAAAATTGTTGGTCCAGATACCGACCAGCCATACTGGGATACATATGCCGAGTCTGCTCTCGGACAGGTAAACAATTTCATTCTGATTTCCCTATTTAGTGTACCTATTTTATATTTTACATTATTTCTAGCTTTAACATTTAAAAAAATACTAATATCAGGCACCAGGAGGCCACAGTAAGGGGTATAAAATCAATTTGAACTGGTTAAGAGATACATTCAGTAATATCCCTGATGAAGCCACCGATGAAGTTTTGGATAGACATGCACGTGCCTACATTCTGTACATGATCGGTTCTTGGTTGATGCCGGACCAATCAGTAACGCATGTCCATCCGTTATACCTTGGCTTCCTAGCGGATTTTGATGTCTGTGGCCAATATGCTTGGGGAGCAGGGGTCCTGGCCTTTCTCTATAAGGAACTCGATAAAGCATGTGCTCCTACGAAGAATAAAATTTGTGGATGCAGTACATTACTTCAAGTAAATTCTTTATTTTTCACAGCTAGAATTTTGCAATATTGGTTCTCTCTCAAATAATCTAAAACTTTATTTCTAGATCTGGTCGTGGGAGTATATGTATATAGGAAGACCAGAGAATATTAAAATAACTGGCTTGGATAACCCCGGAAAGCCGCTCGGCTGCTGGTGGAATGGGAAGAAAGCATATAAGGCTCCTCGTCGAGTGCTTAGGTACTATAGAGATGAGTTGGATCGCATGGAGGCGGCTCAGGTAATCATAATTTGGGTAATTTAATTTGTTTTACAATTTTGAAAATACCTAAATCACAATTTTTTACTATGTTATTTGCGCAGTTTCTGTGGACGCCTTATACAGCAGATCGTCTAGAAAACTTACCCGGCATCTGTCTCGAAGGAGAGCCGGTTTGGCGGGCTCGATGCCCACTCCTCTGCATCAATGTCGTTGTTATGCACCTCCCAGATAGGGTATTGCGGCAGTTTGATAGATTGCAACATATTCCTGTCCCGCCGCCTTCGCTTATGACAATAGAGGGAGACATGCGAGGAGGAAATACGGAGCGTGATTGGAGGGAGCATCATCATCAGTATTTGCTGAGATGGGAGGATAGGCAGCATAGTATTGCCTTACAGCAAATAGGTGACCACATAGCTACCGACGCTACCAAAGTATATCTACAGTGGTATAAGCGTGTCACCATAAGATATCTTTCTGCTCCTCCCAAAAACTTCCCAAACATCTCGCGGTACGAGCCTAGAGGCCACATGGAACGAGATTTGGTAAGCCGCCCTCTTTATATCATATTACTTTTTAACATCCGGCGGTATGAGTCAATACTTATTTCTTATTTCTAATGTAACGACAGGCTCGTGGGTTGCATTTCGTACAAACAATGGTGCAGGAACCATACCCGACTGATGCTGGTCCGGCATCTCAGGCTCAATTTTCAAATTTCGACCAATTTATTGGTGGTGTACTTGGTTCATATGGTATTTCTCAACATTTATCGCCGGCACCGGAGCCGCAGTATCATCCGGCACCGCAGCCGCAGTATGACCCGGCACCGCAGCCGCGGTATGACCCGGCACCAGAGCCGCAGCATCAAGGAGATCCAGCGTAGCAGGATCCGTGGTTTGGATCACCATACCGTCAACAGCAACCCTGGCATACCGGACAGGCGCAACAACAACAGTCTTGGGGATCAGGTTTTGCAGAACAGCCGTCTTGGGGGTTAGGTTCAGCGCAACAACAGCACCCTTGGGGGTCAGGATTTGCGCAGCCATGGGGCCAAAGTTTTGTGCAAAATCAGCCGCATGAAACCGGGACAAGTTCTTCGCTACAACTGCCCAGTTGGGCTTCGGATTTAGCGTCCTACGCAAATTTGTTGGGAAGCAACACATATCCGACACCTGTCCCACATTCAGGTTCAGGATTTGTGGATCAACAGCCTGTCCAAGACGTTGCTGAAGACGAAGCTGAAACAGAACCCGAACCCGAAGCAGCAGAGCAGACGCCGACGCCGCCACCGCCATCTATCCAAGAAACAGGTGGTTCCTCCAGTCATCCCAGGAGGCATAGGCTTATGTCAAGCCTTCTCGGATTTCATAAAGGAAAAGGGAAAGGAAAAAAATAGCATTTACATTTTACAAATAGATAGGATTTTTTGGCATTGTAAATTTTGACGGATTCATTCTGTAAAAAAAAATTTGATATATTGAAATTTTATTATTTAATTTAAATGTTTTTTTGTCTATTTAATTTAATTTTATTTTTAATAATATTATAATTATAATTATAATTATAATTATATCGTTAATAATTATAATTAATAATTAAATTAATTTATAAAAAAAAAGGGGGCGGGTTCCCAGAACCCGCCCTCTATACAAAAGTATAGAGGGCGGGTTCCCAGAACCCGCCCCCTATACTGGGGTGGGGGTGGGCCAGGACGGATGGTTTGAAACCACCCTATTCTTATAAAAAAAAATCCCCCCCTATTTTTATAATTTAATTTTAAAATTATACTATTTTAAAAAAAAACCCAATGCAATTAGGCCTGACTATATAAATATAGGTATAACGATCTGATAGCTTTTAGCAAAAAAAATAAACCATTAATGAAAAAATGACAAAGAAGTAATCTAGTTTCAAGCATGGTAACATGATTCGTGAATTATTCGGCGTATTCGCGAATTATGTGACTGCCGATTAAATCTGTGAATTATTCGTTATTACCGAACGCGCGGAATTATTGCCGAATTATTCTTGGATAATTCCCGAATTATTAAAAAAAAAGCGAATTATTAAAAAAACAGCAAATAATTCACGAAATCAAAATCTAGCGTCTCATATATTAATTTTATATTAATTTTTTGCTCGAAATACTTCCCGAACATTTCTCGAACACTTACCGAATCTTTCCCGAATACCTGCCAATTTTTTCCGAACAGTTCTCCGAATCCAAATTTTCGACCTCGCCGAATTATTGCCAAATCACGAACTTGTGACCATGCTTTCAAGAGTATATCAAAGGTGAAAACACTGGTTTCAACGAAACAAGGGCTCAGTGAACGTCAAAGACAAGTTCCAAATTTATTATCATGTAAAAAAAAGAAGCTTATAATCCCCTGTTGAGGAAAAAGATGAGCACGTAATTCTCATACCCTAATCACAAATTCGGCATTCGGAATTGATCCGGCGAGTTTGAAAATTCGGATTCGGAGAACTATTCGGAAAAAAATCGGCAAGTATTCGAGAAAATTTCGGCAAGTATTCAGGAAATGTTCGTGAAGGATTTGAAGGAAGAAATTGATATATAAGACGCTGGGTTTTGATGCTACGAATTATTCGCCGATTTTACGAATTATTCAATAATTCGAATTGTTCAACCGCGTGAATTTGCGAATATTGTGAACGTACCGTGTCGGTGACTGATTAGTGTATAAGATAAATGTCATAGTACCAAAATATCAAGTTTAATTATTCAACGAATCTCTAATCCGGCAGCTTCGATGGACCTTTTGGAGTAGGATAAGAGAAAAGGTTGTGAGGGTGCAACACAAGGAGACCTGGACGCGGATTTTGCGGAACACCACACGTAATTATTATATTCTCATGAGTAACTTTACCCAAAGAGTGAGCCTTCCTCCGTTTTCACCAACGGTACTTTCTCTCTTTCTAGCTAGTAGCTTTCATTTCCAACATATTTACTAAGGTTTTTTTTTATTTTAATATACTTTGATACGCATAAAGTTGTTTTTTTATTAGTTAGTAAACAAAAGGGAAGACTTAGTGGGCCGCTAATGAATGAATGATTGCTAATCTCTTTGTTAAACATGAAAAGAATAACTAAGCATCCACTTCATTAAAATAAATATGTTCCCTAAGCATGAAGCAAAAGCACACACTGCTGCATAGTACGGATCTGGTCATGGTTAAAACCGTGACGCACCCATCGTCTAAAATCCGGTAACGAGAAACCTAGTCACGCCCTTAACCGTGACTATGTGTTTTTTTAGTCACGGTTAAGACCGTGATCGTATACGTGGCGTTACCAAAAACGATTCAAACAACTACATGAAATCTGTGTGGGGTCCATATATATGGTCACGGTTTAAACCGTGACCACAAGGTTAAACAGTAATATAGGATACCTGCTATAGCAGGTAACTGTGACTATATAGAAAACCGCGGTGAAGGTTATCTTCTACTAGCAGGTAACCGTTATTATATCTTATGGTCATGGTTAAAACCTACTAATAAGTAATCGTTACTGTATCCTATGGTCACGGTACCATATAATATATGGTCACGGTTTTAACCGTGACCAAATACATTATCAATTTTTTTTAAAACTAAAATGTGCGGTCCACACGCGTTGCTTTCAATTACAACCAGCAATAGATAATAATAATATGATCAAATCTTACGCAATTATAACAATCAAGAAGTAATATGATTAGAACCAAATGCGATTATAAACAAAATATATACACCAATATAATCAATAAACCAATAAAACAAATGTTTGTATCAAAAAATCAATGATCTATAGTCGTTGGGACGATCCAGTCTATCGTCCCGTAACCCGAACAAACTCCCAAACTCGTCTCGTATGGCTTTCCTGATGGCCTCCGCGCTTGACTGTCTCAGCTCCTCTATCTGTGCCTCAAGCGTATCCATCCGCACATTCTGCTGCTCCACCCGATCTTGGAGCCGACGAATCTCCTCCTGCGACGAAGCGGTCACATCTTTCCACATCTGGGCCACAGCGAACCCATGGACGGACGGACGGACGCCTGGCAAAGTGTCGGTAGGTCCCGGGACCAACCCCACACTCATAACCACCATGGTGTCCGCAGGATATCGAATCCAGAATAGGGACAATGCGGTAATCGAGTCGTTGGAGCCAAGTCCTAAGGCGTCCGTCCTCTCCTGGAACTAGGTCTGTGAAGAAGATATATATAAACGCGTTCACTTAAATACAGTATCGACTTGATTATATGAAACTTACCATGTACTCGGTCGTGCCCCTGTGTAACGCAGACCATCCCCTGGCAGCGGTGTAGATGGCGGGGTCTTTCTTTTTCTACGATAAAATTAGGATTTATTTTAATAAGTAATTTGCGACAAAGAAAACATATATTCTTAAACGTCGAAATACTCATGAGTTAGTACTGAGCACTAGCCTGCGACCGCTTCCCTTGGATCGGGATAGCACGTTCTCTGACGCCGTTCTTGTTATCTTTGTTGCGAACCGATGCCGTTTTATAAATATAAAGAAGATAATATTATATATCACAAAATATGATTTTATATTGTATTATTGTAATCTTAAAAGTTAAATTTATACATGAATATCATCGTGCTCGTAATACGTGACCAGTAGAGGCCAATCCTCTCTCGGGACATCCCGAAAAATAGCCTCCATCACCGCCTCCCATTCCTCCTCAGTTGCCACGGCCTAGAGAATGTAATGATTCTTCCTTATTTCATATCGGGGTCTCCTCTTGATAACCTGGCACTTGGATATGACCCAGTCTATGGCCCGATGTGCATCGAATGGCGTTGGTTCCCACAATAACTTTAACTCATCGATCAAGGGTTAAAGGTACGCGTCGATGTTTTTCCCAGGAGACGAAGTACCGTTGATTAAAAGTGCCAACGTAAAATAAGACTGCTTCATAGCCCTTCATAGCGGCATGTTGTATATAGTCACCACAATGGGCCAAGTACTGTGAGTACGCTCGCCGCAAATCATCCCAAATGGACTGAAACCGTCGCTCGCAATTTCCAGCCTCATACTATGAGGGTCTGTGCTGAATGAAAGATATTTTTCATCTAAGACTTTTCACGACATCGAATCTCTGGGATGACTCATTATTCCCTCTTCACGAGGCGTTTTATGGTGCCATTGCATTTCGGACACCATCTCCTCATACATAAATAACCGCTGCAGTCTCGGTATTAATGGAAAATGACGAAGAATTTTCATGGGCACATCACTCAACTAAGGGTCTTTCTTAGGCTTGAATCGGCCGGTCCCACACACGGGGCAGTTTCTGAGTGTGGTATGTTCATTCCGGAACAAAACACAATCATTCTCACATGCATGTATTTTATGATACTTCAGTCCGATATTTGTGATTAGCTTTTGCGCCTCGTACCAGCTCGGTGGCACTTCATTTCCATCAAGAAAAGCTTCCTTCAGCGGTTCTAAGAGATCAATAAAAGACTGGTCACTCCATCTATTCTTGCACTTAATCTGGAAGAGACGTACAAAAAAGGACAGTTTTGAAACCCTTTGCAATTTGGATATAGCGGGTCTTAGAGCCAGCCTATTATTTCTCCAATAACGAGGGTCCAGTGCTTTTCGTATCATAAAGAAGTCCAGCGGCATTTATAAACTCATCCATGTCATCGATCGGCGCGAATACAATATCAGCTTCTTTGACGGCTTCATCTTCTTCAAACTGTCATTCATCTTCCTCCTCTTCTTCTGCTATCCCTTGCCACTCTGCGGTTACCGTTTTGATAGATTCGTTTTCCGTCTCTTGCATCCATGGCTCGTCTCCCGTTACGACCTTTTCTCCATGAAGTTCCCACATAGTGTAATCTCCAACGAAATCGTATCTCACGATGTGTAACTCAACTTCCAACTTCTTGAGCAATCGCTTATTCATACACTTAGAGCAAGGACAATAGATTTCGTGTTCTTTCGAAAACCCAACACGTGCGTAGGCAAAATCGGTGAAAAAGCTATTGCCATCAACGAAAAAGTGGTTGACTCTCGAGAGAGCATCGACGTATATCCAAGTCTTGTCATGGAGGTACGTGAATGCCGTATTGGAACATCCCGGACGAAATAAGGTTCCTATAAACAAGACGCGTCGGATTAAGATTTCTTGACAGATATGTGATAGATGGGATACTAAGAAACGTTAGTGCTAGGTTTAATTGACGACCTGGTTAATTTAAATTTCAATTGACAGTTTATTTTTAAATATTATCAAGGACCGAAAGCAAATGCTCATAGGTAGGGAGTTGGATTCTTCTTCCAAAAAGATGATGATGATATTAAGTGTTCTATATTGGATGTCGAGGGTAGCGGCTGTCGGGGGTAAGGCACGTATCCCATTAAAAATGTATAAAGTATACACTCATTAACTTGTGCTTTCATCTATTTCGAGAAAATTTCGGCAGCACCTCCCCGATGTTCTCGGAGTACACTGTAATAGAAAAGATGATCGTTTCAATACTGTCAAACAACATCGAAACGAGCATCTAATTTATCGTTGTGCACGGAGAACTAGCGGAAAGGTACCGACGAAATATCTCGAAACGAATGAAAAACACAAGTGAATGCAGGTGTCTGCATTATACAATCCTAACCTGTCCACACGGGACAAATCTATCAGTTATCATATGATCGAATATTAATTCTCATCACATAGACTACGCGATGGTTATTAGAAATCGAACGATAACGTTCGGTGTTTAACAACCTTCATGTAGTTTTATATCACGACGAACACCGAACGTATGTTAACCGATAGACGGGAACTAAATCACGTTTTCATTTTCATATATGATTAATTATCGATGAGGGTATGAAAATTTCATATTATTATCGAAAATCATACAGTTGGTTTAGGATTTGATTTTAATTAGTTTTATGTTTACGTTTCAAATAAAAGGTTTTGAAGTTCTAAGTTTAGGATATTTTTTTTAAAGATGAGGGTTTTCTTAATTAAGTTTAAGATTTTGGATTTAGGATTGATTTTAAGGTGAGATTTGATAAGAGATTTTTATGTAGAAGAGAACGATGATGGATTAAGGTTCGACATTGTTTGTATGTGCGCGCATGCATGCTTGTGTGTGTATGTTTATGTGTGTGCGCACATACACACACAAGCACGTGCACCCCCCTTAAGCAATCTATGTCTTCCATTTTACTAAATTACATTAAAATACTACTTTAAATTAAATAAATTACTATGAATTCCACTAAAATACCCTTAACAATTGTTGTTTTTGACTAAACTATGATTAAATTTTTAAGTTAAAAAACCCCTTACTCAATTTTATTTTTTCACTAAAATACCTTAAATTTTTGTAGCTCGCTAAAATGCCCTTAATTACTGTTGAATTTCACTAAACTACCTAAGCCTATCCCTATCCCTAACCCTAACCCTAACCCTAACCCAAACCCTATCCATAAACCCTTTCCCTAACCCTAACCAAACCTAACCCTAAACTCTATCCCTAACCCTAACCCTAACCAGCCTAAACTAACCCTAACCCTATCCAACGGCAGTAGTAACAACAACAACAAAGCCAAAATTAACAACCTATTTCAAAGATTTTAACCAAATTAAACAACAATCAACAACATTCATAAAAATTGAAATTAACAAAATTTTAAATTGAACACTAACCTTTAAACGAAATCCACGAGTAACTGAAGGGGCGGCGGCGAGGCTTCGTATGGCTGGGAGCGGCGAGAACGGCGGCGGGGGGAGGGGGGAGGGGGGCTTCGAGTGGCGGAGCTGATCTCAAACAGCAACGACATGAGGGGAGGCAATCGACGATGAGTGGTGACGAGTGGTGATGAGAGTGGACGAGATCGACGACGCGATGGGAGGCGATCGGTGACAAGAGGGGATTTTGAGCGGTTGGGAACAGTGAGAAGAGGGAAGGCACGATCGACGACGAGGGGGCTTCGGGCAGCAAAAACAACGACGAGGGGGCTTCGAGCGGTAGGGAGCGATGCCGATAAAGGGCTTCGAGCGGGAGCGGCGAGGAGGCGGAGGCGGGAGAATTTAGGGCTAAATTTTTTTGTTGGTGGGAATTGAGGTGCTCGATCGGGGGAAAGAAAGGGAAAATTTGGGGTTTGATTACTGGTGGGTTGTGGGGCCCGCCACATTATGCAATCGGTCACGGTTCAAACCGTGACCAATTCTTCTATGACCGTTACGCTAAAATGGTCACGGTTTGAACCGTGACGAAATCCCCATTATTTTTTAGCACTTTTGTAGTGGCGACAATGCATACTTTACTAGTACCAAAGAGAAAACGTGGATTTATATGTCCAACAATATACTGATATGTTTTTTTAAATCTCGGGCTTCGGCTCATTCCGCCTCAAGCTCTCAATAGCCGTCTAATTTAGGGTCGTTCAACGAGCCAAACGAGTTGAGTTTTGGGGATGTCAATGTTCGTTCAATATTTATATTTGATAAAGAGAATCTTGAAATATAATTGTTATAAGGTTTTGCTAGCAAGTACACCCAGGGCTCTTATTATTCCTTCAAATTCAAATTGTTTGCAACTACAAGTGCATGTTTCACCGTCCCAAAATTCCATATATCTAATATTACCTTGGCCCTTGTAATGTTGTATGAGGAATTCATTACTTTCATCTTGAATAATAGAATAATGGGTTGCTTTTCCAAACTCATTTTGGAACTTCTTAAAAGTAAAAGGTGTCAAAACCTTATATGCTTGTTCTTCCAATGATGATATTGTCCTTAAAAGAGCACCTCGATAAGCTTCTAACATTGTATCATGTTCTTATTTATGCTTGATACTTTCAATAGCAATATCAACCTATAGAAACCCAATTATACAAAGTGAGTAATTAATATGATTAAAATAATTTATACAAATATACTTAAAAATATCATATATGACTTACCTGCCTAACAAATTGGCTTAAGCATGTGTAGCTATCAATGAATCTCTTAATAAATGCATCGATACTCTCCGATCCATCCGTTGCGGTTATTCCAGTAAAAAAGAAACAACGAAGATAAGCAGGTACCCAATAATGCTTGATTTAATATAACCCAATAACATGTTTGTTGTTGCACATATTATATTTTTCAAGCACTTGTGGTCATTCATGTTTAAATTCTTCTGGTGTATCCGGTTTGTACAACTTATAGAAGTCCTCATATCAACTCATATATCGAAATAACAATAATAATCCAGGATGTAACGATATAGGTAAACATGAATATAAATAAATAACATAAATATGAAACAGTGAGATATGCGTATGTATGTGATGTGTGATGTGTAACCTAAAACTGTTCTTCCATGTTATCTATTTTAAAAGTCTGTGAAATCAATTAATGTAATCCTCATCGCAACCTAACAGAATATATCCCGTTCATTCCTTACGGGATCACGGTAACATAATTTATTCTGTAACGCTCGGAAAAACGGCAAACATGTAATTATTTCGTAACGCCCGGAAAAACGGCAAACACGTAATTATTCCATAACGCCCGGAAAAACGGCAAACACGTAATTGTTCCGTAACGCCCGGAAAAACGGCAAACAAGTAATTATTCCGTAACGTCCGGAAAAACGACAAACATGTAATAATATCCTCTTGAGTTACATTTCGGTTACATTCTTGATTTCCTTTTTCCCCCCAGGTTTTTGTTCAAGTTAGGTATTGCCAATATATATCTAATGCCAACACAGGATCAAGCAGGTACAGTTCTCGTCTATGCAGACAACAAGTTACGTCTGTCAGGATAACACGTCAATATTGTTGGCATTAATAGCAAGATCCAAGTAATAAGTCAAGTAGTGTGTCGTGAACATGTTATGTGATGCATATGTATCAAATAGATATCCAAATATGAATATCGAAACATGGTAAATGCACAGATGCATATGTATCTATCTGTAATAACTTTTTATACGTCCATGACTATGTATGATGCACACTAAATAACACGTTGTACTAATATATAGTATAATGATATCATGACGTTCAGATATGCGATTATCAGTACGGATGCGAACAGATAACGTAAAACCGTAAATCGGTAATGGTTGCTATATAATAAAACACATGTATTATTTTTATTCATATGGATATCGATATAGTCATATAGCATGTTGCAAGATAAACTTGCCTGATCGGATCTCATGTCAAGGTACGTACGCCACGTTCGAAATCGGATAAACGTCGCGATGCAACTCTCGCGCGTGCAGGACTGGACCTGGCTAATCAATGACGTGACTATGCTGGATGACGACAATGACTGGATCGTCTGGATCGTCGGTGACGCGTGCGACTCCGGCGAGACAATCGGAGATTCAAGAACCGGTCAAGAAAAGAGAGAAAGAAAGAAAGAAAGAAGAGAAGAGGAATGGGGGTGTTGTGTCGGGCTCTGGACAGAGGACATAGGACAAGATGACGACGACGACGGGTTGCCGGATGCGAGGTCTAACGGTGACAAGGGGCAGATGGATTCTTGGGTTCTGTCAAAACGTCGGGGTCGATGGTGGTGGTGGTTTATGGTGTCGGGGAGAGGAGAAAGGGGTGAGGAGGTGATAGTGGTGACGACGACGAGGTGAGGGTGATCGGCGGTGAGGTTTCTGGGGTCCCGTCAGCTGTAGAGATTGTAGTTATTGGGTCGACGTCGTCGGGGTTGTTGCAGGGACATCGGGGAGAAGGAGGATTGGAGCAAGTGTAGGCGGTGATGAGGTCAGGGTGAGGTCGACGAGGGTTTGGTGATCGGCGGCGATGGCTTGGTTATGGGTTCTTGGGTTCTCGGGTCGGGGGTTCTTTGGTTCTCGAGGTCGTGGGTTCTTGGGGATGGAGAGGGAGAGGAGGTGGTGAAGATGGTTGAGGTCGGGAGACGAGAGCAAGGGAACGAGGAGGTCGGCAGTGAAGTCGAGAGGCTAGGTTTGGGTCGCGGCCAGGAACAAAAGAAAGAATAGAGAAAGAGAGGAGAGAAATGAGGTATATTAATTAGGTTATATATATATATATATATATATATATATATATATATATATATTAATTAGAAGAGAGAAAGAGACAGAGCGAGAAGAGAGAGAGGATACGAGAAATATTAATTGGTTATTTATATATATTTATAATATATTATGAACTGTTTATATATAAAGAATATTATAATATTTATATTTGGATTATACAGCTAATATCAAATTACTCCGAAAAATACTCGGGTCTCTTCTAAAAATCTAGTTTTAAAATATGGATAATATACGTACAAACCAAAACCATAATGCGATATCCGGTTAAATAAAATGCATACCCCCAAGAACGGATACACGTAAATATACGTAGCGATCCCAACGAGTCTGTTTTATCAATCTGGACATGAACACGATATATGGATGCAAACATATGATATGGGGTATGATAACAGGCCACATTAGATATTAAAATGTATTATCTGATTATAATTTGTATTATTTAAAAGATATGCAGATATTAAATATATCATACATGTATATAGAACCTAAATGTGCACGGATCCTCCATACTAGTAAAATATGACGTAATCTAGAACCATGATAGGTTTCAAGCATGCGGATTGGGTCGGATACTAACCACGGTTATCAAATGCACTATCCGCACCGAAAAACAATAATAATCAAGAAAACTGTCGCAAGATCTGAAATGCCCCAAATAAAATATCGTATAAAAGCACTAGGGTGTTACATTATACCCAACTACAAAAGAATTTCGTCCTCGAAATTCACGAAACAAGAAAAGACAAGAAAACACGAATCTAAGAAAAGAGGTGTGGAAACTTCTGTCGAATCTCGTCTTCATGTTCCCAAGTAGATTCTCCGTGCGAACGATTCCCCTATGAAACAAGTACTAAAGGGATAACCTTGTTTTTGAGGATCTTGTCTCGTCGATCTACAATTGCCATCGGTCTTTCTTCATATGTTAAGTCTTCCCTTACTGTCAGCTCCGAGTGATCTCGGATGTGCGTCTCATCTCGAACTGTAGGAATGCCTAGCAAGACAGCAAGGTTTCGGGAGGCATCGTCCATGCCATTTTCAAAAATTTGCCATGCTAAATAACCCTAACCCTAGAATCTTAATTAGAAAATTAGACAATACAACATGTAAACAACTTTACATCTAAGTGAACATGGAATACAACCTTTGTAAACCGGTCCTTCACTTCAATAGCTCCGTGTAGTAGTCCCTTCGCTCCAAGTAGTGATCTTCCGGACTCTATAATGGCTTCACAAGATGAAAGGAACAAACTTGCACGAAGTCTTCGAGGCCGAAGAAGATCTACGTCGAGGAGACACCAACCCAAGCTATCTCTTCACTAATTAGGGATTAGTGAAGCTAACACCCTAAACTAAATGGCTAATCTAGTAGAGGATGATGAAGTAGGATTTTTGCTCACTTTTAGAATTAATTTTCTCACTAATTTTCTTCGTCTCTCATAAACCTAGAGAGCTCTCTCTCTTGATGAAGAAGAAGATGAAGAGATAATATTGTGAATAATGAATCATAAGAGAATTGCAACCATGGGTGAGAAATATCTCATATAACTCTTGTAGAGACATAACCATGGTTTTAGATAATGGTTAGGTTAATAAATATCTAAGGCAAAACAAAATTAGTGGACTAAGTCAATGGTTCCACAAGCTTCTACCATGGGCTTAATTCCCATTAATTATTTGTTTTACATTAAATAAATAAACCCTTCATTATCATAAGTATGGTGTGAGTCTCATACACCCATGTTACATGTATAATCAAGCATGACATAAAAAGAAACACAATTAATATATATCACATATATATTAAGTGTGCACATGTGAGAAAAAGAAATGCACAAGTGAGCTAATATTAGTTAATGTAAATTAATATATCAAATATATATTTATACATTAAATTATTAAATCAACACTTGATTCAATAATCCGGCTATATCACATATAATCGACTAATATCATATGTATCAACTTATCGAATCAACACTTGATTCGATAACCCGGCTATATCACAAATAACCGACCGACATCACATATCGCGAGAATACGGTATCACATACACGTATTAATCACGGTCCCGCACATATCACATATGTTCTCCTACTTCGTTTCGCCTGAGCCAGGAAACCTCTGGGTAGGACTCTAAAGACTCGTCAATACGCCGACAGTAGGTGATGATCATATTGTAAGTCTACGGTAGCGCCCCGGCCGTCAATCCGAGGCCAAACGCGGAACAAAAACTTTTACTAAAACTGGCGCTAACGTAGGCTTTCACCCGGATCGTACCATTAACACTAAACTAGCTAACTACAAAGATGATAGAATGGCTATACCGATCGATCCGTGTCCTTCGGTCTTTAGCCAGCATCCCAAGCTCCTCGTAGCATCTCCGATCTCTGGTCTCCTCGTCGAAGTGGCACCACATCAAGGAATCTTTTTACGGTCTCCCGCTTCAAAACCGAAGTAACTCGGACATGAAGTTTGCTGGCCGACATGTCCAAGGTGAAGTAGAGAATGTATGTGATCACTTTGTCTCAAGACACCCATGGATTCTCAACTCATGAGAGGGATGGGTGGAGGTTGAAGAAGAAGCCATTGGAGGAAATTATGAGCTCAAGAGAAGAAGAAGTGAAAATGGCTTATGTTGTTATGTGATATTTTGAGAGAGAGATATATATCAATAATCCAACCCAAGCCTCTACTTGGCTGCCCCTCTCTCTCCAAAATATCCCCACTCATCATAATTAGCCCCAAAAATCAATCCATGTCACGATAATGGTCACATGAACTAAGACCATGAGTCACCATGTGCATGTGGCATGAAAAGATGTATATGGACAAAACTTGCACTCACATTTTCCTCCACTAAACATTTAATCTAAATGTTTAATCCAACAAAAAGATATGGCATCAACTAAAGTAAACTCGTGACGGATCACAAGAATACCCCTCATCTGTATATACATACCTGCATCTGCATTCCGACTGAATACGAATGCAATGCGACGAAAGTAATCCAACAAATCTAATACTAGGATCCGGCTTAAACCAAACCTCACTAGTATGATCCGTCCGATCATGATCCGTGCACAAGTGCATGTATATGATCGAACCCTGCCATAAAACCATATGGTCTCTACAACATTTCGCCCGAACTTGGGAAACTTTCTGTGGAGGACTCTAAAGGCTCGTCAATAAGCTAGCAGTGGGTTTAACCACAAGCACGTCAGTGGTACTAGCTGTACGTAACGGCTACCAAGGTATTGACCAAAGGGAGACCGACGAGCGAACTCATCCTGAAACCCTACTGAGCCTGTCAGTGACAATATCCGTACAGTCTGGTCCGTTCGTCTATGAGTATCGCATATCGGGCCTAGGGGTCTGGTAAACGTCAGACCCCCAATAGCGGTATAAGTCGTGTCGGAGTGTAGCCCAGAACACCTTGAGATACTACTGGAATACCTACCTGTAAATCTCACTTGCCTTGGCCAAGGACTTTGTGTAATGGCTCTTCTAGATACAGCGCGATCTCACCCCCAATACCAGAAGAGACGAATCCCCTGCCGATCCACTCACTGCCTCCATCTGGCTCGGGACTGTACCCAACTAAAACCTGTTTGCACGACTCATTTGAGCCGTGGTAGGGTAGTAATCAAAGCACAGTGGGAACTCACACGAGACAAATGACGATCTCAGGTCGATAGACTAACCTGTACATATGTCACCAGGGAACTGCTATCTGACGTCAGGTATAATACCAACTAGCATGTTCCCGACGAGTCCTGTCCAGTGTACTCATAACCCAATGAGCACCTGTATACGTCTTAGGTGAACCAACTGACACCAATGGCTTCTGAGACCGGCCATCGCCCCTCGTCGGGGTATCGATCATATACACTAGTCTACTCATGGAGTATCGATGCCCAGTCTCAAAACTCCCACGACTAGGGACACTTTAAGGATGTGCTTATAGACTACCCAACTCTCACATATATGATCGCCATCATACTGCTGGTAGTCAAGCAAGAATCCTAAGGGCTTTTATCAACGTGCAATAGTGATCTGTAATATCACTTAAAACATGTACACGATGATAAAGACAAACCAGATAGCATACTATCATCTCGAGTAAGACTGTCCTACCAACATAGGTCCTCCCTCAATCATTGCAATCACGTGCTGCGATCCAATAATTGACTTTGAGGGCGCTATATCCAATACATATCAGTCACCCATAAGCCGTCAGCGGTACTAGCTGGACGTAACGGCTACCCGGGTATTGAGCGATCAGAAGATCAACAAGCAAGCCTGCTCATACTGCTGTAAAGCCTGTCAGTAACACTACAGTACAGTCCGGTCTCTTCGTCTGATATGTCGCATATCCAGTCTAGGGGTGGTAAACGTCAGACCCCAGTAACCGATAAGTCATGCCGATGTGAGGCTCATAACGGGTCGAGAAACTACTGATAACACTTATCAGTAAATCTCTGAATCAGCCTTGGCCAAGGACTTCCTGTTATAGCCAATCGAGCACTGCGCAACGTCAACCCCCAATACCGGGAGAGACGAATCCCCTCCTATCGCTCATTGCCTCCATGTGACTCGGGACTGTATAAAAAAACCACCATTTTGCACGTTCTCTTGAACGTGGTAAGGTGGAAATCAAAGCACAGTGGGAATCACACAAGACTCTATGACGATCTCGGGTCTACAGACTAACTTGTACCAGTGTCACCAGAGAACTGCTATCTGACGATAGGTATAATACCAACCAGGAGTTCTCGGCGAGTCCGTTCAGTGTACCCAGTCTCCACTGAGCACCCGTATACCATCTTTGATGTCAAACACCAATGGATGTGGGATCATCCATCGCCCATTATATGGGTAAAAAAGCGTATACGCTAGTCTACTCTGGAATATCGATGCCCTGACTCGATACACCCTCGACTAGGAACAATTAAAGGATGTACTTGTGGACTACCTTGGCCCCACTAGTATGATCTCCATCATAGTCCTGATAGTCAAGTACACATCCTAAGGGCTTTATCAACATGTGAGAGCAAGACAGTATCACAATACAAGTTTACATGTTAAGAAAAAGAGCAGCCAGATAGCATATGTCATGCCCCGCTTCCCGGTGTACGGGCAGAGGGCGCGACGGGCCCGCTATGTATTTACTCTGAAGTAAACACGCTGAGCGTATCTAAGCAATATAAGTAAAATACACAAGAGACAAAATGTAAATGAACAACAACTTTATTTATTAACATTCTTTTTACAATACATCTGAAAAGTAAATACATGGAATGGAAAGCAATGCCTAAACAGTGGCATAACAGAAATGGAAAATACAGAATGTAAATGTGTACAAGGAATCTAAAGCTCCGGGTCGAAAGTCAGCTGATCCAAATCCTCGCTGGTGGGCACGATTTCCTGAAGGTCCGATCCACCTGACAATATTCCAAAGAAGAAAGAGAAGAAATGTCATCAGCGAACAATTACTCGGTAAGTCCTAAAGATAAGGGAGAAATAGAATAAACACATACAGAGAGAGAGAGTGTAGCTTTTAAAGTTGTATTATATTGTTATAATGTTGTGTTTAGTGTTAACGCTGTTGTTTGTAGCTTGGTAGAGAAGATGCCAGTGTATACGAGAGTAGTCTCGTTAGACCAGAGATTACGGTGGACGGAATACAAGGAACCGTTCAGCCACGGTACAACGACAATTGAATTCAGGTTAGGTGTCTTAATGGTTGCAGTCTCGTGCCATTTCTAACACCTTCCGTACCAATCTACCCCTTAAACCCCGCGATATCTTGATTGTATTGTATTGTCTTGTAGTTTGAATTGTATAGATGGATGACTTGCCGAAACCATGATATCAGTTAATGGATGTAACTGGAGAATCATGTAGGTGGATGTATATCCATGGTTCGGTTCAGTCAAGTTGTATAGATTGATAGATTGAATAGATTGAATATATGGATTCATATTGAATTGTTATATATACTTGAATCTCATTCAAGTCAGATTGATTATATTGAGACTCGGTCTGAGTCAGACAATTAGAAAAGAAATTGAATCCTGAATTAGGTTTTGGTGTTATCGGTAACCGTTGCACATGGACGGCAGGATTTGTGTCTTTTTCAAAGACGATTATCGTGTTGATAACACCGTTTGTTAAGTTGTCTACCTTAAATAGGCAAGCACCCATATCTCCGGGTCTTTGAGGCTCAAGAGACTAGTCCCGCTTAAATCTATGTTTAGTAGGGCCCTTATTGTAAATTAGTATAACTTGAAGGGGGTTTATGTAAAAATAATTTTGTATAATTTTCAAAATACACCTCAAATATTTTATTATCGTTTTTAAAGTTTTCATTGATGTATATTTTATCATTGTGACATTTCTAGTGAATAAAACCTATTTTTCATAATATATGGTATTTATTTGTAATATTGGAATTGTATGGTATTTTCTTGTAAATGGAATGTCTTTCTTGAATTTTGGAAATGTGGAATATTATAAATACTAAAAATAGATATTTTGATATTAATTACATATATATTTATTTATTAAAAATATTAGTTTTATTTATAATAGAAATCACATTTTCTAAAGAAAATTGTATTTTAAATCTTTCGAGACCGTATGCTCCTTGCGTAGGTCTGCATCTCGCACTACTAAGCCCGAGGATGTGCGATAATCCGCACCATCCCGAACGAGTTCCTCGAAATGGGTTGTAGCGGCACATTGCAAAGATTTGTTAAAAATACACATCCTGTAGAAAAAGGTTTTGTAGTTTATGGTATTTATTTATAAAATCGTATTTCCGTATTCTATATTTCCAAAAAATATCGTGCTATGATAGAGATGTGTGTTGTGAAGAGGTAGGTCATTACCTCATGAACTATCTAAATGTATAGCAAGGAATTATAATGATTTATGTCGAACTAAACTATATGGTATTTTTCTGTAAAAGTGCGATAAAAATTGAAATATGAATTCTTTTGTGGTGAATCTTGGTTTAATGGTTTTGTTAATGTTTGTTAAGCCATATGTGAGAATATGAAGTTATCTCGATTAAGAAAAATATAGATTTTTAAAGAAAACCGAATCGGAAGTCGGACTAACTCTGCTTCCGTCGGGTTTCAGAAAAAGAACCTTTTAGAGATCAAGATGAGAATGAAGAATGGGACTTACTGGATTGTAGGGTAGAGGAGAGGAAAAAGAAGAAGTGGGAGATGTCGGTGCGTCGTTTCGTCGCCGGAATCTCCTCGGATCGTCGTCGGAAGTTCACCGGAGCTTCGCCCTTTGCTAACTCCACTTGCACACAAAAAGTCTATAGAATTTTCTTGAGAGCTTGGACAGAGATTTAGAAGTGAGGTGGGGTGATTTTAGGTGTGGTATTTATTGGAAAAATTAGGGTTTAGGGTAATGAAGAGGTGTATTAAAATTTTGTATTAAAAAAATTGATTAAATGGGGTTTTAATTTGCTCTGTAAATGTGCAGGGAATTTAAACAATACAGGGGTTATGGAGTAGGCCAAAGGGTGCAAGGGAAAAAATAAAATGTGGAATCGGGCCGAGTTGACCCGGTGGCGCCGGCCGAGTCAACCGCTCCGCCGGCCAGAGTCGGCCGAGTCGGGGTCCATCTCTTCGCCACGTGTCCATAACGCTTGGTCTACTGCAGTGGACTCGTTTATTCTATGTATGATTCTTCAATTTACATGTTGTGCACGTGTAGACTCTTGGGCTTCTAAAAGATTAAAAGAAAACTAATTAAAAAAAATAATGTGGCTAATGGGATTTGAACTCTGGTGCTTTGTCTCAGCAGTGCAAGGTCTTACCAATTAGCTACAAGCTTCTTCTTGCTGTTCAAAAGCAAAACAATTTTATAACTTGTGCTCAGGCTCAATGTTGGGAATCCTCCCCCGTGCGCAAACGCGTATGTTACGGAAACGGATATGAAAATGAAGGAAACGGATTGCGCACGCGATATCTCTCGTTTTACTATTTATAACCGCAAGTGTACAGCGCATTGTCGCGAGTCGGCAAGCACGGGTCGATCCACAGGGAGTTGTGTATTACGTATTGTTGTTTAAGGTTAACAGATTAATGAATTGTGGTTTGTCACAAAAATATAAAAGAATACGAAAGCAAGAAAAAGCAAGAAAAACAAGTGAGGAAGAAATGGTTGTGGCTTGGCTCGGAAGCTTGAATCGTGACGTTTACCTCTACATTTCCTTGGTCATGAGTTGTCCGGCCTTACCTTGATCCCGGCATGAATCATGACTTGTCAACGCGGTTGCGGAGCACAAACCGTCAAATTCCGATATTCGCCGCAAAGCACGAAATGAGTCATTTTGATCACTTACTGTTTGTATGTTCGCGCTTGGGTTTCAACACTAAACAAAAGGGTTAGCAAGCATACCGCAACAACAAAAACATAAAGTGGTTAGTGAGAGCAAATGATTCTGGTGTTGAGTTTGCTAAGTATTTGTGATGGTATATCGTATATGAAAACAAAAAATCGTCAAGCAATTAATTACAAGATACGATATCCAAACTTAGCAAACTTAACACCAAATGGATTTTAACTTAAACATTGGAAATGGGGAAAGAGAATCAATACGGTATATGAGGAGGTTACAAGTAACCATGTATCAAAATACCGTATCATATCAATACATTAGCAATATTTAAGTTAGAATCATAAGTTAAGCATATTAAACATAATCAAAAGGTGGAGGAGGCAAACCCTTTCATCTCACTTCCTCACCCATACCACAACCAAATAGAATTAGTTAAGCATCATGAATAAAAGAAAAGGAAAGCAAGTAATAAAAGAAACAACAAATATAATTAACACTTGAGAAAAAAGATATAAGATTTTGGTTACTTGTTCAACCTCCTTAATGAAGCTTTTCAAAGAAAGCATCAAGAGGGAAGAAGAAGAAGAATCCAATGATGAAACCCACTCATCCTCAAGCTAAAGAAAAGAACTAAGAAATAAAAATATACATGAATGAGAGAGATGAGAGAGAGACCTCCCCTTGCCATTAATCTGCTATTTATAGGCCTCAAAGAAATTTAACCAAACAATAAAAATAAACCTATATGGCAGTAAGAGAGGTACAGAAAAAAGATGGGGCCCATTGGACATTTTTTGGCCGTGCTCGCCGATTTTAGAGGGCATGTGCTCGGCCAAAATCCGAGCACTTGGTCTCGTGCTTGCAGTGGGATCTTGTGTGCACTCAACAATCACTCTGGTGCTGTTTTCTTGGTTTAAAAGAACCTGGTTTGTCTTCAGAGTTTTGGAGGGAAACTTGATGCTTTAACCCACATCAACACTTTTAGCAATAAATGCTCATCAATGCACATTACACCCATTATGCCCACTTGCTCAATCCATCATGCCATGGCTGCCCCCACTTGGTCCAAGCTATGTGCACACTTGTGTGTTGGACCATTTGTAGACAAAAAAAGTGTACACATGCATTATTTCTAAAAGAGCTCATGGGATATCGGTCGGTTTTCTGGTCTGCTTGCAATGTCGGCTCCCAAATGTTATATCCGTGATTTTGAGTATGTTTTCCAGTATTTGTCACGGATACCTGTAAACTGTAATTACTGAGCAGACACTGATTAATAGTACCGAAAATACCAAAATAGATAACGCATGAGAGGTATTAAAATGCAGTTTTCTATGGTGAACAAATACCCCCAAACTTATCTTTTGCTCGTCCCGAGCAAAACAAAAAATCCTACCCTCACTTTTGCAGGGAACGCTATTGCACTGAGCACGTGCAACAAGCCGTTAAACCTCTAGGTGTCCCTAGTAGGAGGAGTGTTGTCTCATGAGGGTTTTCTGCGGATTACACCCATAAAATCCTGTCAAGTTAGTTTCATAAGTTAACGTAGATTCTACTCCTACAGTTTAGTATCTAAGTTAGAAATTCTATCATCCTAAGTTAGAAATATTCAACCCTTATGTTTCACGCCTACTATTTATTTAACCTCAGATCCTATACGTTTTACAGTTCAGAAAGATCTCGGTATCTTATGAGTTTTCCTTCTTTAAGCGTAGTCTCCAATCATGAATTTTTATCTACTTTACGGAAAACATAAGTCTTATTCTTCATTTTTATCTTTCCTCCAAACATAGATCGTATACCCCTACGTGTGTGTAAATTTCACCCCTACACTTGAGAATTCAATTCAAGCTATAGTACCTTTGCCTTAATACCTAATACTGCTTCTTTTCATTAATGGATGGACGGTTTTGCTTACACATCTTTCATGCGACTATTAATGCTTCTTAAGGCACTAACAGCCGATTACTGAATGTATGAGCTTAAAGCATAAATAGCAGCCTCCAGATCGTGACTTTATTTATTTATTTTTTCTTTTTCTTTTTCTTTTCAAGACCGGATATATTTTTCAATGATGCTCTTATGGTGGTCAGCTTTAAATACCATTTTTTCTTTCATACTAGACTTTCAGGCAAGAGTATTTCTAGGTATTCTCTACTATCCCAAGTTTCAAGGCGCGTGTATGTGCAATTTATAGGGTATATACTTTCTAAATTTGGACTCAAGAATATAAACTATTTTTCAGACTTATCTTTCAGTAAAGTTTCAATACTTTCCCTTCATTTCGACATAACTAAAGAACTGAACTTAAGATTACCTATTTCTCAAAAAAAACTAACTGTAAGGACGTATAATTACCAAGTTTAAACAGAATGAGGGTTATTTTTAGGGTTTTTAATTCCTAAGCCTAGGATTTAGTTATTCTAACGTATCAACTAAACTTTCGGAATAACAATTTAAGTTGCCCTATTAGCTAACTTGACGACAAAGATTTTATATTTTTGAAGGAATTTTTTTAATTTTTATGGGGTTTTCAATATGTATGCAATGCAGAATATACACATGATGTAGTGCTCACCCCCAAACCTGAGTTTTACGATCTTCTCATCGTTGCCCCCGTCTCTGGTAGCTAGATTTAGACATCGGGCTGAGAATTGTATTCAAGAAAAGGGAAAAACCTAAGACTAATTACAACATATACAAGTTAAAAGATTGGGTTAGTGCAGAAATTAATACCATCCATTCAAAAATTTTGTCGATATAGTGCCATGGCTGGCAAAAGAATAGGTATAATAAAAAGAAAAAGAGAATATACAAAGAATTGTTAGATGTTAGTAAAGGGCATGGGTGTGTGAAAGTAGGGATCAGAAGACGCTGAAGGTGAAGACGAAGTTTTGAAGAGGAAAAAGAATTATTGTTCGAATGAATTGAGTTTTCAAGAAGTATATGTGGAGTTTCAAAGTCAGGTTCGTTTAAAAACCGGAGTTCATCCGCAAAAAGTTTGGCAAAAGAAAGCTTCTTAGGATGTTCCCAAATGGATCCTGACTCAAACTCACAAAGTATATCTAGTTCATCCGCAAAAATTTCCTCAAAACTCGATATGAAAGAATATTCTTCAAGACAGCATTCCTCCCTAGGATCTTCCATAATCCTATTCTTATTGCTAAAACTCACAATTCCCAATACCATTTCTTCCTCATCACATTCACAAATGGATAGGTATATGTCATCTAAAAAAGTAGGTTCCCATCCTAACGTTTCTTCCGAAACAATATCACTAGGTGATACAAAAATTGTGGGTTCCTGATCATTGATTTCTTCTGACAATCTATCTAAACCATACCCGGCAAATTCACAAGGTTCCTCCTCTAAAATTGGACTGCAAAAATTGGTCGGAGGTTTTTCTTGTGTGTCCTGATAACATTCCGTCAATTCAATCATATCATCATCTATGAAATCATCAAAATTTGTTTGATCGTTTATCTCACTCATGTGACTTCCTAGATGATAGATATTAACATTATTAGGCTATGATTGACAGTGTTCACTCCCCAGAATCCTCACAGCTAGATGTTTCACGTGTTCCTCTATTCTAGCCAATGATTGAGCTTGAGCAAGAAACAATTGCTCAGACTGCTGTATGTACATGGCTAGCGTAGAAGCTGTTTGATTCTCGACCGCGATCATCACTTCAATACCCTTCTCTAAAACGGTCAGCCTAGCATCCATCTGACTATCATACCCTAATGATGTGTCAGTTGTTTCAGGTTGGAGGGGTTGTGATGGTGGTGATGCTAAAGCAGTCAATCTGTCGACCTCTTTCTCTAAGTGTTCAATCATTTGATCTAGATTTGAAGTGGGACTGGGTTCAGTAGTGTTAGGTGGGTGACCGTTATCAAAATTTTGGGACGGTTGGTTACCCCCTAGAAAAGGACAGTTGTCATGAATGTGCGAAGAATTTTGGCAATTTGAACAAGTGTATTGGGATTGAGTATAAACAAAAGAATAAGAATCGTGAAAAAATGAATTAAATTGTATGTCTCTCATATTAACAAGAATTTCATAAATGTCACAAAACCAAAGAATATCACACCCCCAACAGTCTACGATATGCTAGTCAACTAGACCTGCTCAAGAACCTGATTGTCGAAATAAAACTGTGTCGAGAAACGGGCTCAAGATATATGGATCACAAAGCCAGGTAACTGCAAGAAAGAAGGGGAGGTTTTCCAATGATTTCACGAAGTTCCTTAATTAGATAACCCTTTCTCTTGAACACTTGCCTAAACACCCCGTGAACGATATACCGTTAAGTGGTGTTCTAAATACAGTTAACTTCTCCTAATGAGCGCGAAGTCCTTAGAATCAAAGTTCTAGTTGATTTTAAAATTACTGGGGGTATGCAAGAATGCTGTTTTTTGTTTTGTGGGCTACGGAGAAAGGTGATAAAATCCTTTACCGTATCTTGTTTGGTCATTTTTGCCCTTAAAATCCGTATTAAGATACATTGCGCAATCAAATAAAAGAATTCAATAAATCAAGCAATTTAATTCAATTCTTTTTCATTTAAGTTTAAGCGCCGCAAAAAAAATACAGTTAGTTCTCTGTACTATTGGCGGCAAAATTGTGCGAAAAATCCTGCAAAAGATAGAATATTGGAATGCGTCGGATTTGGGCGATGGTGTTAGAAAATACGTACCGATGTGATTTGGTTTAAGAAAACCCCTTTGAAGTGATCCGAGTCCTTGAACGTTCGTTTGCGCGGGTCAAACTACTGGGATCTTTGTCACTTTCCTTTCCTAACGTCTTGCAATTGCATTTGAGCCTCGCTCCGTACGATCGCTGGTCGTAATTTCTAAAAATCTGCAAATGTCGGAAAATACGATATTTAGTGTCAAAAAGCGATATATGTGCCCAATTCCTGCACACACAAAATTTCAAAAATCAAGCAATACCAATAGAGTACCAACACTGCACTGGAGATCACCAAAAAAGAAAAAACCCAAATTCTCCCAAGTAGGTCGGCGAGCTCGGAATATTGATTGATGTCGCCGGTTTTTTAGAAGAGTTATGTGCAAGAAATTTTGGTGGGATCTCTAGACTATATTAGTATTCCAATGGTATAACTTGATTTTTAAATCGAAATTCATGGTAATTGCAGGTCAGAAGAATAGGGAACAAGTTAGCAAAAAAAATCGTATTGTTAGTTTTTGGGGAAAAAATTGAGTTAGAATTAGTGAGTTAGTAAGAACCAGAAATAACAATTCCTAATACTACCAACTCTCTGGCAACGGCGCCAAAAACTTGTTGGGAATCCTCCCCCGCGCGCAAACGCGTATGTTGCGGAAACGGATATGAAAATGAAGGAAACTGAATGCGCACGCGAGATCGTTCTCGTTTTACTATTTATAACCGCAGTGCACGGCGTGTTGTAGCGAGCCGGCAAGCACGGGTTGATCCACAGGGAGTTGTGTATTACGTATTGTTGTTTAAGGTTAACAAATCAATGAATTGGGGTTTGTCACAAAAATATAAAAGAATACAAAAACAAGAAAAAGCAAGAAAAACAAGTGAGGAGGAAATGGTTGTGGCTTGGCTCGGAAGCTTGAATCGTGACGTTTACCTCTACACTCCCTTGGTCATGAGTTGTCCGGCCTTACGTTGATTCCGGCATGAAGCATGACTTGTCAACGCGGTTGCGGAGAACAAACCGTCAAATTCCGATATTCGCCGCAAAGCACGAAACGAGTCGTTTTGATCACTTACCGTTTGTATGTCCGCGCTTGGGGTATCAACACTAAACATAAGGGTTAGCAAGCATACCGCAACAACAAAAACACAAAGTGGTTAGTGAGAGCAAATGATTTTGGTTTTGAGTTTGCTAAGTATTTGTGATGGTATATCGTATACGAAAACAAAAGATTGTCAAGCAATTGATTACAAGATACGATATCCAAACTTAGCAAACTTAACACCAAATGGATTTTAACTTAAACATTGGAAATGGGAAAAGAGAATGAATACGGTATATAAGGAGGTTACAAGTAACCATGTGTCAAAATACTGTATCATATCAATACATTAGCAGTATTTAAGTTAGAATCATAAGTTAAGCATATTAAACATAATCAAGAGGTGGAGGAGGCAAAGCCTTTCATCTCACTTCCTCACCCACACCACAACTAAATAGAATTAATTAAGCATCATGAATAAAAGAAAAGAAAACAAGTAATAAAAGAAACAACAAATATAATTAACACTTGAGAAAAGAGATACAAGATTTTGGTTACTTGTTCAACCTCTTTAATGAAGCTTTCCAAAGAAAGCTTCAAGAGGGAAGAAGAAGAAGAAGAATGCAATGATGAAGCCCACTCACCCTCAAGCTAAAGAAAAGAACTAAGAAATGAAAATATACAAGAATGAGAGAGATGAGAGAGAGACCTACCCTTGCCATTGATCTGTTATTTATAATCCTCAAAGAAATTTAGCCAAACAATAAAAATAAACCTATGTGGCGGTAAGGGAGGTACAGAGAAAAGATGGGGCCTATTGGACATTTTTAGGCCGAGCTCGCCAGTTTTGGAGGGCATGTGCTCAGCCAAAATCCGAGCACTTGGTCTCGTGCTTGAAGTGGGGTTTTGTGTGCACTCAACAATCACTCTGGTGCTGTTTTCTTGGTCTAAAACAACCTGGTTTGTCTTTAGAGTTTTGGAGGGAAACTTGGTGCTTTAACTCACATCAACACTTTTAGAAATAAATGCTCATCAATGCACATTACACCCATTGTGCCCACTTGCTCAATCCATCATGCCATGGCTGCCCCCACTTGGTCCAAACTATGTGCACACTTATGTGTTGGACCATTTGTAGACAAAAATGTGTACACATGCATTATTTCCAAAAGAGCTCATGGGATATCGGTCGATTTTCTGGTCTGCTTGCAATGTCGGCTCCCAAATGTTATATCCGTGATTTTGAGTATGTTTTCCAGTATTTGTTACGGATACCTGTAAACTGTAATTACCGAGCACACTGATTAATAGTACCGAAAAATAGAAAAATAGATAATGCATGAGAGGTATTAAAATGCAGTTTTCGGTGGTGAACACTCAAGTACCCCTTTCTGTATTTTTGAAAAAATTGTACAGAAAGTTTAGGGTTGTTACAACATACCATCATGTCGAGCAAGAAAGTCCTCTCTATTATGTCCAAGCATCCACTATAATATACATCATATGTACAATAATGGCCTCTAGGGCATACATATAATTAACAATCTCCCACTTGCACTAAGGCCAGTTGTTGTAGTATCTCATATCCAACATTCCGAAGAGTCTCTCAAATTGTATCTGGGATATGGCCTTCGTGAGTGGATCCGCCGTGTTGTTCTTCGTGTTAACTATCCTGACCTCGATCTCTCGGTGATCAACTATCTCCCGGATCAGGTGATACCGCCTCAGAATATGCCTGGATCGCTGATGGGACCTGGGTTCCTTGGCCAAAGCCACTGCTCCATTATTATCACAATACGATGTTAGTGTATATGCCCTAGGGGCCATTATTGTATCATACTATATTGTATATTACTTAATGGAAGCTTGGGATATTCACAGTTGTATATACAGTCTTGCTAAAAATGGTAGTATGCTACTTGGCTTGTGTCTACTTTAATATGTGCATATGTTTCTTATAACGTATCACTTATACATATTAGTAGAGCCCATAGGATCTTTGCTTGATTACCAGCGTTGTGATGGCAGTCACACTAGTGGGGGCTGGGTAGTCTGTAAGCAATATCCTATACAGGTCCCTGGTCGTTAGAGTATCGAGATAGGGCATCGATATTCCGGAGTAGACTAAATGTGTACGCTTCTCATCCCAGTTGGGGAGATGGTCTATCCCACAGCCGTCAGTACGTTGTACTGGAGATAGTATACAGGTGCTCGTTAGGTTATGGGTACACCGGACAGGACTCGCAGGGGAACTGATTGGTTGGTATTATACCCATCGTCAGTTAACAGCTCCCAGGTGACATGAGTACAGCATAGTCCGCAGACTTGACACTGCTACTTCGCCTCGAGTGTGTCCCACTGTTCTTAGATTGCTATCCTACCATGGCTCAAAGGAGTCGTGCAAACAGGTAGCAGTTGGGTGCAGTCCCGAGCACTTGGAGGCAGTGGCGGTTAGATAGGATTCGTCTCTCCTGGTATTGGGAGTTGATATCGCGCTGTGTCAGAGAGCCATTACGCAAAGTCCCTGGCCAGGGCAAGTGAGATATACTGGTAGGTTCCAGTAGATTCTCAGGGTGTAATGGGCTTTGCTCCGACACGACTTATACAGCTATTAGGGGACTGACGCTTGCCGCCCCCTAGGCTTGATATGCGATAGTCTTAGACGAACAGACCGGACTGTACGGAGATTGTCACATCAGGCTCAGTGGGAGTTCGGATAAGTTTACTCATCGGCCTTCTTATCGACTTCTACCTGGGGACCGTTACGTACAACTAGTGCCGCTTGCGGTCTGTGGTTAAACCCACTGCCAGCGTAGTGTCGAGTCTTTAGAGTCCCACACAGAGAGTTTCCCTGCTCCAGGCAAAACGATATAGAGGTCGTATGGTTTTACGACAAGGGTTCGGACGCATACATGTGTTTACGCACGTACGACTTTTCGGACAGTTTTTACTAGCCGGCTTTGGTTTAAGCCATATTCTAGTATCAGGTTATAGGATTTATACAGTCTAAAGTTTTTCCGTGTTTTCACGGATTGGAAGGGTGTTCTCGTAATTTGTCGGGAAGCTTCTAGAAGAGTGGTGACTTGGGGGGGTAAGGTGGCATTGCATTAAATGAGATTAGCGAATCATTTGTGTGATTCATCCATGTCATTAATGCATCATAAATGCTTAATGACTCATGGAGATGAATCACTCATAGATATTTATGAAGCATGGTTGTTAATTCTATTATTTCATTTTTGGATAAATAAATAATGCTTCATATATATTATGATATATCATTATCTCATTTCAATAATCATCTTCACCTTCTCTCTCCTCAAGCTCACTCTCTCTTCAAACCCTAACCCTAACCTCTCATGTGTTGAGATCAAGGGTTAGCTAGACTAATACATCCATAACCTCACTCTATATCCCCTAGGTAGCTTAGATTAGCACTTTGAACAACCTAGTTATCTCAAGTTAGAGATAAAGCTTGGCTTAGGAGCTCTCGGGTGGATCGTCTTTGACTCGAGGAGGCCGTTGAGGTGCCGATGTTCCAAGGAGCCTACGAGGAGTGGAGGACCGCGATGAAGACCCGAAGGACAAGTAACGTGAGGTATAACTTCGTATCCGAGTAGTTAAACCTCTAGTAGATTGTTAGCAAGGGTTTAGAAACGATTCATGCGCTCAAGTCCGTGTTACGAAGCTTTTTTAATCGTTTTTCATATATTCCGCCTCCCCGCAAGTTCGTGGGGTGCGTGACTTGGACTTACAGTGGTATCAGAGCCAACTAAACCATTACTAGCTTGTTAGCAACTGATTAGAAGTTCGATCGACAGAAAAACACGAAAACAAAAATTCGAAACCCTAAGTTTCTATTAATTTTAAAAGTGTCTGAAAAAATATTTGACATACCTTAAAATTCACAGCAGGGAAATTAATGAATACTGGGAAAATACGAGCCCGTAACTCGGCAAAACGGCCGCGGATCCGCGGCAATAGAGTGCTTCTGCCGCGGATCCGCCACCGAGTCAACGCCGAGTTGACTCGGAGTTTCACAGTAATTCATAATTTCTGGTTTTTTGTTTTCCTGTATGTTCTGTTTCTACCCAGGTTTCTTCAGTACATGTTTGCTTTTGGGGTAGACACGGATAAAGGTTGTCGATCGATGTTCCAAATTAATTGCTAATTGGGTTTTTATCTGTAATGTTTAATGTGTTCGTAAACCTCCCCTAACTGCTAGTATGTCGGTTGGCAGGGTGTTGCACATTTCTGTAATGCTTACTGTTTGTGTATATGGACTTGATTGGAATATTGTGATGATTAGCCGGGGTTTTGAGATGGGTTTAATATTCATTCATTCGATGTAAATGTAATATGATGTAATATTCTTTTGCGGGGCACATCCAGGTTGCGGTTGTAGCCACCGTTGTATTATTTCTTTTTACTATTTTTGCTCCTAGGATAGACCCAAGGTGGGGTACACAAACTACCGGGTACTTTAAAGTATTTAGTGGCCTACTCACTTTGTTGAGGGAGACCGCTTCACTTCGGGTACTTGACGGGTAGTTTGCCATACTCGTAGGGGTCTAGGGTGGGGTAATAGCTATTCATCACAACTGTGTAATCCGTCTTTTATTGCAGGCTCAAAGCAAATGCGGATTGCTAGTATATCCAATAAAATTCATCTGTGATCTGGAATGCTTATTATTGCGTCTGACGAATGTACAATATCTATATATGATAGCTATTAGACGTCACTTATGTTTTACACCCGCGCTAGCCCAGCCCCCGCTCTGTCGTTAGTTAAGTAACCTGACAGGTGATGACGGGACCTCGTGGCGAATGCGGATGGCATAAGAGGACGCGGTATTTTCGTTGTTTTCTGCAATGATAGGTTTAATGATGGGACGCATTATTATAATGCAATGAAAATAAACCAAAGTTTAATCGTTGGAACAAATTTAAAAGAAACCACTCGGTTATTTTAAAAGAGCAGAAATTTTTAATTGCGGAGCTTTAACCACTCCTTTTAAAAAGTATCAGGTTCCTTCGATTATATCAAGTTCACTACGTTCACGGTTTTGCCAAAACCATTCGTAGCCCTCCGTCATTTCATTTGGATATTCAGCAGTATTCAAGCTATGCATTTGACTAACGCCAGGGCATAGTGTTTGGTAGCTGCTGGGGTATTTCATTTGTTTGCATAGATAGATGTGTTAGTTTGGGACAGTCGTATTATCATTTGGCCAACGTCAGGGATATGTACGGATGGGTTCAAATTAATTAGGACAATGATGGGTAGAACTTGACATGTGACTTATGACATTTTGACTAACGCCAAGGTTATAAGAGCATGGGGCAAAAATCCATATCGGGAATTTCTAAAGAAACTGAAATTTGCAGAGAGAGCATACCATTTTGGAGTTTGATGAATGTTGGTAGGATTCCTTCAACATTATCATACGATGATATTTTGGATCCCGATCCTACTGTGAGTATATATTACTTATCAGGAGATTCGTCACTTAATGATCAATGCTATAAACCAAGTAGGTGCCTAGAAAGGTGTCAGCGGGGTTACGCCCCCAGAGAAAAGAGGTTATTTAATTAAGGAACTTCGCGAAAGCGTTGGAAAACCTCCCTCGAAGTATCGACACTGACCTGGCTGAACGGTTAAGCAAGAATTGTACGGTGAGAATAGTCCTGGCTAATTCTTCTTTTATGGTTTGAGAAGGAATTCGAGAAACAGTGGGAGCCATCCTGTTTAGATAAATTAAAAACCACGCTAAACTTGCAAGAGCATCATGCTAATAGTATTTTCTTCTCTCTCTTAAATTGCAGCGACCTTGTGACCACATATAGGTTACATCTAGATAATAATTTGACAGAATCTTACTTATATGAGTGGCAAAAGTCTGTCCAGATGTCCATTGCCTATGACAAGCTGGACCACCCTATTACTACTCAAGATCCCGCCGTCCCAGGTCCAGTTTCCACTGTCGCGGATATGGATATCCGTCAGACAAGGGAAAAAGATAAAGCGAAAGCTAAGTGCCTCGTGTTAGCTTCAGTTGATGGTGTATACCAGAAGCAGCACGAGAAGATGGACTTAGTTTCCATCTTTCTCCATAACAAAGATTTATATGGAGATCAATCTCATATCAGAAGATATGAGACCTTGAACGAATTAATTCAAGTGAGGTTGGCTGACGGGTCATCTGTAGGGGACAACGTCCTTACAATGACTAGCTGTATTGATGAGCTCCAGGACCTGGAGACCGCGTTAGGAAACGAGTCAGATACTGACTTGATTCTACAGTCTCTGCCTCCCACCCTGAAGGAAACCAGGGAAGTAGAAGGAAAGAGAACGGCAAAAGTTTCGGGACTGGATATAGTAAAAGAGGGACGTTCCTATTGTTACAGGAATGAACATTGGCAGAATGATTGCAGGGCTGGCAGAATGATTGCAGGGCTAGCAAAGCCAGTAGCCAGGATTCGAAGCATGTTGTGGCTTCAGCCTCAAGTGTATTTGTTATTGAGAACAGTTTGTCAATTAACTCTACTTCCTGGGTACTAGATGCCGGAGCAGGATCTCATATCTGTAATTCAATACATGTTTTGAGAAACCGTAGAGTTATAAAGGTAGGTGATTGGTCTCTCAGAATTGCAAACGGAATGAGCGTGGACGCTGAATCCGTCGGAGAATATCGCCTAGGTTTGACCAGTGGGCATATATTGATTCTACGTAACTGTTTGTATGTACCTAGTATGACATGTAATATCATATCAGTGTCCTCGCTTTCGAGAGAGGGATATGATTTTACATTCATAAGCGATGTAGTTAACATCCACCTAAATCAAGTTATGATTGGGTCCGGTACATTAGATAACGGTATATACGTATTAAGTCAAGCTCATGTTTTCAATATCCAGAACACACTTAAAAGAAAGTCTCCAGAAATAAATCAGGCTTTCTTATGGCATTGTAGACTAGGTCACATCAATGAGAGAAGGTTGACTAAGTTACATAGAGAAGGATATTTGAATTCGTTCGAATATCAATCTTATGCTACCTGTGAATCTTGTCTCAAAGGAAAGATGACAAAGACTCCGTTCACTGGACACGGAGTAAGAGCAAGCGAGCTCTTGGGACTCGTACACAGTGACGTGTGCGGTCCAATGTATACACATGAGTGAGGTGGTTATTCCTACTTCATTACTTTTACGGATGATTTCTCTAGGTATGGATATGTCTTCTTAATGAAGCATAAATTCGAGGCTTTTGAGAAATTCCAAGAATACAAGAATGAAGTGGAAAAACAAACAGGCAAGAGTATAAAGACACTGAGATCTGATCGAGGTGGTGAATACTTAAGTGCTGAGTTTCTGGGTTACTTAAAAGAGAACGGAATTCTCTCTCAGCTTACTCCTCCGTACACGCCACAACATAACGGTGTATCAGAAAGGAGGAATCGAACCCTATTGGATATGGTTCGTTCCATGATGAGTAACGCTGAGTTACCGCGATCATTCTGGGGATATGCGCTAGAATCAGCGGCATATCTTCTGAACAGGGTTCCTACCAAGACAGTGCCTACCACCCCATATCAGATGTGGAGTGGGAAGAAACCCTATTTTCAGTATCTGAAGATTGGGGATGTCCGGTTTTTGTTAAAAAACAGTATGCGGACAAGCCCGAGGCACGATCAGTACAGTGTAAGTTTGTAGGATATCCCAAGAACTCCAAGGGGTATCTGTTCTATAACGCAGAGGAACAAAAGGTTTTTGTTTCTCGTAATGCCCAATTTTTAGAACAACAAGTTTTAGAAAAGGATACAAGTGGGAGCGAAATAGAACTGGAAGAAATTCCAGAACCACAAATTACAACTGAAAGTATGGTAGAACCAGTAGTTCAAGAAGAATTGGACATTCCCACACCCCTCCGCAGGAGTAGTAGGCCGTCTCATCCGCCTGAGAGATACTACGGTTTTCTCATAAATGGGGATAGAGAGGATTGTGTCATTGATGAAGATGACCCTACTAGCTTCCAGCAAGCCATTCAGAGCGGTGACTCAGTAAAATGGCTGGATGCAATGCGGACCGAAATGGAGTCTATGTACACTAACAAAGTATGGACTTTGGACATTTCTCCAGATGGGGTAAAACCCGTAGGATGCAAATGGATCTTCAAAAGAAGATTGGTGTAGATAGACAGGTTGAAACCTATAAGGCTAGACTTGTTGCAAAGGGTTTCCGTCAAAGACCTGGTTTGGACTATGATGAAACCTTTTCTCCAGTGGCTATGCTTAAATCTATTCGGGTCCTTCTTGCTATTGCTGCCTTCCACGATTATGAAATCTGGCAGATGGACGTAAAGACAGCCTTTCTAAATGGTAATTTAGAAGAGAGCGTCTATATGGATCAGCCAGAAGGATTCATTCAGAGTGGGAGCAGCGGTAAAGTATGCAAGCTGCTTAAATCCATTTATGGACTAAAACAGGCATCGCGGAGTTAGAACATCTGTTTTGATGATGCTGTCAAAGAATTCGACTTTATCAAAAATCCAGATGAACCTTGCATATACAGTAAGATTGTAGGGAGAGCTGTAGTATTCCTCGTCTTGTACGTGGATGACATTCTCCTAATAGGAAATGATATTCGTATGTTACAGCCAGTTAAAAGATTCTTGTCACATAAATTCTCCATGAAAGACCTGGATGATGCCACCTATATTCCGGGGATTCGGATCTATCGTGATAGATCAAAGAGGATGTTGGGACTTTCACAGTCCAGGTACATAGACACCATAGTGAAAAGATTCAATATGGATGATTCTAAGCGCGGTAACCTACCGGCTTGTCACGGAATCACCCTCTCCAAAGAGATGTCTCCCAAGACTGATTTGGAAAGGGATCGCATGTCGATTATACCCTACGCTTCTGCGGTAGGTTCTATAATGTATGCGATGTAATGTACCAGACCAGATGTAGCATACACATTGAGCGTAGTAAGCCGGTATCAAGCAAACTCAGGGGAGAAGCACTGGATAGCAGTAAAGAACATACTCAAGTACCTGAGGAGGACTAAGGAGATGTTCTTGGTGTATGGCGGAAAAGACCTCCAGATGGAGGCCTTTGCCGACTCCGGCTTCCAGAGTGACAAAGATGATTCCAAATCCATGTCGGGTTATGTCTTTACCCTCAATGGAGGGGCGGTCTGTTGAAAGAGTTCCAAACAGGAGACCGTTGCTGACTCAACGATGGAAGCAGAGTACATAGCTGCTTGCGATGCCGCAAAAGAAGCTGTCTGGATGAAGAAGTTCCTCATAGAACTTCAGGTGGTTCCTACCAGTGTTGATCCAATACCTCTGTATTGTGACAACAACGGCGCTATAGCTTTAGCGAAGGAACCCAGGTCCCATCAGAAGTCCAGACACATCTTAAGGCGGTACCACCTGATCAGGGAGATCGTAGATCGCCGGGAGATCGAGGTGAAAAGAGTAGAGACAGAGAATAACATTGCTGATCCATTCAAAAAAGCCCTTCCTCAGACATAGTTCGAGAGGCTATTCGAGATGATAGGTCTACGATATGCCAGCTCATGGCCCTAGTGCAAGTGGGAGATTGTTAGTGTATATGCCCTAGGGGCCATTATTGTATCATACTAGATTGTATATTACTTAATGGAAGCTTGGGATATTCACAGTTGTATATACAGTCTTGCTAAAAATGGTTGTATGCTACTTGGTTTGTGTCTACTTTAATATGTGCATATGTTTCTTATAACGTATCACTTATACATATTAGTAGAGCCCATAGGATCTTTGCTTGATTCCCAGCGTTGTGATGGCAGTCACACTAGTGGGGGCTGGGTAGTCTGTAAGCAACATCCTATACAGGTCCCTGGTCATTGGAGTATCGAGATAGGGCATCGATATTCCGGAGTAGACTAAGTGTTTACGCTTCTCATCCCAGTTGGGGAGATGGTCTGTCCCACAGCCGTCAGTACGTTGTACTGGAGATAGTATACAGGTGCTCGTTAGGTTACGGGTACACCGGACAAGGCTCGCAGGGGAACCGATTGGTTGGTATTATACCCATCGTCAGTTAACAGTTCTCAGGTGACATGAGTACAGCATAGTCCGCAGACTTGACACTGCTACTTCGCCTCGAGTGTGCCCCACTGTTCTTAGATTGCTACCCTACCACGGCTCAAAGGAGTCATGCAAACAGGTAGCAGTTGGGTGCAGTCCCGAGCACTTGGAGGCAGTGGCGGTTAGATAGGATTCGTCTCTCCCGGTATTGGGAGTTGATATCACGCTGTGTCAGAGAGCCATTACGCAAAGTCCCTGGCCAGGACAAGTGAGATATACTGGTAGGTTCCAGTAGCTTCTCAGGGTGTAATGGGCTTCGCTCCGACATGACTTATACAACTATTAGGGGACTGACACTTGCCGCCTCCTAGGCTTGATATGCGATAGTCTTAGACGAACAGACCGGACTGTACGGAGATTGTCACATCAGGCTCAGTGGGAGTTCGGATGAGTTTACTCATCGGCCTTCTTATCGTCATCTACATGGGGACCGTTACGTACAGCTAGTGCCGCTTGCGGTCTGTGGTTAAACCCACTGCCAGCGTAGTGTCGAGTCTTTAGAGTCCCACACAAAGAGTTTCCCTGCTCCAGGCGAAACGATATAGAGGTCGTATGGTTTTACGACAAGGGTTCGGACGCATACGTGTGTTTACGCACTTACGACTTTTCGGACAGTTTTTACTAGCCGGTTTTGGTTTAAGCCAGATTCTAGTATCGGGTTATAGGATTTATACAGTTTAAAGTTTTTCCGTGTTTTCACGGATTGGAGGGGCGTTCTCGTAATTTGTCGGGAAGCTTCTAGAAGAGTGGTGACTTGGGGGGGTAAGGTGGCATTGCATTAAATGAGATTAGCGACTCATTTGTGTGATTCATCCATGTCATTAATGCATCATAAATGCTTAATGACTCATGGAGATGAATCACTCATAGATATTTATGAAGCATGGTTGTTAATTCTATTATTTCATTTTTGGATAAATAAATAATGCTTCATATATATTATGATATATCATTATCTCATTTCAATAATCATCTTCACCTTCTCTCTCCTCAAGCTCACTCTCTCTTCAAACCCTAACCCTAACCTCTCATGTGTTGAGATCAAGGGTTAGCTAGACTAATACATCCATAATCTCACTCTATATCCCCTAGGTAGCTTAGATTAGCACTTGAGCAACCTAGTTATCTCAAGTTAGAGATAAAGCTTGGCTTAGGAGCTCTCGGGTGGATCGTCTTTGACTCGAGGAGGCCGTTGAGGTGCCGATGTTCCAAGGATCCTACGAGGAGTGGAGGACCACGATGAAGACCCGAAGGACAAGTAACGTGAGGTATAACTTCGTATCCGAGTAGTTAAACCTCTAGTAGATTGTTAGCAATGGTTTAGAAACGATTCATGCGCTCAAGTCCGTGTTACGAAGCTTTTTTAATTGTTTTTCATATATTCCGCCTCCCCGCAAGTTCGTGGGGTGCGTGACATGGACTTACATACAAAGGTATTGGATGCGTGATGGACGGAACCACACCAAGTTCGTTTATGAACTTCTTCATCCAGACAGCCTCTTTGGCAGCGATGTATTCAGCCTCCATCGTCGAGTCTGCTACGGTTTCCTGCTTGGAACTCTTCCAACAAACTGCCCTCCATTGAGGGTAAAGAAAAATCCCGAGACCGAGTTAGAGTCGTCCTTATCACTCTGGAAGCTCGAATCGGTAAAGGACTCCACTTGGAGTTCACCGTTACCATACACCAAGAATATCTCCTTAGTCCTTCTCAAGTACTTGAGAATGTTCTTCACAGCTGTCCAGTGATTCTCTCCTGGATCTTCTTGATACCTACTCACTACACTTAGTGAGTATGCTACATAGGGTCTGGTGCATAATATTGCGTATATGATAGAGCCTACTGCCGAAGTATAGGGTATCCCTTGCATGCGAGCTCTCTCCAAATCAGTCTTACGAGACATCTCTTTGGAGAGAGTGAGTCCTGAGATCGTGGGTGAATTCCCACGCTTGGAATCTTCCATATTAAATCTCTTTAGTATGGTGTCAATGTACCTGAATTGGGACAATCCCAGTATCCGTTTAGATCTATCTTTATAGATCTTGATCCCCAAGATGTAGGAGGCATCACCTAAATCTTTCATTGAGAATCTTTATGATAAGAAGAGCTTGACCGAGTGCAGCATAGGAACATCATTTTCTATCAAGAGTATGTCATTCACGTACAATACGAGAAAGACAACCTTACTCTCTACCACCTTCTTGTATATACAAGGTTCATCTACGTTTTTGATGAAGTCAAATTCTTTGACTACCACATCAAAACAGATGTTCTAACTCCGCGATGTCTGCTTTAACTCGTAGATGGATTTAAGCAGCTTGCACACCTTTCTGCCGCTCCCACTATCTACGAAGCCCTCTGGCTGAGTCATGTACACGCTCTCTCCTAAATCACCATTTAGAAAGGCGGTCTTAACATCCATCTGCCAGATTTTGTAGTCATGGTATGCAGTAATGGAAAGTAGGTTCCGGATGGACTTAAGCATAGCCATTGGAGAAAAGGTTTCATCATAATCCACACTTGGTCATCGACGAAAACCTTTTGCAACAAGTCTAGCTTTGATAGTCTCAACTTTTCCATCTACACCAGGTTTCTTCTTAAAGATCCATTTGCTCCCAATGGATTTTACCCCTTTGGGAGAAACTTTCAAAGTCCATACTTTGTTGGTGTTCATGGATTCCATCTTAGATCGCATTGCATCCAGCCATTTCACAGAGTCCCCACTCGTGATGGCCTGCTCGAAGCTAGTTGGGTCATCATCTTCCATGATGCAATCCTCGATCCCACCGTCAATGAGAAAACCATAGTATCTCTCAGGTGGATGAGGAACCCTACTAGATTGGCGGAGAGGCTCAGGTTCGTTGGGAACTATCGAATCCTCTGGTTCCACTAAATCTTCAGTTGTAGTCTGTGTGGCTGGAACTTCTTCCAGTTCTACCTCTTTGCCACTAATTTCTTTTACAAGAAATTCCTTTACTAAAATGATGGCATGTTGAGCAACAAACACATTTTGTTCTACACTGTGGTAGAATAGATATCCATTTGAATGTTTAGGATATCCAATAAACTTATAAAGAACTGATCATGCCTCGAGTTTGTCTGGATTTTTCCTTTTGACATAAGCTGGACAACCTCATATCTTAACTCGTTTAAGACATGGTCTCTTCCCACTCCATATCTCATATGGTGTGGTAGGCACAAATTTAGATGGAACTTGATTCAATAGGTATGCTGCTGACTCAAGCGCATAACCCCAAAAGGAAATAGGTAACTCAGCGGTGCTCATCATAGAGCGCACCATATCCAATAGGGTGCGATTCCTCCGCTCCGATACACCGTTGTGCTGTGGTGTATACGGAGGAGTAAGCTGAAAGAGAATCCCATTCTCTTTATGATAGTCATGGAATTCCGTGCTCAAGTATTCTCCTCCCTGATCGGATTGAAGGATTTTAATACTTATACCTGTCTGGTTCTCGACTTCATGCTTATATTCTTTGAATTTCTCAAAAGCTTCAGACTTGTGTTTCAACAGGAACACATGACCGAATCTAGAGAGATCGTCAGTGAATATAATGAAGTACGAAGAACCATCCCTGAAATGTGTAGACATGGGACCGCATACATCACTATGTATCAGTCCCAAGAGTTCCGTAACTCTTTCTCCGTGTCCAGTAAACGGAGTTTTGGTCATCTTTCCTTTGAGACATGACTAGAAAGTTTCATAAGATGATGATTCGAACGGATTCAAATATCCATCCTTATGTAACTTAGCTAGTCGTGTTGCATTGATATGACCTAGTCTACAATGCCATAAGAAGGATTTGTTCATTTCTAAATTCTTGCACTTGTGTGTGTTTTGTATGTTAAGAACCGTGGTTTGATTTAGAACGTATATGCCATTATTTAACGAGCCTGATCCGATCAACTTTTGATTCTGAAAAATGTTCATAACATTATCCTGTACTACAAAATTATATCCTTCTTTATTTAATAAAGAAACTGATATAAGATTGCATATCAGGTTCGGTATATAATAGCATTCGTTCAAAATTAATTTATTACCATTTGGTAATACAAGGTGATGTTCGCTAACTGCTTTGGCTGCAACATTTGCACCATTCCCTACCTTTACAGAATGATCACCCATTCTCAGTTCTCTACCTTTCCTTAACCCATGCAACATATTACATATGTGGAATCCCGATCCGGTATCTAATACCCAGGACGTAGAGTGTACTGAGAAACAGTTCTCGGTAACTAACACACCCGAAGAAGATGTATCAACATGCTTATTCTTCGTTTGGGTGGCGTGGGAATCTGGTTATACCCCTATTTCCTGCTCAGTTTTATAACAATTATAAGAAAGAACGGAACCAACGTTCCTCTGCCCAATATAACAAGCTGGTTTGGTCAATACATCCATGTTATTATCTTGATTAAGGCCTGACATGGTCGCTACCTGGAGAGAGAGAGAGAAGAAAACATTTAGCGTATGCTCTTGCAAGATTAGATTGGTTATTATCTTATCTAATCAGGATGGCTCCCACTGTTTTTATCAAATCTTCCTTCAAACCCTAAAAGGTAAGACTGGCCGGGATTAATTACACCTTACAAGTTCGCTAATCTTTCAGCCAGGCTAGTGTCGGTATTTTGAGGGAGGTTTCCCGTGGTTTCGCACGGACCTAATTAAAATAAACATCGTTTTCCCAGGGGCGTAACCCCGTTAACACCTTTCTAGACACCTACTTGATCGGCTAATTGTAATGTGTAAAACTCTCCCAGGGGTAACTCTTACTCGCAATGGGTATCGGGATCCAACTATCTCGTAGGAAGTATGCAATCTCATTGCAAATTTCAACTCTTGAAATTCCCGATATGGTTTTTACCCCTAGTGATTTATGACCTTAACCATGATCAACAAATTATAAGCACTAGTCAAGTTCTACCCGTCATTTCGTGATTAATTAGACCCACCATCATGACCCTTAACTATGGTCAACAAAATCACATGACTGTCCTAATAATCGCATCATATGCTTTACAGATAAGAACTAGTCAGCTACCGCACACTACGTCTTGACAGAGGTTAACATACGCAGCACGAATACTAAATAGTACTTATTTGAAATGACGGAAGGCTACGACAGGTTTTTAGGAAAACCATTTGCGTAATGAACATGATGTCGTTGTAGAATCGAGTGATTTTGAAAATGAGTGTTTTTTATGCTTTTATTAGTTTTGCTAAAGAGGTCACTCCTGGTGAAGGGATCTCGGTTCTTTCCTCATCGAATGAGGTGCTGGATATTCTACAATGAATACCGCTATGCAAATCAAGAACTATAGAAGCAATCAAAAGACAAAACCGAGTGGGTTGTAGCATCTGCTAGCTTTTTCTAAAGAGGTCACTCCCGGTGAAGGGATCTCGGCTCTTTCCTCATCGAATGAGGTGCTGGATATTCTACAAGGAATACCGCTATGCAAAGCAAAAACTAAATCTACCCTTTTTAAAAATTTGATTCTACAACATCTTTAGGTTTCTTTTCTTTTCATTAATCTCATTAATGAAGTCCCATCATTTATGCTTCCTAAGAATCACAAAAGAAACGAAAATACAACGTACGCTTATGCCATCCGCATTCGCCACAGTGTCCCGTTATGCACCGTTAGGTTACTTAACTAACGGCATAGCGGGGCGGGATAAGCGCGGGTGCAAAACATAAGCAACGTTTATTATATATCATATATATAAGAAACGCGCCCGAACCTTCGCGGGGAGTTAGAGCACGAAATTAACTTCGAGTCAGGGGGCCTAGAGGGGGTACCCCACCCCCGAGGCCACTATGAGGTGGCCACGGGGTGAGGCAGACCCGAAACTGCCCAAGGTGGGGCAGTTTCGGGCCCCCACCGCCAAGACCACCTCGTGGTGGTCTTGAGGAGTGGGCCCAGCCGTTCGGTCCCCTCGGGGATTCCTCGAGGTGCCCATGCACCACCCCACGGCTTCTCAGTTCAAACCGTGAGCCCGCGGGGTGTGAAAACATCTCAAACTTTCAGTTTTCGGAACTGTTTTTGTCGACAGTTTTTGCATGACAAAAACGGCGGATTTCTAATGCCACAAAGAGTTAACTAAGGCTTATGGAGTGGCTCTGATACCATGTTGGGTTATGCAAGTGCCCCGACCATCAATCTATGGCCAAATGCGGAACAAATTTTTTCAAAAACCGGCGCTAACACAACCCTATAACATGGATCTACCCATAGCCCTAGATAACAAAATGGGTTTAACTACAAGCACGTCAGCGGAACTAGCTGTACGTAACGGCTACCCAGGTATTGAGCGAAAGGGAGGCCGACGAGCAAACTCATCCTGAAACCCCTACTGAGCCTGACAGTGATAATATCTGTACAGTCCAGTCCGTTCGTCTATGAGTATCGTATATCGAGTCTAGGGGGTGGATAAAGTCAGACCCTTAATAACACGACATTTAGTGTCGGTATGAAACCCATCACCATCTGAGAAACTAATGATCCTCGATCAGTAATTCTCGATCACACTGGCCAAGGATTTCTGGTGATGGCCACCCGTGCATAACCGCGACATCAACCCCCAATACCGGGAGAGACGAATTCCCCGACGATCCTGCTCGGGATTGTACCCAACTAAAACCTATTTACATGACTCCTTTGAGCCGTGGTAGGGTAGTAATCAAAGCATAGTGGGAACTCACATAAGACAAATGCCGATGTCAGGTCGATAGACTAACCTGTACACATGTCACCAGTGAACTGCTATCTGACAATAGGTATAATACCAACTAGCTTGTTCCCGGCGAGTCCGTCTGGTGTACTCATAACCCAATAAGCACCTGTATACATCTTAAGTGAACAAACTAACACCAATGACTTGTGAGACCGGCCACCGCCCCTCGTCGGGGTCTCGATCAGTATACACTAATCTACTCTGGAGTATCGATGCCCAATCTCGAAACTCCATCGACTAGGGACATTTAAGGATGTGCTTATAGACCACCCATCTCCCACGTATATGATCGCCATCATACTGCTGGTAGTTAAGCAAGAATCCTATGGGCTCTATCAAAATGTAATAGTGATCTGTAATGCCACATAATGCTGTACATGATGATAAAGACAAACCAGATAGCATACTATCATCTCGAGTAACTGTTCTACCGGTATAGGTCCTCCCTCAATCATCATAATGCCTGCGACTATGATAATTGCCTTGAGGGCACTATAGCCAACAGACCCGAGCGACTATCATTGTGGCGACCTCTTGCATTGAAGCCACCTGTCTGTTGTTAGGTATTGGCGACAAATGCCGCATTGTTCTTGCCCTTGCCATTCCGAGCTTCTCCACCGGACGAGGAAGGACCTTGATCTATCACATCCATATGAGCCAATTTGTCAATGAGCTCCTGAAAAGTCGCAGGCTTGAAAATTGCCAGGTATGGGAAAATCTGTGCCTTCTTGTCTATAGTGCCTACAAACATGCTTACAGCCGGAGCTTCGGAGATGGGCTACTCGCATTTGGACCAGAGATTTCTCCATCTTATGGACTATTGGTCCCATGTCTCACCGGCTCTGGGCTTTTCATTGATTAGTGCAGTCACGATCGTCCGTTCGCTTGCACCAGTGAACCTTCGTATGAAGAGGAGCTCCATCTCAGAAAAGGTCTTGACAGAGTCATTCGGAAATTCAACATACCATTCAAAAGCTATGTCTGAGTGACTACTCACGAATTGACAAAGGAGCAGAATGTCGTTGCCTCCAGTGTTGTCACACTTGGATCTAAACCGACTGACATGGTGCTTCAGGTTGCCGGTTCCTTTGTATATCAGTATCGTATACCCTGCAGGGTACTATATTTGGTCGTACCATGCAGGATATGGTCGACCTGTCTTGATTAGTTTGCTGGCATATTCATTGGCTTGATGCGCTTTGAACTTCCGAGCAATGTATTCATCCATCCGTGACTTGGAAATCATCTCTTCCTTCATTGCTGGTGGGATTTGAGGGGAGTCATCGGTAATATCCACTAGTGCTTCTTCTGCGGGTCGTTCAGGCTGAGCTATCATCCCGACCATACTCTGAAATAGGATGGCCATATTATCCAACCTAGCATTCATCCTTGCAGCCTTTTCATCTTTTTTCTCAAGAACGCGTTTCAGGTAGTCAATATCCGATTCCTGACTGGTCCTCTCTTCGGAAACGACATCTGGACTTGTGTTAGGTAGTGGAGTCATAAGTTCCGCTGCCTGGGCCATGATTTCTTGTAATTTTTTCTAATCTTTTGTTATAGACCGAGTGATTGGTCTATGAAAAATAGAGTTACGGTTGTCCTCCTTGGAGTTCATCATGTAGACGGTATGAACTACTATGCCCTCAGCCTTAGGGTGTTTAGAGTATCGGCCCTTAGAGTTTGCCTCGGACGTAGGAACCTTCTCCGGCCTTCCTCTTTTGTGGGGGACCGCCATGGGGAGAACGATCTTTGTGTCAAGAGAAGAGTCGTCACAATAAGGTTAACTCTTCATCTTCTTGACCCGAGGAGAATAGCTCGAATCAATGGTTGATCTTTGAACTTTCTTCTAGATCTTATGGATCGTCGAGGACAGTCGTGGGGGTGAGCGTACAGACACGGATTCCTCTGGTATCTCCAGAGGTAGTGGAATTTGCACTGTGGTGGGTGAGTTGCGCTTCACCATCATCAGGGTTTCGAAATTGTTCCTAGTTGGAACAACAACTTTGATGATTGGCATAAGAGCTGGAGGTGTTAGGCCGGATGGAGAACTGCCTCCAGCCTGTCTCTGTCGACGCCAGTAGCAAAGTCGAGCAGCTTTCGTTACGAGAGCTTCTTCAACTTTAGGAGCTTCTTCAGTATGCCCCCTATGTTGCTTGGAGACCTCAGTCGGCGACAAGCGCTTAAACACAGATACTCTCGTAGCTGTTGGAGAAGTCGTATGCGGGGCCAATCTGCAAAAGACAGATTGCTTTGGGGGTGCAAGATCTCTGAGTAACTGAGAAGTTTGGAGGGCCAGTCTCTCGAGGACCGCCTTCCTGGGTATCATGGGCTTCTTCTTCAGTGGGCCTACAAAACTTGAGCCCAGTCTGCCGAAGACCATGCTCTTGGATTTGATAGGTTTGTCAGTGGAACCTGCGGAGACAATAGCCAGTCTATCAAAGACCGACTTTTCCTCCTTTGGGGTTGAGGTACCAATAGTGGGGAGTGGAGGTAATTGTCTGTAACGACTCTAAAATATTATACGGAAATTTTACTGTTAATATATAAGAAATGAGTTTTATAGCCTGAGTTTGAGTTATAAGTCAATTTTGTTAAATAACAGCAAGAATCAACTTGTAGCTCACTGGTAAAGTTTTGCACTGCTGTGACGTAGCCCCTGTATTCGATTCCCATCAGACACATTATCTTTTTTTCTTAATTTTTATAACTTTTTGGAAGCCCAAAAGATTGCATGTGCAATACACAAGAAAATGAAAAGTTCAGAAAAATCAAACAGGCACAAAATGGAGTAAACATAAAATAATCCACGTGGCATGAATCTCGAGGCTAGAAGCCCTAAATTGACCGGTGGAAAGCTCATTATAGCTGGCGCCGATGGTCAGATCATGGCCAAATGGCCCCGTGCTTTGCACACTTGTCTCTACACCTACCCCTAACTCCTCTGCACCGTTTGATTTTCCTGCAATCAAACAGAGACCTTTCAATTCACAATTTATCATAATTTTAATACTTTTAATCCACACTTTTAATTACAAAACCCTAATTATCCACTATAAATATCATCCCACACTTTAGCTCAACACCATTTTGAAAATTCTAGCCAAAACCCTCTAAAAAGTTCTTAGTGCAAGTGAAGTAAAAGAAGAGTTGGCAAGCAAGTTGGTTCCGGCGAAGATCAAAGCAAATTCCGGCGCTCCCGCGACGCTACGAAACTCATACCCTCTTCTTCAACCTTTCTTTAAGCTTTCTAAACCGTAAGTCCCTTCCAAAATCTCCTCATTTCTATTGAAATTCCTTTTCAAATTTTTATCGGTAAAAGTGGAGTTAATACCGACATTTTCTTTTCTAAAACACAAAACTCCCTTTTCCTTTACAATTTAATCAATCTAATTTTACTACATCACTTGTAACCTTAAATACTAATGTTTAGAATCAAATTTCATCAAAATTCTCATGTGAAACAACAATAGTAGCACTTTTTCATTAAAAATACCTTGAACTTTATAAACACCTATTTTAGTATTTGTTAAAACAATGCCTTTAGGAAAACTTCATGGGGTAACGACCTACCCCACATGCACACTTGGTTTCATAGCACGATACTCATTGTATGTATTTTCGTTTCGAAGAATAATATTACAATAAAACACCACCTACTTTAAAAAACCGGATTTCATTTAAAGCGGTATTTCATATCCTTTGCGATTACGCATCTACAACCTTCTTTAGGGGACCCGCTAATGGATGGTGCAGATTATCGCATATCCTTGGGCTAGTAGAACGAGATGCAGACCTCCTCACGGAGCATTCAACCTCGAAATGATTTAAATACGGTTTTTAAGTAATACGAATTTTTTAAATAAAATTAAATTATTTTTTAAAAATAAAATTATATAAAACTATAAATTCATATTTTCAAAATATAATAAACCTATGTTTTTCAAAACTGAAAAGATTAACAAATGTCACCATCAAGATACTAAAAGGCAAGTTTTACAATAAAATACCATAAACTTTCCAAGCTAAGTAATTATCACAAAAAATACCCCAAATACTTAAAATCCATGCTCATGACAATCTCAAGTAATACTAATCACCCTCGAGGTTTACTTTTAAACTAGATTAAAATATTTTTTCATAAAACCCTCTCGAGTTATATAAAAACAATATTTAAGGACTTTAGTAAATATAGGTTTAAGCGGGATCAATTCTCTTGAGCCCCGGGGAGCCACAGAAAGTGAGTGCTTGCCTATTTAAGGTAGAAAACTTAACGGAGTTATTAATAGTAATTATCTTGGAAAAAGACACAAATTCTGCCGTCCATGTGCAACAGTTACCGATGACTCCCGAACCTAATTCAAGAGCTAAATCTGTTTTCAAGTGTCCGACTTGGTCTGAGTCCAATTCAAAACTGAATCCAAAATCAAATCTGAATACTTGATCATGAACATGAATACTTGAAATCAAACATCAATATCTTACATGTATACTTGACTTGACTTGACCGAACCATGGTTATAACTTGACTTGACTACTTGAATACTTGAGTACATCCTGAACATGAATACTTGAACAATTTGTATCCATGGTTTCGGCAAGACTTGTAATTATAATCTATACAATACATTATGCGGGGATAAAAGGGGTAGGTTGGTACGGAACGTATATCGTGGCACGAGAGGTTACTTAAAAAACATGTACATGAATTCTCGTGCCGTTGTCTCGTGGGTTATGATGGGGCGTTGTACTATATGTTACCATAGTCCACGGGGTAAGATGGACTCCTCTCGTATACATGAATACCTTCTGTATCAAGCTAAAACTTACGACGTTATAATAACCATTATATACCAGTAATCAATCATACACAACTTATATGTTCTTTTCACATTACTAGTTATATTCTCTTTCTTCTATTGTGACTTACTGAACGCTAGTTCGTTGACGACATTCCTATCTATTTCATTCTTTGGAATGCTCGTCAGGAGGACAGAACTCTCAGAAGATCGAGCCTAGCCAGGAGGACTTGGACTAGCTTACGGCACAGCCTGACTTCTAGTTCCTTGTACTTACTTTCCTGTATGCCATTGTTTAGGCACTGCTTATTATCATTGTATCTTTTCATTTTCAACAGTTGTATATAAAGATGAATGTAAATAAAGTTGTTGTTTTATTTTTATACTCTTGTCATTCTTGTACATTTTTTATATTGCTTAAATACGCTTAACGTATTTATTTCTTAGTAAATACGTTGCAGCCTTCCACGTCGCCGTTTCTGTCTTCTGGGAAGCGAGGCATGACATTGTCCAAACTGGAGCCCGTTCAGGGTTTGCTGGACTTAAGCCATAGGAATGCATAACAGCGGGGCCATGAACTGAGCAGACATGATCAGTTGAAGTGCGGAGGTGTTGGAACCAGATTTGCAGTTGCAGTTGCAGGATGCCATTGAGATCTATATAGGAAGGAGAACACCAGGTTCAGTATCTCGAAATCCAAGAGCAACATAAACATACATATACCATGATTGGTTCACGAAACACCACACACGAAGCGAGGAGTGGAAAGAGAAAAAGGTCCCACCAGACATGCAAGAATTTGTTTACCGCCGGAAACTGGACTGAGGTGCGGGGAGAGTGTCCAGCCTAAATGCGGAGGCAGATGCTATATGGAACATATCCATACACCTTTTCAAGATACCAAGTTGATTTATGCCACCTTATATCAGAGGTTTGGATGGATGCGACCGTTGTAGCAGACTTTATCAGACCCCCCCTCATATGTGAAGGGTTTATTGATTGTGTGGACGCTTTTTCCTGCAGGCGTAAACCCCTACAGTTATTTACGTTATCATAGCATGATAACAAATTTCTCTACACTAGAAATCTTTATATGTTATGTTTTTTGTTTATTTAGAGTTGCCCTTGGATTTTGTATGGAGACTAATTTATGTCGTCGCCCGTAGGGTGCGGATTAGTCTAAATCCGTATATTAGATTTGTGGTTTGAACCTAAGTGGCATTTCTCATCTTGATGAGGTTTATCAGTTCACGGGATGTTTGTTTTCATCAAAGGATCGTTAGCCTTGTTGTAGACTAAGATCAACTTAGGTTCTGATTAAGGACCGTTGTCGTATATGAGACTAAGGTCAACTTAAATATTAAGGATCGTTAGTCTTGTTGTAGAATAAGATCAACTTAATATTGAAGCAGAAGCTTCTATACATAATGTATATTAGCTTAATATCCAAGCAATTGCTTACTGTTCATGTGCGTATGTACATAGTATAGTGTGCACGTGTTTCACACGAGAGATTCACGCTTTTTCCTTTTAGAGGGGTACACATGAGTATGGGGTGCTCATACATATGGTGCGCATGGGTATGGGATGTCCATGCAGTTTCATTTAAGAAGTGAGCACGTGAATATCATGTGATGCGCATTTGGCTGGGTCCAAGTAATGCGCACATGTGTATCACGTGACGCGCATCTGTATCAAGTGCGCACGTGGATATCATGTGCCACGCATTTGTATGAAGTGCACACATAGATATCACGTGATGCGCATCTGTATGAAGTGTGGTTTTGTAACACCCTAGCACGATCGTACGTTATTTAACGATTTTAATTAGTATTATTTAATGATATATCGTAACTAGTAGAATAACAAGCGGTAAATGAACGCTTATTATAATTATAAAGCTACAGGATAAATAATGAGCAAGTGTCACACCTCGCTTCCCAGTGTACAGAGAAGGAGATGTGGCGGGTCGCGACGTATTTACTCAGAAGTAAACACGCTAAGCGTAAATAAGCAATATAAATAAAATAACACAAGAATAACAAGAGATGTAATGAAACAATAACTTTTTATATTCATTCTTTACATACAACTGAAAAGTAAAATACAATGATGGAAAGCGATGCCTAAACAATGGCAATATGAACTGAAAGAAAAGTAAGTACAAGTAGGAATTAGAACTCTGGCTCCTCAGTGAATAGATCCAAATCGTCCTGGCTGGGCTCGATCTCATGAGAGTCGGGTCCTCCTGTAAACATTTCAAAGAAAAAAGAGATAGAAATATCGTCAGCGAATTAGCGCTCGGTAAGTCCCAAAAGATAGATTGTAATAGATAGGTAAAGATAATATAACATGTAACTTATATATTTGTTATGCTAGCGTAGTTGTTTGTAGCTTGGTACAGAATGTGCCAGTATATACGGGAGTAGTCCAACTTGCTCCGTGGAATAAGGTAACATATAAGTACAAGGCCCCGTCAAAACCCTTAGGACAACGGCACATGATGTTCATGTATGTGTCTTTTAGTGACCGTCATCGTGCCACTTTTAACGCATTCCGTACCAATCCACCCCTTTAAAAACCCCGTAGTGTATATTGTATTAATTGTATTGATTTGTAGGTACCATACTTGCCGAGACCATGGTATAGGTTGTTCATGTGAACTGATTCAAGATGTAAACGGTAGTCATGTAGTCAAGTTCAAGATATAGCCATGGTTCGGTCCAGTCAAGTCTTATTGATATTGTTCTGGTATTCATGTTCAAGTTCAAGTGTTCATGTTTGATATATTGAATTCATGTTGAATTGGAGTTGGGTTCATATTTGGATTGTATTAAGATTAGACCGAGACTCAGATTGAGTCAGTCACTTTAAACAGAATTGGATCCTGAATTAGGTTTAGGAGTTATCGGTAACCGCTGCACATGAATGGCAGGATTTATGTCTTTTTCCAAGACAATTACCATTGATAACTCCGTTTTAGTTTTCTACCTTAAATAGGCAAGCACCCACTTTCGCCGGCTCTCTGAGGCTCAAGAGAATTGGTCCCTGTTTACCACCGAAAGACGGGACCGGGACGTTGGGACGTCTGGCCTGAATTTTGGGGGCAGATGCTATTTGGATTTATCCGTCCACCTCTCCGAAGATGCCAAGTTGATTTATGGCACCGTGTATCGAAGGTTTAGACAGATGCGGCCGTTGTAGCAGACCTCGTCAGATTCCCCCTCATTGTGAGGGGCTTTTGATTGTGGGGACGCTCTTCCCTGCAGGCCCTGCAATTAATTACGTTACCGCATCGCGGTGACCACTTTCTCCTGCTCCAGAAGGTCACTTCGTGTCGTGTATGTTTGTTTTATTTTTGGTTTCCCGTGGATTATATATGGAGACTAATTTATGTTGTCGCCCGTAGGGCGTTGATTAGTCCAAATCTGTATTTTTCTTAGATTTGGGTTTGGGTTGGGTTTAAGGATCGTTAATCTCATTGAAATTAAGATCAACTTAAATATTTGTTGAGGATACATTGGTCTAATTTTAGACTAAGATCTACTCAACAGGGTTTTGGGATCATTTAGATCCAACGAAAGAGCATTTGGGCTCTATCGTCTTAGTTTAGGGATATTGCGGTCCATAAGTTTAAGGATATCATAGTCCATGGAGTGTCTGGTTGTCGGGACTCGTTACCTTTCTGAAGACGTTGAAGAATTACAACGACACATATCAGAGGAATGAAGAGATGTACCCTTGAACCAAGGTTGGTTGGGAGATCTGTAGTCAGACTTGGGACCAAGACCAATTGTGAGCACATGGGCTCAGCTGGTCTGAGCTAGGGACTTGCGGCCAACTTGGGCGCAGCCCATTCAGTTCTCGTTAAACTGTTGAACATTTGTTTGGGTGTTACACATTTGTTTGGACTTAGCCTCTTTTGTTCAATAATGCTGAGCATTAATTTGGGTTCTGACACCCCTTTTCTTGTCTTTTATTGAGTGTTGAACACTCTTTGTAGCGCATAGCGCTTTATGTACAGAGCACTTGGCGTTGAGCGCCAGACTTGGAGCGCTGAAGAGCTTCTTACAAAATAGCGCACACGTGAGGAGTACGTAGTGCGCTTGGCGCCAGACTTGGAGCGCTAATGCGCTTCTTATGAAATAGCGCACACGTGAGGAGCACGTGGCGCGCTTGGCGCTGAGCGCCAGACTTGGAGCGCTAAGGCGCTTCTTATGAAATAGCGCACACGTGAGGAGCACATGGCGCGCTTGGCGCCAGACTTGGAGCGCTAAGGCGCTTCTTATGAAATGGCACACACGTGAGGAGCACGTGGCGCGTTTGGCGCTGAGCGCTAGCCAATGAGTGCAGAGCGCTCTTGATCAATTCTGTGCTCTGAGAATTAAGTTCTCGTTTATAAGAGATTTTTTCTTGTAGATCTAAGAACTAAGTTCTTATTTTAATAGGAGATGTCACAATCTCTTCTGTTTTTTTTGAAAGGCTTTGTCTTATGGATCTGTGATCTATATAAAGAACTGAGTTCTTATGATGTGAGAGTTAAACTCTAAAAAATTTAGGAGATGTTATGATCTCTCTTCTTTACCTTGAAGAAAATTTCTTCTTTTAAGAGCTTGCCCTTCTTTTTGAAATTTCTTAAAATTTGTGTGTGTGTATGGGGGGGGGGGTTCCTCTATACGAAGCTTATGAGGAGTTTCTTCTCCTATGAAACTTATGGGGAGTTTCTTCTATGCAAGACTTGAAGTCTTGGGGCCTTTATATAGTGGAGGCTGATTTGTTGAATCAGTTAAGGAGATCTTTTCTCTAATTGATTTGGAGATGTTTCCCACCGTTGGATCTTTAATCCTGAGACTTCTGTTTTACAGAAGACAATTTTCTTGTTTTTAACAAGATTGGGAAAATATTTTCTCATACAGAACTTATTCTGTATCTTGGTGATTTTTAATTACCATTGGATCTTTGATCCAACGGTGCTCTGATTTACAGAGCACAATCTTTCCTGTTTGGAAAGATTTGAGGAGTATTCCTTCGACAGAATTTAATTTGATGATTTATCATCTTCGTTGGATCTTTGATCCAACGGTAGAGAACATTTAGTTCTAGCGCTTGGCGCTCTCGTGCCTTGCACGTGAGCGCTGCTTCAGAGTCTTTGACTCTCAGCACTAGAGCACTTGGCACTCCTCAGAGTTTTTGACTCTCAGCGCTGGCGCACTCAGCGCTGGCGCTCTCGTGCTTTGCACGTGAGGCGCTGCCTCAATTCCAATTTCAAATTTTGAACAGAACTTTGCTCTCTTATTGGGGAGGAAACAAATCCCTTCATGCTTTGCATGCAGAGTTTTCTCTTTATTTTTATTTTTATTTTTATTTTATTGTTATTATTTTATAATGGAGCAAGTTTTGCGCTAAAATTCTGGCGGGAACAAATGTCCCCCACTACTTTGCCCACGTAAGTATGTACGTGGGTGAAGTAGTGCAATGTTATGTGTGACCAGAGAATTGATGGCTTAGGAGACAAGTTTAGGGTCTTTGTAGCCTAAGACTTTTTCCATCTTCACGAACCGTAAGGGTCTCAAAAAGGTCGTTTCTCCCTGCGAGTCGAGAGGATCTCGTAGGTGTATTTTCTCCTTAGAAATCGTGAGGATTTCTAAGTGTTTATCACCTCCGTGAGTCGTAAGGATCTCACTCGGGTATTTTTACTTACGAATCGTGAGGATCCGTAAGTAGCTTCTTTATTTCATTGGAGAATGTGGCTTTGGCAAATACGACCCGTAGATAGTCCATCATGACCTCCTTGTACGGTAGCGATGGCTTAGGAAACAGGTTCAGGTCTTCTGCCTAAGATCTTTCAATTTTATGAGCCGTGAGGGTCTCATAAAGACTTTTTCTCCCTACGAGTCGTGAGAATTTCGTAAGTGTATTTTTCTCCTTAGGAGTCGTGAAGATTCCTAAGTGTGTTTTCTCTTGAGAGTCGTAAGGATCCCACAAGAGAGTTTTCTCCCTTACAAGTCGAGATGACTCGTAAGTGATTGGTGAGTTGATTTTTTCCCAAATCGAAGCATTGCTCCGACGGGGAGGTCAAAGGTTGACATGTATCCGAGTCGAAGCGTTGCTTGACGACAAGGAGGTCAGGAATTGACATGTATCCGAGTCGAACCATTGCTTGACGACAAAGAGGTCAAGGGTTGACATGTATCCGTGTCGAAGCGTTGCTTGACGACAAGGAGGTCAGGAATTGACATGTATCCGTGTTGAAGCGTTGCTTTACGACAGGGAGGTCAGGGGTTGACATTTATCCGAGTCGAAGCGTTGCTTGACGATAAGGAGGTCAGGGGTTAACATGTATCCGTGTCGAAGTGTTGCTTGAAAACAGGGAGGTCAGGGGTTGACATGTATCCGTGTCGAAGCGTTGCTTGACGACATGGAGGTCAGGGGTTGACATGTATCCGTGTTGAAGTATTGCTTGACGACAAGGAGGTCAGGGGTTGACATGTATCCGTGTCGAAGCGTTGCTTGATGACAGGGAGTTCGGGGGTTGACATGTATCCGTGTCGAAGCGTTGCTTGACGACAGGGAGGTTAGGGGTTGACATAGCGTTTCTTGACGACAAGGAGGTCAGGGGTTGACATTTATCCGTGTTGAAGTGTTGCTTGATGACAGGGAGGTCAGGGGTTGACATGTATCCGTGTCGAAGCGTTGCTTGATGACAGGGAGGTCAGGGGTTTACATGTATCCGTGTCGATGCGTTGCTTGACGACAGGGAGGTCAGGGATTGACATGTATCCGTGTCGAAGCGTTGCTTGACAACAGGGAGGTCAAGGGTTGACATGTATCCGTTTTCTACGGTGTCATGATTGACTCTAGGTTGTCTGTGAACCGCAGAGTCTTAGAACTGGGGACTTTGCCGTAGCTCCGATTGGTAGTGTCACGTCCGTGTCCTGCTGGCTTGAGGAAGAACGCTGTTGCTGGTCTTCTGGGCTGCAGATATTGCCGCCGAGACCCGACTCTCCCTTTGATAGAGTTTGTTGGGACATGTGGTTCCCTTTTCGTTTACGCCCATGGATTGTATACAGGGGTCAGTATAGACTTACCTGCAGGGCAAAAGTTTTATTTTATACGTATTTTTTTTCCCGTGATGCTATATCATTTCAGCTTTTTGTATCACGAAAGTCGCGATTGCCCAATCATTTCGGCTATTTTTCGCGGTGCCCAATCATTTCGGCTATTTTTTTCCTTTTTACTCGCTGTTTTTTTATTGCGAGTTGCCCAATCATTTCGGCTATTTTTGTATGCATATATTTTACTTGCTGATTTTGTTGCAAGTTGCCCCATCATTTCGGCTATTTCATATGCATTTTTGGCTCGCTGATTTTTATCGCGAGTTTAGACTTGGAATTTGATACTGATTTAGGCATCGGCATCGCTACAACTGGGATATGAGCAGGTGTGAATCATCATTTACCTTTGTCGGTTCGAACAAAGGTGGCTTAGCAAACCGGGTTAAGATCCTGTCGATTAAGGTTTTTGACTTTATGAGCCGTAAGGGTCTCATAAAGATGTTTCTCCTTACGAGTCGTGAGGATCTCATAGGTGTATGTTCTCCTTAGAAGTCGTGGGGACTTTTAAGTGGGGTGTTCTCTTGTAAGTCGTAAGGATCTTACATGAGTGTTTTCTCCTTATAAGTCGAGAGGATTTACAAGGGTCGTTCACCATGTGAGGATATCCCTCGTCGCTGGTGGGACTCTGTTGGGGAAATGTTTATTCGTGCCCGTGGATTGTATACAAGGGTCAATATTGAAACGCTTGTAGTGCAATATTGGGATGTATGACGGCTTAAGAACAGGTTCAGATCCCTGTAGCTTAAGGCTTTTGAATCCTATGAGCCGTGAGGGTCTCATAGGGGAATTCTCCTTACGAGTCGTGAGGATCTCGTAAGTGTAACTTCTCCTCAGGAATCGTGGGGATCACTAAGTGTGTTGCTCCCTTGTGAGTCGTGAGGATCTCACGCAGGTAATTTCTCCTTACAAGGTTGAGAGGACCTTGCTACTGTCTTTTAACGAGATTGCGCCCTTTCGGGTTTTCACAAACTCGCCGGTAGCCTTGCTGTTTTTACTCACAAAGCCCTTTCGGGTTTTCATCCGTGCCCATTTCGCTTATGGACATACCGTTTTTTCCCTTCTTTTCCTTCTTTTTTAATATTTTTTTGCGTCAGCCTTCGGATGCTGCGGTTTGTAGTAGTTAAAGGCGTTTCGGTCCGTATCTAGTTTCAGGACGTTACGGTTCATTGTTAGTTTAAGGACGTTTCGGTCCGTTGTTAGTTTTAGGGACGTTTCGGTCCATAGCTAGTTTTAGGACATTACGGTCCACTGTTAGTTTAGGGACGTTTCGGTCCATCATTGCCATATTTGAGGCGAATTTCTAATTTACGGACTTTTTGGTCTAAGGGGCTTTATCTATGAATGAGCACGATGCACCCGACATGTCCATCTTTTTTGGAGCATGTGGTTGTGGCGGGTTCACCTTCCAATTTTCAGACAACGCGAATTTGCCTTGCTGGTATTGGTCTTCAACCCAGTTTTTGAAGACGTAGCAGTCTTCGATCGGATGGCTCAATACTCGGTGGTAGGGGTAGTAATTGGGATCATTGACGTCGTTCGGTTTCAGTGGGTGTCTCGGCTCCGGTAGAGTGATGAGCCCGTTGCGCAGTACCAGTTTGAACAATCTCCTTGTTTTATCCCGGAAGAATGAGTAAGGACGTCTCAACTTCTTATCGAGGGATCGCGGCTTGCTGCTTTGGCGAACAACCACTATATCAGGATCCGTCTTGGGATGAATCCACTTGTATTTGAAAGGGGATTTGTCAAAATTTGGCTGACGTTTAGGGGAAGAGCCGTGGTTGGCAACAGAGACCTTCACCCGCTTCCACACCTAGTTTCTACTCTCGTGGGATCTCCATGGGCTGCGGAGATTTTTTTTCTTCAATTGCGGTAGGAGAATTTTTTTCTGACCCTTCGCAACAATTTGAAGCTGTTCCCAGTTGGAACAACAACATTCACCACTGGTGTTGAAACAGGACCATACGGAGGTCTGCCCCCAGCTCATTTTGTATGATGCCGATATCGACGTTGGCCGTTTCTTACGGCCGGGATTTGATTAGCTTCAGGATTTTGCTGAGCCTGCTCCCTGTTTCCTTTGAGAGTTTGAATATTCTGCCCCCTGCGTCGACCTTGGTCCTTAGCATGTGCCAGTTGTTTTGAGGACTGATTCCGTCGGCAAAGCTGCTGCTTGGTGAGCCAGTCTGCGGAAGACAGACTTTCTCTGGGCTTCCTTCATCGACGTTGAGGCACCGAGGGTGGGAGTATCGACCCAAAAAGATTCCCGTTGATTTCTTGAAGATCCAGATTGCAGAGATTTAAGGTTGCAAGTGGCCCATACTTGACTCCACCGAATATGACAAAGCCTGAGTTGCTAGGGTGGAAGAAAATGCCATTCTTCAAAGAGGCGAAACGCTGGCTTCAGTATCCCCTCCCTTAAGGGCAACCACAAAAAGATATACCGCGATTATTTGATCGCGAAAAAACACGACACACGAAGTGTGGAGTGGAAAGAGGAAAAGGTCCCACCGGTCGTGCCAGAATCTGTTTACCGCCGAAAGACGCGACCGGGACGTTGGGATGTCTGTCCTGAATTTTGGGAGCAAATGCTATTTGGATTTATCCGTCCACCTCTCCGAAGATGCCAAGTTGATTTATGGCACCGTGTATCGAAGGTTTAGACAGATGCGGCCGTTGTAGCAGACTTCGTCAGATTCCCCCTCATTGTGAGGGTTTTTTTTTATTGTGGGGACGCTCTTCCCTGTAGGCGCAAGCCCCTGCAGTTAATTACGTTACCGCATCGCGGTAACCACTTTCTCCTGCTCCAGAAGGTCACTTCGTGTTGTGTGCGTTTGTTTTATTTTTGGTTGCCCGTGGATTGTATACGGAGACTAATTTATGTTGTCGCCCGTAGGGCGTGGATTAGTCCAAATTCGTATTTTCTTAGATTTGGGTTTGGGTTGGGTTTAAGGATTGTTAATCACATTAAGATTAAGATCAACTTAAATGTTTGTTGAGGATACGTTGGTCTAATTTTAGATTAAGATCTACTCAATAAGGTTTTGGGATCATTTAGATCCAACGAAAGAGCATTTGGGCTTTATCGTCTTAGTTTAGGGATGTTGCGGTCCATAAGTTTAAGGATATCATAGTCCATGGAGTGTCTGGTTGTCGGGACTCGTCACCTTTCTGAAGACGTTGAAGAATTACAACGACACATATCAGAGGAATGAAGAGATGTACCCTTGAACCAATGTTGGTTGGGAGATCTGTAGTCAGACTTGGGACCAAGACCAATTGTGAGCACATGGGCTCAGCTGGTCTGAGCTAGGGACTTGTGGCCAACTTGGGCTCAGCCCATTCAGTTCTTGTTAAACTGTTGAACATTTGTTTGGGTGTTAAACATTTGTTTGGGCTTAGCCTCTTTTGTTCAATAATGCTGAGCATTAATTTGGGTTCTGACACCCCTTTTCTTTTGTCTTTTATTGAGTGTTGAACACTCTTTGTAGCACAGAGCGCTTTATGTACAGAGCACTTGGCGCTGAGCGCCAGACTTGGAGCGCTGAAGCGCTTCTTACGAAATAGCGCACACGTGAGGAGCACTTGGCGCACTTGGCGCTGAGCGCCAGACTTGGAGCGCTAAGGCGCTTTTTATGAAATAGCGCACACGTGAGGAGCACGTGGCGCGCTTGGCACTGAGCGCCAGACTTGGAGCGCTAAGGCGCTTCTTATGAAATAGCGCATACGTGAGGAGCACGTGGCGCGCTTGGCGCTGAGCGCTAGCCCATGAGTGCAGAGCGCTCTTGATCAATTCTGTGCTCTGAGAATTAAGTTCTCGTTTGTAAGAGACTTTGTCTCATGGATCTAAGAACTAAGTTCTTATTTTAATAGGAGATGTTACAATCTCTTCTGTTTTTTGTGAAAGACTTTGCCTTATGGATCTGTGATCTATATAAAGAATTGAGTTCTTATGATGTGAGAGTTAAACTCTAAAAAATTCAGGAGATGTTATGATCTCTCTTCTTTACCTTGAAGAAAATTTCTTCTTTCGAGAGCTTGATCTTCTCTTTGAAATTTCTTAAAATTTGTGGGGGTGGGGGGTTCCTCTATACGAAGCTTATGGGGAGTTTCTTCTCCTATGAAACTTATGGGGAGTTTCTTCTATGCAAGACTTGATGTCTAGGGGCCTTTATATAGTGGAGGCTGATTTGTTGAATCAGTTAAGGAGATTTTTTCTCTAAATGATTTGGGGATGTTTCCCACCGTTGGATTTTTAATCCTGAGGCTTCTGTTTTACAGAAGACAATCTTCTTGTTTTTAACAAGATTGGGAAAATATTTTCCCATACAGAACTTATTCTGTATCTTGGTGATTTTTAATCACCATTGGATCTTTGATCCAACGGTGCTCTGATTTACAGAGCACAATCTTTCCTGTTTGGAAAGATTTGAGGAATATTCCCTCAACAGAATTTAATTTGATAATTTATCATCTTCGTTAGATTTTTGATCCAACGGTGGAGAACATTTAGTTCTAGCGCTTGGCGCTCTCGTGCCTTGCACGTGAGCGCTGCTTCAGAGTCTTTGACTCTCAGCGCTGGCACACTTGGCGCGAGCGCTCTCGTGCTTTGCATGTGAGCACTGCCTCAGAGTCTTTGACTCTTAGCGCTGACGCACTCGGCGCCAGCGCTTACGTGCTTTGCACGTGAGGCGCTGCCTCAATTCCAATTTCAATTTCAATTTTTCAACAGAGCTTTGCTCTTTTATTGGGGAGGAAACAAATCCCTTCATGCTTTGCATGTGGAGTTTTCCCTTTATTTTTATTTTTATTTTATTGTTATTATTTTATAATGGAGCAAGTTTTGCGCCAAAATTCTGGTGGGAACAGTCCCGCTTTAACCTAAATTTACTAGGGTCTTTAATATAATTTTATATAATTTGAGGGGGTTTTATGAAAAATATTTTTAGTATACTTTCAAAATAAATCTCAAGTAATTATTTATCGTATTTAAGGTTTTCATGGATGTAACTTTTAAAAAGTGAGGTATTCTAGTGAATATATATCTAGCTTGAATGGTTCAAGGTATTTTAGTGTAAAGTTAGACTTGTATCGATTCTTGATCGTATTTTCATGAAATTTGTAATTCTATTATTTTATTGAGAAAACGTGGAATTTAATAATATCTCAAAATATATGATTTGATAATATTTATATAATTATAAAAAGAATAATTTTCTTTATTAAGTAAAAATCTCGTTTCTTGAAAAATGTATTAAAAATTCCATCAATATCGTATGCTCCGTAAGGAGGTTTGCATTTCGCTCTACTAGTCCCGAGGACCTGCGATAATCTGCACCATCCCGATTAGGTTCACCAAAATGGGTTGTAGAGGTATAAGCGCAAGGAATGAATTAACACAACTTAAAGAAATCCTGTTTTTAATAGTTTATGGTATTTTGATGAAAAATCGTTTTTGGCCACAAAAATGTTGTTAACGAGAAATAGTGCTATGTTAAGATATGTGTATGTGAGAGGTAGGTCATTAGCTCGTGAGGTTTTCTAAAGGTATGCTAAGCAAAAATATTAAAATATGGCATGTGTAAAGTTTATGGTATTTAAACGAAACATGTACTTTAAAGTTATTTAACATGAACTTTTCAAGGTGAAAATTAGTCTAAAAATTTGTGTCATGATTGAATAATAAAGTATAGCGATTTGAATGAATGATTATAAAAGAAAATTATAGTTTTTTTTAAAGATTTTAGAAAAGAATGTCGGTATAACTCCACTTACCGATATGATTTGAAAAGAGATAGTTTTAACGTAAGAATGAGGGAAATAGTAGGGACTTACAAGTTAAAAAAATAGAAGAGAGATTGGGAAAAGGAATGATGGCCTTCGTAGAGTCACGGGGTCGCCGAAAATGCTTCGAATCCTCGCCGAAAAAGGAACTTGGGCTAACTCCACTTGTACTCTTCTTTGACTTGGAATATTTTGAGCATTTTTGACAAGTGATTTCAAAACGAAGAGGGTTAGGGTATGGGGTTGTATTTATAGGGTAAAATTAGAGTTTGGGGATTGAAGAAACAATTTAAATGCATTAAAATTTGGATTAAAAGGTGAATTAATACTCTCTGGATAAATGCAGAAAAATCAAACAGTACTGGGATAGTGGGGATAGGCCAAGAGACTGGTGTGCAGAAAATGGGGGCCATTCCCTATGGGGGACCCGTCGGAGCCAGGAAACTGACCGGTCTCGCCGGCCAAGTTGGTGAGATGAGGGGTGGGATTTTAGCCACGTGTCCGAGTCTGTATAAATACCCTTTTGCACATGTTTATTTTCTCAGACTTTTCATTTTTACGTGCAGTGCACGTGTAAACTTTTGGTCTTCCAAAAAGTTTAAAAGAAAATCAGTAAAAATATATGTGGCTGATAGGATTCGAATACAGGGGCTACGTCTCAGTAGTGTAATCGCTTTACCAGTGAGCTACAAGTGCTTTCTTGCTGTTCTTAAATAGAAACAACATTTAAATTATACTCAGGCTTGCAAATACTCCATTCTGTACATTAACTTTAAAATTTTTGTACAATAAAAACATGGTCGTTACAGCAAGTATTCGATATTTGTCGTAATATTATTGCCGATTGGTAAGTTAACATTATGAGATAGAAATTTAAATACAAAATATATAAATTAAATATAAAGTAGTAGTTCAAATATATTGATGGTTACATTTGCATTTACTAATTTAATAACCATCTCTTTATTATAAGTTTAAACATCGAGTATAAAATACTCATATAAATCAATCCTAAAACAAAATACTATTCTTAATTCAGTCAGATTAATATCATGAACAAGTAATAGTCGATTTGATTCTAAAACTAATTAACCTTAAATAGACGCGCTTGTTAACCTATATTCGTTAGTGTTTACTGATATTCGGTTATAAATGTATTGCCTACTGTATGCCATGATTTGATTAGAATGTGTGATTGTGAAATAGATACCTTACCTGACTGATTACATCATCCCTGATATACCCGTACACAAATTCATGACTTGTACCATACCATCCTGTTACTATTACCGTTATCATGCTAATACCTATTGACTGTAATACTTACCGATGCCAACAATCCTAACTTGTTGTCCTGATGGACGTGGCATGTTGTCTAGATAACCATAACATGTACATGATTGTTCCTGTGTTGGTATTAGGTAGATATTATATTGATACCTGACTTGAATATGAAAGGTGAGGAAAAGGGGAAATCAAGAATGTAACTGAAACGTAATTCAAGAGGATATTATTGTTGCGTGATTCCGGGAGTGAACGGAATAACCATTGTTGTTTGTACCATGGTCCCGTGAGGAATGAACGGGATATATTATATCGTGGTCCCGTGGGGAATGAACGGGATATATACTTTTGAGTTACAATGAGAATTCCATTAATTGGTTTCAAATACTTCTAGGATAGAGAACCTAGACACATGAACACATATGATACACGTGACATGATTGACTCCATATATCTTGCTTGTTACATTACATGTTATTGCTTTTGCTTATCGTTTATACTCTTGGCATCTAGTTCTTGCACCTGGTATATACTATATTTCACACTGGTTATATTATTATGATATTTATGACGCACTAACGTCTAGATTTTGCATGTCCCAGATACTTGATTTTAGCACGTGAGAATCGTGAGTACATCGACAGGATTGCCGATCAGTGAGTACTATTTCACTGATATAGCTCTTATTGATGGTTAGGTATTCTTTTTACTTGAATCTTTATTGCTTCTGCTACTGTTTCGTATTATCGTTCTTGTGGCTTTGGACATATTTAGAGATAGATAGTTATATTATTGTTCTCGATTACTGATTAACAGTTTTAATGTGACTATGAAAGGGTATTTCCTTATTGTAGGAAGCATGACTGGTTTTGTCACGTTCGTATTTACGAATTTTGGGAAGCGGGGCATGACAAGATTTTGTTGGTATCAGAGCATAGGTTTAGGTTAGCTGGGCTTGGTTCAACTTGTAGTTGGGTATTGTTCCTGCCAAAAATTTTAGCCCAGAGTTTGTAGTTCCTTTATAAAAAAGGGAGAGAAAAGAAAGAAGAAACGAATTCCTCCCATGTGCAAAGCACGTGAGCGTTTTGACTTTGAGGAGAATTAAAACCCACAGTTTGGACTCACTTGTTAAACACGTGAGTGCTTATATGCAAAGCATATAAGCGATGAAAATAAATAACTAAAAGCTGAACATGTCTCATGTGTTAAATACGTTAGTGCTTATATGCAAAGCATATAAGCGTTGAAAATAAATAATTAAAGGGGCAAACCAGCCTCACGTGTTAAACACGTGAGCGTTCATATGCAAAGCATATAAGCGCTAAATATAAACAGGTTAAAACCCACACTGGGGTCACGTGTTAAATACACGAGAATACCATTCTGAAGCACTAGTTTTGGATAGAATTAAATTTTATATAGAATTAAATTCTATTTTTGGGAGAATATTTCCCTTTGAACTTTCTAAAAGAGAAAGACATCCTCTGTTAAACCGAAAGCCGTTGGATTAAAAATCAAATGGTGATTAAAAAATCATGAGCTGATAGAATTAAATTCTATTTGGGAAATATTTTTCTTTATCTTTCTAATATGGAAAGATCTTTCTCTAACAGAGAATCTTATGTTTAAAATCAAATGGTGATAAAATCATCAATTAAACCATCTGATAGAATTAAATTCTATATGATAGAATTAAATTCTATTTGGAAAATATTTTCCCTGATCTTTCTAATATGGAATGATATTTCTCTAACAGAGAATCTTGGATTTAAAATCCAACGGTGATAAAATCACCAATTAAACTATCTTATAGAATTAAATTCTATAAGGGAAATATTTCCCTGATCTTTCTAAAATATGAAAGATCTTCTCTCTTAAATAGAATAAAATCCTATGCTTAGGAAAATATCTTCGTAACAATATATTCATCCGATAGAATTAAATTCTATCTTAAGAAAATATTTTCCCAATCATGTTAAAACAAACAAGAATCTTCTTTGTTAAATAGAGAGCTTTTGGATTAAAAATCCAACGGTGGATAAAATACACCGGTTGATCTAAAAATCAATTTGATTGATTATGAAATCAATCATGATCTCTTAATGAGAGATTTTTCCAACAAAATGGATTTTTCTCTTCTCCTATATAAAGGAGCAAAGAGATTAAATCCCAAGAGGAGGAGAACCCCCCTCCCAAACTTCTGTAAAAATACAGAAAGCTCTCAAAAAGGTTCCACAAATTAACAGAGAATTTAATTCTCAATAAAGAAGCAGGATCGTATTCTTCCTCAAAACCCTAGGGAAAGAAAACACAGAAATCAACACACCTCCTTTACCTATATAAGGGTTTAACCCTTCTTAAGAACTTAGTTCTTTCTCTGGATTTGAGATCCACAGGACAAGTATCTCACAAGTTGAGAATTTAATTCTCATTAGGAAGATCTTATTCTTGAGAATCAAAGATTCAGGGAAAAACAAAATTGAAAATAAAGAAGATGGAGTCTATAATACTCCAGGAACTTAGTTCCTTCAAATCAAGAACTTAGTTCTTTAAGAACCCAATCCAAGGTCTTCAAAATAGTGATCTTGGTAATCGTTAATGGTCAAAATATCATTACCAGAGGTTTAACCTCTCTAAAAACATGAACAGAAAAACATGAATAAAAGAACATGGAGAATATAGAGTCCATAATACTCTAGGAACTTAGTTCCTTCAAATCAAGAACTTAGTTCTTAAAGAACCCGATCTCGGATCCTCAAAATAGTGATCTTGGCGGTCGTTAATGTTCAAAATACCATTAACAGAGATTTAAGTTCTCTAAAAATATCAACAGAGATTAAACCTCCAAAAGAAGTCATGCTTCATTTGAAAAGCACGTGAGCATCCAAGGCCAAGTTACATAGCGCCTTACGTGAAACACATGTGAGCGCCAGAAAACAGAAAATTTTAGTGCTTAGCACTAATGTAGCACCTCACGTGAAACACACGTGTGCGCCAAAACTCAATGCTTCACGTAAAACACGCGAGCGCTCAAAAGAAGCCAAAAGCTCAGCGGCTCACGTGAAACACACGTAAGCGCCACAAAAGATTAGTGCTTAGACTATTTCAGCGCCTTACATGAAACACACGTGAGCGCTATATGTCTGAAGTTCTTAGCACTGCTGGGTAGTATAAAAACCTAATTTTAACCCAAATTGGCTAAGTCTGTGAAACTTAAGCTTCTTCGATTGATCTTAGTCACATAAATGACTAATGATCTCTCATCGATGATATCCAAAATGGTATTCATCTCATATTTTCTAAGTTAATCTTAGTCTCATATAAGATTAATGATTCTTAGGTCCACCATGATCATTTCCCTCAAATATAGGATTTGGTTCAAGAGTACATCTTTTCACACCTCTGATATATGTCGTTGTAATTCCTCAACGTCTTCAGAGAGGTGACGGGTCCCGACAACCAACAGTAATTCCTCGTCCAAACTTGATGAAAGATATGAACATGATCATGACAAGGAATGATACATCCCCCATTTGTGCACTTCCATATTGATGTGTACACCTCATATTGATACGCATCACATATAGATGCAAGTCTCTTATTGAGCCTCGATGATATACATATACATATATGTATATCTTTGAAGGAAGCATTGGATCACACCCTAAATTGGGTGCATCCCATGTCACCATCATTCACTTCGCCACGTAACAAATACATGTGCGCGCAAGATGAATAATGGACCGAAATATTCTTAAACTAATATTTGCCCCCAAACACGGCGATAATGGACCGTGATGTCCTTAAACTATTATAATTGGACCCGTATGCTCATTTGTTTCTAAGTTGATCTTAGTCTTAAATATGACTAACGATCCTTAGATCAAACTCAAATATCTCATGAATTGATGGACCTCATTTATATGAAATCTGTCCCCTAAGTTCATTCCCATTGGCAAAACAAGCTACCAACGTGGACCCCGTCAAGCAAATTCTTGACCCAAACCCAAATCATGAAAATATATGAACGGATTTGGACTAATCCACGCCCTACGAGCGACGAAATAAATTAGTCTCTGTATACAATCCACGGGCAACTATAATAAACAAAATAACACACAACACGAAGTGAACTACTGGAGAAGGAGAAAGTGATTATCACAACGCGATAACGTAATTAACTGTAGGGGCTTACGCCTATAGGGAAGAGCGTCCCCACAATCAAAAACCCCTCATAAACGAGGGGGAATCTGATAAAGTCACGCTACAACGGTCGCATCTATCCAAACCTCCGATATACAGTGCCATAAATTAATTTGGTATCTTCGGAGAGGTGGGTAGATAAGTCCAAATAGTATCTGCCCCCAAATTCAGGCTAGATGTCCCAACGTCTCAGTCCGGTTTTCGGTGGTAAATAGATTCTATAGTACCCAATACATTTTCCTTAAGACCAAGAATTTTAGGAACATATCCTACCACAATATTGTCTTTTCATTCAAATTCTCAAATTTTAGCTTTCTCTTAAACTCTTTTATCTCAATGATATGGAAATTACATTGCGACTTAGCTTGGAATCCTCTTGGTTCCTTATTATTTCTCCCCTCTTATTCTCTCGATTCTGATAGTAAAATTTAGACGGCTTAGATGGAGTTATGTGGTTGTAATTATGTACCGCGGTATGGTTAAAATGCGGTACTCTATTTAGGTAACCTGGAGTCCTATTTCGATTCATTTTTCTTGACTTGTGTTCGTTGTATTACTTTGTTTTCTCTAGGTTTCATTGCTTATGAATTTATGTCTTATCACGAACTTGAATCCAACAACCGCGTTATATCTTTCGCCTTGTCTCGTAGTGTCCAATCCGTCCGCGTTTCGAAGAATAAAGAAAAACACAGGAGAGCATATGATGATTGTAGTAGTTTGAGATTGACCCAGCGGGAGCGGGTACAGACCACTTCAAGGCCAATTAGGTGTAAGATGTTTCATTAAAAAAGTTCTGATAGACCCGTCTCAATTTATCAGAGTAGCGCAGCGGAATTATGGTGGGCTAATAACCCATAAGTCTTAGAACAGACTTGTAAATTCATGATGAGGGGAACTATTTATATGTGCTGAACGGTGAAGTTCGTGAATAAGTTGCAGATGGAGCGCTGATAGTAATTTGGGATTTCATGGATGCGTTCAAGGACATCTCGGGTTTACCGCCAAAATGAGATGTGGAGTTTGCGATTGATCTTATTCCTGGAGCAGCACCAATTTCGAAGGCTTATTATCCGACGGCACCGGTAGAACAGGAAGAGGTGAAGAGATAAGTTTCTGAATTATTAAAGAAGGGTTGGATTCGCAGCTGCGGTTCACCATGGGCAGCTCCAGTACTTTGGTTAAGAAGAAAGATGGCAGGCAGAGAATATGCATCGACTATCGAGACTTAAATCGAGTGACCATCAAGAATAAGTAGCCAATTTCTCGCATAGGCGAATTATTCGATCAACTTAGTAGCGCGAGAGTATTCTTGAAGTTGGATTTGCAATCGGGTTATCACCAAGTTCAGGTGAAAATAGAAGACATCTATAATACGACGTTCCGAACTCGATATGGGCATTACGAGTATTTAATTATGCCATTTAGAGTTACTAACGTACCGGCAATATTTATGGACTTGATGAATCAAATCTTTTCACCATTTCTAGATCAGTTCGTGGTAGTATTCATTGATGATATTCTGGTCTACTCGAGGAGAAAAGAAGAGTATGAAGAACACTTAAAAATAGCACAGTTGTAACGACTCTGAATTTACTGTACGGAAATTTTCAGTTTAATGTACAGAAAGAAGTTTGCAAGCCTGAGTACAATTTAAAAGTTAATTTTGTTTAAGAACAGCAAGAAACAACTTGTAGCTCACTGGTAAAGCCTTGCACTGCTGTGACATAGCCCCTGTGTTCGAACCCCATCAGACACATTATATTTTTTCTGAATTTTCTTTTAAATTTTTGGAAGCCCAAAAGTTTACATGTGCAATGCACACAAAAATGAAAAGTCTGGAAAAATAAACATGTGCAAAATGTTGTAAATACAGACACGGACACATGGCAGCAATCCACCAGCCCCGCTCCAGAGAACCACCGGCGAGATGCTAATTTCCACCAACGCTGACGGTCCCTCCGTAGGGAATGAGGCCCGTGTTTTGCACAAGTGTCTCTTCCCCTACCCCCTTTACCCCTGCACTGTTTGATTACTCTGCAATCAAACAGAGACCCCTCAATTCCCCAATTTATAACATTTTAATGCATTATAATTCACTCTTTTAATCCCAAAACCCTAATTCCACACTATAAATACTATCTCATGTCCTAGTTCTTCCTCATTCTGAAAAGCCATAACTCTCAAATTTTCTCAAGTACAAGTGGAGTAGAAGAGGAGTTCTTTATACACGTCATCTTTTATTCCTTTGTTGAACATACCCTTAGAAAACTTCATGGGGTAATGACCTACCCCTCACATACACACATGTTTCCATCACACGATGCCCCTTGAACATATTTTTGTTACCATATTACATTAAAATACCATCAACTATAAAAAAACGGTTTTCTTTGAATTGTATTTCAAAACCCTTTGCAAATAAACCTCTACAACCCTTTTAGGGGACCCGCTATTGGATGGTGCGGATTATCGCACATCCTTGGGCTAGTAGAGCGAGATGCAGACCTCCTCACGGAGCATTCGGTCTCGAAAGGTTTTTAATACGATTTTTAAGAAAAACGCAACTACTTAATAATAAAAATTTAATTTTTAATAATTATATAAATATTATAAAATCCATATATTTTCAAAATATAATAACTTATATTTTTTTCAAATAAGAGAATTACAAGTTTCATCAAAATACCATCAAGATATCAATACAAGATAAGTTTACAGTAAAATACCATGAACTATGCAAGTTAAGATAATTATCACTAAAATACCTCAATCCATAAAATACACATCCATGGAAACCCTAAATAATATAAATAATTTCTCGAGATTATTTTGAACTATATCTTAAAAATATTTTTCATAAAACCCCCTCGAGTTATATAAAAATTACATTTAAGGACTTTAGTAAATATAAGTTTAAGCGGGATCAATACTCTTGAGCCTCAGGGTGCCGGAGAAAGTGAGTGCTTGTCTATTTAAGGTAGAAAAACTTAACGGTGTTATCAATGGTAATTGTCTTGGAAAAATACACAAATCCTGCCGTCCATGTGCAGCAGTTACCGATAACTCCCGAAGCTAATTCAGAATCCAAATCAGTTCTAAGTGTCTGACTCAAGTCTGAATCTAAATCAAGCTTGAATTCAACTGAAAAAAGAATCCAATTCAAACATGAATCCAAACTCTAATATGTATACTTGAACCTGAACCTGAATACCAGAACAATATCAACATGCAAACATAACTTGACGTGACTGAACCATGGCTATAACTTGACTTGATTACATGACTACTTGTTTACAATCTTGAACCTGATTACATGAACAACTTGCATCCATGGTCTCGGCAAGTCTGATAATTATAATCTATATAAAACACATTACGGGGTTAAAGGGGTAGATTGACACGGAATGTATTAAAAGTGGCACGATGATGGTCACTAAAAGACACCTACATGAATACTTGTGTTGTTGTCCCGTGGGTTTTGACGGGGCCTTATACTTACATGTTACTGTAGTCCACGGGATAGTTGGACTCCTCTCGTATACACTAATACCTTCTGTACCAAACTACAAACAACTACGTTAGAGTAATAAACTGATACCTGTATAACTTAACAGTTTTCTTCCACATTACTTGTTGTATTCCTTCCTTTCTTTTAGGACTTACCAAGCGCTAGTTCGCTGACGACATTTCTGTTTCTTTCTTTCTTTGGAATGTTCATCAAGAGGACCGGACCCTCAGGAGATCGAGTCCAGTCAGGAGTACTTGGATCAGATTGAGGTACAGCCAGACTACCAGCTTTACTTGTACTTACCTTCCAGTTTGTGTGCCACTGTTTATGCATTGCTTTTATCATTGTGCATTTCCTTTTCTAATCAGTTGTATTGTAAAGATGAATGTAAATAAAAGTTGTTGTTCATTTTATATCTCTTTTCATTTCTTTTGCATTTTATATATTGCTTATTTACACGTAACGTATTTATTTTTGAGTAAATATGTCACATGCCCGTCACGTCTCCTTCCCTGTATGCTGGGAAGCGGGGCGTGACTGGGTTTGTTGGCGGCCCAAGCAGGTCGGTTCTGCATGGAATCCTAAGCAATATAACATAAGAATAATAAGAATCGGCAACTGTACATTTCTTACATTTCAAATTTCTTGAATCTATCCTAACATTTCTTTTTCTATCAAGGTCATGGATTCTCCCAACAACACAAGAACAAACGTCGATGGAAACACCCCACCACCTACCCTACCACCACCACCTACCGTTGCAGCTCCCATCAACGAGCAAATGGTACTGCTTGAGGCAATCAAGAGCCTCTTGGAGGGTCAGCAGCAACAGACTGCTATCCCATGCATCGCCCAGAGGTAGAGGCACCCAGAGTCAAACAATTCCGTGCATTGCACCCAAAACATTTCTCTGGGAAAGAGAGCCCACTAAAGGCAGAGAAATGGGCTCAGTCTATCGAGGATGATCTGGCAGCAGCACAAGTGCCAGAGGTTGCTTGGGTAAGAGTTTCGAAGCTGCAACTAACGGATAATGCCAGAGTCTGGTGGAAGGCTGAAGAAAGCCGACTCGTCCAACCGATTGAATGGAGGACATTTCGCAATATGTTCGACACAAAATACTTCCCTGAGACGGCCCGTTTCGACATGGAACAATGGTTCATCCACTTACAACAAGGTTCGATGTGGAGCAAATCCGTGGATGAGTACGATGCTGAGTTTACCATGCTTAGCGGGTTCGCGACACACTTAATCCCGACTGCTGAGATCCGGGCAAGACGATTTTAGCAAGGGTTGAACCCGGAAATCCAAATCGCACTAGCTATAGGGGATTTCCTAACCCATGATCTCGCTCTGAAGGCTGCCTGACGCTATGAAGCAGTGGTGAAGAAGAAGGACAGATCTTAGACTGCCGGTGTGAAACGCCCTGCCACTCAGATGGCAGGAGGAGCCTCTTCCAGGCCAACTTTTGCACCCAGGAGACCGGGAGTAACCTTTAACCAGCCCAGTCCATACTTTTGCTTCTATTGCAAGAGAAATGGATACCTGGCGAAGACTGCAGGAGTGCGAATGACCTGTGCTTAGTTTGTGGCGCATCCACTCACGACATCGGAGCTTGCCCATATCGTCTCAACCCAGCTCCCGCACCCCGACCAGCAATCACCGTTCCGCAGCGGCTAGCTATTCAGGCTCCTGCACCTCGTCTAGCTTTACCTGCTCCACCTCCTCGACAGTTCCATCAAGCACAGAGGAGCATGCCCCAGGGATAGAGGAATGTACCTCCAGCTAGGAGGAATGTACCCCGGCGTCAGGCTTTCACCATGACTGTTGAGGAAGCCGAAGCTACTGGCCAAGTTATCACTGGTAATTCCCAATCTTTTCATCTTTCAAATCCTTGTATATATCTATATTTTCCCCTGTATCTAAACCTACCTCACCCAACTTAGGTACTATACTAGCAGTCACTCTTCCTGCACTTGCACTGTTCGACACTGGAGCGTCACACTGCTTCATGTCGTAACGATTCGTGAGAACACATGCGATTCCTGTGAAGCCACTCATTTCAAGCTGGAATGTTAGTTCTGGGAATGTAGTATTGAATGCAACTATGGGATTGGATCAGTGTCCATTTATAGTTTGCGGACGAGAATTCTATGCGAATTTCAAAGTACTGGACATCCCAAATTTTGATGTTGTGTTGGGAATAGACTGTCACGTCCCGCTTCCCAGTGTACGGGTAAGGAGACGAGATGAGGCCCGCTACGTATTTACTCAGAAATAAACATGCTAAGCATAACTAAGCAATATAATGTAAATATACACAAGAAGACATGAAATGTAAATGAACAACTTTTATTTATTAAAAATTTCTTTACAATACAACTGAAAAGCAAATACAATGATGAAAGCAATGCCTAAACAATGGCATGAACATGAAAGTAAAGTATATACAAGAGTCTAGAGTTAGGGGTCCTCGCTGAACTGATCCAAGTTCTCTGAACTGGGCTCTATCTCCAGTGAGTCGGATCCACTTGACAACATTCCAAAGAAAGAAGAGAGAAGGAATGTCGTCAGCGGACAATCGCTTGGTAAGTCCCAAAGAAAGGTAGAAATAGAATAGACAGAAAGAATATAACTGTATACTATTTGATTGTTATGTTAACATAGTTTTTTGTAGCTTGGTACAGAATATGCCAGTGTATACGAGAGGAGTCCAACTATTCCGTGGACTAAGGTATACGGAGCACAAGAAACCGTTAAGCTACGGAACAACAACAATGGATATTCAGGTTAGGTGTATTAAAGTGACCGTCTCGTGCCACTTCTAACACATTCCGTACCAGTTTACCCCTTTAAAACCCCGTGATGTATTTTGTATTAATGTATATTGTTTTGTTTAATAGATGCACGACTTGCCGAAACCATGATATCAGTAGTTCATGTAAACGGAACGGATAGTCATGTAATCAGAGTATATCCATGGTTCGGTTTAGTCGAGTCATGTTGATATAGATTGAATTCTGGTATAAATGGATTTATGTTGAATTGGAGTTATACTTGATTCATATTCAAGGATAGATCGATTTATTGATTTCAGATTAGACTGAGACTCTGCCTGAGTCAGACACTTAAACAGAATTGAAGTCCTGAATTAGTTTTTGGAGTTATCGGTAACTGCTGCACATGGACGGCAGGATTTGTGTTTTTTTCCAAGACAATTACCGTGTTGATAACACCGTTTTTAGTTTGTCTACATTAGATAGGAAAGCACCCATATTCTCTGGCACCCTGAGGCTCAAGAGAACTGGTCCCGCTTAAACCTATATTTACTAGGGTTCTTATTGTATATTAATATAACTTATGGGGATTTTATAAAAAATAGTTTTGATATATTTTCAAAATAAACCTCAAGTATTTATTTATTGTCTTTAAGGTTTTCATAGCTATAATTTTTATAAAATGAAATATTCTAGTGGATATAAACCTAACTTTAAATAGTATATGGTATTTTCTTGTAATTTGACTTGCATTGAAAGTGATGGTATTTTCACGATCTTTTGTGATTCTTTTCTTTTGATAAGAAAACATGGAATATATATTATATTTAAAATAGATATTTTGCTAATATTTATATATATATATATAATTATAAAAATAGAATTTATTTATTAAATAGAAATCACGTTTTCTTACAAAAATTTTAAAAAGAATTCCATCGAGATTGAATGCTCCGTGAGGAGGTCTATATCTCGCTCTACTAGTCCTGAGGACATGCGATAACGTGCACCATTCCGATCGGGTTCCCCCAAAATGGGTTGTAGAGACTTATTTGCAAGGAATTAATTAAAACGATTTAAAGAATACGGGTTTTTATAGTTCAAGGTATTTTAATGTAAATTGTGTTTTGTCCTACTAAAATTGTTACAAAAGCCATCGTGCTATATCAAGATGATTGTTGTGATGAAGTAGGTCATTACCTCATGATTTTTCTTAAAGTAAGATGAGTAAAACGATAAAATAACGTCGTATGTAAACTTGATGGTATTTTACCGAAAAAGTGAATAAAAGTTGTTTAACATTATATTTTGAATTGAAACTTGTTCCAAATGTTATTTAATGGTTAATAAATAATATATAGAAAGATGGTAAATTTGTTATTAGGAAAAATTGCGTTTTTGATGAAATTAGAATCGAAAGTCGGAAGAACTCCGCTTCCGACGAGTTTTGAAAATAGGATTCTATTTACTAGAGAGAGAAGAGGGAAGACGGGACTTACTGATTGAAGGAGAGGGAGAAGGTAGAGGAAAGGTTGGCAATCGTCGTGGAGTCGCGTCGTCGCCGGATTTGTCCCAAAACGTCTCCGGAACTCGACCTTGAGCTAACTTCACTTGTACAACTTTTGGACTTAGAAATTTTAGAGAGTTTTAGCAATGGATTTCTTAATGAGGAGGATAGGATGTGATGTTTGTATTTATAGGAGAAATTAGGGTTTTGAGGATTGAAGAATGAATTAAAAATATGCATTAAAATGGATTAAAGAGGGGATTTATCATTCTCTGGATAAATGCAGAGAAATCAAACAGCATAGAGGTAGTGGGGTAGGCCAAGGGGTGCTAAGGAAAAAAGTTGGAGGCAATACCCATGGTTTCACCCGGCGGTGCCGGTCTTCACCGGTCATTTGGTGGGGTCGGGGTGTGGGATTGATGTCATGTGTTGGTGTCGTTTCATATATCTCAGTGCATATGTTTGATTAATCTGACTTTTCATTTTACGTGTAAACTTTTGGGCTTCCAAAAAGTTTAAAAGAAAAATCAGCAAAAATATTATGTGACTGAGAGGATTCAAATACAGGGGCTACGTCATAACAGTGCAAGGCTTTACCAATGAGCTACAAGTGCTTTCTTGTTGTTCAAAAGTAAATTAAATACTTATAGCATACATATGATTGCAAATACTCCATTTATACATTAACTTTTAAACAAATTTTCTGTACATTAAAACAGAGCCGTTACATTCTACCCTATTTACAAAAACTTCGTTCTCAAAATTTATAATTATTTTAAGGACTAATTTACAAACAAGTGAGGGTATCTTGCACGCATAACGTGTTCTCTTTCCCACGTTGATTCTTCTGGTGTGTCTTTTCTCCACATCACTCGAACCAAGTTTACTTTCTTGTTCCGAAGTGACTTCACCTTTCTGTCCAGGATTTCTGTTGGGTTATGCAAGCGCCCTGGCCATCAAACCGTGGCCGATTGCGGAACAAAAATTTATAAAACTGGCGCTAACACAACCCGCTACCCGGATCTACTATTAAGCCTAAACTAGCAATATACAAATAGAAGTTAAGAATGGTTATACCGAATTGATCTGTGTCTTTCGGTCTTCAACCACATTTCCAAGCTCTTAGAGGCCATCATGATCAAGCTTGATCTCCGGTCTCCCTCTATCAAAGATGATCCACCTGAGGATTTGTATTACGAGCTCCTACCTCAATAGCCGAGGTAACTAAGGTTCCTAGTTCGCTAAACTAGATAGCCTAGAGGATGCAGAGTGTAGTGATGGATTAATTTGTCTCCAAACACTCTAGGTTTATCAACACACGAGACTTGAAAGGTGAAGGTAGAAGAAGAAGCTTGAGGATAAGAGTGAGAGGCAACTCAAGAAAAATGGCTAAGTGTTGTTTTGTTGTGTGTTGTGTGTAATAATTGAAGCCATCCAATAAATATCTCAAGTCTCCAAAATATCTCAAGTCAACAAAATATATCTCACAACTTCAAAATATCTCACAACAAACAAAAAACCAACCATGCTAGAATAGTGACCATGGGTCACTACAAAGCCATGCCACAATAATTGCATACAACACCTCATCCTCTCCACCTCATTAACCATTTAATCCTAAATGGTTAAAACTAAATGAGGTGGCATCTTGTGGAAACAACTTGTAATAAATTACAGGAATACCCCTCATCCATATATACATACCCGTATCCGTATTCCGAAAAATATGAATACAATGAGACGAAAATAATCCAACAATATAATACTAGAATCCGGCTTAAACCAAAGCCACTAGTATTATCCGTCCGAATCCAGATACGTGCACAAGTGCACGTATATAATCGAACCCTGCCGTAAAACCATACGGCCTTTATATCGTTTCACCCGAAGAAGGGAAACCCTGTTTCCCCAATAAAAGAGTAAAGCTCTGATCAAAATTTGAAAGGCAGCGCCAAGAGTTCAAAACTCTGAGGCGGTGCCTCACGTGCCTTGCACGAGGGCGCCAACGCCAAGAGTTAAAAACTCTGATTTGTTTCCCCAATAAAAGAGTCATTGGATCAAAGATCCAACGGAGATGATAAATCATCAAGTGCGGAATTAAATTTTGCTGAGGAAATATTTCTCAAATCTTTTTGTACAAGAAAGATTAAGCTCTGTAAAACAGAGCACCGTTGGATTAAAAATCCAACAGTGATTAAAAATCACCTATCTGCAGAATAAATTCATTATGGGAAAATATTTCCCTAATCTTATTAAAAACAAGAAAAATATTTTCTGTAAAACAGAAGTCCTTGGATCAAAGATCCAACGGTGGATAAAATTCCCAAATCAATCAGGATCTCTCAACGAGAGATTTCTTTAACTAAATCAACAGATGTGCCTCTACTATATAAAGGACCAAATACTTCAAGTCTTATATAGAGAAACCCCCCATAACCTTTAGAGCAAGCAAGAAGAAAGCTTTAAAAGGGAAGAAAGAAGAATACCTCTCTTCGAGGTAAATAAAAATAATAATAGAGATCAGAGCATCTCATCTGCATATCCAAGGGTTTAACCCTCATAAAAGAACTTAGTTCTTTCCCTGGATCTGAAATCCATGAGATAAGTCTCCCACAAATGAGAATTTAATTCTCATAGGGATGAACTTGTTCTTGGGGATCAAATATACAGAAAATAACAGAGAATTGAACTCTTCAGAACAGAATACACGAAGAAAGCTCAGCGCCAAGCGCCTCACATGTCCCTCACGTGGGTGCTGCTCAATAAAGAATGCTTAGCACTTAATGGTTGGCGCTCAGTGCCGAGCGCCTTACGTGTCCCTCACGTGGGCACTACTCAATAAAGAGTGCTTAGCACTCAATGGTTGGCGCTCGGCGCCAAGTGCCTCACGTGTCTTTCACGTGGGCGCTGCTCAATAAGGAGTGCCTAGCACTCAGTGGTTGGCGCTCAGCGCCAAGCGCCTCACGTGCTCCGCACGTGGGCGCCATAAAGAGTGTTTAACACTCCATAAAAATAAAAGAACAAAAAAGGGAGGGGAAAGTAAAGCAAAGTATGAATGTCAGAACCTATATGAATGCTCAGCATTATTTGCACTGAAAAGGGACTGAGCCCAAGTAAGTGTTTAACACTTTATTCAAAGACTGAGTGGGTTGAGTCTAAGTTGACCAAATCCCCAATTCAGATCAACCGAGCGCATATGCTCATCATTTTCTAAATTGGTCTTAGTCCCAAACACGACTACAGATCTCCCAACGGACATTGGTTCAAGGGTACATTTCCTCACACCTCTGAAACATATCGTTGTAATTCTTCAGCGTCTTCACAGAGGTGGTGGGTTTCGATAACCAACAACTCTTTGGTGCACTCCTAAATTGACGGGCACATCCCACTGCGGACCGCAACGTCCTTAAACTAGCAACGGACTGCAACGTCCTTAAACTAACATAATGGAGCCCAAATTCTATTTTGTTGGGTCTGAATGATCCCAAATTCCTGTTGAGTAGATCTTAGCCTAAAATTAGACTAACGTATCCTCAAAAACATTTAAGTTGATCTTAATCTCAAACAGGATTAACGATCCTTAAATCAAACCAAACCCAAATCTTAGAATATACGGATTTGGACTAATCCACGCCCTACGGGTGACAACATAAATTAGTCTCCGTATACAATCCACGGGCAACCGAAAATAAGACAAACACACGCGACACGAAGTGACCTTCTGGAGCAGGAGAAAGCGGTTACCGTGATGCGGTAATGTAATTAACTGCAGGGGCTTGCGCCTGCAGGGAAGAGCATCCCCACAATAAAAAATCCCTCACAACGAGGGGGAATCTGACGAAATCAGCTACAACGGCCGCATCCATCCAAACCTCCGATACCCGGTGCTATAAATCAATTTAGCATCTTCAGAGAGGTGGACAGATAAATCCAAATAGTATCTGCCCCCAAATTTAGGCAAGACGACCATCCCGGTTCCGTCTCCCGTTTTCGGCGGTAAACAGATTCTGGCATGCCCGGTGGGACCTTTTCCTCTTTCCACTCCACACTTCGTGTTTTGTGTTCGCGAACAAATCGCGGTTTAATATGATTGCCCTTGGATTCGAGGTACTAAGATTTAGTGTCTTGCTTCATGCAGAAAAAGAGATAACATCGATGGCCTCCAGCTGCACTAACTGCAACAGCAACTCTCACTCCTCCCCGACTGGAGGAGTCACTTACGGGCCCCAAGCGGCCTCCATCTTTGCAATGCCAGTGCAACATGTGACTCAGGCCACCACTGGACTGTTCTTTGGGACCATGATCCCTCCATCAAGCTTCAGTGCCCCAGTGCTATCACAAGAAGCTCCGAAGAGTCGGTCTTTGATCGACTTGCAACCACCACGGCCCCTCTCAACGGGTCGTCCAAGTCTGCCACCTCGGTCTTTGACAGACTGAGCCAAAGCTCTAATGGTCCTGCAACGAGGCTCGCGATACCTGAAGGGGTTATCCCGAAGCGGATAGCCATTCCAGTTCCGGCTCCTACTAAAGGATTGATCTTCACAAGACTGGCCGTTCCAACTCCTGCTTCCGGCGAATTCTCCAAGACTGCTTCCCCTATCAAAAGATCGGCCTTTGAAAGATTGACCGTCTCCTCTTAAGGGACGTCAGTCTTCAACAGGCTGAAACCAGTGGTGGCCTCTCATCAAAGCGGGGGGCATGACGAAGCCGCTCCCACGACAGAGTTGGTTCTGTCTGCACGACATGCTCGACGTCGCCACTGGCGCCGAGTAAGGAAGGCTGGAGGCAGTTCCTCCTTTGGAATTACTCCACTAGGTCTAATGGTGGAAATTGACGCTGCTGTTCCAACTGGGAACCGCTTTGATTTGCTCAGAAAGGTGCGCAAGAACTCTCCCACCGCTGTACTAAAGAAGTCTCCTCCGCCTGTTGAAAACACAACGCAGCAAAACCGGAACAGCATCCTCAACGGCTGTCCTCCAAGATCCATAGGGTCTGGCGGAGAGTCCAAGACTCTGTAATTGACAAAGACTACTCTCGCCAACTGAAGAAAACGAAGGCTCGGTAGGAGGAGGACCATCCCGCCGTCATACCATGGAAGGTATCGTCTGCATGGGTGCCTACTGCAATGGCCCCCTCAACTTCGACCTCCCACAGAAAGAGAAGGCCAGAGAATCAACCACCACCCACGGAAAATCCCAAGCATGATGGATCCAAACGCCCCAAGTCTGGGGGCTTGGTAGTACACACGGTGTACATGGCTTTCGGGAAAGAGGAAAGCCGTACTTCCACGGGTCATCGACCACTCACACGGTCTATGACGAAAGCTCAGGAGCAACAACAAAATCTCCAGGAGATGCTGATAAAGATGGCCGCACTCACTGGGCAGAAAGAAAGCCCGGAAACAACGTCTGAGCAGCGCCAGGAACAAGAGTCCGACACCGAGTTCCTACGAAGGGTGCTGGAAAGAAAGGATAAAGAGACCGGGTAACAGGACGCTAATATAAAACAGATGGCGCTTCTATTCCAAGACATGGTTGGGATGATGATCTAGCTGGAACCTCCAGCTGAAGACCCTTCGATAATTATCGAAGGGGACAGAGGGGAAACGTCAAATCCTCTACCGTCTTTCTCGGCAGCCAAGGAAGAAACGATCTCCAAGGCTGCCCTTGACGACTACATAGCTCAACAAATACGTACTTATCAGGCAAGCGAAGCGACTGGTCAAGTCGTCAGAACTGGGCGACCTTATCCAGGCTGGTACGATCAAATCAAGTACCCGCCGGGATATATGATCCCTAAATTCCACGTGTATAAGGGGACATGTAATCCCCATCAGCACGTCGCTCAGTTCAGAGCTCTTTGCGGCAACACTGGAGGCGATGACAAACTGCTGCTTCGCCAGTTCGTCGGCAGCTTGGCGGAGACAGCATTTGAATGGTACTCGGATCTTCCGAATGACTCTATCAAAACATTTATAGAAATGGAGCTACTGTTCACGCAGCGTTTCACAAACGCAAGCGAGCGCACCCCGATCACCGCATTAATCAATGACAGGGTGAAGCCGGGAGAAACCTGGGTTCAATACGCAATTCGGTGGCGGAACCTATGGTCAAAATGCGAACAATGCATAGAAGAAGCTCCTGCTGTGGGTATGTTCGTAGGGACCCTTGATCCTCAGGCGACTATATCCCAATTTATGATGTTCTTCAAGCCGACCACTTTCCATGCCTTGATCGACAAGTTGGCCCAAAGGGACCAGATTGGCCATAGGCCGTCCTCTTCGAAAACGGATCCCTGAAATGAAAAGGGTAAAAGGAAAGCGGCCTTTGTTGCCAACGTTCAACAACAACCGAGTGACCCTAAACTGGTCGCTCGCCAAAGCAACAAACCACGATCCCTCGAAGTGAAGTTGAGACGTCCTTACTCGTTTCCCCGGGATAAGATGAGGAGACTGTTCAAACTGGCGGTGCGCAACAGGCTAATCACTCTGCCGGATCCGAGACGCCCACTGCATCCTGGTGACTGTTCCCGCCAAAATTTTCGGCAAAGAGTTACTTGTTCCCTTATGAAAAGGGGGAGAGTCCTCAAAATTTGGCCTCACGTGTTAAACACGTGGGCGCTCATATGCAAAGCATATGGGCGCTGAGAATAAAACAATTAATGACCAGATAGGCCTCACGTGTAAAACACGTGAGCGCTCATATGCAAAGCGTATGAGCGCTGAATAAAATAAACTTAAAGGGCCAAACATGCCTCACATGTAAAACATGTGAGCGCTCATATGCAAAGCATATAAGCGCTGAATATAAATCACCAAGGGCCAAACATGCCTCACGTGTTAAGCACGTGAGCGCTCTGAACATAAACAGGCTAAAACCCACAATATGGGTCACATGTTAAACACGTGAGTGCTTTTGCCAATCACATGCAAAGCATGTGAGTACCCTAATTTAAAATGTTCCTATCAAATTCTAGAATTAAATTCTATTTGGAAAATATTTTCTTAATCTTCCTTAAACTAGAAAGACCTTCTCTATTAAACAGAGGACTCTTGGATCAATGATCCAGCGGTGATCATTTGATAGAATAAAAATCTATCATAGGAAAATATTTTCCTAATCTTATAACAAGAATAAAATTCTATGTTAACAAGATATCCATATTAAGAAAATATATTTCTGATCTTGTTAAACTAAAAAGATTTGATAGAATAAAATTCTAATCTTGTTAAAACTAACAAGATATTCATAATCTTGCTAAACAAACAAGAAATCTTCTCTGTTAAACAGAGTGCCTTTGGATTAAAAATCCAACGGTGAATAAAATTCACTGATTGATCTATAAGATCATTTTGGTTGATTATAAAATCAATCAACATCTCTCAATGAGAGATTTTCTGAACAAATTGATTCTTTTCTTTCTCCTATAAATAAGAGCAAAGGGACAGAAAAAATGGGATACAGAAAGAGAGAGAAAAAAACTCTTCGTAAGCCAAAAGAAAAGAGAATTTAATTCTCCAGAGAGAAGAAGATCTCCAAAAAGAAACCCTGGGTAAGGAAAGGAACAAAGACAGAACCTCTTATCTCTTCTTCATATTCACAAGAGTTTAACTCTTCTAAAAAGAACTTAGTTCTTTCTCTGGTTGAAGATCTGCAGAAGCAGACCTCCCTACAAGTTGAGAATTTAATTCTTATTAGGGAGATCTGTTATGCAGATTCAAAACATAGGAGGAGAATCGAGTCCAAAGAATTTAATTCTTACAACAGAACATCTAGGAATTTAATTCCTTTAAATAAAACTAGGGTTTAACCCTACAAAAGAATTTAATTCTTATTAAATAAGGGATTTGAAGGTCTCAAAACTCAAGATCTCCATGCACGTAAAAAAATAAGATTAGCACCCAAACATGATCACGTGTTCCCACGTGAGCACCGTGTTGAACGAGAGAAAAACAAATGAGATCAGGTCACGTGCTCCCATGTGACCCCTGAACAAGCCCTTCAGAAGAAAAAAGGAGAATAAACCCAATGCAGTTTCTATTTTAGGGCGCCTCACATGACATCACGTGATCCTTTAATAGTGCTTAACACTTTTCAAAAGAGAATAAAACATAGGCGGCTTTCAGTCTTTGGGGACGCCTCACATGATCCCACGTGACCCAATAGTGCTCAGCACTCAGAAAAGAAAAAGGGAACAAATTCAAAGAAGCCGTGCCAAATCTCAGGCGCCTCACGTGACCTCACGTGAGCGCCTCAGACTTTCAGTGTTTAACACTACTTCAAGCGACTCACGTGACCCCACGTGAGCGTTTCAAATCTTCAGTGTTTAACACCACTTCAAACGCCTCACGTGACCCCACGTGAGTGTTTTAAATCTTCAGTATTTAACACTACTTCAAACGCCTCACGTGACCCCACGTGAGCGCTTCAAATCTTCAGTATTTAACACTACTTCAAGCGCCTCATGTGACCCCACGTGAGCGCTTCATATCTTCAGTGCTTAAACAATACTTTAAGACCTCATGTGGGAGCACGTGAGCGCCGAACATATGCTAGTGTTTAACACTATGATAGGCCAATCTTAGCCCAAGCTAGCTAAGTCTCCCAAAATCAAAACCTTGTTTTCAATCGAGCCCTAATTATGTTCAGGTCTTCTAAAATTAATCATCTCAGATGGCGTTTACAATAATGTTCATCCCATTGCTTCTAAATCTGGCATTTGGTTCAAGGGTACATCTCTTCACACCTCTGATACATGTCGTTGTAATTTTTCAACGTCTTCAGAGAGGTGGTGGGTCCCGATGACCAATAACTATCTGGTGCATTTCCAAACCCTTGTTTGCATCTAAACTACGGACCGTAATGTCCTTAAACTAACTTTGGACCGTAATGTCCTTAAACTAACTACGGACCGCAACGTCCTTAAACTAACCTCTATGGACTATGATGTCCTTAAACCCAACGGACCGCAACGTCCATAAACTAAACTCTATGGACTATGAGGTCCTTAAACTCATGGACTATGATGTCCTTAAACTTTATGGACTATGAGGTCCTTAAACTCATGGACTACGATTCCATTAAACTTTACAGACTATGAGGTCTTTAAACTAGACTATGATGTCTTTAAACTGGACTATGAGGTCCTTAAACTCATGGACTGTGGGGTCCTTAAACTCATGGACTATGATGTCCTTAAACTTTATGGACTATGAGGTCTTTAAACTATGGACTATGATGTCCTTAAACTCCATGGACTATGAGGTCCTTAAACTCATGGACTATGATGTCCTTACACTTTACGGACTATGAGGTCCCAAAACTCATGGACCGTAATGTCCTTAAACTAACTACGGACCGTAACGTCCTTAAACTAAAACGATAGAGCCCAAATGCTCTTTCGCTGGATCTAAATGATCCTAAAACCCTGTTAAGTAGATCTTAGTCTAAAATTAGACTAACGTATCCTTAGCAAACGTTTAAGTTGATCTTAGTCTCAAATGAGACTAACGACCCTTAAACCCAACCTAAAACTAAATCTAAGAAAATACGGATTTAGACTAATCCACGCCCTACGGGCGACAACATAAATTAGTCTCCGTATACAATCCATGGGCAACCAAAAACAAAACAAACACACACGACATGAAGTGACCATCTGGAGAAGGAGAAAGTGGTTACCGCGATGCGGTAGGGCCTTCAAAGTCTTCGAAGAAAGAGAAGAAGACCAAGAAGCCCGTGCAGCTTGATGACAAGCGCACGGACCTGCAGAACTACATTGACTCGCTGGAGGAATACAACCAGAAGGCGCGGACCCCAATCACACTAGAAGAGTTTCTCAACCATATACTTGAGAACGGAAACATTGATAATGACGAGGGAGATAACTCGTCAGAAGAACCCGAGGATTATGTGGCGAGTTGCCACATGATCTCTCATTCGTCAGTGAATAGCAAAGAAGCTCCCCCAGCGTTAGAAAATAACGTAGAGAAGTTAGGGGTAGGACCGGCGTCAAAATCCCTGGAGCCGTCAGACAACTTGATTGACAGGCTGCTAAACGAAGCCCTTCAAAAGAGCAAAGACGACCGAGAACGTGAAACACCCATATACGAAAAGGTCAAGTGTCAGCGCAGGATGAGGAAGCTGCGGCAAGGAAGAGTCACGAAGTACTCCAACTGGATCGAAGCACACCCGCGACAGACAAAAGAAAGTTTAAGACAGGGAAATGGTTCACCAAACCCCTGTCAATAGGAATAAAGCTGCCACCTTTCGAAGGAAATCCTCCCGGGAGTACGTGTCTTGACGAAATGGATATACATCCAAAATACTGCTTATACCATCGGAGGGTCATACACCTTAACGAAGAGTGCAATGCCTTCAAGAAGTGGTGGCAAGGATACGTTACCCACCGAAAATGCTTCAAGCGAATGAAGCGTAAATCCCGTCGGGAACAAAGAAGCACGACAGATGAGCATGAAGGAATAGTCGGTAACTGTCATATGGTTGATGTCATTTCGACAAAAGGAAAATCTCAAGTTCTTACCTTCGGGAGCGATTCTAACGAAAAAATAGCCCTCGGCCATCTTTTCAAGGAATCCACCTCTGGAAAAGAAGAAGGGGTAAAGAACTGTGAGAACATTCAGCTGCGTAACCGTATGTTGCCTGAAAAGAATCTCGGACCCTCAAACAAAGGTTCGGGCAAGAGAGACAAGGGGAACGAAACAGTCCCTGAGGAGATTGCCCTCGATGATAGAGTCATCGAAGAGCTCACAGTCAAGGACCCGCCTAAGAAGAACAAGGTGGATTACAATGTTCTAGCACATCTGAGGAAGATACCCTCATAATTGAGCATTTTGGATGCCCTTCTCCTGTCTAAAAAGGCACGAGATTCTCTAATCAAGGCACTGCAAGAGCCTGATCAGTTCCAAGCTTTCCTCGTGGAAGAAAAGATGAAGGACGAACTGGCAGAGGTTCATACAGCTGACATCACATTCGGAGATGAAGATATCCTCCTCGGAACGTATGAGTACAACCGTCCGTTGTATGTAACTGGGTACTGCCACGATATCAAGATAAGGAAGATCCTGGTTGACAACGGGTCCTCCGTCAACCTTCTTAATGTGAGGGTGCTAAAGGAGATCTGCATGAACGTTCAGCACCTGGCTCGGGACAAAATTACCATCTCTGGGTTCGAATCGCAGTCATTACGGACGCTTGGGTCTGTGATACTGACATTACGCTTTGGGATGCTCATCATTGACATCAAATTTCATGTCATTGACGCCAAAACTTGCTATAACGGTCTGCTCGACCGACCTTGGTTACACGAATACAACATCATCCCTTATACACAATATCAGTGTATAAAGTACTTCAAATACGGCCTCGAGTACATTACAGGGGAGCTAAACCCATTCTCCGTAAATGAAGTCCGCAAATATGAAGATGCCAAGTAATTCTTACCAGACTTCGAAGACACGGAAAGATGTCGTAAACCAGAGAATAAACAAAAAGCCGTCACGACTATCCCGATCATTGGGAGCGATACCGAAGAGGAGGAAGAGATAGTCTTCTTGGGACAATCCCAAGGCAGCAGGCCAGGGCCAATTACTCCTATGTTGGTCTTTGGTAGTGACTCTGAGGACAAGATCAACGCCGTGTTCTCCACTCGCCCATCAGCACAAACCGTCGCTGGAACTAATCAGAGTTTACAAATTACCATGGTTCCGCAACGGCATTACAGGAAACTCGATGCGCTTGATACATATAGCGTACAAAAGATGCAGACCTTCTATGTCCCTATCAGGCGAAGAGGTGAAAAGGCGATTCTCTTTTATCAATCTACGGAGACCAAAGTGGAGAAAGAAGTTCGGCATGGTGCCGATCTTATGCTTGACGGGCTTCAACCAATCCGTCTGCCCAGATTCTACGCAGAGGGATTGAAAAGTCTATTAAAATGCCAGGGTGTGCCCTTCAAACAAATTGGTCGACAAGCCCAGTTCTACAACAAGATTTGGGACGTTCCCGGGACTCAGCGAAAGATTCCCAACGGGGGGATGGAGATGACTGGGCTTGGATACGTTCGGTCCAAGAAACGGGAGGGATTCCATGGCTGCCACGTTATAAATGACTCCGGAGGAGAAGGGAATGCTTTTCCAAATAGCGCCGATATCGAGCCAAAGCGGGATTCCGTCGTAAAAATGCCAAGCCCGTCATTCGAAGAACAAATTGACAAGCTAATAAGGGAAGCGGGTCAAAAGGTTTGGGATGACCACAGCCACAAAATGGCCATTTACGAGAAAGCCAGGACGCAACGTCTCATTCAGCAGGCTACGGAAGATGACGATGTCCTTCACCCTCAGCCCGCTGTGCGCTCTCATGGAAAGGAAAAAGCCCGACGCAGAAGCAATAACATGGTGAAGAATGAGAATGGCGCTCGAAAACAGCGAAGCGGATTCAAGAAGCCACGGGATTGAGAAAACGTCAGCCGAAATCCGTCTTTTATGAAGAAGATGGATCGAGAGTACTCGTTCCCCCAAAAAAAGACAAGGAAAATATTCGATCTTATCATGAAGCATCAAATGATGACGCTCCCGGATTCTCGATACCCTGAACAGATAAACGGGGTCCATCATTCGGATTATTTCTCCTACCACCGAGTAATAGGACTTCCGCTTGAAGACTGCTTCACCTTCAAAGACTGGGTTGAAGAACAGTATCAGCAAGGCAGGTTTGCTCTATTTGACAGTTGGAGGGTAGCCCCACCATGAAAGCATGAGCCAAAAGCGGCTTACATTGCGAGGGTAAGTCCAGATCAACATCGAGCTTGGAAACGAGCTCGTACCTGCCACATGATAACACTGTCGAAAGAGGGAGAGCATGAAAATGTGGACAACCTCTCTCGTTGCCTCGCAGATGAAAACGGGGATGAGGTGATCTCAAAATTTCCACCGGCGCCAAAAGAGCTGGAAGATGGGATACACACTACAACAGACAATCTGAAGAAAATCGACTTGGGGACGACAAACGATCCGAGGCTAACGTTCGTCAGTGAGCTGCTGTCTAAGGAGCAGTTGGCTACATTAAAAGACGTGCTTATACAGTATAAACACTGTTTCGCATGGAACTATTCCGCGATGCCGGGACTAGATCTAGAAATAGCGGTGCATAGACCGGCTATATCGCCGAACGTCAAACCAGTCAAACAGGCGCCAAGAAGAATGCGGTTTGAACTCGAGATGTGCATCAATGCCGAAGTCAAGAAACTAATCGACTCTGGCTTCATCCAAGAAGTTCAATATCCTGACAGGATCACCAACATTGTCCTAGTGATGAAGAAAAATGGGACGGTGCGCGTCTGCGTGGACTTTCGAGACCTCAATAAAGCTTGCCCGAAGGATGACTTCCCCGTACCGGTTATCGAGCTGATGATAGATAACACGTCCACTCATGAAGTCTTCTCCTTCATGGGCGGGTCTTCAGGGTACAATCAAATAAAGATGCATCAAGAAGACCGAAAGCATACCGCCTTCCGGACTCCGCTGGGCATATTTTGCTATAAAGTGACGCCCTTCGGTCTGAAGAACGCTGGCGCTACCTACCAGAGAGCCATATCGAAGATCTTTGATGACCTCATACACGAGATTGTCGAATGTTATATCGACGATCTCGTGGTGAAAATCAAATCGTATAAGGAGCACTGGGATCATTTGAAAATAATGTTCCAGCGTCTTCGGAAATATAATCTGAAGATGAACCCTCTGAAATATACGTTTGGAGTTTCCTCAGGCAAATTCCTAGGATTTATCGTGCGACACCGAGGCATCGAAATAGATCCATCAAAGATCAAGGTGATTATGGAAATGCCCTCGGCAAGAACTCTTAAGCAACTGCGGTCTCTCCAAGGAAAGCTCGCGTATATCCGACGGTTCATATCTAACCTCTCCGGAAAATGCCGTCCCTACAGCCATCTAATGAAAAAGGGGACCCCGTTCGTTTGAGATCATAAATGCCAAAGTGCACTGAACGAAATCAAGCACTACCTGCAGAACCCGCCAGTACTGACCGCTCCGGTTAAAGGAAAGGCTCTCATCCTGTACACAACAGCCCTTGAAGGTTCTTTAGGCACACTATGGGCATAGGAGAACGACCAGGGGAAGGAGAGAGCTCTCTATTATTTGATTCGAGTTCTCCTGGGGGCAGAAAACAACTACTCCCCCATCGAAAAGCATTTCCTGGCACTGATCTTCGTGATAACGAAGCTTTGATATTATGCCTTGGCACATGAGGCCCACCTCATATCAAAGATGGATCCTCTCAAGTATTTGATGTCAAGAGCCATACTAACGGGAAGGCTTGCCAAATGGGCCCTCCTCTTGATGGAGTTCTCGATAATATATCGACCCCTCAAGGCAGTAAAAGGCTAGGCCATCGCCGACTTTCTCGCTGTGCATCCGATACCAGCCGACTCTGCCTTAAATTGCGAATTGCTAGATGAACACGCGTTCGACGCAATCGACAGAGAGGAGGAGGGAAATAATGCCCGATGGGAACTCTACTTCGATAGAGCATCTTCCATGAAGAAGCGAAAGCAAAATACCCCTATAATCAAAGCTGGGGTAGACCTTATCTTTATGACACCGTAAGGAGGGATAATGCGTTTCGCCCTTTCATTGACAGAGCCAAGAACAAACAACGAAGCGAAATATGAAGCTTTGATAGAAGGTCTTGAGATCGCTGTCGACATGGGGATCGAAAACCTCCTCATATATGGAGACTCTTAGCTGGTCGTTAGCCATGTAAATGGCAACTATCAGACGTGCAAGCCCGAGTTGGTAAAATATGGCGAAAGGGTGCAACAACCGCTGACTCAAATTCCATCCTACGACCTGGAAAGCATATCGAGAGCAAAAAATAGCAAGGCGGATGCATTAGCTAAACTCGCTAAAGAACTGGCTGATGAAAATCTTGATGACATAAGGATCATTGTGCAAAGCCGCCGGATTCTCGCGCCAACAGAAATATCTCCGAAGTCGTCTGAAAGAAAAGAAGCAACCAGACAAGCGGTCCTCCAAATAGAAGACGAAGAAAGGGTCAAGTATTGGATGGAAGTCTTCGTAGACTACTTCAAATCCCATCGGACACCCGAAGACGCGTCGTCAAGACATCAGCTCATGAAGCGAGCCCTATCTTTTGCCTTCGTTAATGATACTTTATATAAGAGATTGTTCGAAAATTTATGGCTAAGGTACCTGGGACCGGAAGAAGCAAGGAGAGTCGTCCAAGAGACTCATGACGGACTCTGCGGTTCTTATCAAGCCGGGCCAAAAACGAAGCCGAAGATCAAAAGAATGGGTTGCTATTGGCCCACGATGATTCAGGACTGCCTCGAATATGCGAAGCAGTGTCACTCGTGCCAAATTCACGGGGACTTCATCCACCAACATCTGAATCCTTTACACCCAACATTGGCTAGCTGGCCGTTCGAAATGTGGGGAACCGATATAATCGGGTCTATCGAACCAGCGTCATCTAAGGGACATCGGTTCATATTGGCAACAACCGATTACTTCTCTAAGTGGGCAGAGGCAGTACCGCTAAGGGAGGTGAAGACGGAGAACATCCTCCATTTCTTCAGGACACATGTCATCTACCGGTTCGGCACTTCGTGACGAATCATCTCAGATAATGGACCAGCCTGCAGAAGCCATAAGATCAGCCGCTTCATACAGCAGCATAATATAGATTGGAGATACTCTTCAGTCTATAATCCCCGAGCTAATGGTCTAGCTGAGGCTTTCAACAAGACCCTGACGAAGATCATAAAGAAAACAATTTCAAGAAACAAAAAGGACTGGCACGAGAGACTGCATGAAGCTCTCTGGGCTTATCGAACCACGTTCAAAATGGCCACGAATACAACGCCATTCGCGTTAGTATTCGGCATGGAAGCGGTACTTCCCTTGGAGATAGAACTACCTTCTCTACGAGTGGCAGTTCGACATAAGCTGACGGATGAAGAAAATGCCCATCTTCGGCTTGAGGAGCTCGATGTCCTTGATGAAACTCGTCTCATGGTGCAGCATAACCTGGAAGCTTACAAAGTAAGGATGATGCGCTCATACGAAAGACTGATCAGGCCGAGAACATTCCGCCAAGGCAAACTCGTGCTAGTCGTAAAAAGACCTATGATCCTCGACCGTGCAAAACGGAGGAAATTCGAGCCAAACTATGAGGGTCCGTTCATCATAGACAAGGTCTACTAAGGTGGGGCCTACTTGCTCATGAATATGCATGGCGAAAGACCTTTCCGGCCAATAAACAGCCGATTCCTTAATAAATACTACGCTTGACAAGTCACAACTCAGGTTAATGATAGATGACGACGCTCGTGTCCGCTTGCTGTCTTCCTGAGTCAAGACTCTATAAGTAGTATCCGGCAAAAATTCGCCTCGAAGTTGACAATGGACGTAGACGTTCTTAAAATAACAATGGACCGAAATGTTCTTAAACTAAACGTTGCCTTCAAAATGGCAGCAATGGACCGAGATGTCCTTAAACTAACAATGGACCGAAATGTCCTTAAACTAAACGTTGCCTCCAAAATAGGAGCAATGGACCGAGATGTCCCTAAACTAACAAAGGACCGAGATGTCCCTAAATTAAGAATGGACCGTAATGTCCTTAAACTAAATACGTCGCCTCAAACACGGCGATAGTGGAATTCAAGTCTACAAGTCCCAGTGGCGAAGACTGCAACTTAAGTCCCGTTGGCTGCACAGCCGCCCCGGTGACGAAGTCCTCTTTAAATTCCATTGAAAAAAAACGGTACGTCCACAAGAGAAATGGGCACGGATGAAAACCCGAGAGGGCGCCGTAAGTAAAAACAGCAGGGCTACTGATGAGTTTGTGAAAACCCGAAAGGGCGCAATCTCGCTAAAATAAAGACACCTGCAAGGTCCTCTCAACCATGTAAGGAAAAAACACCTGAGTGAGATCCTTACGACTCACAATGGAGCAACACACTTAGGGATCCCCACGATTCCTAAGGAGAAATTACACTTACGAGATCCTCACGACTCGTAGGGAGAATCCCCCTTATGAGACTCTCACGGCTCATACGATTCAAAAGCCTTAAGATACAGGGACCCGAACCTGTTCTTAAGCCATCACACTCCCCAAGTTTCCCTACAAGCGGTCCAATATTGACCCTTGTATACAATCCACGGGCACAAACAAACGTTCCCTCACCAAATCCTACCAATGACGAGGAATGTCCTCATGTGGTGAATGACACTTATAAGTGCTCTCGACTTGTAAGGAGAAAACACTCTTGTAAGATCTTTACGACTTGCAAGAGAAAATATCACTTAGGAGTCCTCACGACTTCTAGGGAGAAAATACACATACGAGATCCTCACGACTCGTAGGGAGAAACACCTTTATGAGACCCTTACAGCTCGTAAAGTCGAAAAGCCTTAGTCAACAGGATCCTAACCCTGTTTGCTATGCCACCTTTGTTCAAATCGACAAAGGCAAATGATGATTTGCTCCTGGTAATATCCCAGCTGCAGCGATGCTGATGCCTAAATCGGTATCAAATTCCAAGTCCTTTCGTGGCAAATGATGATTCGCTCCTAGCAATATTCCATTCGCAGCGATACTGATGCTAAAATTGGTATCAGATCTCGAGTTCCATACCCGCAATAAAAAAATGAGCGAGCAAAAAAAATGCATATGAAATAGCCGAAATGTTTGGACAATAAAAATCAGCGAGCAAAATATATGCATATAAAAACAGCCGAAATGTTTGGGCAACTCGCAATAAAAAACAGCGAGTAAAAAGAAAAAATAGCCGAAATGATTGGACGCCGCGATAAAATAGCCGAAATGATTGGGCAATCGCGACTTTCGTGATATAAAAAGCTGAAATGATGGAGCATCGCGGAAAGAAAAAAATGATGAAACTTATGCCCCGCAGGTGAGTCCATATCCACCCCTGTATACAATCCATGAGCACAAACGAAAAAGGAACCACATTTTCCCACTGGGCTCTATCAAAAGGGAGAGTCAAATCTTGACGGTACATCCATAGCCTAGAGATCACCACGGCGTTCCTTCTCACTCCAGCAGGATGCAGACGCAACGTCAACAACCGACCCCAGGGTCAAAACAATGGAGCCATGGAAAAGTCCCTAGTTCTAAGACTCGACGGTTCACAGACAACTTAGAGACAATCTCGACATTCGTCGCAATATAGCAGACACAATGTCAACAAACGAAGCAAAGGAAGATCCTTAGCTTCAGGGTCTCGACGGCGACATCTACAGCTTAGAGATTACCACGGCGTTTCTTCTCACTCCAGCAGGATGCAGACGCTACGTCAACAAAATAGAGCCATGGCAAAGTCCCTAGTTCCAAATCTCGATGGTTCACAGACAGCCTAGAGATCATCAGCGGCGTTTCTCCTCACTCCAGCAGGATGCAGATTCGACGTCAACAAACGACCCAGGGTCAAAACAATGGAGCCATGGCAAAGTCCCTAGTTCCAAGCCTCGAAGATTCACCAACAACCTAAAGACTACCTCGGATCTATGGCAAAGTCCCTAGTTCCAAATCTCGACGGTTCACAGACAGCCTAGAGATCAACAACGTCGTTCCTTCTCACTCTAACAGGATGTAGACGCAACGTCAACAACCGACCCCAGGGTCAAAACAATAGATCCATGGCAAAGTCCCTAGTTCCAAGACTTGACGGTTCACTGAAAACCTAGAGACAACCTCGACATTTGTCGTAATATTGCAGACACAATGTCAACAAAAGAAGCAAAGGAAGATCCCTAGCTTCAGGGTCTTGACGGCAACTCAAATAAAACCTGAAAAACTATCAGAGATCATCCCACACCAGCACGGAGTGGTTATGACTCATCGGGGCTCCTAAATTAAGCGTAACCTCAAGTAAAAAGCGGCATGGAAAATCCCTAACGCTTGCTCTTCCGATAGTAATATGACCTGGGAGATTACTTGAAGACGTCTTGTCCAGCTCCCGATGGGATCAGAGACACGACAATCGCGGGGCTACTCGAACAGCAAGATTGCATATCGGGGAATGCCTCCGCCAACGCGACGGTACGACGGACAAAAACCTTAGTACCACAGACCCTGACGGACTTCTATCAGCAGAGGTTAACTGTGACGTTAGGACATTCTTGCGAGAACTTCTCGATTCGTCTCTCATAGGGAAAACAATGTTCCTGTGAGAGCTTCTCAATTCGTCTCGACTCGTAGGGAAAAACATCTTCACGAAACCTTCATGAAGGTGAAAAGCCTTGGGCAACGAGGATATCAACCTGTTTCCTAAGCACTGGGGCCCTGCAAGTAGGTCCAAGATGAACTATTGTATACTATCCACGGGCCACACTCTCTAAATTCGAATATCGACAAAGAGGGAAAAACCACTTACGAGTCCTCTCGACTTGTAAATGGGGAAAATTCTCTTGTGAGATCCTTATGACTCTCAAGAGAAAACGCACTTAGGAGTCCTCACGACTCCTAAGGAGAAAATACACTTACAGGGTCCTCTCGACTCGTAGGGAGAAAAGTCTTTATGATACCCTCACGGCTCATAAAGTTGAAAAGTCTTAGGAGGCAGATCTGAACCTATTTCCTAAGCCATCATTGCCCTACAAAGAAGTCAAGATGGACTATCTACGGGCCATATTTGCCAGAGTTACATGCCACTGAAATAAAGAAGCTACTTATGATTCCTCAAGATTCGTATGGAAAAAAAAAATCCGAGCGAGATCCTGGAGACTCAAGGAGGCGATGAACGCCTGGAAACCCTCACGATTTCTAGGTAGGATGTGCTCTCCCGACGGTAACATGACTTGGGAGATTATTTAAGGATGCCTTGTCCAGCCCCGAAGGGAGCAGAGACACGACAACAAGACTGCGTATCGGGAATGCCTTAGTACCACACACCCTAACGGACCTCTTTCGTAAAGAGCAGGGGTTAACTGTGACGTTAGGACAGGTTTTCCTACAAGCCCAAGGGAGGTAAACTAAACAAACTCCGAAATGAGTATATAAACTACTTCACGTCTAGTCAAGACAGAAAGGCGCAACCCATGAGCACCAACTATGTACTGTGCAACGCAGTAAGGAGAGTCTTTGGTTCACGCCCCACTAAGCGTTCATTCACGACTGCGTGCTTGCTTAAATAGAAATGGTGTCCAAAACATGCTGATTTATGTACGACACTACAATGACACTCGCACTTAGCAAAAATCCCTAAGGGTAAAGTATAAAGCTCATGTACAGAGGCGAATACATGTATGAATATGTAATGAAAAGGAAGCATTCAACAGGAAACATTCAACAGTCAATAATAAAAGAAATACATTGATGTAAATATACTACTCTACGGGGAAGAGATCGCCAAATAATGGATTAGAGATACAGGGGTTGACAAAACAAAATACAAAGTTCTCCAATTCCCTCTCCGCCCTCTCCACCATGTTGAAGCGGCGGTCATCGCGAGAAGTTGCTCCCTATCGATTAGCACCGTGTTCATCAGCGAAGGCGGATATGATAGCCCGTTGAGCCCGTATTTGGCTTAGCAGCTGAACTGATCGGTCCTTCAAAGACTGGGTAATCAAACGTGTCTCGTGAAAGCACTCGATCTTATCCTCCGCCGCATCGAGAATCGCCGGAGTCATCTCTGCCAGATGAGGAGGGATGTCGGCAAGCACGGATTGAAAGATCATCCGGAGCCAAATGGAATCCATAGGAAGAGGAGAGCCCCTATGAGTCAGGAGCTCATACATCACCGCGTCACATTGAGCATCGGTAAAAAGTGGGTCTACTAGCCGTGCAACAAAGCGAGGAATCGTTTCCGTAATGGGCACCTCCCATGGTTGTCGACAAGCATGAGGACGATTGCAAGCCATAGCTCTTGGTTTGTTTGAGTTCTGTTAGTAGAAATGGGTTTCTGTTTGAAGAGAAGAAGGAAGATATAGCTTCGGGTTATAAAGAGAAATGTTCAAATCTACGCACGGAATTATTTTTGCACGGTGGAACTATTTCCAAGGCCGGAAAAAACGGCATGGGGAACAAGATAGTTGACCCATAGGAAACAGAGAAAGAAGGTGAAAAGACCCTTTTAGTAATGAGGCAGCGCCTCACATGCCTTGCACGAGGGCGCCGGCATCGAGAGTTAAAAACTCTGAGGCAGCGTCTCACGTGCCTCGTACATATAACACGGGGCCCCCCGGCATTTTATATATGAGTAACTGCTACTTCACATGAGGCACATATGAGCAGTGATATAAAAGAAAGGGAAATTTTGCCATTCATACTTGAGAAAATTTATACATCAGTGATAACAACAAAACAAAAGTATCATCAAAATGTTTACAATGGAAAGACACTGAATCTTGTGCATGGATTTAAGAATTCAGAAGCAAGTTCGAGTAAAATGTTTCTGGCTTCTCTGACCATTTTCTAATGCATTTTCTCACGAATGCATGCATCGGGATTCCCGCTGATATCGTCCATCCTCTGGTATGTAGAGATTATCGCCGTCTGTTGGAAGACCTAATGCAAAATATCGACAATATCATCTCGCCGCCTCTTCGAGATCAGGCCCATCAGATATACCGAGTTCACCTTGTCTTCAGCATCATCAAGTGCCTCAAGCGGCATAGCCTCATTAAATTCAGGAAGTGCTTCCTAAATCGCCCCCATGATAATTTTCAAAAGAGCGGAACGACGGGGGAGTAGTCAACCGTTGTATTCATCAAAGCAATGCATCACCTCAGCGCATTGGGCATCCGTAAACTCCTGGTTTTGACAGCGGCCTTGGACGCGAATGTCTTTATAGGAGATAGTCTCGTCAAGATCATACAGATAAGCAGCCATAGTATATGGAAAGAAAATTCAATAAAAGATTAGCAATTAAATATTAAGTCACTTAGAGTCTAAAATAAAAACAGTGTTGACGTCCCATCATTGATGGGGCAGTCACTCATTAAGAATGAAATCCTAAGAGGATTCTCATTTAATGAGAAACCACTTTTGGTTAAGGAGTTAAACTCCCTTGAGAGCTGTGCTCTGCAAATAGATTTCACATCTGTCAACTCTAATTAAGAGGGAATAAAATTCCCCCGAAAATTTCTAAGAGCTATGCTTTGTAAAAAACAATGGGATAATCTACCAGAACCCTCAAAAGCAAAGCTTTTTAACGGGGTAAAACCCCAAGATCTTTAAGATCTGCAAAACAAACTCTAAGAGTTCTTCATGGAAGATGAACAATGTTCTAATTAATGGGTTAAGCAACCCTAAAATACATCTTAAGATCTACGATCTAATAAGAGCAAAGCTCTGTTAAGGGGTTCGATTATGATCCTTACCAAAGTTTTGGGCAGAGTTCTAACTCTAGAAAGGATTTTTTTGGGCACAGATCTAAGCTCTGAAAGGAGAATTAAATTCTCAGAAAAAAGAAGAACAAGAGAAGACGAACATCAATCATCTCAAGGGCCAAAGGCCCTACTTATAGGCACAGGAAGTCGATTCAACTTCCAAGAAAATCCAACGGTGGAAAAGGAGCCACCGCTGCACTCACATGTGAGCTACGTGAGCGTAACGGTGGGGGTTTATTTGTTTCCCCAATAAAAGAGCAAAGCTCTGTTCAAAATTTGAAAGGCAGTGCCAAGAGTTAAAAACTCTGAGGCGGCGCCTCACGTGCCTTGCATGAGGGCGCCAGCACCGAGAGTTAAAAACTCTAATTTGTTTCCCCAATAAAAGAGCAAAGCTCTGTTCAAAATTTGAAAGGCAGCGCCAAGAGCTACAAACTCTGAGGCAGTGCTTCACGTGCCTTGTATAAGGGCGCCAGCGCCAAGAGTTAAAAACTCTGAGGCAGCGTCTCACGTGCCTTGCACGAGGGCGTCAGCGCCAAGAGTTAAAAAACTCTGAGGCAGCGCCTCACGTGTCTCGCACGAGGGCGCCAGCACCAGAACTAAAAGCACCCTGTTAAACAGAGCCATTGGATCAAAAATCCAACGGAGATGATAAATCTTCAAAGTGCGGAATTAAATTCTGCCGAGGAAAAATTCCTCAAATCTTTCTGAACAAGAAAGATTACGCTCTGTAAAACAGAGCACCGTTGGATTAAAATCGAATGGTGATTAAAAATCATCTATCTGCAGAATAAATTCTGTATAGGAAAATATTTCCCTAATCTTATTAAAAACAAGAAAAATATCTTTTGTAAAACAGATTCCTTGGATCAAAAATCCAACGGTGGATAAAATCCCCAAATCAATCAGGATCTCTCAACGAGAAATTTCTTTAACTAAATCAACAGATGTGCCTCTAATATATAAAGGACCCAAGACTTCAAGTCTTATATTGAGAACCCCCCCATAAGCTTTAGAGCAAGCAAAAAGAAAGCTTTAAGAGGGAAGAAAGAAGAATACCTCTCTTCGAGATAAATAAAAATAATAATATAGATCAGATCATCTCATCTGCATATCCAAGGGTTTAACCCTCATAAAAGAACTTAGTTCTTTCCTTGAATCTGAGATCTATGAGACAAGTCTCCCACAAATGAGAATTTAATTTTCATGGGGATGAACTTGTTCTTGGGAATCAAAGATCCAGAAAATAACAGAGAATTGAACTCTTCAGAACAGAATACACAAAGAAAGCTCAGCGCCAAGCGCCTCATATGTCCCTCACGTGGGCGCTGCTCAATAAAGAGTGCTTAGCACTTAATCGTTGGCGCTTAGCACCGAGCGCCTTACGTATCCCTTACGTGGGCGCTGCTCAATAAAGAGTGCTTAGCACTCAATGGTTGGCGTTCAGCGCCAAGCGCCTCACAAGTCCTTCACATAGGCATTGCTCAATAAGGAGTGCCTAGCACTTAGTGGTTGGCGCTCAGCGCCAAGCGCCTCACGTACTCAGCATGTGGGCACCATAAAGAGTGTTTAACTCTCCATAAAAATAAAAGAACAAAAAAAGAGAGGAGAAAGTAAAGCAAAGTGTGAATGTCAGAACCCATATGAATGCTCAGCATTATTTGCACAGAAAGGGACTGAGCCCAAGAAAGTGTTTAACACTTTATTCAAAGACTGAGTGGGTTGAGTCTAAGTTGACCAAATCCCAAATTCAGATCAACCGAGCCCATCTGCTCATCATTTTCCAAATTGGTCTTAGTCCCAAACACGACTACAGATCTCCCAACGGACATTGGTTCAAGGGTACATCTCCTCACACCTCTGATACATGTCGTTGTAATTCTTCAGCGTCTTCAGAGAGGTGGTGGGTCCCGATAACCAACAACTCTTTGGTGCACTCCCAAATTGACGGGCACATCCCACAGCGGACCGCAACGTCCTTAAACTAGCAACGGACCGCAACGTTCTTAAACTAGCAATGGACCGCAACGTCCTTAAACTAACACAATGGAGCCCAAATGCTCTTTTGTTGGGTTTGAATGATCCGAAAATCCTGTTGAGTAGATCTTAGCCTAAAATTAGACTGGCGTATCCTCAATAAACATTTAAGTTGATCTTAATCTCAAACGGGATTAACGATCCTTAAATACAACCAAACCCAAATCTAAGAATATACGGATTTGGACTAATCCACGCCCTACGGGCGACAACATAAATTAGTCTTCGTATACAATCCATGGGCAACCGAAAATAAAACATACACACATAACACGAAGTGACCTTCTGGAGCAGGAGAAAGTGGTTACCACGATGCGGTAACGTAATTAACTGCAGGGGCTTGCGCCTGCAGGGAAGAGCGTCCCCACAATAAAAAAAACCCTCACGACGAGGGGGAATCTGACGACGTTTGCTAAAACGGCCGCATCAATCCAAACCTCTGATACCCGGTGCCATAAATCAAGTTGGCATCTTCGGAGAGGTGGACGGATAAATCCAAATAGCATCTGCCCCCAAATTCAGGCAAGACGAACCATCTCGGTTCTGTCTCCCATTTTCGGCGGTAACCAAACCCTCTGTGCGGGACTCTAAAATCTCGTCAATACGCTGGCAGTAGGTTAACCACGAGCACGTCAGCGGCACTAGCTGTACGTAATGGCTATCTAGGTATTGAGAGAAAGGAAGGCCGACGAGCAAACTCGTCCGAACCCCTACTGAGCTTGTCCGTGACAATATCCGTCCAGTCCGGTCTGTTTGTCTAAGAGTATCGCATATCGAGTCTAGGGGGTAGATAACGTTAGACCCCTAATAACGCGACATTTCTTGTCGGTATAAAGTCCATCACCAACTGAGAAACTACTAATCCAAATCAGTAATTCTCGACTATCTTGGCCAAGGATTTCTGGTGATGGCCACCCATGCACTGCGCGAAATCAACCCCTAATACCGGGAGAGACGAATCCCCGTCGATCCGTTCACTGCTTCCATGTGGCTCGGGACTGTACCCAACTAAAACCTGTTTGCACGACTCCTTTGAGCCATAGTATGGTAGTAATCAAAGCACAGTGGGAACTCACATGAGACAAATGACGATCTCAGGTCGACAAACTAACCTACACATATGTCATTTGGGAACTGCTATCTGACAATAGATATACTACCAACTAGTAGGTTCCCGGCGAGTCCATCCAGTGTACTCATAACCCAATGAACACATGTATACTATCTTAGGTGAACAAACTAACACCAATGGCTTGTGAGACCTGGCCACCGCCCCTCGTCGAGGTCTCGATCAGTATACACTAGTCTACTCTGGAGTATCAATTCCCAGTCTCGATACTCCCACGACTAGGAACATTTAAGGATGTGCTTGTAGACCACCCAGCTCCCACGTATATGATCGCCATCATAATGCCGGTAGTCAAGCAAGAATCCTATGGGCTCTATCAACATGTAATAGTGATCTGTAATACCACATGATAAAGACAAACCAGATAGCATATTATCATCTTGAGTAAGACTGTTCTATCCGTATAGGTCCTCCCTCAATCATCGCAATCGCGTGCATGCGATTCAATAATTGACTTGAGGGTACTATAGGCAACAATCTCCCACTTGCACTTAAGGGTAATTATTGTGTTGTCGCATACTCACAGCTCGTGTGATACCAAACACCCAACTTCTCTACTAATCGGTTTCGCAAAGCTCGTTTGTGAAACTATTGTGTTCGAGAAATAGCCTCAGTGAGTGGATCTGCCTCAATGTTTCTTTCTATATCTCTCTATATTTCAATATCGCGGAGAAAGACCATCTACCGAAATGAGTAATACCTGTCTTAGAATTTGTCTGGATATCTGATAGGACCCTGTTCGTAAATGAACTCCAAATCCAACAAACTTCTTAGACTGTATCATCCACTGAATTTAATTAGTATCCAGCACCATGCCATCCACAGTATCCGCTTGGACCACCTGTCCAACATACTGTCCCTCAAACGAGGGAAAACTATAACTCAGACAGCCACTCTGTCATCCAGGTCACCTTGGAAGCCTGAAATGATAACCGTCTCCCGATGGAGGTTGCTGTTGGGGTAAAAATTTACACCCCCGTTGACCGAGTCAAAGTCAAGGTCAACCCCAAGCCAGGTGGGCCCAAGCCCAAGTCAAGCGGGCCCATGCCCAAGTCGAGCCCGCGGCCAGCCTCCTCCATGCCAACAACAAAAATCATGTAACAAATAATTTTTATGTAATTTTTGTGCATGAATGTATGCAAAATGGGCATAAAGCCAAATTTTTGTAAGCTCATGGCTTATGTGCAAAAACAAATGACACATGAGCCATGGGATAGGCAAAAAGCCATTTTGAAAAGCCCAAGGGGCTATATGTAAATGTGTAAGCCTATATAAGGCAAAATGATGATGAATAAAGTAACACTTTTCATTCCCCCAAAAATAGGGTTCTTTGTGCCTCCTGCTCCTTCTCCAAGGTTCTAAACCTTCTCATTTCTTTGAATTAAATCAAGAGTTTTACTCTTTCTTTTCTAAAAACCAAGTAGTTTTCCACCACAAAACCCACAAAGGGGAACTCAGATCTTCCATCAGATATTAAAAAGGAGTGATTTTTAAAATCTCCTACTTCTTGATCTTCAAGATCCGGCCAAACAACAGGAGGAAGAAGAAGAACCCCCTTCATCAGCTTCAAAATATCCTAGGAGTTTAACTCCATATATATAAAACAACAAATATTTTCTTTTTGAAGCATAGCTTCTGTTTCTTAGGCTAAAAGCCTCCTTTTCTCGTCGGCGCTCAAGCGCAGAGCGCCCGCGTGCTGACACGTGGCGCGCTTGCGCTCAAGCGCAAACGCTCGAGCGCTAGTCGCCCCGGTGCCGACACGTGGCGCGCTTGCGCTCCAGCGCAAGCACTCGAGCGCAAGTCGCCCCGGTGCTGACACGTGGAGCGCAAGTCGCCCCCGTGCCGACACGTGGCGCGCTTGCGCTTGAGCGCAAGCGCTCGAGCGTAAGTCACCCCGGTGCCGACACGTGGAGCGCTTGCGCTCCAGCGCAAGTCGCCCCGGTGCCGACACGTGGCGCGCTTGCGCTTGAGCCCAAGCGCGCGAGCGCAAGTCGTCCCGGTGCCGACACGTGAAGCGCTTGCGCTCAAGCGCAAGCGCTCGAGCGCAAGTCTCCCCCGTGCCGACACGTGGCACGCTTGCGCTCAAGCGCAAGCGCTCAGGCGCAAGTCGCCCCGGTGCCGACACGTGGCGCGCTTGCGCTCAAGCGCAGAACGCCCATATGCCGACACGTGGCACTCTAGCGCCTGAGCGCACAGCACCTAGGCGCACAGCGCCCAAAGTGCTGCCCCCACGCATCCTTTTGGATGCCTTTTCCCCTTCTTTCTTTTATATATATATATATATACATATATACATATATACATATATATACACATATGTATACATATTTATACACACACATACTCCGCGACACTGTCCCTGCGTGGCTCCCGATATATCCAAATCCCCCTTTTCAAAACACAACACACGTACACTGCACACTGAGTTCGCATGATCATTTTAACCCGTTAATCGGAGGTTCCCTCGCCCCAAAGGCGAGGGGTATCAGCTTAGTCCGCGGCTGCCAGAGATTTGGATCCCCACAATCAATAAACCCCGGCCTACCCTAGGCAGAGGGAATCTGTAGTATACGCCTGACGAGCGCACGCGTATTCCCATCTCAATGGGGTGACGAAAAACACCCTACAGTCGCCGCTACCATATACCAAGAATATCTACTTATGTTCATAACTGCTTCCAAATGTTTCTCTAGGATTGGATTAATATATACGCTTATTGCAGCCAGTGCAAAAGCAATATCTGGTGTTGTACTTGACATCTCATGATTGACTCAATTGCCTAAGCAAGTGATATGCCAATCATGCAAATCCCTCTTCTCATCAGTCTAAAAGACATCTCTTTAGAGAGGGTGACTCCATCACCTGCGGGTACACCACCACGCCAGGAGACGTCCATTCTAAAATACTTTTAGAATAATGTCAAAATACCCAAATTGGGACTCTTCCCAAATCTAGATCTAAAACCATAGATCTAGTCACCAGAATTCCTGATATTATATCCATATCCCATGTGGAGAAACACCTTGTGATATCCACAGTATATAACCGATCGTAGTATAGGAAGATCCATCCCTATCAAGTGCATGTCATCCAAATACTTGGACATCACTCTCTACTATCTTCTTACCATATCCATCTCCTATTCTGATGAAATCAAAACCTATGACTGTCACATCAAAAATAGATGATCTATTTCCACTATACCTGTTTTAGTCTATAAATAGACATAAGCTACTTGCCCATTGTGCTTCCGCTGCTCCCACTGACTACAACAACTTTCTGGCAGAGTCATATACACGTGCACTTCTAAAGCTAATTTAGAACGACGTTATACTCATCCTCCAACCATGTCTGATAGTCTAGAACAGCGGCAATGGAAAGTCAGGGAAAACAAGAACCTCTCTGTCACCGTCTCTGAGAAGATCGAAGTACCTCTCGGGTGTCTGAGGTTACCCACCAAATCTGCGGAGTGGCTAATGGAATGTCGAATCCAATTGAATCTTTAGGTTCTACTAAATTTTCAGTAATCGTTTGTGGTTCTGGAATCACTTCCTGTTCTACCATATTCCCACTAATGTTTTCTGAAAAGAATCCGTTTTACTAAAACTGTGGAGAGTCAAGAATAATAAAACTATTGATCTTCCTGATGGTAGAAAGATAACCCTCGCCAAATTCCGGGATAACCCACAAACTGCCATTACTGAAACGTGCTTAGAGTTTATCCGTATTTTGGTTTTAAGTATCAGCCGGACAACTCTATATATCTTAACATCGTTAAGATATGAATCCATTCTATATATCCAATATAGAAACAAAGACACTAATTTAATTGGAACCAGATTCAAAATCATGCAGCTGTCTCCAGTGCATATCAACCAAATGGAAGGAGGCCAAGCAGCATTACTCATCTAAGAGTGCATCCACATATGAGTAACCTGAAAGAGAAGCAAGTTCTTAAAACTATTACTTACAATAGAATACCTAGCAGAAGTATCTATATTTTCGACTACCTCGAAGAATCCTGATACTTTCAACAAATGGTTCTCTACTTTATTCTTATACCTATAACTTCTCAAAACTTGGACCCTGTATTTCAACGAAATACTTTTCTAAAACTAGAGAAGTCAAAAGTAAAGAGAATATAGTACGAGTACCAACCCTTTGTCTTGCAACATATGGTTCTCTACTTCTTTCTTATACCTATAACTTCTCAAAATCCGGAGCTTGTATTTCAACGAAATACTTGTCTAAAACTGGAGAAATCATGAGTAAACAGAATATAGTACGGGTACCAACCCCTTTATCCTAACGGACATCAGACAACATACAATACTTTGTATAAGTCCCCTGAGTTCAATAACTCAAACCCTGTGCGTCGTGGGTTGAAAAAACGGTACTATGGTTAAGAAGAATTACACCGTTGTTGAATACACCTTACCTAATCACCAACTGATATAGGTAAATGTCATAGACATAATATCAAAAAGTTATATCTTACTTTATAAAATAAATGTACAAATATATCAGTTTGAAATTGGTGCATAACGACGGATATTCTAAACAAAATATTTGCCGTTAGGCAAAACCCAGATGATTTCCTTAAATATCACTAATTACAAAGAATTCTGATACGTATTGAGGATCTTATCACCCAATTCCCAATATCTTACTCCCACTCACCATCTGTAACGCCATACAGATGTGAGAATAAAATTTGGTAAATACGTATCCTGGAGTTAGAATCTAATTGGGAAAACAGTTTTCACTTAACATGGCACAGTAAATCTGAAACATGAAAATGTTTCGAAGGGGTAGCCTGGTATTCTTAGTAATGCCTCTTCCACTATCCTGATTCATGACAGTAACCGTATACTTTCTTGCCCTCACACCAATCCCTTTATATGACTTTACTTATTACCTTCTGTACACCAGACTTTGGCTAATTGATTTTCTTCCTTCCCTACCTATCGGCACTGGCCTAAGGTTTGGAAGAAGACTATCTAATAAGCCTAATAGGTGTACTCTCTTAATACCAGGAGCCCTCGCAACCTGAGAGAAGGTGAAGAGAAAAGACAACTGAATAATCCTAAATCCATCCTCGAACTGGAACAAGTTCCTTCGAGTTTGTATGTAACTATACGATGGAATATCCAAGCATTATGGATTTTCGTAGTGATACGAAGTGTTCTGGAGAATTGCAAAGGTGAAGTAGGAGTGGCAGGAGTATACGCGGTTTTGTCTTGAATGATAGCAGTCGCAAATTCCTTTTTTCCTTATTCTAATCCATTTCTATGTCTTTACTTATTACTTTCTGCACACCACACATAGGCTAATTGGTTCTCTTCCTTCCCCACCTTTCGGCACCTGCCTATGGTTTGGAAGAAGACTATCTAATCAGCACAATAGATGAACTCTCTTAATCTTAGGAGCCCTCGCAACCTGAGAGAAGGTGAAGGGAAAAGACAACCGAATAATCCTATTCAATTTCTCCAGAACCAGAATCCATGCACGAACAGGAGCAAGTTCCTTCGAGTTCGTATGTAACTATACGATAGAATATCCAATAAATGTGGATCTTCGTAGTGATACGGGGTGTTCTGGAGAAATGCAAAGGTGATGTAGAAGTGGCAAGGATATATGCGACTCCGTGACAATCCAAAAGCCAAAGTGTTTTAAGAAGATTCGGTTACCTTAGTTCATGAGTTTTAGTCTAGGGTCAGGCCATGGTCGCTGCCAAAAAGAGAGAGAAAAGAAACACTCAGCGTGCATTCTAACCTAAATCAGAATGGTTAATCACTTTATCTAATCAGGATGACTCCCCCCGTTTCCTCGAATTCTCCTCCAAACCCAAAAGGAGAATTAATCGGGATCATCTAAAATCACCCAAGGAGTAATCCTACTCATCAGCGGGAATCGGGATCCAACTGTCATCGCATGATAACTTGATGGAAGCCACTCAAGTCATCATACTCCAGAAATCACTTTATCTAATCAGGATGACTCCCCCCGTTTCCTCGAATTCTCCTCCAAACCCAAAAGGAGAATTAATCGGGATCATCTAAAATCACCCAAGGAGTAATCCTACTCATCAGCGGGAATCGGGATCCAACTGTCATCGCATGATAACTTGATGGAAGCCACTCAAGTCATCATACTCCAGAAGGTATGCGCATATCTGGCAAGTTTCCTGTATATTTGAAACTCCTGATGTGATTTTTACCCTTAACGTCCTATAACCTTGACGCTTGCCAACAAGTTATAGGCCACTAGTCAAGTTCAACCCGTCATTGTCCTGTATTAACTCGAACCCACCCGCATAAACCCTTGACGCTTGCCAACAAAGCTGTACGACTGTCCCGATCAATCGCATATCCATACTACAAATAAGTATTATTCAGCTAACGTACACTATGCCTTGTCGCTTGCCAACAAACACAACACGAATACTAAATAGTACTTCTAAGAAATGACGGAGGGCTACGGCTGGTTTTTGGCGAAAAACATTTAACGTAATAAACTTGATATCGTTGAAGGAACCGAGTGGTTATACAAATATATAGTGGCTCAAACTTTTGCTAAAGAGGTCACTCCCGGTGAAGGGATCTCGGCTCTTTCCTCATCGAATGAGGTGCAGGATATTCATAACCGAATATCACTGTGCAAAGCAAAAGAGAACGTTTGTAATTTCAGTTTTTAAAAACTTGGTTCCAACAAAATCATATATTTAGGTTTGCTTTCCTTGCATTAATCGGAATTAATGCAGTCCCATCAATTAAAACATATCACACCAGATAAAGGAACGAAAAATATAATGTATGTATATACCATCTGCATTCGCCACTGGGCCCCGTCATCACCCGTTAGGTTAGTTAACTAACGACAGAGCGGGGGCTGGACTAGCGCGGGTGCAAAACATATACAACATCTACTAGTATATATATAAATATATATAACATTTGTCCCAGGCATGATATAAAGCAACATCACAGAATCTCAGCCAACAACACAGAGTGGTGGATCATCCTGGAGCCTTGGGTTTCACTTGAACCGCAAATGAGACCCGACGTTTTCTATCGTGTGGATAGCCTGTGCAATTAAAACTTAGACCCCTACGAGTGCGCCAAGTTACCCACCAATCCCAGAAGCGAGGTAACCCAAATCAACAACGTGAATGGGCCATCCAGCACTTCAGGGAATCCGGTAACTTGAGCACACTTCCGTGGGTCAACCTATTGTAAGTGCACGGCGGCGCCCCGGCCGTCAATCCGACGGCCAAATGCGGAAACGGTGATAAACTTTAATTTTGCGAACTTAGCAAACCGGCACCACCGCGCACTAAACCCCGGATCGGGCCATTAAACTAGATCTAGCAAATAAGAAAAGAGTAGAGAAGTTATACCAAGCGATCCGTGTCCTTCGGTCTTCATCTCCACTCCGATCTTCCGCGGAATCTCCGTCCATCATCGTCTCCTCGGAAAAGGCACCACGTAGCCGGAATCTTTTACGGGCTCCCACCTCTTGACCGAGGCAACTCGGGCGCGAAGTTGGCTAGCCGACGCGTCCAAGACTTGCTATAGATATAGTGTAGAAGCTTGTCTCTTTTGGGGTTATGAGGTTGCCATGATGGAGGAATTTTGCACAAGGATTTTTCATGAATCAAAGCTTGATGAAGAATGGAGAATGCAATCAAAAAGAATAATCATCTCCTCAAAAAGGAGCTCGGCCAAAAGTAATGCTCACTGGAAAAATTATGAAGCAAATTCTCTCTGTTCAATGTATGTGTGAAGGTTGCAAATTAATACCAAAGAAAGAGAAGAAATATTCTCACAGCACACATCCAAGGGGGGCCCACCCAATGCATGAAATGAATTATTCCACTCAAATAAATACTCACACCATTCCCCCAACAGTGGCCGGCCTATCAATATGTGTAAGTGGAGAGGGAGAGCATGGTCAAGGTATGGAGCAACCATAATGATAAAATAATAATGCAAAAACCCCCTCCCACAATGGCTTATTTGCAACAATGCAAATAATCCCTCCTCCACCAAACTTCGGCCAATGAACGGAACAAAGGAAATCGGCCGAAACGAAAAGCAAACTGGCAACTCCAGAAAACTGGTCCCATAATAAATTACAGGAAAACCCCGATACTGTGCATACACACCCGCATCTGTATTCCGACCGGATACAAATGCAATGAGATAAAATCTACACAGTACTATACTAGGATCCGGCTTAAACCAAAGCCGGCTAGCAATATCCGTCCGATCCTGATCCGTGCAATACCGCACGTATCTGACCGAACCCTGCCATATAACCATACGACCTCTAGTACAAACCGTCCGATCCTGATCCGTGCAATACCGCACGTATCTGATCGGACCCTGCCATATCTCCATACGGCCTCTACAGCGTTTCGCCCGAAAGCTGAGTAACTGAATGTGTGGTGGACTCTAAAGACTCATCAATACTATGGCTGTGGATTTAACCACTAGCACGTCAGAGGTATAAGCCAACACATGACGGGCCACCAGCTATTGACCAAAAGGGACGTCGATGAGCAAACTCATCCTGACACCCTACTGAGCCTGTCAGTGACAATATCCATACAGTCCGGTCCGTTCGTCTACGAGCATCGCATGGCGGGCCTAGGGGGTTGGTAAAAGTCAGACCCCCAAAAGCGGTACAAGTCGTGTCGGAGTGTAGCCCAGAACACCCTGAGATACTATTGGAATACCTACCAGTAAATCTCCTGCCTTGGCCAAGGACTTCGTGTAATGGCTCTCCTAGACACAGCGCGACCTCACCCCCAATACCGGGAGAGACGAACCCCCGAAGATCCGCTCACTGCCTCCATGTGGCTCGGGACTGTACCCAACTAAAACCTGTTTGCACGACTCCTTTGAGCCGTGGTAGGGTAGTAATCAAAGCACAGTGGGAACTCACACGAGACAAATGACGATCCCCAGGTCGATGAACTAATTTGTACACATGTCACCTGGGAACTGCTATCTGACGTCAGGTATAAGACCAACTAGCATGTTCCCGGCGAGTCCTGTCCGGTGTATTCATAACCCAATGAGCACCTGTATACATCTTAGGTGAATCAACTGACACCAGTGGCTTGTGAGACCGGCCACCGCCCCTCGTCGGGGTCTCGACTGTATACACTAGTCTAATCTGGAGAATCGATGCCCTGTCTCGAAACTCCCATGACTAGGGACCTTTTAAGGATGTGCTTATAGACTACCAGCTCCCACGTATATGATCGCCCTCATACTGCTGGCAGTCAAGCAAGAATCCTAGGGGCTCTATCAACGTGTAATAGCGACCTGTCAGGTCACCTAAAGCAGTACACGATGGTAAAGGTAAACCAGATAGTATACTATCATCTCGAGTAAGACTGTCTTACCGGGATAGGTCCTCCCTCAATCATCGCAATCACGTGCCTGTGATCCAATAATTGACTCTGAGGGCATTATCTCCAACAATCTCCCACTAGCACTCAAGGCTAATTATTGCGATGTCGCATACTCACAGCCCGTGTGATACCGAACACCCAACTCCTTTACTAGTCAGTCTCATAAAGCCTGTTTGCGAAACTCTTGCGTTCGAGGAATAGCCTCAGTGAGTGGATCCGCCTAGATGTTTCTTTCTATGTCTCTCTATATCTCAAGTTCGCGGAGAAAGCCATCTCCCGAAATGAGCAATACCTGTCTTAGAATGTCTGGATGTCTGATGGGACCTAGTTCATAAATGAACTCCAAATCCAAACTTCTTCGACTGTATCGTCAACTGAACTTAATCAGTATCCTGCGCCATGCCTCCCTCAGTATTTCCTTGGACCACCTGTCCAAAATACTGCACCTCGTCAGAAGGAAAAACTATAACTCTGACAACCTCCTTATCGTCCATGTCACCTTGGAAGCCTGGAATGATAATTGTCTCCCAAATGAGGCTGTCGTTATCATTTCCCTAGAACATCCACTTATGTTCTAAAACTGCTTCCAACTGTTTCTCCAGGATTGGATCAATGTCAACTTATTGCATCTAGTGCAAGAACAACATCTGGTGTGGTACTTGACATCTCATGATTGACTCAATTGCCTAAGCAAGTGATCTGCCAATCATGCATATTCCTCTCTACTTTAGTCTATAAGACACCTTTAGAGAGGGTGACTCCATCACCTGCAGGTACACTACCGTGCCAGGAGTCGTCCATTCTAAATACTCTTAGAATGCTGTCAAAGTATCCTGATTGGGAAACTACCCAAATCTAGATCTAAAACCATAGATCTAGTAACCAGCATGTCTGATATAATGTCCAAGTCCCTTGTGGAGAAACCACTGTGTGACGACCAAAGTATAACCGATCGTAGTATAGGAATATCACTTCCTACTACCTTCTCAACAGATCCATCCCCTATTCTGATGACGTCAAACCTATGACTGTCACATCAGAAATAAATGATCTATCTCCGCTATATCTGCTTTAGTCTATAAATAGACATAAGCCTGATGTCCACCAATGCTTCCGCTGCTCCCATTGACTACGACATCCCTCTGGCAGAGTCATATAGACGTGCACTTCTAAAGCTAGTTTAGAACGACGCTATACGCATCCTCCCACCGGGTCTCGCAGCCTGGAACAAGAGCGATGGCAAGTGTGAGTAAATAAGAACTTCCCTGTCACCGTTCTTGAGGCTACCGGAGTACCTCTCGGGTGCCTGAAGTTACCCACCTTATCTGCGGAGTGGCCAATGGAATGTCAAATCAGATTGAAACTTTAGGTTCCTTATCAAATCTTCAGTAATCGTTTGCGGTTCTGGAATCACTTCCAGTTCTACCATACTCCCACTACTGTTTTTGAAAAAAATCCATTTTTAATAAAACTGTGGCGAGTCTAGAACAATATTTCTATTGATCTTCCAGATGGTAGAAAGTCAACCCTCGTCATAGCCTGGGTCAACCCACAAACAGCCATTACAGAAACGTGCCTTGAGTTGTCCAGTGTCTGGTTTTAATCATAAGCCGGACAACTCCCCGTACCTTAACATCGTTAAGATATGAACTGTTCTATATCCAATATAGAACTAGAGGCACTGATTCAATTGAACCAGATTCAAATCATGCAGCTATCTCCAGTGCATGTCAACTAAATGGAAGGAGGCCGATCAGCGTTACTCAACTTAGGAACGCTTCCAATTATGAGTAACCTGAAAGAGAAGCAATTTCTCTTTATCATTACTATCAACTGAATACCAAACACAAGTATCTATATCTTCGATCATCTTGAAGAATCCCGATACTTGCTACACTTGGTTCTCTACTCTATACAAATACCTATAACTCCTCAAAACTTAGACCCTGTGTTTCTACGAAACACATGTCTAAGAACTAGAGAAGTTAAAAGTAAACCGAATATAGTATGAGGACCAACCCCTCTGTCCTAATGGACACTGGACAACATACAATACTCTGTATAAGTCCGCTGAGTTTAACAACTCTTTCACTGTGTGTCGTAGGTTGAAAACTGTATTTATGGTTAAGAAGAATTACACCGCTGTTTAATGCTCCCTACCTAACCATCCACTGATATAGGTAAATGTCGTAGACATAATTTCAGAAAGGTATATCTCACTCTATGAAAATAGACGTACAGATATATCAATTTGAAATTGGTGCATAAAAGCGGATATTCAAAACCAAATATTTGCCGACCGGCAAACAGCCCAGGTGATCTCCTCAAATATCACCGATTACAACGAATCCCGATAAAATGAGGATGATCACCCAATTCCCAATAACTTACTCCCACTCATCATCTGTAAAACCATACAGATGTGAGAATCATACCTGGTAAATACATACCCTGGAGTAAGTATCTAATCGGGAAATCAGTTTTCTTTTAACAGTACACAGTTGAACTGAAACATTGAAATGTTTCGATGGGGTATTCTGGTATTCCTAGTAATGCCTCTACCATTATCTAGATTCACAACTATAACCGTATAATTCTTTGCCACCTCTCCAAATCCCTTTATATGTCTTTAGTCATTACCTTCTGCACACCCATTTAGGCCAATTGGTTTTCTTCCTTCCCTACCGTTCGGCACCAGCCTATGGTTTGGAAGAAGACTATCCAATAAGCATAACGGGTGTACTGTCCTAACCCTAGGAGCACTCGCAATGCGAGAGAAGGTGAAGATAAAAGACAACCGAATAAACCTTATTCCTATTTCTCCTGAACCAGAATCCATCCCCGAACTGGAACAAGTTCCTTTCGAGTTCGTATATAACCATACGATGGAGTATCCAAATAAACTGTGGATCTTCGTAGTGATACGGTGTGTCCTGGAGAAATACAAAGGTGATTTAGGATTGGCGAAGGAATACTTGGTTTTGGTCGTGAATATCAGTCGCAATTTACTTTGCCCTCTTACTAATCCCTTACTTTGTCTTAATCTTAATACCTTCTACACACCGTTTAGGCTAATTGGTCTTCTTCATTCCACACCGTTCGGCACCAGCCTAAAGTTTGGAAGAAGACTATCCAATTTGCATAATAGGTGTACTATCTCCTAAACTAAGGAGTACTCGCAACCTGAGAGAAGGTAAAAAGGAAAAGACAACTGAATAATACTATCCGTTTTCTCCAGAACCGGAAACCATCCTCGAATTCCTTCAAGTTCGTATCTAACCATACGATGGTTTTGTCCAATGGAAGTGGACGTTCGTAGTAATACGGGGTGTCCTGGAGAAAAGGGTAAAAGTAGGAGTGGCAATGATGTCTGGAACTCTGACAATCCAAAAGCCAGTGTTAAGAAGGCTCGGTCAACTTGGTCACTGAGTCATAGTCTTAGGGTCGGGTCAATGGTCGCTGCCAGAGAGAGAGAGAAAAGAAACACTCAGCGTGCACTCTAACCTAGATCAGAATGGTTACCAATTTATCTAATCCGGAAACCTCCCACTGTACCTCAAATTCTCCTCCAAACCTGAAAGAAGAATTAGTCGGGGTCACCCGAGGAGTAAACTAACTCATCAGTGGGAATCGGGATCCAACTATCATCGCATGATAATGTGACGGAATCCGCTCACGGCATCACACTCCAGAAGGTATGAGCATATCTGGCAAGTTTCAGTTCTTTTGAAACTCCCGATATGATTTTTACCCCATGCTCTTATGACCTTGACGAAGGCCAACAAATCATAAGTCACATGTCAAGTTCTACCCGTCATTGTCCAGGTTAATTTGAACCCACCCGTACAAGCCCTTGACGAAGGCCAACAAGGCTATACGACTGTCCCAAACCAACGCATCTATCTATGCTGCAGAAAGGCAACAAGCAGCTACCAAACACTATGCCTTGACGAAGGCCAACAAACATAGCATGAATACTACGTGCTACCCGTCTGAAACGACGGAGGGCTACGAATGGTTTCTGGCGAAAACCTTTAACGTAATGAACTTGATATCGTTGAAGGAACGGATAGCTTTTTAGAAAATATAGTGACGAAAACCTTTACTAAAGAGGTCACTCCCGGTGAAGGGATCTCGGCTCTTTCCCTGTAGAATGGGGTGCAGGATATTCCAAATGAATACCACGATGCAAAGCAAAAGTAATCGGCTATGGTGAAGTTAATGCCCTGACGCAAACTTCTGTCCAAGGGGTCACTCCAGGTGAAGGGATCTCGGCCCTTGCCTCGTCGACTGAGGAGCAGGATATTCCAAATGAATACCATGATGCAAAGCAAAAGTGAACGTCCTTGCAATAACAGCTTTTTGAAAAGTGTTCCAACAACATCAGAATAGGTTTGTTTAACTTGCATTGATCCGAATCAATGCAGTCCCATCAATTGATCACACCACAAAGAACAAAAATATACTGACGTACGTATATGTCATCCGCATTCGCCACTGGGTCCCGTCATCACCCGTTAGGTTAGCTAACTAACGGCAGAGCGGGAACTCGACTAGCGCGGATGAAAAACATATACAACATCTACTAATATATATACCAATATATTATATTCGCTCAAGGCATGAATAAAATGCAACATCACAGAAATGTACAGCATCACAGAACAATACAGATATCTGGGATCCCCGGGTTTCACAGAGCCACTACTGAAACCCGACGTTCCCCTGGTCGTGTGGATAGCCTGTGCAATGAAAACCTAGACCCCTACGGGCGCGGCAAGTTACCCGCCAAAACCTGAAGCGAGGCAGCCCCCTTCAGCACCGTGAATGGACCACCCAGCACTTCACGGAATCCGGTAACTTGGGCACCCCTCCTGGGTCAACCTGTACCCCCTACGAGTGCGGCGAATAGCCCGCCAATTCTAGAGCGAAGCCCCCCCGTCCCAATGCCATGAGATGCGGGCTTGTTGCCCTCCAGAACCCGGCTATCCGTGCACCCCACCGCGGGGCAATCCTAGTACAGAAAGTAAAATATACATACAACGGGTACATCGACCGCAACCAGGTCGTGCCCCAAAAGAATAATACAAACAGGCAGTGACGGCAGTCCACATGTCGGACGCTCGCCCCGCAATATCAAATGTACATAATACAACAACACTGTACTAGCATTGCATCCAGGCTATCCCCCACGACCGATCCGCAACATCACAGCAAAAACACAGAACATCAACGTGAAAGTCACGTTCGCAAATCCGTCTAACCGGGCTATAGCAGTTAGACCGGATTTACCGATCGAGTGACATTCACGGTCGCAGATATAATGTAAATACTGTGAAATAATGTGTTTAAAATATCCGATCGATCAAAAATTAACAAGTGGGCCCCCAAGCATTACTGTAGCAGATCAGGAAATTCTGGGCCCAATGTTATTATTCCAAAACCCCTAAAATCACCCATAAAGCCTACTGGAAAAATTGTACACACTGATCCATCAATACTGCGGCGGAACCGCGGCAACAAGTAGGGTTTTTCCGCGGTTCCGCGCTCCTCTGAAAAGATCAGTGTCTCGAATTTCTACAGTAGTCTTAGGTCTTCTAGCACAGTACTTTTATACAACGTGAAAAAATTTTAGAGACCAAAAAAAAATTTCAACAGAAAACTGTCGCTAGCAAAAATGTAGATTTTGGAATTTTGGTCGATCGGAAATGCAAAACACTTCAAACGAAGCTAGACGAAGTTAATGGCGAAGCTCTGATACCACTGTAAGTGCACGGCGGCGCCCCGGCCGTCAATCCGACGGCCAAATGCGGAAACGGTGATAAACTTTAATTTTGCGAACTTAGCAAACCGGCACCACCGCGCACTAAACCCCGGATCGGGCCATTAAACTAGATCTAGCAAATAAGAAAAGAGTAGAGAAGTTATACCAAGCGATCCGTGTCCTTCGGTCTTCATCTCCACTCCGATCTTCCGCGGAATCTCCGTCCATCATCGTCTCGTCGGAAAAGGCACCACGTAGCCGGAATCTTTTACGGGCTCCCACCTCTTGACCGAGGCAACTCGGGCGCGAAGTTGGCTAGCCGACGCGTCCAAGACTTGCTATAGATATAGTGTAGAAGCTTGTCTCTTTTGGGGTTATGAGGTTGCCATGATGGAGGAATTTTGCACAAGGATTTTTCATGAATCAAAGCTTGATGAAGAATGGAGCATGCAATCAAAAAGAATAATCATCTCCTCAAAAAGGAGCTCGGCCAAAAGTAATGCTCACTGGAAAAATTATGAAGCAAACTCTCTCTGTTCAATGTATGTGTGAAGGTTGCAAATTAATACCAAAGAAAGAGAAGAAATATTCTCACAGCACACATCCAAGGGGGGGCCCACCCAATGCATGAAATGAATTATCCCACTCAAATAAATACTCACACCATTCCCCCAACAGTGGCCGGCCCATCAATATGTGTGAGTGGAGAGGGAGAGCATGGTCAAGGTATGGAGCAACCATAATGATAAAATAATAATGCAAAAACCCCCTCCCACAATGGCTTATTTGCAACAATGCAAATAATCCCTCCTCCACCAAACTTCGGCCAATGAACGGGACAAAGGAAATTGGCCGAAACGAAAAGCAAACTGGCAACTCCAGAAAACTGGTCCCATAATAAATTACAGGAAAACCCCGATACTGTGCATACACACCCGCATCTGTATTCCGACCGGATACAAATGCAATGAGACAAAATCTACACAGTACTATACTAGGATCCGGCTTAAACCAAAGCCGGCTAGCAATATCCGTCCGATCCTGATCCGTGCAATACCGCACGTATCTGACCTAACCCTGTCATATAACCATACGGCCTCTAGTACAAACCGTCCGATCCTGATCCGTGCAATACCGCACGTATCTGATCGGACCCTGCCATATCTCCATACGGCCTCTACAGCGTTTCGCCCGAAAGCTGAGTAACTGAATGTGTGGTGGACTCTAAAGACTCGTCAATACTATGGCTGTGGATTTAACCACTAGCACGTCAGAGGTATAAGCCAACACGTGTCGGGCCACCAGCTATTGACCAAAAGGGACGTCGATGAGCAAACTCATCCTGACACCCTACTGAGCCTGTCAGTTACAATATCCGTACAGTCCGGTCCGTTCGTCTACGAGCATCGCATGGCGGGCCTAGGGGGTTGGTAAAAGTCAGACCCCCAAAAGCGGTACAAGTCGTGTCGGAGTGTAGCCCAGAACACCCTGAGATACTATTGGAATACCTACCAGTAAATCTCCTGCCTTGGCCAAGGACTTCGTGTAATGGCTCTCCTAGACACAGCGCGACCTCATCCCCAATACCGGGAGAGACGAACCCCCGAAGATCCGCTCACTGCCTCCATGTGGCTCGGGACTGTACCCAACTAAAACCTGTTTGCACGACTCCTTTGAGCCGTGGTAGGGTAGTAATCAAAGCACAGTTGGAACTCACACGAGACAAATGACGATCCCCAGGTCGATGAACTAATCTGTACACATGTCACCTGGGAACTGCTATCTGACGTCAGGTATAAGACCAACTAGCATGTTCCCGGCGAGTCCTGTCCGGTGTACTCATAACCCAATGAGCACCTGTATACATCTTAGGTGAACCAACTGACACCAGTGGCTTGTGAGACCGGCCACCGCCCCTCGTCGGGGTCTCGACTGTATACACTAGTCTAATCTGGAGAATCGATGCCCTGTCTCGAAACTCCCATGACTAGGGACCTTTTAAGGATGTGCTTATAGACTACCAGCTCCCACGTATATGATCGCCCTCATACTGCTGGCAGTCAAGCAAGAATCCTAGGGGCTCTATCAACGTGTAATAGCGACCTGTCAGGTCACCTAAAGCAGTACACGATGGTAAAGGTAAACCAGATAGCATACTATCATCTCGAGTAAGACTGTCTTACCGGGATAGGTCCTCCCTCAATCATCGCAATCACGTGCCTGTGATCCAATAATTGACTCTGAGGGCATTATCTCCAACACCTATACCCCTTACGAGTGCGTTGAATAGCCCGCCAATTCTAGAGTAAGGTCCCCTCCGTCTCAACGCCATGAGATGCGGACCCGTTGCACTCTAGAACCCAGCTATTCGTGCACTCCACCATGGGGTAATCCAAGTATAGAAAAGAAAATAAATATGTACAAGGGTGACATTGACCTAAACCCGGTCGTGCCCCAAACAAATAATATACAAACTGGCAGAGACGACAGTCCACATGTCGGACGCTCGCCCCGCAATATCAAATGTACAAATGAATCTGAACTGTACTACCATTGAACCACTGGCTATCCACCACGACGATCCAACCGCAACCACAGCACAACACAGAACATCAACGTGAATGTCATGTTCGCAAACCCGTCTAAAAGAACATATAGCAGTTAGACGAGTTATACCGTTCTATTGACATTCACGGTCGCAGAGAGTAATGTATGTACCGAAAACACACACTTAAAATTTCGATCGACTAAACTTTTCCAAATTGGCTCCAAATGCAAAACCAGCACTCAAACAAATCTAGGCTAAAACTAAATATACCAAAAATCACAATTCCATGTAATAGAATACCAAGAAAATTTTTGTGCTCAGTTGCCACTAAACGACAGCGGAACCGTCGCAAATAGGCACCAAATGCGGCGGTTCTGCAGTGGTTTAAAAGGATCATGAGCCCAAATTTTTCCTGTGCTTCTAAGTATGCCAGCACGTATTTTTAAGACCCTCTAAAAAAATTTTGAACACATTTTAAAATTGACAGCAAACACAAAAAATGGAATCGTGATTCGAAAAAATTGGTCAATCGAGATTTTAACCTTGTGCAAACTAGCTTGTAAGGGTTTATAGGTTGGCTTTGATACCTGTTGGGTTATGCAACCGCCCTGGCCATCAAACCGTGGCCGATTGCAGAACAAAAATTTATAAAACTGGCGCTAACATAACCTGCTATCCGGATCTACCATTAACCCTAAACTAGCAATATACAACTTGGAGTTAAGAATGGTTATACCGAATTGATCCATGTCCTTCGGTCTTCAATCACCTTCCCAATCTCCCAGAGGCCACCATGATCAAGCTTGATCTCCGGTCTCCCTCCATCGAAGATGATCCACCTGAGGATTTGTATTCCAAGCTCTTACCTCAATAGCCGAGGTAACTAAGATACCTAGTTCGCTAAACTAGATAGCCTAGAGGATGTAGAGTGTAGTGATGGATTAATTTGTCTCCAAACACCCTAGGTTTTTCAACACATGAGATTTGAAGGGTGGAGGTAGAAGAAGAAGCTTGAGGATGATAGTGAGAGGCAACTCAAGAAAAATGGCTAAGTGTTGTTTTGTTGTGTGTTGTGTGCAATAATTGAAGCCATCCAATAAATATCTCAAGTCTCCAAAATATCTCAAGTCAACACAAAATATCTCACAACTTCGAAATATCTCACAACAAACAAAAAACCAAGCATGCTAGAATAGTAACCATGGGTCACTACAAAGCCATGCCATAATAATTTCATGCAACACATCATCCTCTCCACCTCATTAACCATTTAATCCTAAATGGTTAAAACAAAATGCGGTGGCATCTTCTAGAAGCACCTTGTAATAAATTACAAGAATACCCCTCATCCGTATATACATACCCGTATTCATATTCCGAAAAATACGAATACAATGAGACGAAAATAATCCAATAATAAAATACTAGAATCTGGCTTAAACCAAAGCCACTAGTATTATCCGTCCGAATCCTGATACGTGCACAAGTGCACGTATATAATCGAACCATGCTGTAAAACCATACGGCCTCTACATCGTTTCGCCCGAAGCAGGAAAACACTCTGTGTGGGACTCAAAAAACTCGTTAATACGCTGGCAGTGGGTTTAACCACAAGTACGTCAGCGGCACTAGCTGTACGTAACGGCTACCCAGGTATTGAGCGAAAGTAAGACGGACGAGCAAACTCGTCCGAACCCCTTCTGAGCCTGTTCGTGACAATATTCGTCCAGTCCGGTCTGTTCGTCTAAGAGTATCGCATATCGAGTCTAGGGGGTGGATAAAGTCAGACCCCTAATAATGCGACATTTCGTGTCGGTATGAAGCCTATCACCAACTGAGAAACTACTGATCCAAATCAGTAATTCTTGACTACCTTGGCCAAGGATTTCTGGTGATGGCCACCCGTGCACTGCACGACATCAACCCTCAATACCGGGAGAGACGAATCCCCAACGATCCGCTCTCTGCCTCCATGTGGCTCGGTACTGTAGCCAACTAAAACCTATTTGCACGACTCCTTTGAGCGGTGGTAGGGTAGTAATTAAAGCACAGTGGGAACTCACACGAGACAAATGACGATCCCAGGTCGACAGACTAACCTACACACATGTCACTTGGGGACTGCTATCTGACAATAGGTATATTACCAACTAGCAGGTTCCCGGCGAGTCCGTCCAGTGTACTCATAACCCAATGAGCACCTGTATACTATTTTAGATGAACAAACTAACACCAATGGCTTGTGAGATTTGGACACCGCCCCTCGTCGGGGTCTCGATCAGTATACACTAGTCTACTCTGGAGTATCAATTCCCAGTCTCGATACTCCCACGAATAGGGACATTTAAGGATGTGCTTATAGACCACCCAGCTCTAACGTATATGATCGTCATCATAATGTTGGTAGTCAAGAAAGAATCCTATGGGCTCTATCAACATGTAATAGTGATCTGTAATACCACATAAAGTATGTACATGATGATAAAGACATACCGGATAGTATATTATCATCTTGAGTAAGACTGTTCTATCCGTATAGGTCCTCCCACAATCATCGCAATCGCGTGCCTACGATTCAATAATTGACTTGAAGGCACTATAGCCAACAATTTCAACGGGTTGCTGCTCACAAGATAGATCCGTCTATACAGTGAGCTCGGAGTGATCAAGAATATGACTGGGGTCACTTACATACCTTCTAAGTTGGGATATGTGGAACATATTGTGCACTCCTTCCAATGAGGATGGAAGTGCCAAGCGATAAGCCACTTCTGTGACTCGTTCGAGTATGTCGAACAGTCCAATGTATCTCGGCCATAGATTACCCCGCCTTCCAAAGAGAATCACTCTACGGTTTGTTGAGATCTTTAAAAAGACATGATCTCCCGATTGGAACTCCAAGTGACGGCGCTTTGCATCAATCCAGTGCTTCTGTCGGTCTTGGGCTATGCACATTCTTTCCCTGATAGTGTGAACCACGTCCACTGTTGCTTCTATCATCTCAGATCCAAGGAGTTCTCTATCTCCGACATCGTCCTAAATTAATGGTGAACGACAATTCCTTCCATATAGAGCTGCAAAGGGTGCCATTCCAATACTTGCTTGGTAGTTGTTGTTGTATGAAAACTCCACAAGATGTAGGTGATCTTCCTATGATCCTCTGAAGTCTAACATACAAGCTCTTAGCATATCTTCAAGTATCTGAATCGTTCGCTCAGACTGTCCATTTGTTTGTGGATGGTAAGCTGTGCTAAAGTTCAGACTTGTTCCCAACCTAGCTTGCAGACTCTGCCAAAATTGCGATCGGAATCTGGTGTCACTATCGGTGACAATGCAAACTGGTACTCCATGTTATCTCACGATCTCCTGTATGATTCATAGGTATCAGAGATAGTACATATTGAAGAGTTAAATCTTATTTAGATTCAAACTTACCTTTATGTACTTCTTTGCTAATGTCTCGGTAGATTGGCCAACTCGAAAAGGAATAAAGTGAGCCGACTTTGTGAGTCGATCCACAATAACCCATACCGCATCGTTACCATTTGTGCTGTGAGGAAGAGCAATCACAAAATCCATGGTGATGTGTTGCCACTTCCATTCTGGGATAGGTAACGATTGAAGTAAACCAGTAGTCCTGTGATGTTCAGCTTTCACTTGCTGACACACCAAACATTTTGCAACGCTTCTGGCTACTTCACGCTTCATTCCATGCTACCAGTAATGTTGCCGCAGATCTTTGTACATCTTTGTACCACTAGGGTGTACTGAATAGAAAGAGCTATGAGCTTCTTTCATCAATTCTTCCCGAACAGGACCTTGTGGTACACACAATCTACTGTCGTATCTCAAAGATCCGTCTTCATGGATAATGAAGTCTATTCTAAGTCCACTTTATACTTGTTCTCTGATCTTTTGCAACTTGGCATCACTTACTTGAGTTGCTTTGATCTGATTGACAATGGTAGATTGAACTTGTAAGTTCATCAAACTTGAAACGTTACCTGACATGACCACTTCTATCTCCATCTGATGCAAATCTTGTTGAATCTTCCACTGTGCGATGAGATTCATTGATAGTGGTTGGCGACTAAGTGCATCAGGTACTACATTCACCTTCCATGGATGATATTGTAGGTTGATGTCAAAGTCCGCCATGAGTTCTAACCATCTTCTCTGCCGCATATTCAACTCTTTCTGAGTAAACACATATTTCAGACTCTTGTGGTCTGTGTATATGTCCACTCATTCTCCAAGAAGATAAGGGCGCCAAATTTTAAGAGCAAAGATAACGGCTGCCAACTCTAGATCATGCATCGGATAGTTGCGCTCATGAATCTTCAGCTGTCTTGATGCATAAGCTACAACTTTACCAATGTAGAACACTTCCTAATCCCTTACTGGATGCATCGCAATGCACTACAAAACCTCCAGATTGATCCAGTATGACGAGAATAGGCGCTGATGTCAATCTTGACTTAAGTTCTATGAAAGCTTGTTCGCATGGTTCTAACCACATGAATTCTTCATCTTTACACGTGAGTTTGTTCAGAGGTATTGCAATCTTCGAAAATCCTTCAATAAATCTTCTGTAATATCCTACTAAACCAAAGAAACTTTGAATGTCCTTCACTGACTTCGGTGTCGGCCATTCGCTTACTGCTGATACCTTAGCTGGATCTACAGAGATTCCATCGCCTGATACAATATGTCCGAGAAAACTGACTTGATCTAGCCAAAACTCGCACTTGCTATACTTGGCATATTGTTGATACTATCGTAAAGTCTCCAGGACAATTCGTAGGTGCTCGGCATGTTCTTTCCGACTCTTAGAATATACCAAGATGTCGTTGATGAAGATGACAACAAACTTGTCTAGGTACTCTCGAAAAACTTGATTCATTAGGTTCATGAATATAGCTGGTGCATTGGTCACTCTAAATAGCATCACAAGAAACTCATAATGACCTTAGCGAGTCCTGAATGCCGTCTTCGGAATATCAGACTCTTTGACCTTCACCTGATGATAACCCAAACATAGATCTAACTTGGAGAAAACGCAAGACCCACTTAGCTAATCGAACAGATCATCGATGCGCGGAAGTGGATACTTGTTCTTTATAGTTACTTCATTCAGAGCTCTATAATCAATGCACATTTGATATGAACCTTCCTTCTTCTTCACAAGCAGAACTGTCGATCCCCAACTTGAAGTGCTAGGACGAATCCATCCTTTCTTCAATAATTCATCTAACTGAGTTCGGATCTCTTTCAAACCTTCGGGACTCAAGCGATACGGAGCTTTAATCACCGGTTGTGCTGCAGGTACTAAATCAATGCTGAATTCAAGAGCTCGATCAGGAGGAAAACCTGATATGTCTTCAGGAAATACATCGTCGAACTCTCGAACTACCTCTGTCTTATCTTCTTCCGCCTGTAAAGTTGCAATCACTGCCTTCTTTGGTTTTGCTTTGTATGTGCTTGGCTCCATAGTACGGTCTCCACTCTTGAAATAAAAGACCGGATGTTCTGGAATCTCGAACACTACCCTCCTTTGACGACAGTCAATGGTAGCATAGAATGTTCCTAGCCAATCCATACCCAAAATGACATTGAAATTCAGTATGTCCAGTACCTTGAAGTTAGCATAGAATTCTCTGCTGCATACGACCACTGGACACGGGTCGCATCCCACTGTTGCCTTTAGAACGCTGTTCCCTGAACTGACATTCCAACTGGATACAAGTGGTTTGACTGGAATCGCATGAGTTCGAATGAACCGTTGCAACATAAAGCAATGAGATGCTCCAATATCGAAGAGTGCTAGTGCAGGAAGTGAGTCTACTAAGATCGTACCTAAGTTATGTGGGATGGGTTATAGGTATAAGAAAAAGATATATGGGTATATATAAAGACTGAAAGAAAGCTTGAAAGGAAAGAGTTACCGGTGATGACTTGGCCAGTGGCTTCTGCTTCTTCCACAGTCATTGTAAAAGCCTGTCGCCTCGGTACATTCCTCCTTGTTGGAGGAGCATTCCTCTGTCCGTACCTCTATATTTGAGGTAAGTTCTTTTTTTCTTGATGGAACTGACGAGGAGGTGGTGCAGTCGGACCACGAGGAGGTGAAGATGGGAGAGCGAGTCCTGGAGCAGGTGCCTGGATAGTCGGCCGCTGTGGATAGGTATTGCTGGTCTGGGTGTAGCATTTGAATTGAGTCTACGAGGACAAGTCCCAATATCATGTGTGGCTGAGCTGCAGACTAAGCAAAGGCGATTAGCACGCCTGCAATCCTTCGCCAGGTGTCCATCCCTCCTGCAATAGGTGCAAAAGACTGGGCTGGGCCGGTTGAAAGGTACTCCCGGTCTCCTGGGTACAAAAGATGGCCTTGAAGTGGCTCCTCCTGCTATCTGAGTGGCAGGGCGCTTCACTCCGGTAGATTAGGGTCTGCCCTTCATTTTAACTACTGCCTCATATCGATGGGCAGCTTTCAGAGCCAGTTCATGGGTTGGAAAATCCCCTGTTGCTAAGGCAGCTTGGATCTCCGGATCTAACCCTTTGCTGAAATCATCTGGACCTGATCTCAGCTGTCGGAATGAGGTATGCTGCGAACCTGTTACGGTCTTGTGTTAGCTGTGTGGTATGTGATATTAGAAAATCGAATATTGAGACATATCTTACCTACTGAGCATGGTAAACTCAGCATCATACTCATCCACAGATTTGGTCCACATCAAACCTTGCTGCATGTGGATGAATTGCCGCTCCATGTCAAATCGGACAGTCTCGAGGAAATATTTCGCGTCGAACATCTCGCGAAAAGTTTTCCATTCGATAGGTTGGGCAAGACGGCTTTCTTCCGCCTTCCACCATACTCGGGCGTTGTCGGTGAGTTGCAGCTTTGCAACCCGTACCCAAGCGATCTCTGGCACTTGTGCTGCTGCTAGATCATCCTCAATGCTCTGAGCCCATTCTTCAGCTTCCAAAGGACTCTCTTTCCCAGAAAATTGCTTCGGGTGTAATGCCCGGAATTGCTTCAATTCGGGTGCTTCCGCTTCTGGGTGTTTCAATAAGATAGCAGTTTGCTGCTGCTGTCCTTCCAGGAGGTTTCGGATTGCCTCAAGCAATACCGTTTGCTCGTTGATCGGAGCTACAATAGTAGGCGTAAGTGGAAGAGGTGGTGGTGTGTTTTTGAAGTTTGTGCTGGTATTGTTTGGAGAATCCATAACATTGAAAGAAAAAATAGGGTTAGGATAGATTCAAAGAATATGAAATTGTAAGATTCAAGGAATATGAAATGTAAAAAATATTTTTAGTTGCTGATTCTTGTGTTATATTGCTTAGGACTTCATGCAGAATTGACCTGCATGGGCCACCAACAAAACCTGTCACACCCCGCTTCCCAATGTACGGGTAAGGAGACGCGACAAGGCCCGCTACGTATTTACTCGGAAGTATACGCGCTAAGAGTAATTAAGCAATATAATGTAAATATACACAAGAAGACATAAAATGTAAATGAACATCAACTTTTATTTATTAAACATTTCTTTACAATACAACTGAAAAGTAAATACTATGATGAAAGCAATGCCTAAACAATGGCATGAACATGAAAGTAAAGTGTATACAAGAGTTTAGAGCTCGGGGTCCTCGCTGAACTGATCTAAGTTCTTTGAACCGGGCTCTATTTCCAGTGAGTTGGATCCACCTAACAACATTCCAAAGAAAGAAGAGAGAAGGAATATCGTCAGCGAAAAATCGCTCGGTAAGTCCCAAAGAAAGGTAGAAATAGAATAGACAGAAAGAATATAACCGTATACTATTTGATTGTTATATTAACGCAGTTGTTTGTAGCTTGGTACAGAATATGCCCGTGTATACGAGAGGATTCCAACTATTCCGTGGACTAAGGTATACGGAGCACAAGGAACCGTTAAGCCACGGAACAACATCAATGGATATTCAGGTTAGGTGTATTAAAGTGACCGTCTCGTGCCACTTCTAACACATTCTGTACCAGCCTGCCCCTTTAAAACCTCGTGATGTATTTTGTATTGATGTATATTGTTTTGTTTAATAGATGTACGACTTGCCGAAACCATGATATCAGTAGTTCATGTAAACGGAACGAATAATCATGTAATCAGAGTCTATCCATGGTTCGGTTCGGTTGAGTCATGTTGATATAGATTGAATTCTGGTATAAATGGATTCATGTTGAATTGGAGTTATACTTGAATCATATTCAAGGATAGATCGATTGATTGATTTCAGATTAGACTGAGACTCTGCCTGAGTCAGACACTTAAACAGAATTGAAGTCCTGAATTAGTTTTTGGACTTATCGGTAACTGCTGTACATGGACGACAGGATTTGTGTCTTTTTCCAAGACAATTACCGTATTGATAACACCGTTTTTAGTTTGTCTACGTTAGATAGGCAAGCACCCATATTCTCAAGAGAACTGGTCCCGCTTAAACCTATATTTACTAGGGTTCTTGTTGTAAATTAATATAATTTGAGGGGGGTTTATGAAAAATAGTTTTGATATATTTTCAAAATAAACCTCAAGTATTTATTTATCGTCTTTAGGTTTTTCGTAGTTGTAATTTTTATAAAATGAAATATTCTAGTGGATATAAACCTAACTTTGAATAGTATATGGTATTTTCTTGTAATTTGACTTGTATTGAAAGTGATGGTATTTTCATGATCTTTTGTGATTCTTTTTTTTTTGATGAGAAAACATGGAATATATATTATATTTAAAATAGATATTTTGATAATATTTATATATATATATAATTATAAAAATAGAATTTATTTATTAAATAGAAATCACGTTTTCTTAAAAAATCGTAATAAGAATTCCATCGAGATCGAATGCTCTATGAGGAGGTCTGCATCTCGCTCTACTATTCCCGAGGACATGCGATAACCCGCACCATCCCGAACGGGTTCCCCAAAATGGGTTGTAGAGGCTTATTTGTAAGGAATTAATTAAAATAATTTAAAGAATACGGGTTTTGATAGTTTAAGGTATTTTAATGTAAATTGTGTTTTGTCCCACAAAAATTATTACAAAAGCCATCGTGCTATGTCAGGATGAGTGTTGTGATGAGGTAGGTCATTACCTCATGAGTTTTCTAAAGGTAAGATGAGTAAAACGATAAAATAATGTCGTATGTAAACTTGATTGTATTTTACCGAAAAAATGAAATAAAAGTTGTTTAACATTATATTCTGAATTGAAACTTGTTCCAAACGTTATTTAATGGTTAATAAACAACATATAAAAAGATAGTAAATTTTTTATTAAGAAAAATTGCGTTTTTGATGAAATTAGAATCGGAAGTCGGAATAACTCCGCTTCCGACGAGTTTTGAAAATAGGATCCTATTTACTAGAGAGAGAAGCGGGAAGAGGGGACTTACTGATTGAAGGAGAGGGAAGAGGTAGAGGAAGGGTTGGCAATTGTCGTGGAGTCGCGTCGTCGCCGGATTTGACCCGAAATGTCGCCGGAACTCGACCTTGAGCTAACTCTACTTACACAACTTTTGGACTTAGAAATTTTAGAGAGTTTTGGTAATGGATTTCTGAATGAGGAGGCTAGGGTGTGATGTTTATATTTATAGGAGAAATTAGGGTTTTGAGGATTGAAGAATGAATTAAAAATATGGATTAAAGATGGGATTTATCATTCTCTGGATAAATGCAGAGAAATCAATCATCATGGGGGTAGTGGGATAGGCCAAGGGGTGCTAAGGAAAAAAGTTGGGGGCATTACCCATGGTTTCACCCGGCGCCGCCGGTCTTGGGCCGATCTTCGCCGGTCGTTTGGTAGGGCCGGGGTGTGGGATTGATACCACGTATTGGTGTCGTTTCATATATCTCAGTGCACATGTTTGATTAATCTGACTTTTCATTATTACGTATTTTGCACGTGTAAATTTTTGGGCTTCCAAAAATTTTAAAAGAAAATTAGCAAAAATATTATGTGGCTGAGAGGATTCGAACACAGGGGCTACGCACAGCAGTGCAATGCTTTACCAATGAGCTACAAGTGCTTTCTTCCAGTTCAAAAGTAAATTAAATACCTATAGTATACACATGATTGCAAATACTCCATTTGTACATTAACTTTTAAACAAATTTTCTGCACATTAAAACAGAGTCGTTACATAGAATGGCTGGGAGTTTTATATGCTACAATTGACTGCCGTCAAAGGAGGGTAGTATTTGAGATACTAGATCACCCAGTCTTTTACTTCAAGATTGGAGACAGAAATTTGGAGCCAGGAATCTTTCGTGCCAAGCCGAAGGATGCAGAAGTGTTTACTCTATCGGCGGAAGAAGAAAAGCCAGAGGTAGTTCAAGAGTTCGAGAATGTGTTTCCTGAAGATATAACAGGTTTGCCTCCCGATCGAGCTCTTGAATTCAGCATCAACTTAATACCTGGTGCACAACCGGTGATCAACGCTCCATACCGGTTAAGTCCTGAAAGATTGAAGGATATCCGTACTCGATTGGACGAACTTCAGAAGAAAGATTGGATTCGTCCCAGTACTTCAAGTTGGGGATCTCCAGTTTTGCTTATGAAGAAAAAATAAGGTTCATACAGAATGTGTATAGATTACCAAGCTCTGAACGAAGTGACGATAAAAAACTAGTATCCACTACCGCGCATCGATGATCTATTCAATCAGCTAAGTGAGTCTTTTGTATTCTTAAAGCTAGATCTTATTTCGGGTTATCATCAGGTGTCACGCCTCGCTTCCCAATGTACGGGCAGAGGACGCGATGAGGCCGCTATGTATTTACTCAGAAGTAAACACGCTAAGCTTATCTATGCAATATAAAGTAAAATACACAAGAGACAAGATGTAAATGAACAAAAACTTTATTTATTCAACATTCTTTTTACAATTCAACTGAAATGTAAATACATGGAATGAAAGCAATGCTTAAACAATGGCATAACAGAAATGAAAATATGTACAAGTAATTTAGAGCTCTGGGTCGAAGGCTATCTGATCCAAGTCCTCGCTGATGGGCTCTGTCTCCAGAAGGTCAGATCCACCTGACAACATTCCAAAGGAAGAAGAAATGAATGTCATCAGCGAACAATCGCTCGGTAAGTCCCAAAGTATAGACAGAATAGGCAGAAGGAGAATGTAACCTTTAAAGTTGTATTATATTGTTAACGCTGTTGTTTGTAGCTTGGTACAGAAGATGCCTGTGTATACGAGAGGAGTCCAACTTACACCGTGGAATTTGGTAACCCGTAGTACAAGGCTCCGTCGAAAATACCATGGAACAACGGCATGGATGTAATTACGTCTTAAGTGACCACCTCATGCCACCTTTAACATATTCCGTACCAGTCTACCACTTTATAAACCCCGCGATATCTTGATTGTATTGTTTGTATTATATGTTCTTATATTGTAAATTGTATATGGTTGACTTACCGGAATTATGATATCGGTAATGGAACAGATATAATGGATGTACATGTAGATGGAGAATATCCATGGTTCGGTTCAGTCAATATAGATTGATATAGATTGAATAGATGGATTCATGGATTCATGTTGTATTGTAGTTTATTCTTGAATCATATTCAAGTCAGATTGATTAGATTGAGACTCGGTATGAGTCAGACACTTTGAAAAGAAATTGAAATCCTGAATTAGTTTTGATGTTATCGGTAACTGCTGCATATGGACGACATGATTTGTGTCCTTTTCCAAGACAATTACCGTGTTGATAACACCATTCGTTAGATTGTCTACTTTAAATAGGCAAGCACCCATATCTCCGACTCCCTGAGGCTCAAGAGACTGGTCTCGCTTAAACCAATGTTTACTAGGGTCCTTATTGTAATTTAGTATAACTTGAGGGGGTTTTATGTAAAAATAATTTGATATAATTTTCAAAATACACCTCAAGTATTTAATTATCGTCTTTAGAGTTTTCATAGTTGTATATTTTATAAAAGTGAAATTTCTAGTGAGTAGAGCCTAGTTTTCATAGTATATAGTACTTTATTGAAATATTGGAATTGTTTTGTATTTGGATGGTATTATCATGTAATAGTGATTTCTTTAATTTAGAAAACTTGGAATATTTATATAATATAATTAAAATAGATATTTTGATAATATATATATATATATTTAAGGAAAATAATTTGATTTATTTTCTTGTAGAAATCTCATTTTCTAAATAAAAATGTATTAAAATTCCATCGAGATCGAATGCTCCTTTCAGAGGTCTGCATCTCACTTTACTAAGCCCGAGGATGTGCGATAATCCGCACCATCCCGAACGGGGTCCCCAAAAGTGGGTTGTAGAGGCGCAATTGCATGGAAATGCTTAATACATTTCTTAAAGAAAACGATTTTGTAAGTTAGGGTATTTATTTGTAAAGTCGTATTTTCCCGTATTCTATTGTCCCAAAATTCATCGTGCTATGTCAAAGATATGTGTTGTGGTGAGGTAGGTCATTACCTCATGAGTTATCTAAAGGTATAGCAAGGAAATAAGTTATTATGTTGAAACTTAAAATATATGGTAATTTTCTGTAAAAGTGCGATAAAAGTTACAAAAATGATTCTTTTACGGTGAAACTGGTTTTAATAGATTTATTAATGTTTGTTAAACAATATGTGAGTGTATGGTATGATTTGGATTAAGAAAAGTTGAGTTTTGAAGAAAAACCGAATCGGAAGTCGGATTAACTCCGCTTCCGTCGGGTTTTATGTTTTGAAAGTTTTAGAATTTGAGATGAGAGGGAAAGAAGGGACTTATCGGCTTTAGAACTAGAGGGGAGAGAGGGGATCCAAATGAAGGCTTCGGGGCATCGTTTTGTCGCCGAAAACTCCTTGGATCGTCGCCGGAACTTCGTCGGAGTTTCGCCCATTGCTAACTCCACTTGCACACAATTAGGACATGAAAGCTTTTGAGAGTTTTGGTAGGGAATTATGAGTGAGGAAGTGTGAAATGATGTGTGATATTTATAGGAGAAATTATGGTTTGGTGTGTTAAAAAATGTATTTAAAAAATGCATTAAAATTGGATTAAAAGAGCATTTTATTGCTCTCTGTATGAATGCAGAGAAAACAAGCAGTGTGAGAGGGAGTGGGGTGGGCCAAGGGTTATAGGGGAAAAGAATGGGGGCATTCCCGACGGTCTAGACCGGCGGTGCCGGGCTTTTTGCTCATGTCGCCGGGCCAATACCGACGGAGAGGGCTAGGGTTGGGTGCCACGTGGCGTGGAGTCTCGTATATTTCAGTGCACATGTTTAAATAATTTGTAACTCTTCATTTTACGTGTTGTGCATGTGTAGACTCTTGGGCTTCTAAAAAGATTAAAAGAAAATAAAACAATTAGATAATGTGGCTGATGGGATTTGAACTCGGGTGCTATGTCTCAGCAGTGCAAGGTCTTACCCATGAGCTACAAGCTCCTTCTTTCTGTTCAAAAGCAAATCAAATACTTATAGTGTACACAGAATTGCAAATACTCCATTTATACATTAACTTTTAAACAATTTTCTGTACATTGAAATTGGAGTTGTTACATTCTACTCTTCTTACAAAAATTTCGTTCTCGAAATTTGTTGAAGAAAAGTGTAACGGATTTAAAGAAATTTAGTGATAGAACTATTGATGGTGGATGAAAAAATATTTAGAAGAACAAAAGAATGCGAAAGTTTTGGTAAGATTGAAAAAGAGGTGAAGGAATTACCAGGGTTACCTTGGTCTACAGTCTCGGCTTCTACGGCTGCTACTGTGAAAGCCTGATACCGGGGTACATTCCTCCTAGCCGGAGGCACATTCCTCTATCATTAGGGCATGTTTCTCCACCCTTGAGGAACGTTCCTCAGTTCCTGTTGTAATTGGCGATTAGGCTGTGCAGGAGATTTACGTGGAGGTGGATCTGGAAGAGCAAGACGAGGTGCAGGAGCCTGAATAGCTGGCCGCTGCAGATAGTTGGTGTGTGTGGGAGCTGAGTTGCGTCTATAAGGGCAGGTTCCAATTCCATGATTGGATGCGCCACAAACTAAGCACAGGCCTTTTGCGCGCCTACAGTCCTTCCACAAATGTCCATCCCTTTTGCAGTAGAAGCAAAAATCTGGACAGACTTCGATTCTTATCCCAAGTAAAACACTTTTACTGGGACGAACCCTATCTATTCAAGTACTGTCCCGACCAGATTATTTGTCGGTGTGTGCATGATAATGAGTTCAAGAGTGTGTTGTCATTTTGCCATGATCAAGCGTGTGGCGGGCATTTTGGCCTCAGAAAGACAGCCGAGAAGATCTTGCAGTGTGGCTTCTACTGGCCACAACTCTTCAAAGACGCTCATGATTACTGCAAGACTTGCTCCCGGTGCCAACACTTGGTCCGGATATCCAGGAGAAACGAGATGCCGCTCCAACCAATCTTGGTTGTCGAGATTTTCGATATTTGGGGGATTGATTTCATGGGGCCGTTTCCCAGCTCTTTTGGGAACCTGTATATTCTTCTAGCTGTTGATTATGTCTCTAAATGGGTCGAGGCCGTGCCCAGCCAGACTAACGACAACAAGGTTGTCGTTAGATTCCTTAAGGAAAACATCCTTTCCCGATTTGGACACCCCCGCACGATCATTAGTGACAATGGAACACATTTCTGTAATAGGACTTTTAAGGCCTTAATGCGGAAATACTCCATTAATCATAAGATATCCACGCCCTACCACCCCCCAAACATGTGGGCAAGCCGAAGTGTCTAATCGGCAAATCAAACAGATTTTGGAGAAGACGGTTTCCAAGAACCGTAAGGATTGGTATTTAAAACTCACTGATGCCCTTTGGACATTTCGAACTGCTTATAAGACTGATCTTGGCATGTCTCCTTATCGGCTTGTTTACGGAAAGGCTTGCCACCTTCCAGTGGAAATCGAGCATCGCGCATTTTGGACGATCAAAGAGCTGAATCTATCTCTTGAAGATGCGGGTAGCCATCGGAAGCTGCAGCTCAACGAATTGAACGAGCATCAAGATGAAGCTTACGAAAACGCGGTTGTCGTTAAGAACTGAACGAAGGTGTTTCACGCTAAACACCTTACGTGCAAAACTTTCACACCTGGTCAACAGGTACTTTTTAACGACACCCGTCTACATTTCCATCCCGGGAAACTCAGATCTCGCTGGAAAAGACCATTCTTTGTGCGGACTGTATATCCGCACGGCTCGGTGGATTTGGAAAATCCAGAGGACGGTTCACTATTCAAAGTGAACGGACACAGGTTAATACCGTTTCTCACCGCTGACCTTTCGGAGGAGCTCCTGAAGTTGCAGGAGCCGGTTTACATCGACTGATCTTCCTCCGCTTACCACCAAACTTCGGTTATCCAGCCATAAACAGTGAAAACACTGTTTCAAATAAGTTTGGGGGTATGTATATACCATTTTCCCACTTGTAATTAAATAATAATAATAAAAAAAAATTCCAAAATTTCGGCCCGACCCCTCTTCTGTATTTAAAGAACCCTAATTTTCATTCTCAACAAAACCCTAGTCGCCTTTGAAGTTTGCGCCGCACATCGCCTCCAGCCGCCGCCCAACCGCTGCCGAAGTGCAGTTCCTACCGCGCTTTCGCCGCCTCTCTGCCGCGTCGCCCTCTGAAAATTTCAGAGGAGGTTTGCAATTTTTTCTCCTCTCTGTATATTTTCCTGGTTCTGTATTTTGCTCTCTGTCGTGGCCCTTACCCTGTAATTTGAAAGGGATTTTTCACAATTGTTTGCAGATAATGTTTAAGGTAGTTATTTCGGCGACGAGATCCGAAAGCGCGGATTGAACTTTCTATTATTTAACCATCCGAACGCATTCGCGCTTCTGGATCTTGTTGCACGTTTTTATGAATGTATGGAGGAGGGTTGTTTGGCACAACACGGGTACATTCGATTACTGTGGGGGGATCGGGAAATTTTAATTGATAGGGACTTCATTCACGAAGTCACCTTAATACCATGACTCCCCATTCACAATCAACCCCTCCGATTTGAGGACTACCTACCCTTAATGGGAAATGACTATTTTAGGGAGCCCAAAAGGTATTCAGGCTCGCACGCTTTTTACGAACATTTTAACTGTGTGCCGTTAGGCACAAAACAATATTTTCGGAAGTTCGCACAACACAACATTTTTTACACCATCCCTACACATAGTGCACACATTGATGACTCAAAACCTTAGCTACGACATGTGCACTATGTTGCTTCACTCGATTGGCGCCGGAAAACGGGTGGCCAATTATCCATTCCCAATGTTGGTGACACAATTGTGTCGCCATTTCCTTCCTGTTGAGGAATTTGAAATTTACATGCATGGTGGGATTCCTATTAGACCCCTTCTTGAGGGTGTCTCCATGTCCTACACACGACTTCATGATTTATGGTCGCGCACTGAGCTGGCCGAGGATGTGATGGCCAAGACCCCTAGCTCGAGTTCCACAGCAAGCGATGAAGAGCTCACCCCCGCTGTGCAAGCGCGCTTAATTTGACGAACCCATAGGGGGGCAGAACGAGTGCTAGGGATGCTGACTAATTTTGATCAGCGACCGACGAGTCTGGAATAAGGAATGTCCACCTTACTCGCAAGAGAGGAATGATCACGATCACGATCGAGAGGACAGGGGACAGATAAAGGTGAGGCTAGGACTAGTGAGGCCGCGTCTAGTAGACGCCGCAGGGAGCAGTAAGGACACTGCTATCAGTAAGTTTTGGGGTGAGATTTGATTGCAAATAGTTATCTTTGCATTGCATCTACACGTTTTTATTTCTTTGTACATATTTGTTTTTCTTTGCATATTTAATTCTTTATCTTATTTTTCTGCATTGCATCTTTATTAAAAAAAATATATATAAAAATATTTTAAAATATATATATAAAAATTGAAAAATTTTAAAAATTGAAAAATTTTAAAAATTTTAAAAATTAGAAAATTTCAATATTGGTCATATTTGACTCAAGTTTAACATGACGGTTGACTAGTTAGAAAAAACTAGATCCTAAACTTAGTAAATTAAAAACCTTAAAAATAACCTTTCTTGAAGTTTAACTGTAGAAAATATACGTCCTTGCAGTTTATTTAGAAATAAGAAATTTTTGAGTTCAGTTCTTGGGCTAAGTCGAAATAAGGGAAGAGTATTGAAAGCTATATTTGAAGTATAAGTTTGAAAAATAATTCTGAACCTTAAGTCCAAATTCTGAAAATATATACCCTGCTATACACACTTACACACATCTTGAAACTTGGGATAGTAGAGGATACATTGAAATGCTCTTGTCTAAAAGCCTTAGTATGAAGGAAAATAAAATAAAAGTATAAGTGGTGAAGAAAGAAAAAAAAATGAACACTGATTTTGTAATTGCTTAAGGCAGCATAAAAAATATATATATATATAGCGAGGGTGCTTTGTCACCTAGTGCCTTAGACCAACTGGTTTGGGAGTCACTGCTAAGCCTTAGGTATTGCAAGACGAGAAATTATGCTTAAATGCGCAAGCACATTTTGTAATCGGTCGTTTAGTATCTCAAGAAGTACTAACGGTCGCATGAAGGATGTGTGAGTAATTTCATCTAGAATTCACCAACTAAAAAGATATTTTGGAAGATGGACAAGAGTATCATAGCTTGAATTGAATTTCCAAGTGTAGGGGTGATAATTACACACACGTAGGGGTATATGATTAGAGTTCGGAGGAGCGATAGGAATAAAAGATAGAGCTTATATTTTCAGTAGAGATGATAAAAATTCCTGAGTTAAGATTGCGCCTTAGAAGGAAAACTAAGGAGATGCAGAAAGTTTTATAAACTGGCAAAACGTTTATGATCTTAAGTTAAATGAAAAGGAAGTGTGAAAAATACAGGTTGATGATTTCTAAGTTAAAGATGATAGAATTTCTTGCTAGAATACTGAATTAAAGAATTAGAGTCAACGGCCAAATTGATCGGATTTTGTGGGTAGTATCCGCTGAAAACCCTCAGGAGACAATACTCCTCCTACTAGGGACACCTAGAGGTTTAACGGCTTGTTGCACGAGCTCAGTGCAATCGTGTTCCCTGCGAAAGTGAGGTTAGGACTTTTTGAATAAATTGGCTTTGCTCGGGACGAGCAAAAGATAGGTTTGGGGGTATTTATTCTTATTAGATTTTTGCATTTTTATACCGCCCATTCTTGATCACATTGCATATAGGTAGGTACTCTTGATCCGTGTTTGCTAAATAATTGCAGGTTATAGGTTCTCAGCTCTAAGCAGTGAAATTCAAGAAAAAGCGCAACAAATTCTGGACTTCCGCCAATCACAGATAAAGACTGGTCTCCACGCACTATCCGTATAAATGCCGCCTACCAGTTTGAGGGACAAAATGGCAAATCATTAGTCATTTTCATGCACAAAGCACAAGGGCAGCACAAGATCCAAGATTTCTATGCAGAGCCCAAGAAAATCAAGGCAAACAGTCCACATCAATTCACCTTTTTGATCTGCTGAAAATTTGGAAGAAAAATGAAGAGTTTCTGAGAAACCAAGCATACCAAACAGAAGAGAACAGCAACATGGAGAAGCCCTGAGAAGATGGTCCCCTGATTTAACTAAATGGCCGCGGAACCGTGGCCAATATGGCAGTTAGGCTGCGGATCCGTGGCCGCGTCAGAACAGCGTTGACTCGCTCTTTTGGGGTAGTTTTGTAATCTCGTAATTGGCTCAGATTGTATACCTAGGGTTTCACTCTCCTGCCTATAAATAGCAGAGTTCAAAGCCAAACTAGGGTGTGCTTTTCTTTATTAGATTTTAGATTAAATTTTGTAGTTCTTCTTCCTTTCTATCTTTTTGCATTAAAAATTGTAGTGAGTTCATGAGTGATGATTAATGGAAAAAAGAGTTCTTTTTATTATCTTGCTTGTCTTTCAATTATTTATTTATTGTTTGCAATTTTTCATTTGCTAATCTAGTCGTATTATTTTATTGCTGTTTTTCTTTTTCTTTTTCTCTCTTTTATTTTTCTTTATCCTTTACAACCATGATGCTTGAGTATGATCCTTGCCAAAATGAGATCTCAAATAGCTAGTTGTAATTTTTCTTAACCTAATTTCTTTCTATCTTCCTTTTTGTTTTCTTTTTTATCTTTTTAATGGGTGAGTAGTTTCTCACTTGTTATGATAGGATAAGGGAAATTTGAGAGAAGGAAATCTCTCTCACTCTTTTCTTTACCCAACATCTTGATTCGGACTCCCGTTAATTGAACCACAATCTGCTCACTACAGCACCCTATCCTACATGATAGCGGTGATTCCCTAGTTAGACCGGTTGTGGTTGAATTAACCGGAGGTTAAGGCTAAGAGCCAAGAGCGGACGGACAAGGACCAAAAGGAAGAAACTATGCATGGAAAGCCAAACTTATACTTGCAAGTTCCTTCCTAGTCGTGCTAATCCCCGTTGTTGCCGATTACCTTAACACCGATATTAAGAGTGACAATGAAAGAAGTGAGAAATTCCTAACTCAAACTAACCTAATCCTAAACCTAACAAGTTCTTTTATCATTCGTTATCTCATTAATTGATCTTTAAACAAATCTGGACATATTTGGGTTTAACTCGTTAAAACATAAAGAAAAAGATTCCATCTCCCTGTGGATTGACCCATACTCAACCGGCTAGCTACCAAGCGAAACCGCCTTGATTGCGGTAATTACAACTAAGCACGCAAAAACTCTACCAATCATATGTGCATGCATTTCTTTTAGCATATCGCTTATACATATTAGTAGAGCCATTATGATCTTTGCTTGATTACCAGCGTTGTGATGGCAGTCACACTAGTGGGGACTGGGTAATGTACAAGCACATCCTTTTACAGGTCCCTAGTCATTGGATTATCGAGACGGGGCATCGATACTGTTCTCTTATAAAAAAATAAAAAAATAATGAACCAAAAAGCGATGGAAGAATTCCCCAAAAGGAGCATCACGTGCCCACACGTGATGCGCCTTGGAGCAAAAATTATAAGCATTACACTTAACAAATAAGGCTGAAGTTGAGCCTCATGTGCCACACGTAAGCATCTATGTACAAAGTATATAGGCGTCTTTATAAAACAAACAACAGGCCAGAAGGCGCATCACGTGACAACACGCGATGCTCTTCTCTGGGACTGCTGCATATAAGCAAACCGGCCTAGTGCCATTGGGTCACGTGCTACACGTGAGGATTCCTAATACCTTCTGAGCCGATAGAATTAAATTCTATATAAAAGGGATAAGAACCCTATTTTGGAAATATTTTCCCAATCTTTCTAAACAAGAAAGATTGTGCTCTGTAAATCAGAGCACCGTTGGATCAAAAATCCAATGGTGATTAAAAATTATCAAGATACAGAATAAGCTCTGTATGGGAAAATATTTTCCCAATCTTTCTATATAAGAAAGATTGTGCTCTATAAATCAGAGCACCGTTGGATCAAAGATCCAATGGTGATTAAAAATCACCAAGATACAGAATAAGCTCTGTATGGGAAAATATTTTCCCAATCTTTCTAAACAAGAAAGATTGTGCTCTGTAAATCAGAGCACCGTTGGATTAAAGATCCAATGGTGATTAAAAATCACCAAGATACAGAATAAGCTCTGTATGGAAAAATATTTTCTCAATCTTTCTAAACAAGAAAGATTGTGCTCTGTAAATCAGAGCACCGTTGGATCAAAAATCCAATGGTGATTAAAAATCATCAAGATACCGAATATGCTCTGTATGGGAAAATATTTTCCCAATCTTGTTAAAAACAAGAAAAATGTCTTCTGTAAAACAGAGGTCACTGGATCAAAGATCCAACGGTGGATAAAATCCCCGAATTAATAAAAAAACTCTCTCAATGAGGGATTTCCTTAAGAAAAATCAACAAACTTGCCTCTAGTATATAAAGGACTCGAGACTGAAGAGAGAGGATATACAGAGAAAGAGAAGAGACCCCCCATAAGATTTGAGAAAACAAAAAGAAGAAGAGTTCTCTTGAGAGAAAAAGAAACCCTAGGTGAGGAAAAGACTCAGAGATCATTTTATCTCCTTTTACAAGAGTTTAACTCTTCCAAAAAAGAACTTAGTTCTTCCTCTGGTTGAGGTCTGCAGAAGCAGATCTCCCCACAAGTTGAGAATTTAATTCTCATCGAGGAGATTCTGTTATGCAGTCCCAAAACTTAAAGGAAAAGAACTAGGTTTGAAGAATTTAATTCTTCCAGAGATATAGGAATTTAATTCCTTTGATAAAGCTAGGGTTTAACCCTACATAAGAATTTAATTCTTATAAAACAATGGACTTGAAATTCTCAAGACTAAGATCAAGAGCCCCCTGCATATTAGTGTTTAACGCTACAACGACAGATCACGTGTTCCCGCGTGAGCACCTCTGAGAAATGAAAAGGAACAACTGAGATTGAGTCACGTGATCCCACGTGACCTCCAATAGTGCTTAGCACTTAGAAAAGAATAGGAAGATAAATTCAAAGGAGGCAGTGCCTAACATAGTGGCGCCTCACGTGTCTACACGTTATGGTTGTAAGACTTAAGTGTTTAACACTTACATGTACAGAACGAGGGAATAAGCCCAAGGAAACAGTGCCCAATATTTAGATGCATCACGTGCCACACGTGAGTGCTCCAAGTTTCAGTGTTTAACACTGCTTAAGAGCCTCACGTGGGAGCACGTGAGTGCCAAGCATTTAGCAGTGTTTAACACTGTGAGAGGCTGACTTTAGCCTAAATCAGCCAAGACTCTCAAGGCCAAAAAACCTTTTGACTATCAACCAACCGAAGCCTTCCTATACTCAGGTCCCCCCAAATCGATCTTGGTCCCAAAGATGGCCAATGATCTCCTAACACATGGCATCTAAAATAATGTTCTTTCCACCATGATCTCTCCCTTCAATCCGGAGTTCGGTTTAAGGGTACATCTCTCCACACCTCTGATATATGTCGTTGTAATTCTTCAACGAAGTCAGAGAGGTGGAAGGTCCCAGCAACCAACAGCTCTTGGATGCACTCTCAAACCCATGAGCATATCCCAATGGACCGCAATGTCCTTAAACTAGCTGTGGACCGCAACGTTCTTATACTAAACCCTTACCCCAAAAAAATGGTGATCTATGGACCGTAACGTCCCTAAACTAAAACGATAGAGCCCAAATGCTCTTGCGTTGGATCAAAAATGATCCTGAACCCCGTTAAGTAGATCTTACTCCAATATCGGATTAACGTATCCTTAACAAATATTTTATTTGATCTTAATCTCAAACAAGATTAACGATCCTTAAATCAAACCAAACCCAAATCTAAGAAAATACGGATTTGGACTAATCTACGCCCTACGGGCGATAACACAAATTTGTCTCCGTATACAAACCACGTGCAACCAAAAATAAAACAAACACACACGACACGAAGTGACCTTCTGGAGCAGGAGAAAGTGGTTATCGCTACGCGGTAACGTAATTAACTGCAGGGGATTGCTACTGCAGGGAAGAGCGTCCCCACAATCAAAAAACCCTCGCACACAAGGGGGAATCTGACGAAGTCTGCTACAACGGCCGCATCTGTCCAAACCTCCGATACACGGTGCCATGAATCAACATGGCATCTTCGGAGAGGTAGACGGATAAACCCAAATAGCATCTGCCCTAAATTTCAGGCCAGACGTCCCAACGTCCTGGTTTCTGTCTTTCGGCGGTAAACAGATTCTGGCACGCCCGGTGGGACCTTTTCCTCTTTTCCGTCCACACTTCGTGTGTCGTGTTCGCGAAAGAATCGCGGTTTAATATGTTTGCCCCTGGATTCGAGATACTAAGATTTGGTGTCTTTCTCCATGCAGAAGAGAAGATGACGTCGATGGCTTCCAACTGCACTAAATGTAACAGCGACTTCCACTACGTCCCTGTTGGAGGGATGACTTATGGGCCCCAAGCGGCCTCCATCTTTGCGATGCCAATGGAGCAAGTGACTCAGGACACCACTGGACTGTTCTTCGGAACCATGCTCCTGCCAGTGAGCTTCAATGCTTCAATGCCATTGCAAGAAAACGAAAAAAAATGTCGGTCTTTGATCAGCTTCCAACTACCACGGCCCCTCTCAACGGGTCGTCCAAGTCCAACGCCTCGGTCTTTAACAGACTGGGCCAAAACTCAAGTGGGCCCGTAAAGAGGCCTGCAATACCCGAGGGAGTTATCCCGAAGCGGATAGCCATTCCAGCTCCGGTAAACGAAGTCATCAAATAGGCTTCTCCTGCTAAGGGATCGGTCTTCGCAAGACTGACCGTTCTAACTCCTGCTACGAGTGAGGTTGTTACAAGTGCTTCCCCTATTCGAAAGTCAGTCTTTGACAGGATAGACGTTCCCTCTCTACGGACGTCAGTCTTCAACAGGTTAGCACCAAAAGCAGCCTCTCATCAAAGCAAGGAGCATGACAAGGTTGCTCCTACAACTGAGGTGATCCCATCCGCAAGACATGCTCGACGTCGCCACTGGCGCCGAGTGAGAAAAGTTGGGGGTAGTTCCCCCTCTGGACTTATCCCGCCACCTCCAATGGTGAAAATTGATGCTGCTGTTCCAACTGGGAACAGTTTTGAGCCGCTGAAGAGGGTGCGCAAGAACTCTTCAACCGCTATATTGAAGAAGTCTCCTCCGCCTGCCGAAAACACAATGCAGGTGAAGCCGGAACAGCCTCCTCAGCGGTTGTCTTCCAAGATCCACAGAGTTTGGCGGAAAGTCCAAGACTCTGTAGTTGACAAAGATCACTCTCGCCGGCTGAAGAAGACGAAGGCTCGGCAAGAGGAGGACCATCCAACTGCCATAACACGAAAGGTATCATCTGCATGGGTGCCTTCCGCAACGGCCCCCTCAACCTCGACCTCCCACAAAAAGAGAAGGCCTGAGAATCTCCCTCCACTGGCGGCAAATATCAAAGGCAGTGGACCTAAACGCCCCAAGTCTGGGGGCATGGTTGTGCATACTGATTGAGAGAATTAAAGTTAACCGCAATCAAGATGGTGTCGCTTTGCTGCTAGCCGCGATGAGCACGGGTCGATCCACAGAGAGACGGAGCGTTTATGGTTCTTGTCGTTATGAGTTAATGCGCGAGGGCGGAATTGTTCATATCTATCCTATGTGTTATATGCAAAGTAAACGCTTGTTAGGATAAGATAGGATAGTGTAAGTTAAAGGATTCCATATTCAAGTCCTTTGAGCCGAACTTAACCAATGAAGCTAAAGCAATCGGCAACAACGTAGATTAGAGTGCTTAAGCACGGTATTCATCGAATCTGGCTTATTGACCCTTGTCCGTCCGTTCTTGTCTCTTGCTTTCGCCTCCGGCCAATCCGAACGCAATCGGTCGCGGTTAGGAATCACCGATACCTTGGTAGGGTAGGGTGCCTAACGGAGCGTTTGCGTATGGTTTGGACGGAGTTTCAAATGGAAAAGAAGGGAAAAGGAAATGAGGAACGAAACGTTAACTTACAATATCTTTCTTTTTTCCTAACAACACATATTAACAACCATTCACAAACAAACCAAAAAGAGTAAGAAAAAAGATAAGCAAAGAAAAGAAAAGATTACAAGCAAGTAATTAAATGACATGGAATTTAAAGAGCAAGTAAGTAAAGCATGAATGTAAAGTGCAAGTAATAAAAAGCAAGAAAGAAAGAACTAGGAACCATGGAACAAGTTACACACCATGGGTTTAATAACCCAAACTTAAACTTGCAAGCTCAATTAAGAGGTTGCAAGATCAAGAGAGAGGTAAAAACCCAAGGCAAAATGAAGAACAAAAGATACTTTATTCATTTTTAAGAAGGATACAACCCTTGAGATCAAATACCAACCCTTAAACCTTCAAGCTCAATGAAGAGGTTGAAAGATCAAGAGAAAGCAATGATCTCAAGGGGAAGCTAAGCTATTTACAAGAGAAAGAGAAAACGAAATGAATTGTTGCAAAAAGAATGACAAAATTGGACCCTTGCTCACTTGCCCCATGGTCTGCTTTTATAGGAAAAAAAGAGATTAAGCAAACAATAAAATAAGGACCAAATGGCAGCATGGAAGCCACTGTGAGAGGATGGGGCCCACAGGAAGACGTAGGGCCGGCCACACCGGTTTTGGGAGGGAAGTGCTCGGTTGAAATCCGAGCATTGGTGCTCGTACTTGTAGTGTAGGCTTGTGTTGTCCCCAGCATGACTCTGGTGTTGTTTGCTTGGTCAGAAAAATCTCTGGATGCACTCAGGTCTTGGAGGGAAACAAGTAGCTATGCATCACATCACTACTTTATTGCAATAAATGCGCATCACACCATATAGCCCACTTGCTCCTAGCCATCATGCCATGGCTTCCCCCTAGGTCCATGGTCCATATTCCAAGAGTTGTGTGCACACATATGTAATGTGTAGGACCAAAATGTGTACACTTTATTTGTTTGCAAAATAACTCTTGGAGTTCGGTCGGTTTGCGGTTCTGGTTGCAGTGTCGGCTCACAAATGATATATCCATGATATTAAGTGTATTTCCAGTATTTTGTCACGGATACCTATAATCTGTAATACTGAGCAGAAACTAGTTAATAGTACCGATATATAACAAAACAGATAACGAATGAGCGGTATTGAAATGCAGTTTTCTGTGATGAACACATACCGTCTACATAGAATCCGGAAAAGAGGATAGTCGTGCTTCCGTGAGTCATCGACCACTCACACGGTCTGTGACGAAAGCTCAGGAGCAACAACAAAAGCTCCAGAAGATGTTGACAAGGATAGCCGCACTTACTGGGTAGAAAAAGTGCCCAGAAGCGTCGTCGGAGCAACGCCAGGAACAAGAAACCGACGCCGAGTTCCTACGAAGGATGCTCGAGAAAAAAGATAAAGAGGCCGCGGAACAAGCGGCTAATATAAAACAAATGGCACTCCTATTCCAAGATATGGTGGGGATGATGATCCAGCCGGATCCTTCAGCTGAAGATCCCCCAATAATCATTGAAGAAGACAGAGAGGAAACATCGAACCCTCTTCCGGCTTTATCAACAGCCAGGGAGGATACGATCTCGAAAGTTGCGCTTGGTGACTACACAGCTCAGCAAATACGAGCTCATCAGGCAAGCGAAGCTGCTGGCCAAGTCGTTAGAACTGGGCGACCATATCCAGGTTGGTAAGATCAAATTAAGTACCCGCCGGGATATACGATCCCTAAATTCCATGTGTATAAGGGGACAGGAAATCCGCATCAACACGTTGCTCAATTCAGAGCTCTATGCGGCAATACTGGAGGCGATGACAAACTATTGTTTCGCCAATTTGTCGGCAGCTTGTCGGAGACGGCATTTGAATGGTACTCCGAACTTCCGAATGATTCCATCAAGACATTTGCAGAAATGGAGCTACTGTTTACACAGCGGTTCGCAAGCGCAAGCGAGCGCACCCCAATCACGACATTAATCAACGCCAGGAAGAAACCGAGAGAGACTTGGGTTTAGTATGCAACTCGGTGGTGGAACCTATGGTCGAGATGGGAACAACGCATAGAAGAATCTCCTGCCGTAGGCATGTTCGTGGGGACCCTTGATCCGCAGGCAACTATATCCCAATTTATGATGTTCTTCAAGCTGACCACTTTCCAAGCCTTGATTGACAAGCTGGCCCAAATGGACCAGATGGGCCATAGACCGTCTGTCACGACCCGAAAGTACGGAACGTGACCGGCACTTAGATTACGAAGCGTCTAGAGGCGCAACGCAATCTAAGTAAGCCGAAGCCCAGAAATCTAAACCATAAAAGAAGAAGAAGTAAAGGAAAACATGTAGAAAACAAGTTTACCAGAAATCTAAACCATAAAAGAAGAAGAAGTAAAGGAAAACATGTAGAAAACAAGTTTAAAAGCAACATCCAATTTTCTCAAAAATTTCGGCAGAGTCTCCTTTGTAAAAACTGGCCCCAAACGGATACAAACAAGTATAATATATACAAACAATAAAAGCATCCCCAAACGGGAGCTAGCTCAACGCCAACAGGCGGAAACAACCACAACAAGCACAATAATATACAACGCCAAAGGGCGAGGCTCAAAACTCAAAAGAAAACAAATCCACCAAATCAGAATAATACATGCACGACTCTAAGGTCAAAAAAAATAAATGGTCCAATAAACTATCAAATAATACAAGTTTGGTTGATGGAGCTTACTAGATACAAATGAATTAATAACAGTACAACGGCGGTCCAGATACAAGTGAACCAACCTACCGTGCAAATCACCCTGAATGAAAAGATATGCCAGCAAGCTGCCAAGGAAACCTGTACATCGAACCTGTAATAAAATTTGGCACAACGGGGGTGAGTTGCCAACTAGTGAGTAGAAGACATCTGCGAAAAGAAATCGAATGCACGATGCTATCCTAGGTCATAATAATATACTAATAAACCACTAGTCATCAATTATCTAGTAATGGCAGGATAATAAGCTACGTGTAAGTGCAAAAGCTCCGTGCTCATGTCAGTGCCTCATATAGTACCATGTCATGTGAATGAGTATGCATGCACCATGAATGTAAAATAACCAATCCTGAAGTCTAGATATATCTGTATAAGAAATCTTTAGCTTTTATCATGGTAAAATGTGTATAGAAATCTGAAATATCAACGATGAAATCCATGGAAATCCGTGTCAAGCATCGACACAAAACATGTAAATCTCAAGTCTCAATACCTCATAATCTCAATGTCTCATAGTCTCAATATCTCGGGCTACGTCAGTCCGGATCGGCCCATATCATCAAATCTCACGACAATGGTCGGTATCCTCCGGATATCCGCTGCGCCAGACATCACCGGTAGGTAGTCCTCCCCTGCCAGGCTCATCGTCTACAACTCGATCTTCTTGCCCCGGGGTAACATACCGGGCCCACCATGTACCCGAGACGGTTCATCCACTCCTTGAATCGGGTCTCGAAATCCAACAGAAAATATGAAAACTCATGGTGGATGAAACATACATCACGAGAAAACCGCATTTTGTGTTTTAAAAAGAGAGGAGGAGGAGAGAGAAGTTTTTATATATTCTTGCGGTTTTCCCCAAAAATCCAGAAATCTCATAGAAATCCAAAATCACAAAATCATGAGTAAGTATATGATAAGTGTCGGCATATGCCCCATAATACTGCATGATAACATGAGAATGTGAATGCATGAAATGTCTAAGTAATAAATGCCATGTCTATACTAACACCAGAGAGTAATCACAATATTATATCGATCAGCTGTTAGCTGATTCTATCAATAACAGATAATATGATCTAAAGTGTACGTGACATAGCAATTACCGATGATGATGTGTGTGAGCCAGCAAATAAGTATGCATGGAATATGCGTATCATCGGTAATGGTGCTGGTGTCCTAACAGGCAAAGTGTTATTCTGATTATAGAAACATATGTATGAACATGCACCATAATAATTACGGTCTGAATGTAAAGACAGATGTGTAATAACCACTCATTTGATATACAAGTATAACTACCACTATATGTCTCGAGCATAACTAGTGTCCATCTAACCTCCTAAAGAACTAAACCTAAGAACTAGTCGATAAGAAATAAGAGTACACCTAAAGTCTGAGTCCATATCTCTACTAGTCGGCGATCCAGCCTCAATAGCGTCACATACGTAGTACGACTTCCTCGAATCAAGAGTGCGGATTAATCATCACATATATGCCTCGTACGGTAAAATCCATCGTACGGCATCCCAATATCGGGGTACGGGTCAAGTATCACCTACGTGTCTCATCATTCGTATAATATCATCATCAACACATGTCAAGATCAAGGTGCTATACTGTAATCGCATACATCAATCATATATCATTGCCAGCATAAATATACATCGTTAATTTATCCTCAGAAATATCATGCCACATGTATCATATTATGATTAGGTTACACTTATATCATATCGTAATCAAGTCACATCTATATGATATCGTAATCAAGTCACACATTTATCATATCAGAATTTCAGGCACAGGTTACGGTCCGGGTTCTATTTTAGAGTCCCATATACTTCAATATCATCACCACCCTTTATTATTGTTCAAGTATACAAATCCATTATCTCATTTTCTAATGATCCGCTAACATCATAACACGACTGTATACCCAAGAATCACGGCATCAGCCCAGTCATATTGTTCCATCCCCATGTATCATATCACATCCTTATATCACATATACATGCTGTGTATATATATATATATATACCTACACATAACCCTATATTTATATACACATACACATATACACCAAGTCAAGTTTCTGTGTATGCGTGTGTGTATCTACCTGAAACCTACGAACCTCCTCTAAGCTATTCATCCTCTGATAAGGTCTTTCAAAATCAGTCTAGTCCAATCTCATTTCTAGGGTCCTACTCACCAAGAATCTAAGGTCGCGTCTGGCTTCATAATGACAATAAGTACTATTCCTATTCTACGTTTGCAGGGGTGCTAAACGCCATCCACCCGACTTCCCCCGTAGATATACATCTACTCACCTGGTCCTTGTCTGCCGAAGACGGTGTCGCCATCCTCTTCTTCATCGCCCGCAGTCCACGTGAGGGATACCTATACGCAAACATATGTAGTATCGTAAACTGAATCATGGACAACATCAAAACGACGCACGAAACGCGCATAGGTTAAAACCTATGTCCTGCTCATGCAAAAGAACCAAATATCGCTCGATATCGGCGTTCAAACGCCGATTGATCGAGATAAACATCAACAAACAACTCATAGTTTTAAAACTCATTACTTATAATATAAAACATGATTTAATTCATCGAAACCCTAAAAATCGATCAAATCGTCCGATTTCGTAAAACCCGAAAACGCCAATTTACCGTTTTACTTCAAAACTTGATGTTTAAAAGAAAATAATGGTCATAATATTCATTAAATAACCTAACTAGATTATAGAAACCATTACCATATTTTTATTATACAAATTTGTATTAATTTGGAATTTCTAGTTTGCATCTTTTATCAATTTTCAATATCTTACAAGCAAAATTCCACAATTCCACAACTAAAGTTGATTTTGCATGAATTAATGTATTAAACTACAATTCATGATGATAATATAATGAAATCATAATTTAGATTTTAATCTCATTTATTTAAGAATTTTTTAAAATCTAGTTAGCAAAATAGCATTTTTATCACTATTTTTCAATTATAATTAAAAACTAGTAACCAAATTAAGTTTTTCATTACACGAACAAGTTAATACCCTCATTAAAACCACAATCTAGTGTTACAAACATTAATTGGAATTTTGTTTCACCAATATATGCAATATATAGAAATCTAGTTTACAAAATTGTTTAATTTAAACAATTTTGGATAAACAATTTACAATATACCATCCAAACAAGATTTTCCCATTCTAAAAATTTTAAACTACATAATATAATCCTACTTAATTAATAAAAACCATAACCTAATTTTATAACCCGAACTTGAATTTTAAAACTTGTAGATAGAATTAATTGATTAAATCTAATTATGCTTAAATGAAACATCTAATAACAATAAATCAAAAGAAGAAGATTTATACCTCCACAACATGAGATCCAAACATGAAAATAAGCCTCCAAAATGTATGCTTTCCATCTCCAAAATCCTTGTAAAGATGAGCAAAGAATAGAGGGTAGGAATTTATTAGGATTTTGTAGATTTTTTATTGAATTTTTGATTAATTTTGATGATTTTTAATGCAAAAATGATGGGGGGAAAATTTCGGGGCTGCCCATGCAGGTGAAGCCGGCCATGAGGTGAGGAAAAGAGAGGAGAGTGAGAAAAGGTGAAGAAAAGTGTAGAAGGTTTCATAAAAATATCAAACAATTAAGTCTTTTCATGAATTTATTTAAAAATTCTATATTTTCTTCACTCCATTTGACCTAGAATGGTCTAGAACCATTGATAAATTTTGAAAATAAATTTTGCATTAAACACACTTGATTCTAAGATACAATGGTTCATTTTTTCAAATTTAACCCATTCAAATTTGTAATTTACACTAATTTAGTGTAAAAATAAAGCTTATCTTAATATTTAAAATAATTACTTTAAGAAAAATATTTAATTAAACTAAAAATTTATAAGTGGCTAAATAAACACCATTTACTAGTAATAACATAATTAAAATAGGTATTTTTAAATTTATAGTGAAAAATAATTACGGTTTAGTTTTATGAAAACTGCGTTTTACTTTACTGAAAATTATAAAATTCACTTAAACGATTTTATTTATTTAATTAATTATTTAATTATTTTTAAAATGTTACAATCTTCCCTCCTTTAAGAAATTCGGTCCCCGAATTTAAATTAAAACTCCCCCAAATTACTAAAACATTCAGCCAAAACACTCAGATCGTCGGGGCTCCGAAATCATCAATACATAACTAAAAATCAACTCCGTCAAGTATAACACAATCATAGGTGTTATGGCGAAAATAAAATACCAAAACCCAATATGAAAACCAACATAATATACATCAAAACTACAACTTATATATTGTGCGCATCATAGTAAAATCGTTCAAATATCTGGATAAAGAAGCATGCAAGAACCCCTTTTGAAAATCGCCGTGTGATGCACGTGTCACGGCATAAGTAGCGGACGTTTATTTTAAAAAAATAGCTATATATATATATATATATCTTTTATTTAACATACTCATCCCGCCGGGTTACTAAATCAAATAGTAATGATTATGAAAACATACTGCTCAAACTGAAATCAATCCCCATCACATCATAAAAATATCATGTGCGTCTGGTGCGCACTGAAATCGGAACCAAATACAGATATCACGAATACACGCAAAAACAAAACTAAGTGCAACAGGTGTGCACCAAAAACATCTGTCAAGTGCAACGGGCGTGCACGACTCAATATCAGGTGCATCTAATCTGCACAAAACCCCGATTTTGTGCATCTGGTGTGCACAAAATCGCATCAAGTGCGCCAAGTGCGTGTTGGAATCTCAATCAGGTGTACATGGTGCACGAAATCATACTTTGAATATCAAAATCGAAATCACAGTACGAAAGTGCATGAAAACTAGATCGAAGCATATGTCAAAATCATATGTAACCATATGCACGAAATCAAATCAAAATCTCAAAATGTATTAAAACCAAATTAAGTGCACTGGGTATGTACTAAACAATATCAATACAACTGATATATGAAACACAAATAGAAGGTAATGAAGGTACACATAAGAAATACCAATCGTATCACAAAATCCTCAAAATACCAAAATCCAGACAACGGAAATATGAAATTCAAATCACCAAATCACAATTGTAAACACTATCATCAATGTGCGCCTTTTCCAACGTCGACTGGTTGGACTCGTCTCCTCATCACTGTGCTGACTGCGCTGCAACCGGCTATGCTCATATCGAGAGCCTCCCATGCAATCTATCCCTTCACCTGATATCCGGAATACATTAAACTTTCGATCGATCCATCAAAATCCCATAATTCCCCGAGAGCTCAACACTCAAGTTCAGTTTAAAAATATCCGGTACATACCCCAGCATCGATGGTCCAGCCGTAGAAGGGCAAACCCAAGCCTCACTAATGGCACCGCGGAACTGCCGTAAACCCTAAGGTTCAAGGGCGTTCTCATGGTCATTATGTCGAGTTAGGGTTTCATTCTTCTAGAGGGTCCATGGAAATACCTGCATGTTCTTCCGAATACCTTAAACTTGGGAAAATGGGTTTCTGACAATCGTTCGAATCCTTTAATTTCATCTGGACGGCATGTGAATACCCTTCGTCCGTACGCTAAACAATGCTTCAATCCTCAAGAACAAACGATACCCTACTGGTCATCACATACGATCCGCAGCTCCTTCTGTCCGTGCGACCTGTTGGAGATAGTGCCCTCAGAGTCAATTATTAGGTCATAGGTACGTGATTGTAATGATTGAGGGAGGACCTATCCCGGTAGGACAGTCTTACTCGAGATGATAGTATGCTATCTGGTTTATCTTTATCATCGTGTACTGCTTTAGGTGACCTGACACGTCGCTATTACACGTTGATAGAGCCCCTAGGATTCTTGCTTGACCACCAGCAGTATGAGGGCGATCATATAAGTGGGAGCTGGGGGTCTATAAGCTTATCCTTAAAAGGTCCCTAGTCGTGGGAGTTTCGAGACTGGGCATCGATACTCCATTAGTAGACTAGTGTATACAGTCAAGACCCCGACGAGGGGCGGTGGCCGGTCTCACAAGCCACTGGTGTCAGTTGGATCACCTAAGATGTATACAGGTGCTCATTGGGTTATGAGTACACCGGACAGGACTCGCCGGGAACATGCTAGTTGGTCATATACCAGACGTCAGATGGCAGTTCCCTGGTGACATGTGTGCAGGTTAGTTCATCGACCTGGGGATCGTCATTTGTCTCGTGTGAGTTCCCACTGTACTTTGATTACTACCCTACCACGGCTCAAAGGAGTCGTGCAAACAGGTTTTAGTTGGGTACAGTCCCGAGCCATATGGAGGCAGTGAGCGTATCTTCAGGGGTTCGTCTCTCCCGGTATTGGGGGTGAGGTCGTGCTGTGTCTAGGAGATCCATTACACAAAGTCTTTGGCCAAGGCAAGGAGATTTACTGGTAGGTATTCCAGTAGTATCTCAGGGTGTTCTGGGCTACACTCCGACACGACTTGTACCGCTTTTGGGGGTCTGACTTTTACCAACCCCCTAGGCCCGCCATGCGATACTCATAGACGAACGGACCGGACTGCACGGATATTGTCACTGAAAGGCTCAGTAGGGTTGTCAGGCTGAGTTCGCTCACAGACATCCCTTTTAGTCAGTACCTGGTAGCCCGTTACGTATTGGCTTATACCTCTGACGTGCTAGTGGTTAAATCCACAACCAAGGTGTTGATGAGTCTTTAGAGTCCCCCACATTCAGTTACTCAGCTTTCGGGCGAAAGGTTGTAGAGGCCGTATGGAGATATGGCAAGGTCCGATCAGATACGTGCGGTATTGCACGGATCAGGATCGGACAGTCTGTACTATAGGCCGTATGCATATATGGCAGCGTTTGATCAGATACGTGCGGTATTGCACGGATCAGGATCGAACGGATATTACTAGCCGGTTTTGGTATAAGCCGGATCCTAGTATAGTACAGTGTAGATTTTGTCTCATTGCATTTGTATTTCGGTCGAAATACAGATGCGGGTGTGTATGCACAGTATCGGGGTTTTCCTGTAATTTATTACGGGACCAGTTTTCTGGAGTTGCCAGTTTGTTTTTCGTTTCGGCCGATTTCCATTGTTCCGTTCATTGGCCGAAGATTGGTGGAGGAGGGTTTATTTGCATTGTTGCAAATAGGCATTTGTGGAGGGGTTCTTTGCTTATTGTAGCATCATGATGGTTTTCATGATGTGCACCATCATTGACTTCTCCTTCTCATGATGGCTTGACTTTTAGTGGGCATGATGGTTGATAATGATGAGGGGTGAGGTTGGTTGAGTGTGGGTTTATTGTTGTGATCATTTCCTTTTTGGCATGATAGCCTTCTCTCTCTTCATTGCATTATTGGATGGCTCTCTCCTTTTCTATCATACTCTCCCTCATTCTCACTCACCCTCATTGGAGTGGCCGGCCAAGTCCATTTGGGGCTGTCCAAAAAGGTAGTGGGGTTTTGGTTGTTCATTTTGATGTTCCAAAATTCACAAGTTCCTCCACAAAAACTCCTTGTATCATTCCTCCACCAAAAGGGTGATTCCGATAACCCCAAAAGTGAGACACAAGTTCTACTACACATTCTACAGCGAATCTTGGGCACGTCGAGTAGCCGGCTTCGTGCCCGAGTTGCCTCGGCATTGAGGTGGGAGCCCGTAAACAAAGTAGGCGATGTGGTGCACTTCCGGCGACGAGGAGGAGACGGGACATTCCGCAGGAGATCGGGACGATGACGAGAAGACCGGAGGACTTGGATCGTCGGTATATCTCTATTCCCTTTCTTGTAGTTTGCTAGGACTAGTTAATGGTTCGATCCGGGTATTAGTGCGCGGCGGTTTGCCAGTTCAAGAAAATTAAAGTTTATCACCGCTTCCGCATTTGGCCGTCGGATTGACGGCCGGGGCGCCGCCGTGCACTTACAGTGGTATCAGAGCCTCGCCATTAACTTAGTCTAGCTTGGTGTAGTGTGTTTTTCTGTTTCGATCGCTCGAATGTTCCAAAACTACATTTTTGTTAGCATCAGTTTTCTGTTGGAAATTTTTGGGGTCGAAAAATTTTTCAGGTTGTAAAATATTGATGTACTGGAAAATCTAAGAGCTCTGTAAAAATTCGACGAAGTAACTCCACAGTGGGAGCGCGGAACCGCCGCGAAAACCCCCTTCCCGCCGCCCTTCCGCCGCACACTGTGGAGATCACTTCACCAATTTTTTACAGAGGCCTTCTGGGCTTAAAATATGGGTTTTGGAATATTAAAATTGGGCCCATTATTTCTGTGAGTGCTACAGTATTCCTTTGGGGCCCACTTGTTAATTTTTGATCGATCGAATATTTAAACACATTTTTTCACAGTATTTACATTATATCTGCGACCGTGAATGTCACTTGATCGGTAAATCCGGTCTAACTGCTATAGCCCGGTTAGACGGATTTGCGAACGTGACTTTCACGTTGATGTTTTGTTTTTGCTGTGATGTTGCGGATCGGTCGTGGGGGATAGCCTGGATGCAATGCTAGTACAGTTTTGTTGTATTATGTACATTTGATATTGCGGGGCGAGCATCCGACATGTGGACTGCCGTCACTGCCTGTTTGTATTATTATTTTGGGGCACGACCTGGTTGCGGTCGATGTACCCGTTGTATGTATTTTTTTACTTTCTGTACTAGGATTGCCCCGCGGAGGGGTGCACGGATAGCCGGGTTCTGGAGAGCAACAAGCCCGCATCTCATGGCATTGAGACGGAGGGGGCTTCACTCTAGGATTGGCGGGCTATTCGCCGCACTCGTAGGGGGTACAGGTTGACCCAGGAGGGGTGCCCAAGTTACCGGATTCCGTGAAGTGCTGGGTGGTCCATTCACGGAGATGAAGGGGGCTGCCTCGCTTCAGGTTTCGGCGGGTGACTTGCCGCGCCCGTAGGGGTCTAGGATTTCATTGCACAGGCTATCCACACGACCAGGGGAACGTCGGGTTTCAGCGGCTCTGTGAAACCCGGGGATCCCAGATATCTGTATTGTTTCTGTGATGCTGTACATATCTGTGATGTTGCATTTTATTCACGCCTTGAGCGAAATATAATATATTGGTATATATATTAGTAGATGTTGTATATGCTTTGCATCCGCGCTAGTCCAGTCCCCGCTCTGTCGTTAGTTAGCTAACCTAACGGGTAATGACGGGACCCAGTGGCGAATGCGGATGGCATATACGTACATCAGTATATTTTCGTTCTTTTTGGTGTGATCAATTGATGGGACTGCATTGATTTGGATCAATGCAAGTTAAAAACAAACCTAATCTGATGTTGTTGGAACACTTTTCAAAAAGCTGTTATTGCAAGGACGTTTACTTTTGTTTTGCATCGTGGTATTCATTGGAATATCCTGCTCCTCAGTCGACGAGGCAAGGGCCGAGATCCCTTCACCGGGAGTGACCCCTTGGACAAAAGTTTGCGTCAGGGCATTAACTTCATTATAGCCGATTACTTTTGCTTTGCGCCGTGGTATTCATTTGGAATATCCTGCACCCCATTCTACGGGGAAAGAGCCGAGATCCCTTCACCGGGAGTGACCTCTTTAGCAACGGTTTTCGTCACTATATTTCTAAAAAGCTATCCGTTCCTTCGACGATATCAAGTTCTTTACGTTAAAGGTTTTCGCCAGAAACCATTCGTAGCCCTCCGTCGTTTCATATGGGTGGTCAATAGTATTCAAGCTGTGTATGTTGGCCAAAGTCAAGGCACAGTGATTGGTAGCTATTGGGGTATTCATATGCAGCATAGATAGATGCGTTGGTTTGGGACAGTCGTACTGCCATTTTGGCCAAAGTCAGGGGTATGTACGGGTGGATTCAAATTAACCTGGAGAATGACGGGTAGAACTTGACATGTGACTTATGATATGTTGGCCAAAGTCAAGGTCATAAGAGCATGGGGCAGAAATCACATCGGGAGTTTCAAAAGCACTGAAACTTGCCAGATATGCGCATACCTTCTGGAGTGTGATACCGTGAGCGGATTCCGTCACGTTGTCATGCGATGAGAGTTGGATCCCGATTCCCACTGATGAGTTAGTTTACTCCTCGGGTGATCCCGACTAATTCTTCTTTCAGGTTTGGAGGAGAATTTGACGGTACAGTGGGAGGTTTCCAGATTAGATAAATTGGTGACCATTCTGATCTAGGTTAGAGTGCACGCTGAGTGTTTCTTTTCTCTCTCTCTCTGGCAGCGACCATTTGACCCGACCCTAAGACTATGACTCAGTGACCAAGTTGACCGAACCTTCTTAAACACTGGCTTTTGGATTGTCAGAGTTGCAAACCTCATTGCCACTCCTACTTTTACCCTTTTCTCCAGGACACCCCGTTTTACTACGAACGTCCACTTCCATTGGACAAAACCATCGTATGGTTAGATACGAACTCGAAAGAATTTATTCGAGGATGGTTTCCGGTTCTGGAGAAAACGGATAGGATTATTCAGTTGTCTTTTCCTTTTACCCTCTCTCAGGTTACGAGTACTCCTTGGTTTAGGGGTAGTACACCTATTACGCAAATTGGATTGTCTTCTTCCAAACCTTAGGCTGGTGCCGACCGGTAGGGAATGAAGAAAACCAATTAGCATAACGATGGTGTGCAGAAGGTATTAAGTTCAGACAAAGCAAGGGATTAGTAAGAGGGAAAAGTAAATTGCAACAGATATTCACAACCAAACCAAATATTTCGTTACCACTCCCACATCACCTTTGAATTTCTCCAGGACACTCCGTATCACTATGAAGATCCACAGTTTATTTGGATACTCCATCGTATGGTTATATACGAACTCGAATGGAACTGGTTCCAGTTCGGGGATGGATTCTGGTTCAGGAGAAATAGGAATAAGGTTTATTCGGTTGTCTTTTATCTTCACCCTCTCTCATTGTGAGTGTTCCTAGGATTGGGACAGTACACCCATTATGCTTATTGGATAGTCTTCTTCCAAACCATAGGCTGGTGCTGAACGGTAGGGAAGGAAGAAAACCATTTGGCCTAAAAGGGTGTGCAGAAGGTAAAGACTAAAGACATATGAAGGGATTTAGAGAGGTGGCAAAGAACTATACGGTTACAGTCGTGAATCTGGAAGAGGCATTACTAGGAATACCAGAATACTCCATCGGAACATTTCAATGTTTCAGTTTCACTGTGTAATGTTAAAGGAAAACTGATTTCCCGATTAGATACTTACTCCAGGGTATGTATTTACCAGGTATGATTCTCACATCTGTATAGTTTTACAAATGATGAGTGGGAGTAAGTTATTGGGAATTGGGTGATCATCCTCATTATATCGGGATTCGTTGTAATCGGTGATATTTGAGGAGATCACCTGGGCTGTTTGCCGGTCGGCAAATATTTGGTTTTGAATATCCGCTGTTGTGCACCAATTTCAAATTGATATATCTGTACGTCTATTTTCATAGAGTGAGATATACCTTTTGATATTATGTCGATGACATTTACCTATATCAGTGGATGGTTAGGTAAGGAGCATTAAACAGCGGTGTAATTCTTCTTAACCATAAGTACAGTTTTCAACCTACGACACACAGTGAAAGAGTTGTTAGACTAAGCGGACTTATACAAAGTATTGTATGTTGTCCAGTGTCCATTAGGACAGAGGGGTTGGTACTCATACTATATTCGGTTTACTTATGACTTCTCTAGTTTTTAGACAGGTGTTTCGCAGAAACACAGGGTCCAAATTTTGAGAAGTTATAGGTATTTGAATAGAGTAGAGAGCCAGGTATAGCAAGTATCGGGATTCTTCAAAGAGATCGAAGATGTAGATACTTGTGTATGGTATTCAGTTGATAGTAATGATAAAGAGATCTTGCTTCTCTTTCAGGTTACTCATAATTGGAAGTATTCCTAAGTTGAGTAACGCTGATCGGCCTCCTTCCATTTAGTTGACATGCGCTGGGGACAGCTGCATGATTTGAATCTGGTTCAATTAAATCAGTGCCTCTGTTTCTATATTGGATATAGAACAGTTCATATCTTAACGATGTTAAGGTACGGGGAGTTATCCGGTTTATGATTAAAACCAGACACTGGACAACTCAAGGCACGTTTCTGTAATGGCTGTTTGTGGGTTGACCCAGGCTATGACGAGGGTTGACTTTCTACCATCTGGATGAACAATAGCGATATTGTTCTAGACTCGCCACAGTTTTATTAAAAAATGGATTTTTTCAGAAAACAGTAGTGGGAGTATGGTAGAACTGGAAGTGATTCCAGAACCACAAACGATTACTGAAGATTTGATAAGGAACCTAAAGATTCAATCTGGATTGACATTCCATTGGCCACTCCGCAGATAAGGTGGGTAACTTCAGGCACCCGAGAGGTACTACGATAGCCTCAAGGACGGTGACAGGGAAGTTCTTGTTTACCCACAATTACCATTGCTGTTGTTCCAGGGTGCGAGACCCGGCGGGAGGATGAGTATAGCGTCGTTCTAAACTAGTTTTAGAAGTGTACGTGTATATGACTCTGCCAGAGGGTTGTCGTAGTCAGTGGGAGCAGCGGAAGCATTGGTGGACAGGTAGCTTATGTCTATTTATAGACTAAAGCAGATGTAGCGGAGATAGATCATCTATTTCTGACGTGACAGTCATAGGTTTGACTTCATCAGAATAGAAGATGGATCTGTTGAGAAGGTAGTAGGGTGTGATATCCTGGTATTTGGATGACATACACAGAATAGGAAAAGAAACTCCTATACTACAATCGGTTATACTTTGGTCGTCACACAGTGGTTTCTCCATATGGGACTTGGATTTTACATCAGACATACTGGTTACTAGATCTATGGTTTTAGATCTAGATTTGGGTGGTTTCCAATCAGGGTACTTGACAGCATTCTAAGAGTATTTGGGATGGACGACTCCTGGCACGGTAGTGTACCTGCAGGTAATGGAGTCACCCTCTCCAAAGGTGTCTTACAGACTAAAGGGGAGAGGGACGTGCATGATTGGCAGATCACTTGCTCAGGCAATTGAGTCAATCATGAGATGTCAAGTACCACACCAGATGTTGTTCTTGCACTAGATGCAATAAGTTGACATTAATCCAATCCTGGAGAAACAGTCGGAAGCAGTTTTAGAACATAAGTGGATGTTCTAGGGATATGATAACGACAGCATCATTCAGGAGACAGTTATCATTCCAGGCTTCCAAGGTGACATGGACGACAAGGAGGTTGTCAGAGTTATAGTTTTCCTTCTGATGAGGGGCAGTATTTTGGACAGGTGGTCCAAGGCAATACTGAGGGAGGCATGGCGCGCAGGATACTGATTAAGTTCAGTTGACGATACAGTCTAAGAAGTTTGGATTTGGAGTTCATTTATGAGCTAGGTCCCATCAGACATCCAGACATATTCTGAGACAGGTATTGCTCTTTTCGGGAGATGGTTTTCTCCGCGAACTTAAGATATAGAGAGACATAGAAAGAAACAACTAAGCGGATCCACTCACTGAGGCTATTCCTCGAACGCAATAGTTCCGCAAACGAGCTTTGTGAGACTGACTAGTAGAGGAGTTGGATGTTCGGTATCACACGGGCTGTGAGTATGCGACATCGCAATAATTAGCCTTGAGTGCAAGTGGGAGATTGTTGGAGATAGTGCCCTCAGAGTCAATTATTAGGTCACAGGTACGTGATTGTAATGATTGAGGGAGGACCTATCCCGGTAGGACAGTCTTACTCGAGATGATAGTATGCTATCTGGTTTATCTTTATCATCGTGTACTGCTTTAGGTGACCTGACACGTCGCTATTACACGTTGATAGAGCCCCTAGGATTCTTGCTTGACCACCAGCAGTATGAGGGCGATCATATAAGTGGGAGCTGGGGGTCTATAAGCTTATCCTTAAAAGGTCCCTAGTCGTGGGAGTTTCGAGACTGGGCATCGATACTCCATTAGTAGACTAGTGTATACAGTCGAGACCCCGACGAGGGGCGGTGGCCGGTCTCACAAGCCACTGGTGTCAGTTGGATCACCTAAGATGTATACAGGTGCTCATTGGGTTATGAGTACACCGGACAGGACTCGCCGGGAACATGCTAGTTGGTCATATACCAGACGTCAGATGGCAGTTCCCTGGTGACATGTGTGCAGGTTAGTTCATTGACCTGGGGATCGTCATTTGTCTCGTGTGAGTTCCCACTGTACTTTGATTACTACCCTACCACGGCTCAAAGGAGTCGTGCAAACAGGTTTTAGTTGGGTACAGTCCCGAGCCATATGGAGGTAGTGAGCGTATCTTCAGGGGTTCGTCTCTCCCGGTATTGGGGGTGAGGTCGTGCTGTGTCTAGGAGAGCCATTACACAAAGTCCTTGGCCAAGGCAAGAAGATTTACTGGTAGGTATTCCAGTAGTATCTCAGGGTGTTCTGGGCTACACTCCGACACGACTTGTACCGCTTTTGGGGGTCTGACTTTTACCAACCCCCTAGGCCCGCCATGCGATACTCATAGACGAACGGACCGGACTGCACGGATATTGTCACTGAAAGGCTCAGTAGGGTTGTCAGGCTGAGTTCGCTCACAGACATCCCTTTTAGTCAGTACCTGGTAGCCCGTTACGTATTGGCTTATACCTCTGACGTGCTAGTGGTTAAATCCACAACCAAGGTATTGATGAGTCTTTAGAGTCCCCCACATTCAGTTACTCAGCTTTCGGGCGGAAGGTTGTAGAGGCCGTATGGAGATATGGCAAGGTCCGATCAGATACGTGCGGTATTGCACGGATCAGGATCGGACAGTCTGTACTATAGGCCGTATGCATATATGGCAGCGTTTGATCAGATACGTGCGGTATTGCACGGATCAGGATCGAACGGATATTACTAGCCGGTTTTGGTATAAGCCGGATCCTAGTATAGTACAGTGTAGATTTTGTCTCATTGCATTTGTATTTCGGTCGAAATACAGATGCGGGTGTGTATGCACAGTATCGGGGTTTTCCTGTAATTTATTACGGGACCAGTTTTCTGGAGTTGCCAGTTTGTTTTTCGTTTCGGCCGATTTCCATTGTTCCGTTCATTGGCCGAAGATTGGTGGAGGAGGGTTTATTTGCATTGTTGCAAATAGGCATTTGTGGAGGGGTTCTTTGCTTATTGTAGCATCATGATGGTTTTCATGATGTGCACCATCATTGACTTCTCCTTCTCATGATGGCTTGACTTTTAGTGGGCATGATGGTTGATGATGATGAGGGGTGAGGTTGGTTGAGTGTGGGTTTATTGTTGTGATCATTTCCTTTTTGGCATGATAGCCTTCTCTCTCTCCATTGCATTATTGGATGGCTCTCTCCTTTTCTATCATACTCTCCCTCATTCTCACTCACCCTCATTGGAGTGGCCGGCCAAGTCCATTTGGGGCTGTCCAAAAAGGTAGTGGGGTTTTGGTTGTTCATTTTGATGTTCCAAAATTCACAAGTTCCTCCACAAAAACTCCTTGTATCATTCCTCCACCAAAAGGGTGATTCCGATAACCCCAAAAGTGAGACACAAGTTCTACTACACATTCTACAGCGAATCTTGGGCACGTCGAGTAGCCGGCTTCATGCCCGAGTTGCCTCGGCATTGAGGTGGGAGCCCGTAAACAAAGTAGGCGATGTGGTGCACTTCCGGCGACGAGGAGGAGACGGGACATTCCGCAGGAGATCGGGACGATGACGAGAAGACCGGAGGACTTGGATCGTCGGTATATCTCTATTCCCTTTCTTGTAGTTTGCTAGGACTAGTTAATGGTTCGATCCGGGTATTAGTGCGCGGCGGTTTGCCAGTTCAAGAAAATTAAAGTTTATCACCGCTTCCGCATTTGGCCGTCGGATTGACGGCCGGGGCGCCGCCGTGCACTTACACGACCGTGGTAACTGAAACCACCCTCCGACATCGACGAAGATAGATTAAAGGAACGAATGAAATACGGGACAAAGAAATGTACATCCTAAGGCTCCTTAAGCAGAGTAGCGTATCGTAAGTATGCCGCGGACCATACCCACGGTACGTTACTCTACCTAAGTCGCCTACTCCGTCAACCAAGGGTCACCTCGACTTATATAAGGTTAAACCTAGCGCTCTGATACCAATTTTGTCACGACCCGAAAGTACGGAACGTGACCGGCACTTAGATTACGAAGCGTCTAGAGGCGCAACGCAATCTAAGTAAGCCGAAGCCCAGAAATCTAAACCATTAAAGAAGAAGAAGTAAAGGAAAACATGTAGAAAACAAGTTTAAAAGCAACATCCAATTTTCTCAAAAATTTCGGCAGAGTCTCCTTTATAAAAACTGGCCCCAAACGGGGACAAACAAGTATAATATATACAAACAATAAAAGCATCCCCAAACGGGAGCTAGCTCAACGCCAACAGGCGGAAACAACCACAACAAGCACAATAATATACAACGCCAAAGGGCGAGGCTCAAAACTCAAAAGAAAACGAATTCACCAAATCAGAATAATACATGCGTGACTCTAAGGTCAAAAAAAATAAATTGTCCAATAAACTATCAAATAATACAAGTTTGGTTGATGGAGTTTACTAGATACAAATGAATTAATAACAGTACAACGGCGGTCCAGATACAAGTGAACCAACCTACCGTGCAAATCACCCTGAATGAAAAGATGTGCCAGTAAGCTGCTAAGGAAACTTGTACATCGAACCTGTAATAAAATTTGGCACAACGGGGGTGAGTTGCCAACTCGTGAGTAGAAGACATCTGCGAAAAGAAATCGAATGCACGACGCTATCCTAGGTCATAATAATATACTAATAAACCACTAGTCATCAATCATCTAGTAATGGCAGGATAATAAGCTACGTGTAAGTGCAAAAGCTCCGTGCTCATGTCAGTGCCTCATATAGTACCATGTCATGTGAATGAGTATGCATGCACCATGAATGTAAAATAACCAATCCTGAAGTCTAGATATATCTGTATAAGAAATCTTTAGCTTTTATCATGGTAAAATGTGTACAGAAATCTGAAATATCAACGATGAAATCCATGGAAATCCGTGTCAAGCATCGACACAAAACATGTAAATCTCAAGTCTCAATACCTCATAATCTCAATGTCTCATAGTCTCAATATCTCGGGCTCCGTCAGTCCGGATCGGCCCATATCATCAAATCTTACGACAACGGTCGGTATCCTCCGGATATCCGCCGCGCCAGACATCACCGGTAGGTAGTCCTCCCCTGCCAGGCTCATCGTCTACAACTCGATCTTCTTGCCTCGGGGTACCATACCGGGCCCACCATGTACCCGAGACGGTTCATCCACTCCTCGAATCGGGTCTCGAAATCCAACAGAAAACATGAAAACTCATGGTGGACGAAACATATATCACGAGAAAACCGCATTTTGTGTTTTAAAAAGAGAGGAGGAGGAGAGAAGTTTTTATATATTCTTGCGGTTTTCCCAAAAAATCCAGAAATCTCATAGAAATCCAAAATCACAAAATCATGAGTAAGTATATGATAAGTGTCGGCATATGCCCCATAATACTGCATGATAACATGAGAATGTGAATGCATGAAATGTCTAAGTAATAAATGCCATGTCTATACTAACACCAGAGAGTAATCACAATATTATATCGATCTAGCTGTTAGCTGATTCTATCAATAACAGATAATATGATCTAAAGTGTACGTGACATAGCAATTACCGATGATGATGTGTGTGAGCCGGCAAATAAGTATGCGTGGAATATGCGTATCATCGGTAATGGTGCTGGTGTCCTAACAGGCAAAGTGTTATTCTGATTATAGAAACATATGTATGAACATGCACCATAATAATTACGGTCTGAATGTAAAGACAGATGTGTAATAACCACTCATTTGATATACAAGTATAACTACCACTATATGTCTCGAGCATAACTAGTGTCCATCTAACCTCCTAAAGAACTAAACCTAAGAACTAGTCGATAAGAAATAAGAGTACACCTAAAGTCTGAGTCTATATCTCTGATAGTCGGCGATCCAGCCTCAATAGCGTCACGTACGTAGTACGACTTCCTCGAATCAAGAGTGCGGATCAATCATCACATCTATGCCTCGTACGGTAAAATCCATCGTACGGCATCCCTATATCGGGGTACGGGTCAAGTATCACCTACGTGTCTCATCATTCGTATAATATCATCATCAACACATGTCAAGATCAAGGTGCTATACTGTAATCGCATACATCAATCATATATCATTGCCAGCATAAATATACATCGTTAATTTATCCTCAGAAATATCATGCCACATGTATCATATTATGATTAGGTCACACTTATATCATATCGTAATCAAGTCACATCTATATGATATCGTAATCAAGTCACACATATATCATATCAGAATTTCAGGCACAGGTTACGGTCCGAGTTCTATTTTAGAGTCCCATATACTTCAATATCATCACCATCCTTTATTATTGTTCAAGTATACAAATCCATTATCTCATTTTCTAATGATCCGCTAACATCATAACACGACTGTATACCCAAGAATCACGGCATCAGCCCAGTCATATTGTTCATCCCCATGTATCATATCACATCCTTATATCACATATACATGCTGTGTATATATATATACCTACACATAACCCTATATATATATACACATACACATATACACCAAGTCAAGTTTCTGTGTATGCGTGTGTGTATCTACCTGAAACCTACGAACCTCCTCCAAGCTATTCATCCTCTGGTAAGGTCTTTCTAATTCAGTCTAGTCCAATCTAAGGTCATTTCTAGGGTCCTACTCACCAAGAATCTAAGGTCGCGTCTGGCTTCATAATGACAATAAGTACTATTCCTATTCTACGTTTGCGGGGGTGCTAAACGCCATCCACCCGACTTCCCCCGTAGATATACATCTACTCACCTGGTCCTTGTCTGCCGAAGACGGTGTCGCCATCCTCTTCTTCATCGCCCGCAGTCCACGTGAGGGATACCTATACGCAAACATATGTAGTATCGTAAACTGAATGACGGCCAACATCAAAACGCGCATAGGTTAAAACCTATGTCCCGCTCATGCAAAAGAACCAAATATCGCTCGATATCGGCGTACAAACGCCGATTGATCGAGATAAATATCAACAAACAACTCATAGTTTTAAAACTCATTACTTATAATATAAAACATGATTTAATTCATCGAAACCCTAAAAATCGATCAAACCGTCCGATTTCGTAAAACCCGAAAACGCCATTTTACCGTTTTACTTCAAAACTTGATATTTAAAAGAAACTAATGGTCATAATATTCATTAAATAACCTAACTAGATTATAGAAACCATTACCATAGTTTTATTATACCAATTTGTATTAATTTGGAATTTCTAGTTTGCATCTTTTATCAATTTTCAACATCTTACAAGCAAAATTCCACAATTCCACAACTAAAGTTGATTTTGCATAAATTAATGTATTAAACTACAATTCATGATGATAATAATATAATGAAATCATAATTTAGATTTTAATCTCATTTATTTAAGAATTTTCTAAAATCTAGTTAGCAAAATAGCATTTTTATCACTATTTTTCAATTATAATTAAAAACTAGTAACCAAATTAAGTTTTTCATTCCACCAACAAGTTAATACCCTCATTAAAACCACAATCTAGTGTTACAAACATTAATTGGAATTTTGTTTCACCAATATATACAATATATAGAAATCTAGTTTACAAAGTTGTTTAATTTAAACAATTTTGGATAAACAATTTACAATATACCATCCATACAAGATTTTCCCATTCTAAAAATGTTAAACTACATAATATAATCCTACTTAATTAATAAAAAGCATAACCTAATTTTATAACCCTAACTTGAATTTTAAAACTTGTAGATAGAATTAATTGATTAAATCTAATTATGCTTAAATGAAACATCTAATAACAATAAATCAAAAGAAGAAGATTTATACCTCCACAACATGAGATCCAAACATGAAAATAAGCCTCCAAAATGAATACTTTCCATCTCCAAAATCCATGTAAAGATGAGCAAAGAATAGAGGGTAGGAATTTATTAGGATTTTGTGGATTTTTTATTGAATTTTTGATGAATTTTGATGATTTTTAATGCAAAAATGATGGGGGGAAAATTTTGGGGCTGCCCATGGAGGTGAGGCCGGTCATGAGGTGAGGAAAAGAGAGGAGAGTGAGAAAAGGTGAAGAAAAGTGTAGAAGGTTTCATAAAAATATCATACAATTAAGTCTTTTCATGAATTTATTTAAAAATTCTATATTTTCTTCACTCCATTTGACCTAGAATGGTCTAGAACCATTGATAAATTTTGAAAATAAATTTTGCATGAAACACACTAGATTCTAAGATGCAATGGTTCATTTTTGAAAATTTAACCCATTCAAATTTGTAATTTACACTAATTTAGTGTAAAAATAAAGTTTATGTTAATATTTAAAATAATTAATTTAAGAAAAATATTTAATTAAACTAAAAATTTATAAGTGGATAAATAAACACCATTTACTAGTAATAACATAGTTAAAATAGGTATTTTTAAATTTATAGTGAAAAATAATTACGGTTTAGTTTTATGAAAACTACGTTTTATTTTACCGAAAATTATAAAATTCACTTAAACGTTTTTATTTATTTAATTAATTATTTAATTATTTTTAAAATGTTACACCGTCCTCCTAAAAAATGGAGCTTCGAAATAAAAAGGGTAAAGGGAAAGCTACCTTGGTCGCCAACGCTCAGCAGCAGCTGAGTGATCCGAAACCAGCTGCTCGCCAAAACGATAAACCGCGATCACTCGGGAAAAAGTTGAGACGTCCTTACTCATTCCCTCGGGATAAAATGAGAAGACTGTTCGAACTGGCGATGCGCAACAGGATTGTCACTCTACCAGATCCGAGACGCCCACTGCAACCGAGCGACGTCAACAATCCCAATTACTGCCCCTACCACCGAATAGTGGGTCACCCAATCGAAGATTGCTTCGTCTTCAAAAACTGGATTGAGCACGAATACCAGCAAGGCAAATTCGCGCTGTCTGAAAACTGGAGGGTAAACCCGCCACAACTGCACGCTCCTAAAAAGGTGGGCACGTCGGGGGCATCATGCTCATTTATAGAGGATGCTCCATGGGAAGTTGTTTTTTCGGACAAGACTAAAAGAATGCTGAAGGATCTTCAAGCATGTCCGGCAATTAGATGGAAAAGCCCTCTGGAGCCAGAGATCATTGAGGGGATGCTGAAACCGCACCCAACACCGAGAGTTGGTAGCGATGGGCAAAATACCCAGGCCAGCCGTCAAAGTCTTCAAAGAAAAAGAAGAAGACCAAGAAGCCCGCACAGCCTGATGATAAGCACACGGATCTGTAAAGGCATATTGACGCACTGGAGGAATATAACCAGAAGGCGCGAACTCCGGTCACACTCCAAGAGTTTCTCAACCATATCCTTGAGAGCGGAGATAATGAAAATGATGACGGAGACGACTCGTCAGAAGAACCCGAGGATTATGTGGTAAGTTGTCACATGATCTCTTGTTCACCAATAAATGACGAAGAAGCTCACTCGGCGTCGGAAGATAACATAGAGGAGCTAGGGACAGGATCGGTACCAAAATCCATGGAACCATCAGACGAGTTGATTGATATGCCGCTGAACGAAGCCTGTCAAAAGAGCAAAGCTGATCGCGAATGTGAAATGGCCATATTCGAAAGGGCCAGGCGTCGGCATCAAGTTAAAGAAGTCATGGTAGGGATAAGTCACAAAGCACTCCAACCAGATCGAAGCACGCCCGAGGCAGACAAATACAGGCTTAAGACAAGGAAACCGTTCGCTAAAGCCCTATCAATGGGAATGAGACTTCCATCTTTCAAAGGAAATACTCCTGGCGGTATACACCTTGACGAAGCGGATGGGCATCCTAACTACTGCTTATACCATCGGAGGATTGCACATCCTACCGAAGAGTGCAATGCTTTCAAGAAGTGGTGGCAAGGATATGTTGCTCACCGACAACATTTCAAACGGATGAAACGCAAAACTCGTCGGGAGCAGAAAAACACGACAGATGAGCATAATAGAACTGCCGACAACTGTTGCATAGTTGATACTAAGGGATCGCAAGTTCTCACCTTCGGAAGTGAGTCTGATGAAGAAGTAGCCCTCGGCCCTCTCTTCAAGGAATCCACCCCTGGAAAAGAGGAAGAGATAAAGAATTGTGAAAACATTCAGCTGCGTAATCGTACATTGCTCGAAAAGAATCCCGGACCTACAAATAAGGGATCGAACCAAAAAGATAAGGGGAAGGAAAAAGTCCCTGAGGATATCACCCTCGATGATCGAGTCGTCGAAGAGCTGGCAGCCAAGGACCCACCCAAGAAAAACAAAGTGGATTACAATGTCCTGGCACACCTGAGGAAGATACCCTCACAGCTAAGCGTTTTGGATGCCTTTCTGTTGTCTAAAGAAGCACGAGATTTTCTGATCAGGGAATTACAAGAGCCCGAGCAGTTTCAAGCTTTTCTTGCCGAAGAAAAGATGAAGGACGAGCTGGAAGAAGTGCACACAGCTAACATCACTTTCGGCGATGAAGATCTTCTCATCGGAACGTGAGAGCACAACCGTCCCCTGTATGACACCGGGTATTGCCATGACATCAAGATAGGGAAGATCTTAGTTGACAATGGGTCCTCTATCAACCTCCTAAATATAAGGGTGATAAAAGAAATCTGCATGAGAGTTCAGCACCTCGCTTGGGATAAAATCACCATCTCCAGGTTCGACTCCCAGTCATCATGGATGCTCGGTCTGTAATACTAACGTTACGCTTTGGGCTGCTCGTCACTGACATCAAATTTCATGTCATTGACGTCAAGACCTGTTACAACGCTTTGCTCGGCAGGCATTGGTTACACGAGTACAACATCATTCCTTCTACATAACATCAGTGTATGAAGTATTTCAAAGATGGTCTCGGGTATACCGTGACGGGGGAACTAAACCCATTCTCCGTAAATGAAGTCCGAAACTATGAAGATGCAAAGTATTTCCTACCAGACTTTGAAGACACAGAAAGATGCCATAAATCGGAGAATAAGCAAAAAATTATCACCACTATTCCGGTCTTCGGAAGCGATACCGAGGAGGAGGAAGAGATAGTCTATTCGGGCCACCCCAATGCAACAGTCCGGGACCATCTACCCCTATTTTGGTCATTGGCAGTGACTCTGAAGACGAAGTCAGCGCAGTGTTCTCGGTCCATCCATCAATGCAGGACCTCACTGGAGATGATCAGAGTTTGCAAATCGCCATAGTTCCGCGGCAGCATTACAGAGAGCTTGATGCGCTTGAGACATATAGCGTGCAGGAGCTGCAGACATTCTACGTCCCTCCCAGATGAAGAGGTGAAAAGGCGATCCTATTCTATCGATCCGCGGAGACTAAAGTCGAAAGAGAAGTCTGGCATGGTGCCGATTTTGCGCTCGACAGCTTCCAACCCATCCGTCTGCCCAGATACTATATGGAAGGATTGAGAAGGTTATTAAGATGCCAAGGCGTACCTTTCAAACAGATTGCTCGACAAGCTCAGTTCTACAACAGGATTTGGAACGTCCCCGGAACTCAGCGAAAATTGCCCAATGGAAAAATGGAAACGATTAGGCTTGGATATGTCCAGTCCAAGAAACGGGAGCAATTCCATGGCTGCCATGTCATAAATGACCTCGATGAAGAAGGGGATGCTCTTTTAAAAGACGTTGACGTTGAACCAGAACGAGGTCCTGCCATAAAAATGCCGAGTCCGTCGTTTGAAGAACAGATGGACAAGCTCGTAAGGAAAGTGAGTCAAAAGGTTCGGAATGACCACAGCCACGAAATGGATATTTATGAGAAAGCCACGACGCAATGCCTCCTTCAGCAGGCTATAGAGGATGACAATGCCCTTCACCGTCTGCCCGCCATGCATTCCCAAGACAAGAAAAAGGCCCAACGCGGAGGCAAAAACATGTTAAAGAACGGAAAAACGTTCGACAGCGGCAAAATGGATCCAAAAGGCCACGCGATCGAGAAAAGGTCAGCCGGAATCCTTCTCTTATGAAAAAGATAGGTCGAGCGTATTCTTTCCCTCGAGACAAGACAAGGAGAATCTTTGACCTTGTCATGAAACATCAAATGATGACACTCCTGGAGTCTCGGCTCCCCGATCAAGCAAACGAAGTTCATCACTCGGATTATTGCTCCTATCACCGAACCATAGGACATCCTCTTGAAGACTGCTTCACCTTCAAAAACCGGGTCGAAGACTAATATCAACTCGGCAGATTCGCTCTATCCAACAGTTGGAGGGTAGCCCCACCACAAAAGCATGTGCCAAAAGCAACGTATATAGAAAGAGTAGAACCAGTCAACATCGGTCTTGGAAACGATCTAGTACCTATCACATGATAATGCTGTCAGAAGAAGGAGAGTGCGAGAATATGGATGACCTCTCCTGGTGCTTCGAAAATGAGAATGAAGACGAAGTGATCTCAAAATTTCTACTAGCGCCTTGGAAGATGGGATACACACCACGGTGGATAACCTGAGAAAAATCGACTTGGGGACGCCAAATGACCCGTGACCAACGTTCGTCAGTGAGCTGCTGTCTAAAGAGCAGGTAGCTACGCTAAAAGATGTGCTCATGCAGTATAAAGACTGCTTCGCATAGAACTATTACGAGATGCCGGGATTAGATCCAGAAATAGCTGTGCATAAATTGGCTATATCTCCGGACGTCAAGCCAGTCAAACTAGCACCAAGAAGAATGAGGCTCAAACTTGAAATGAGTATCAACGCCGAAGTCAAGAAGCTAATCGACTCCGGCTTCATCCAAGAAGTTCAATACCCTGACTGGATCGCCAACATTGTCCCAGTGATGAAGAAAAATGGGACGGTGCACATCTGCGTGGACTTTTGGGACCTCAACAAAGCCTGTCCGAAGGATGACTTTCCCGTACCAGTTACCGAGCTGATGATAGATAACACGTCCACTCATGAAGTCTTCTCCTTCATGGACGGATCATCAGGGTACAATCAAATAAATATGCATCCTGAAGACCAAAAGCATACCGCTTTCTGGACCCCTCTGGGCATATTTTGCTATAAAGTGATGCCTTTTCGGTCTAAAGAATGTAGGCGCTACCTACCAGAGGGCCATGACGAAGATCTTCGATGACCTCATACATGAGATTGTCGAATGTTACATCGACGAACTCGTAGTGAAAAGCAAATCGTACGAGGAACACTGGGACCATTTGAGAATAGTGTTCCAACGTCTTCGTAAGTATAACCTTAAGATGAACCCTCTGAAATGTGCATTTGGAGTCTCCTCAGGAAAATTTCTAGGGTTCATCATACGACATCGGGGCATCGAAATAGATCCATCGAAGATCAAGGCGATTATGGAAATGCCCACTCCAAGAACTTTAAAACAATTGCGGTCTCTACAAGGAAAGCTCGCGTATATCCGACGGTTCATAGCCAACCTTTCCGGAAAATATCGTCCCTACAGTCACCTGATGAAGAAGGGAATCCCGTTCGTTTGGGATCGTAAATGCCAGAGTGCACTAGACGAAATCAAGCAATACCTGCAGAATCCGCCGGTATTGACCGCTCCGGTCAAGAGAAAGCCCCCCATCTGTACACAACCGCCTTTGAAGGCTCTTTGGGCGCGCTATGGGCACAGGAGAACGACCAAAGGAAAGAGAGAGCCCTCTACTATTTGAGTCGAGTTCTCCTAGGGGCAGAAAACAACTACCCCCCTATCGAAAAACACTGCCAGGCGTTAGTCTTCAGGATAACGAAGCTCAAACACTATGCTTTGGCGCATGAAGTCCATCTCATATCAAAGGTGGATCCTCTCAAGTATTTGATATCAAGAGCCATACTAACAAGACGACTCGCTAAATGGGCCCTCCTCTTGATGGATTTCTCGATAATCTATCGACCCCTCAAGGCAGTGAAAGGCCAAGCCATCGCCGACTTTCTCACCGAGCATCCGATACCTGGCGACTCACCTTTAAATTGCGAACTGCCAGACGAGCACCCGTTTGGCACGATTGACAGGGAGAAAGGAGGGAGTGATACCCAATGGGAACTCTATTTCGACGGAGCATCTTCCGTGAAGAAGCGACAACAGAACACCCCCATAATCAAATCTGGGGTAGGTCTTATCTTCGTGACTCCGCAAGGAGGGAGAGTGCGCTTTGCCTTTTCCTTAATAGAGCCGAGGACAAACAATGAAGCAGAATATGAGGCTTTGATAGCAGGTCTTAAGATCGCTGTCGACATGGGAATCGAAAACCTCCTCATATACGGAGACTCCCAGCTAGTCGTTAGCCAAGTAAACGGTGACTATCAGATGTGCAAGCCGGTGTTGGTAAAATATGGCAAAAGAGTGCAACAGTTACTAACGCAAATTCCCTTCTACGCCCTGGAAAGCATACCGCGTACAGAAAATAGCAAAGCGGACGCATTAGCCAAACTCTCTAAAGAACTGGCTGACGAAAACCTCGATGATGTAAGGATCATTGTACAAAGCCGTCGGGTTCTTGCACCAGCAGAATATCTCCGGAGTCATCTGAAGAAAAGAAAGCGACCAAGCAAACAGCCCTACAAATAGAGGACCAAGAAAGGGCTAAGGATTAGAGAGAAGTCTTTATAGACTACTTCAAATCCCGTCGAACACCTGAAGATGCATCCTCAAGACATCAGCTCATGAAACGAGCTCTGTCTTTCTCCTTCATCAATGATACTCTATATAAGAGATCGTTCGACTCTCTATGGATAAGATGCCAGGGACCGGAAGAAGCGAGGAGAGTCATTCAAGAAACCCACGATGGACTCTGCGGTTCTCATCAAGCCGGGCCAAAGATGAAGCTAAAGATCAAAAGAATGGGCTACTTTTGGCCCACGATGATTCAGGACTGCCTCGAATTCGTGAAGCAGTGTCACTCGTGCCAAATTCATGGGGACTTCATCCACCAGCATCCAAATCCACTACACCCAACAGTGGCTAGCTGGCTGTTTGAAATGTGGGGAACCGATATAATTGGGCCCATCGAACCAACGTCATCCAAAGGACATTGGTTCATATTGGCGACAATTGATTACTTCTCTAAATGGGCAGAAGAAGTACCGCTAAGAGAAGTGAAGACGGAGAACATCCTACATTTCTTCAAGACACACGTCATCTATCGGTTCGGCACTCCGCGGCGGATTATCTCTGATAACGGGCCGGCCTACAGAAGTCATAAAATCAGCCGCTTCGCACAACAACATAATATAGACTGGAGATACTCTTCGGTCTATAATCCCCGAGCTAACGGTCTAGCTGAGGCTTTCAACAAGACCTTGACAAAGATCATAAAGAAAACGGTGTCCCGAAATAAAAAGGACTGGCACGAGAGATTGCATGAAGCTCTCTGGTCCTATCGGATTACGTTCAAGACAGCCACGAACACAATGCCATTTGCATTAGTATTCGGCACGGAAGCGGTACTTCCCTTGGAGATAGAGCCACCCTCTCTACGAGTGGCGGTTCAGTACGAAGTAACGGATGAAGAGAATGCCCATCTTCGACTTGAGGAGCTCGACGCCCTCGATGAAGCTCGTCTCATGGCGCTGCAAAACCTAGAAGCTTACAAAGCAAGGATGACGCGCTCATATGAAAGATTGACTAAGCCGAGAACATTCCGCCAAGGCGAACTCGTGCTAGTCATAAAAAGACCTATGATCCCCAACCGTGCAAAACGGAGGAAATTCTAGCCGAACTATGAAGGCCCGTACATCATAGACAAGGTCTACCAAGGTGGGGCCTATTTGATCGTGGATATGCATGGCGAAAGACCCTTCCGGCCAATAAACGGCCGATTCCTAAAAAAATACTATGCCTGACGAGTCACGGCCCAGGTCAATGATAGATGACGATGCCTATGTCCGCTCGCTATCTTTCCGAGTCCAAACTCTATAAGTAGTATCCGGCGAAACCTTGCCTCAAAATCCCAACGGACCGCAACGTCCTTAAACTAGCTATGGACCGTAATGTCCTTAAACTAGCTATGGACCGTAATGTCCTTAAACTAACAACGGACCGCAACATCCTTAAACTAGCTGTGGACTGGGATGTCCTTAAACTAACAACAAACCGAGATGTCCTTAAACTAACAACGTCGCCTCAAACACGGCGATAGTGGAATGCAAGCCCACAAGTCCCAGCGGTGAGGACTGCAACTCAATTCCCACCGGCAAACGGATGGATCACATGCGGCGAAACTATTCTCGAGAGTTTCATCGATCAAAAAAAGGGGGTTACGTCCACAAGCGAAATGGGCACGGATGAAAACCCGAAAGGGCGCCGTGAGTAAAAACAGCAGGACTGCCGGCGAGTTTGTGAAAACCCGAAAGGGCGCAATCTCGTTAAAATAAAGACACCTGCAAGGTCTTCTCGACCTTGTGAGGAGAAAATATCTGCGTGAGATCCTTACGACTCACAAGGGAGCAACGCACTTAGGGATCCCCACGATTCCTAAGGAGAAATTACACTTACGAGATCCTCACGACTCGTGAGGAGAATTCCACCTGCGAGACCCTCACGGCTCGTATGATTCGAAAGCCTTAAGCTACAGGGATCTGAACCTGTTCTTAATCCATCACATTCCCCAAATTGCCCTACAAGTGGTTCAATATTGACCCTTGTATACAATCCACGGGCACAAATAAATGTTTTCCTCACCGAGTCCCACCAACAACAAGGAATGTCCTCATATGGTGAACAACACTTGTAAGTTCTCTCGACTCATAAGGAGAAAACACTCTTGTAAGATCCTTACGACATATAAGAGAACATACACTTAGGAATCCTCACGACTCCTAAGGAGAAAACACACCTACGAGATCCTCACGACTCGTAAGGAGAAACATCTTTATGAGACCCTTACGGTTCATGAAGTCAAAAGCCTTAGTCGACAGGATCCTAACCCTGATTGCTAAGCCACCTTTGTTCGAACCGACAAAGGCAAATGATGATTCGCTCCTAGCAATATCCCAGTTGTAGATATGCTGATGCCTAAATCGGTATCAAATTCCAAGTCCTTTCACGGCAAATGATGATTCGCTCCTGGCAATATTCCAGTCGCAGCGATGCTGATGCTAAAATTGGTATCAGATCTTGAGTTCCATACTCGCAGCAAAAAATCAGCGAGCCAAAAATGCATATGAAATAGCCGAAATGATAGGGCAACTTGCAACAAAAATCAGCAAGTAAAATATATGCATACAAAAATAGCTGAAATGATTGGGCAACTCACAATAAAAAACAGCGAGTAAAGAAAAGGAAAAATAGCCGAAATGATTGGGCACCGCGAAAAAATAGCCGAAATGATTGGGCAATCGCGACTTTCGCAATATAAAAAGCTGAAATGATAGAGCATCGTGGAAAGAAATAAATTAAAATAAAACTTCTGCCCTGCAGGTGAGATCACATTGACCCCTGTATACAATCCATGGGCACAAACGAAAAGGGAACCACATTGTCCAACCAAGCTTCGTCAAAGGGAAGCCAGATCTCGATGGCTACATCTACAGCCTAGAAATCAACAACGGCGTTCCTTCTCGTTCCAACCAGAACTGGATACGACGTCAACAAAATGGAGCCACGGCAAAGTCCCCTGGTTCCAAATCTCGATGGTTCACAGACAACCTAGAGACTACCTCAGAGCCACGACAAAGTCCCCTAGTTCCAAATCTTGACGGTTCGCAGACAGTCTAGAGACTACCGCGGAGCCATAGCAGAGTCCCTAGTTCCAAGTCTCGACGGCGGCATCCACGGCCTAGAGATCAACCACCCGCGTTCCTCCTCCCTCCAGCAGGATACGGGCACAACATCAGCAAACGGAGCCATGGAAAAGTCCCCTAGTTCCAAACCTCGACGGTTCACAGACAACCCAGAGACAACCTCTACATTCGTCGCAATGTTGAAGACACAATGTCAACAAACGAAGCCAAGGAAAATCCCTCGCTTCAGGGTCTTGACGGCAACTTAAATGAGACCTGAAAAGACTATCGGAGATCATCCTGCTCCAGCGCGGAGTAGTCATGACTCATCGGGGCTCCCAAACTAAGCCTAACCTCAAGTAAAAAGCGACATGGAATATCCCTAACGCTTGCTCTTTAGACGGTAATATTACCCGGAAGATTACTTGAAGACGTCTTGTCCAGCCCCCGAAGGGATCAGAGACACGACAGTCGCGGGGCTACCCGAACAGCAAGATTGCATATCGGGGAATATATCAGCCAACGCGACGGTGCGACGGGTAGAAAACCCTAGTACCACAGACTCTAACAGACTTCTATTAGCTGGAGTTAACTGTGACGTTAGGAAACCCTTGCGAGAACTTCTCGATTCATCTCGACTCGTAGGGGAAAGCCTTAGACAATGGGGATAAGAAACTGTTTCCTAAGTACTGGGGCCCTGCAAGTCGGTCCAAGATGGGCTATTGCATACTATTCACGGGCCACACTCTCCAAAGTCGAATCTCAACAAGGAGGGAAACAACCACTTACGATTCCTCTCGACTTGTAAGGGGGAAAAATTCTCTTATGAGATCCTTATGACTCTCAAGAGAAAATACACACTTAGGAATCCTCACGATTCCTAAGGAGAAAATACACCTACGGGATCCTCTCGACTCGTAAGGAGAAAAGTTTTTTGAGACCCTCACGGTTCATGAAGTTGAAAAGTCTTAAGCGGCAGATCTGAACCTGTTTCCTAAGCCATCGCTGTCCTGCAAAGAGATCAGGATAGACTACCTACAAGACACATTTGCTAAGGAGACACGACAGTACGACTGCATATGCGCTTAAATGGAAATGGTGTCCAAAATGTGCTGATTTATGTACGACACTACGATAGCGCTCGCACTTAAAAGAAAACTCCTAAGGGCAAAGTAGAAAGTTCATGTACAGAGGTGCAATATAAATATACTACTCTACAGGGAAAATATCGCCAAATATAGGGTCAGAGGTATAGGGGTTAACAAAACAAAATACAAGGTTCTCCAGTTCCTTCTCTGTCCTCTCCACAATGTCGAAGCGACGGTCTTCGCGAGGAGTTGATCCCCACCGATTAGTGCCATGCTCATCAGCGAAAGCAGACATGATAGCCCGCCGGGCTCTTATCTGACTTAGTAAATGAACCGAGCGATCCTTCAGAGCCTGGGTAATTAAGCGTGCCTCGTGGAAACACTCAATTTATCCTCCGACGTATCATGAATTTCCGGGGTCATCTCTGCCGGATGAGGAGGAATATCGGCGAGCACGAATAGAAAGATCATCTGGAGCCAAATGGAGCCCATACGAAGAGGAGAGCCCCTACGAGTCAGGAGCTCATACATCACCGCGTTACATTGAGCGTCGGGGAGAAGGGGATGTACTAGCCGCGCAGCAAGGCGAGGAATCATTTCCTCGATGGGCACCTCCCATGGTTGCCGACAAGCGTTAGGGCGATTGCAGGCCATAGCTCTTGGTTTGTTTGAGTTCTGTTAATAAAAGATGGGTTTCTCTTTGAAGAGAAGAAGGAATATGTAGCCTCGGGTTATGAGGAGACGCATTCAAAGCTATGCACAAAAAACGTCGTGCATGGTGGAGCTATTCCCAAGGCCGGAAAAAGGGGGCATGGGAAAAGAAAAGGGCAACTCATTGGAATTAGAGTAGGGAGGCGAAACGACCTCATCAGCAGAGCCTCAAGTGAATGGCACGTGAGCACCCACATTGATCCCTTTTGAAAACTAAAATGGCACCGCACGTGCATAACCCGTGAGCGCCGGCACTGGTGCAAGATTAAACTCCCCGGCAGCACCTCATGCGCAAAACACATATATCGACACTTCATGCAGAATACACGTGAGCAAAAATAAAGGGGGAAATGGGATGTTTTGTTATTCATACTCTAAGAATTTATACATGACATAAAAATAAAAGAAAATGTTTATAATGGTAAAACACTTGACCCTGGACATGGATTGGGGAATTCATAAGCAAGGCCGAGTAAAATGCTCCTGGCTTCTCTGACCATTTTCGTGTGCATCTACTCACGAGTGCATGTGTCAGGATTCTCGCTAATGTCATCCGTTCTCTGATAGGCAGAGATTATCATCATCTGTTGGAAAACTTGATGTAAGATATCAACAAGATCATCTCGCCGCCTCTTCGAGATCAAGCCCATCAGATATACCGAGTGTATCTTGTCTTCGGCATCATCAAGGGCCTCCAGCGGCATGGCTTCATAAAACTAGGAAGGGCTTCCCAAATCGCTCCCACGATGATCTTCAATAAAGCGGAACGACGGGGGAGTAGTCGACCGTTGTATTCATCGAAGCGACACATAACCTCAGCGCATTGAGCGTCCGTAAACTCCTGGTTTTGACAATGGCCTTGGACACGAATATCCTCATAGGAGATAGTTTCGTCAAGATCATACAAATAAATGGCTATAGTATCTGAAAAGAAAAATCAGGGGGTGTTTAATAGTCAAAGTGATCAAGAAAAGGCTTATTATGAGGACTCATTTAACGGACACGGGGGTTTAAATAACCCTTGACATCCTCATAGAGAAAGCAAGTTCTATTAAAATTCTCAACAAATTTGAATTTACGCAAGTAAGGAAAAACCCTGTGAAAATGTTCTCGAAACCACCGGGGAATGAAATTCCTGAGGGGCTCTTTTGATCTTCAGAGCAGAACTCTTTGGTGAGGAATTAAATTCCTTTTATGCAATGGAATTAAATTCCAGAAACCCCCATAAAGAGAAAATCAAATGCCATGAATCCTTAAAGGTCAGAGGAGGAATGCCTAAAGCATTGAGAGTTATTACTCAAAGATCACGTCTTTGGATCTCTAAGAGATGGGTTTCAGAGGAGAGCAAAGCTCTCATGATGGATTTAAAATCCAGAAGTTTTCTTTAAAGAAAAGGGTTTCTCTAATGTTCGAGATCTTTACCTAGAAAAGGTTCCTTTTTCTAACAGATTTTAACTCTGGAATTGCAATGAACAGAGAACTAAGCTCTGAAAAGGAGAAATAAATTCTCGAAGAAAACAAAGAAGGAAGAAGATGAAAGAACAGTAGCTTCCCAAAGGCCAAACCCTTGCATTTATAAGATGCGACAAGGGCGGTTCACCTCCCCGTTCCCCTAGGCCATCCAACGGCTGTAAAGGTGACAGCGTTGCACTCACGTGCAAGCCACGTGAGAACAACGCTGTGGGGGCATTTGTTCTCTTATAAAAAAATAAATAAATAATGAACCAAAAAGCGATAGAAGAATTCCCCAAAAGGAGCATCATATGCCCACACGTGATGCGCCTTGGAGCAAAAATTATAAGCATTACACTTAACAAATAAGGCTGAAATTGAGCCCCACGTGCCACACGTGAGCATCTATGTACAAAGTATATAGGCGCCTTCATAAAACAAACAACAGGCCAGAAAGCGCATCACGTGCCAACACGTGATGCTTTTCTCTGGGACTGCTGCATTTAAGCAAACCGGCCTAGTGCCATTGGGTCACGTGCTACACGTGAGGATTCCTAATACCTTCTGAGCCGATAGAATTAAATTCTATATACAAGGGATCAGAACCCTATTTTGGAAATATTTTCAATCACCATTAGATCTTTTGATCCAACGGTGCTCTGATTTACAGAGATTATTCTGTATCTTGGTGATTTTTAATCACCATTGGATCACAGAGCTTATTCTGTATCTTGGTGATTTTTAATCACCATTGGATGTTTGATCCAACGGTGCTCTGATTTACAGAGCACAATCTTTCTTGTTTAGAAAGATTGGGAAAATATTTTCCCATACAGAGCTTATTCTGTATCTTGGTGATTTTTAATCACCATTGGATGTTTGATCCAACGGTGCTCTGATTTACAGAGCACAATCTTTCTTGTTTAGAAAGATTGGGAAAATATTTTCTCATAGAGAGCTTATTCTGTATCTTGGTGATTTTTAATCACCATTGGATCTTTGATCCAACGGTGCTCTGATTTACAGAGCACAATCTTTCTTGTTTAGAAAGATTGGGAAAATATTTTCCCATACAGAGCTTATTCTCTATCTTGGTGATTTTTAATCACCATTGAATTTTTGATCCAACGGTGTTCTAATTTACAGAGCATAATCTTTCTTGTTTAGAAAGATTGGGAAAATATTTTCCCAATCTTGTTAAAAATAAGAAAAATATCTTCTGTAAAATAGAGGTCCCTGGATCAAAAATCCAACGGTGGATAAAATCCCCGAATTAATCAAAAATCTCTCAATGAGAGATTTCCTTAACAAAAATCAACAAACTTGTATCTGCTATATAAAGGACCCGAGACTGAAGAGAGAGGATATACAGAGAAAGAGGGGAGACCCCCCATAAGATTTGAGAAAACAAAAGGAAGAAGAGTTCTCTTGAGAGAAAAAGAAACCCTAGGTGAGGAAAAGACTCAGAGATCATTTTATCTCCTTTTACAAGAGTTTAACTCTTCCAAAAAAGAATTTAGTTCTTCCTCTGGTTGAGGTCTGCAGAAGCAGATCTCCCCACAAGTTGAGAATTTAATTCTCATTAGGGAGATTTTGTTATGCAATCCCAAAATTTAGAGGAAAAGAACTAGGTTTGAAGAATTTAATTCTTCTAAAGACATAGGAATTTAATTCCTTTGATAAAGCTAGGGTTTAACCCTACATAATAATTTAATTCTTATAAAACAAAGGACTTGAAATTCTCAAGACTAAGATCAAGAGCCCCATTCATATTAGCGTTTAACGCTATAACGACAGATCACGTGTTCCCACGTGAGCACCTCTGAGAAACAAAAAGGAACAACTGAGATTGAGTCACGTGATCCCACGTGACCTTCAATAGTTAGAAAAGAATAGGAAGATAAATTCAAAGGAGGCAGTGCCTAATTTAGTGGCGCCTCACGTGTCTACACGTGATAGTTCCAAGACTTAAGTGTTTAACACTTACATGTACAGAACGAGGGAATAAGCCCAAGGAAACAGTGCCCAATATTTAGGTGCATCACGTGCCACACGTGAGTGCTCCAAGTTTTAGTGTTTAACACTGCTTAAGAGCCTCACGTGGGAGCACGTCACCGCCAAGCATTTAGCAGTGTTTAACACTGTGAGAGGCTGACCTTAGCCCAAATCATTCAAGTCTCTCAAGGCCAAAAACCTTTTGACCATCAACCAACCGAAGCCTTCCTATACTCAGGTCCCCCAAATCGATCTTGGTCCCAGAGAGGGCCAATGATCTCCTGACATGTGGCATCTAAAATAATGTTCGTTCCACCATGATCTCTCCCTTCAATCCGGAGTTCGGTTCATGGGTACATCTCTCCACACCTCCGATATATGTCGTTGTAATTCTTCAACGATATCAAAGAGGTGGAGGGTCCCAGCAACCAACAGCTCTTGGATGCACTCTCAAACCCATGAGCATATCCTAATGGACCGCAATGTCCTTAAACTAGTCGTGGACTGCAACGTCCTTAAACTAAACCCTTACCCCAAAAAATGGTGATCTATGGACCGTAACGTCCCTAAACTAAAACGATAAAGCCCAAATACTCTTTCCTTGAATAAAAATGATCCTAAACCTCAGTTAAGTAGATCTTAGTCCAATATCGGATTAACGTATCCTTAACAAATATTTAATTTTATCTTAATCTCGAACGAGGTTAACGATCCTTAAATCAAACCAAACCTAAATCTAAGAAAATATGGATTTGGACTAATCCACACCCTACGAGCGACAACACAAATTAGTCTCCATATACAATCCACGGGCAACCAAAAATAAAACAAACATACACGACACGAAGTGACCTTCTGGAGCAGGAGAAAGTGGTTATCGCTACGCGGTAACGTAATTAACTGCAGGGGCTTGCGCAAACGAGGGGGAATCTGACGAAGTCTGCTACAACGGCCGCATCTGTCCAAAACTCCGATACACGGTGCCATAAATCAAATTGGCATCTTCGAAGAGGTGGACGGATAAACCCAAATAGCATCTTCCCCCAAAATTCAGGCCAGACGTCCCAACGTCCCGGTTTCTGTCTTTCGGTGGTAAACAGATACTCCGGAGTAGACTAGTGTATACGCTTCTCATCCCAGCAGGGGAGATGGTCTGTCCCACAGCCATTAGTACGTCGTACTGAAGATAGTATGCAGGTGTTCATTAGGTTATGAGTACACTGGACAAGACTCGTCGGGAACTGTTAGTGGGTATTATACCTATCGTCGGGTAGCAGTTCCCAGGTGACATGAGTACAGATTAGTCCGTCGACTTGACACTGCTACTTCGCCTCGAGTGTGTTCCCATTGTACTTTGATTGCTATCCTACCATGGCTCAAAGGAGTCATGCAAACCGGTAGTAGTTGGGTGTAGTCCCGAAGCACTTGGAGGCAGTGGCGGTTAGATAGGATTCGTCTCTCCCGATATTGGGGGTTGATATCGCACTGTGTTTGGAGAGCCATTACTCAAAGTCTCTGGCCAGGGCAAGCGAGATTTACTGGTAGGTATTCCAGTAGTTTTTCAAGGTATTTTGGGCTACACTCCGGCACGACTTATTGCGCTATTAGGGGTCTGACGATTACCGCCCCTCTTGGCCCGATATGCGATACTCTTAGACGAACAGACCGGACTGTACGGAGATTGTCACATGCAGGCTCAATAGGAGTTCGGATGGGTTTGCTCATCGGCCTTCTTATCGACAGATACCTGGGTAGCCGTTACGTGCAGCTAGTACCACTTGCGGCTTGTGGTTAAACCCACTGCCAGCATACTATCGAGTCTTTAGAGTTCTACACAGAGGGTTTCCTTGCATCGGGTGAAAGATGTAGAGGTCGTATGGTTTTACGACAGGGCTTCGAACACATACGTGCACTTATGCGCGTATGATGTTCGGGCGGATAATACTAGCGGGCTTTGGTTTAAGCCGGATCCTAGTATTGTACTGATGGATTTGTTTCGTCTCTTTGTATTCATATTCTTCGGAATACGAATGCGGGTATGTATATACGGATTGGGGGGCATTCTCATAATTTGTCGGGAAAGCTTCTAGAAGAGGACACCTATTAGGGTTTGGATTCTTTTATGGATTAAACAATATGGTTGGAGAAATGAGGTGGAAATGAGCATTGAATCAAGCATAGCTACTAGATGACTCACTCACTTGACCAAATAGATATTTTGTGAAGCTTGTGAGATATTTTGGGGTGAGATAGATATTTTGTGATGCTTGTGAGATATTTTGGGGTGAGATAGATATTTATCTCCAAAATATCATATTTGCTTCATTCTTTTTCTTTGGGCAGCCAAGCTCTCTCTCAAGGTTCACAACTCCTCTCTCATTTCTTAAGTCTTCTTCTTTTGTCAAGAAAACCCTAATTATCTCATGAGTTGAGAAACCAAGGGTTCCAAGAGAAAAAGTATTCCATCTTCACTCTCTACATCACTTAGGCCATCTAGTCTAGCAACCTACTTGCCCTAGTTACCTCGGAGTTGAGGTTGGAGTGATTGTTCGCGTTTTGCGTATTTTTTTAATTACCGCAATCAAGACGGTTTCGCTTGGTAGCTAGCCGGTTGAGTATGGGTCGATCCACAGGAAGATGGAATCTTTTTCTTTATGTTTTAACGAGTTAAATCCGATTAAGTCGAGTTTTGTTTTAAGATCTACTAACGAGATAAAAGATGATAAACGACTTGCTAGGGTTAGGATTAGGTTTGTTCGAGTTAAAAATATCTCACCTCTTTCAATGCCTTTTTTAATATCGGTGTTAAGGTAATTGGCAACAACGGGGATTAGCACGATTAGGAAGGAACTTGCAAGTATAAGCTAGGCTTTCCATGCTTAGTTTCTTCCTTTTGGTCCTTGTCCGTCCATTCTTGTCTCTTAGCCCTAACCTCCAATTAATTCAACCACAACCGGTCTAATTAGGGAATCACCGCTATCATGTAGGATAGGGTGCCGTAGAGAGCGGATTGTAGTTCAATGAAAGGGAGTCCGAATTAAGGTGTTGGGCAAAGAAAGAAGTGAGAGAGATTTCCTTCTCTCAAGCCTTCTCCTGCCCTAATAAGGGAGAAATTACTTACCCATTAAAAAGATAAAAATAAAACAAAAGGGAAGGTAGAAAGAATTTTAGGTTAAGAGGAATTACAACTAGATATTTGAGACCTCACCTAGGCAAGGATCTTACTCAAGCATCATCGTTGTTAATGATAAAGAAAATAGAAGAAAGAAAAAACAAAAGAAAAACAATAAATAAATTCTACTACTAGATTAACAAATAAAAATTGCAGATAATAAAAGGAGATAAGAAAAATGCGAGAAAATAAAAGAACTAACTTTCTTTTTATTGATAACCTCTCAAAGCTCTCTACAATTTTGAATTGAGAAAGATAAAGAAGAACATAATTAAAATCCTAGATCAAAATAAAAAGAGGCACACTAGAAAAGGCACACTTTATTTTGGCTTTTAGCTCTGCTATTTGTAGGCATACATTCTGAAACCCTAGGTATACATTTTGAGCTAAACACGAGTTTACAAAACTATCCCAAGAGAGCTGAGTCAACGCAGCCGAACTGCCAACGACACTGTTCAGACGCGGCCGCGGAACCGCGGCAAAAGTGCCTATTTGACCGCGGTTCCGTGGCTATTTGGTGGATTTGGGGGATCATCTTTTCAGGGCTTCTCCATGTTGATGTTCTCTTATATTTTGTACACTTGGTTTCTCAGAATCTCTTCAGTTTTCTTCTAGATTTTCAGCAGTGGACTTTTGCCTTGAGCTCCGCGTTTGAAGTCTTGGATCTTATGCTACCTTTGTGCTTTGTGCATTGAAGTGACCAACGATTTGCTATTTTGTCCCTTGGACTGGTAGGCGGCATCACACGGATGGTTAGCGGAGATCAGTATTCATCTGTTGTTGGTCGTAGTCCCGCATTTGTTGCGACTTTTCATGAATTTCACTCTAAAGAGCTGAGAACCTGTAACCTACAACTATTTAGCAGACATGGATCAAAAGTACCTACTTATATGCAATGTGATTAAGAATGGGCGATATAAAAATGCAAAAATCTGATACGAACATGGAGCTCGGACTATAGACTCTCGGGTGGATCGTCTTTGACTCGAGAAAGCCGACGAGGAAGCCACGATCCGTAACGATCCTTGGAGCCTACGATGACGAGGAGGACAGCAAAGAAGACCCGAAGGACTTGTATCGTATGGTATAAACTCTTATCCGAGTAGTTAAACCTCACACAGTATTATGTTAGTTAGGGTTTAGCATCGATCCTGGAGTTTAAGTCCATGTTGCGAGCTTCGAAAACTCGTTTTTTGAAAATTCCGCCTCGCCGCGGACACACGGGGTGCGTGACATGGACTTACACTTTTAAAGTTGTATTATATTATTAACGCTGTTGTTTGTAGTTTGGTACAGAAGATGCCAGTGTATACGAAAGGAGTCCAACTTACACCGTGGAATTTGGTAACCCGTAGTACAAGGCTCCGTCGAAAATACCATGGAACAACGGCATGAATGTAATTACGTCTTAAGTGACTACCTCGTATCACCTTTAACATATTCCATACCAGTCTACCCCTTTATAAACCCCGCAATGTCTTGATTGTATTGTTTGTATTGTATGGTCTTGTATTGTAAATTGTATATGGATGACTTACCGGAATCATGATATCAGTAATAGAACGGATATAATGGATGTACATGTAGATGGAGAATATCCATGGTTCGGTTCAGTCAATATAGATTGAATAGATGGATTCATGTTGTATTGTAGTTTATACTTGAATCATATTCAAGTCAGATTGATTAGATTGAGACTCGGTCTGAGTCAGACACTTTGAAAAGAAATTGAAATCCTGAATTAGTTTTGATGTTATCGGTAACTGCTGCACATGGACGGCAGGATTTGTGTCTTTTTCCAAGACAATAACCGTGTTGATAACACCATTCGTTAGATTGTCTACCTTAAATTGGCAAGCACCTATATCTCTGGCTCCCTGAGGCTCAAAAGACTGTTCCCGCTTAAACCTATGTTTACTACGGTCCTTATTGTAATTTAGTATAACTTGAAGGGGTTTTATGTAAAAATAGTTTGATATAATTTTCAAAATACACCTCAAGTATTTAATTATCGTCTTTAGGATTTTCATAATTGTATATTTTATAAAAGTGAAATTTCTAGTCAGTAGAGCCTAGTTTTCATAGTATATGGTATTTATTGAAATATTGGGATTGTTTTGTATTTGGATGGTATTTTCATGTAATGGTGATTTCTTTGATTTAAAAAAATTGGAATATTTATATAATATAATTAAAATAGATATTTTGATAATATATATATATATATTTAAGGAAAATAATTTTATTTATTTTCTTGTAGAAATCTCATTTTCTAAAGAAAAAATGCATTAAAATTCGATCGAGATCGAATGCTTCTTTCGGAGGTCTGCATCTCGCTCTACTAAGTCTGAGGATGTGCGATAATCCGCACCTCCCGAACGGGGTCCCTAAAAGTGGGTTGTAGAGGCGCAATTGCATGGAAATGCTTAATACATTTCTTAAAGAAAACGGTTTTGTAAGTTTGGGTATTTAATTGTAAAGCCATATTTTCCCGTATTCTATTGTCCCAAAATTCATCGTACTATGTCAAAGATGTGTGTTGTGGTGAGGCAGGTCATTACCTCGTGAGTTATTTAAAGGTATAGCAAGGAAATAAGTTATTATGTCGAAACTTAAAATATATGGTATTTTTCTGTAAAAGTGCGATAAAAGTTACAAAAATGATTCTTTTACGGTGAAACTGGTTTTAATAGATTTATTAATGTTTGTTAAACAATATGTGAGAGTATGGTATGACCTGGATTAAGAAAAGTTGAGTTTTGAAGAAAAACCGAATCAGAAGTCAGATTAACTCCGCTTCTGTCGGGTTTTATGTTTTGAAAATTTTAGAATTTGAGATGAGAGGGAAAGAAGGGACTTACTGGCTTTAGAACTATAGGGGAGAGAGGGGGCCCTAAAGAAGGCTTCGGGGCGTCGTTTTGTCGCCGGAAACTCTTTGGATCGTCGCCTGAACTTCGCCCTTTGCTAACTCCACTTGCACACAATTAGGACTTATAGGTTTTTGAGAGTTTTGGCAGGGAATTGTGAGTGAGGAAGTGTGAAATGAGTTGTGGTATTTATAGGAGAAATTATGGTTTGGTGTGTTAAAAAATGCATTTAAAATATGCATTAAAATTGGATTAAAAGAGTATTTTATTGCTCTCTGTATGAATGCAGAGAAAACAAGCAGTGTGAGAGGGAGTGGGGTAGGCCTAGGGTTGCAGGGGAAAAGAATGAGGGCATTCCCGACGGTCTAGACCGGCGGTGCCGGGCTTTTTGCTCATGTCGCTGGGCCAATACCGACGGAGGGGGCTAGGGTTGGGTGCCACGTGTCATGTCGTCTCGTATACTTCAGTGCACATGTTTAAATAATTTGTAACTCTTCATTTTACGTGTTGTGCACGTGTAGACTCTTAGGCTTCTAAAAAGATTAAAAGAAAATAAATCAAAAGGATAATGTGGCTGATGGGATTTGAACTCGGGTGCTATGTCTCAGCAGTGCAAGGTCTTACCAATGAGCTACAAGCTCCTTCTTGCTGTTCAAAAGCAAATCAAATACTTATAGTGTACACAGGATTGCAAATACTCCATTTGTACATTAACTTTTAAACAATTTTCTGTACATTGAAATTGGAGTTGTTATATCAGGTAAAGATCAGAGAGTCTGATATTCCTAAAATGGCGTTCACGACTCACTATGGTCATTACGAATTTCTTATGATGTCATTTGGAGTGACCAATCCACCTGCTATATTTATGAATATGATGAACCATGTTTTCCGAGAGTACTTAGACAGGTTCGTTGTTATTTTCATCGACGACATCCTGGTGTATTCAAAGAATCGGAAAGAGCACGCTGAGCATTTGCAGATTATCCTGGAGACATTGCGACGGCATCAACTCTATGCCAAATACAGCAAATGTGAATTTTGGCTAGACCAGGTAGGATTTCTCGGACATATCATTTCAGGTGAAGGAATCTCAGTAGATCTAGCTAAAATGTCAGCTATCAGCGAATGGCCGACACCAAAGACGGTGAAGGACATTCGAAGTTTCTTAGGATTAACAGGATACTACCGAAGATTCATTGAATGTTTTTTGAAGATTGCAGCACCCCTGACCAAGCTCACACGTAAAGATGAAGCGTTCGTGTGGTCAGAAGCATGTGAACAAGTTTTTGTAGAACTCAAGTCAAGATTGACATCAGCTCCTATTCTCATAATATCGGATCAATCCGGAGGTTTCGTTGTGCATTGTGATGTGTCCGGTAAGAGATTAAGATGTGTTCTACACCAGTATGGAAAAGTTGTGGCCTTTGTATCGAGACAGCTAAAAGTTCATGAGCGCGACTATCCAACACAAGATCTGGAGTTGGCAGCCGTTATCTTTGCACTTAAGATTTGGCGCCACAATCTTCTGGGAGAACGAGTGGATATATACATGGACCACAAGAGTCTGAAGTATGTATTTACTCAGAAGGAGTTGAACATGCGGCAGAGAAGATGGCTAGAACTTATGGCAGACTTCGACATCAACCTACAATATCATCCAGTGAAGGTGAATGTAGTTCCTGATGCACTTAGCCGTCAGCCATTATCATTGAATCTCACCGCACAGTGCAAGCTACACCAGGAATTGCATGGGATGGAGATCGAGGTAGTTATTCCAGGTAACGCTTCAGAGTTGATGAACTTACAAGTTCAATCTACGATTTTCAATCAGATCAAGGCAGCTCAAGCAAATGATGTCAAGCTGCAAAAGATCCGAGAACAGGTAGAAAGTGGACTTCGAACAGACTTCATCATTCATGAAGATAGATCCTTGAGATATGGAAGTAGATTGTGTGTACCACAAGGTCTTGTTCGAGTAGAGTTGATGAAAGAAACTCACAGCTCACCGTAATCAGTACACCTCGGTGGTACCAAAATGTATAAGGATCTACGGCAACACTACTGGTGGCATGGAATGAAGCGTGAAGTAGCCAGAAGCGTAGCCAAGTATTTGGTGTGTCAGCAAGTGAAGGTTGGACATCACAGAACTGCTGGTCTACTTCAACCGTTACCTATCCCAAAATGGAAATAGCAGCACATTACCATGGACTTCGTAACTGCCCTTCCTCGCAGCACGCAGGGTAATGATGCAGTATGGGTTATTGTGGATCGACTCACCAAGTCGGCTCACTTTATTCCCTTTCGAATTGGCCAATCTTCCGAGACGTTAGCAAAGAAGTACATGGAGGTAAGCATGAATCTAAATTAAGATTTAACCTCAAACTGTACTATTATTGATACCCACAAACTCATTCAGGAGATTGTGAGATTACATGGAGTACCGGTTTGCATCGTCTCCGATCGTGAAACCAGATTTCGATCACAGTTTTGGCAGAGTCTACAAGCCAGCCTAGAAACGAGTCTGAATTTCAGCACATCTTACCATCCACAAACGGACGGGCGGTCTGAGCGAACAATTCAGATTCTGGAGGACATGCTAAGAGCTTGTATATTAGACTTCGGAGGTTCGTGGGAAGATCACCTACACCTTGTGGAGTTTTTATACAACAACAGCTATCAGTCGAGCATTGGAATGGCACCATTTGCAGCTCTCTATGGAAGGAAGTGTCGTTCACCACTAAGTTGGGACGACATCGGAGATTGTGAAATCCTTGGACCAGAGATGATCATGCCAACTGTGGATGTAGTTCGCACGATCAGGGATAGAATGCGCATAGCTCAAGAATGACAGAAGCATTGGGCTGATGCAAAGCGCCGACATCTAGAGTTCCAACCTGGAGATCATGTTTTCTTGAAGATCTCTCCAAACTGAGGAGTAATCCACATTGGCAAGAGGGGTAATCTCACTCTGAGATATATAGGACCGTTCGACATTCTCGAACGAGTCGGAGAAGTGGCATATCGTTTAGCACTACCACTCTCAATGGAAGGAGTGGACATCGTGTTCCACATATCTCAGTTCCGAAGATATGTGAGCGACCCTAGCCACATCCTTGATCACTTCGAGCTCACTGTACAGACTGACCTGACTTGCGAGCAACAACCCATTGAGATCCTGGACAGAAAGGTGAAGACACTGCGGAACAAGGAAGTAAACTTGGTCCGAGTGATATGGAGAAAAGATTCACCAGGAGAATCAACGTGGGAACGAGAAGATGACATGTGTGCAAGATACGCTTTCTTATTTGTAAACTAGTCCTTATGTAATTATAAATTTCAAGGATGAAATATTTATAAGGAGGGTAGAATGTAACGACTCTGAATTTACTGTACAAAATTTTTCAATTTAATGTACAGAAAGAAGTTTGCAAGCCTGAGTACAATTTAAAAATTAATTTTGTTTAAGAACAGCAAGAAACAACTTGCAGCTCATTGGTAAAGCATTGCACTGTTGTGACGTAACCCCTGTGTTCGAACCCTATCAGACACATTATATTTTTTCTGAATTTTCTTTTAAATTTTTTGGAAGCTCAAAAGTTTACACGTGCAATGCACGCAAAAATGAAAAGTTTGGAAAAATGACACGTGCAAAATGTTGTAAATACAGACACGGACACATGGCAGCAATCCACCGGCCCCATTTCAAAAAACGACCGGCGAGATGCTCATTTCCAACGGCGCCGATGGTCCCTCCGTAAGGAATGAGGCCCGTCTTTTGCACAAGTGTCTCTTCCCCTACCCCCTTTACCCATATACTGTTTGATTACTCTGCAATCAAACAGAGACCCCTCAATTCCCAAATTTATCACATTTTAATATATTTTAATCCACTCTTTTAATCCCACTATAAATACTATCCCATGCCCTAGCCATTCCTCATTCTGAAAATTCTAGCCAAAACTCTCAAATTTTCTCAAGTACAAGTGGAGTAGAAGAGGAGTTAGCCAACGACCAGCTTCCGGCGAGGAATCGAGGCTATTCCAGCGACCCCGCGACACCACGACTACCAATCTATCTTCTTCAACCGTTCCCTTAACCTAATTCACTTGTTAGTCCCTCTCTATCCCTCTCTTTCTTCTTCAAAAGTTTTATTTTTCAAAACATGTCGGTAAGTGGAGTTAATACTGACATCTTATTCTAAATCCTAAAAATTTCATTATTTCTTCTATATCTTTCATCCAAATTCTTACCCTATATTTATAACTATAAAAATAATGTTTAGAGCCAACTTTCACTCGAAAAAATCATGCTAAATAACTTTAATCTACCTTTTACATGAAAATACCATGAACTTTATATACGTCATCTTTTATTCCTTTGTTGAACATACCTTTAGAAAACTTCACGGGGTAATGACCTACCCCTCACATACACACATGTTTCCATAGCACGATATCCCTTAAACATATTTTTCTTACCATATTACATTAAAATACCATCAACTATAAAAAAACGGTTTTCTTTGAATTGTATTTCAAAACCCTTTGCAAATAAGCCTCTACAACCCTTTTTAGGGGACCCGCTATTGGATGGTACGGATTATCGCACATCTTTGGGCTAGTAGAGTGAGATGCAGACCTCCTCACGGAGCACTCGGTCTCAAAAGGTTTTTAATACGATTTTTAAGAAAAACGCAATTTTCTACTTAATAATATAAAATTAATTTTTAATAATTATATAAATATTATAAAATCCATATATTTTCAAAATATAATAATTTATATTTTTTTCAAATAAAAGAATTACAAGTTTTATCAAAATACCATCAAGATATCAATACAAGATAAGTTTACAGTAAAATACCATGAGCTATTCAAGTTAAGATAATTATCACTAAAATACCTCAATCCATAAAATAAACATCCATGGAAACCCTAAATAATATAAATAATTTCTCGAGATTATTTTTAACTATATCTTAAAAATATTTTTCATAAAACCCCATCGAGTTATATAAAAATTACATTTAAGGACTTTAGTAAATATGGATTTAAGCGGGATCAATTCTCTTGAGCCTCACGTAGCCGGAGAAAGTGAGTGCTTGCCTATTTAAGGTAAAAAAAAAACTTAACGATGTTATCAATGGTAATTGTCTTGGAAAAATCCACAAATCCTGCCGTCAATGTGCAACAGTTATCGATAACCCCATAACCTAATTCAGGATCCAAATCAGTTCTAAGAGTCTGAGTCTAAATCATGCTTGAATTCAACTCAAACCAGAATCCAATTCAAACATGAATCCAAACTCTAATATGTATACTTGAACCTAAATCTGAATACCAAAACAATATCAACATGCAAACATAACTTGAAGTGACTGAACCATGGTTATAACTTGACTTGATTACATGACTACTTGTTTACAATCCTGAACCTGATTACATAAACAACTTGTATCCATGGTCTCTGCAAGTCTGATAATTATAATCTACATAAAACACATTACGGGGTTAAAGGGGTAGATTGGTACGGATGTATTAAAAGTGGCACGATGATGGTCACTAAAAGACACCTACATGAATTCTTGTGTCATTATCCTGTGGGTTTTGACGGGGCCTTGTACTTACATGTTACCATAGTTCACGGGACAGTTGGACTCCTCTCGTATACACCAATACCTTTTGTACCAAACTTCAAACAACTACGTTAGAGTAATAAACTGATAGTAGTATAACTTAACAGTTTCCTTCCACATTACTTGTTGTATTCTTTTCTTTCTTTTGGGACTTACCGAGCGCTAGTTCGCTGACGACATTCTCATTTCTTTTTTTCTTTGGAATGTTCATCAGGAGGACCAGGCCCTCAGGAGATCGAGCCCAGTCAAGAATACTTGAATCAGATTGAGGCACAGCCAGACTACTAGCTTTACTTGTACTTACCTTCCAAATTGTATGCCACTGTTTAGGCATCGCTTTTATCATTGTATATTTTCTTTTCTAATCAGTTGTATTGTAAAGATGAATGTAAATAAAAGTTGTTGTTCATTTTATATCTCTTGTCATTTCTTGTGCATTTTATATATTGCTTATTTACGCTTAACGTATTTATTTCTGAGTAAATACAACGCGTGCCCGTCACGTCTCCTTCCCCGTATGCTGGGAAGCAGGGCGTGATAGCTGCAGACGTTGAAACAAGAAAAGTTATACGCTAAGATGAACAAGTGTGAGTTTTGGCTCGATGAAGTGAAGTTCATGGGTCATGTTGTATCCGGAGATGGAATTGCAGTTGACCCTGAAAAGATTGCATTTGTTCATGATTGGCCGACTCCAAAGAATGTAGGGGAAATCAGAAGTTTTCTTGGACTTGCTAGAAACTATAGAAGGTTTGTGGAGAACTTCGTTCGGATAGCAGAACCCTTAACTAAGCTAACACGAAAGGAGATACCGTTTGTTTGGTCCGAAAAGTGTGTGTTAGTTTTTGAGGCACTGAAGTAAAGGTTGACAACCGCTCCTATTTTAACAGTGCCAGATGGTTCCGGAGGATTAGTTATTCACAGTGACGCATCTGGGAAAGGCTTGGGATATGTTTTGATGCGGCATGGAAAGGTTGTAACTTATGCATCGAGACAGTTGAAGACTCATGAGAAGAACTATCCAACTCACGACTTGGAACTAGCAGCAGTTATCTTTGCACTAAAGATTTAGAGACACTACTTAGTGGGCGAAAAGGTCGAGACGTTTACTGATCACAAAAGCCTAAAGTATGTGTTCACACAGAAAGGGCTCAACATGAGACAGCGTATATGGTTGGAGCTCATGGCTGATTATGATCTTGATCTAAAATACCTTCTGGGGAAAGTTAATGTAGTACCAGATATTTTAAGTCGGTTGCCCGCAATATGGATGTTGACTTCACAGAACGAGTTTATAGCGGATTTTCAGAGATTCGAGTTGGAGCTCGTACTACTAGGTTATTCTAGATAGTTGATGTGGTTGCAGGTACAGTTATCGTTGATTGATAGCATTAAGGCAGTAAAGTTGCACGATCCTAGATTACAGAAATTTCGAGGATAGGTAGAGGCAGGGCTTCGAACGGATTTATTGATTCATGAAGATGGTTTTTTGAAATATAGAAATTGTTTTTGTGTGCCAAAAGGAGAAGTTCGTGAAGAAGTCATGAAGGAGGCTCATAGTTCCGCATATTCGGTACTTTCAGGAGGCATGAAAATGTATAGAGATTTGCGACAACACTTTTGGTGGAAAGGAATGAAAAAGAGATTGCTCGTTATGTGTCGAGATGCTTGGTGTGTCAGCAAGTCAATGCTGAATATTAAAGGGTAGCTGGTTTATTGCAACCAGTTCCGATTCCCCAATGGAAGTGAGAACATATAACCATGGATTTCGTGACAGCATTACCACAGAGTCCAAAGGCAATAACACAGTATGGGTGATTGTTGATCGACTGACCAAGACAGCTCATTTCATACCATTTCGAGTTTGTCAGTCGACAGAGGATTTGGCAGAGCGGTACATGTAGGAGATTATGAGATTGCATGGAGTTCCGGTAAGTATTGTTTCTGATCGGGATACCCGGTTCCTATCACATTTTTGGAGGAGTCTACAAGAAAGTTTGGAAACTCGTTTGAAGTTTAGTACCGTCTATCACCCTCAGATAGATGGACAGTCCGAGAGAACGATCCAAATTCTTAAAGATATGTTGAGAGCTTGTATATTAGACTTCAAGGGTTTGTGGGAGGATCATTTACACTTAGTGGAGTTCTCGTACAATAACATTTTCAGGCGGCTATACAGATGGATCCATTCGAAACATTGTATGATCGTAGGTGTCGCTTGCCAGAATGTTGGGACAAAGTTGGAGAAAGAAGATTGTTGGGACTGGAACTGATTGTTCAAATTGTGGAGAAAGTCAATTTGATTCGTGAGCATATGTAGGTAGTAGCACAAGATCGACAGAAAAGTTAGGCAGATACCGGAAGAAGACTATTAGAGTTTGTTGTTGGTGATCATGTGTTCTTGAAAATATTACCGACTAGGGGAGTAATCCGGTTTGGTAGTCGAAGCAAGTTTAGTCCTCGATTTGTGGGGCCTTTCGATATTATTGAGCGTATTGGAGAAGTAGCTTATTGATTGACTTTACCACCATCCTTGGCAGGTGTTCACGACGTGTTTCATGTATCTCAACTTGGCAAGTATGTTCGAGATGAGACGCACGTCCTAGACCACCCGGAATTAACAATGAGACAGAATTTGATTTATGAAGAGCAACCGATGGCTATTATGGATCGACGAGAAAAGGTTCTCAAGAATAGAGTGGTCCCTCTAGTGCTTGTTTCGTGGGAAAATCGTTCACATGGAGAATCTACTTAGGAACGTGAAGACGAAATTAGACAAAAGTTTCTACACCTCTTTCCTTAGATCTGTATCTTCATCGTTCTTGTCTTTTCTTGTTTCGTGAATTTCGATGACGAAATTCTTTTTGTAGTTGAGTATAATGTAACACACTAATACGATCGTACGTTATTTAACGATTTTAATTAGTATTATTTAATGATACATCGTAACTAGTGGAATAACATGCGGTAAATGAACGCTCATTATAATTATATAGCTACAGGATAAATAATAAGCAAGTATTCGATATTTTTCATAGTATTATTTCTAATTGGTAAGTTAACATTATGAGATAGAAGTTTAAATACAAAATATAGAAATTAAATATAAAATAGTAGTTCAAATATATTGATGGTTATGTTTGCATTTTACTAGTTTAATAACCATCCTTTTGTTATAAGTATAAACATCGAGTATAAAATACTCATATAAATCAATTCTAAAACAAAATACTATTCTTAATTCAGTCAGATTAATATCATGAATAAGTAATAGTCGATTTGATCCTATAACTAATTAACCTTAAATATGGCACGCTTGTTAACCTATATCCGTTAATGTTTACTGATATTCGGTTATATCTGTATTTCCTGCTGTATACCATGATTTGATTGGAATATGTGATTGTGAAGTAGATATCTTACCTGACTGATTACATCATCCCGAACATGCCTGTACACAAATTCATGACTTGTACCTTACCATCCTATTACTATTATCATTATCATGCTAGTACCTATTGACTGTAATGCTTACTGATACCAACAATCCTGACTTGTTATTCTGGTGAACGTGAACTGTTGTCTAGATAGATATAACATGTACCTGATTGTTCCTGTGTTGGTATTAGGTAGATATTATATTGATACCTTATTTGAACATGAAACCTGAAGAAAAGGGGAAATCAAGAATGAAACTGAAACGTAACTCAAGAGGATATTATTGCTGCCGTGATTCCGGGAGTGAACGGATTAACCATTGTTGATTGTACTGTAGTCCCATGGGGAATGAACGGGATATATTGTACTGTGGTCCCATAGGAAATTAACGGAATACATACTGTTGAGTTACGATGAGAATTAAATTAATTGGTTTCAAATACCTTTAGGATAGAGAACCTAGACACATGAACTTATAAGATACACGTGACATGATTGATTCTATATATCTTGCTTATTACATTACATGTTATTAATATTGCTTATCGTTTATACTCATGGAATCTAGTTCTTGCACCTGGTATATACTATATTTTATACTGGTTATATTATTATAATATTTATGACGCACTGACGTCTGGGTTTTGCATGGCCCAGATACTTGACTTTAGCATATGAAAATCGTGAGTACTTCAATAGGATTACCGATCAGTGATGACCATTTCACTGATATAGCTCTTATTAATGGTTAGATATTTTTTCCCTTGGATCTTTATCGCTTCCACTACTATTTCCTGTTATCGTTCTTGTGGCTATTGGAAATATTTATAAATTGTTAGTGTATATGCCCTAGAGGCCATTACTGTATCATACTAGTTTGTATATTACTTAATGGAAGCTTAGGATATTCACCTTGTATATGACATTCTTGCTCAAAATAGTAGTATGCTACTTGGTTTGTTTCTGCTTTAATGTGTGCATGTGTTTCTTATAGCATATCGCCTTTACACATTAGTAGAGCCCTTAGGATCTTTGCTTGATTACCAGCGTTGTGATGGCAGTCACACTCGTGGGGGCTGGGTAATCCACAAGCACATCCTTATGCAGGTCCCTAGTCGTAGGACTATCGAGACAGGGCATCGATACTCCGGAGTAGACTAGCGTATGCGCTTCTCATCCCAGCTTGGGAGACGGTCTGTCCCACAGCCGCCAGTACGTCGTACTTGAGATAGTATACGGGTGCTCGTTAGGTTACGAGTACACTGGACAGGACTCGTCGGGAACTGTTGGTTGGTATTATACCTATCGTCAGTTATCAGTTACCAGGTGACATGAGTACAGCTTAGTCTGTTGACTTGACACTGTCACTTCGCCTCGAGTGTGTTCCCACTGTTCTTTGATTACTACCCTACCACGGCTCAAAGGAGTCGTGCAAACAGGTATTTTTTGGGTGCAGTCCCGAAGCACTTGGAGGCAGTGACGGTTAGACAGGATTCGTCTCTCCCGGTATTGGGGGTTGATATCACGCTGTGTCTAGGAGAGCCATTACACAAAGTCCCTGGCCAGGGCAAGCGAGATAGACTGGTAGGTTTCCAGTGTTATCTCAGGGTGTTCTGGGCTATACTCCGACACGACTTGTACCGCTAGTAGGGGACTGACATTTACCGTCCCTCTAGGCCTGCCATGCGATTTTCTTAGATGAACAAACCGGACTGTATGGAGACTGTCACATTCAGGCTCAGTAGGAGTTCAGATGGGTTTACCTCGTCAGTCTTCTTATCGGCATCTACCTGGGGACCGTTACGTACAGCTAGTGCCGCTTGCGGTCTGTGGTTAAACCCACTGCCAGCGTAGTGTCGAGTCTTTAGAGTCCCACACAGAGGGTTATTCGCCTTTAGGAAAAACAGAGTAGAGGTCGCATGGTTTTGCGACGGAGTTCGTTCACATCCGCGCACTTGTGCACGTATGGTGTCCGGACAGTCATTGCTAGCGGGCTCTGGTTTGAGCCAGATCGTAGTACATGTTTTGGGGTTAGTTTTATCTCATTGTATTCGTGTTTCTCGGAACACGAATGCGGGTGTGTATCCACAGTCTTTTGAGGTGGAGGAAGAGAATTTTCATTAGGGTTTTAGAACGGGTGTGTATGCACAGTTGACAGTTGTCTTTTTCCAAACCCTAATGAATATGTGATATATCAATTAATAATACTAATTAAATGAAATTGAGTTATGGTTAGGGTTGTTGACTTGTTGACCATGGTTGACTTGTTGACCATGGTTGAAACATTGACCATCATCATTTCACTCCAAAGATGCTCTTTGATCTTTGCAAAAACATTTAATGTGAAATGATAATGGTCTTATCAAACCAACCATCACCTTTTTCATTTTGATTAATATTATTAATTGGATTAATTCACATATATTGGTTATGGTTGTAAAACTATTATAATTCTATCATTCTCATTCTCTCTCATCTTCTTCCTCTCTCTCAAAGCTCTCCCCTCTCATGAGTTGAGAACCATTGAGCTTGAGATAAAACCTTCAAAATTACTCTCTACTCTTTCTAAGGTTCTAGGTTTAGCACACCAAGCACCTTAGTTACTTCTAGTTTGAGGTTGGAGCCAGAGGTAGAGGCCTTCGGGTGGATCTTTCTTCGGTAAGAGAAGGCGACGAGGAGAACCCGTTCTTTCACTCCGAGGAACAAGAAGAGAAAGACCTCAAGACTTAGGTATAACCTCCTTTCCGAGTAGCTAACTCTTTTAGCTTGGTTGTTAGTTTATGTTTAGCAAAGATCCCTTCTTTACATAGTCCATGTTGCCTAGTATTGTAAAAATCCGATTTTTCATAACGTTTCCGTCTCCCCGCAAGCACCGGGGTGGGCAACGTGGACTTACATAAATAAATAGTTATATTATTGTTCTTGATTACTGATTGACAGTCTTAATGTGACTATGGAAGGATGTTTCCTTACTGTAGGTAGCATGGCTGGCTTTGTCACGTTCCGTATTTACAGATTTTGGGAAGCGGGGCGTGACAAGTTCAGAAAGAGATGCACACATGAGGGTCGTGTGATGCGCGCTTGATTTTCAAACATTAAGTATGTGGATAATATCCTCCACATGCGATCACGTGCAGATCACGTGATGCACGCATCCCTAGTTCACATCCTAACCCAGGGTGTGCACTAGGGTGCAGAATGCTTTGACTTTCAAAGAGAATGAAATCTCTGTTGTTTGATTTAAGATCAATGAAAGTAAAAACTTTCGCAAGAAGCACTAGTTTCGATCTGTATCATTGGTGATCTTTCTTTTATAAGGGTTTTATCTAAAATCTTGGATCTTAGAATAGATCTCTCATAAAAGCAATGGTTTTTTTTTATATAAGAAAGATAAATTCTTAAGATCATTTGATCTTTATTTTATTAAAAGAAGCCCTAGCTTCGTTATGAAAAGTACTAGCTTTTATAAAAGAAAGAGAGCATCCTCTTCTTTTTTTATTACCTAGTTAACTAGGGGGTTTTCTTCTTTTTGAACTTCGGTTCTTCTTTCTTCTTTTTTTGCCAAAAAAAGGATCCTTTTCATTGTGATGTGGGGTTCTTATTTATTGGAGAGGAATTGTTAGGGTTTGTTCTCCACAATCATGTGAGTTTTGATCTTAATTGATTCATATCAATTAAAGGTGACATGTGCACCATTGAATCATTGATCCAAAGATCAATTTTGATTGTTTTTGTTAAGTTTATTATTAACAAACAGATATAAATTGATTTATATCAATTTAGGGTGTGTGTGCACCGTTGGATTATTGATCCAAGATCAATTTTAATTATTTTTGTTAATTTTGTTAACTGATAGAAGATTTACTTTTACATGTGATGGCCTTTGCCATGCGCATGTGTCTTGCACGTGCCGCATCGCATGAGATGGCCTTTTCCATGCGCACGTGCTTTGCACGCTTCACATCGCATGCGATGGCATTTGCCATGCACATGTCCTTTGCGATGGCCTTAAGTCATGCGTGCATGCTTTGCATGCGGTAGGCTTAAGCCATGCACACGTGCTTTGAACGTTTCGCATCGCATCCATTGGATGAACCCTAAAAATGGGTGCGAACGGTTTTTCATGAAGAACTTTTGTAACTAGAATAACTTGACCGATTGTAGCATAAGAATATTATTTCCTATCAGGAGAATGTCATCGACATACAAAACGGGGAATATGACATCTCCCCCTACAATCTTCTTAAAGATACATGGCTCTTCCACGTTTTTGATGAAGTCAAATTCCTTGACTGTCTCATCAAAACAGGTGTTCCAAATCTGTGATGCCTGGTTTAATTCATAAATGTATTTAAGCAACTTGCACACCTTCCCGCTGCTCCTAATGTCTACGAATCCCTCTGTCTGATCCATATAAACGCACTCTTCTAAACTTCCATTTAGAAAAGTTGTTTTAACGTCAATCTGCCAGATATCATAGCCATGGAAGGCTGCAATGGTAAGTAGGATTCGAATAGATTTCAGTATAGCCACTGGAGAAAAGGTTTTGTTATAGTCCACACCGGGTCTTTGACGAAAAACTTTTGCAACAACTCTAGCCTTATAGGTTTCCACCTGTCCATCTACATCAATTTTTTTTTTGAAGATCCACTTGCATCCAACAGGTTTTATCCCAGAAGGAATAATGTCCAAAGTCCAAACTTTGTTAGTGTACATGGACTCCATTTCGGATCGCATAGTATCCAGCCATTTCACAGGGTCCCTACCGGTCATGGTCTGCTTGAAACTAGTAGGATCATCTTCTTCCAAGATACAATCCTCTCGATTCTCGTCTATGAAAAAACCGCAGTATCACTCGGGAGGATAAGAAATCCTACTAGATCTGTGGAGTAGCAGGGGTTCGTCCAGAACTATCGAATCCTGTGGTTCTACCAAATTTTCAGTCATAGTTTATGTTTTTGGAACTTCATCCAGATATACCATGCTCTCACTTATTTCTTTTGCAAGAAATTGCCATTCCAAAAAGGTGGTGTGACTGTTCGCACCAATTTTAATGTGTAGGCTACTAAGTGCGCACCAAGAATAAAGAGAAGAAGAAACTTGCGCAAACATCAAGTGCGCACATAGAGAAAAGCAATTTTGATGACCTGCGCATCGATATACATGCGCATATATGAGCAGATGCATGAGACGGCTGGGACAGGTGCATGGCATGTGCGCACATCCTTACAGTGTGCAACTGTACCCAACGAAGCATGCGCTTCTGATAAAGAAAAAAAACTTCTTTGTTAATTTAATAATATATTTCTTAACAAAGAGATTGATATGGCACCTGATCCAAAGGTGCGCATGCACTGTAAATTGATCCAACGGTGCTTCTGTAGGGTTACTAGGCACTCTAATAAGGTTCTACAAGGCATCAACCATGCCCGATTTAAAATTTAGCCGTGCCGAACAACCCTAACCAAGATCTTTAAACTAGAGATTAGGCAAAACAAAGCATGTTAAACACTTTAACATATAAGAGTTTGGGATTACAACCTTTGCAGTCCGGTCCTTCGCTTCATAAGCTCCGTGTTGAGGTCCCTTCACTGCGATCATCATGTATCCGGACTCTAGAGAAGCTCCACGAAGAGAATGATGCAAACTTGCTTCCGATCTTCGATAACAAAGATGATCTACCTTGAAGTTTCTTTAACACAAGCTCTCACTCACTAATGAAGTGAACACCCTAATCTAAATGGTTAATATAGATTAGGATGATGAAGTAGGATTTTAGCTCTCATTTATTATCATAATCTCACTCAAAATCATCACCTCTCAAAAAGCTAGAAAGCTTTTCAAGCTCAAGGAAGAAGAAGAAGAATAGTAATCCTTTTGTGATGAATAATGAATTGTTGTGATAATTGCTTATGCAACCATGGTTGCTAATATTAAATGAGCTAACCTTTGTAGAGAGTTAACTAGGGTTGAAGGTATGGCTTGGGTTACAAAATATCTTAGCTAATGAGAAAAAGAAAAGCTTCTAGAAGCTTCAAGAATGAGCTAACCCAAATCAAACCCTAACCTTGTTTAATCTCCACTAATCATATTGCATTAGTAATTATAACATGTTACAATATTATATATCACATATATAATATATTTTGTAACAAAAGAAAATAATACAGTTAACATATATCGCATATATATCAATGTATTACCCGAGTGAGAAAATGAATCAATAAGTGAGCTAATATTATTTAATGTAATTTAATATATCAAATATATAATTATACATTAAATTATCAAATCAACACTAGATCCGATAATCTGGCTATTTCATGAATAACCGACTAATATTATCTGTATTGAATCAACACTTGATCCTATGACCCGGCTATATCTCATATACCCGGCCGATATCTCATATCGTGAGAATCTAATACGGTATCACATACACGTATTGTTCTCGGTCCCGCACATATCATATATGTGCTCCTACTCCGTTTTGCCTGAGCCAAGAAACCTCTGTGTAGGACTCTAAATAATCGTCAATACGCCGGCAGTAGGTGATGATCATATCAAACACCCACAAGCTGCAAGCGGTCAGCTAAACGTAACAGCCACCCAGGTATTGAGCGCTCAGAAGATCAACAAGCAAGCATGTACATTCTCCTGTGAATCCAGTCAGTAACACTCCCATACAGTCCGGTCTCTTCGTCAGATATGTCGCATATCTCGCCTAGGGGTGGAAAACGTCAGACCCCAATAGCTTGATAAGTCGTGTCGATATGAGGTCTATAACAGTTCGAGAAACTACTGATAACACTTACCAGTAAATCTCAGCAATCCTGGCCAGGGATTTCCAGTTATAGCCAATCGATCACAGCACAACATCAACTCCATATTCCGGGAGAGACGAATCCCCTCCTATCGCTCATTGCCTCCATGTGATTCGGGACTGTACCCAAAAG